>CM053787.1:190468000-191791333 GCA_028749045.1 Cupressus sempervirens
TTTGTATGATGATGTGGCATCTTGTACAGTTGGTAGTTAACTCCTAACCTATGTTTGGACCTATTCCTAAGAGAATGTGATATTTTTCCCCCCTTTTCTTGGGTTTTGGTTCACTCTTCTAAAACTAGACCTATAATGTAATTAAATGCTTGACTAGTCGACTTGTGGCTTAGCTAGCTAAATAAGAAGCTTGCTTAGATGTAGGAAGACAGTATTTAGAGAGAGATTAGAGTGAAGAACATAGAAGATGGGATCTTGGACTCTGATTTTATAATTATCATTGTATATGATCACAACCTGAAAGGCCTCACGTTTGGCCTTTTTTTTTCTTTATATGTGAAGTGAAATAATTACACCTATTGTGATGTTGCATATAGCCTCGTGTTCCTTGTTATTTTTTTGGTTACAACTTCCATGTATAACTCTTAGCAAGGGTAGTTCAGGTTCACCTCCTTTGGCATAATGTTCTTACATTAGGTGGCATCAAAGAAAAGTTCTTTCTTATGGCTTGGATCATGGAGAACCTTGTTGAATTTGGTTGTAGGGTGGAAGATCTAAGACCTGACCTATAACTTGTGAAAGCTTATGATCTTGCAGGAACTATTGTCAAGATGGTTCATGGTACAAGAAATGTTGATAATATTATTTTAGACATGTTGAGGCAGATTGCAACAAGACTTGAAAATGTTGAGACATCCCAGAGAAGAGGTGTACATCTCTAAGATGTTAGTGATAATAAAGAAGCTCCACATAATCATAATCCTAAACTTGAAATTGAACAAGATAAAGAAAGATTTTTGAGAGTTTTGTCTAGGGCTAATGTTAGACCTATTGTTGAAGTTTCTTGCTATGATGGAAGACTTGACATTAATGTGGTACTGGATTGAATCTTTGAGATGGACAAGTACTTTGAGTATGAAGGTACTCCTGATAACAAGAAGGTAAAGAGAGAAGTCACAAAGTTGAAGGGTCGTGCTTCACTTTGGTGGGGTCATTTGCAAACTAAAAGATAGAAGAAAGGAAAAGAAAAGATCAAGACATGGATGAAGATTATTAGAAAACGAAAAAGAAGTCTCCCTATGGATTTCCAAGTAAATTTGTTAATGAAGATGTAGAATTTGAGACAAAAGCACATAAGTGTGAAGGAATGTACTAAAGAATTCTAAAAGTTCAATATCAAATCTAAACATGTAGAAGATGAAGTTGAGAAAGTGGCAAGATACATGAATGATTTGAGGATGTCAATTCAAGATGAGAACATATATATTAAGATGGATAGTAAAAAAGAAGCATATCAGTATGCTCTGAAGGATTAACTAATATTGGTGAAGAAACATGATCAAAGACAAAGAGGTAGAGGTGGAAGATTTCAAAGAAGCAGAGGCAAAACCTATGGAGAAGGTAGCAGATCTGAAAATGCAATGCAAGATAAAGGAAAGATAGAATGGAAAGAACAATCTACTCAAAAAGGGTGTAATTACACTAGAGGTAGCTATACTAATTACTCTAGGAATAATAATGGTGGAAAAAGAGAGGAAAGATCTTGGTTTAAGGTTTTAGAAATTTGTTTAGTGCTCCCCTTGAGATTCATGACAAGGACTTAACTTCCTCCTATGTACTATAAGTTGAGTGGTTGTATAGGCATTGACAAATCATTCTTTTGGTGCAATAGAAACCCCACTCTAACAAGTGGTATCAAAGCTTGGTCATAGGTTTGGATCCTCAAAACCTTTGGTAACTTTGAGGAGGAGATTGTTAGAAATTTGTTTAGCACTCCCCTTGGGATTCATGACAAGGACTTAACCACCTCTTATGTACTATAAGTTGATTGGTTGTATCAAGCATTGATAGATTGGTATTTTGGTAGGATGAAAAGCCCACTCTAATATAAGGAAACTTGTTTCAAATGTGAGGAAGGACATAGAACTTTTGAATGTACTAACTTTGGAAAGAAGATTGGAGGAAGTAGTAGAAACACTTTTTCTTGTGAAGAAGTTGTTGAAACACCTAATGAACCTAAAATTCATAAAAATCTAACATTGTGAATGATCTTGTGGAATGAAGAAGTTAGTGAAGGACCTCTTTTGAGAATATTTTTTTTCAAGACTAGATGTAAGATTGCTAGAAAATATTGCAAGGTAGTTATTGATAGTAGAAATTATGATAATTTGGCATCTGAAGAGCTAGTGAATAAGTTGTGGTTACAGAGATTGACACATTATAACCTTGCCATGTTGCTTGGATTCAAAAGGAGCATAATTTACTTGTAAGTGAACAATGCCTTGTTGAATTCAAAATTGAGAATGATCATGATAAAGTCTTGTGTTATATTATGCCTATGGATTGTTTTCATATTCTATTGGGTAGACCTTGGTAATATGATAGACAAGATTTGCATGATGGTAGATTGAATCAATAGACTATTTGGGTCAATGGAAAGAAACAAGCATTGTTGCCTTTGGTTGAAAATATTTAGGAGAATCAGTGTACCACAGTTAGATTATGTTTGGTTGATGGAAAACAATTTTGTAAGGATATGAAGAAATAGAATTTTTTTTTTTTGCTTTGATTCCTAGAAAGACTTTAAAATAAGATGAATTAGAACATGCACCTGAGATTGAATCTTTGTTGGAAAAGTTTTCAAACATCATTTCTGATAATATTCCTAATTCTTTACTTCTTAAAGCTAGTTTTCCTAATAAAGCACAATTTAGGCTTACATCTACTGAAAAAACTAAGTTGAATAGGCAAGTGAAAGAATTGCTTGAGAAATGTCTATTTAGAGAAAATTTGAGTCCTTATGCAGTACCTATTGTATTAGCACCTAAGAAGAATGGAGAATGAAGAATGTGCAATGATTATAGAGATATAAACAATATAATATTAAACTATAGAGTTCCTTTTCCTAGGATGGATGACATAATGGATTTTTTGAGTGGAGCAAAGGATTTTACCAAAATTGATTTGAAAAGTGGTTATCAACATATTAGAATCAAAGAAGGAGATGAATGAAAAACTACTTCTAAGACTAATGAGGATTTGTATGAGTGGTTGGTTATACCTTTTGGTTTAACTAATACACCTAGTATTTTTATGAGGTTGATGAATAAAGTTTTAAAGATACTCTTGGGTAAGTTTGTGAGTGTATATCTTGATCACATTTTGATATTCAACAAAACTAAAGAACAAGACCTTGAGCATATTAAAAAAGTATTGCAGAGATTGAAGGAGGATAAATTGTTGATTAATTTGAAGAAATGTTCATTCATGAAGGAAGAGATTGTATACATTGGTTTTTTTTTATTTTAGCTGATGGTTTGAAGATGGATCTTGAAAATGTAAATGTTATTCTTGATTGGCCTACACCTGAGAATGTTGGAGAAGTCAGATCATTTCATGGATTGGCTAGTTTTTATAGCAAGTTTTTCAGAAATTCCAATTCTATTTGTAATGCTATGACTAAGACTATGAGGGGATAAAAATAATTTCAAGTGGACACATGGAGTTCAAAAGAGTTTTGAAACTTTGAAATAGAAGATTGCATAATTATCTGCACTTTCTTCACCTGATTGAAGTAAAGTTTCTCAAGTTGAATGTGATGCTAGTGGAAGTACCATTGGAGCTATTTTGAGTCAGGAAGAAATACCTCTAGCTTTCTTTAATGAGAATTTGAATGATGTTAAGAAAAAATATTCAGTTTATGATCAAGAAATCTATGTTATTGTTCAAGCTTTGAAGAAATGAAGACATTATTCAATGCCTAAATTTTTGTGTTGTAAACTAACCATAAAGCTTTGTATTATTTGGGAAGTCACATTAAGTTGAATTAGAAACATATGAAGTGGGTTGAGTATTTGCATAACTCTTATTTTTCATTGAAGCATAAGAGTGGACAATCAAATAAATTTTTTGATGCCTTAAGCTAAAAAGGGAATTTGTTGACTGAGATGAGATTTAAGATACTTAGTTTTGATTATTTGAAGTACTTGTATGAAACTAATCCTAATTTTGTAGAACCTTGGAGAGCTTCTAAAAATTAGATGATTAGAGATAAGTGGATTGATTATTTCATTGAGCAAGACATGTTGTTCAAAGGAATTAAGTTGTGCATACCTAAAGGATCTATGAGAGATAAAATCATGAAGGAGAAGCACAGTGGTGGACTTATAGGACATTTTGGGATTGATAAGATAGTAAAGTTGATTTCTAATAAGTACTTTTGGCTATAGATTTACAAGGATGTGCAGAGATTGGTTAGAAGTTGCAGAAACTGGTTGGAATTTGAGATTGTATTCACCAATGTGTGTACCTAATAAACCTTGGGAAGATATCAATATGAACTTTTTCTTGGCTTTCCTAGAACTCAAAGAAGTAATAATTTTAATTTTGTAGTGGTTGATAGATTTTCAAAGATAGCTCATTTCATACCTTGTAAGAAGACATCTAATGTAGTACATGTGGTTGAATTATTGAATAAGTAATAAGATTGCATGGTTATCCTAAGACTATTATTTTAGACAGAGATACTAATTTTACTGGTTATTTCTAGAAGACACTTTGGAAGAATTTGAATACAGAGTTGAAGTTTAGTTCTACCTTTCATCTACAAATAGATGGACAAACTAGGGTTGTGAATAGAAGTTTGGGTAACTCATTGAGATGTTTGATTGGAAATAAGCTTGATAATTGGGATTTGGTTTTGGCACAAGCATATTTTGCATATAACATTTTTTTCAAAAGGAGAACTAAGAAAACACCTTTTGAGATTGTAATTGGAATGAATCCAAAGGGAACTATTGAATTAATGGATTTGACTACTGAGACAAAAGGAAGTGTTAAAGGTGAGGAATTTGTTGATTTCAAGAAGACTTTGCATGAGGAAGTGAAAGAGAGTTTAGAAAATAGTAATTTGAAATGTAAACAGAGAGAAGATAATAGGAAAAGACATAAATATTTTGAGGTTGGAGATGACGTTATGATTCATTTGAAGAAGAATAGATTTCCAGTTCTTACCTACACCAAGCTAAAGATGAAATTGGGTCCTTGTAAGATTTTGAGAAATTTTGAAAGTGGAAATTCTTTTGAAGTTGAGTTACTAGAAGATATGGATATTTTACCAATATTTGATATTGTAGATATCTTTGAGTATTTTGAATTAGATGATGAATCGACAGACAACCTTGATTATCCTAAGAAGATGATAGACAACATTGAAAGAATCTTGAATAGAAGAATAAGTAAGAGCACTAGAGGATAATACTATATGTAATGCCTAGTTTAGTGGTGTAACACTACCACTTAACAAAAGTCAAAAGATAATAAACCAAGAACAAGAACAAAGAACGCAATATTTTTTTATTAAATCAACTTATTACAAGTACAAATACAATGATTGAGTCATCTCAATCCAAAATACTCAAGATGAAATATGATATCATCCATTTATATTTCCATTATGATGCTAATACATACTGAGTTCAGTACACTAATGAAATACAACATTCTTCTTAATCTCTAATGTCCAACATACGGACCTTACAAGTAATTAAAAATTGATTCTAGAAATAATCTCAACAGTCATCCTTAGCTACTTGCTAATCAACTTGAAGCATTTGAAAACACACAGAAATTGCAACACAACACAAAAAGGGGGCTCAGTACACACTGAGTTGAAAAGCGTAATCCAACTGCATACACGTTAGAACAAACATATACATAACCATAATGCAAATATCTGATTCACTTTAACATAGTGCAATTCCATAATTAATATGCAAGAAGTAAACATTTACTTAACAATGCAAAATTAAACTCGCACTAAGAATAACCTGTAAATGAATCATATATATACTGAGGTTTCATCGTTATGGCACTAAAATTCTGCATCCATGTATGGTATGCTCATAGACAACACATAACGGGATTCTCTATTATACTTGTCAATAATAGAATAGAGATCTACCTTGTACTCCATACTTAACCTTATAGGTTTAAGTCATAGGTAAGGCCAATTATCTTTTATATGTAATTAACCCACCCAATTCATTTTAAAGTTATCACTAATTAAATTAACTGAATAGGATAAACCAAATTCAGCCACCCCAATATACGTTCATCACAACTATTCTTAAAATACGCATCAAATAGATATTCTGAGAATGTTCATGCAACAGATATAATTCAGTATTCAACATGATACTACATCCTTTATTCCATTTGAACACATCTTAATCTGCCTATTTCCGAGGTAAATTTAGACTACTATAACAACAGAAATAAATACTATAATAATAAGAACTCGTAAAAAAAATTAAACTGACACATTAATTTAATGATATTTACTGATCTTAGTACTATACTATTTAACCTTGCTATCATAACAATCTATATATATCCTTTGAAATAGCAAGATAGTAAGATCAAAGTACATATGATTCTTTTGTTTTAAAACATATATCATAACTGATTCTTTATTTGAAATCAACATTCCAATTTAATCATAAACTGCAAACATTTTTGAATCCAAATAAATAACAGATTTCATCTGTAGAACAAAAGAATTCTATTTCATTTCAAACATCTTTAAATGCAATGAAATACTTCAAAACAAAATTTAACACCACTAATAGTTTTCCCATAATCAGATTCAATCAATGTTTGAATAGAGGATCAATTACAATGTTGTCATTCGTGTTCAACTATACATCTAAATCACTGTGATTATAGTTCTACCCACAATAAGTTTCCTCATTATAAAAATATTCCCTGTTTAAGCTACAATAGCATTATTTAACTTCACAAATCAATTAAAATATGATTGTTCATATAAAATCCATGAATTCGCAAATTCCTACTAACTAATTACCAAAATGTCAATGCCAAATATATGTTTTTAAGTTTCATGACATATGTATGACAAAATATCGATACCGCAGTTTCATACAGTTGTTCAATACCTTAGCTATGTTTGACACAACACAACTACGCATGGTCTCAAATACACCACTTGACACATTAACTATATACATTATTTAACCACAGAAAAACAATACCTTAGCATATTTGATAGTATACAAACTGTTTAACTTAAAAACTGAACATAAGCTTATGAATTTGTTTCATATACTGACTAATCCCTAAAATGAATGCTATCTTTATAACATAAAAACTAACAACCATACTCATAGGGGTATATCCATACAAAACTCGGCTTGTTAACCATGACCAAAATAATATTACATAATGTCAAAATATACAGCAAAACCCGAATTGAAAACCACATGTTCAAAAGAAATCTACATTCTCAAACCGAACATAGTATTCTATTTCTCATTTTTTTTAAAACATCAACCAAAACCCATATATATTCTAAATTACCAAGCAAAATCTACAAATCCACACTCGAGCATGGGAATCGACAACACTCAATAACCCGTGTCGAGCCCTACCCACTTCCAGACTCGAGGGTGAGATGCAGCATAGTTTTATACATCATTTAACAATTTTTATTTCATACCAAAGAAAACAACAGTAAGAAAGAGTAGGGATAGAGAATGCCCCTATGTGTAATACACGAAATGGAGAATGCTCAACACAAGCTCTACACTATAGCTCGATGTCAAAGCCCCAAATACAAAAATCCAAACCATGCTTCCCAAATCAAACACCAACCAACAAAACCAGAGGGAAATGTATTAAATTAACTGGTTGTGAGCAACTCCATGATACTCAGCCTCATAAGCATGCATTTACATACAAAAAATTCCTCCATGATACTGATTCCATAGCAACAAGGGTCACAGGTGTTCATCAAACAAAGCAATGCGGCCAAGTTTCTAGCCCTATCTTAATAGGAAACCCAACTCACAAAATGAAATGATCGACTAAACCCTTAGTGCCATAATACCTCATAAAAATGCATTAAATTCAACTACAGGACCAAGTACAATGACAGTCCAACTCCACCGCCATATTATGATTTTCAAACCATTAACATATTACCATTAACATAGAATTCAAAACCCACTAGGGTTTTAGAAAATGAATCCTCATCACATATAATATATGAAAACACAATGACCTCATAAGTAATAACAGTTGCAGATATATCTTATCATTTGCAAAGTTCAAATTAAATATTTCACACTTAAATTTATATAAATATGTGTGATTATTTCACCCTATATTCATATGAATTTTGTGTATGAATCTTCAAGATATCTACTTAATATAAATAAATATATGCATATGAATTAATATTCACACACACACACATATATATTTACAAAAGTCAAGCACAAATAGGTATGAAATGAATTTATCGTAAATAAAAAATACACCAATATAAATGAGAAATTCTTAATCTTAGGAATAGAAAAATATGTTCGTCATACACACATTAAATGTGTTTAATTTCCATCAAGAAAATAAAGATTAATATCTATGTGAACACACTCACCGATACATATAAACACATGTGATTTTTACAGACATCATATTTAACATCACGCTCACCATCTAAATATATCTGTTGAAGTATATAGAATTCAAATAAATCAACACATAAATTAATACCAGATCTGTATGAAATAATCCAAATCTGATTTTCATTATCAAAGCAATAATTGAACAACCTGCATCAAGAATTCCTTGCAAACATCCATAAATATCAAAGACCTCCTTCAGTTCTGAGATCAAATCATACATTTCTAAATCAGCATTACAACTATATCTGATCAGCTGAAGTCCCAAGTACAATCAAACTGAAAAAAAAAGTAGTATCCATAATAAATGTATCTCACAAATCCAAAACTTAACTATCTAATCATAAACAAAACAGTGTTCAGAGTTTAAAATATCCCAGTAACAGAACTAATGACAAAACAACAAACTAAAGTAAATAAGGAGAAACAGAAAGAAGTAGGGTCAAGCATGACACCCTCCCCCACTAGGGTTTGACTTTCTCCTAGAAGTCAGCAAACAAGTGTGGATGATTTGCTCTCATCATTTCAGTGTCCTCCCAGGTAGCAGATGTCTCATCATTGAGATCCCATAGGACCTTTACTTGCCTTATTTCTCTTCCTCTTAAACTCATAGTTCTACTTTGCATGATTTGTACTGGTTCCAGCATGATTTGACCATCCAAAATCTGCAAATTTTTCAAGTCAAGCACGTGAGCAATATCAGGTATATACTTATGCAAAACTGAAACATGAAATGCATTATGTATGTGTGATAGACTCGATGGCAAGGCAAGTTTGTAGGCAATAGGCCCAATCCATTCCAAAATTTCAAACGGACCTACAAATTGTGGTGTTAACTTGGATCCCTTGCCATAACGAATTGGACTTTTACGTGGCCTTACTCAGAGAAACACTTTATCACCAACCAAGAATTGATGGTCAATTCTATGCTTATCAGAATATTTCTTCTGTCTATCCTAAGCAGTAATAAGGTGCTCTCTAATCCTCTTAACCTGCTGCTCCAAATCTTGCAAAAAATTAGGTCCTAAAAGAGTCTTGCCTTCCAAATTATCCCAACTGAAAGGCATCCTACAAGGTCTACCATACAATGCTTGAAATGGTGCCATACCTATGGAACTGTGATATCCATTATTATATGTGAACTCAACCAAGTGTAGATACTCCTCCCATTTATTTTGTCTATCCATTATGTACATCCTAAGCATGTCTTCCAGAATTTGGTTGACACGTTCAGTTTGTCCCTCTGTCTCTGGGTGATAAGCTAAACTAAAATTTAGCTAAGTACTTAACTCTTTCTTCATGGATTTCCAAAGAGATGAAGTAAACATTGGATCCCTATCAGAAATAATCTTTTTAGGAATTCCATGTAACTTAACAATCTGTTCCATATATACTTTGGCAATCATTGCTGCATTATAGGACGATCTAACAAGAATAAAATGAGCAACCTTTGAAAATTGATCCACTACCACCATAATAGCATCATGCCTATGAGCTGTAATAGGCAATCCAGTAAGAAAATCTATAGAAATGGTGTCCCATTTCCATTTTGGGATACTATGTGGCTGCAATAATCCTGAAGGGTGCTGATGTTCAGCCTTTACCCACTGATATTCCAAACAATGAGCCACAAAATTTGCTATGTCTCTCTTCATTCCAAGCCAATAATAATGCTACTTAAGATCAGCATGCATTTTCTTGACACCCGGATGAGTCGAATATGGTGCTTTGTGTGCTTCAACCAAAATTAGATTTCTCAAATCACCCAACTTAGGAACGTACACACTCCCTCTATACAGCAGCAAACCTTCAAAATTCATTGAATACCCCTCAAAACACCCTCTCAAGATGCTGACACTATCAATAACAGCCTTAACATTCTAAAACCAAAAATCTATGGAAAGGTTCTGTAAAATCTTATCCTTAAGATCCACTGTTAGGATTAAAGATGATAATTCATGTCGCCTTCTGCTAAGTGCATCAGCAACCACATTCTCCTTCCCTTGCACATACCTAATCTCGAAGTCATATTCACACAGGAACTCCATCCACCTTTGCTACCTAGCATTGAGGTCTGGTTGTGTGAAAAGATACTGAAGGCTTCAATGATCAGAATGTAACTCAAATCGTTGACCCAAAAGAAAATGCCACCACTTGGTCAAAGCATGCATAATCGCAGCAAGTTTGAGATCATGAGTAGGGTAATTTACCTCATGACTCTTTAACTTTCTGGACTCATAAGAGATAACACGTCCATCTTGCATTAACACTACCCCTATGCCATCCAAAGATGCATCAGTGTAGACCACAAACTCCTTAGTTGAATCAGGTACTGCCAGAACTGGTGCACTGGTCAAACATTTCTTAAGTTTCTAAAATATTACCTCACACTCCTCTGTCCACACAAATTTCTTCTCTTTTCTCTGGAGAGATGTGATAGGATGCGCTATTTTGGAGAAATTTGACACAAATCTGTGGTAATAGCTTGCTAAGCCCATGAAACTTTGAACCTCGAACACATTCGTAGGTGCTAGTCAATCAAAAATAGCCCAAATTTTGGATGGAACTACAAAAATTCCATCCCCAGAAATGATATGCCCCAAGTAACAAATCTTTGACCTGAAGAATTCGCACTTCTCAAGATTGGCATACAGTCTGTTCCTACAAAGGCATTCCAAAACCTTCTCTAAATGCTGCTCATGCTCCTCAATAGAGTTAGAATACACTAAAATATCATCCAAAAAAACCACTAAAAAATTGTCTAGGTAAGTTCTAAACACACCGTTCATTAGGCTTATGAACACCGAAGGTGCATTTGTTAACCCAAAAGGTACCATTGTGAATTTGTAGTGTCCATACCTGGTGTGAAAAGTTGTCTTGCAAATATCAGCTTCCTAGATTCTAAGTTGATGATACCTAGATTTCAGATCAATCTTCAAAATGACTCAGGAACCCTTGACTTGGTCAAACAATTCATCAATTCTAGGAAAAGGATACTTGTTCTCAATAGTGACCTTGTTTAACTGTCTATAATCGATACAAAGTCTTAATGAGCCATCTTTCTTCTTGAAAAAGATTACTGGAGCACCCCATGGTGATACACTAGGACGAATCAAACCTTTCTCCAAAAGCTCCTCCAACTAAAATTTAAGTTTGACTAGCTCTTGAGCTGTCATTCTGTATGGAGTCTTGGAAATTGGTTCCGTTCCTAGCACCAAATCGATTCAAAAATTAATTTCTCTTCTTATAGGTATTCCAAGAATCTCCTCAACAAAGACATCCAAAAACCTTAGCAAGATTGGATGGTCGAGAGAAGAACCTTTAACAAAAGAATCTTCTACGTCGTTTACTGATATGGAAAACAAACTGCAGCCTTTTCGAGCACGCCTTGCCAATTGCTTGGCAAAAATTGTTCGCAAAGAGATGGGTCTCTTGATTCCAGCAATAACCCTAGCTGAACCAAAATCATCCACACAACTGATTGTCTTATCCTTGCAATACAAAATGGCTTGATGTTGTTCTAACCAATCCATACCCAAAACTATGTCATATGATCCTAAAGGTATAACCCTAAGGTTCGCTGAAGTAGCAAAAGATTTCATTTGAATCTTACAGTCAAAAGCAACAATATCAGTGTTCACCCTAGAACCTGACGCTAACTCCATTTTCCATATGTTCCTTGCCCTAACTACAGGTATTCCACTATTTGCAACTAAAGCAGAAGAAATAAATGAGTTTTTAGCTCCAGAATCAAATAAGATAGATACTTTCATACCTTGAGTATTACCCTGAGATTCAATAACCGTGTTCTGGTGTTCGGCCTGCTTCTGATCCAAGGTTGCAAAGATATGGTGGTTCCTGGCAGAATCTCCAACTGTTGCTTCAGACCTAGCTGGCTTAGGTCCAACCTTCGACTTATCCCAATTAGGGCACTGAGACTGGTAATGACCTAACTGACCACAATGAAAACACTCAATAGATTTCTTGAATCCCATGTTCTGACTAGAAGGATTAGGAAATGGTTTATTACTCTGCACACTCTGAGGTGGTTGAAATGGTTTAGGCTATTCTAAACCCTTGGAGTCCTTATCAAACTTCTTCTTCTTGAATTTCCCACCTGAAAATCCTGATTTTGCACTACTCTATGGAGGCTTTTGACTCTTACTGACATTCGGAGTAGATGGATTCATGTTGGTTTTGTAAGAAGCCCCATGATAACTAGACTTCATCTCAATTAGCTTTGCTCGCTCTGAAGCTTCCTACATAGTCAAAGGTCAGAAAGTTCTCACTTCCTCCCCAATCTTGGGCATAAGCCCTCTGATGAAGTGTTGTATCATAGCCTTATCATTTCAGCCCACCCAAAAAAAAATTTAAGCTCGTAGAACCTATGTTCATAAGCTTCCACTGTAGAGCCAGACTGCATAATCTAAAAGAACTCCTCTGCACGAGCCTATCACCAATATTCTGACATGAATCTCTCCTTGAAACGCTCTACAAAGAGTTCCCAAGTAACTAGAGAAATATCAATGCCCAGCTTCTCCAACTCTTGTTCCCACCACAAGGAACCAAATCCTCTCAAGTGCATAACCATCCATCTTACCTTCACATTACTCAAGTAACGGTGTAAGACAAAGCATTGCTCAATATTCAATAGCCAAGCTTCTACCGTTGTACCCTATTCTATACCATAAAATAATGGCCCTTTCATCTTGGAAAGATCCTTGAGCTAAGCTCTTGCCACTAGATATTCTTCTACATGAAGGTTAACACCCTGCACAAGAGGTCTCCTATCATTCACTCCCCCACTAGGAATCTGGTTGTTAGCCTCAATATTATCGATACATTCTATAATTCTCTGAAGAATCATAGCTTGATCTGCCTGGTTATCCTGGTTGTTTCCAACCCTGGCATTTGGATCAAACTGATCATTCCCAGCAAAATTTTGGTGCCTAGGACCTCTACCATAGCCTCTGCCCCTACCTCTGCCTCTGCCTCTACTAGCAAGGTTATCCTTAGGAATGTCGCGTCCTCGAGTTCCTCTAGTGACGGGAGGCATGATAGCAACCTAAAAACAACTAACTATTAATAATGCATCGATGATGGGTTAAACCCTATAACCCAAGAGTCCTGGTTATTTTAACTGCGCTCTGATACCAAATGTAACACTACCACTTAACAAAAGCCAAAAGATACTAAACCAAGAACAAGAACAAAGAATGCAATTTTTTTTTTATTAAATCAACTTATTACAAGTACAAATCCAATGATTGAGTCACTCTCGATCCAAAATACTCAAGATGAAATATGATATCATCCATTTATATTTCCATTATGATGCTAATACATATTGAGTTTAGTACAATAATGAAATACGACATTCTTCTTAATCTCTAATGTCCAACATATGGACCTTACAAGTAATTAAAAACTGATTCTAGAAATAATCTCAACAGTCATCCTTAGCTACTTGCTAATCAACTTGAAGCACCTGAAAACACACAGAAATTGCAACACAACACAAAAAGGGGGCTCAGTACACACTGAGTTGAAAAGCGTAATCCAACTGCATACACGTTAGAACAAACATATACATAACCATAATGCAGATATCTGATTCACTTTAACATAGTGCAGTTCCATAATTAATATGCAAGAAGTAAACATTTACTTAACAATGAAAAATTAAACTTGCACTAAGAATAACCTATAAATGAATCATATATATACTGAGGTGTCATCGTTATGGCACTAAGATTCTGCATCCATGTATGGTATGCTCATAGAAAATACATAACGGGATTCTCTATTATACTTGTCAATAACAGAATAGAGATCTGCCTTGTACTCTGTACTTAACCTTATAGGTTTAAGTCATAGGTAAGGCCAATTATCTTTTATATGTAATTAACCCACCCAATTCATTTTAAAGTTATCACTGATTAAATTAACTAAATAGGATAAACCAAATTCAGCCACCCCAATATACGTTCATCACAGCTATTCTTAAAATACGCATCAAATAGATATTCTAAGAATGTTCATGCAACAGATATAATTCAGTATTCAACATGATACTACATCCTTTATTCCATTTGAACACATCTTAATCTGCCTATTTCCAAGGTAAATTTAGACTACTATAACAACAGAAATAAATACTATAATAATAAGAACTCGTAAAAACAATTAAACTGACACATTAATTTAATTATATTTACTGATCTTAGTACTATACTATTTAACCCTGCTGTCATAACAATCTATATTTATCGTTTGAAATAGCAAGATAGTAAGATCAAAGTACATATGATGCTTTCGTTTTAAAACATATATCATAACTGATTCTTTATTTGAAATCAACATTCCAATTTAATCATAAACTGCAAACATTTCTGAATCCAAATAAATAACAGATTTCATCTGTAGAACAAAAGAATTCTATTTCATTTCAAACATCTTAAAATGCAATGAAATACTTCAAAACAAAATTTAACACCACTAATAGTTTTCCCATAATCAGATTCAATCAATGTTTGAATAGAGGATCAATTACAATGTTGTCATTCATGTTCAACTATACATCTAAATCACTGTGATTACAGTTCTACCCACAATAAGTTTCCTCATTATAAAAATATTCCCTGTTTAAGCTACAACAGCATTATTTAACTTCACAAATCAATTAAAATATGACTGTTCATATAAAATCCATGAATTTGCAAATTCCTACTAACTAATTACCAAAATGTCGATGCCAAATATATGTTTTTAAGTTTCATGACATATGTATGACAAAATGTCAATACCACAGTTTCATACAGTTGTTCAATACCTTAGCTATGTTTGACACAACACAACTACACATGGTCTCAAATACAACACTCGACACATTAACTATATACATTATTTAACCACAGCAAAACAATACCTTAGCATATATGATAGTATACAAACTGTTTAACTTAAAAACTGAACGTAAGCTTATGAATTTGTTTTATATACTGACTAAGCCCTAAAATGAATGCCATCTTTATAACATAAAAACTAACAACCATACTCACAGGGGTATATCCATACAGAACTCGGCTTGTTAACCATGACCAAAATACTATTACATAATGTCAAAATATACAGCAAAACTCGAATTGAAAACCACATGTTCAAAAGAAATCTACATTCTCAAACTGAACATAGTATTCTATTTCTCATTTTTTTTAAAAAAAATCAACCAAAACCCATATATATTCTAAATTACCAAGCAAAATCTACAAATCCACACTCGAGCATGGGAATCGACAACACTCAACAACCCGTGCCGAGCCCTGCCCACTTCCAGACTCGGGGGTTGAGATGCAGCATAGTTTTATACATCATTTAACAATTTTTATTTCATACCAAAGAAAATAACAGTAAGAAAGAGTAGGGATAGAGAATGCCCCTACGTGTAATACATGAAATGGAGAATGCTCAACACAAGCTCTACACTACAGCTCGATGTCGAAGCCCCAAATACAAAAATCCAAACCATGTTTCCCATATCGAACACTGACCAACAAAACCAGAGGGAAATGTATCAAATTGACTAGCTATGAGCAACTCCACGATACTCAGCCTCATAAGCATGCATTTACATACAACAAACTCCTCCATGATATCGATTCCACAACAACAAGGGTCACAGGGGTTCATCAAATAGAGCAATGTAGCCATGTTTTCAGCCCTATCTTAATAGGAAACCCAACTCACAAAATGAATTGGTCAACTAAACCCTTAGTGCCATAATACCTCATAAAAATAAATTCAACTACAGGACCGAGTACAATGACAGTCCAAATCCACCGCCATATTATGGTTTTAAAACCATTAACATAGCATTCAAAACCCACTAGGGTTTTAGAAAATGAATCCTCATCACATATAATATATGAAAACACAATGACCTCATAAGTAATAACAGCTAGGGATATATCTTATCATTTGCAAAGTTCAAATTAATTATTTCACACTTAAATTTATATAAATATGTGTGATTATTTCACCCTATATTCATATGAATTTTGTGTATGAATCTTCAAGATATCTACTTAATATAAATAAATATATGTATATGAACTAATATTCACACGCAGACACACACACACACACACACACACACACACACACACACACACACACATATATATTTACACAAGTCAAGCGCAAATAGGTATGAAATGAATTTCTTGTAAATAACAAATACACCAATATAAATGAGAAATTCTCAATCTTAGGAATACCAAAATATGTTCATCATACACACATTAAATGTGTTTAATTTACATCAAGAAAATAAAGATTAATATCTATGTAAACACACTCACCGATACATATAAACACATGTGAGTTTTACAGATATACTATTTAACATCACGCTCACCATCTAAATATATATGTTGAAGTATATAGAATTCAAATAAATCAACACATAAATTAATACCAGATCTGTATGAAATAATCCAAATCTAATTTTCGTTATCAAAGCAATAACTGAACAACCTACAATAATAATCTTGCATCAAGAATTCCTTGCAAACATCCATAAATATCAAAGACCTGCTTCAGTTCTAAGATCAAATCATACATTTCTAAATTGGCATTACAACTAGATCTGATCAGCTGAAATCCCAAGTACAATCAAACTGAAAAAAAATAGTATCCATAATAAATGTATCTCACAAATCCAAAACTTAACTGTCTGATCATAAACAAAACAGTGTTTAGAGTTTAAAATATCCCAGTAATAGAACTAATGACAAAACAACAAACTAAAGTAAATAAGGAGAAACAGAAAGAAGTAGGGTTAGGCATGACAAGTGGAAAGACAAACCAATAGAAGACAGTTCATGGATTACACAAGCTGAGTTAGATCTTTATGATTTGGGTTAGAATATCAAGAATGCATGATGTGGACATCGTCTCTTAACTAACCCCAAGTGTCTGATGTGAGGGAATCTTGTGTCTTTGAGCAATCTTGCATCAACAAAAAAAAATTCTTGTTTTCTATACCACTTTGTTGTTCGCGAAGTAGTTTTTGATACTTTTGGCTTTAGGTTGTGTGTAGTTGGCATCTTGTTGAGGACCTATCCTTGATCCTTGTCCTAAGTGTGCATACTCTGAGGTTTCATATTCTTCAAGTTTTGTGTCATTCTTTGCATTCCTTGTTTCTTGTAGTTTTCATCTAGTGAGGCGTGTTATTTCCTTTAGTGCATTTTCATATGATGACATGGTGTCTTGCACAATTGGGAGCTGATTCCTAACCCATGTTTGGACCTGTTCCTAAGATTGCATGATCTTTTGTTGTCCTTTTCTTGGGTTTTGGTTTACTCTTCCAAGATTGGACCTATAATGTAATTAAATGCTTGACTAGCCAATTTGTGGCTTCGCTGGTTGTATAGGAAGCTTGGTTTGATGTAGGAAGGTTGTACTTAAAGAGAGCTTAAAGAAAAGAAGATAGAAGATGTGAGCTTGGACTCTAATTTTTTTATAATTCTCATTGTATATGGATGCAACCTAGGGTAGCTCAGGTTTGCCTCTTTTGGCATCCTGGTCTTGCATCATCATAGAATAGATATTTCTAATTTTTTTGATCTTTAAATCATGAAGATTTGGTAGATTGGATTGGAGGGATCAAATATTACTTTAACCTTGAGGATTTTAGAGATCTACAAAGGTTTACCATACTAAGTTGAAGGGTTGTGATTCCTTATGGTAGAAAGAATTTTAGAAAGATAGAGAGGAGAATAGTGAAATAGAAATCACTAAATGGAGGGTGGTAGTTTCTAGGTTAAAGGCTAAATTCATGCTTGAGGATTATGAATTGAAATTATAGAAGAAGTTCCAAAACTTGAAGCAGAAGGGCATGAGTGTAAAGGAAGATATTGAGAAGTTATACAAGTTGACAATCAAATCCATACATCAAGAGATATATAAGAATGGAGCTAGCTAAATTAATGGCTTAAGATTCAATTTTCTGGTTAAGTTGAGTATGTTGAGGATTTCTATAGTGGATGATGCTTATCATTAAAGCAATAAGATAAGGAGGAAATAGAGTAACCCTAGAGGAAAAGAGAAGCTAGTAAGTAGAAGTGGAAAATAGAAATGGACCATTAAAGAGGTACCCGATCAGAGGACACAAAGGAGAGGAAGTGGCAACAATGATTTCAAAGGTACTTGGTCCAACTATTGTGACATAAGACATAGAGCCTCCTAATGTTCAGAGGGATCTAGAAAGAGTTTGGGCAAGCATAATCTTGGACATGTGCAAAGAAAACTACTAATGTACTTGTAAAGAGTATGGGCAACGTATGTTAGAGGGTCTATTCATGATTGTAGAAGATACTTGGTCACAATAAAGAAAGATGGGCAGAAATTTTATTTGGTTCCCTTGAAGGAGGAAGAGAAGACAAGTGCAAGGAATCTAAGAATTTTGAAGAGTTATTGTTTGGAGAAGTAGAACACAAAGCTTATTGTGGATCAAAAGAAAGGTCTTGAAGGTAGATTTGAGAATAGGTTGGTTTCTGATGAAAGAGGTAAATTGTTGCATAGGAAGATTTGGTTGTTGATTAGATAAAGTGTTGTAGCAGAGGTAAATCAGATGTGTGGAGGATATAAAAAGTGGTGGTAGAAGTTTTTAGGTTGATGTGAGGCATGATAGAGTGATTGTAGAGAAAAGAGAGTTAATGGATCTAATAGGAGAAAGAGAACAAGTGTAGAAAATGTAAGTTACAGATACGGAGGCTATTTAAGAATGAGCATGAGATTTATGTCTTCAATCCTATAAGATGTTCATAAGTTACCCTAATAGAACATTTTCTTCTCACCAGAGGCATTTGGTGCAAGAGCATCCTTGGGTCATTGGCAGTCTTAAAGCAACACCCAAAAATATTTCCTTTCAATTTTGTTAATATCTTCAAGTTTTCGTGTGTTTATTTGTGTTCCTTCAATTTGGATCATTTATAATCACAAACCTTGGTCATTTATCCTAGACATCATTTTTTAACTATGTCTAGGTTTCAACCTCAATCAAATGCATTACAATGGAGATAATATAGATCCTTGCTCTATTTTTTCTTCTTAATGTTCTAAAAATCAATTGGTTTTTTCAATCTTGCAGAGTATTTTCTTGATAGGAAAAGCTTTCTCGCTCATATCATGATTTTCTTGGATTGTGCATCATTTCAACAACTTTGTACCAAGATCCTTATGATTTGGGTCATGTCTTGTAATTTTGTATTATGTTTTTTATTCTTAGAGAATGTGATTGATTTAAGATGACATTTTTATCATGAAGACTTTATATATTGAGGTATTTGATCTTGTTTGAGGAGTAAGAGTTCTAGTAGACTACCTATCAAAGGTTAGATCTACATTCCTATTGTAATTAAGCATGTTTGCATAGAATATAAGTTGCATGTTGCGAGCTAGTATGAATTTCACATTATCAATTTCTAATGATGCAAAAATTTGATATATCATATTGATTGTATATTTTTGTGTCTAGTGTTGATTGTTTGTTGTTACATGACTCATTTTGCATGGTTTGGACCATCAATGACTATGTTAAATATTGAAGCTATTCAAACTTGACGCAGTTTAAATGGCTACAACAATGACATTGCAGTTAGATCAAATGGCTTTGACATTGGCATTATATCAAATCATTTAAATTATTCCTCTATAAATTGAGCATGCTTAAATAGTTGTTATAGCATGTATTGATTTTATGACCAATCTTTTTATATTATAACATCAATAGTTATGACATTAAAATGGTTAATGTTGACCATGAGTAATAATAATTGAGTGAAATATAATTCTTCCATCTAAAATAAAAACATATCAAGTGATGTCATGTATAAATATGACTGAGTAAAGAACTATAAGTATTCATTGTTGGGGATCTTTTTGAATAGACGCGGCTATCCTCCAAATAAAATGCACTTTTGACCAAAAATTTAAAAAAATTAAAAATGTTGAAGTTGATGAAAGATCAACCCCACAACTACCAAAATCACCTACATGCAAACACTGGCCATAGAAAGAGAGAAGAAAAAGCTATGGAGGCTAGAATTCCCAAATCCAAAGATGAGACATTCTTGATGAGCAAAAAAAAGAAATTGCTATTATCAAAAGTCAATGATTTATTACAAAGAGATCAATCCTTATAAAGGAGATCAAGATCCTAAAAGGTAACTAACTTAGGTTGCACGATAATAATTAATAAAAGAATTAATTATTATATACCCAAAGTTTAGCTTAAGTCAACTAGAGATAATAAGTGACTTAATAATTAAATCAATGTGATCTAATTAATAAGAAAACTTTATTACTCTAACATAACCCACCCTCCACTTGCCCTGCCCCCCCCCCAAGATAAACTAAGGGAGTAGCTAAAAACCTAGAAACTACTACTGAAAGTAAATTTGGGTCCCAACAAGAAGGTTTGATGAGGTATCTGATGGGGACACAACCCAAGCACATAATGGACACAACAGGAAAGGAAAAATTTAATTAACTTTGTAAATAAGCTAATACATTCAGTACAGAGAAAATAGACTTCAAAACATGCCCTATGGGCTTACAATAGCATAAATCTAGAGATAATTTCTCCTTTCTGTACCTCCTCTCAAACTCCACTCCGAACTGCCTTTTACAATGCCAGAAATGTTCTTAAATAGACCCCAGAGGTTTAAGGATTAGGAGTACATTCTAGAAAGTGCTATTTGGCATCCGCTGACCAAGTAGAAGGCTCCAAAAGCTGCGTTAGAAGTTGACGCAAAATCTAGAAGAATCCAAAAATGGTAACCAAGCTTTCGGGAGGCTAACTTTTGAACCGTAGCTCCGATTGACGAACCGTTTACATTTTTGAAAAGCTCTTGAAGTGCTCTATAGCCCTATGGACATGCTTTGCTTGTCCCCCATTTTTCGGCCCTTTTTGAGGTCATTTAATGCCCCTAACCTGACTTTGAAGCATTCTTAGGAAGTCTCCAAAAATTGAAAAACTGCAATAACTTTCAAACTGTGGGGCCTTTTGACCTAATTTTTTTTCTCGAATGCTCTAAATTATAATTACAATCATCTAACCAATTTACACCTTCTAGTTCACCAAAATGATGGCTCAATTACATACTCCTATTTTTTTGGCATTTACATGTATCCCAAGGTGTTCAAATACTCTATCTTAGAATACTAATAGTGGAATTGTGAGAGTTGGAACCTTTATTTGACCCAAATGGGTATCCAGAAATGAAAAAACATGAAACAAAAATTAAGTCTAAGTACTTTTTTTTTTTGTTGACATAGGATTGCCCTTATACCTCTGGATGCTCCTACATTAGACACCCAGGGTAGATTGAAAAGTGACCTTGTCACTTTATGAATGGTAGAGGAAATCCCAAATGGGAAATCTCAGCTGTTGAAATCCAAGTTGAGTCCTCTATCAGCCGTCCTTTCCACTTGACCAAATACTCTTCATACTACCTATGTCTGGTACTCCTACCCACACAATGATCTAAAATGTCTTCTATCTCCTCCTTCTTAGAAGTAGGAATTGGACATGGCTCTAACATCAGCTCCTCATCTGCACCATCATCATGATACTATGTTAAGTCTGCAATGTTGAAAATAGGAGAAATGTGAATACCATCTGGCAACTCTATCTCATATGCATTTCTTGAGTCATGTTTCTTTAGAATTTTGCAGGGGCCAAATTTCTTCATTTTCAACTTGTTGTAAGTACCAGCTGAAAATCTCTCTTTTATTAAGTGTACCATGACTAGATCCCCTACTTGGAATTCCTTATGTCTTCTCCTTTGATCAACCCTAGCTTTATACTCTTGATTCATCTTGGTAATGTGTGCCTGAACCTCCTCATGTAGACGCTTGATATGTTCAGCAAATTCTTCAGCTTTAGCACTTGTCCTCTCCCCTTGCTCTATCTTCCTCAATTCTGGTGCAGTCCTTGGGCTACTTCCATATACAATTTGGAATGGTGATTTTCCAGTACTCCTATTTACAGAGTTATTGTAAGCAAATTTCGCTTGTGGTAAAATCAAATCCCATCCCTTGGGCTTATCCCCAACTAAACATCTTAGCAAATTGCCCAAACTTCTGTTTACCACTTATGTTTGGTCGTCAGTCTGCAGGTGATGTGTGGAACTGAATTTCAAGTCCGTTCTCAACTTCTTCCACAATGTTCTCTAGAAATACCCTACAAATTTAGTATCTCTGTCAGAAACTATACTTCTTGGAAGACCATGTAGTCTTACCACCTCTCTAAAAAACAAGTCAACTATATGGACAGCATCATGAGTTTTGTGGCATGGAATGAAATGTACCATTTTGGAGAACCGATCAACCACCACAAATACTGAGTCATTACCCCTTTGTGTCCTCGGAAATCTAAGAACAAAATCCATACTTATGTCCTCACATGGCTTTGATGGAACAGGAAATGGCTAAATCCCTTGGCCACTTGACAAACTTGGCAATTCTGTACAAACTTCTTCACATCCTATGAAATCTTAGGCCAAAAATAATGTTTTTTTATAATGGCAATGGTCTTATCTTGGCCAAAATGTCCTGCCATCCCTCCACTGTGTTTCTCCTTAATCAGATTTTCCCTCATGGAACTCCTTGGAATGCATAATCGACTGCCCTTGAATAACATACCATCCTGAATCAGATAGTCTAACCACTTAGTTCTGTCTACCGCAACAGGCTCTTTACAAGCTTTCCACGCTTCAGCAAAATCAGGATACTCAGGGTACAGATTCTTGAGTTCATCAAACCCAACTACTTCAACCTACATTACTGTAAGCAACAACAATCTCCTACTTAGTGCATCTGCAACCTTATTAGATTTTCCACTTCTATGGTTCAACACAAATGTATAGCTCTGCAAGAACTCTACCCATTTCATATGCCTTTGATTCAATTTACCTTGGCTATTTAGGTACTGTAATGCCTGATGATTAGTATACAAAACAAATTCCTTTGGCAATAAATAATGCCTCCATTTCTTTAAGGCCTAAACTATTGCATAGAACTCTTGATCATAAACAGAATACTTTTTCTTTGTATCATTCAATTTTTCACTAAAATATGTAATAGGCTTACCTTCTTGGCTTAACACAGCCCTAATAGCGCTGCCACTAGCATCACAATCCACCTGGAACACTTTTCTAAAATTTGGAAGTGCCAACACAGGTTGTTCTGTCATCTTCTTCTTCAACACTTCAAAACTTCTCACAGTTGTTGCAGTCCATTTGAACTCTTTTCTATCCCCTCTTATTGTGTCAGTCAGGAGTGCACATATGCCACTGAAATTCTTAATGAACTTCCTGTAAAAACTAACCAGACCATGGAACAATCTTACCTCAGTAGCAGACCTTGGAGTAGGCCATTCCAAGATGGCTTTTACCTTCTCTGGATCCATTTTGAGACCTTCAAGTGATATAACAAACCCCAAGTAGACTAACTCCCTTTTTGCAAAGATACGCTTCTTCAGATTAATTAACAGTTTCTCTTCCCTTAACCTTTCAAGGACACTATGAATATGCAATAAATGTTCTTCCAAAGTCTTGCTGAAAATTAAAATATCATCCAAATAGACAATAACAAATTTTCCCAAGAACTTCTTAAGTACCTCATTCATAAGCCGCATGAAGGTGCTTGGGGCATTTGTCAATCCAAAGGGCGTGACTAACCACTCATAAAGACCCTCCTTGGTCTTGAAGGTTGTTTTCCACTCATCTCCTTCTCATATCTATATCTGATGATAGCCACTTTTGAGGTCTATCTTTGTGAAGTACTAAGCTCCACTCAAGCAGTCCATAAGATCATCCATTCTTGGTAAAGTAAACCGATACTTGATGGTCATCCTATTTATAGCTCGAGAGTCTGTACACATCCTCCACTCTCCATCCTTCTTAGGTGCCAGTACTGCAGGTACTACACATGGACTCAGGCTCTCCCAAATCAAGCCCTTCCTCAATAGCTCCTGAACCTGTCTATTTAGCTCCTCAGTTTCAGTAGGAGTCATCCTGTGAGCAGCCTTGTTAGGAAAACTAGCTCCTGGGATTAAATCTATCTGATGACTGATTTGCCTTACTGGTGGCAATCCTTCTGGAACATTATTAGAGATGATATCTCCAAACTCACCTAGTAAATCTGAAACTTCAAGTGGTATTTCACTACTACCTTCTTTATCTTTCCTAGGAATCAAAGCATAACACATGCGCTGATGTTTCATTCCATCTAAAAACTTCCTTCCATCAACAGGACAAATCCTAGCACTGCTACATACCTTTTCACCTTCCTTTTTCATGGGCTTCAGTTTGTGGCGAACTTCATCCCTTGTTAGAGAGTATGTGTTTGCATGACCATCATGTACTGCATGCCTATCAAACTGCCACGGTCTACCCAACAATAGATGGCAAACATCCATTGGAATAACATCACAGAGAACTTCATCATGGTAACTCCCAATTTTAAACTTCACTAAACATTGTTCACTTACCAGGACCTTATGATCATCTTTCACCCAAGCAATCCGATAGGGCTAGGGGTGTTTCTCCCTCTTGAGCTTCAGCTTAGAGACCATCTCCTCTGATACCAAGTTATCAGTGCTACCACCATCAATGATCACGTCACAACATTTATCCTCACACTTGCACCTGGTACGGAATAAACTCCTCCTTTGTCTGGGTTCAATATCACCACTTAGTAGGACCCTTTCATTTACCAAAGTCTCTCCTCTTTCTGCATCTTCTGAATGTGATGATTATGCATCCTCATCCACATGAGCAACCCTAGCTTGACCCTCAACTCTCCTATCTGTCATTCCTTGTCGTTGAGGGCATTCAAAGGCACGATGACCTTCTTCATTGCAATGGAAATAGGTACCACGAAAGCCTCCTCTTCCTTGTCCATGTCCTCTACCTCTTCCTCTCTAATTTCCAAAGTCTTGATCACGGGAGCGGTTGAAACCCTCGTTCCTCTGGTTCCTGCTAGTACCCACATCTTCATTTTTCTTTTGGGTTTCATTTCGTCCTCCAGATGACCTACCACTACCCCTTCCTCCTTGACCATGCCCTCTTTGTCTCCCTTCAAACCTCTTATTTAGCTTCTCTTCAACTCGTAGGGCAAACTGGTATGCCTCTTCAATGCTGGTCATTCTTACCAGACTTAATTCCTCTTGGATGCTAGGTTGCAACTCATTGATATAACGAGCAACCTTTTCCTTATTTGCTTCTGCATGCCCTGCTCTAATCAGAAGTCGGTAAAACTCCTCTGTATATTCTTGGACTGATTTTTCTGCTTACTTTAACCCATGCATCTTCTTAAACAAATCAAGCTCATAATCAACAGGAATGAATTGCTTCTTCAATTTGTCCACCATACGATCCCACCTTGTGATCTTCTCCTTTCCTCTTCTATTTCTTTCCAATTGAACCTCTTGCCACTAGATTTTGGCATGTCCTTTCAGTTTGGCCTTTGCAAACTTAGCCCTATCTGGGTCCCTAATATCCTCATACTCAAAGTATTCTTCCAGTTCATTGATCCAATTGATCAACTCATCTCATTTCAAATTTCCTGAAAATACACCCACATCAATTATAGGTCTTTTTCCAAACTTAGTAATGGCCTTAAAAAGCCTTTCCTCTACCTGATTCAGAACTTCCCCATCAAATTCCCCTTCTAGTCCAATTTCTTCTTCTTCATTGTCATCCTCACTTTTGTCGCCTGCGGCAACATTTGTTCCTCTACGGAGCTCCTCCTGCAATGCTTGTACCTACCTTTGGAGGGCTCTAACCTCCTCAAGATTAATAGCTTCGGCCCTTCCACCACGCTCTCTTTGTGGAGGCATCTTCTTAACTCAAACCCACAACCACACAGTCCTGGTGCAAACTACCTCACAATCGGCGCTCTATCTACACACTCAGGAAAACCAGCTCTGATACCACTTGATGGGGACACAACCCAAGCACAGAATGGACACAATAGGAAAGGGAAAATTTAATTAACTTTGTAAATAAGCTAATACATTTAGTACAGAAAAAATAGACTTCAAAACATGCCCTATGGACTTACAATAGCATAAATTTGGAGATAATTTCTCTTTTCTGTACCTCCTCTCAAACTCCACTCCAAACTGCCTTTTACAATGCCAGAAATGTTCTTAAATAGACCCCGAAGGTTTAAGGATTAGGAGTACATTCTAGAAAGTGCTAGTTGGCATCCACTGACCAAGTAGAAGGCTCCAGAAGCTACGTTAGAAGTTGACACAAAATCTAGAAGAATCCAAAAATGGTAACCGAACTTTCGGGAGGTACAACTTTTGAACCGTAGCTCCGATTGACGAACCATTTACATTTTCGAAAAGCTCTCGAAGCGCTCTATAGCCCTATGGACCAGTTACACTCATCCCCCATTTTTTGGCCCTTTTTGAAGTCATTTAATGCCCCTAACCTGACTTTGAAGCATTCTTAGGAGGTCTCTAAAAATCAAAAAATTGCAATAACTTTCAAACCATGGGGCCTTTTGACCTAATTCGTTTTCTGAAATGCTCTAAATTATAATTACAATCATCTGACCAATTTACACCTTCTAGTTCACCAAAATGATGGCTCAATTACATACTCTTATTTTTTCAGCATTTACACGTATCTCAAGGTGTTTAAATACTCTATTTTAGAACACTGATAGTGGAATTGTGAGAGTTGGAACCTTTATTTGACCCAAATGGGTATCCAGAAATGAAAACACATGAAACAGAAACTAAGTCTAAGAACATTTTTTTTTGGTTGACACAAGATTGCCCTTATACCTCTGGATGCTCCTACATTAGTATCCAAGCACAACCAAATCCTTGAAAAGAGGATAAATAGAGAAAACCACATGGGAAAAAACTTGCTCCAAAAATATATGAAAATAATGTTGAAGAGAACTAGTGAAGGAATGAAAAAGTCTCTAGACTAGGGAATGTCCTAGAAGATAAGAACAAAAGATGATCATGAAGAATACCACTGAAGCATGTAGAAGTTGCAAAGCTCTGTCAAAAGTAAGTGTTGATCTAAAGAACCTCTACTAAAATAGAACTTGATCAGGAGGCACACAAAGGAAAACAACTAAACTCGAAGATACAAATGGCATAAAACACCAAAGCCTAAAGAGTTGATCAATTGAACATGGAAAGCTACAACCAAAGTAGGAATGAAAAGAAAAAGTGTTTATATGGTAAATGATCCATCTCAATGGAATGCATAGGTGCCCAGTCATTGCATCTGCCTAGTGCATATGAACAAATACTAAATACATAGCTCACTCCATCAAACCAAAGAAGTGTGAGAAACAACAAAAGAAAAAGAAAAATCTAATGTAGACAAGGGTGAGGTGACATGCAACTAGAGAAGTGGGCCAAAAGAACTACATGTCAAGAAACCACAATCAAGATACACAAAAGAATACATATGTGTGAATGAGGTGATAAATCTCAGACATGTCCTAAGGCTAATGTCATGGAAGGAAAACTTACTAGACAAGGGTAGATGGAAAAAAAAGGCAAACCATCAACCCTCCATGGCACTTTAATCAAAGTAGTGCATGTACAATAAGGCACAAGATATGGTGAATCCCAAGAATAAAATAATCTATACGAATGTCCTCAGATGGCACTACTCGAATTAAAAGACAAAACAAGGAAAAACTACTTAAACGAAAATACAAATGCAATATGGCACTTTATCTCGGTGTGTTTGCAAAAGTGCATACAAATAATGTCTACATAGATCAAAAGAGACATAGGGCTAATACAATAGATAGTACAATCATCTCAAGCAACAATATTGATCCCCTAACTTGAAACAACTAGCATCACTCGAAAGGGCTCTAAAAAACCTTTCCAATGCTATAAAGAATCCCCAAATCAGAGATCGAATGCTCAAGATATGTCTTCCAGAGTGCAAAAAGGAACTCCTATGTTTGACAAAATAAAAAGCCATCAAAAAAGAATGAAAACTAAAAATGACATGTACCACTATGATGGGCTTAGAACCAATTTTTTGGCAATATCCTATTTGTGAAAAATGGAGTCTGGATGCCCACGATATGAGCCAAAATGTGAATGTGGGTCCAAACAAAGCTAGAAGAGAAAATAGGAACATTGATGCAATGCTGACATCAATAGGTGAAAAGCATAATTTTGATGGTCAAATGGCCGTCGAGGCAAAAAAATACCAGAAAATGACCCCTACCAAAAAAAAATCCAATCACTAGAAACAAGTGCCCGAAAACAAAGGGTTGGTGTTGGAAGAAAAAACAGGTGGCCAAAAAAATTTGCCATAGAAAAAATGGTAAATCACTACCCTTCAATCAAAGTTTTCAACCAAAAATTCAGCCAACCAAAATTGATTGAGAAAATTTCCACCCAAATAAGAGAGCATGCTTTACAAAACAAAGTGCTTCCTCCACAAACACATGAAGCCTGCATAAAAAATTGCCCCCCAAAGCGATGTCCTTGGCATTTGGAACCCATAAAAGGCATTGATGTGAACCGGTGGAGTTCCCAAATGGGGTCACAAATAGTCCACATGGCAGAGATGTTGGGGCATGTCTCCCAAAAAATGGTTATGCAGACTAGGCCAAAAGTGTCGATTATGGGCATGCACTAACTGTGGTGTTAAAGGAGAGTGCATTAAACAAAGATTGCATGTGTGTGGCCCGCTCAAGATCGAGGCACTACCAAAAACGCGTGGAAGTCAAAGGTCCTCAATGAGTGGGACAAGACCCAAGGCAAGGGTACAACCCATAATTGGAGGCTAAGTGCATTGGCATAGGCATTGATGGAGTTTCCAAGGCACATGGGCTACATGCACAATCGATGTCCATCTCATAAAGGCATGGGTGCAAGTGGGAGAGTCCCGAGAAGATTGTTGTTAGGTCAGGAGTACGCGAGCCCAATGGAGGTGCGAACGCCAAAAAGTCAATGCCACAACTCCGAACAAAGGACGTTGATGTGCATCGTCTACTAAAACCATGTGCAAGGGTCCAAACACAAGACCCATTGGAGCTAAGTCACGGATCGAGTAAAGAATTGTTATTAATGACAAGGCCTACGCATAGCCTATGGAGGAGTTGCATGAAGTACAATCAAAGATATGGGAGGTGCATGTACCTTGTGCACGTGAGTTTTTTTTTTTTAAAGATAAACTCCTTTTATAAAAAATAATGCTTCCAAAAAAAGTACAATCGCACCTAATAAAGCAAACAAATTCTTTTAAAATTTTCAAAAAAAAATTGTTGCATTGATTTGCGTCTCCAGATCAATACGGCTTGGGTGAAAAAAAAAAAATTGCCTCAAATTTCATTTGTGTCCAAACTAGACATTTTTTATATGGAAATGAGATTTTTTGAGTGTTCTGAGCTCAACGATAAAGTTTGTTTGTGCTCAAAGTGCTCCCAAAAATGAATCCCCCCAAATCCAATAAAAAATCTTCTAAAAACCACAAATATGAAAACCAATGTCAAATCTCTCACAAACAAAACAAGGACGTGAACATCTAAAGCTATGATACCATGTCAAAGTTGATGAAAGATCAACCCCGCAGCTCTCAAGAGTCATCTACATGCAAACACTTGTCACAGAAAGAGAGAAACAAAAGCTATAGAGACTGGAATTTTTAGATCCACAGATGAGACATTCTTGATGAGAAAAAAGAAAAATTGTTATTATCAAAAATGAATGAATTATTATAAAGAGATCAATCCTTATAAAGGAGATCAATACCCTAAAAGGTAACTAACCTAGGTTGCATGATAATAATTAATAAAAGAATTAATTATTATATGCTCAAAGTTTAGCTTAAGTAAACTAGAGATAATATGTGACTTAATAATTAAATCAATATGATTTAATTAATAAGAAAAAACATTATTACTCTCACAGAAAACATAATGAATTTTTCTAAAATTTTCATCATTTGTTCATGATCTGCATGTTTTATAATCGAAAACAAAACAAAAAGGAGAAAAATCCACTTAAAAAAATATTTGACTTTTGGTGCATTATGTCCAAAGGATAGCCAACGCCATTTTGAAAACCTTAATATAAAAGCCAATTGACATTATATTAGACAATAAGAGCCTAAAACCATAATTATAAGCAAGGGACTACCAAGCAAAATGTTGAAAATGGAAATGATTTATAATTATCACTAATGATATTGGAAGGTGCAAAGTCATGCACTCAACTATTGGATCCTCCCTATAAATTTGAAGTTCTCACTTGTATGATTTTGTTATAACATTTACACTGATGGCATGTTCCTACATTGGATATCGTATGCATGTTAATATATAATGTTTTTATACATTTGATTTTTCATTTGTGTATTTGTTGGCTATAAACCAAATATTACCTTTACGGTATTTCTTATATTTATTAAAAAATTCTCTTCCAATGTTACCTAATGAATGAATGAAAGATTTTAATAACGTTTGTGAGGCCAAAGCAACCTATGGGACCACCTTTAAAAAAAAGCCCACGCCCCAAAAAAAAGGTGCGAGACCGTTAGGCCTCTTGAAACTACTTCTTTAGGTCTTCTCTTTGACGAAGAATGTTCATCACCAAGTTTGGTGTCCTATCTAGTTGTGCTTCCTCAAAAAGAGTACCTAAATTGTCTACTTCTAGAATATCCCAATAGTTGGAATAAATATCATTATATGTTGGGCATTTCATGAGAAAATGCCATTCAGTCTCCACCATTCTTGTGTTGTAAAATAAACATATTTTGTCCTCCCACTCTTCATTTCATATAATCCATCTACTTGTTTCACACCTCAAATGATGAGAGCATGTCCTAAGTTGTACTATGAGCATTTTAGCTATCCATTTCATATTTGCTCGTCTATGTTTTCTCCCCATGGTCTTTCATTGGGTTAAATTATTAGATATAATAGTCTTTTGGCACCCATCTTGCTTTGACCGTATAAGACTCCTAAATTATTTTAACCATTAATGCTAAACTTAATTTGAGGTTATAAAAGCTTTGATGAGCTTTTTGTTCCCGTAAGTGTCCTAAAGATAAAAGGCTCCTCCAAGTTGCATGCATTATGTGCATTTTCTACAACTATTCTAATATACGATATGCACAATAGTTGTGTTTGATTTTCTCATGCCACTACATAGTAGATTTAGAAATTGTTGCAATGTCACATGTGTGGAAGTGTCTTTGATCATATAACAAGACAATCCATAACTGATATGTTTGATGAATACATCATGCATAGAAATGATTTTACCTAAGATTTTCTCATTGTTGAGGTATCATTAAATAGCATATCTAAAAAATATTTTCTAGAATCTATAAAAAAAAGTAAAAGTTCTTAAATATCACATTAAGGAAAAAAATAAGTTTGAAAATAATTAGTCAACTTTGACTATTTAACACTTTTAACCTAAGAACCAATCCTAGTATGTAACCTAAAAACCAGTCCTTAATAACCAATGCCTCCAAAACTTTGAAATTTTCCGAATTTCTATCTGTATCATTCAGACCAGTCTTAGTCCAATGTATTAGAGCATCGTGTCTCTCTGTATTCCCTCTCAAGTTAAAAGCAACCGTTGCTAAAATTGAAGCAAACTCTTAGTATACACAACATAATTAACCATTAGAGTTTAATGGAACCCTGTTTTTTTGTCGATACTACGTAGTTTTTTGTTTGTATCCTGTTGTTGGCATTATTTGATACTAATTTAGTTTTTAAATGTTTTATCTTCATGCACGTTGGTTTTACATGCCAGATTCGTGAGGTTTCGGATGCTTGGGAAAGCACAGAACTTGCCAAAGACAGTGTTGTATAAAACCTTGCTAAACTAAACATAATGGATCATTGCAATTCAATAAAATTGAGTATCCCGGTAAATAATCTTCTTTTGTTGTCAACAATTAACGTGAGCAAGAATAATGCCATTCTATAAGATTGTGATATTGCTATCAGGATTAAACTGTGTGATTTTTGAGTCAAACTCATTGACCCATATTTCATGAGTAGTAATCAGGATTTAACTGTGTGATTTTTGAGTCAAACTCAGTGACTCATGAAATATGGGTCAATGAGTTTAACTCAAAAATCACACAGTTAAATCCTGATAGCAATATCACAATTTGACTTGCTGTGGAAATTATCTCCTACTTATCAATTCTATAAGATTACGACTCTGGAACTTTTGGAGATGCCCCGTCGTGGCCTCTGATAATCTCCATCTTGAAGGTGTTTATCTTGCAATAAAATAGAAAATTCTATATTACATGCAGTTTACAAAGAAAGTGGCGCAACCCACTACTTAAAGATTTTGTTCCACAAGAACAATCTTTAGTGACAGCATAGGCTGGAGTGTCCTTTCACAGAAAAAGGCTTCAGCTGAAATTTGGGTCTATTTTGACAGTAAGAAAAGCCAATCCAAACACTATAAAGAGCTTTAAGGAATTGACGTAGGATCATGATAGGAGCCTGCAAAATGCATGAGATATGAAAATCGTAATGACTAGCAAAAATAAGAAAATAATTTATATGGACTCCTAAACTTTGTCATGTGAAGTTCCAATATTCCTTACAGGACCCTTAAACCACTTTCTTGCATCCACCAACCACCAGAACAATATCAGTCCCAGAACTACAGCCAGTGCTAAGGGTGCATAGTTGAATGTATTCCATTCAATGGGATATATCGTTGGCAATAGGAATACTGAACAGGTATAACATATCCACAAGAATGCTATCAGACAAATTGGACGGCTAGCACGCCCCAAGAAGAAAGGTCCTGGCTTAAAATTCTTCCCCGGAATAACCATTCTGGCAAATATGGGAACAGCGTATCCCCCAACCCATCCTATGGTACAGATTGATGTGATAGCAGTGAATACCACATTTACTTTCAATATAGGAAGACCCAAGAGCATACATAAAACTGCACATAACCATACTGCATTTGCAGGAACCTTGTACTTCGGGTGCACTTTACGCCAAACTCGTGAGAATGGAATGCCTCCATCTCGAGATAAAGCATAAACCTGTGACAATTGAAAATATACATTAGAGACAACGTTCCGAGAATCTCTTACAAGTTTGACAGTTCCAATTTTCCTATGACTATGTAACACACAGGAAAACAAAGTTTAAAACATCAGCTTCATCAGAATTAAACATTCTATGGAGAAAAAATTCTGGCCAGAGTACCATGAGCATGTAATAAAAAAAGAGGGCTTGACAAGTTTTTGAAAAGTCAAACGTTTGCTCTGCCAATAAGCTTTATGTTCAATAGAGGGGAAAACAACAATACAAGTTTAGAAACATACAACTCGAGCAGCACTTGTTGTGATTGAAAGGCCTCCAAAGAAGAAAGAACCCCATATAACAAGTAGCAGAACTATCGCACCACTGGAATTATGATATCGACCATGAAATGCATCATATAGAATCTGAGCTGGCACAAAGGTGCCAGCTGTTTCATTGCTTGTATCGTACAAGTAACTAGGGTCCTGTTGGCAGTAGATATATAAAAGAAATGTTAGATTGCACTAAATACCAACAAACCAAAGAGCATCACACTATCATAGAATAGTATGAATGGATGATTCTTTAATGCGCTAGCACTGCAATTACCTGAATGCTAAATGTAAGAGCTAAGATATAGGCCCATCCAAAAACTGATATAATTCCAAGACTCGAGAGTATGGCAATCGGACCATTGATGTCTGCACCCTTTGTTTCTTCAGTTAAATGTGCCGCAGCATCATAGCCATAGAGTGAATATTGACTAACAAGGAAGGAAAGAACTACAGCATATGGCTTGCTTCGAATTCCTGTGGATGCAGGAGAGGTCTCAAAGTGTGTGAATACATATGATGCCGATTGAGTAGTTTTTGCAACTAATGGAAGCATCACAACAATAATTGCTCCTCCTATGACCTGCACCACATTGGGAGACATAAAAAAATATGAAACCTGATGTAAAATTTCTTGCAAAAAGAAATGCTCTCGTTGACAGGCGATATTTTGCAGATTTTAAGTTCACGACAGTAGTCCTTTGTAACAATTATTTCATTTCAGAAAGAAAAAACTTAAAACATTAGGTTGTCTTTAGGCAAAGAAAAAATTTAGCAGTTTATCAAGAAATCGATTGTCCTAAAACAATTTTTTTACTCCAGGCAGTTAAATTCATTGTATGGTTCATCGAGATTGTCTGATTATCTGATTTTATGGAATGTGTTTCTTCAGTATCAGATTGGTCCACTTACCTTCTAATGTTTGTGACTCATAAATCTTTGCCAATACAAACATTTTGACAGACTATCTATATGACGCTATTTTAATTTTTTAACATTAAATTCATGAGAAACTTGATGATCTTCATTATCATGCTTTGCCTTACTGATATGATACAATTAAGTACAATCTATACCTGCCACCACATTGAGATGGTATCAATGAAAGCAATCACATCCAAAGCAAATGTGTTTAAAATGGCCCATATAACAGTGAGCCCCATGTACATGGCAAGAAAGACTCCACGTGGAGCCAGATAACCTCCATCTTTATTTGTTCCAGTGCTCAGTAATATAATACTTTGTAGGGTTTGTGATCCAGCATAAGCCTGTAAAACAAAAGAACCAAAATCAATCACATTATATCTGTTTTCTGTTGCTCCAATCAATAAAAATAAAAATACATTATCTATAATTTACACACAACACCGAGTCCTCTAGGTTCAATTATGTTTTCGTTATAGAAAGCCTATTCAACAGATCTTCGTTATTAATAAAGACAATTTTGCTGAAATTAATAAGAAAACCCTAACAAAAGTGGGCATAGATAGCGAAGGTGAATTCATAGCGACTATGATACTAGAACTATGTGAATTCAATCCTCCAATAAGTCTTTAGAAGATAAGCCCCTATGATGAATATTCTTATATAAGAAAATAAATGAGAGATTAAAAGGATGAATCTAAGATCTACTGAGATATCGAATCATAAATAAAATTATTTAATAATAATATCGGCCATTGTTTTCTGAGGGCATCCAAATTGATTTTGATCTTTGATCAACTTTGCCTATAAATTTAAATGGAATTTTTTTAAATGCCGCTCACCTGTGTGCTTCAAGAGCCTACCCTTGCATTGCAAGCAATGATGGTATTGCTTCGTTCGGGGGTGATCTTCCCTCTTCTGTTGGTGGAAGCACCCTTTCCCCTGTTGTTGTGCCCACCTCTTCTGGTCTTGTAGGGCCCATGCACTCTGCCAATGGTGTTTCTGCTTCATTGGGTGGTGTTAAGGGCTGGACACCTGGTGGCCCTAATCATAATGTGGTTGATGGTTTTGGGCCACTTTATTTGCCCAAGGCTGATCAGATACTTCCGTCTTCTGGTGTGGTTGCTTTTGAGTCTAGGGTTTCTGCAACAGGTTTTCCTGTTGTGTCTTCTAATTCTGGGTTGGCGACCAGGGCTCCTATTTTGAAGAAAAGTGAAGTTGATGCTACTACGGTTGGGACTCCTGGTAAGTGCATTTTCGCTGCCTGCGTTCCCTCAAATGGTACTTCAGATGCTGTGAAAGCAGCGACTCGTAATGGAAGAACTGAGGTTGCTCCTTTCTTCGTCAGTCATCCTGTTGTTGTCTCACTAAATGTGGAGTTTGTGGAAGAGATCAATTTTATGTCCTCTAAATTGTTCACACGTGTTGTCATTTGCAGATTTAGGGGCTTTTGGCCATCTCTTCCTCAACTTCACCAGTGGATTACCAGTCACTGCAAGCCTCTTATTCAAGGTACTATTACATCTTTCCTTTAGCCAAAGGGTTTTTTGCACCTAAGTTCAAGAAGGCTTTGGATTGATAGAATGTCCATTGCAAGCATTTTTTTACCTCAGAGAATCACTTTCCTTTGATGATGAAGCCATGGCACGCGGATCTTAACCCTTCTTCAGAAACCTTTAGCAAGGTGCCTATTTGGGTTCGGCTCCCCTACCTACCTCTTCATCTTTGGGCAGATCCTGTCCTGGAAGAAGTTGGTGATGCTCTAGGTGACTTTCTGATGGTTGATGAGGACTCATCTGATATGCTTCACTCTACCTTTGCTCGCGTTCTTGTTGATATTGATGGTTCTATGGGTTTAGTTGCTCAGATTGAGCTGAAGTCTCCAATGGGCTCTTGGATCCAGTCTATGGCCTATGAGGGCTTGCGTTTCAGATGTAGAAAGTGTTTCAAGACAAGGCATGTTGCAACTAATTGTTAGACAGGCAATGCTAAACCAAAAAAGTCTCCGTCGTGGTGGAAAGGTGCTTCTAATGATCAATACACAGTTTTTAAGGGCCCCCTTCATTTGGATGGGCAATGCCAATGATTCAGTATTAGCCCATGATGGTAAGTGTACTCCTGATTCCACTAAGGGTACTACCTCTTTGGAAGGTGTTGCTACTCCGTCTAACGACAAAACTGAAGGTGTGTCAAATGTTTCTGCTAATAGTAACTCAACTACCATACTAGTGTCGTTGTTTCTACTTCTCATGTTCCTAAAGAGCCTATCGCCCCTACTACAACAGTCAATGATGTGTCCTTTGATGGTGTTGGCCCTACACCCCTTGGTAAGCCTGCTATCCCTATCACTGTTAGTGTTGGCTCTGCCTCTTTGGGTAAGCCTACTATCCCTGTCACTGCTGATTCTAATAGATCAGTGGAATCGTTGGCTTGGCATTCTGTGGCAGCCGAGGTTGAAGATGGATGGATTACAGTGGAAGGAAAACATTCAAAGAACCCCTCTCCTTTCAACATGACCCTTAGATCCCACAAGCAGGGACATAAGGGGAAATCTTAATCTTATTGTTTTTTCCTTTTTTGTGGGGCGGTTTGTTGATTTAGTATATATCCTTTTCTAGACCGCCAGCTTGTGTTTGTGGGGGTTGTAAGTTGTTTAGCACCCCCTTCTTGGTCTTTTTCGTGTTTTGTCCATGTTTTGTATCTCTTTGTGGAGCTTATTTCATATCTTTTGGTGTGGGTTTCAAGGTCCATTCAAAAACTGTTGTCACTTAATCAAAAACTTTGCCTATAAATTTGAATCTTTGACATCATGGAACATACCAAAAATATGTTTCATAAACATGAAAATATCAAGATACAAAGCACACACATAGATGCATGAAAACACAGAACAGACACAAAGTATAGATGAATGTAGAAAGAAAAAAAGCATACTAACTTATAATATACTATCTTGGATAGTACTATTATTAAGTTAATATAATGGATTGTACATGGCTAAGGTGAATTCTTTCACTGAAGTATATTTTTATCTCTCTCTCTCTCTCTCTCTCTCTCTCTCTCTCTCTCTCTCTCTCTCTACAAGAGCCAATACAAGGGAAGCCAACAAGACCACTAGAATCTGCCATTTGGCTATTTGTAGTTTGATGCAAAACTCAACAGACGTTCATATTTTCTATATTCTTGCTACTGTTCTTATAGTTCCTTTATGCAGTCTTGCAGTATACACTATGGGGGTAAATTCTAATAAATCCTTGTGAATCAGGAACTAATTGTCACAGTACATTTTCTTTCTCCAATCTTGTGAGTATGACTATATTTAGCTTCTCATATATACAATCACATGGAATAGCAAAAGGATTTGCAATGTTGAAAATTTTAACTCGTTGGTTTGGGCCCTTGTCTTCAGATTTCTCATACACTTTGCTGAATTTCATTAGTTCCTTTGAAGTTACCTTTTGTTTTGATGCATCCTTTGGTTCAAGATAAACTCTTTGCTCCTTTTATCTAAGAGATCTTGATTGTCGCTGGGTGTTTGATATTTTGTTTTTCTCCTAAATGTTTCCATTGCCTATTTAGTATTTGGGCATACCCTTGCCAAAGGATTTGCGATATTGAAAGTTCAAAGTCATAATATTTTCTATGATTACTAAATTACATGGAAAAAATGGCATCTCAAGTACCCCCATTTTCCTATTTCAAAAACAAATCTATTTGTACCAGTTCCAATCTCCTATACCAAAACTAGTAATGGTCTCCTAGCCAGTTGGCACCACATATATCAATTGTTGGTGTGAATAAGGTATTTTATGTAACTAGTTCACTAGTAGGTCCTATTCATAGTCCTAGGAATCTTTTTGGACGTCGTAGTTGCCAATTAGATCTTATATTATCTTTTGGCATTCGATTCTCGAGTACTAAGTCATTTTTAGTTGTCTCATTGTATAAGATTAAGAAACATATAACAATCTTGTCCAATGCTACCTATCAACCTTGGCTTATAAGCAAGGCATCATATGTGCATATCGTGATGTAGTATCTAACTCAATTGTTACATCCCAATTTTTAACCTAGCTTGAAATATTGCCGTTGAGGTTCGCATTAAGTCAGTTGGCAGTTTAATTATAATCTAGCGAAATGGTAAGATAATTGGTCGTTATGATTTCAAGTGAAGATGACATGTTAGTTGATTGTTAATCGCGTATTCATGGAATTAAGATGAAAGGATAATTGTTACGATTATTTATGATTATATAATTTATAATTTAATTATGGAGAAATTCCTTGCAGGGAGCATGTCGAAGGGGTGGAAGCATTGTCAGAAAAGAATTAGGCAGGGCATCACCATCACTGGGCAGACGGGTAAAGAATCTAGCGATTTGAAACAGATTACATCTGTGGAACTGCATGAGTTATTTAAATAAATAATTTAATTAAAATAACTGAGTTAAAATATAAAATGTATCTTAAAGGATTTTAATTCATCTTTCATTATATTGTTTTTAATAATTATTTGTAAATGTACATTTAAATATAAAATGATTTAGCACCATTATAATTTAATAATTAATTAAGTGATGTTGCTTGTACATATTAGATTTTAATAACTATAATAAAACCTTTCTTCTTTCTTTCTTTCTTTCTTTTCCTCCTCCTTTCTTTTATTCTTTAAATCGATTTGAGATTCTTCGAATGGCTTCTTGTAACTGATGGTAGCCGAAAAGCCAAGCATCTCTTTTTAATAGTCTCTTTGATTGTATTTTTGATATAACTCTTACCTCTGTGTAACCCGTAACTTCTCATTTTTCATTTGTCTATATGTTATTGTTTAGGCATTTAAAGTGAGGAGAATAATTCTGAGTTTTGGGTATCAGCTCCAAGGTTCACCGACTGTTTTCTTCAATTCTACAGCAACAAGTAACCATAGGACCTCAACTAGAAAGGTTTGACTAAAGTCACGATCAATCTGGTATAAGCCACTACAGAAGTTGGAACAAACTGTTAAGGTCACATTAAAAAAAAAACGTAGACCTTGTTTCCTTCCTTTAATTCCTCATATTGCTTTGTCTAACAACTTTGATTCAAGCAAAGCTCTGTCCAAGATTCGTTGGTGAAGTAATGTAAGACATCTGCCATTAACCAAGTATGTCTTATGTTTCTTATTTGCTAAGTTAAATACGTCTCAATCAGAATATAGCTCATACACTGTCGGTTCTTTGTTACTACTTTTCTTAGGATAACGTCAGCAGTGTGTTGTTAGAGATACTGAACCCATAACATGATATATGTAGTTTAATCCGAATACATGGGATAGTAAATAGATTCATTTTGTAGCTTGATGCAATCCATAACAAAAAAATATGTAAGAATTAACCATCTCAGTTTAGAACCAAGTACATCCTCTTATATATTTGCAATGAAGATTTTGAAAATCAGAACACCAATTTATCAGCAATGATGCATGTTAAGGTGAAGAGATGTAAAGAAAATCCAACGCACTGGAACTAATATAATCACAGAGTGAATCATGATGGGTGGTAATAGATTTCTAGTTCTTGGAAACTGTTCTTATATCATAGATGATTCTTTATTCATAAGAGTGTATGAATCATGCATATAAGAGATAGAAATGCAATGAAAGTTGTGAGCAATTAAAATTAGCTTAGAATGTAATACATTCATTCATACCATACAAAGATAAAAATATTATCATGAATCCAAACACCATGGAAACTCACCAGGCAATATGGTGAAGTGGTGGAGCTAATTAATTAGACATTCAATTTTGAGATCTTTAAAGAACATAATTATGTGATCATAGTTTGCGAAATGCTAGATGCATGTATAATTGACAGAACTGGTTATTCTGAGAATTCCTAACACCTAGGACTCACCCGGCTGTATAAACAAGAAAAAGGGTGGTGAGGTGAAAGAGAGGAATCTGCAATAAGAAAAAAATAGTAACAGATAAGACATAACAACGTTTATCATTTTTAATATGAATCAATTAATAGCTCATGCATATTCCTGTTAATGAGATCTCCTTCTGCCAAGTTGTATGGTGTGTTAAATAACCAAGATGTCCAGTGAATGGCAAGATGTCCCCTGTCTATTCCGAGTAGGGAGGGCCTTTCTCGTCAGAGATTCTGTGGGGATAAAATTGTGGTCCGAGGTTGGGTGGTTAAGCCCTTGACAATGTTTCACCTCTCCTCAAGATGTTGGACATGCATCAGACAAAGATAAGCTATGCATTCAATTATTTATCGAAAAACAGGTAATATTACTTTTATTTATGAGGAGGTAAGATTAAATTGAGTTATTTCATTGTTATTGTTATTTTATACCTAGATATAAGAGATAGAATCATGGATTGCTTTCATTTATATGAATATCGAGTATAACCATATTTCTAATCTTGAGATACTGTCACAGTTAAGTAATCGGAAGGAAAGGAATCCTGAAGCACAAAATTGATGGAGTGATGACTGGAACCCTAAGTGATACAGTGGGCTCAGAAGCCCTAATTGAATCGATGTTATTGGAAGCCCTAATTGAATCTGTGGTACTAAAAGCCCTATTTGAATCTGTGGTATTGGAAGCCCTATTTTAAATTAGTGGTATCGGAAGCCCTAATTGAATCTGTGGTTGCGGAAGCCCTAATTGAATCTGTGGTTGCGGAAGCCCTAAGTGAGTTAACGGTATCAGAAGCCCTAAATGAACCGAAGGTAAACAATGCCCTAATTGATACAATGGTATGTGATGCCCTAATTTTTATTTAATGGTATTTAATGATAATTGTCATTTGATTTTGGTTTAACAATATTGGATAGAAGTCGTTTTTGTGGTATTGTTATAGAGGTATTTGTGGACTAACCCAAGTGGTTGCAGAAGTATCCTTGGTTGATTTCAATCACAGTTGTCCGAGGTATGTGGTTTTAATTTCTGTAGTAATTTCATTTGATGGTGTTTTTAAGTTTTTAGTTAAGAAAATTTTATCTAACTGATTTTTAATACTAAATCTTATTCACATGAACCTAAACGATATAACTGTCTTCCTATGAAACGAAGTAGTAACTGTATTTCTTGAGTATGGTATTTGTTAATTTAGACCCGAGAAATCAAGATGTTACATCAATCTAGTCCATTGTGCCAAAAATCAAGCATTATTTCTCTCTTGCTTCTCTCTTGTGGAAGGCATCTTTTTGGTTTTGCAACTGATCATAGAGGCTTGAGTCCATTGGTGACTCCAAAATAATATCAAATCTCAAAATTGGCTTCTTCTCAAATCTAGGAGGTAATCAATGGATTTTTGTTACATCCCAAATTTTGATCTAATTTAAATTTATTATAGCTGTTGAATTGAATGGATTTTCTTTCATAATCATGTGAAAAGGGTAGTTAAATATAACCATTGTATTTTATGAAAATGTTGTTGTCATTATTTGTCTAACTGTTTAATAATGATAGTCGTTATCCATTATTTGTCATATGATGATGATAGTAGTTAGCAGTTGCTTGGTTTCGAAATTATGGTTAATAATTAAACTCCTTACTAATATCTATGTTAAATGTTATTATGGATTTATCATGGAACTTGTTATTATTGTGAAAAATGCTGCATGGGTTATTGTAGGAGAAGACGAAGGGGAGAAGCATTGCTTAATGGGATCAATGTAATGGGGTTCTATCTTAGTCTATTTATTTGGTCGATAGGTATGACCTCTAACTATCTTAGTAAGGACCTAGCAACTTGTATAGCAAGGTACAATCATTTGGACACACATGAGCTATTAGATAAACATTAAAAACATTAATGATTTTTAGCTTAATTAAAATACATACCTTAAACGGCTTATGGTTAACATTTTCATCGCTTCTTTATAATACATGTATAGGTACATGCACATAGGTATAGAAATAAAAGTGACACCATAGTATTAATTTTAATATAAGATTTTATCTAATTAATATGTACATTTAAATACGTGTACAAAAGGATAAAATAATCTTCTAAATGAAGCATGTATTTAGATATACATATTTAAAAGATACGACCTTGGATAAAACATATAATATGATGCCATCTTATAAAATATATCTATGTGCAAGAAGATAAATATGTTTATAATTATCCTTATTTTATAACCTTAAAGTTCTTTTCCATATTTATTCAATTCTTCTTTAGAAACCAAAATGTATACTTGGCATATAATATCGATGTTCAAGAAGACAAATCTTTTTAATTCTTTAAGAGTTATGGCTTCTTGGAAGCCTTGATATATCGAATGCCTCCATATATTTGGGAGCGGTGGGAAACCAAAGAAACATGAATTGATCTCTCCTTCCATACGATTTACGATTTACCTCTGCAGTTCTTGTAACAATTTTTCCTTCTCCTTTTACCTTTGCTGAAAGTTGTGATTGATAATCACTCTGAGCTGTGCATTCAAAATTACTCCATTGAAAGAGCTAGTTGTTAGCATCCAGGAAAGGCTCTTCCTTCTTTAAACAACTAGGTTATGTGGTCAGCTCCCCATATCCAATTGATATATATATATAACTACTAGCAATTGTATTTACAGCAGTAAGGTATATTTCCATGAAATGTTGTACTTCATCTTTGTTGGTATCACCGAATAAGTTCTCAGTGAGTCAGATATTCCCATGCTAAGTCAAGACCAATTATTCATGACAAGTTTATACATCTTTATTTTACTGCTGTATGACAGAACCGAATTGTATTTTTGTAAGTCTTAAGATTATTTCCCTCAAGTCATAAAAGTTGTTATATATTGGAACATGTAATATTCATATACCAGCTAAGGATCAGCAGAATGAGTTGGTTTACTCTGACATACAAACACTTGGGATTCACCCCGCTGTATGGCCAAGGAAGAGGTGAAGAGGTGATAAAGAAATCTGCAATAACATGAAAACAGAACCGGATATGACATAACAATCATATATTATTTTAAAAGAAAAATCATTTAAATAGCGCATGCATGTTCATATTTACTGTTCCCCTATTCTCAAGTCGAGCGGTGGTGATCGGGTAATTAAACCCATCCAAAAATCTTGGCCAAGATCGTTAAAGGCGTGTTTTCCATCTTAAGATCACTTGATGTCAGCAGTGCCAATTATTTAGACATGTCCGTCCATAACTGTGCGGACATTCTAAACACCGGAAATGCTCAGGTTGCTAAACTAGTAGTACCCCAAGCCTGATCCTAGAGTAGGGAGGGCCTTTCTATTCAATAGATTGTGTGGAGATGAATATGGTTTGAGGTTGGGAGATTAAGCCTAAGTAAATGCTTCTCCTCTTACCTGAAAGTCAAGGCTTTTACAACCAGTTAAAGACCCACTAGTTACCTCATATATGATTTTCTCTTTCCATTCCTATTATGCATTTATATTCCTCTTGTTTCAGATTATATATTTACTTTACTTGTATGCAAGGAAAGATAAGAAATCCTTATTTCAGTTACTTCAATTAATCATTATTGCAGTTACTTCGGTTAATCAAATTTCAGTTATTTCACTTAATCCAGATAATCAGTTAAATCAGTTAATGTCTCATGAAAAGGATTTAAGATGTTTTGTTTCGGTAGTTAGTTGAAGAAAACTCTTTCATTTTTATGTGAATCCAGATATTAGTTCTTCTTTCTTTGTTATGAAAATTCATTTGTTACAATTTTGGTGTCATATGAACTTCATGATTGGATCTATGGCATTTAAGAAAGTCAAGTTTGGCTTTCGCTACACCAAAATCCAATATGCATGGCCAAATCTATGAGATTTTAAATTTGGGAGATGGATCTAGGAGGTAGCTCAAATTTTGGAGCACTTGCCAATATAGACCCTACCACCGATTTCTTCCAAGGCTATCAATAGTTTTTTTTGTGCTTGCAAATATAGACCCTACCACTGATTTCTTCCAAGGCTATCAAAAGTTTTTTATACTTTCGTCATTGTACAAAATCCATATTGTTGATGAGAGTTTTTGCACGTCATCGCCAAATGAGATGAGACAACCATAAGGTTCCTAACATCGGGTCTTGACTAAACTTCGATATAATATGATAATTCTTCACAAAGGGACTTAGATAATTGTTCTTGGACTACAAATCAATCTCTCTCTCTGTTACATCCCAAATTTTGACCTAATTTTAAATTTTCTCATAGCCATTGGATTTAATAAGTTTTTCTTTCATAATCATGTGAAGTAGGTAGTTATTTATATCCATTGTATTAACTGTTAATGAAGATGGTTGTTAACCATTATTTGTTATATGATGTTTAGCAGTTGCTTGATTTTGGAATTATGGTTAATAATTAAAGTCTTTTAAATGTTTATATGGAAAAGATTATGGAACTTGTTATTATGGTGGAAGTGTTTCTCGGGTGATTGCAGGAGAAGATGAAGGGGGGAAGCATTGCTAAACAAGATCAACGGAATGGGATACTAGCGTAGTTCAGTCAATAAGATTGACAGGTATGATCTTAAACTTCTTTGGTAAGGACTTAGTGACTTGAACTTCAGGATACATCTGTAGAACCCGCATGAGCTATTAAATAAACAATTTAAAACATAAAATAAATTAATTAAAATATAATACGTACAAAGGATTTTAAATGATCTTTCACCATATTATTATAATATATACTTATGTACGTACACAAATATAAAAATGAAGTGACACCATAATATTATTTTCTAATAATAAAATGATGCCACCTCACCAATATATCTACGTGTACTTAGATAAATATAAACCATAATATTTTTCGAATTATAGCCTTCAAATCTTCTTCCATCTTTTTATTTTTTTTTGTTTAAAAACCGATTGAACACTTGGCATTTAATTGGCATTCAAAGAGCCAAGATAATTCTTTATGTTATGGAAGCCAAGAGTCTCTTTATTTCTTTTATATAGAAGATCTAGAGTGAGAGGCGGAGATATCTTTTTCTAGCACGCGACTACCTTTCTCAAGAGACTGACTCTCTCTCTCTCTCATTTCCAACTTTCATTCATAAGTCGATAACCTGCAAATATCATTTGAAAATCATTGCCGCCCATAGCATTCCAAGTCCTTTTTAGTCTTGTTTGCAAAAGACATGATACATTTATACACTAGATTTTTGCACCTAAAGAACGTTTGTGGAGGGACTAAATCATAGTGGCCAGCTAGGCTCATACTTCTTTCCTTTTCCAGAATAGTCTCAGGTTATGTAATCAACCATGTTCCAAGCTTGAGTTGCTATTGTTTTTCTGACTTCCATAATAGCTAGACTATAGATATAATCATCATAGACATTATCAGATAGAACCTCTTGAGAAAAGAGATATTTAAATGCAATAAATCCTAATTTAAATATACCATTTGGAAATCAGAATTCAATAATGTTTCTACTAGTCTTAAAGATCATATTCTTTCAAGTCACAGTCTGTGATAAGATATATTATTCAATGAATCCTTTTAAAATTAATGAACAGAGAAGATTGCTCAGAATTTTCAAGCACCTGGGACTCAACGATTGTATAGCCATGTAAAGGTGAAGAGGTGAGATGAAATCTGCAAGAATACAGAAGTGGAATCAGATATGATTAAATAAATTAAATAATCTTACTAAATAGCTCATGCACGTCCTTATTAATATTTCTTGTTGTCAAGTAGAGAGGTAGTGATCAGGTCATTGAACCCATCAGAGAACCTTGGCCAAAGTAGTTTAAAGGCATGTTTGCCATCTATTGATCACTTGATGTCAGTGGTGCCACTTATGCAGACATGTCCGTCCATAACCATGCTACATTCTAAACACCAGAATACTCAGGTGGCTGGACTAAGAGTTTCCCAAGCCCGATCCCAAGGTAGGGAGGGCCTTCCTAATTCAATAGATTGTGTGGGGATAAGTATGATCCGAGGTTGGGAGGCTAAGCCTAAGTCAATGCTTCTCCTCTTACCGAAAGCTGAGGCTTGCACAACCAACTAAAAACCCACCGGATAATACTTGTATGTTTCTTCTTTCCATGATAAGCATTTACTTTACTTGTATATAGAAAAAGATAGTTAATCGTTATGATAGTTATTGTTAAATACAGTTATTTTCAATTAATCGTTAAACTAGTTGTTTCAATTGATCATGGATGCAGTTATTTTCAGTTAATCGTTAAACCAGTTGTTTCAATTGATCTTAGATACAATTATTTTCAGTTAATCGTTAAACTAGTAATTTCAGTTGATCATTGATACAAATATTTTCAGTAGGTTCTTCAGTTGATCATGGATATGGTTATCTCAGTTGAACATGATTATTTCAGTTAACTGTTGGTAGTTAAAACAGTTAATGTCATATGAAAAGGAATTCAGTTATCTATGGAATGAACGTTGAGAAAATCTCTTTATAAACTGTCTTTGTTTTTGTTATGAAAAACTCTCTCTCTCTCTCTCTCTCGCTCTATATATATATATATATATATATATATATATATATATATATATATATCTATAGTACGCCCGCATGTGTTGTTTTTCTTGTAGCCCTTCCTAATGACAGGACTTCACAAGCCTTTTATGACAGTTCATTATTCTACTAAACTTGTTCAAAATAATAGCAAGAGAGAAAGGGTTTAGAAAGCTATCTAAGAATCCCATAAACAATGACAATAACGGATAATTATTCGAATAGATGTATCACATAAACTGATTTTTGTGTAATCAGACTACTCATAATGCCTCAGAATAGTGCAATCTTCTAAGGAAACAAAAGACTTCCAAACTGTAGGCAAACATTCAAGTACCCAATACTAGTGCAACTCAAACACATATTCACAATTGAGCTAATATTGCACATGGGTCCAGACTAACCATGCAATAACATACATCAGCTAGATACAAATGATATGAACAAAAAATCCATCAAATATCTTCTCATTTTACCATCCAAGACACTGAACTAAAACTAACATTGAAGAATAGAAACCATTTATACATTGGAAAATTCCCAGAAAAACACCCTAACTTCAATGCTTCGCTTGCATTAACTTCAAATGTTGTTACAAAAGTTTATATCCATCAATTCCTACTGTCATTCCTTATGAAATTCTCTTTTGCTGCAAATTATTGTAAGACAAAATTTTGTGCATCCAAGGGATTGTGGAATCCCCTCCAAGGGTAAAAGTCCAACATTTCTTGTTCATTTCCTCCAATCTTTTGATTCCTAAGGTGAGTCCTTGTATGCCCAAGAGAATATTAAATCTCCACTAAAGGCAAAATTTTGACATTCTCTTGTCCATGGCTATTCCATATATCTGACCTTCTACCTTGGTCATATTTCTCTTTTATTTCACTCAATCCCTCCATGACTTAATCAATTCAAACATTCATTCCAAAGTTGCGAAGTCATAGCAGCTTTATTCATCCCACACTTATTTTCCAATTCCTTGCTTCTTCTTGACTTATTCCTTGATGCCAAGTCCCAAAATCCTTGTCCTAAATTCATGTGTCAATCGCTTTACTAAATTCCAAAAGAGAATTTGGGGTATCCTAATGACTTTCCACCTGTGGTCCTTTACCATTCATTTTGTATCCAATCATAAGCAGGTTCAGAGGTTGCAACTAGCCAGTTCTCTACTCTGCAGAATGCGTTCCAATTTCCTCCAGTATAGAGATGAAAAGCAAAATCTGGACCAGAAGTACTCCAAACAGAGAGGTCACCAAACGCAAACATAACCTAAGGGCACAAAAAAGAGCAACGGGTCGTCGTCTGCAATGTGGCATGTGTGCAAGGCACAACACATAAAGTAGTATGAATTTATACTTGTGCTAGCATCAACAAATCCAATAGTGGTCATGCTAAACATTCCTTGTTTAAGGCAACATATCCTTCCGTTCGCATAATCCTTGGGCTACCCCTGCATCACTTGTTGTTGTTGCACGTTGGTATAAATTTGCAGAGTTTCTAAATTAAAACATCATTTATTTTTAATTGGTAGTTTGTTTTTAGTTTAGGGATCATTTCAGGGCTCGCTTATAAGTTGGCGGGGAGGGAGAGAGATTTCTACAAGTTAAAGCTTTGAACCTCCTTTGGCAGTTATAAATGGTACATCCTCTTTATAAATTTCACAAACTATATGGCTGGATATATACTCACTCATCATGAAAACTACTAATTTTAAATTTCTGTCACAACATATACATCACTGCTATCTGTTGTATATATATCTTCACTCACACACACAACACTTGCAAATTTTCTTCCCTTTCACCATTTGAATACACACACTTTCATACTTATTATTTGTTCATGATCTCCAATAAATTTGTGCTTCAAACCTACAAAATCAATTTTCTCCAAAACATTGCCCTGCAAACATTCAGCCCAGATGTGAACTTTGAGTGAATCCAATTCTTAATCCTTCCTCCACACATAATGACTAGATGAATCACACAATATTGGCTAGAATCATTCACCACCAATTTCAATATATACCCTTTAGTCAACAAAGCAAGAGAAACAAATGGTGACAAGCCAAAATAGATTCTGACAATATCCAAGGATGTAATATATGGGCATTCACACCAGTGTGAGAGGCAAGAATCATGTAGAGAATCATGATAGAGGCAGGGAACTACATGGAATGAGCAAACCAATCACTTTGGATCTGTGTGTAACCAAAAGAGCAATTACAACAATCGATGGCATCATATTAGTAATTGGTATTCATGGCAGAAAGGGACTTACTAGGATGAGGAATGAAATGAAATGGATTATTGAAATGTGGATCAAGTATGTGATCTAGGTTCAATCAAGATAAAATCGCAGATATCACCTCTGGATGGTTGGAAGATATGGCATGGCATCATTTGTAATGACTCACAGCCATCTTACTATTTAGCTTATTTTCACATTTCAAGGAAAAAACACGTCAAGAAGGGATAGCTTATGTACCTAGGGGTATATTATTATAACTTATTTCAGTGAACAGAGATGCCAAGTTGTAGCACACATCCCTTAGCTAAACTGGGTCATGTGGACAACTTGTGTAATTAATTATATTAGGTAATAAGTAGGCCTACACTGAGATTGGTGATTTACTCCTCAATTATGTTATTAGTATGTATTTATAAAGGAGTGATTATCACTGTAAGGAAATGTGAAGAGTGTGATATTGCATTTGGGTTCTCTTGGAGACATAGTGTTGAGTGGCTTTTTCCATAGGGAGCATTATATTTTTGCAATAATTGGATATTGTGGATCTTGGCCCACAAACATCTCTTGGACTGCATGTCATATCCTCTGCATTACCTTTATGCCATCAATGTAAGAGTGGATCTTACAAACTAAGATTTGTTCATTGGTGAGGAGGCTTGCACCATACAAAGATGTGAAAGTCAATGAAGGGTACAAGCTAATGTTTGGTAGAATCTCATTTTATCTTAATTTAAAGGATGTGATCTTAAAGGAGTTTGCTAGTATTGTTAACTACAATGATCAAAGTATTTCTACTCTTCATGAAAAGTATAAAATGATGATCAAAATTGATGGTCCCTCTGTTGGTTCCCAAAACCGCAGATTGGAAACCCAAGAGCCTGCCACTTCTCTGATAGGACTTCTCAATCAGTTCTGGCCAACGAACGGAAATCACATAGATTCCCCTGCACTTTGGGCTCCGCTACACCTAGGCGGGTTAACCTTCACCTTGAACACTAATTGCTCGGTTCAAGGTTTTTCTATAGCGAATTTAAACTTAGAGCTCTTAGATTGGCAAGGTCCTCGAACTCGATGAAACTAAAATTTGATGCTGAATATTTGATAGTTGAATGTTTTGTATAAATTTTGTAAATAGTGGAATTGATGCTTGTAGAAGAAATATATAGATTTTCTGACTTCAATAAAAAGACCAGTGCCTTTGCTCATCCGGGTGATAGAGTCAACTTCAGTGAACTTTCACATACAACTTCATAATGTTCAATGCACTTGTACTACCAATAATTTTGATAATCCAAATGCGACAGACCAATTATAATGCAATTTTTAAATTAGTCCAGATTGAATTTTAACTCCACTAAGACAAACTGGACACAACTGCGGAAACAATTAAATATTTCACAATACCTGTGATGATCAAATTTAAAATGCTAACTAACCATGTCCACTTATCTGATAACAAAATCATATACAGAATTTTAAAATATAATTATGAAGGACGATTCGCCTACAATTTAAATCTCCGCGCCATTAAAGATAAACAAAAGATATTTTTATTTTATTTAAAAATAAAATAATGGACTTTATTACAAAATCATAATATTGCCCTTATCTCTCCATACAATAAAATATAAATATAAAATGCCTCCTCTCAATATGAATGTTCGGATATCTTGATTTTACCCCCCTCATCTGAAATAATAAACTCATATTTATATCCTATCTTGTTCTAAAGTCGTGACTTTTATTTTGCCCAATTGCACCTCTTTATTTAAATAATCCTACTCTAACATAGTCGTAGCTACAACTTTTAATGACTTTAATCTTTTAATAAATATTTTGTTGTGCATCTAATACTTTCCTTTTTACGAATCAAACACAAATCTTTATATTTGTAATGTTTCTTCATCGGTTACGTGCATTCGAAAACATTCTTTTGTGCAAGACGTGTTCCTCCAGCCGTTGTTTTCTTCTCTGCCTTCACACTTCAGAATCGGCTTTTTGCTTCTGCAAGAAGTCGGGTGAGAAGGAAAGAGTTTTATGTATAACACAGAAGGCAACCAATGTCCTCGTGTCTTCCTTCCTTGGTCCGGCACAATATGCACTGGTGGCCTTAAACTATTTCAAGCATGATATTTACACTTCTATACTCGATGACTCACTGCATGGTGCCGGCAATGACCTTTTGTCTTTATTTGCTGACTGGAATAGAATAATGACGATTTGATTAGAGGGTTATATCATATGTGTACTGTGAATGTGTTTATTTCATACTCCTGCGTGTGTCTTCAGACTTTAGCCATACTCTATACAGAACTTATGATATTTTCCGCACGTATATACTCTTCCTCTTCTGATGTGATATTGCTGTGCATGAATCGACTTCAAATTGTTCATCTGGCGTTGAAGATATCCTGTGCCTTCTTCAGCAACAGTCTGTGGTTGTAGATGGAATATATATTTTAACCGGCGTCAAAAAGATTTTCATGCACTCCTCTCAAGCGTACACTTTCAAACTCGGGTGTCTTTCCATGGCTCCCTCATACATATCCCAATGTATTAGCTTTCTGTTTAATCTCCCAGTTATATGCATCAATTCATTTGGAATTACTGTTCGAGACATATGTTCCAATCATAAATTGGCACTGTAATCCTTGCAACAAGACCTCAAATTTCAGTGGATTCAATCCAATTAGTAATCCATTACATACAAAGCATGATTTTTCAAATTCTACTTCTCATCAGTAACATCTAGTTGTTTCAGCTCGTGCAACTTGAAAGAATCCAATGAGGCATCTGCTTCTTTCACACATCCATGAACATCATGAAGCTTAGCTAAAACTTGCTGTGTGATGAAGTAGTTCTCAGGTTCCAGCTCTTGATTGCTTTTGAATATGCTTTGTAATACACATAACCTGTTATGTAGATCTTGAGGATCCTCTCTTCTATCATTCAACTCTTCCTCTTTGCTTTGAACTTCAAAGTCTGAAGATTGAAGCTCTAAGACCAAATTTTCCAGTTCTAGTCTTGCCTCTTCTTGAGAGTCAAGTACTATTTTCTTTCCATTGAGAGACTTCTGCAAGACAAGCTCTGCCTCTTTCAAAGCAGCAGATTCTGTATTTATTATTGTTTGTACCTGCCAAATTGAAGAATCTACCAAATCCAATTTTCCTTCAAGCTTCTGAATATTTTCCCTCTGTTCCTTTAGTACCTCCATAAATTCTTTTAGTCCATTAACAAGTTTTTATTCTTTCTTCCTCACCTTTCAACAAGGATGCAGCCTTAACAAAATGAATCGGAGTATGTTCTGCAGATGATCTTAAATCCGAGAAAAGCAGCTTGTTTGTCTAACTGGACCACCACTTTCTCAGCATCAACCCTCTGATATGCCTTGGATATATGCAGACTTTTTAACATGGTGAGAATGAATTATTAATTTGACCAGCATTTTCTCGTGTTTAGACTGTCATCATCATATTCTCAAAGCTGCTGAATGTGATCTTGAATCAACTTTAGATAAAGTGGATAATCGCTGCTTGTTCACTGATTTATAACACCATCTTAATACTTGGCTTCGTATGTTGCTGTAGGCTTTTATGTCACTGCTATTTATTTCTTTATTCTTTAACAGGCATATATATTATTCTCCAGTCAATACTACATAATGTGTAAATTCAGTATTCTGTGCTCACATATTTGCATGCAAATTCCATGTCTGCAAAGTATTCGAATAGGAATCTGTAAACAAGCCCTTGTTTGCAGGGAGTAATCCTTGTTATGATCTAAAAATAGAATATTGATCTCCAACATGCTTCAAGAATGGAAACCCTAACTCCTGTGAAAATCTAGGCTCTAGATTTCATATTGCTTATTCTTCAAGATCAAAAATGGAGACTGGAAATTTGGGCTCCATCACCCTCCATGGATAAACACTCAATATTTAAAAGCTCTTTTAATTATAATTCTGTAGAAAATCTTTTAATTTTAATCTGGAACTCTCCAATTTGAATTTTTTTTTTTTCTTAAATTAAAAATTTCAAGGTTTCGTTTATGACTTTATAATTCTTAGCTTTAGAACTTTGCTTCAATTAATTGTTAGTTTATTTTCGTCTAAGCAGAATTGAAGTACATATTCTATACACTCAATAAGGTACAACTAATTTGCATCAAAAAGGCACATGTGCATTCAAACTTGCCCCTTCTTTTGCTCAAACAAAATGACTACAATGGGTAACAAAGCTGCAACAAGTAGACTTGAGCATAAAACTTGGATGCTTTTACTTCCCAACAATATTCATTATTTAAGGATTCAAATAGCCGAGTATTCTGTTAATGTGAGTGTCAATTGCACTCCTTGTGGTTCTTCTAGTCTCCCTACACAATCTAACATAAATGATGGTGATGATAACCTTTATGAACCCATATGATGCTGATTATTGATCTTGTAATTTTAATATTGAACAATATATATCTATCGTGAAATTCAAGTTTGACAAATTGGCATCACAATAATATTTTTTAATTTTTATGGTTCTTCTGCTTATTATATGCATGCTATGTAGTATTTAAGATTAATTCCTGTTTTTAGGCTGCAAATATAAGTATATTTATGTTTTTTCATATGTTTTTTGTAAGGAGCATGGATACAGCCAAAGCAAATCCGGCCCCCAAAAGAATTTGCCATCCCAGCATACCAAACTCTTGTATCTGAAACGGTAACTCGGTATTGACCTGAACTAATAGATTCAAAGATGAGTATAGTTATGGTTTTCTTATGTTTATTGTAAGGGCATGGATACAGACAAAGCAAACCCAGCCCCCAAAAGAGTTTACCATCCCAGCATACCGAACTCCTATACCTGAAATGGTAACTTGGTATTCACCTAAACTTAAAGATTCAAAGATGAAAATATAACCAACTAGTGCAACCTCAAAAAACATGAAAATCTAAGAACTGGTTTGATTAATAATCAGTGAAACCTGCGGACTTGCACCCTCGTCCAAACATCAAAATACTTGTCCCCGAGATGTCCTCGCACCAATTACTTGGAGTACCCAAGTACCCCCCGCCTCCGACATTCTGCAACCACAACGCCATTGCAATGGGTACTTAAATTTCTATATGAATTTTGATTTTTGAATGTTACATACTATTTTACCATGTTGAATCTTCAATGGGTTCTAGTTCATGTTGCAATTTTGCCATGTTCAAGTATTTCAATTTAGTATTTTATACTGAAATATCATTTCATAACTAGCATTTCAAGTTCTATAAGTATAGTATACAACACCCCTCCCTGCCTCATCGTCTTCTGGCCGTAACCCTATCATCGCAAAATTGAAGCCCATTGTCCTCCTATCCCGACACTCAACATGATGTCCAGCCGTCCCAATGTACCCCAGTGCTTGTGTTACACTGTTAATAATTTAAGTAACAAAATCCTAAAAAATTGTTAGCTATTAAAAGGATGACCTCTAAGGGCATGAAACATGAAAACACATATTTTTACGAAAGTCGTATGGAGAAATAAGGAAGTGTGCCTCTTAATAGCTCCATGATTTTGAGTTAGGCGTCAGTTTCGCCATAAATACAAAACAACCACCAACACATCAGTAGATGACTACTATCCAATTTTGTTTCTGCTAGATGATGACAAAGTATGGTAATTGCAACTGTAGCAGGAGAACTCGCCAAGGCCTGAAAAATAAATTCGGGGAAAACTTGGCCAGTTTTCGGCAAAAGCTCAGGAACTTAAAAAATTGCTTAATTAAAATGCATTCTTTTGCAAAACTTAGTAAGAAGATGCATCGAATGAATCAATAAATAAGAATACAAAAGAAACACGCTTAGTCTAGATATGTTTTAAACAGCAAGTGGGTATAAAATTGCATTCTCGTGAGGAATGTTGATGGAAGTAAATATATCATTCCAATTACATCTTCCTCTTCTCACCTCTAGTAAAAACTAAGGTTGAGATAGAACTAGAGGGTTTAATCCTAGAAGTCTACGCTAGGCACAATGGTGCCTCCTTGCTCGGTATGTCTAACTCAGTCTATGGCTCATCCTCCATCCTGGATGTAGCTCTGCCTCTCTCTTCTCTTGGCACTAGCAATGACTACTCATTCAACTTAATGTGATTCAATGTGAAACCCGATTCACCCCTCTCCTCCATTGCTTGGCTCTCCAAATCATTGATGTAATCCTCTTCAAAAACTATGCTTCAAATCGATAGAAATCAGTTTGCAAGTGTTTGGAAGAATATTTTCCCTCTCTCAGCAAAATACAAGTGAAGAAATGAGAAATGAAATTAATTGGGTCGTTTTTTCCCTTAACTGCATTTTTTATACTACAACCAAGTTTTTAACGCAAACTCGGCAAGTAAATTCAGCAAGTTTTTGGCGCCAGTAAAAGTCATAAAAACTCACCAGCCCAGAAAACTCAGCCAGTAGTACATCTATGATGGCAACTATTTCTAAATATTCATTGGATATATTACTGGTCGAAACATCATGACCAATACTTAAATATATTAAATATTTTTGCTGAAAAGCTTGAAGTTTTCAAACCCCATAGTTTCACATATGTAGTATGAGTCTAACAAACTTCTTCAGCTGTACCAATGTAGATATTATTCTGCAGGATAATTGACTTTCAAAAACCATTCAATGACACATTTTGGAATTCAACAGACACTTGTAGTGCGTTTACTAAATCCATTGCCTGGCCTTACTTTTCTGATTAGCAGTATCATATTTTATTAAAATGACGATCTAAAAAAATCTGAACTCAGAAACTTGACACAGATAAAAATGAAAAGATCAGCATACATAGACAAAAGACTGCCTACCAGATTTGAAGAAAAATCTTCCAGGCTTCAAGGCAGTCACTGAAATTTTCATCATGATACAAACATTCTTCAATCTTTATCTCAATATGGAGATCAAAAGGGTTGTGTGGAATACCTGAGTTCCAATGCCTGCAATCAGACCGATGGTTTCCAGCCAGGCACAACACCAAGATGCAAATGGACCCCAGACAGGGCCAGCCAAATGAGCAGCCCAGAAGTACAAGGAACCAGTTGTCTAATTGGAAATGACAATGAACATCATATTAGTTTAATGTTGTTAATATGAAGAGGAGGTACCCATAACATAACAGATGTTATACAGTTAAAAAAAATAACATAAGTCTACAAATAAACTGCAGTATCTACCATTTTTTTCACATTTAAAAGGTTAGTAACAATACTTGTTGAATTACCAATTTGCGACCATGATTCAACCAATCCCATGAGGAAACAGATGGTTTATTGACAAAATGTCTGGGCAGAATATACCAGAATATCAGAAAACTAGGGTTCCAAGCTCATCGAGAGCTTGAAATATGATGTTTCCCTTTTCTTCTAGACGATATGCCATACCAATGTGCCACAGTAACTGCAACCAGTTTACAACTAAATCCAAAATTCCAAGATAACTATGAAGCAAAAATTCATTCATAATTTATATTAATATAAATTGTGCACTACTAACAATATAATATTAATTTGCACTGCAGTGTTCATGCATGTAGATTTTTCAGGTATTTCAAATTTAATACAAAATAGAACTGAGATGAATGACCTGAATGTAATGCATAGGCCAACCTAATAATGACAAGGAGAAGAACAAGGTGATTGGCTTTCCTTCAAGTATCTGTGTTAATATCAATGGCCATGATGCCTCCAAACAGAGCGAAAGCAAAGAAAGATTCGAAGAAGCCTTAAATACTAAGTAGTATAAAAGAAGCATTCTTCAATGGTTTGCAGCACCATTGGAAAATAGGAGAAAACTTTGCAGCGGCAGAGGTGCTTTGCATTGGGGTATAAGGGTCTTTACACAAATTTAATGGGAAAAACAAACTCACAAGTTTTAACGACAATTCTAAATAACATTTTAGATTCCAAAACTAGTCAATGGCAAGAATTGGGCACCAGCAAACTACAGGAAATAAATAATTGTGTACTTTTAACCCAAACATATTTTTCCACGTCATTGAACCAACTTGCAGTAACAGATTACCAAAAAGACCCTACCATTCATAAATCTTAACAATTCTTGTACAAATGCTGGATCTGATTCTTCATGGCAAATGCAACATCCCAAGTTTGCAACATCCCAAGTTTTTCAGATACACTTTGTCCTTCCTGAGATATTCCAGGAATGTTTTTAAATGGTAAACCTAACTAGAAATTACAGATAACCAGAGTGGTAGAAAGTTCAATAAAGGTTAAGTCTATTGAAATTGGTAATGAATTTGATTCATTCATTAAATCTTAACAATTCTTGTACAAATGCTGGATCTGATTCTTCATGGCAAATGCAACATCCCAAGTTTTTCAGATACACTTTGTCCTTCCTGAGATATTCCAGGAATGTTTTTAAATGGTAAACCTAACTAGAAACTACAGATAACCAGAGTGGTAGAAAGTTCAATAAAGGTTAAGTCTATTGAAATTGGTAATTAATTTGATTCATTCACTGCTAAAAAGAAAGTTTGGGAGAAGAGACCTCAAATGGCTCTAAACTCTTATTTAAACTTACAGTCTACAAAATCTAGCCCAGGACATAGGCTTGAATTTGGCATCGAAATGACAGAAAAGATTAAGAAATCTTCTAACTGGATAGCAGTTCAAGTTAAAGATTGTCATATTTCCAGCAATTGTAGCATGGATAATCCTTCGCAAATCATTTCTGTCCTGGACTTAGTAATGGACAAGGTTCATCATCAGAATTCTAATAAGAATAATAACAAGAATATAAATGATAAAAACCTAGTAAAGGCTTGATGCAAAACCATCTTGGGTCTAAGGGCAATCTTGCATTACCCAAAAATATTTTTGTTTTTGTTTTTTTCAATAAGGGTTATTTCAACACAGAGTTACTATTTGTGAAGACTTAATATTTTTAGTAAGTTGGCCATACGAGCTCAAAATATTATGATTCACAAGTGGAGCTTCATCTTAGATATATCAGTCTACCAATTGAGCCTCATTGCCATGCCATCTAAATTGGTGAAGTTATTGAGGATTTTTGGTACAAAAAACTTTGAGCTCAACTTTAAAGGCCTTAAAGTCTCTGAAACGAGGTGAACAGTGGTTATCGTAGTCAATTCAATTTACAATTAAAAAGTTACGGCCTTCAGAAGTTGGGCTACTTGAAATCATAATTCGTAATTGTTTTCAGCTGACTCTAATGTAATAAATGTGAAATATAAAATAATTTAGGGTTGGTTGGCCTTAAGGGTTAGGACCTATGTTCCCCCAAGTTTCCGGGACGGGGACTGCAAGGGGCAACGAGACGAGTTTCCGAGACGGCAATTTTTTTTGCTGATTTTGGGGACGGCGGGGGATGGCAAATGGGGACGGCAAAAGTGACACTTTTGTTTATTTTCTTAATTTTTTATGTTCAAAAATTGGGGACAGATGCAACTCCCCAATGAAGTCCCCGGGACGGGGACGTTCTTGTCCCCGGAAAGCTGGCTTTTTTGGGAGGATGCATCCCCAGGGAACATAGGTTAGGACTAAATTTCAAGAACCTTCGAAAGCGGTGGAAAATCGCCTATACAAGGAAGGCCCATAGGGTGGTCTAGGGCAATTTTGGTCAGTAATTCGTGGTTCTGGCTTACACAATATTGTAAGGGAAAACACCCATGTGGCTTCGCATGTTGTCTTTCTGAAATCTATAATTCCATACTTTTGGAGATAATAAGAAGCCCATTTTCAGTTCTTGCAAATTGTTGTTGTTTTTCTATTTCTGTAGTGTTTGTGGAATTAAGGGAGCACCCTTCATCAAGGCTAAACCAAGTTTTAGCTTTGGCATGAGCATATTTGACAAACATAAGGATTTCTCTATGAATGACTCCTATCCTAACCCTTTTGTGGTTGGCATGCCCAAGGATCAGCTTGGACGAGAGATTATTGTCCAGCGATTAACCTTCGACATGAGCAATCAGGAAAAATTTATGATGATAGGCAACCATACCACTAACAAAGAGGAAAATACTAGAGATGGAAATTCGTGCTTGCACAAAGCTCTTAATACTCTGCCAAAGGAGGATACCTCTGCTGAGACAAATTGAGTTGAGCCTAACTCCCCAAAACATCTTGATGATCTAATTCCAAGAATGATTAAAGATGTATTTAAGGAAAGTCGTATCAATCACCAATCGAACCCCATCTGATATTTTGGCACCTAGAGGTTTGCTAAAAGACCAATCTGAAAAGAATTTGAAAGAAGAAAATGGATCTGATATAAAGGAGGGTTTGACAGTTGATAATGAAATAACCCTGCTACTCTAAATATGGTTAAGTTCCAGCCCTAAGATGACCAGAAGTTGGAAGCAGGCAGAACTGAGCCTAGAATGACAGAAGAGGAAGTTTCTACAAATGATTTTAGCAATGAAGATGCTATAGTCAAGATTGGGAAAACACCCAACATGGAACTCAGAGCCCTGTTTTCATATATTAGCCCAGGGACCCCTCAAGCTAACAATGAGTCCAGAATCCTCGTTGAGGAAGGGTCTAACCCTCCCAGATAAGGGCTGGATTATAGTTAAAAAGAATAAAAGAAAAATTAGGAGGAAAGATGAAGCCTTGAAAAGTCCTAAAAGATAAGAAAAAAAGGTTGAATTCCTCTATGCTTTGAGAAGTATAGGAATTCTAATAGTGATTCTCAACCATTTGGTAAACAATGATTAACTGCACAAGTTGGAATATTAGGAGGTTAGAATGCCCTGAAATAAAGTACATTGTTAAAAGATTCTTAACCAAATCCACAACAAGGATGTAGTATTCCTGTAAGAGGTGAAAATTGGCAGTTTTACCCTAGAAACTAAACTGAGGTTTATTTGGAAGGACACCACACAATCCTGCACTGCTCATAATTAAGGCAGATGGGGAGTTCTCATTCAGCTCTCATATGGTTGGTCCCCCTTTGTTACTGAGAGTGGAGTCTCACCTAGTAACAGAGCAATGTGGGTTATTTTAGAGAGAGATGATAGCAAAGTTTGATATGTGAGCTAATTAAGCTCCCAAGAATCGTTTCACGAGAATTGATCTATTGACATGGATGTGTGGGCTTCAAAACATCCCTTGGAGAGGATGTAACATTAACATGGTGGAAAATCAGGAAGACAAGTCAGGAGGAAGTGTGAGATGGAGTGGAAAGGCAATTACAAATTCTTCTGGTCTAAACTGAAGAATAAGCTCAATCTTTTAGGATAAACATTTTGATTTATAGTTTTATTGTAGTTCTTTTGCCTAAAATCAGGAAACAAACAACTTATTCTTTATCTCTGTTTGTTTCAAATCCAGCAGATAAAAGTTCTATATTCTCTGGTGTCGATCAGACCCTGTGTGGTCACTTAATAGCTTGGTAAGATAGAATAGTGAGCTGTCCCATATAGTTATAGTCGATCTTTGATTCCCTTTTTGTTTGCCAATATTTAATACAAAAACTTATTGAGATTTGGATGATATGGAAGTTATGGAAGGTACATAGTTGGTATCTTAAAGCATATGTGACAGAGTCTTAATTTACTTCTTACTCAATATGTATTATGTGGTTCAAATTATGTATGTGGAGTGTTATTTCATTGAATCATTGTTCATAGTCATACTAAGTTACTAGTTAAATTTCCTAATTCATTGTTTGCAATGAATTACTAAATTGAGTATAATAACAAAGTTTTTCATACCAATAAGAAAGACTTGTAATTGTAACTGTTCAATTGAATTTGAATAGTTGATTACTTTACATGATCGGATTAGAATGAAATATCATTGCACTTAATCATGAAACGGTGCTTCATTGATACCAAGGAGGACCTTTTCCCACTTCCATTAGCATAGAATTCGAATGTGTGGTGGAAAGCATATGTTTACATTATCCTCAAAAACTAAGATCTTAACATGATCTGTCCCCGCACTTGATTTACCTGCAGATTTAAACAAATTACGGCTAATCAACAAAAAAACTCAGAAATAGAAGGCCTTACTTGCATGTCTTTGGTCAGAGTGCTGCAGTCCTCACCCAGGATACTCAAGAACGATTCTAAGGAATCTATGGTCCTAACCCTCCAATAGTTAGAACGGAGTTAACACCATTGTTGCTAGCTTAAGTACACTAGGGTCTTAGAATTAAATGCTTAGACATGTTTGCATTTGAATGTTTGTGATTATAAAATGGAATTATAGTTACACTATGGGATTTATGCTGTTGCTTTTTCATCATGCTTGCACCAAATATGTTTATGAGGTTTTCTTGTCTGTGAATCTGCAAATGATATCCGCATGATATATAATAGCATGCAGTTATGCTAATTTAATAAAGCTAAAGAAGTAAATCGGTTGATGAAATTGAAGATTTTGATACCAATAATATTATTGGTGCAGCTGATCCCATTGGACTTAGCTCTGTTTGTGAGTCAACTAATGCCAATGAAGAAGAATAAGAATATCCATAAATTCTTGATCCATTAGTTGAACTTGAAACAATAATACTTGAACTTCATGTTATGATTTATCACTTCACATTTTTATCTTTTGAATATTTAATGCTGAAGTATATGATGCTGTGATGGCAATTGGTATGATCATGATTCGTGATGCTATGATTACAAGTTTATGGTGTTTTTGTTGTTTAAATTTTTCTATGATACTATGTGACATTCTAATCTTAACTCATGCTTCTAGGCTTCGTAGTTTGTGTGTGTGTTACATGTTTTTACACTAACTAACCCAAGCCCCTTTCTAAGATTTTGCAGTATCAGAAAACTGGTCCTTTGAACCCAAACCTGCATTGTAGAATAAAGCTCAAGAAGTAAATTGATTGATTTAATGTATATTTTATGGGTCTATTTCTTTTCAAACACATGTATTGTATGGTTGATATATTTTGTGAATGCACATAAAGCACATGGTGAGTTGAATGTTAGTTACATGATGATTATTCTTTTAATTTATCTTGTATATGTGCCATTTTTTAGGATAATTGCGGTTTATTTAATGATCAAGAGATTATCTATATTTTATAGTATATACTTGTAGATGTGATTCTTTTTTAACACATGTATTGTATGGTTAGTATTTTGTGAATGCACTTAAGATATGTCATGTCCTCTTTCCAGAGGTAAAGAATTAATAAGTTGGGTCCAGTTTAGAAAGTATTCTTAAATACGTTGGACTGAAATTTTTATCCTATTGTCCTGCATTTTGACATCAGAAAATGTAGGTAACAGTACGAAATTTTTTCAAACTAGTTTCACATCTCTCTAAGTTGAATTTGTTATTCAATTGCTTATTATTGATCGATCAATCAACTCCAATTCATGTATCAAATTCTTTTACCGAAGGCTTTCATCAAGACTTTTTCATTTTTTTGTCTGTCAAGCCTATGCTTGATTTTTGAGGCCTTCATCATCCCTTTCTTTGCTTTTGAGTGTGCGTTTGTTGGTTTTTAGTCCTTTGGTCTTGCTCAAGTCATGGCTTTCGGTTTCCCCTTCGATTTGATCTAACCTAGAGCGTAATCAGAGTTGTCTGTCAAGAGATATGGTAGCTTTAGTGCCCAAAAAGTGGACTTTTTTGATGTTATGTTTTTAAGTTACTTTATCATTTAAATTTTCACTTAAAGTAACTATAATGCACTTTATGTTATATTTTTAAGTTGAGTTTATTTTTTATTTTTCACTTAAGTGACTATATTAACTATATAGTTCAATTTAATTTTTAGCATTTAAATCAAATGCTCTAGTAAATATTACTTTTTCAATGATATTTACATGTTATATTATTAATGTGATATGTAAATATAATTTATGTCCCACTTAAGTAATATTTTAATGAATTTAAATTGACATGTGTTTATTAAATCACTTAAAATCATCAAAAGTGGACATTTTATGTCATTAAATGTAAAATCCATCAAAAGTGGACCTTTTACATGCCATTGCATATAATTTTCAACTTAGAAACATAAGTCCATCAAAAGTGGACCTTTTTGGTGTCATTGCACCAAAAAGGTGAGTTTTATGACTTAAAATGTGCTATTGCATCCAAAACATGAGTTTTCACTTAAAATAGGCAACCCATCTCAAAAGGTGTGATTTTCATCAAATCATATTTTAAAATATGTCATGCCTCCCAAAAGGTGTGATTTTCATCATAAGGAGTTTCTAAAACATGCAAACCATCTCAAAAGGTTCGATTTGCATCTTATGCATGTTTTAAAACATGCATTGCCTCCTAAAAGGTCTGATTTGCACTAAAGCTCATGTATTTGCTCCCAAGAAACCCGTTTTTGGAAGAACATGTGCAAAGAGCCTCCAAGAACCCGATTTTGAAGATTGTGAGAGATTTACTTCATGATTTTTCACAAAATCTTCTCAACTAGGGTCATCTTTTGCTTAGCCATGGGTTTTCAAGCAATGGAAATCAATTTATCTTGCTAAAAAATGTTTTTCCAAACTCCCTCCAAGGGCACGTTTTTGGAAAAAAATTCAAAATGCATCATTTTTAGCTCACGTTTTTGCTCCAAGAGGAATCGTTTTGGTTTTTTTTTGGTGTTTGCATCTTGGTAAATGTTTTGGCTTTTGGAAGCCAAAACGTTTTGATCTCACATCTTGACAAAAACATTTTTGCCAAAAAACGTCCCATAGCATGTGCATATCAAAAACGTTAATTTTAGAGCAAGAATAGAACACGTTTTGGCATCTTCCATTTCAAACACCTTATTTTCTGCCTTCTCCATTTCGATTTGCAAAGTTTGAAAGATTCAAAGTGTTTTTTGAAGAAGTTTTCAACATTGGAGCATTTCCCTCCATCATTTTTGGCACTTAATCTTCATGTAAGTGGACTTATTCTTTCTTGTTATTTAATTTGTGCTTATCTTGTTGATTGTATGCACATTATTGCTTGATGATTGCCACTTGTTGAAATTGATGTCATGGAAAGTGCACTTTTCCTTTTAAAATGAAAAAATTGTTCATTTTCATGTTTTTGGTTTTTCTCCAATCTCCAAATTCGAAATTGTATGTTAAAGTGCTTTGCATATTGACATGTTTGAGTCATTTACCAAAGGTACATCTTTCTTTTAAAGTTTTTGTATTTTGTGTGCTTGCTTTCCAGTTTTCTCCACTTTGGAGAAGTTACAAGTTTCTTTCCCAAAAACTTGAACTTGTTCTTGTTTCATTTCATGTGAAAACATCATCACATTCCACTTCTATCTTCCATGTCGCAACACTTCACATCTCATCTGACAAATGCAATTACATGTTTTCCATCTCAATCACCATCCGCACATGCATGTAATCTCATTTTTCACTTCCATTTTCACTCATCTCACTTTCTGCATCCACTCGCATGACACGATTACATGAAAAAATTTTATGTGTAATTGCATCTCCAAAACCCGTTTTTGAATTAAACTCACTTTTTAAAAAGTCAAAAAAAGTCATTTTCACTTCCATGTACTTTGACTTCACCTTTTCACCAAAGATGACTATAAAGTTCATTTCCCCTCTTCCATTTTTCATTTCCATCTCTCTATATGCATTCACACCTCCATGATTTTCCACTTTTCGTGTCATTCCACATTCCACATCCCATCCATTATTCGCACTTGCATGTAAAGCTCATCCTCCATCCACATTCGCATCTCCTCTCACTTTCCCCATCCCTTATCACATGTTGCACATACATGTAATCCATTTTCCATGCAATAACGTCTTGAAAACCTAAGTCACGTTTTTAGAATCAACAATCTTCATTTGCACGCATTACCATGCGTCAAGGACTTTACTTCAAAAAAAAAGAGTTAAAGGCGCTGATGGAAAGTTATTCCAAGTTTACATCCCGACATCGTCAAGAAGGTTTTCAAAGTGTTAGAGAATCCAGAATGTGCCAATCTACAAAGAAGAATTCACGACAACTTGAACGAGAAAAGCTTGATCACATCAAGATTTTAAATGGCAATGGGCAGTTCAGCAAAGAGAGTCAGAGGTTATCAAAAGAGCAAGACCATGGTTATCAAGGTGAATGCAGTGGCAAAAAATACAAGAACTTCCGATTCCATGATCATCCGAGATAGCATCGCCAAGTACAAGGCCTTTCATGACAATCCCTAAGATTGTTTCAATTCTTTTTCATCTTTCTTCTTCTTCTTCTTTCATGTTTGTAATTCAAAAGGATGTATTGCATGAAAGAATGTAATTACATGTAATGCAAGTTGCACATGCAGTTGCACATAACCCAATAATTTATCTTTTAGTTAGACTGGGTCAAAGTTGGTGGAGTTGCTCCAACTTTTTCCTCCATATTTTTGTCAACTCCTATGCCTATATAAAGGAGTGTCCTCTCATTGTAAAAATCATCTTTTATTGTATGCAAGAGAGCTCTGGAGAAATTGTGCCAGCAAAACTTTGTGTAACACTATTTTCAAAGAAAAGTGAATACAAAGGAGCAATTTAGACTTAACTTTGATTAAGCTAGATTGTTATTTGTGTGAATTAGAAGCTTCGTCTGTAATTCACATACGTTATCTTTGATTCATGTTATCTTGCGTTCTTGGTAATTAAATATAAAAGAGTTAAGAAGCCATTGGAGTTAAAACTTTGACTAGGAGCAATTGTGGAAATATATAGCTAGAATTTTTGTCTATAGCTTATACTTCTCTCTTAATTCGCAAAATAGTTAAGTTATTTTTACTTTTAGGAGTATTTGTACCCTAATTGTAAAGCTTTTCCATATAGAAGTACAACCAGGCTTAGAGCCAAATTGGTACACTTTTAGCTAGCCTTTGAGTTAGTCTTAATTTATTGGTATCACCATTTCCAGCTTTAGATAGAAGTGTAGTTAGAGATTCACTCTGCCCATTACTCGCTCCACGAGGAAGTGGATTCTTTCTTGAAAGTTAAGAAGAAAGAATATTGGTAACACTTTTTTTACAAAATCTCTTGACTTCTTGCTTACCATGAGTTGATCCAAGGAATGGTGAGAAGGGGGAGCCTTCCCTTTAAGGTAGGAGAGAATCTGTCTCACACATTGTGCCTGGTCATCCTATTTTGCGACTAGAATTTTACTCAAAACTGTCAGTTGCAAAATATCCACCCAACATATCCTAAAGCCCATTTTGGAAACATTTAAAAAGTTGGGAAAAATTTGGGAAAACAAAATTTAAAAGTTATTCTGGCTGGATAAACTCTGGCAATTAACTTGATGAACTGTTCTGGCTAGCATGTCCTCACAAGTTGGGCTGTACTAGCCAAGTTGAAAAACTACTCCTCATCCACTGGTATATGAAATTTTATTTAAGATTCCATATGGATGAAACTCACAGCCACTTATTTGTTGATAGAGGAACTTAAAAAACATTAAATAATCAAAAAGAAGTGAACATCTACTTACAGGAAATGAAGAACAAATTTCTGCCATGGCGACTGCAACAAATGCCGTAAAAAAAGAAACAATAACCCATCCCCAAACAAGAGTTGCAGGCCCAGCGTACAACAAACTCGACCCATAGAGTGGCGTTATCCCTGTGAAGAGTGTCATGGTTGAAAATGAAATTGCCAAGGTTTTGAACAATGTCTGCTCACTCAACAAGAATGAAAATTAAATCAGTCCCAAGATAAAATGTTTCTCTTTTCTTAACATGCCATGTAGAAATTATACAAGTATTTTTCAATAAACATAAGCATCATAATTAACATGAAACAATTGAATAAAGACCATATAGAGAAGTCGTTTGCATTCAAACAGCTGCCAGTATGAGAGCAAAGCGGAAAACCAAAGAGTAGAAACATGGCGCGCACACACACACACACATATATACAACTTTTATAACAGCATCCACAAGACCAAAACAGTCTGTGGGACAGAATCCCTGATTAAGTGAGAAATTACTGAAAGAAAGGAGGCTGAGTTTAATTTTCAATCTCCACTCTGCTTCTACTATTTTCTGAAGGTTGATCCTCCTACCATTATTTTGATCAAAAGTCCCTCAATTTCCCATCCGCATACTTCAATGAGAGAAGGCCTTCTACTATTTTCTGAAGGTTGATCCTCCTAGCATTATTTTGATTAAAAGTCCCTCAATTTCCCATCCGCATACTTCAATGAGAGAAGGCATTGCAACATTAAAACTTTAGATCTTGAAAGACTTACAATTTTCAAACATTCCAGGTGCTCCTTAACCAACAAAGGAGAACGAAAGTTTTACAGTCATGGAAACAATTCCACGAGATCGATAAACTTTAGGCCTCCCAGCGCCATAGAATTGGACATGAAAAAAAAAGACAAATAGCAACCCGTTTTTCTCCAGAACTCCGTCCATATACTCGACGCTTCCATTCGTAAGGTCTCTTTCTTTTTTAATATTGTAACAATGGGAGTTTTGAACTTAAGACCTCCCAGTAAGGTCTCTTTGATTAAGATCTTTTAAGACAGTTACGCCACAAGGCTAATGTAAGGAATAAACTCAAGTGAGCCCCTCAACAGCGAGAGGGTTCAAGGAATCTCAATACAAGACGAAAACAAAGTTCAGGACTTTATTGCACATAGAATTCAGATCAAAGAGTGCTCAAAAGACCTCAATACAAGACGAAAACAAAGTTTAGAACTTCTTTGCCCGAAGATTTCAGATGAAAGCGAGAAAAGAAGACACGCTATTTTTTTCTGAATTATGAATTCCAAGCTCCCAACAAATAATATTCCCCTTCACGAATTCGCTTTGTTCGAGGTTCTTTAAACCAAATTATGCTGGTTAGGTATAATAAACATGAAGATTTTTTACTCTCAGAACCAATTCCAAGACGCACATTTTTCATGCATATCCGACTGAGGGAAGAGAAATAAACATAACTGAACCGCTCAATGGTAAGTGGGATTTGAAAGGTAGAGAGAAGATTCGTTTCTTAAACTTCACAAAAAACACAAAATTCATATGAAAAGGGGGCAAAAACACACCATTTCTCTTCGGAGCTCCTGCTTGTAGCCGAGCTCGTTGAGACGCCTCTCGCCGGAATCCAGACCATCTGCAGGCTCCTGAATCTCGGCTTCGGAGGCCGAGGCAACTCTACCGTTGGAATCCATAATTTTGGCTTCATTGGATGATGCGAGAAATGGAGCATAAATATCATTGCGATCTGGAGATGAATTCGGCGCCGACTTGGGGTCTGCCAGATTGACCGACGCTAAAAGTCCACCAATTGACCCGGGCTCGAGCCACTCCCTGTCTGAATTTTACAAGGAATGGGTTGTAGAATAGAGCGATTGCAGTGTGAAATGAAGAAATCGGATATTTAAAATATCATGCAGAAAAATTTTCAAAGTTGAGTAGCGTTGGAGTTCTAAATGTATTAAGTGTTTGAGGGATTTTTGAGTTTCTGCAGCCATTTTTTTAATGAGATCTGCCGGTATTGGGAATCTTTTACAGGATTGTGGGAAGTGGGGGCTACGAATCTGAGCTGTAAAGTCGAAGAAACAGGAAGTCGTAGCTACAGATCGAACAAATGAATGGTTGGATTGAGAAAGCTGCTCCCGCAAGCCATGAGAATGCTGGAAATTTGTATTGTATTGTATGATGTAAGCTTTATTGTCTGAAAGTAAACAATCACGACTGCGTGTTCAACTGGACGAAATCGTGACGAGTTGCTCACCATTTAAATATTTCTGCTGATCTTCCTCGATATGGTATTTTAGAGAACAATATCCACGTGGATGAATAATAAGGCAATTTTGGAGTGTGATTATGCAATTTTAATTTCATTTCATGGAGATATTTTATTGTTTTACTACGCCAGCTACTTTTAAAAATTGAGTTTTGGAAAAAGGAGGGTTGAAAATCAGGGTAACAAGATAGAGATTTTTTTTATTTCAGTCTAGCAATTATTTTTAAATTAAATACAAATTTTTGAAACATTCAAAATAGGGAGGGTTGAAAGTGAGCAATAATTAAATATTAGGAAAAATGATTAAGTTGTTTTATAAATCTTTTTAGTTGATTTTTGAAAAAACTAATTGTTTGATTATAAAAAATAATAATTCTAATCTAATTAATCTTGAAGTAGTCAACTTCGTCACTACTTTTTGGTGTTACGATGGGGAGGATAGAAGTCAGATGCGAGAGGACTTCTTGGGGGTCAATCCAAATCTAATAAGCAAAGAGGACAACCTAATGCTAACGGAACCGGTATTTATGAAAGAACTAAAAGTGGTTGTGTATAGGATGGAAGGGGATAAGGCTCCTAGCCTCGATGGATTCTGAGCCTTTTTTAATCATAAATTTTGGAGGTTTTGAAATAGGATTTGTTCTTGGTAGTGGAGGAATCACGAGCCAAAGGATTCACCTTGAAAGGTATTAATAATACCTTGGTTGCTTTGATCCCCAAGAGGAGAAACTTGTATACTTTGAAGATTTTCGACCCATCTTGCCTTGCAATACCATCTATAAGATCATTTCAAAGGTGACAACAAATAGGTTAAAAAGGTGTTGGAGAAACTTATTTCCCCAGAGCATAGTGGGTTTACACCAAAAAAGAACATTGTAGATGGAATCATTGTGTCTCGTGAGGCTATTCACATTGTTAAGGTCAACAACTAATGAAGGATGTTAAAATTGGATATCAAGAAAACCTATGATTGGGTGGACAAAAAATTTCTCATTGAGGTGCTTAGGAGGTTGGGGATTGTAGAAGAATGGGTGAGATGGTTTAATAGTATGATTTGTACTTATCATGCTTTTATCCTAGTCAATGTAGCTCTCAAGACTTTTTTGAGACTTCCAGAGCCATTCGACAAGAGGACCTCATAACCCCTTTCATTTTAGTTTTATTGGTTAACGTGTTCAGTAGGACTATTTCTACGAAGAGAGAGCAAGGCTTTAGGAAAGGAATAGAGATTACTAGAGAATTGGAACCCACATCCCATTCTCAATTTGTTGACGATACTTGCTTGTTTGGAGTTGCCTCAATGTAGAAGGCGCAAGTGATGAAACTAGTTTTGGACTAATATAGAATAGCCACTAGGCAAAGCATCAATTGGACAAAAATCAGAAATCTTCTTTGTCAACACTAAGGTGGGATCACAAAGGGCTATTGCTAGGTTTCTCAGAGTCTACATTGGCCAATTTCCAAGTAAATTTCTCGACACTCCTCTATTTATTGGGGTTGGCAAGGTTGATCTCTAGGAGGAATTGATTGATGGATATTTGGAAAAAATGTAAGGGTGGAAAAGTAGGTGGCTTACCTTGGCAAGGTGTATTCTCATGCTTAAATCTACCAAATCTTCCATGCTATACTTTCTCTATGACATGCTTTAAAATTCCTTGCAAGGTCATTAAAATAATTCAACAAAGGATGCATAAATTTCTATGGAATGAAGCTCACGAGCAAGACAAAAGACATTTGATGGCTTGGCACACAATTTGCAAATCAAAAGGAGGAGGTGGAGTCGGTCTAAAGGATTTGAAACTGATTAATGATGCGATGGGGACCAAGCTTATCTAGAAAATGTACAATCTGTAGACACCTAAAAACCTTTAGAAAATAAAGTATTTTTATTTTCTAAAAAATTCTTGATGACATCATCATTTATTAATTTATTTATTTATTTATTTTTATGCCATTAAATCCCTTTATCTTAATTTAAAATATTTAATTAAGGAATCCCTCCCAAAAATGTTTAAATCTTATTTAAACATTATTTCCTTATTTATTAATTATTTAATTAATAAATTGACCAAAAAATCCAAAATAAATAAAAAAGTTATTTTTTGCCCAAAACTTGGCCAATTTTCTTAAGACCACTAACCTCTTCCAAAATCTTCTAATCCTTCTTTAATTTTGAGTAAAGGCTAATCCCATCATTTCCTACCTCTAATCCCAACTCAAAATATTTAATTAAGATTAAATATTAATCCTCATGTTTATTAAAAAAGTTTTAATAAATATCTCCTCAACCCAAACCCTTGAAATAAATAAAATTTTATTTATTTCCTAAAATTCTAATTTTTCCTCATCCTAAGAAGTTCTAGACTCTTCTAGAAAGTCTTCATCCTCATCCTAGGAAGTTCTAGACTATTCTAGAGGGTCTTTATCCTCATCCAAAGTCTAGACTCTTCTAGAAGATGTCTTTAAACCTAATCCTAATCCCCTCCTAACCTTGTCACATTCCCTAAACATAGGTTAAAACTTACTAACCCAAGCCAAAGTTAACAAATAACTCCTCCTTCACCTACCCTCATTAAATGCCATCCACTTGCCTATCCCTAAGCTAATCCTAAACCATCCTAATCCATCCTCTAATCATTTGCACAAGCCTAAGCAAGCTTAAAACCTTCCTAATCAAGTCCAAGTCGAAATTGCTCTCATCTCCCTCAAAATATCTCAACCATAAAACTTTATGAAGCCCACTAGGCCATAAATGACTCTTCCAAGCCCTTTTATTGCTCTTACAAGTCATTATGAGGGTCTTTATGAAGATTTTATCCCTTGAGCCTCCTTTGTTGACTCATCCTTCCCCTTTCCTCCATCCTCTCACCCTGTGACATGCGTCACTCCCTGACTGGTTGTAAGAAAGCACAATCCATGTGCTCTTCTCTCATGCAATATGAGCCCTCCATGAGCTTTTTCCCATCCTTGCATCTTAGCCCTCAATCCCTCAAGCCTCTTGCCTATAAATTGGATCCTTCCCCTATGCAAAACAACACAATCCATGAAGTAAAGTCATAATGCCATTTTAAGAAGCCATTTTACATCAAAATCATACACTTACACCCAAATTCCAACTCCATTTGAAGCCCTTTTTGAAGCATAAGCTTGAGCATACATCCTATCTATTTAGACAAAGCTACTCAACAAGAGAGCTTATCATTAAAGAGAGCCCATTGATGGCTCATATTCTCAATTGAGAGCTCATCTTAGTCTATCTTGAAGTTTATGAATTTTATTTAGTTTGTAGAAGCTTTATTTAAATTTGGTTTCTATTAGCATACTAACATTGCTCATATACATTTTGGCACGCCCGGTGGGACCCCGCATGGGTCATCTTCATTAGCTTTTTTAGTCAAGTTTTGTATGTCATTTGCTAATTTTGGCTAATTTTACTTGTTTTTGTGATTGGTAGGATTGTATAAATTGGTTTTGTAGGTCCACATGAGCATGAAGAAGACAAAGGAACTCATAGTCTATCTCATAGTATTTGCAAAATTTTCAAGCTTATAGGTGGACAAAGCACTTGGAATTCTTCTTCCTCTTCTTGTCTATATTCTTCTTATTCCATCTACTTCTTCTTCTTCTTCTTCTTGTGGGAGATCTTGGCCATTTTTTTTTAAGGAAGCAAAATCATACACACTTCTTTTTAGTGCTTAAAATGAACCCCCAAATCATACTTAAATCCATTAAAAAATTAAAAATTTGCAAAAAATAAAAAATCTTTTAACAAGTGAAACTAAACCAATCCAATCATTTGCATCCTTGCAACATCAAGGTTTTAGATGCATTCATGCAAAGTTAGGAACACTTCATTTTTGGGAATTTAAAAAGAACTTCAAGTTTCCATTTCAAAAGGTTCAAAATCAACACTAAGTGCACACTAAAATCTAAATCAAACTCAAAACATCAATCAAGAATAAAATGAACCTCATTTGCAAATATTTTAAAGTTCTTTTAAAAATCTCATGAAAACTAAGAGTCCTAAATGGTTTCCAAAAATTGTCCTAAAAGCTTTGTTATTTGTTCCAAACAAATGTCTTGTTGCAAAATCTTGAATGTTTCTTAAGTTTTTCATGCATCAAAACAATCTAGGAATATCATTTTTGGGCTTAAAATATGCAAACTAGAACACAAAATCTTGAATGAAGACCAAAGTCCAAAGAGTCATTTTCACTTTTGAGTCCAAAACAATCTTGAATGATCTAAGGTTAAAACAAAGCACTTCAAAGTTCTTAAAACAACACACAAAATCTCAATCTTGAATGCTCAAAGGAAAAAATTTGAATGTTTAATCACTTGTCTTTGAATGCATGTTGCTAAACACACTCTTAAATGCCATGGATTAAAATCAAATTTTTCTTGAATGCATGATTAAAACAACAAATCCAATCTTGAATGTCAATGATCAATTAACCATTGCAATATCAAACACTTCATTTGGAACTTATAAAATTGAACAAGCCAAATCTCTTTTCCACATGCAATTTAGGTAAAGTTTGATTTTTGGACATTTAAGAAACTTTGTTAAGTTAAATACAAATTTGCAAAAATCAATTTGAGTAGTTCTTTGGACTCACCTCTTTTCTAATCACCCATCAATTCAACCATTGGTTGCAATCTCAGCGCCATTTATGGGGATGGGTCTACTTGAAAAAGGTGTTAAATGTTCCACAATCTAACTCACTCACTTGGTCTTTGAACGTTTGCTTTAACTTTATCAAAAATTTTAAATGACCAAAACTCTAGATTAAATCGATCACACTTCAAGTTTGGGCACTAAAATTGAACAACTATTGACGTGGAGGGCCTCCGGGTGTGCGCTTGACAAATCGAGTCTCACATATATTTGCTTTGGGCTTAAAACAAAATCACACCAACTCTTGAATGCTTTAAAGAAAATTAATCGATACTTGACGTGGAGGGCCTCCGAGCACACGAGTTTTCTTTTGTTGACCCTAACTCTTCTTCTTGTTTGCATTCTTTGATCGATTTACTTTTGTTGGTGCTTCAAGTTGGAATTGAACATTGTCTCTTAAACATGAGTGCTTGCAAAGTCTAGATTAGCACACATAAGAGTCAGTTGGTAAAAGAACAAGCGTGTTTTTTTTTAGCCCAAGGTCATTCAAGTCTTCTCTCCCCTTATAGTCTTTCGAGGCCATCTTGGGTGCATAAGATTAGGATCCAAAACCTTGTTTCTTTTTAGGAGGCCTGCTTGGGGATTTCATCACCCCTTGGACGACCTCAACTCCAACGTTCTAGCGGAGTATAAGAATCAGGAGGTGAAACGAAAGAAACCTCTCTTGGAATCAAGATTTTTGTCACTCGGGCTAAGCCTCAAGGAACTTTATACCCTTGAGAAGTGAAAGAGGAGAAGTTGGTTACCGCTCCTCTCGACTGTGTGACATCTTGTTGGTTTCATCTACGGATTTGGGCCTCACGTACCTTTGGGTATATCGAGGACTCCCTAGCTAAACCAACTATCAGCCTTGTAGACAACCATCTAGAGTGTTAATTTGTTTGAAGTGACTTATCGAAACATTTGTAAAATATACACACTCCTCAGTGCAAGTATCACATTCTGAGAATCAAAAACTTCTATCTGGTTGTTCCTATCTATTGCTTGCTTTTTTATTTGTTGAATGAATGTTTGCCAAACTTGGTCAATCCTAGCTTAGGGTACACTTAGCGTAGTCACTGCCTATTCCAGAAGTTGAACAAGTTGAAGCAAAATAATCGAGGTCTCTCAAAGCCAAGCAGATTCAAGAATTGATGTCAGAGCAACCCAAACCCAAACAGAAGTTCCACAAAGTTAAACTTAAACCATCTCAGGCATACCAAGAACTTTCAGCCAAGAGAAAGGAACTAACACCAAGTCCTCGAATTGCCAAACTCCACAAAGCAGAGGATAAAGCTGCCGACGAAGCACTTCAAGAGGCTTGGTTAGATCGCACCATCAAATTTAGCCAACATCCAGGAGTTAATCCTGCTTATGCCTTACCAACTAGGAATGATTTCTATGAGTAGACACCCTTGTTTCTCGACACCTTCTTGGATAAGCTTCACCTTAGAGTCATCTTTGTAGAAAAGTCAGCCATCTTAGGTTATCCCCTTAAGCATTATTAGCTCATCCATCTCATTTAGGACCAAACCATCTAGCCAGCAATCCAAAATCTTCACATCCAAGCCTTCAAAAATTGTTGTCACCTTGCTAAAAGTTTGCCATTCCTAAAATCTTTCAAAACCACCAATCGCACCAAGGTTATCCCTTTGACAAAGCTTTGTCTAAGGTAATCTAGCTTTGCCACTTGTTATCCCTCATCACCTTGAGCTAAAGGTTGGGATCCACAAGTGGTCAATCTCATGTTCTTCATAAAGGATCATCAGTCTATCCTTAAGTTGACACAATCATCACCAAGCTTGCACATAGGAAAGCAGATCTTTTGTGCTTTGGCGACATATCTTTGAAGTTAGAATCCCCAACCCAATCCTCCTTAGGTTTTGTCATATAGCTTTGCCTCAACCTAGGAAATCATTTGCATAGAAAAGCCTTCCTCCCTTTTGCATCCACCAGCATTTGTTGCATCTCATCCCTAGGAGCATTTTTCATGCCACCCATCACTCGCTTAGCCAAGAAGAAAGAAACAATGGAGCCCTATCATTTGGATCGAATAGCCTCACCCCCCTTGAGCACTCAACCATCCTTTAGCCCAGAGAAAGCTATGCCATCATCTACTGACATTGGAGCTTTCATGAACCAACCAAGAAATGCAGTATTGGTAAACGCCATTATAGACAAGAACAAAGAGACAATCATGGCTAATTTTCAAAGGGACAATGTAGGAACCTTTGACTTTGGAAGACCCCCTCCATTATCAGATCCATCTCACCAGTTGTTTGGGTAGCTGCCACCACCCATAGGCTCTTATGATCCAAATTATCCTCAATATATGCCAAAAGAAGAGCCTCCAACCAATCCATATGATCCAACAGACCCAAACATACCATCATCCACCCAAGTTGAAATCTCCATGCCGCAAGCCAACCTAGCCACCACCACTCCATCCTTGGTTCATACCTCTCCGCTCCAAACCCCCTTTACCCAAAACACCTCACCATGTTGCTCCTCCCCAATCCAGCCTTCCAAATCCACCCATCTCCCAAATCAGTGCTAGCATCTTTGGCGAACCTCAGCAATATACAACAGGGATGCTGCCCATGGGGCCAAGTAATCAACCTTTCATCACCCCCAGCTTGTTCACCACAACCCAAAGCACAATCCCATCATTTCCATTAGGTCTTGGGAGCTCAATGCCATCAGCCACAAATCCACAAGCTACTACCCTCACTCCACAAAGCTATCAAACCCCACAAGCTACTACCAATGTTCTTCCCAGCTCTCAAGTGACCCAAGCTCCTGCCACCACTCTACCAAGCTTCCAAATCCAGCCACCAAGCTATCAAACCCCATCAATTCCATTTCCTAGCTTTCAATTCCCACTACCTCCACCACCAACTAATCCATTACCTCCTATTACCAACTACTTTTCAGTGCCACTTCTAGGAGGTAACCCACCAATCCAGCCAACCACCAATTATTTGCAAGTACCATCCCAAATAGGGGTGCAACCCACATACCTTGGTCAAAACCCACAAGCCCCCCGATCCTTTCCCCAAGCTTCACAACCATCTTATACCTTACCTCCACAAACCAATTCATTTATCCCACAGCCAACTTATGTTCCTCAATCCCAACTTCAAATCCCATATCAACAGCAAGCCTTGCAGCACATGCAGCACTATACACCACCTCCCCCTCAGCAAACCGTCATCCACCATGCAGCTGCCCAAACAATGTACAATCCCTATCAAAAAATCCCTTACAACCATCCATATTCAGTGGCCCCATCTAGTGCATACCTACATCAAGGCACTCCTACATTGGGGGCACCCCAACCATCACCCATTAATTCAGAATGGGAAGCCATGAAAACAGCTTTGAAGAACATCCAAGAGGGAAATGATCCAAAAACTTTCAAGTTTGAGAATGTGTGCCCTTACCCATTTGATAGAGCCATTACCATGACACCATTCCCCAAGCATTTTGAGACACCCAAATTTGACAAATTTAGAGGAAAAGGAGACCCTGTCACACATATCAAAAAAATTTACATGCACTGGCAAGAAGTGGCATACGATGACGTCTTCCTCTTGCGTCTCTTTCCCAAAAGCTTGGCCGAACCAGCTCTTGAATGGTTTTATAGAATCCCCTATGGCACAATTAAAAATTTTGCTGAATTATCTGTGGCATTTGTAGCCCAATATGCCCATCTTGTTGAAACAGAGCTATCAGTAGTTGATCTTGTCCACACCAAGCAAAAAGGTGGAGAAAGCATTCTCGAATACTTGCAAAGATGGCAAACCCTTACCACCCACATATCTTGCACCTTGCCAGAGCGCCATTTGGTGAAAATGTTTATTGATAATGGCCATCCTAACTTGGCTCACCACATGACCATGAACTGTTTGCAGACCTACAAAGATATCAAAGAGAAAGGAATGATCCTTGAGCAAGGACTCATTAAAGATGGTCTGGTCAAGATTTACAAGGAAGCCAACCAAAATCAATCACATTCCAATGACAAGTCTAGGTATTGGAATAAAAACAAGCATGTTGCAACAGATGGCGTCACCGACACCAAACATGTGAATATTGTTGGTCCTTCTCACAACCAGTCCAACCCACCCTATCAACCAAAAAATAAGCAAGCTATCAACTACCAACAACAAAATAACCACAGCTATCAAAACCACAATCCAAGACCAAACTTTCAAGGGTCTAGCAATCAAGCTAATGCCATTAATGTAGCTGCAAGACAAAAGCCTAGATTCCAACCTACACCTAGAAACTATACACCCCTTGGTGAGCCATTGGATGTCATTTTTGAGAAATTAGTCAAGGAAAACCTCGTCAAATTTCCTCCTACCCAGCAAATTGACCCAAGCCAATCCAAAGTTGCATGGTACAAAGACAATGAGTATTGCAAATTTCATAGGGTAAAAGGTCACACTACCCTCAGATGCATGAAACTTGGAGACTATGTGCAGGACCTCATTGATCGGAAGGAAATCACTATTGGTGCCCAAACCTCTCCCAATCCAAGCTACAGATCTATCAAAATGCTTTTCCTCCTCACAACAATCAAAATCTTAGAAAAGCGCCTATCAAAACCAACAACAACAACACCAACAACCGTTAGCCAAACCAACAACATGGGAAGAACAATGACCACACTTCATCCCATATAGACTATGGTAGCCTTATAGGTTGTATATCCAAGAAAGAGCCTTCTGTCAATGTTATCAATATCCAAGGACCAAACAATGAGTGTGCAGTCACCACTCGAAGAGCCTGATTTAACATCGCAGGCCCACCCATTTCACGAGCACCATCAGCTCCATCAAAAAGCCAATAAAATATCTTGGAACACCTTGGGAACATGTCAGCCCAAATCTCCATTTTAGACCTTCTTCGCACTAGTCCTGTGTACAAGAACATCCTTGACAGTGTTCTCATAGAATCCCATGTCCCTTCTAATATCAATGCTACTGATTTTTGTAATCTTGTTGGACACCTTTCATCCTCATGTGCCCTATCATTCAAACCCACCGACATACCCGTGGTTGAGCCAGATCACACCCTTTCGCTTCACATAGCCATCATGGTATCCAATTTTGTCGTGAAAAGAGTTATGATAGATAATGGATCAGCCTTGAATATTTGCACCCTAAAATTCATAAAACAAGCTAGGTATACTGAGGCAGATATCATCAGTGAGGTTATCACCATCAAAGTTTATGACAACTTGGAAAGAACCACAGAAGGAACTATTTTGCTGCCAATCAAGGTTGGGCCAGTCATCCAAGAAACACTCTGCCATGTTATTGATCTAAACCTACCATTCAACATCCTCCTCGGTCGCCCATGGATTCATGCCATGAAAGCTGTTACATCCACTTACCATCAATGCGTCAAATTTTCGCATCAAGGCACTGAGGTAACCATCCATGTCGATCCAGAACCATTTGCTTACTGCAATGCGGTTGAAGCTTCATATACAAACCATTGCCCTAGAATTGATATCGGCATATCCATCGCCAGCTCATCCCACACTTGTAATGACCCAGAAACCATCCTCGCCTCTACCTTGTCTACCATGAAGATTAATAACAAGGGCTGTGGAGAGTATAGTCTATCGGATGCATTTGCTGTCGAGGCACTCCCACTTGATCCACATGCCTATGGACGACCAACATATCACAAAGCTAAGGAGATTCCACCTCCTCGATACAAACAGTTTGGCCCAACAACCTTTATATCTTCGAAAATCCCTCTTCATGAGGAGCTCACTCCAGATATCAACAATTGGTTACATAAGGATGCACCTCAAAGGAATCAGGCATGCCTTGATCACTTCAGCCAGAAGTATCCCAAGGAATATAAGCTCATCACTGACAAATGGAACTATCAAGGTGGTGGTCTAGGACCAGAAGAAAGAGGCATGCAGTGCCCCATCGACGCACACAAGTGGGAATCAAAGTTAGGTCTTGGCTTTGGCATACCCACAACTGAGGGCACCAATACGGACGGTCACGCTTTTTTGAACATTCACCGCGACCTTCTCAAAATCGAAGACATTCCTAAGGAAGTTGAAAAGAGAGCTTACGACGATATCCTAGACCAAATCTCCCTTGGAGACTCTGTTCTCCAAGAACTATCCATCCACCTCATTGACCTACCACTCGCCCATCCACAACTCATAGATTGGGACCAACCAAGCGTCATACACATTGATGAGTTCACATCAGAGGAAGCGCTTCTCAGATTCATGGGAGCTGAAACACCTCACAAGAAAACAAAGCCAGATTCTTCCTATATCTACAAGCTAGATCCCAAGGGGTATTGTGGAGAAAATCCCCAACCTAGTTCCGGTACACCCAAAACTGGAACTAAGGTGAATGTGAGACTAGCTAAGGCAGTGAAGAGAACCCCTCAGCAAGAACATCCAGAGCCACAAGCAGAACATGAGGATTTAGCATTACCTCCTCAAGATAATCGACCAAAGATATCTTCTATTCTAATTGAGGATACTAGGGAAGTCAACATCGGTTCTTCAAAGATCCCTAGGCTTGTTCACATTGCTGCATCCCTATCACAAGACCAAGTTGATCTCCTCTTTGAGGTCTTAAGAGAGAACATTGGCTTATTTGCATGTTCATATCAGGACATGCCAGGGCTTGATCCAAAGCTTGTAGTTCATCATCTTGCAGTCAATCCACAGATCAAGCCCATCACACAAAAGATTAGAAAAATGCACCCCAAGGTGGCATTACTAGTCAAAGCTGAGTTAGAAAGAATGTTACCTGCTAAGGTTATCCGACCTATCGACTATTCAGAGTGGATCTCCAACATGGTCCCCGTCACTAAACCTTCCGGTGACATCAGAATCTGCAGTGATTTCAGAGATCTTAACAAAGCTTGTCCAAAAGATGATTTTCCCTTGCCCAACATAGATATGATTGTAGATCTTACAGCTGGACATGGAATTTTGTCCCTCATGGATGGATTTTCTGGGTATAATCAAATCAAGATTGCAGAAGAGGATCAACATAAGACAACATTTACTACCCCTTGGGGAACCTTTTGTTACAACATGATGCCTTTTGGCCTAAAGAATGCTAGGGCTACCTATCAAAGAGCTATGACAGCCATTTTTCATGATCTCATCCATAGCATTTTGGAAGATTATGTGGATGATATCTTGGTCAAGTCTCATACCTTCATGGATCATCTTGCTGACCTGGAGAAAGTCTTTGATAGGTTAGCCAAATATCATCTCATGCTGAATCCCAAGAAATGTGTCTTTGGGGTCACATCTGGCAAGCTTCTAGGCTTTACAGTTTCTAAACGATGTATAGAGATCAACCCCAAGAAGGTCAAGGCTATCTTAGACAGGCCTCCTCCCCAAACACTGCGACAGCTTCGTTCTCTTCAAGGAAAGCTTGAATCTGTTCGGCGGTTCATCTCCCAGCTTGTAGATAAGTGTACACCATTTTCACATTTACTAAAGAAGGATGAGAACTTCAAGTGGGATCCTTTATGTCAGGGCAACTTCGACCATCTCAAGCAGTATCTCATCAATCCCCCTATCTTGGTTCCACCAGTTCCTGGTCGTCCCCTAATTTTGTACATATCAGCAACACCTACTGCTCTAGGGGCACTTCTAGCACAGCTCAATGACTACAGCAGGGAAAGAGCCATCTACTACATCAGTAGAACCCTAGTTGGTTATGAACTCAATTACACTCCTATGGAAAAAGCTTGTTTGGCAGTTGTTTTCTCAACTCAAAAGCTTCGCCATTACATGCTAAGTCATACCATCCAACTAGTCTCCAAGATTGACCCTCTCAAGTATATGCTCTCCAGAACAACACTTACAGGCCGTTTGGCCAAATGGGTTATGCTCCTTAGCGAATTTGACATCCAGTATGTGGACAGAAAGGCAATCAAAGGGCAAGCTATAACAAATCACCTAGCTGATGCACCTCTAATAGATGCTTATCCGTTCATCACAGAATTTCTAGATAAGCATATCTATCTAATTGAAGAACAACCCCCATGGAAACTTTATTTTGATGGCTCATACACATCTCATGGATCAGGGGTAGGAATATTGTTGGTCACACCTCAAGGAGATTACATTCCAAAAGCCTTCAAGCTACAATTCCCTAGCACCAACAATATAGCTGAATATGAGGCCCTCATAGCAAGATTAAAGATAGCTGCAAAATGGAACATTGCTGAGCTACAAATCTTTGGCGATTCTCAGCTCATCATCAAGAAAGCCCTAAATGAATATCAAACCAAAGATGAAAAGCTATTACCCTACAAAGAGCTAGTTGATCAGCTAACCCAACATTTTACAAGGCTTCAGTTTACATAAGTGCCTCGAATACAGAACAAAGCAGCAGATGCTATGGCTACTATAGGCTCGCTCTTGGAAATTCCCCAAGCAGCTACACAATATGAGTTTTTAGTGGAGCAGCTCCTCACACCCACCTATGCAAATGAGGATTAAAACCGTGTTTGTATCTTGGTTGGTTCCCAATCCCCTTGGTACCATGAGATTCACGCTTACCTTAACGATGGTATCATATTCCCTCACCTCACACGTACCCAATGCTAGAACCTCATCCGAAAATCATCCTGCTATGTTATCATAGCCAATACCCTATATCGTCGGGGTTATCACAATACTCTCTCTTGATGTTTAGACCAAAACGAGGCCGCGATGGTGTTAAAGGAAGTACACTTTGGACTTTGCGGTGCCCACACGAGTGGTATTGTCCTAGCACGACAAATCCATAGAGCAGGATACTATTGGCCTACCATTGAAGAAGACTCCTGTGACTTTGTCAGAAAGTGTCTCCCATGTCAGCAACATGCAAATCTTGTGCATGCTCCAGCACAGGATCTACAGCCTATTGCACCACCTTGGCCTTTCGCTTGTTGGGGCCTTGGTCTAGTTGGAACTATCACACCCCTCTCATCTGATGGACATAAATAGAGAATAATAGCTACAGACTATTTCACTAAATGGGTGGAAGCAGTCCCCCTAGTCTCAGGTACAGGAGTTTAGGTCTCCAAGTTCATCTTGTACCACATTGTTTGCCGCTTCGGCATCCCATCCACCATCTTCACCGACCATGGAGGTAACTTTGAAAATCTCAACATGGAAGAATTATGCACTTCCCTCCGCATCCATCACCACTTTTCTAGCGCATATTTCCCACAAGGTAATGGCCAGGCAGAGGCAACTAACAAAACCCTCCTCAAAATCCTAAAGAAAGTTGTCAATGATTCCGGTCGTGATTGGCACCTACAAATAAATCCAGCCCTATGGGCCTATCGAACTTCCTTCCGTACATCCACAGGCACAACTCCATACTCCCTAGTCTATGGTGTCAAAGCGGTACTACCTATAGAGGTTGAACTTCCCTCCTTGCACATATCTTTGCAAGGGAAAATACCAGATGAAAAATACAGAGTAGCTCGGCTCACCCAGCTAGATCTCTTAGACGAGAAGCGACAACAAGCCTATGATCATCTCACAGTCTATCAAAAATGTCTCAAAAGGAATTTCAACAAGAAGGTGCTTCCATGACACTTTCAGCCAGGTGACATGGTCCTCAAAGAAAACATGAAAGTTCAAGCAAATCGAGAAAAGAAAGGCAAGTTTGAACCTACATGGCTTGGTCCTTATGTTGTCACTGCTTCCTTTGGCTCCGGAGCCTATCAGCTATCTACACCGGAAGGAGAACTCTTGAATGATCCTACTAACACCATTCATCTCAAGAAGTTCTATGCTTGAAGATCCTTGGTATACCCAGCTTTTGAAAAATACAAAAAAAAAATAGTAAAGAGAAATAAGCGTCCAATGGTGAAAACTTGGCAATTCAAGCGCCTTGGATAGGTACCTTGATAATTCAGGCGCCTTGTGTACTAAGACTAATCCATTATCTATCACTATCCTATCCCTCATCCATTCACCCACCATCCCATAAAACACCTGCTTGTTCCCTTGGTGTTCCAACCAAATATCCAAAACCTAATGGAGCTTGTAAATACCTCCTGTACAGCTTGTAAAATCTTGTACCTCAGCTTGTAAAATCTTGTACCAAAGCTTGTATTATACCTTGTAAATCTTGTACCATACCTTGTATATCTGAATCTTGTCCAAAGTTTGTACCATATTCCAGCCTGTAAATAATCTTGTATCCTAGCTTGTATACTATCACGTGCACACACAAAACCCCATTTTCACTTAAGCTTTTCGCAAACCATCTACTTATCCACCTATCACCTAAAAAACTTTAGAAAATAAAGTATTTTTATTTTCTGAAAAATTCTTGATGACATCATCATTTATTAATTAATTAATTATTTAATTAATTAATTTATTTTTATGCCATTAAATCCCTTTATCTTAATTTAAAATATTTAATTAAGGAATCCCTCCCAAAAATGTTTAAATCTTATTTAAACATTATTTCCTTATTTATTAATTATTTAATTAATAAATTGACCAAAAAACCCAAAACAAATAAAAAATTTATTTTTTGCCCAAAACTTGGCCAATTTCCTTAAGACCACTAACCTCTTCCAAAATCTTCTAATCCTTCTTTAATTTTGATTAAAGGCTAATCCCATCATTTCCTACCCCTAATCCCAACTCAAAATATTTAATTAAGATTAAATATTAATCCTCATGTTTATTAAAAAAGTTTTAATAAATATCTCCTCAACCCAAACCCTTGAAATAAATAAAACTTTATTTATTTTCTAAAAATCTAATTTATCCTCATCCTAAGAAGTTCAGGACTCTTCTAGAAAGTCTTCATCCTCATCCTAGGAAGTTCTAGACTATTCTAGAAAGTCTTTATCCTCATCCAAAGTCTAGACTCTTCTAGAAGATGTCTTTAAAGCTAATCCTAATCCCCTCCTAACCTTCTCACATTCCCTAAACATGGGTTAAAACTTACTAACCCAAGCCAAAGTTAACAAATAACTCCTCCTTCACCTACCCTCATTAAATGCCATCCACTTGCCTATCCCTAAGCTAATCCTAAACCATCCTAATCCATCCTCTAATCATTTGCACAAGCCTAAGCAAGCTTAAAACCTTCCTAATCAAGTCCAAATCGAAATTGCTCCCATCTCCCTCAAAATATCTCAACCATAAAACTTTATGAAGCCCACTAGGCCATAAATGACTCTTCCAAGCCCTTTTATTGCTCTTACAAGTCATTATGAGGGTCTTTATGAAGATTTTATCCCTTGAGCCTCCTTTGTTGACTCATCCTTCCCCTTTCCTCCATCCTCTCACCTTGTGACATGTGTCACTCCCTGATTGGCTGTAAGGACGCACAATCCATGTGCTCTCCTCTCATGCAATATGAGCCCTCCATGAGCTTTTTCCCATCCTTGCATCTTAGCCCTCAATCCCTCAAGCCACTTGCCTATAAATTGGATCCTTTCCCTTTGCAAAACAACACAATCCATGAAGTAAAGTCATAATGCCATTTTAAGAAGCCATTTTACATCAAAACCATACACTCACACCCAAATTCCAACTCCATTTGAAGCCCTTTTTGAAGCATAAGCTTGAGCATACATCCTATCTATTTAGACAAAGCTACTCAAAAAGAGAGCTTCTCATTGAAGAGAGCCCATTAATGGCTCATATTCTCAATTGAGAGCTCATCTTAGTCTATCTTGAAGTTTATGAATTTTGTTTAGTTTGTAGAAGCTTTATTTAAATTTGGTTTCTATTAGCATACTAACATTTCTCATATACATTTTGGCACGCCTGGTGGGACCCCGCATGGATCATCTTCATTAGCTTTTTTAGTCAAGTTTTTTATGTCATTTGCTAATTTTGGCTAATTTTTCTTGTTTTTGTGATTGGTAGGATTGTATAAATTGGTTTTGTAGGTCCACATGAGCATGAAGAAGACAAAGGAACTCATAGTCTATCTCATAGTATTTGAAGATTTTTCAAGCTTATAGGTGGACAAAGCACTTGGAATTCTTCTTCCTCTTCTTGTCTATATTCTTCTTATTCCATCTACTTCTTCTTCTTCTTCTTGTGGGAGATCTTGGCCATTTTTTATTAAGGAAGGAAAATCATACACACTTCTTTTTAGTGCTTAAAATGAACCCCCAAATCATACTTAAATCCATTAAAAAATTAAAAATTTGCAAAAAAGAAAAAATCTTTTAACAAGTGAAACTAAACCAATCCAATCATTTGCATCCTTGCAACATCAAGGTTTTAGATGCATTCATGCAAAGTTAGGAACACTTCATTTTTGGGAATTTAAAAAGAACTTCAAGTTTCCATTTCAAAAGGTTCAAAATCAACACTAAGTGCACACTAAAATCTAAATCAAACTCAAAGCATCAATCAAGGATAAAATGAACCTCATTTGTAAATATTTTAAAGTTCTTTTAAAAATCTCATGAAAACTAAGAGTCCTAAATGGTTGCCAAAAATTGTCCTAAAAGCTTTGTTATTTGTTCCAAACAAATGTCTTGTTGCAAAATCTTGAATGTTTCTTAAGTTTTTCATGCATCAAAACAATCTAGGAATATCATTTTTGGGCTTAAAATATGCAAACTAGAACACAAAATCTTGAATGAAGACCAAAGTCCAAAGAGTCATTTTCACTTTTGAGTCCAAAACAATCTTGAATGATCTAAGGTTAAAACAAAGCACTTCAAAGTTCTTAAAACAACACACAAAATCTCAATCTTGAATGTTCAAAGGAAAAAACTTGAATGTTTAATCACTTGTCTTTGAATGCATGTTGCTAAACACACTCTTGAATTCCATGGATTAAAATCAATTTTTTTTTGAATGCATGATTAAAACAACAAATTCAATCTTGAATGCCAAGGGTCAATTAACCATTGCAATATCAAACACTTCATTTGGAGCTTCTAAAATTGAACAAAACAAATCTCTTTTCCACATGCAATTTAGGTAAAGTTTGATTTTTGGACATTTAAGAAACTTTGTTAAGTTAAATACAAATTTGCAAAAATCAATTTGAGTAGTTCTTTGGACTCACCTCTTTTCTAATCACCCATCAATTCAACCATTGGTTGCAATCTCAGCGCCATTTATGGGGATGGGTCTACTTGAAAAAGGTGTTAAATGTTCCACAATCTAACTCACTCACTTGGTCTTTGAACGTTTGCTTTAACTTTATCAAAAATTTTAAATGACCAAAACTCTAGATTAAATCGATCACACTTCAAGTCTGGGCACTAAAATTGAACAACTATTGACGTGGAGGGCCTCTGGGCGCGCGCTTGACAAATCGAGTCTCACACATCTTTGCTTTGGGCTTAAAATAAAATCACACCAACTCTTGAATGCTTTAAAGGAAATTAATCGATACTTGATGTGGAGGGCCTCCAGGTGCGCGAATTTGCTTTTGTTGACCCTAACTATTCTTCTTGTTTGCATTCTTCGATTGATTTACTTTTGTTGGCACTTCAAGTTGGAATTGAACATTGTCTCTTAAACATGAGTGCTTGCAAAGTCTAGATTAGCACACATAAGAGTCAGTTGGTAAAAAAATAAGCGTGTTTTTCTTTTTAGCCCAAGGTCATCCAAGTCTTCTCTCCCCTTATCGTCTTTCAAGGCCATCTTGGGTGCATAAGATTAGGATCCAAAACCTTGTTTCTTTTTAGGAGGCCTGCTTGGGGATTTCATCACCCCTTAGATGACTTGAACTCCAGCGTTCTGGTGGAGTATAAGAATTGAGAGGTGAATCAAAAGACACCTCTCTTGGAATCAAGATTTTTGTCACTTGGGCTAAGCCTCAAGGAACTTTATACCCTTGAGAAGTGAAAGAGGAGAAGTGGGTTACCGCTCCTCTCGACTGTGTGACATCTTGTTGGTTTCATCTACGGATTTGGGCCTCACGTACCTTTGTGTATATCGAGGACTCCCTAGCTAAACCAACTATCAGCCTTGTAGACAACCATCTAGAGTGTTAATGTGTTTGAAGTGACTGATCAAAACATTTGTAAAACATACACACTCCTCAGTGCAAGTATCACATTCTGAGAATCAAAAACTTCTATCTGGTTGTTCTTATCTATTGCTTGCTTTTTTATTTGTTGAATGAATGTTTGCCAAACTTGGTCAATCCTAGCTTAGGGTACACTTAGCGTAGTCACTGCCTATTCTAGAAGTTGAACAAGTTGAAGCAAAATAACCAAGGTCTCTCAAAGCCAAGCAGATTCAAGAATTGATGTCAGAGCAACCCAAACCCAAACAAAAGTTCCACAAAGTTAAACTTAAACCATCTCAGGCATACCAAGAACTTTCAGCCAAGAGAAAGGAACTAACACCAAGTCCTCAAATTGCCAAACTCCACAAAGCAGAGGATAAAGCTGCCGACTAAGCAATTCAAGAGGCCTTGTTAGAGCGCACCATCAAATTTAGCCAACATCCAGGAGTTAATCCTGCTTATGCCTTACCAACTAGGCATGATTTCTATGATTAGACACCCTTGTTTCTCGACACCTTCTTGGATAAGCTTCACCTTAGAGTCATCTTTGTAGAAAAGTCAGCCATCTTAGGTTATCCCCTTAAGCATTATTAGCTCATCCATCTCATTTAGGACCAAACCATCTAGCCAGCAATCCAAAATCTTCACATCCAAGCCTTCAAAAATTGTTGTCACCTTGCTAAAAGTTTGCCATTCCTAAAATCTTTCAAAACCACCAATCTCACCAAGGTTATCCCTTTGACAAAGCTTTGTCTAGGGTAATCTAGCTTTGCCACTTGTTATCCCTCATCACCTTGAGCTAAAGGTTGGGATCCACAAGTGGTCAATCTCGTGTTCTTCATAAAGGATCATCAGTCTATCCTTAAGTTGACACAATCACCACCAAGCTTGCACATAGGAAAGCAGACCTTTTGTGCTTTGGCAACATATCTTTGAAGTTAGAATCCCCAACCCAATCCTCCTTAGGTTTTTTCATATAGGTTTGCCTCAACCTAGGAAATCATTTGCATAGAAAAGCCTTCCTCCCTTTTGCATCCACCAGCATTTGTTGCATCTCATCCCTAGGAGCATTTTTCATGCCACCCGTCACTCGCTTAGCCAAGAAGAAAGAAACAATAGAGCCCTATCATTTGGATCGAACAGCCTCACCCCCCTTGAGCACTCAACCATCCTTCAGCCCAGAGAAAGCTATGCCATCATCTACTGACATTGGAGCTTTCATGAACCAACCAAGAAATGCAGTATTGGTAAACGCCATTATAGACAAGAACAAAGAGACAATCATGGCTAATTTTCGAAGGTACAATGTAGGAACCTTTGACTTTGGAAGACCCCCTCTATTATCAGATCCATCTCACCCATTGTTTGGGGAGCTTCCACCACCCATAGGCTCTTATGATCCAAATTATCCTCAATATATGCCAAAAGAAGAGCCTCCAGCGAATCCATATGATCCAACAGACCCAAACATACCATCATCCACCCAAGTTGAAATCTCCATGCCGCAAGCCAACCCAGCCACCACCACTCCATCCTTGGTTCATACCTCTCCGCTCCAAACCCCCTTTACCCTAAACACCTCACCATGTTGCTGCTCCCCAATCTAGCCTTCCAAATCCACCCATCTCCCAAATCAGTGCTAGCATCTTTGGCGAACCTCAGCAATATACAACAGGGATGCTGCCCATGGGGCCAAGTAATCAACCTTTCATCACCCCCAGCTTGTTCATGACAACCCAAAGCACAAACCCATCATTTCCATTAGGTCTTGGGAGCTCAGTGCCATCAGCCACAAATCCACAAGCTACTACCCTCACTCCACAAAGCTATCAAACCCCACAAGCTACTACCAATGTTTTTCCCAACTCTCAAGTGACCCAAGCTCCCGCCACCACTCTACCTAGCTTCCAAATCCAGCCACCAAGCTATCAAACCCCATCAATTCCATTTCCTAGCTTTCAATTCCCACCACCTCCACCACCAACTAATCCATTACCTCCTATTATCAACTACTTTTCAATGACACTTCTAGGAGGTAACCCACCAATCCAGCCAACCACCAATTATTTGCAAGTACCATCCCAAATGGGGGCGCAGCCCACATACCTTGGTCAAACCCCACAAGCCCCCCGACCCTTTCCCCAAGCTTCACAACCATCTTATACGTTACCTCCACAAAGCAATTCATTTATCCCACAGCCAGCTTATGTTCCTCAATCCCAACCTCAAATCCCATATCAACAACAAGCCTCGCAGCACATGCAGCACTATGCACCACCTCCCCCTCAACAAACTGTCATCCACCATGCAGGTGCCCAAACAATGTACAATCCCTATCAACAAATCCCTTACAGCCATCCATATTCAGTGGCCCCATCTAGTGCATACCTACCTTAAGGCACTCCTACATTGGGGGCACCCCAACCATCACCCATTAATTTAGAATGGGAAGCCATGAAAACAACTTTGAAGAACATCCAAGAGGGAAATGATCCAAAAACTTTTAAGTTTGAGAATGTGTGCCCTTACCCATTTGATAGAGCCATTACCATGACACCATTCCCCAAGCATTTTGAGACACCCAAATTTGACAAATTTAGAGGAAAAGGAGACCCTATCACACATATCAAAGAATTTTACATGCACTAGCAAGAAGTGGCATACGATGACGTCTTCCTCTTGTGTCTCTTTCCCAAAAGCTTGGTCGAACCAGCTCTTGAATGGTTTTATAGAATCCCCTATGGCACAATTAAAATTTTTGCTGAATTATCTGTGGCATTTGTAGCCTAATATGCCCATCTTGTTGAAACAGAGCTATCAGTAGTTTTTCTATTCCACACCAAGCAAAAAGGTGGAGAAAGCATTCCCGAATACTTGCAAAGATGGCAAACCCTTACCACGCACATATCTTGCACCCGTCTAGAGCGCCATTTGGTGAAAATGTTTATTGATAATGCCCATCCTAGCTTGGCTCACTACATGACCATGAATTTTTTGCAGACCTACAAAGATATCAAAGAGAAAGGAATGATCCTTGAGAAAGGACTCATTAAAGATGGTGTGGTCGAGGTTTACAAGGAAGCCAACCAAAATCAATCACATTCCAATGACAAGTCTAGGTATTGGAACAAAAACAAGCATGTTGCAACAGATGGCGTCACTGACACCAGACATGTGAATATTGTTGGTCCTTCTCACAACCAGTCCAACCCACCCTATCAACCAAACAATTAGCAAGCTATCAACTACCAATAGCAGAATAACCACAGCTATCAAAACCACAATCCAAGACCAAACTTTCAAGGGTCTAGCAATCAAGTTAATGCCATTAATGTAGCTACAGGACAAAAGCCCAGATTCCAACCTACACCTAGAAACTATACACCCCTTGGTGAGCCATTGGATGTCATTTTTGAGAAATTAGTCAAGGAAAACCTCATCAAATTTCCTCCTACCCAGCAAATTGACCCAAGCCAATCCAAAGTTGCATGGTACAAAGATAATGAGTACTGCAAATTTCATAGGGTAAAAGGTCACACTACCCTCAGATGCATGAAACTGGGAGACTATGTGCAGGACCTCATTGATCGGAAGGAAATCACTGTTGGTGCCCAAACCTCTCCCAATGCAGGCTTACAGATCTATCAAAATGCTTTTCCTCCTCACAACAATCAAAATCCTAGAAAAGCACCTATCCAAACCAACAACAACAACACCAACAACCATTAGCCAAACCAACAACATGGGAAGAACAATGACCACACTTTATCCCCTATAGACTATGGTAGCCTTATAGGTTGTATATCCAAAAAAGAGCCTTCTATCAATGTTATCAATATCCAAGGACCAAACAATGAGTGTGCAGTCATCACTCGAAGAGCCTGATTTAACATCGCAGGCCCACCCATTTCACGAGCACCATCAGCTCCATCAAAAAGCCAGTAAAATATCTTGGAACACCTTGGGAACATGTCAGCCCAAATCTCCATTTTAGACCTTCTTCGCACTAGTCCTGTGTATAAGAACATCCTTGACAGTGCTCTCATAGAATCCCATGTCCCTTCTAATATCAATGCTACTGATTTTTGTAATCTTGTTGGACACCTTTCATCCTCATGTGCCCTATCATTCAAACCCACTGACATACCCGTGGTTGAGCCAAATCACACCCTTTCGCTTCAGATAGCCATCATGGTATCCAATTTTGCCGTGAAAAGAGTTATGATAGATAATGGATCAGCCTTGAATATTTGCACCCTAAAATTCATAAAACAAGCTAGGTATACTGAGGCAGATATCATCAGTGAGGTTATCACCATCAAAGTTTATGACAACTTGGAAAGAACCACAGAAGGAACTATTTTGCTGCCAATCAAGGTTGGGCCAGTCATCTAAGAAACACTCTGCCATGTTATTGATCTAAACCTACCATTCAAAATCCTCCTCGATCGCCCATGGATTCATGCCATGAAAGCCGTTCCATCCACTTACCATCAGTGCATCAAATTTTCGCATCAAGGCACTAAGGTAACCATCCATGCCAATCCAGAACCCTTTGCTTACTGCAATGCGGTTGAAGCTTCATATACAAACCATTTCCCTGGAATTGATATCGGCACATCCATCGCCAGCTCATCCCACACTTGTAATGTCCCAGAAACCATCCTCGCCTCTACCCTGTCTACCATGAAGATTAATAACAAGGGCTGTGGAGAGTATAGTCTATTGGATGCATTTGCTGTCGGGGCACTCCCACTTGATCCACATGCCCATGGATGACTGACATATCACAAAGCTAAGGAGATTCCACCTCCTCGATACAAACAGTTTGGCCCAACAACCTTTGTATCCTCGAAAATCCCTCTTCATGAGGAGCTCAGTCAAGATATCAACAATTGGTTACATAAGGATGCACCTCAAAGGAATCAGGCACGCCTTGATCACTTTAGCCAGAGGTATCCCCAAGAACATAAGCTCATCACTGACAAATGGAACTATCAAGGCGGTGGTCTAGGACCATAAGAAAGAGGCATGCAGTGCCCCATCGACGCACACAAGTGGGAATCAAAGTTAGGTCTTGGCTTTGGCATACCCACAACTGAGGGCACCAATACAGACGGTCACGCTTTTTTGAACATTCACCGTGACCTTCTCGAAATTGAAGACATTCCTAAGGAAGTTGAAAAGAGAGCCTACGACGATATCCTAGACCAAATCTCCCTCAGAGACTCTGTTCTCCAAGAACTATCCATCCACCTCATTGACCTACCACTCGCCCATCTACAACTCATAGATTGGGACCAACCAAGCGTCATACACATTGATGAGTTCACATCAGAGGAAGTGCTTCTGAGATTCATGGGAGTTGAGACACCTCACAAGAAAACAAAGCAAAATTCTTCCTATATCTACAAGCTAGATCCCAAGGGGTATTTTGGAGAAAATCCCCAACCTAGTTCCGGTACACCCAAAACTGGAACTAAGGTGAATGTGAGACTAGCTAAGGCAGTGAAGAGAACCCCTCAGCAAGAACATCTAGAGCCACAAGCAGAACATGAGGATTTAGCATTACCTCCTCAAGATAATCGACCAAAGATATCTTCTATTCTAATTGAGGATACTAGGGAAGTCAACATCGGTTCTTCAAAGATCCCTAGGCTTGTTCACATTGCTGCATCCCTATCACAAGACCAAGTTGATCTCCTCTTTGAGGTTTTAAGAGAGAACATTGGCTTATTTGCATGGTCATATCAAGACATGCCAGGGCTTGATCCAAAGCTTGTAGTTCATCATCTTGCAGTCAATCCACAGATCAAGCCCATCAGACAAAAGATTAGAAAAATGCACCCCAAGGTGGCATTACTAGTCAAAGCTGAGTTAGAAAGAATGTTACCTGCTAAGGTTATCCGACCTATCGACTATTCAGAGTGGATCTCCAACATGGTCCCCGTCACTAAACCTTCTGGTGACATCAGAATCTACAGTGATTTCAGAGATCTTAACAAAGCTTGTCCAAAAGATGATTTTCCCTTGCCCAACATAGATATGATTGTAGATCTTACAGCTGGACATGGAATTTTGTCCCTCATGGATGGATTTTCTGGGTATAATCAAATCAAGATTGCAGAAGAGGATCAACATAAGACAAAATTTTCTACCCCTTGGGGAACCTTTTGTTACAACATGATGCCTTTTGGCCTAAAGAATGCTGGGGCTACCTATCAAAGAGCTATGACAACCATTTTTCATGATCTCATCCATAGCATTTTGGAAGATTATGTGGATGATATCTTGGTCAAGTCTCATACCTTCATGGATCATCTTGCTGACCTGGAGAAAGTCTTTGATAGGTTAGCCAAATATCATCTCATGTTGAATCCCAAGAAATGTGTCTTTGGGGTCACATCTAGCAAGCTTCTAGGCTTTATAGTTTCTAAATGAGGTATAGAGATCGACCCCAAGAAGGTCAAGGCTATCTTAGACATGCCTCCTCCCCAGACACTGCGACGACTTCATTCTCTTTAGGGAAAGCTTCAATCTATTTAGCGCTTCATCTCCCAGCTTGCAGATAAGTGTACACCATTTTCACATTTACTGAAGAATAATGAGAAGTTCAAGTGGTATCCTTTATGTCAGTGCAGCTTCGACCATCTCAAGCAATATCTCATCAATCCCCCTATCTTGGTTCCATGAGTTCCTGGTCGTCCCCTGATTTTGTACATATTAGCAACACCTACTGCTCTATGGGCACTTCTAGCACAACTCAATGACTATAGGAGAGAAAGAGCCATCTACTACATCAGTAGAACCCTATATGGTTATGAACTCAATTACACTCCTATGGAAAAAGCTTGTTTGGCAGTTATTTTCTCAACTCAAAAGCTTCGCCATTACATGCTAAGTCATACCATCCAACTAGTCTCCAAGATTGACCCTCTCAAGTATATGCTCTCCAGAATAGCACTTACAAGCCATTTGGCCAAATGGGTTATGCTCCTTAGCGAATTTGACATCCAGTATGTGGACAGAAAGGTAATCAAAGGGCAAGCTATAACAGATCACCTAGCTGATGCACCTCTAATAGATGCTTATCCGTTTATCACAGAATTTCCAGATGAGCATATCTATCTAATTGAAGAACAACCCCCATGGAAACTTTATTTTGATGGCTCATACACATCTCATGGATCAGGGGCAGGAATATTGTTGGTCACACCTCAAGGAGATTACATTCCAAAAGCCTTCAAGCTACAATTCCCTAGCACCAACAATATAGCTGAATATGAGGCCCTTATAGCAGGATTAAAGATAGCTGCAAAATGGAACATTGCTGAGCTACAAATCTTTGGCGATTCTCAGCTCATCATCAAGCAAGCCCTAAATGAATATCAAACCAAAGATGAAAAGCTATTACCCTACAAAGAGCTAGTTGATCAGCTAACCCAACATTTTACAAGGCTTCAGTTTACACAAGTGCCTCGAATACAGAACAAAGCAGCAGATGCTATGGCTACTATAGGCTCGCTCTTGGAAATTCCCCAAGCAGCTACACAATATGAGTTTTTAGTGGAGCAGCTCCTCAGACCCGCCTATGCGAATGAGGATTCAAACCGTGTTTGTATCTTGGTTGGTTCCCAATCCCCTTGGTACCATGAGATTCACACTTACCTTAATGATGGTATCATATTCCCTCACCTCACACGTACCCAACGCTAGAACCTCATCCAAAAATCATCCCGCTATGTTATCATAGCCAATACCCTATATCGTCGGGGTTATCACGATACTCTCTCTTGATGTTTAGACCAAAACTAGGCCACGATGGTGTTAAAGGAAGTACACTCTGGACTTTGCGGTGCCCACACGAGTGGTATTGTCCTAGCATGACAAATCCTTAAGAGCAGGCTACTATTGGTCTACCATTGAAGAAGACTCTTGTGACTTTGTCAGAAAGTGTCTCCCATATCAACAACATGCAAATCTTGTGCATGCTCCAGCACAGGATTTACAACCTATTGCACCACCTTGGCCTTTCGCTTGTTGGGGCCTTGATCTAGTTGGAACTATCACACCCCTCTCATCTGATGGACATAAATGGATAATAACAGCTACAAACTATTTCACTAAATGGGTGGAAGCAGTCCCCCTAGTCTCAACTTTAGGAGTTTAGGTCTCTAAGTTCATCTTGTACCACATTGTTTGCCGCTTCAGCATCCCATCCACCATCTTCACCGACCACGGAGGTAACTTTGAAAATCTCAACATGGAAGAATTATGCACTTCCCTCCACATCCATCACCACTTTTCTAGCCCATATTTCCCACAAGGTAACGGCTAGGTAGAGGCAACTAACAAAACCCTCCTCAAAATTTAAATGCTTAAATCTACCAAATCTTCCATGCCTACTTTCTCTATGACATGCTTTAAAATTCCCTACAAGGTCATTAAATTAATTCAACAAAGGACACATAAATTACTATGGAATGAAGCTCAAGAGTAGGACAAAAGACATTTGATGGATTGGCACACAATTTGCAAATTGAAAGGAGGAGGTGGAGTCAGTCTAAGGGATTTGAAACTGATTAATGATCTGATGGGGACCAAGCATAACTATAAAATGTGCAATCTACCAGAACAAAGGTGAGTTAAAATTGTATGTGCCAATATTTTGATGGAGTAGCTAGAGAGAGGATTTTGACAATTGAGAATCTTCCCAAGGGATCTACTCTCTTGAATTTTTTTGTTGAGTTGTAGAGACTTGAAAACCAATTGCTTGACATGGTAATTACAAAATGATCAAACGGCTAATTTATGGTATGATTCTTGAGATGGGCATCCAACCTTGGTTCAAGAAGGGATCTCTTGGGATATAGTGGAAGCTTCAAGATGTCAGTAGGGGGAGAAGCTATGGGATTTTATCGACATGAATAGTTTTGAGGTATGATATGAGGTTAAGTGGGAGAATTTGAGCACACTTTGATGTTGGCATTAAGTCAAGTTTGTTATTAGTGACAACACTTATTCAGATTTTGTATGTTTATCGAGCTCTTTGAAATAGTCCCCAGTGTTTGCCATGTAATTCAGTGGTTACCAAGGTTCATAGTTCCTACTGAGCATTTCAATGGTTACCAAGTGAATTCAGGTAGTGTGAAGTTCAATAGTTCTTACCGAGTAGTTCAGTGGTTATCAAGCTTCGTGGTGTCTATCGAGTCATCAATTCTTGTGAAGTGAAGCTAGTGTTAACCAAGTGATGAGTGATTAGTGTTTACTGAGTGCAGGCATGGTAAACATGGAATTTAGTTTCTATCGAGTGACACAGTATCTACCAAGTCACCAATGTACACCAAGTTTGAAACTAAGTTGAAGTGATCAATATGGGCTGAGCCTCTGCTTCTACCGAATGCATGACAATGTCGAGTAATTGCAATGGATGTCGTGTATTAGAAAGTCACCAATTCAGTTTTCAAAACTCGAGTATCTACATTTGGGCCAACTGTGTAATATTGGTGTTAACTTGTGTATTGGACGACCTTGTAATTATGTGAAATGGATGGGTATATATGTAATGTATTGTATCATACCCAAGTGAAGTGATTTTGAGAAGAGTGAATGTGAATAAAGTACAAGCATGCGAATGTGAAACAATAACAGAACAAAGTGTATTGGAAGGCCATATCAAGAGTAGCCAAGTTACATCTATCACATAGGGGTGATCAGTACTTCAAGGATCTTAATCAGTAATTCAGTTGAAAGTCAAATCTATTGTTTCATCCTAACAGGTGAATCAACTTCAAATCCTTTAACAGGGTAGACTTAACAGTCTTTTCTTAAATCTCTTTACTGAGTGCATACTTCATTGTATGTTTGTAAAACCTCTAACAAGGTGGATCTAGTAGTCCTAATTGCTCCTAATAAGGAAGATCATCAGAAGTGATCATTATAAGCCTTAACAAGCCAACTTTATGCTGCAGTATTGAAGTTTTTTGTGTATCATCCCCACCTTAGTTTTACTTTCTATTTGGAAGGTTTCTGGATTACCAAATATTTTGTTCAAAGTGTTTTATGATTTTAGTTTCTCATGCATGCAGTAGATTAGATCTATTAATGGTAATTGGATTATGCTATTAAGTTTAGAATTTGTTAAAAGTTTTGAGGTTACTGATTCACCCCTTCCCTCTCAATAATCTAGCTAGTCTTGAATATTTCCAACATTGGATTGTCTAAGGAGGATTAAACAATTTTGTCAACATTTTGAACAAGAGAATGATTATAGGGTCAAGGGATTAGGATAAGGTCAAATGGTGTGGGGCTAAGAGTGATTAGTACTCAGTCAAGATTGGTTACATTTAGCTAGCGAATGAGAAAAGAAGAGAATGGAATGGGAAATCTATATTTGTTGGAATAAATTTTGTTTGCCTAAATAAAATGCCTTTTCATGGCTTACAAGAAATGGAAGAATTTTGATGGGGATAAACTCATGTGTTTGGATTTCATTGGCCACTTTCAATGTGTCATGTGTAACAAGGAGGAGGAAACTTTAGATGACCTTTTCATGACCTATGATTTTTTTCTCAGAAAATTTTGTATTTTGGACTACAAAAGTTGAATTGGAGTCCCTCCCCAGTGGCTTGATGAGTTGGTTGGGATCTTGGCATTCACATAAGGGGGCATCTACCTTCTCATCAATTTAGGAAGTTTTCCCACCCACCACCTTATGGGAAATTTGGAAGGAATGCAATCAAAGGATCTTTCAAGATAACAATGAAATTGTGAATATATTTTTGGTGAGATTGGAAAAGGTGGTGTCATAATTGGTGTCAAATGCTACTTCATATATTGATGATCAAAAAATTCCTTTCAACTAGTTTAACTCAATGGTTCAGTGAAATTGGTCTTTGGTAAATTTTAGGTCCATTAATGAGTCTTTGAGGGTTAAACCTCGATAAAATGGGCTCAACATAACAAGGTGGTACCCACCGGAGAAGGTGTGTATTAAGATCAATTTCAATGACACCACTAAATGCAACCTTGGACCTTTGAGGTCTAGTTTTGTGGCTTGTGATGAGAATGAGAGTATCCTTTCTCTAGGCACAATAAGGTTGGTAGATGGTACGAACAACGAAGAAGAATGTTTGGCGATGGTTGGGAAAATTTTGATGGCCAAAAAATTGGGAGTGTAGAGAATCCATCTTGAGGGTGATTCACAACTTTTTGTGAGTGACATAGTGAAAAGGGAGATGGATATATGGTATCTCACCAAATATATTCAAAGGATCTGAGATTTTCTAGAGGATTTTGCCAACCTTTGGGTGTCCAATGTTCTTCAAGAGGCCAACATAATTGCAAACAAACTATCTAATGTAGGGGTGAAAGGGTCACTGGTGGACAAATTTGAACTTTTTGATGACTTTAGGTTTATGGGGGATGAAATTTATGCTATGGACATGAATGAGTTTTTTAATCATTTCCCTAATGTCACATTATTGTGATGTTGGTGGATTTATGAATCTAGAGGCAGAGGAAGCACTTGAGAAATCTTGATAGTGGTTTCTCTAATCATATTGTTGGGACTCAAAATTGAAGAACTAATTTTGAGTACCATTCTAAAAAATTGAGTCTAGTCAAGCCCCTATAAGATCTTTTCATGCATATGTACTTGGCTATCATTTTTGAGGCCTATGATATGTCTCATATGTTTAACACCTTTTCATTCAGTACATGCATATGTTCCATGTAATGTCACAAAGGTAAGCAATTTTGTTATATTGTTTAAGAAGAAACTGACGTTGAATTTGAAAGTAATGATGATGAAGTTGTCTATGTTGCTATGAAAGAAGATTTTGATGAAGATGAGAAAATTGCTTTAATTTCTTATCTGAACAAAAGTGACAAATGGATAATTGATAGTGGTTTCTCTAATCATATTGTTAGGACTCAAAATTGAAGAACTAATTTTGAGTACCATTCTAAAAAATTAAGTCTAGTCAAGCCCCTATAAGAGCTTTTCATGCAAATGTACTCGACTGTTATTTTGAGGCATATGATATGTCTAATATTTTTAACACCTTTTCATTCAGTACATGCATATGTTCCATGTAATGTCACAAAGGTAAGAAATTTTGTTATATCGTTGAAGAAGAAACTGACGTTGAATCTAAAAGTAATGATGACAAAGTTGTCTATGTAGCTATGAAAGAAGATTCTGATGAAGATGAGAAAATTTCTTTAATTTCTTATGTGAAGAAAAGTGACAAATGGATAATTGATAGTGGTTTCTCTAATCATATCATTGGGACTCAAAATTGAAGAACTAATTTTGAGTACCATTCTGAAAAATTGAGTCTAGTCAAGCCCCTATAAGAGCTTTTCATGCATATGTACTTGGCTATCATTTGTAGACCTATGATATGTCTCATATGTTTAACACCTTTTAATTTAGTACACACATATGTTCCATGATGATAAGTTTCCATTTCGAGTCATTTTGTGAAGTGTCATTTTGAGCATTAATCAAATCTGCATTTTTGCCCAAGTGTCAAACAATGGCAGGATGCCTAGTTTACAATTGAATATCTTACACCTAGTAAAGTTTCATTACTCTTCACTTTGGGGAATGTCTAATACACATATCAGAGAACCTTTTTTTGAAATTTCAAGTCATTTTGACATATTTTGACAAGGTTTTAAATCCCTCAAAGTTGGTTGTTTACTGTTGTCATGTTGATGCATATTGTTTCAAATTTTGGGAAGCCCTAGTTGACTAGTTATTACTTTGACCCTATTGAGAAATTTCTTTTTGAGTTGCATTCTAGGCTTTAGAGACATGCTATGTTCTAGATTTGAGCCTATGATGAATTTGTTTGACTAGTTTTCAAAGATGATTCCAACTGTTGTTTTCAAAGTTATACTGGTTACTGAAAGTGTAGATTGATCAGAAGGCCTATTTGGGATGTTATAACTTTGAAACCTTGATAGATAAGACCAAATGGTTTCACCACTATGTTCTAGACTAAAGATACTTCAAGTTTTCCAATTTTCAAATCTTCACAAATCTGTTTGCATGCTTTCCTAAGACCTTTCCATATGCAAAAATCATTATTTTGATAGGTTGTTTAGTCCTACATTTCCCAGAGGCAAACTTTGGAGGCTTGCAATTGTGCTCAATTATTCATCATGAGCGTAAATCATAGACTTACACTAGCCAAAAGAGAATGTACTTTTATTATTTTCTAACATGTTTAAATGTAGGGCAGTTTGGAGAAGGAAACTTTGTTAGTCAATATCTTTTGACTAAATGACCAACATGTGGTGAGATTTTGTAGAATAAAAGAAATATAATAGAGGATATAAACACAAGGTTTCAGGGCCTAATTTTTTGATTCTAACAGTTTTTAAGGCCAACTCAGAGGTCTTGTGGCACAAAAGTTGCAGTTTGCAAGGGTTGAAAAATGAGTTATGAAGTGATCAAACAGTGATCGATTCTGAATCTAATTAGTGAAATGAATTTAGTGGATCATTTTGAGAATCAAGTGTTTGAGTTTGAAAAAATAATTAGTCAAACCCACTTTGGGGTTTGACTAAATCCATCAGATTGATAAGGCATAGTGGGGAGTTGAGATGATTAAAAGAGATTGGAATGAATTTGATCATTTAGACATTAGAACTTGTAAAAGTAGTGTAACTAATAATGGTGAGTTTGAATCAGAAGCATGGAGATCGGTCATGTCATAATTAAGATAGAGCTTTTGAACTATAACAGACTAGATAATGAGTTGGGAAATTTTTTTAGTAAAATTCAATTTGAGTGCAAATCTCAGGGTCATTGTTAGTAGCAAAGGTAAACTCTACATTATCATATGGTTCCATTATCTTAGAAGTATATTGCAATATTTCCTTGCCTGAATTGTAAAGAAGACTTTGATTGAGGTTGGCATTAAGGATAAACATGAGTCATTTGTCACTTTATAATATCAAAGTTATAAAAGGATTATAATGATTCAAATGCATTTTGAGGAGTTATATGTGGTGTGCTATAGAGAAAAAGCTAAATGCATTGTAAGTCCCTACCCACTTGTCAAAAAATTCAATGTCTAAATTCTCTCATAAGGAAAGAAGAGAAAATACATTATCTTAAACCATTTACCATGATATTGAATTCCTAATCCAGATGACTTACCCAAAGACACAAGAATGGGCAGTTAATAAAAAAGGCTAGAGAATCAAGAATATGCATCGATTCTTTTCTACATCTCACTTCTATCCCCCTCTCTACATGATATCAGAGGTCAATCAAAATCTGATGGCCAAATGAGAATAAATCTTGTGAACAAGAAGTAACTAATGACAATTTTCCACCCCCAACAATTAGACGAGGATGCATTTCTTATGTACACGGTGCCTCATGCAAAACATGTAGTTGAGATGGCAGGAAGAAGGGAGTCAGTGTTCCATCAGTTAACTTGGATCAGGAAGCTTTTCCCAAGAAACATGGAAGCATCAAAGTGACAAAGTCCAGCCAGTATGTTCTTGTACATAAAATGGAACATATCCTAGATAGAATTTGAAAATCACATATGTTATTAGATTGGGACGATGTATCTAATCGCATTGATGTTAGAAACAATAGTCCACCAAGATAACTCGAGAGGGGGGGGGGGGGGGGGGGGTTGGGCTGAATCAGTTATCCAACAATTAAAACACTTATCTTCATTAAGAAAACTTAACTATTCAACCAAAGTAAATAGCAACCATACAAAGATGCACATAGACAATAACATCAAATATGTTGACTAGGGAAACCCTTAATCAGAGGGAAAATCTCAGTGGGAATGATGTACTAATATAAATATTCGTTATTAGAGGATGGACCCTTTTAGGAGTCTATTACAAAATTTAGTACAATGAGTCCCTATTAGGAGATTCCAACCTTGTTAGGAGTTGTGGTATAATGTATGCAAGAAGAGCCCACTGCCCTTTGTCCTTTCCTCTATCATATCAACTAGACCAATCATTGTCAGACCTTGTAGACCAAGTCGCAAACCTTGAATCCAAATACCAAACCTTGGATCTCTCAACAAAACCTTGGAAATGAAGTTTCCTTCACTTCTATACTACTCTACTCAACTTCGCATTTTGTACTCTCTGTTGCTTATCATCAATCATAAAGTCATATCATCACACTTCATGATAAAGGAAAATGTCCTTCCTTTATACCGAGTCCATAAATAAATTCCCTAAGTTAGTTGTTAGTCCTTCTCAATTAATTATTATAGGACCGCATTAAGAACACGTTACACTTAGCGATAACCTTAATCTTCTGCCTTGCAAATTGAATAACTTTCTATACATGCAATATTATGATGAGTGAGCTTAGCTACGCAATCCTCAACATGTCTTCTTTATGTCCTCAACTTTGATCCTCGAGATATCAACTCTACTAAGAGATATAACAAGTTTACCAAAACATGCCTCTATAAACTCTATCTCAGAACAAACATCACCAAAACTTACATAACTTCTCCTAGGCTTGTTCTTTCTACTTCTAATGTCAACTACATATAATAGACACACATAAGTATCTCCCATAACCTCAAGTGGTTATCATGCTCAACTAGTCATCCATACCAACTTGATCTTTCTGTTGTTCTTCTATTAGATACGACATAAAGCATCAAACATGCTATGTTGACATCAATGACAAACTCAATCATGAATGTAACATATCATCAGCAATCATGCTTCCAACCAATCTTCCAACAATCTCCCTCTTTGGCATTGATGGAAACATTGATGAAAAACATCTAGTTCCAAGAATACCAACAAAATACTATCCATCTTCAAATCCTCTTCATCAATCATACTCCCCATTTGATATACCTCAATGTGCTCTATACCAAACAATTATTACAAAATCATGCCAAACTTCTCCCCTTTAGCATAATGTTTTTCATGCAATACTTCTCCCCTATTGACATCAATGTCAAAGGTTTCTATAACTAACATCTTTGCATCAAACTCTGCAACAACTGACTAGCTTGAGTGTTAAAAGACATTGTTCAAAAAAATATCAACAAGAGTCCTAGATGACTCTGTCCATCACAGATACTCCCCCATATAGGAAGCATCAACATCTAGTCTAGACAAACAATGGTGCTCTATTACCCTAGATTGATGCACTCTTGCATCTTCTACTCTGATGTAGGAAGGGGCATAACCCCAAGTATACATCACAAATACTCAAAAGTCTCTTTGGGAAGTAGCTTAGTGAATATATCTACAATCTTCTCTTTAGTGCTCACATACTCCAATCTAATTTCCTTTTCTGCAACTTTTTCTTTTAACATATGATACTTAATAGAATGTGCTTAGTGCTTGAATGCAACACTAGATTCTTAGACATATTTACCGTGCTTGTGTTGTCACAATGTATAACAATAGGTTCACTGATTTCTATCCTTATATCCTTCAACAACTACTTCATCCAAATGACTTGATTGCAATTATTTGTTGCTGCAACATAATCTACTTCTTTTGTACTTTGAGATGTACAATCCTACTTCTTTCTTAACCAAGAAACCATTCTTCCTCCAAGAAAGAAAGCTCCACCACTAGTACTCTTTCTATCATCCATATTGTCTACCCAATCTGCATCAGTATAAGCACACCATAATCTAAACTTTGATGTTCCCTTTAGATATCTAAATATCCTTTTCACTGCTACATAATGTGCTTCGTTGGGATTAGTCTCGAATCTTGCAACAATTCCAACTACATTTGCCATATCCGGCCTTGTGTGAATTAGATATTGCAATCCTCTAATGATAGATTTGTACTTCTTCTGCTCAATAGTAGTTGTGTCATCCTTTGTGGATAACTCGTGTCCATTTACCATACGTGTTCCAATGGGTTTATATGTTTCCAAACCAAACCTTTTTAGTAAATCCTTCAAGTACTTAGTCTGAGAAATAAAGATTCCTTCTTTGTTCTATACTACCTGCAATCTTAGGAAATATTTCTCTCGTATCATACTCATTTCAAATTCTTTCTTCATCTCTTCTACAAATTTCTTACTTTCTTCATCATTTCCTCCAAATACAATGTCATCAACAAATATTACCAAAATTATTAAACCATCATCAGTTTCTTTCCAATATAGATTATTATCTGCCATATCTTTGCTATATGCAAGTTTAGTCAAATGCTTGTCCAACCTTGCATACCAGGTTTTGGGTGCTTGCTTCAATCCATATAATGCTTTCCTTAGTCTATAAACTATGTCCTTGTCATTTTTCAAAGGACATCCTTCAAGCTGCTTAATGTATACCTCTTCTTCAAGTTCTCCATTTAGAAATGTTGACTTGGCATCCATATGATATACTTTGAATTTCTTCTATGGTGCATAGGCTAAGAATAATCTTACTGCTTCTATTACAGCCATTGGAGCATAAGTCTTCTCATAATCTATTTTGTCTTGTTGTGAGTAACCTTTACATACCAATCTTGCTTTGTTTCTTACAATTTCTCCTCTCTCATTCATCTTGTTTTTGAATACCCATTTAGTTCCTATTACATTCTTGTTTGTTGGACTGGGGACCAATTTCCATGTCTCATTCTTTTCTATCTGATCTGATTCCTCTTTCATATGTTATTTCCAATAGTCATCTTTGCATGCTTCATTTGCATTATTAGGTTCTACTTTAGATATCAAGCATAGTTCTTCATTCACTCTACTTCTTGTCATTACACCTTTGTCTTTGCTTTTGATGATCTATCTAGATGGGTGATTCTTTATCATGTTCTTTCCTATAGTAGGAGTTGCTATCTCAACTCTTGGCTCTACTAAAGATTCCAAGATTTTTTCCTACCTTTCTCTCCTTCATTCTACAAATCATTATGAGTCTCAAGAAATACCTCATCATTCCTTGGCTTAGTAACAACATCTCATCTAAATTGTAGTCAAACATTCTCTCTTGTATTATGAATTTCTCATCAATTCTCACATTTGTACTTTCCATAATAGTCTTATTTCTCTGATTATAACATCTATAAGCCTTTCTTTTCAATGAATAACCAAGAAACTTACCTTCATCACTTCTAGCATCAAACTTACCAATGTCATCATCTCTCTTTATGTAACACTTACTTCCAAATATTTTGAAATACTTAACTGTAGGTGAGTGACCAAACCATAGTTAATAAGGTATTTTGTTTGTGTCCTTCCTGATTTGTACTATTTTCATAGTGTAGACTATTGTATTCACAACTTCTCTCCCAAATGTCTTGGATACACCATTCTCTGCTAACATGGCTCTTGCAACTTCTATAACAGACTTGTTCCTTCTCTTAGCAACACCATTCTCTTCAGGGGTTCTTGGAGCTGATAGTTGTCTTTTAATTCCATTTTCTTCACAAAACATGTTAAACTCATTTGAAGTAAATTATCCTCCTCTATCTGGTCTCAAACATTTAGTCTTCACACTAGATTTATTCATAACTCTATTCTTGAATATCTTAAACTTGTCAAATGCCTTAGATTTCTCTTTAAGAAATGCAACCCACATCATTCTAGAAAAATCATCAACTAGAATCATAAAATACCTTTCACCATGGAATCCTCTAGTCTTTGTAGGACCACTGAGATCTATGTATACAATCTCCAACTTCACTATAGTGGTAAACTTATTGTTGGGAAAAGAAGTTTTGTAATGCTTTGCCAAAACACATTCCTTGCAAATTGTGTTAGTAAGCTTTACAATCTTCAGCAAATCTCTAAAAGAAAACACTCTACTAGTTCTCACAATACTATCAAAGTTTGTATGACAGAATCTCTTATGCCATAACCAACTGTCATCTACCTTTGAAACCAAACATGTCATTTCAGTAGGATTCAACTAAAATAAATTACCTCTAGATCTAGTTCATGTTCCAATTACCTTTCCATCTTTATCCCTAATCATGCATGTCTTTTCTATGAATTGCAACTAATAACCTTTGTGCTTTAAATCATCAACAAAGTATACATCCTTAGTATTAGTTCTACCATGAAGAGTTGTAGATCCAATACCTTAAACTTGGCATGCTACATTGTTTCCAACTCTAACAATTCCTCCATCTGGACTTTTGAAGTCAACAAAATTGTTCATATTACCAGTCATATGATGTGAACAACCAGTATCAATTATCTAATTAGATTTGTTCTCAACCTGTGATACCAAAGCTACCTTCTCTAGAATTTCTTCTTTAATCGCCATAAATCCAATTTCATCATCACCAGCACCTAATGCTTGTTCATGGGAATCACCATCTTCATTTGCATATAGATATTCTCCATCTTTTCTAGACTTATGATTTCCCTTATACTTTTTCTCCCTTTTAGGACACTTAGCTGCATAATGACCATATTCATCACAAGTCTAACTTGTAAAGATTTTCTTACCTCCTTTTTCTCTTCTTACCAGAAGGGCTACTACTTCATCAATATTTCTATCTTCTTCAGATCTGTTGCTGCTAGCAAAATCTCCTCTAGCACTTGTGCTCCTTAATAAGTTAGGTCATATATTGAAGGTGCTGAAAGTTGTCTCTGTTCTGGTGAATTCTCTGAATTGTCTAAGTTCATTCTCAATTGCTTCAAGTCATCCAAGAAATGTCTCCTTTGTGAAATCTTTGGTACATGATATCAACAACTGTATCATCTGAACTGCTAACTGATAACTAAAAAGGGGGGGGGGTGGTGGTGGGGGTGGGAAGGGGGGGTGAATCCATTATCAAATAATTAAAACACTTATCTTCATTAAACAAATTTAACCATTCAACCAAAGTAAAAATCAACCATACAAAGATGCACATAGACAATTACACCAGATATGTTGACTAGGGAAACCCTTGATCAAAGGGAAAACCTTGGTGGGAATGATGCCCACAAGATGATGTACTAATATAAATACTCCTTGTTAGTGGATGGACCCTATTAGGAGTCTATTAAAAAATTTAGTACAATGAGTTTCTATGAGGAGACTTTGAATCCCTATTAGGAGATCCAACCCTATTAGGAGTTGTGGTATAATGTATGCAAGAAGAGCCCACTTCTAAAACATGCAATTTCAACTACAAGAAGAGCTCACTACTCAAACAAGTAATTTATTGTTATCTTCTTCTTTCCTCTATCCTTTCCTCTGTCCTGTCAACTGGGCCAATCACTGTCAGACCTTGTAGACCAGGTCACAAACCTTAGATCCAAATACCAAACCTTGGATCGCTCAGCAAAACCTCGGCAATGAAGTTTCCTTCATTTCTACACTGCTCTGCTCAACTTCAAATTCTATACTCTCTGTTGCTTATCATCAATCATAAATTCATATCATCACATTTCATGACAAAGGAAAATTTCCTTCCTTTATACCAAGTCCATACAACAATTCCCTAAGTTGGTTGTTAGTCCTTCTTAATTAATTATTATAGGACCACATTAAGAACACATTACAATTAGCGATAACCTTAATTTGGCATCTTGAAACTTGAATATCTTCCTGTACAAGCAATATTATGATGAGTGAGCTTAGCCATGTCATCCTCAACATGTCCTCAATCTTGATCCTCAATATATCAACTCTACTAAGAGATATAACAAGTTTACCAGAACATGCCTCTATAAACTCTATCTTAGAACATACATCATCAAAACTTACATAACTTCTTATAGGCTTGTCCTTTCTACTTTAGATGTTAACTACATATACCAAATACATAGAAGTATCTCCCATAACCTCAGGTGGTTACCATGCTCAACTAGTCGTTCGTACCAACTTGATCTTCGCACTGTTCTTCTGTCAGACACCACAGAAGACACCAAACATGCTATGTTGACATCAATGGAAAAATTAGACATGAATGTAACATATCATCAAAAATCCTACTTCCAACCAATCTTCCAATAATCTTCCAAAAATCTTCCTACTCTTCGAACAATTGAATCATAGTCCATAAACATATGCATATACTGAAGATGCAAAGTCAAATGAATGTTGGCATGAGAAAAAAAGGTGTCATTCGGATTTGATGGAGGTAGGCTATGCACAATATCTCAAGAAAAAAATCTTTTGAATAGAACTAGTGGGTTACCAATAATCTATTTTAGTTTCTTACCTATTAAAGCAATCATCCCATAGATTAACTAGTGACAGCTAAGGAAGAGGGAAAGGAGGCAAGGGAAGTCAAGATGACATCCTTTCAAATTTGATATTTAGTTGCAAAGCTACAAGCGGATCCAAATTGAGTACCTCTATCACATCCAATTGTAGTCCTAGTGTTAGATCCTATTGTATCAAGGAGCTAATGGAGCGCAATATAGAGGCATTGAAAAGATCAATTTAGACATGAAGGTTAGTTCACACGAATCCATGATTAACATGATTTGAAAAAATGGAGATTAAAATAACCATTTTTTAAAACTTAAAAGAGCATAATAGAATGCCCAACATAAGGTCAAGGTCTATTGGAGGTAGAATACGCCGTGCAGAGGTGTAGGGACAATATGGATGATTTTTGAAAGAGGAAGTGACACACACGAGTTATATTTTGTGTTGAAAAGATGATAAGATTTATCCCATATGTACCATGGAGAGGAATTTTGAGCTATTTTAATACCCAAGTGCACAATATAGAATTATCTTAAAGACAAGAGCTTTTGAGGCACAAGGCTCATGCATGGGGCCCATATCTGATTGGTTGATGACTACAAGGAATTTTGAAACAAACAATAGTGATGACATGGAGATGCACATGAAACCTAATGGATCAACTATTGACTTCCATTTGGCATAAATTAAGAGGCAATTGTGAGTTTGTAAGGTAGACGAATCGGTTAAAGGAAGTGGTTGTGATGCTACAATAAGAGGCAATCATGAGTTCATGGATTACTTGTGTAGTTTGAGTTAAACTGTTGTGACGTGGAGATGGCGTCAGGTGTGCAATCACAAGGCTAAGAGGTGGTTAGTAGTTGGCGGTTGCAAAATCATGACTAACCATTAGTGGTTAGTGGTGATTTCTCTATGGTTATTGGTGAGTTAAGGCAAAAGGTTGCAAAGCCATGAAATGTTGACAAGTGGCATGTGGGTCCACTTGGAGGTGAGGTGGTGGTAGATGGAGCAGTGCAATCAATTGCATGATCCAATCAAATAGTGACAAGTGGCATCTTGGAGGTTGACCATGTTTGACCATGGATTTGGAGGTGAAGTGAACATTTCAAATGTCTCCAATTTACATGATTAAAGTATTGCCTCCAATCTCCTTGTGCATACATTTTAGTGAGCTTTATTTTGATATAAAGTTTAAACTTTATCAAAATGAAATATTTTTAAATATTTCAAGGATTGTTTCATCCTTAAGACCTATAAGTTCAAATGTATTCCTAGGGCATCACTTTTATCCAGAATATCAAGTATTATATATCGTTCGAAAGGGGAGAAAAAGAGGAATTTATTTTTGGAATCAAAACATGTGTTGGTCAAACCGGGTAAAAGATATTTGCAATTTCATAAAACTGGGGCATTCTCAATTAGATTATTTTATTTTTACCTTAGAGGTTATTTTCAATTTCTGGGCAAACAATTATCTGGGTTGTCTCCAAATTTGGCATAGATGATTGTAGCAATGGTATTTTACCTTGGAAGCCATTTAGTGATGATTTTGATAGAAGTTCTATCAATAAATTGGTTTCTTTTAGTGGTTATTTTATCCATCATTAAGGGGATTTGAATTTGAATTGGAAGATGGAAGATGAGAGATGTTTTGCAAGTAACAAGTGGAAGATTTACAAGTGGACAAGTTGTAGCTTTAGATCAGACTTGGGATTTCTTCCTCTTCTACTTATTATCTTCTCTTCTCTTTCTTTGGGGTTGGTTGGTTACAATCTATTGAGCAGAGCTCTAGCTGTGTTTCCACATCCTCAACACTTTTCTCTTGTATGAACAACATTAATGGAGTTTTTAGTGAAATTTCTTATCTATTAGTTGTTTCATGAGTTATTTTCATACATCTTTAATGTATTTGTTTCAAGGAAATGAATAAAGAGCAGCAAAGTATTTTTAGTTTCATTTTGATTCTCATCTCCTATCTCTCTTGTCTACAATATTTTGTGGTTTATGAACAAAGCGCTTAAATCTAGTTGCAACTCCTTAAAGTTGTATGTCTTGATAGGCTTTTCTATTGTTTCAAGGAATCAAGTAAATGCTCAATTATCCTAACAGGGTTGCAGATTTCATGAGAAGGATATTATGAGTATGAGATTCATTTTGAGCACATATATCTGATTCACAAGGTGAATGGATAGATCTAATATCTTGATTTATGTGATATATCATTGATATCCTTGATGTATGTTCACAATTTATGAAATGCCTAATATATAATGCACTAATTAGTTAGATGATCAACCATGTTTCTTGTTGCTTCATACGTGGGTTGTGCTTATATCCATTTATAATCAATATCTTTTCCCTTTCATGTTGTAGAGCTAGAAAGGTCAACCCTCACTTAGCTTGTGAATGCATTGGTCATGTCATTATTTGTTTCATCCCTTTGTTATTACATAAGTATAGAAGGATTTGGGTTTTTCATCTACTTTATATAGATTCAAATTTATGGTTTTTTCACTTGTCACATAATAGAATCTAAGGTCTACTAGCCTAGTTTTTGCAAAGCCTGGAGAAGAAGGAGTTCAACCTTATAGTTGGCCCCAATGTATGAATAAGTGTGTTAAAATGGGAATTAGCTACACCTTGGATATATTTGTTCTTATCATTGGGTATTAAAAAGCTATTAAATCAAGAGCCAACAAATATGACTAGTGATAGATAAATTTGAGGATATTGGACCATACAAGTGTGACTATGTTAAATTTGGTAATGCTATTCTATGTGTTGTGAAAGGTAAAGGTACAATTCAATTAACTAAGAAAATCAAGTGTGACAATGTTTACTAGGTGGAAAGATATAACTATAATCTATTTAGTGTTTCACAATTAAATAAATCAAGGTACAAAGTTGAATTCCATCTCAAAAAGGCCAAAATATATGATGTTGATGACAAACTAATTGGAAGTGGCAATCAGACAAGAGGTAACTTGTTCTATTTAGATTTATCTAATGAGACATGCTCATTTGCACAGTAAGAAGATGTTTGGTTATGGAACAAAAGGTTATATCATGTAAACTTTGACAATTTGGAAAACACTAGAAAAATAGAAAAAGTAAGAAGGTTGCCAAAACTAAAGAACCCTGACAACACTATGTGTAAACAATGGCAATTGGGAAAATGAGAAAGTCTAGTTTCAAGAGAAAAACATACACATCTAGTGATATTTTGGAATTTGTTCATACTAACTTATGTGGACCTATTAATGTTCAAAGCTATTGTGGAGATAAGTATTTTATTTTGTTTGTTGATGATTACTCTAGGATGATGATTGTGGTGTTTCTCAAAGCTAAAATTGATATTTTTCAATTATTTAAGTGGTACTTACCTAGAGTGGAAAATAAATAGGAAAGAGTCTGAATTTTTTTAGATCTTATAGAGGTGGTGAATTCATTTCCAATGAGTTCAACACATTCTACAATGATAGAGGAATTAAAAGAGAAATGTCAACACCAAGGACCCCTCCTTAGAATGGGATCACTGAAAGGAGAAATAGATTAATAATGGATTGTGCTAGAACATTAATGATGGAGAAGAATGTATCACGTAAATATTGGAGAGAAGTTATGGGTACTTTTGTCTATACCTTAAATAGAGTACAAGTCAAGAAAGATACAAATGCTACACCTTTTGAACTATGGTATGTTTATGCTCTTAATGTGAAATATTTAAAAAAAATTGGAAGAAAATGCTATATATTTAAAGATAATAAGAATGGAAAACTTGATGCCAAAAGTGATGAAAGTATATTCCTAAGATATTCCACCAAGAGTAAAGCTTACAAGTGTTTAAATTCTAACACTAAAAAAGTTGTGGAAAGTACAAAAGTGAAAGTTGGTGAATTTACAGAAAGAAATGACATTTAATATAAGGAAGAACCTGAAGCTTATAGTACATTCATATATGTGGATGATGGTTCTCACAACACTCCTATAGAGAAAGAAAATAGAGCTACAATTTCCCAACAAACAAGGAATGTCATGGTGTAGCAACAGGTTGTTGAGCAATAGATAGTCGGTGTCGAGCATTAGGAAGAAGATGTCAAGTCACAGACAAAAAATGTTGATCATCAGGTGGATAATGTTGAGCATGTTGAACTTGAACCTGAACATGAACAACAAAGAAATAATGAGCCAAAGATTATTTTTCAAGATGAACCTATTGAAGAACAGAGAAGGAGATCACTTGTGTTAGAAAAGTATGTAAGAAGACATCATAAAATTGAAAAAATTATTAAAGATTCAAAATCTAGTGTTATGACAAGAAAGAGACTCAGAGATGATACATGCTTACTTTTTGAATTTGAGCCCAAATTAGTGAAAAATGCTCTAGACAATGAAGATTGGATCCAAGCAATGAATGAAGAAATTGAACAGATTGAGAAGAACAATACTTGGACCCTAGGGTCTAGACCAAAGGACAAAATTTTTATTGGAACAAAGTGGCTTTTTAGGAATAAGCTAAATGAAAAAGGCAAAGTTACAAACAACATGGCTAGATTGGTATGTAAAGGATATGCTTAAGAAGAAGAGGTTGACTATGGATAAACTTTTGCTCCTATAGCAAGACTGGAAGGAGTCAAAACTCTACTTGCATATTCAACCTACAAAATTTTTAAGGTATACCAGATGGATGTAAAATCCTCATTTTTGAATGGTATACTTGAGGAAGAAATGTTGATGCAAGAGCATCCTAGGTTGCCTTATAATCCTACACTTTTTGTTCATTCAGACAATTTTGACCAAGTTTTTCAGACCTTGTTGAGCTCTTCTATATAAACCGAGTTTTTCCTTTGGTGACCGAGTTCCATTAGTATGAGTTGAGTTGTTCATTTGGTGACCAAGTTCCATTAATGTGAATTGAGTTGTACATGTGTTGATTGGGTGTTTCTTCATTTGTCGAGTTAATCTGTGTTGCTAATGCTTAGGTCCTTCTTTGACCGAGTTGTTTTTGTTTTTGGTCCTTAGAGCTAACTCTTGTATTTAATTTACATCATGAATTTAGTGATAGGATCTTGTCTAGGGACGAGTGTTGACCATTTTAATGTAATGTTCTAGAATCTTCTGTAAGCCATTTTGGAAAGTATAAGTAGAGGTATTTGGTTTAGTTTTAGAGATAGAACTTAGAGGATTGGGAAGTTAGAGCAGATGTTGAGAGTTTGAAGCTAAATACAAAACTTAGTGATATATATTTTGTATATGATCATAACCCAAAAGGTCTTACAGTTGGGCATGTATGTTGAATATTTAATGAATTAATAAAAGTATTTTTTCTCTCTCTCCTTAGTATTGTTTTTTGTATTTTTCTTCTGTTGTGTTTACTCAATGAGGTGGTTGGATAGTTGGGTGTGCCTTTGACCCTAGCTATTCATTCCTTCTTGCACCAAGTGGTATCAAAGCTTGAGGTTCATCCTTGTGAAGATTGGATCATGTAGAACCCTAATTTGATTTGGTTGTAGGGTAGCAAATATGAGGATTTGATCTATAACTTGCAAAGGGTTATGATCTTGTAGGAACTTGATTATAAAGATGGTTCAAGGTAGAAGAAATGCTGACAATGCTATATTGGATACATTGAGACAAATTACAGCTAGATTAAATGTTGTGGAGAGAGCCCAAAGGAGAGGATCACATCTTGATGATGTTAGTGATGATGAAGCTATAGCACCAAACTCTAATCTAGAACTTGAAGAAGATCAAGATGAGGAAAGATTATTAAGAGGATTGTCTAGGGTACATTCAAAGTCTACCGTAGAAGTTGTTCCTTATGATGAAAAATTGGACATCACTGATGTGTTGGATTGGATCTCTGATATAGAGAAGTTCTTTGAGTTTGAAAACACTCCTAATAATAGAAAGGTGAAAATTGTAGTTACTAGGTTGAAAGGTCATGCCTCATTGTGGTGAGAGCATTTGCAAACTGATAGACAAAGGAGAGGAAAGGAGAAGATCAGGACTTGGCTGAAAATGGTGAACAAGGTAAAAAGGAAATTCCTTCTTGTTGATTACTAAGTTAGCTAGTTGAGAAAAATGCAAAGTTTGATTACATGTGGATGATGATGTTGAGAAGATTGCAAGATATCTAAATGGATTGAGATCTAGAATTCAAGAGTAAATAATTTTTGTGAAATTGGATAGTGTAGAGGAAGCATATCAATATGCCTTGAAAGATGAGGAGATCTTAACAAAGAAGCATGAACAAAGACAAAGAGGTAGAGGTGCTAGATTCCAAAGAGGCAGAGGTAGATCTTATGGAGAAGGTAGTATATCTGAAAATACTATACAAGATAAGGGAAACTCTTAATGGTAAAATGATGACAAGGGAATGAATAAGTGAAAAGGTGGTAATTCTTATTGAGGAGGTAATAGTTCTTACCAAGGAAGAGGTAATTCTTATTCTAGAGGTGGTTTTCATGGTAATTGTTTCAGATTTGGTAAAGAAGGGCATAGATCCTTTGACTGTAGATCCTCTGAGAATAAACAATGTGACATAAATGTTATGGTTCAAGTAGACATTGAGGGTTCATTGAGTGAACTTGAGGTTGAAGAAAATATAATGGTGAGAAGAAATTTATGTAATAAGGGAAGTGATGAGGAACCCATTCTAAGGAGAAGTCTTTTGAAGACCAGACGTTAGATGGCTAGAAAATGTTGCAAGGTGATCATTGACAGTAGAAGTTCTATAAATTTTTGATCAAAAGAGTTGGTTACAAAATTGTAATTTTAGACACTAAAGTATCCTAAACTCTATCATGTTTCATGGATCAAAGATGAGCATAAGATATTGGTAAGTGAAAAATGCATTGTGAATTTCAATATTGGGCATTATTTTGATGTTCTCTGTGATATCATGCCTATGGATTGTTGTTATATTATGTTGGGTAGACCTTGGAAATATGATAGTTATGCTATACATGATGGAAGATTGAATCAATATACTCTTTGGGTAAATGGGAGAAATAAAATATTGTTGCCTTTGATTGAAAGTCAAGATGAGGTTAATTGTACTACTATGAGAATTTGCATGGTTAATGGAAAGAAATTTGAAAAAGAATCAAGTTTGTTTTGCCATAATTTTGAGGAGATCAAGTTAAGCTAGTCATAACTGAGTGATATATAGTGGCAACTGAGTAGAATAACCTAGTGGTAACCAAGTAATAGATAGTGGTAACCTAGAGAAATTATATTGCAACAATGAAAAATGAAATTGCTCTACCAAAATACAATGGGAGAGCCTGTTTATAAAGGCCTCTAGGAAGCTTGTAGAACAAGCTAGAAAGCGCTAGGAGATAAGTGCGACAACTAAGCATACATCCACAAAAGGTGGATTATCCTCCATGTAGGTGAGAAGATAAGTATGAATAGGTAGGAACAAACTCTCGTATTGTCAACAACTCCTAGATGACAACTAATAACTAAATACATTTATCTAAGTAAACTTAAGTAAAGCATAAATAACAATTATTTACTCTAACACCCCCCTTAAGTGCAACTTAGGGGAATGCAAGCTTACAAAAGTTAAGATCAAATGTAGAATGAGTCCCAACAACAAGACCATGTTAGTTACCCATGTACAAATGCAAAGAATGCAATGCAATCTCTGTACACTGGAGAAAAAGGAGAAAACCCAGTGGGAAAACCCCTCTCCAAAAAGTAATAGTTAAAAACCTAATGAAGGACTGAAGAAGCCTCCAACTAGAGGAATGTCCTAGAAAATAGGAACAAAGAGAAGATCATGAAGAACATCACTGAAGCATGAAGAAGCTACAAAATTTGTCAAAAGGAAATTTCTGATTTGAAGAACCTCCATAGAAATAGAAGGATATGAACAAGAGAATGTCTATATGGTAGATGATCCATCTCATTGAAATGCATAGGTAGCTAGCCACTGCAATCGCCTAGTATATAGGATCAAATAGTAAATAAATAGCTTACTCCATCAAACCATCGAACCAAGGAAATATTAAAAACAATAGAAGAACTCCTCCTTAATGTAGATAGGGTGAGGTGATAGACAACTAAGAAAATGGGCCAAAAGTCCTCTGCAAAAAGAACCAAGAACAATGTGAGAGAGAAATAAGCACAAACACCTATAAAGGCTTGTGTCATCAACACATCATGGGGCTAATGTAATGGAAGGGACACTCACTTGACAAAGGAAGAGGGCACAAAATGGCATACAACTATTTCCACCCCCCCATGGCACTTTATAATATAGTGTGAGTACAACTGTCTCAAAACAATGTTCAGGATCCTGAAATGCAAGAGTGGCACTTTATCTCAGTGTGTTTGCATAAAGATGCTTACAAATGATATTAACAATGATCAAAAAGGGAAAAAAGCTTATGGAATAGATAGTATAGCTCAAAAGAAAAGATCCCATGCCATGAAAATGATTCTCAGACCTAGAACACCCAAGATATCAACCATAGTGAAAAAAGGAAAAAAGAATGATAGAAAGAGCATGGTGTAGAATTTGAAGGAAATTATAGCATTTTTGAAAAGATAATAGAACCAACTTTTTAAAAAAATAACATTTTCAAAAAATGGAAATGGGACGCACAAGATAAGCTTGTCAAAGTGAAAAAATAGAACATCTAACTTTGACTAAAAAAATAGGAAATCAAACTACATCAAAACCAAAAAATACCTACACCAATGTCTGCTTCTCAAAACTAGCTTTCTGGTGCTTCTTTCATATCAGAAAAAGACCTCTATGTGCTCAAGTTATGGCCAAAAAATGAAGGGTAGGTCAAAAAGGACCTGTGGAACTTGTAGAAGGCTGATGTAGTGTTGGCATCAGCATTTCACTGTCCTAAAATTGTAGATGGTTGTCACAGTAAAAATGAGATTGCCATGTGGCATGCCACATGGCAGTGACATCTACATGGTAGTGGGCCAAAAAATGAATTGTTTCTTCAAAATCAAGATCATTGGAATATTATAGATATGACAAAAAAATTGATAATCGTATGGTCGCTAACTGCCAATCACCAAAAAAAAATCCAACTGCCAAAAAATGAGGTCAGCTGCTATGGAGTGACTTGGAAACTAGATGTAGGAGTTGAAGATAGATGCATGAGCTAGAGCCAAATGCAGGAGCCAAAGCCAGATAGAGAAGCCATACACAAGAGCTAAAGCTAGATGTAGGAGCTAGACATGGGAGTCAAATGTTGAAGCCAAAGGCAATTGCAAGAGCCAGAAAAAGGAGCTAGATGTAGAAGCCAAATATAGAAGCTAGATGTAGAAGCCAAAAGTGCCCCAAAAAAATGTACTTCCTCCCGATTGAAGAAAAAAATCACAAACAAACTAGGGTTTGTGTCTTCAAATCATGGCTTAAAAAAACTTCAAACTAGGAAGTAGTAAGGAGGCTCTGACACCATGTAGAAGTTGATGAAAGCCAACATCATAGCTCGCCAAGATCACCTGCATGCAAATAACCTACTGAAGAGAAACCAAAGAAGGAAAGGTAGGGCTTGGAGAATCTCAATAAAGTGAGAGAAATTATATTGCAACAATGAAAAATAAAATTGTTGTACCAAAATACAATGGGAGATCCTATTTATAAAGGCCTCTAGGAAGCTTTTAGAACAAGCTAGGAAGTGCTAGGAGATAAGTGTGATAGCTTAGCATATGTCCACAAAAGGTGGATTATCCTCCATGTAGGTGAAAAGATATGTATGACTAGGTAGGAAAAAACTCCTGTGTTGTTAACAACTCCTAGATGACAACTAATAACTAAATACATTTATCTAACTAAACTTAAGTAAAGTGTAAATAATAATTATTTACTCTAACACTAGTAAGGAACATAAGCCATTGTATGGACCTAATTCCTGGAGCTAGTTTTTTGAATAAAACACCATATAGATTAGCACCTATAGAGAATAAAGAACTTAACAACCAAGTGCATAAGTTGTTGTAGAACGGTTTGATGAAAGAAATTTTGAGTCCATGTTTTGTACATGTTGTATTAGCACATAAGAAGAATGAAGAATAGAGAATGTGTATTGATTCCAAAGCTGTTAACAAGATCACAGTGAAATATAGGTTTCTTATGCCAAGGATGGATGACATAATGGATTGTTTGAGTGGACCAAAGTATTTTACCAAGATTGATTTGAAGAGTGGTTATCATTAGATCATAATCAGAGAAGGTGATGAATGGAATACTACTTTCAAGACAAAAGATGGTTTGTATGAATAGTTGGTAATTCCTTTTGGTTTGACTAATGCACCTAGTACTTTCATGAGGTTTATGAATGAAGTTGTCAAGAGATTTTTGGGTAAGTTTGATATATATTTTTTGGATGATATTCTGATATTTAGTAGACTAAGGAAGAACATCTTGATCATGTTAGAAAAGTATTGCAGAGATTGAAAGAGGAGAAGTTGATGATTAACTTGAAATAGTGTTCTTTTATCCAAGAGGAGATTGTGTATTTGTGATTTGTGATTTCAATTGATGGTTTGAGAATAGATCTTGAGAAGGTTAAAGAAATTTTGGAATAGCCTACACCTAAAAATGTGGGTGAGGTAAGACCATTTTATAGTTTGGGTTGTTTTTATAGGAAGTTTATAAAGAATCTCAGTTCTATTTGTAATGTTATGGCTGAGACAATGAGAGGAGATAAAAAGGATTTCATGTGGACATATGGAGCTAATAAGAGTTTTGAGACTTTCAAACAAAAGGTTGTTGAGTTAGATGTATTCGATTTGCCTGATTTCAATAAGGTATTTCAAGTTGAATGTGTGCAAGTGGTAGTGCAATATGAGTTGTATTGAGTCAAGAAGGAAAACCTATTGCTTTCTTTAGTGAGAAGTTGAATGATGCTAAAAGGAAGTATTTTGTGTATGATCAAGAGTTTTATGCAATTTTTCAAGCCTTGAAGAAGTGGAGACACTATTTAATTCCTAAAGAGTTTGCATTGTATACTGATCATAAAGATTTACAATACTTAGGAAGTCAACATGAATTGAATCAAAGACAAATGAAGTGGGTTGAGTACTTGCATAGTTTTACATTTGTGATTAAGCATAAAAGTGGAGTTACTAACTGAGTTGTTGATGCATCGAGCATAAGAAGTTCTTTATTGACCAAGATGAAGGTTGATGTTCTTGGTTTTGATGAAATGAAAGTGTTGTATGATATTGACCCAAATTTTTTTGGGGTGTGAAGAGAGTACAAAGCACCAAATCTATTAGATCAAATGAGTAAGTATGATGATTATTTCATTCAAGAAGGTATATTATTCAAAGAAATTTAGTTATGTATACCAAGAAGTTCTATGAGAGTTAATTTGATTTAGGAAAAACATCATGGTGGATTGGCTAGACATTTTGGAATTGATAAGATATTGAGTTTGCTAAAGGATAGTATTATTGGCCACAAATGTATAAGGATGTTCAAAATTTTATAAGGAGTTGTGGAGTTTGTCAAGTTGAAAAAGGATTAAGTCAAAATACTAGTTTGTATACACCTACTTTTGTTCCTAAGAAACCTTGAAGTGATATCAGTATGAATTTTTTTCTTGGATTACCTATGACGGTAAAGGGGTATGATTCCATATTTTTTTATTGTGGATAGATTTTATAAGATGGCTCATTTCATACCATGTAAGAAGACATCAAATGATGAGCATGTTGCTAAAATTTTCTTCAAAGAGATTGTTAGATTGTATGGATTATTGGGAAGTATTATTTCTAATAGAGACAATAAGTTTGTTGGTTATTTTTGGAGGACTTTGTGGAAGAAGATGGGTACTAAGTTGAAGTTTAGTTCTACGCTCTATCCACAGATAGATGGATAGATAGAGGTTGTGAATAAAAGCTTGGGTAATTTGTTGAGATGTTTAGTTGGAGATAAACCAAGTAATTGGGAGCTGGTATTGGCACAAGCTGAGTTTCCATATAATAATTCTATGAATAGGAGTACAGGGAAAACACCTTTTGAGATTGTTACTGGAATGTAGCCTAGAGGAATATTTGATTTGAGGGATGTTACTAGTGAAGAAAAGAGAAGTGTTGCAAGGGAAGAATTTGCTAATTTTATGGAGTCTTTGCATAAGGAAGTGAAGTTGAGGTTGAACAAAGTAATCAAAAGTATAAGGAGAATGTTAATAAGTCTAGAAGACATCATGTTTTTGAAGTTGGTGTTGAGGTGATGGTTCATTTGAAAAAAGGTAGATTTCTCATTGGAACATATATTAAGCTGAAGATGAAGAATTTTGGACCTTGTAAGATCTTGAGGAAGTTTGACACTAGAAATGCCTATGAAGTTAAGTTACCTAATGACATTGATACATCTCCTATATTCAATATTGTTGGTTTGCATAAATATAATAAGTCAGATGATGAAGTTTTTGTATCAGATGATTATCCTAAGAAGCAAATTGAAGAGATTGAATAGCTATTGGATCAAAGAGTTGGTAAGAGCACAAGAGGAAAATATTACTATGAGTATTTGGTGAAATAGAAGACTAGACTAGTGGAATATGCTACATGGATTTCTCAATTTGTGTTGGATTCAGCTCAGGTTGTGACACTTGCATGATTTAGGAGAAACATTTCTTCAACCCTGGTTGTCTAATGCAAGAACATCTTGGGTTGCCTTATAATCTTGCACTTTTTGTTCATTCTGATGGTTCTGATCGAGTTTTCAGACCTTGTCAAGCTCTTTAGTATGAACTGAGTTGTTCCTTTGTCGACCAAGTTCCATTAGCATGATTCAAGTTGTTCCTTTGGTGACCAAGTTCCATCAGTGTAAACTAAGTTGTTCCTATGTTGACCTAGTGTTTCTTCATTCATCAAGTGAACTTGTGTTGTTGATGCTCTAGTTTCCTTCTTTGATCAAGTTATCTACATTTTTGTCCTTAGTTGGAGCTAACTCTTGCATTTAATTTAGATCATGAATTTATTGATAGGATCTTGTCTATGGATGAGTGTTTACCATTTTGAGGTTATTCTTTCTTCTATGTAATGTTCTATATTCTTTTGTAAGTGGTTTTGGCAAGTATAAGTAGAGGTATTTGGTTTAGTTTTAGAGATATAAATTAGAGGACTAGGAAGTTAGAGTAGATGTTGAGAGTTTGAAGGTGAATATAGAACTTTGTGATATATATTTTGTATTTGGTTGTAACCTAGAAAGCCTTAAAGCTAGGCATGTATGTTGAACATTTGATGAATCAATAAAAGTATTTGTTCTCTCTCTTTCTCTCTCCTTGGTATTTTTTTTTTGTTTTTTCTTTTGCCGTGTTTACTTACTGAGGTGGTTGGATAGTTGGGTGTTCCTTTTACCCTAGTTTTCATTCCTCCTTGCACCAAGTGTACACAGAAAAACTTGAAGGATTTGTGGACCTAAAGAAGATGAATATGTTATGTAAACTAAACAAAGCTCTATATGGATTGAAACAAGTTCCAAAAGCATGGTATGAAAGACTTCATAACTACTTAGTGAAGATTGATTTTGAAAGGAAAAATGATAACAAGAATCTATACTTGAAGACTAGTAAGAAAAATGAGGTACTGTTGTCTAAATTTTTTCTTGATGATATCATATTTGGAGGAAAAGAAGCATTATGCAAATCATTTGCTGATGAAATGAAGAAGGAATTTGAGATGTCAATGTTTGGTGAAATCAAATTCTTTGGTTGTTTGCAAGTATGTCAAATGAAATATGGTATTTTCATTACTTAGTCCAAATATATCAAGGATATACTAAAAACTTTAGGAATGGAAGAATCCAGACTAGTGAGCACACCTATGTCTATGGGACATAAGTTTTTAAAAAGTGATAATTCTGTTGATGTGAACCAAACACTATATAGATTAATGATTGGAAAATTGCAATATGTTGTTCATAAGAGACATGATCTTGCATTAGTTGTTGGGATAGTTGCTATAATTTTAGCAAATCCTAAGAGAAATCATATGATGGTAGTGAAAAGGATATTGAGATATTTAAAAGGTATAGAAGACTAAGGATTGTATTACAAGAGGAGTGATAGATTTGAATTGAAGGTTTACACTAACTCTAATTGGGCAAGAAATATTGATGACAGAAAAAGTACTATTGGAGGCGCATTCTTTCTATGAAAGAAATGGTGTCATGGACAAGCAAGAAATAAAATTGTATTTCCCAATCAATAATTAAGGCTGGGTATGTGGTACCTATAGTGAACTATTCAAACATTACATGGATGAATCAATTACTAAAAGGAATGAAGGAATAAATTATAGATCTAGTGGTTATCTATTGTGATAACACAAGTGTTATCAACATATCAAAGAATCATGTGATGCATAGAAAAACAAAGCACGTTGTTATCAAGTATCACTACTTAAGAGAACTAGTTCAACACAAATAAGTGAAGTTAGAATATCTACAAACCAAAGAGAAAATTGCTAACATGTGTACTAAAGCCTTACCTAAAGATGGTCATGAATATCTTAGAGGTAAACTAGGGGTGATTCCCCTAAGCAAAGCTACTTAAGCTACAAAGAGGCATTGCATCAAATGTGTTGATAATAATACCTTACACATTGATGAAGAGATTTCTACTTTAGGAGATTCCTAAGGTATTCAAGTAAATAAGATGAAGAAGAACAACATAATAGATCAGTCATATACAAATGACAGAATTCAGCCCTGACATATCTACATAATCAAGATGAATGAAGGAAATGAAGCCAAGAGAGCTAGTGTATTTAGCATTCTTGTTAAAGAGGGAGAGATACCTAAAGAGAGAAAGATAGCTAATGCTAGAGGGAGAGCATGTATTCAAGATATAAGAGGAAGTTTGGACTCAGAACATAGAGGGAGTTTCTGAGATTACATAAATCAGAATGAAACTAAGGATATTGGTCACTCATGGAAGTGAATCTTTTGGACTATATGGTAAAAAAGAGGGATATTGTATCTTCAAATATTTAAAGGGTTACCATAAATGCCAAAGAGGGATATTGTTGGAAACTACAATTGGAACAATTGGTGTATTGTCATTGATGTCAAATATATTGATCAGACGTGTTGCTATCTGATCTAAATATCATATCTATTTGCTTGATGAAGAGGATTTGAGAAGTTACTCATAACAAAAGCACCTAGAGGAAAGGTTGAGTTATGAAAAGGAAGATATAATGGACATTTGGTTAGTTAGACTTTGATAAGACAAAGTGATTGTTTAAATCATGTGGCTAAACAATAATGTTCAAGTCTTGATAGTACAAGTTAAGATAGATCACATATGTAAGACTTGACTGAGCAATAAAGTAAAAGATCAAGGAATTTTTAAGTTTATGTTGACTAATGCTAGTGTTAACCAAGCCACAATAAGTGTCAAGTGAAAATTAAGTGTTTACCGAGCATCAATATCAACCAAATGACAATGTTGGTGCTAAGCTAGAAGTTCTACAATGACTGAGTAAATCAATAATGACCAAATGTCAAAAGTTAGAGTTGATTGAGCAATAATATTTTAAATGTGTATGAGAAATCATGATTCCCAACTAACTCAGTTGATTTCTTGGAATATGGAAAATGTGCTGATGATAAGATTGATGAGTTGGATAATTTTATTCAAGGTGGGGAGTAGGTAAGATACCTAATGAATGAATTCAATGAGAAGTTTCTAGAAATGAAGGAAAAGACAGATATAAATGAAATGATAATTAGATACAAGGAATCCATTGGATTGAATCACAAATCCTAAGATCTACTATGATTGTGAAAATGGAAAAGGACCTGAATTGCCTATTTAGGGAGACATAGAGGCATACTATAAATGAGTGAAGTGTGAAATGAAAAGAGATGAACAAAATAGAGAAGTTGTGTGTGTTTCTAGTAAGATGGAACAAAGTTGTTGAGGTTGATAAGTGATTCTAAGTAGAAGGATTAAGTTTTTTGTAGAGATAAGGATGAATCCTTCAAGGGGTTGTTAATCAAATCAAGGATCGAGGTGGCAAGGGGGGCTTTTCAGAGAATTAGAACATGAACTAAATAGAGATTCTAAAATTTCAAAGTGACTTGTAATCATATAGATCAAACCCTATGATTTTCTTTCTAATCATTGTAAACTATTTGTATTGAAATCCTTTTAATCAAAGGTTGATTTAACAGTCATGCAAGACTTAACAATATTTGTAAATCCTTTAATAAGGTGGCATTCTAATGGAATGATCTAAAATCCTCTAACAAGACTACTCCTAATAGGGGGATTAAATCCTCTAACTAGGTTACATTCAACAATGTGTATTGTAACCTTTAACATGGTTTGTTCCTAACAAGGCTCACTTCAAAAGAGTGAAAAAGTGGTGACATGTTGTAGGTGGTTTTTCCCAAATTGGGTTTAAAAGTTAAATCCTAGTGTCAAACATGTGTTGAATGTTTTATGGTGTTTTACATTAACATGTTTCCAATTCAGCAAAGTCTGTTATATTAGGATAGTGAACTATCAATTAATTTTGTTACTGAGATTATAGTAGAGACCGAGTTACAATAGGATAAGAAGAACATAGAATGTTTTTTTTTTTTTTTTGTTCAATTGGTATTTATGGACCTTGAGTAATTGATTCACCCCCCCTCTTAGTTATTCTAAATATTCTAACACTTCATGAATATAATCAAGTGATACCAATGCAAGGGTTTAATATGAGAAATGCAAAAAATCACCAAGTATCACAAACTCACTCAACCTACCTAAATATGGGATTAAAAATCCTATACAAATACCAATGTCCATAAAGAAAAGAATGACATGAAAGAAACACGAAATAAAATTCATTTCCTTAATTTAAATTAATGCCACCAAAATACCAACAAACTATGGGTGGCACTTAAAATGAGGCTAGAGAAAAATGACCACAATTAAAACTTCTTAGATATCAATAACACTAAAAAATCATCTCTACTTTATGATCAAAAGACCAAAGGTGTAATAAAATTCACAAACCAAGCTCAGAATCATAATTTGACAATTACAGTCCACCAAAACCAATATGGAAACATGATTTCATATTGGGAACTAAAATACTCTTAGGTTTCCTATAATCATTCCAACTCTACAATCCTAATTTTTATGGCAAGGGCTAGTAAGTTAGAACTGTAATCAAGCCAAACAAGGTGATAGGAAAAACCTTGATAGCACACAAAATGAGGTGATGCCAAAATCACCAAAAAATAAAACACCTAGGAATTTGATGAAATCAAAAAACCATTTCCAAAATAGGATAAAAAAACCAAATATTAAATAACATTTGAGATACAAGCTCTCAAGGAAATTCTAGTAGCATAACACTAAGAAAACTTACAAATTACAACTCTGAAGTCACACATGTGATCATTTCAATCCAATGTTGGAAACTATAATTAGAACAATTGTTATGGAGTCATTGTTGTCAAACCTTGTTGGTGAGATAGTTTTCTATCTCATTTGAGTGTCATATCTACATGATTGATGAAAAAGATTTGAGAAGTTGGTCATAATAAAAGCACCTAGAGGACAGGTTGAGTTATGAGAAGAAACTATAATGGTCATTTGATTAATTTGACTTTGACAAGATAAAGTGATTGTTTAATCATATTAAAAGAGAAGAAGACAATTATACTAAAGCCTTGAAGAAGTTATCAAAAATAGACTAAATGCATAGGCCTAATCAAGCAATAGAGAAGAGGATTAAGGAAATTGCAATAGATGATGTGTGATACTACTGTCAATCGAGCATCATTAGTTGTCGAGCATAAATAGTGTTGACCAAGCATTAGTACTAACCAAGTGATAGTATACATGTTGAACAAGAAAGTTAGTAGTGACCAAGTAACTCAGTGATGACTAAGTGTCAAAATATAGTGTTGGTTAAGGGATGTCATTTTAACAGTTTATAATTTATAGCCAACAGAGTTAATTTTCTTGGATATGTGAAGTGTGTTGTAGATAAGAATGAATGACCAAGAACATTTAAATCAATGAAAATCATGTTTCCACATTTCTATGCAAGGATTCAAGAAGTTTGGAGAAGTTTCTAGAAAAGAAGAAGATGAACAAGAAGGTGGATCGATTCATTATATGTGTTGAATCTGATTATAAACCCTAAGATTTGTGGTGATGTTTAAGTGGCAAAAGATCAAAATTACCTATTTAAGGAGGTATAAGGGCTAACCTAATGGGGTTGGAATATTTTGTTGATGCTTTTGATTGGAAAACTTAAGCATAAGGCTGAGAAGAATTGAGAAGAGGTGAAGAGTGATTTCTTGAAGGATTTCCAAGAAAATTAGAGACTAGGATCATAATGAAGGCTAGTCAAAGGATCAACAGTTAAGCCAAACTGAGATATGTATTTGCAAAGTGAGTTGTATTTGGAAGATCAAAACTTGTTGTTACTTTCTAGCTATTGTATCAGTTTGAAATCCTTTAATTAAGGTTGACCTAATAGTCATATGTAAACCCTTTAATCAAGGTGACATTTTAATGGAATGTTCTTAAGTTTTCTAACAAGGCCACTCTGAATAGGGTGATTAAATTCTTTAAAAAGATCACATTTAACAGTTTATTTTGTAACCTTTAACAAGGTTGGCTCCTAATAGAGCTCACTTTAGAAGAATGAAAAGATTGGTGACATGATACTGGTTGTTTTTCCCAAATTGAGTCTCCATGTTAAATCTTAGTGTCAAACTTGTGTGGATGTTATTTGTGATGATTTACTATTAATTTTTTCATTCTACAAGTCTATTATCTTTAGGATAGTGGATTGCTAGTTGATGTTACTGATAGTTTACTATAGAGACCAAGCTAATGAATGTTGAGATATGAAGTTGTTTAAGTGTTTGTTTATTCAATTGTTACATTTGGACCTTGGATAACTAATTCACCTTCTCCTCTCAATTATTATAAACATTCTAACAATTAGTATTAGAGAATCTAGTGCTTGTAGAGAAAAGTTTGAAGGTACTTATAAGCTAAAGATCAAGATGTACAAAAAGGAGGTGCCAAGATTGAACAAAGAGAATTTCCCTGCATGGAAAAGTTTTATGAGGCTACATCTAGCTAGAATTGGTGATGTTGCAATATATTTTGTGGACAATTAATATGTGGAGATAACAACTGCCCCTCTAACTACTCAGTAACTAAAAGAGAAGCAAGAACGTAATCAGACAATGCTAGAGATTACATCAACCATAAGCTATGTCAAGTTTGATGACATAAAAGATTACAAGAATATAAAGGAAATGTGGGATACACTAAAGAACATCTATGGAGGAGACAAGAATAACTTGAGAGAAAAATCAGAAAGCTCGAGAGGAAAATTTGATGAAATGAGAATGACCGAAGGTGAGAATATAGTCCAGTATTGTGCCAAAATCAAAGAGGTTGTTAAAGCTATTAGAAGAGCCAATGGAAAAATAGATGATGAAACTATGATAAGTAAGGTATTGAGAACTCTATTACCTATTTATACCATTAAGGTTTCTACAACACAAGAACTAAGATGTACACTGAGAAATGACCTAAATCTAGAAGGTGTGGTTGGTAGGCTTACTACTTTTGAGATGTCAAATTTTGATAATTTTACTCCTACTACTATTGAATGTGCTTTCAGATCACAATTTGTTCTTATCAAGAAAGGAAAAGGAAAATATGTGAAAAGTGATAGTGATACTTCTAATGCTGAACTTGATGAGCTTGAAGCACTAATTGCTAGAAGACTTCCAAGAGGCAAAGGGAAATATAAAGGTAAAATTCCTATAATATATTTTTCATGGAACAAAGTTGGTCATATTGTTGCAAGATGTCTTGATAGAGAAGAAAGGGATGAAAGAAAGGAATAAAAGTACAAAGGAAGAAGAGATGACCAAGACATTAAGAGAAACAAGGACTACACAAACAAAGGTAAGAAATATTGTTACGTTTTTGAAGAAGAAATTGATGATGAATATGAAAGCAATGATGAAGAAGTTATCTATGTTTCTATGAAAGAATATTCTTTTTTTTTTAAAGAGGGGTAAACGGTTTGACTTGGAGCTATGAACTAGTGAGGCCACAAACAGGGGACCTCATCCCCATTAGATTTGAACCTTGATGGCAAGGATAACAATGCAATAACTTAACCATCAGAACATGCCACTATTGGCAAACACACTTCTATGAAAGAATATTTTGATGAAAATGAGAAAACTGCATTAATCTCTTATGTAAACAAAATTGATAGTGGTTGTTGAAATCACATGACTAGTGATAGAAGTAAATTTGAGAATATTGAACCATACAAGGGTAGTTGTGTCAAGTTTGATAATGACGTACCATGTCTTGTGAAAGGTAAAGGATCAATCCAACTGACTGAAAAAATCAAGTGTGACAATGTTTATTGGGTTGAAGTTCTTAACTACAATCTGTTGAGTGTTTCACAGTTGAACAAATCAAGATACAAAGTTGAATTCCATCATAGAAAGGCCAAGATATTTGATGTTGATGGTGAATTGATTTGGAAGTGGTGATCAAACAAGAGGTAACTTGTTCTATCTAGATCTATCTGATGAGACATGTCTATTTGCACAATATAAGGATATATGGTTATGGCACAAGAGGTTATGTCATGTAAACTTTGACAATTTAGTTAACATTAGCAAGATGAAAAGAGTAAGAGGATTGCCAAAAATAAGGAAACTTGACAACACCATGTGTAAAAAATGTCAATTGGAAAAAATGACCAAGTCTAATTTCAAGAGAAAGACATATTCATCTACTAATATTTTGGAATTGGTTCATATTGACCTTTGTAGACATATTGGTGTTCAAAGCTATTGAGGAGATAAATATTTAATTATATTTTTTGATTACTACTCTAGAATGATGAGTATTATGCTTCTTAAAGAAATATATAAAGCTTTTCAATTATTAATTGGTATTTGGCCAGAGTTGAAAAGGAAATAGGAAAGAGTATGAAAATCTTGAGATCTAGTAGAGGTGGAGAATTCAACATATTCTACAATAATAGAAGAATCAAAAGACAGATGTCAGCACCAAGGACTCCTCCTCAAAATGGAATAGTCAAAAGGAGAAATAGATCAATCATGGATTATGTTATAACTCTAATGATGGAGAAAAATGTATCATAGAAATATTGGAGAGAAGTTGTAAGTGCAGTTGTATATACTTTGAATAGAGTGCAAGTCAAGAAAGGTATAGATGTTACACCTTTTTAATTATGGTATGGATATGCACCTAATGTGATGTATTTTAAAGTTTCTGGAAGCAAGTGTTATATACTTAAGGATAATAGAATTAGAAAACTTGATGCTAAAAGTGATGAAGGCATATTCCTAGTTTATTCCACTAAGAGCAAAGGTTATAGGTGTTTGAAATCTAACACTAACAAAGTTGTGGAAAGTGCAGACATGAAAGTTGATGGATATACAAAAAATAATGGAGTAGAATGTAAGATAGAACCTGAAGACTATAGTACATTCATACATGCAAATGAAGATTATCCTTGTACCCCACCTAAACAAGAGACTAAAGATAAAAGATTAAAAAAAAAATGAGAATGTCAAGTTGCAACAGCAGGCTGTTGAGCAGAAAACTATGGGTGTTGAGAAACAACATGCCAAGATACATGCAAAAGGAGTTGAACATTAGGAAGACGATGTTAAACAAGAAGAACATGAACTAGAAAGAGAAAATTAACTTAAAATCATTTTTCAAGATGAACCTAAAGAAGAAAATAGAATGAAATAATCTATAGTAGAAAAATATGTGAGAAGTCATCATGCACTTGAGAAAATAATTTGAGATAAAGAATCTGGTGTTATGACAAGGAAAAGACTCAGAAGTGATACATGTTTACTTTGTCATTTTGAACCCAGATTAATAAAATATGTGTACATGGTATGAACATGTATTCATAAAACTTTAGTTTAGAAAGCAAATGGACTGATGACAAACTATACTAGACCCAATTTATCATCATTAGAATGTAATCTCTACAAATGTCTCATGTCTCCCTAACTACAGCTACTAAAATAACTCTCAAACTAGCATCTTAGTGATAGTTTTAGAATGGGATTGTGCTAAAAATGCAGATCTACAATGAAGAGTACAAGATATATGACTACAATGCAAATTATATGTGAAATACAACTCCTAGAAATGCTCTTGAAATGATCATGTCATGAACTAATATGCAACAAATGATGCTAAATAACACAAAATGATGCTAAAATGCTATGAACTTGCTACAATGAAAATGCTAAAATGATAAGTGCTAATGTGCCTATAGTGCAGATACATAAAAACTTGGGTCCCTTGCCTCTTAGATTTCCCTCCTATTTATAGGATTTCAGAGGGAGTTGGGGTAAGACCTAGGATTTTCACTTTTGACTGGGGGTGAAAGTGAAACTCAAAATATCTCATAAGAGGCTAGGAGGAAGAGTTCAACAGACTTGGTTTTTGAGGATAATATGAGGATTTTTCAAATTCTTTTAAATGGTTAAAAAGAGATTTTCAATCTTGTGAGGATAAAATGATTTTATTGATTTAATAAATGATTTATTTTCAACACTTTGTCTTTTTCCCTCCTCCCTTTTTTTGAATTTTATTTTGTGAATTTGAATTGTTTTCTTCCTCTTTTAAAGTTGATTAAGGTCTTGTCAATTTGATAGGTCATTAATGACCTAATGTGATTTTTGATTTTAAAGTCTGTTGTGTTTCTTCTAATTTTCTCTTTAACTTGCATTGATTGATCGGAATCGCATGATTTAAGTCTTTGCCAATTTTTGGGTGTCTACAAATGCCCCTCTTTGAGCTAATATGTGAAGCATATTAGTTCAAAGACTATCTTAATTTTCTAATTTAGGTTAGATTCTGATGACTGGATGTCTGTTTAATGATGTTTTGTCATTTTGTCATTATCGTAGTCCCTGTCTGTCGATGGCTTGATGTTTGATTGTTGATGATTTGATGTTTTGATTGTTGTTGATTTGATGATTTCATTGTGACATTGATTTGGTGTTGCAATGGTTTTTCTTGGATATCTTGGTTTTGATGTTTGAATTTTTTTGGTTGGGGTAGGATGTTTTGATGTTTCAAAAAAATTTAATGCCCAGCTTGGATGCCCTAAAAATTTTGGTTGGGTTAGAATGTTTTGATGTTTCAAAATTTTTTAATGCTCCAGCTTGGATGCCTCAATTTAATATAGATATATTGCCCCCTTAGAAATAAAATTGGAAGAAAGTATGATAGTGTGAATGTGGAGTGGGTTCCAATTTTACATGGTGGGGGATTGGCAGGAAAGATAGTGGGGATGGTTTAATACAATACGCAAGTCAACTATTGGTGAGCAAAAGGTGCCAATAGGGGGTAAATAATTCAAAAAGGTGATATAAATGCCAGTTGGGGGGGTTAAATAGGTCAACAAAACCTTTTACCCTTGTCATTTTCACTCTTGTCTTTTGCATTTGGTGATTTGGAGCTCCAATTTAGCCAAGATGGTGGTGCCGATACGCGAGCATAAATTCAAGAGAGGCCATTGGTATGAGCATCTAGTAGACTATGATGCCTCGATAAGTCGGCAAGATCCTCTTTGTGTGAGAGTTAGCATTTTTACCTATATTTTAAGAGTTTTTGCATGGATTTGGAGGGTAGATGTGTTGATTTTAGTACTTCAGCACATTTAAATGTTTTTTTAGTGCATTTACATTTTTTTAGTGCATATGGGTAGTATTTTAGCACATGGGTAGGGCCTTAGAGTGCATTTGGAAACCCTAGTTTTGGGGTAGATTAGCGCATATGGTAGAATTGTAGTGCATCTTAGGAATATAATAGCACATATGAATAAAATAGCACATACACACAAAGTATTAGTGCATATAGATATAATAGCACATTGGATAGATGAAACAATGCATATAACCAATTTTGTAGTGCATATGATGGAATGATGCATACACAAGCTGGTGTTGTGCATTTATATAATTTTCAGCGCATTTGAAAATAACAGTGCATCCACAAGATATAATAGCACATATGGGGTCTAATAGTGCATATGATGTATATAATGGCACTTGTGAATGTTGGAGTAGGGCAGTTGACTTTTTTAACTCATTTGACAAATTTCTTAGCACATGCGATTGTGGAAATGGCACAAAAGATCATCGGAATGTGAAGACTGAGTGTAGGTCCTCTATTGAGCACCAAAGATTAGATTCTTGGTCTATCATCCGAGGATGGGCATGAAAAATAAACATTAGTAGTTAAGTATTCATGAAGTGATGTTTGTAGGATTAATTTGATAATAGATAAGTGATGCCCCAACTTAGGATATAGAGTAGGGAAGCCAAGCTAGTCCAACTCAGGATAGAGAAAGACAAGCAAAAGGTCCAAGATAGAATCAGTAGCTAGATGGCTAGATGTAATTATGAGATTGATTTCTGATGATCACTTTGTGATGAAAAATTGATGTAGTGTGTTTGTTTGATGAATAACAAGTGCATGGGTGAAAGCTCATGGTATAAGGACTCTATCTGTGGCCATTGGAGTTAGTTAGTCGATTGTTTGATGTAGATAAGTAGGTGATAGATAGGTGTGGTTTCACATATTTATTATTGATGTCCCAGTTCTGAGTGAACAGGGGATTACTGATAGTTGTAGATGAGCGGTGACACTCGGACCACAACACATTCCATTAACTGATGGGGGAGATGAAAGTGACTCTCGAGGACATGTACAAGATTTTCCAAATCTTGACTGTAGGGGATTTTGTTTATTATGATAAGACTGTAGGTGGGGCTATATTCTGAGACTTGTTTGGAGATGACACTATTGGTGATGACAGCATGTCCTAGTTTTAGATGTGCACTATGATGCATTACCAACAATATTGGCAGGAGTGATAGGAGGTTTTCTATTGCTGGATTACCGAGGGTGAGGGTGTCTAGTTGGATGGGGCTGATTGATTTAGGAGATGATTGATGAGCCATAGAGGTTTGCATGAGGTAGTTGTATTTTGGCTCATTTGTATCATGATCTACATTAGGTTGTATATTCTAGGGCCTCATCATTATCAACAAGAGTCATTTTGCTATAGGTATGGACATGGGAGCATTTGCCCATTACATGTCTAGTGTGTGTACGATAGAAGCCATAGGGCATGCCATATATGTATACTTATTTTGGTTTGATCATACAGCCCCATTTGGGCAAGACAGAGTACTAGCACCAGATTCTAGATGATATTGATGAGGTCATATGGAGGCCTTACAGGTTTACAGAGCCATGGGCAGAGGATGATGATGAGATGGTGTATTTGTTCAGCCTAAGGTATTTTCTTGGTCAGATTCTTTATGTACTAGAGTAGTTTTTCTTTAGGCGAGTGGTGAGGTAGTTTGGTTGATGATAGGGCATGCCATAGGGGACTGTACATTATGCCTAGGTTTCAGTTAGAGACCAGTGTGGGGACTGACTCTAGAGTATGAGGCTTGTCTAGAGGCCTTTTTATAGATGATAGACACACCATAGCTATGGGCCTTACGAGATGGGGTAGAGGATGTGGGGATGGAGGGGAATTATGCATGGTAGTTTTGGGATCATCCCTTCCCTAGATACATAGATCTAGCTAAGCCAATGCTAGGTATTGATGAGCCATCAAGTGGGGGTGAGGATGATAATGATGAGGGTGGTCCAAGGAGAGGCAAAGGGAGATGTCAAGCCAGGGTTAGAGTGGACAGAGCACAAGGGAGATGAGGCTGGGTAGCCATGGTGTTACCACATAGGGGAGTGGCATGAGGCCTAGTGCAAGGACTGATAAGTGTAGGGAGAGTTAGAGGTATTTGTGGTTGAGGTGGTACACTAGTGAGAGGAGGGATGGTTGGGTAGTGTGATGGTGCAGAGCAGATGAGGGAAAGATTTCCAGAGGATGTACAGTTTGTCTATCAACAGAGGCCATAAGTGCATGGGCCCATTAGAGATCCACCAGGTGCACAGTTATAGGTGCAGTAGTAGGTATTGCCAGAGGCACAACTGCTAGAGATGTCTAGAGTATTAACTAATTTGGAGGCTCAGATGAGTTCCATAGAGGCACAGATGGGTGAGGTGTTGAGCACCTTACAAACATTCATACCAGTGATGACACCAGGACCACCACCTCCACCACCACCATTGAGGATAGATGGGGAATCTTCGAGTCAAATGGTTGTGATTGGACTGATTGCACCATCAATAGATGTGATAGAGCAGTCGCGATGAGAGGATATAAGTGCCCCCAGTGAGTAGGGATCATCAGATTAGGCACCCTCACAGGGATGAGTGTTTATCATTGTACTATGGCATCATTCTTCATTATATATGATTATTTACATGATGTTCACTAGACATTTATGTTGATGTACTTGGTTGATTCTCAATTTTTGTTCTTTCATGTAATATGATCATGTGGTTGTAGCCTTTTGATGGACTGTTTGATTGTCATGTTGCTTTATGAGATATCCAAGCTTATTGATGTTTTAGATGTGTGCACTTGTTATGTCATGGACTTATGTTATCATGTGATTGTGTGATTTGATGATTATGACGGCAGTGGATGCGGATGTGTATGTATGTATGTATATGTATATATATATATGTACATTAATCATTATATATATGTATATATGTACATATATACATATATATGTATGTATATATGTACATATATACATATACTATATATGTATATATGTACATATGTACATGTATACATGTATATATGTACATATGTACATGTATACATGTATATATGTACATATATATGTATATATGTACATATGTACATGTATACATGTATATATGTACATATGTACATGTATACATGTATACATGTATATATGTAGATATGTACATATGTACATATATACATGTACATATGTACATATGTACATATCTACATATATACATGTATACATGTACATATGTACATATATACATGTATACATGTACATATGTACATATATACATATATATGTACATATATACATGTATACATGTACATATGTACATATATACATGTATATATGTAGATATGTACATATGTACATATATACATGTATACATGTATATATGTACATATATACATATATGTATATATGTACATATATACATATATATATATGTATATATATACATTGATTAATGTAGATATATACATATATATATATATGTATATATGTACATATATACATATATATATTTATATATGTACATATACATATACATATACATATATATATGTATATATGTACATATACATATACATATACATATATATATGTATATATGTACATATACATATACATATACATATATATATGTATATATATCTACATTAATCATTATATATATACATATATATAATGATTAATATATATATATATATATATATATATACATTAATCATTATGTGTGTGTGTGTGTGAATGATTAATGTAGATGGATTATGATTTAGAATAGATTGTAGGTTACTGATGATGGTTACTGATGATGTAATGAAAGTGTGATGTGGTAACATGAATGTAATGGCATGAAATGAAATGAGATGTGATAACATGATATGTAATGTAATGCAATGAAATGAGTAATAAAAATGTAATAAAATGAAATAATAGGATGGGATATAATGGAATATAATATGAGGTAATGAAAATGATTTGTAATGCAATATAATAGAATGAAATGGAAAATGAATTGTAATGAGGTAAGGGTCATGGTAATGAAATGAAATGTGATAAGAATATGTGAATCATGATTTAAGAAAATAAAATAGGGAATGTAATGAAAATGCAATGAAATGAGAAATGAAATGAAAATAGAATATATAACAAAATGAAATAAAATGAGGTGACTTGAAATGTAATATGTTATGAAAAGAAATGAGATGAATAATGAAATGAAGATGAAATGGAATATGAACTAAAATGAAATAAGATATGTGACAAAATGAAACAAACTGGATTATATAATGAAATGCAAAGAGTAATGAAAATGTAATGGAAGATGAAATGAAATGGAATAAGATAAGTAATGAAATGAAATGAAATGGAATATGGAATATGGAATGTGAAATGAATTACATAATGAAATGCAATGAGTAATGAAAGAAAATATAGTAGAATATGAAATGCCAATGAAATGGATTATGCAATGAAATTAGATGAGGAATAAAATGAAATTGGAATATGTAACGAAATGAAATGAAAATGAAAATGTAATGGAATGAAATGATGTAAAACATAATGAAATGTAGGGAAAATTGAATGGAATGGAATGATAAGTGAAAATGTAATGAAATGAAATAACGGGATATGAAATAAAGTATAATGAAATGATAAGTGAAAATGTAATGAAAGGAATGATATGATGTATGCAATGAAATGAAATAAAAATGTGATGAAATTGTTTGAGATTCAAAGGATCTGAGTGGGAGTGTCAACTTTTGTGATTCAAAAGCCACTAAATGAATGGATGAAACAGTGAAATGTGATGAAATTGTTTTAGATTTAAAGGTTCTAAGTTGGAGTGCCAACTTTTGAGATTTAGAAGCCACAAAATGAATGGATGAAATAGAAAAATGAAGGAGATGGAAGATGAGAAGAGACAATGCAATGAATTAGATGAAATGGAAGGTGGGTAAATGAGATTGTTTGAGATTCAAAAGCCACACAAGGCAACAAATGGCATGGTGTAACTTGATAGTGACGAAAGAATGTCAGAGTGTTAAAGGCCAAATAATGCAATAAGGGGAATGAAATGGTGATTGCATGAAGTGTGATGCTAATGTGGATGGGATGAAGAAACAAAGTCCATAATATTTGAGTGCTCAAAATCTTGCTTTGAGGTTGATGTGGATGTTGTTGCCCATTTTGTTGAGAACCAGTCATGAAATTGCTAAGTAATGTCGATGAATTGTACCCTAATTTATGTGCCAACCATTTGTTTCGCAAGGAACCCAAGATGAAAATGCAAACTAGATGAGTGCAACTAACTATCACTTTTTCAAAAAGATGCAAACTAATTGTCATCATAGAGCATGCGATAAAAGTGACTAAGTACAACTACCACTAGCTCAACTATAGTGATATGAATACTATGTCATGCCAAGAAGTACTAGCAAATAGGAACAATGTACAAGAAAACATGACAAGCACTAAGAAATAGAAGCTATAGTCATAAAATAATAAAAATAGGCATGCCAACTAATCATATGTCAAATAAAAGATGCCACCTAAGGTAATGCACAAAATTGGTCAAGGTACACATGGGGTTCCATCCAAGAGGAGGCTCTTATAAGTGGACACTAGTAATGTGCAAAACCTAAGGATCACAGGAGTGAAATAGTGGAAAACCAATAAAAATATCATGACTTCATCCCAGTACCTCTAGTCAAACACTGTTGGAAATATTCAATACTAGATAAGTTACTGAGAGGGGAGGGGTGAATCAATAACTTCAAAAATTTTCTTTAAATTCACCACAAGTCCATCTATACTACTGCAAACATTAGTACTAAAAGATAAAACATTCATCACACAAAAGAACACAATGTTTTGGTGACCCAGAAACCTTCCAAATAGAAAGTAAAATTGGGGTGGGGATGGTACCCACAAAACTTCACTACTACAACAAAAAGTTGACCTATTAAGGCTTACATTGACCACTTCTAGTGATCTACCCTGTTAGGAGCACAAAGGACTGCTAGGTCCACCTTGTTAGAAGATTTACAAACATACAATGAAGTATGCACTTGGTTAAGAGATTTATACAAAGACTGTTAAGTCTACCTTATTAAAGGATTTAGAAACTGATTTTCCTATTAGGATGAAGCAATGAATCTACTTACAATGGATTGCTAATAAGATCCTTTATGCACTGATCACCTTATGTGATAGATATGACTTTTCTGCTCTTGTATTGACCTTGCTGCATTCCTTAAACTGTTGTTGATAATCCTTCACATGCACTTCTCAAAAAGACTTCATAATAATTCAATACAATAATATCTTACAATGAATCTTACATATATACCTTTCCAATTTACAAAACTGCAAGGTTAGCCAGAATACAAGTGAACAACACATTACAAAGTCGGCCCAATAGTAAATAACTTGGGTTCACTGAACTAACTCGGTGACCTTTTGATACTCGCTGTCCACTACATTACATTACATCATTATGAACTTAGCAGAAGTGAAGGCTTAGTCCATACTGATCACTTGATGTAGTTCTAAACTCGGTGACCACTGGTGACTCAGTAGATGTAGTGTCACTTGGTAGATATTGCACGTTGAGTTTACCTTGCTTCACTCGGTAAACACTACTTCTTCCAACACTCAGATTACACTAAATTTCCATGACACAAACTTATTGCTTAGTAGACATTGCGAAGTTTGGTAGACACTGCTGGTCTTCATATTGCTTGTATTCACTTGGTAGCCATTGTTCTACTTGATGTAAACTGTTGAACACTTCAAAGCTTGGTTAACACTAGAATGCTCAGTGAGTGTAGGAAACTAAGTGCTAAACTTAGTAGCTACATTGATATAGATAAGTGTTGTCACTAATGGAAATAATAACTTAATGCCAACAATCTCCCCCTTTAGCATTAGTGACAAAACACTTATAAGCCAAAACATATGTACATAATCTGACTCACTGAATTTTGGTTTTTCAAAATTTATTTTTGTAAAGTTGTTGCATATACATTCCTACATATATCTCCTTGATGACACATAATGTATATACAAAGATACTTATGTACATAGCTATACACATATACATGCTGACTCTATTGAGTGCTATCTCCCCCTTTCACTTATACTAATATCTCTTCTTATATACAATGTTTCTTCCTTTTTGCTTATACTAATATCTCTCCCTCTTTTTGATAGTAATGCCAAAGGGCTACATATACTATTTATATAGTTAACCAAAATGAGACATAAATTCTTGATGTACCTTGAGAATAAGGGCGAATGAGTTATCCCAATTCTCTTGCAAAATTTGGCAGGTGGAGAGGGCAATCTGAACTTCTATTAATAATTTGATCATGTGATCAGCCACTAAGAAGTTATGATCCTAGACCAATTTTTTGTAATGAGCATTATGTTTCTACATTGTATCCATTATTGGTAAGACCATTTTCTGAATATCAATCAAGTTTGCTCTTATTCTTGCTTCTTCTCTTAGAAGTTTTTCCTGCACGTCTACCAAATATTTTACCTTGGTGTGATGAGAGGAGGTGGACGAGGGGTCAGTCTGCAACTTTGATGTACTTGATTGCATATCAACATCAATCTTATTTATCTTCTCCTTTATTTCTTTAGTAAAACTAGAGACATCACAAAGTTTGGCAAAAAGTGATGTTGCACTATTAAAACAATTTTCAAAATTACCCAAAAATGTAGACAACTCAACTTGTTTAATTGCAATCTACTAAGCAATATGCTCTAGCACCTTGTCATCAAACTTCCTTTTAGCCTTTTCAATTAGTTTGTCTTGTCTGGAAGAGTCCTCATTATATTTCTATACAACCTCTTCTAACTAAATCAAAATGTGTTGAGTGGAACCCACTTCAACACCTATAGCTTCTATAATTATATTCTTGGCATTCTCAATTATTCTATACTCCCTATCCCTTTCAGACCTTAACTGCTTCTGCCTAGCTTTCTTCTCTATGAGTTGACTTGCTAACCTCATCTCTTCAACAATAGTAGTGTCAAAGTTAATCTTAGGTATTTCTATCTTTGTGTCTAAGTCAATGTCTTCTTCAATTTCCTTTCCCATGATTAGAAGTTTCAATGGTTGCCTTTGTTCTACTTCTATGATTACTAGTTTGACCTTTGGAACAGACACAATAGTGGAGATAAAAGGGCTAGTAGTGAAAAATGGGATAGGACTTAAGGATTGAATACCAATAGGAGTACTAACTAAATAAAAAACTAAAACACTTCCCAAAAATGGTGCCACACTCTGTAAAATACCCATGGAAATATTTGAACTAACTAGAATTGAAGTGGATGAAGATAATGCTGATGAAAGCAAAACTATAGAGCTAACTGGAATCAATGAAGACAAAATTGTAGAACTCACTGTTACACTTATTGATGATGTAGGAGCAGAGGGAGCTAACTCAGTAGATGAAGTGCTTGACACTTCCATTGTAGATACCTGGAGCTAGGAGGTGGCTAGTGAAGGTTGAACAATTGATGTTACTATTGTGCTCACAATCTCACTAGTAGAAGATGTCTCCACATATATGATAGTATTTGGTGGAGTGTGAGGAAGAGATGCAATTACTTCGACTACTATTCTGATCAGATCATCTTCATCCTTTTCTTCCTCTTCTACTTCTTCCTCCTTTTCTTCTTCTTCCTTCTCCTCCATTAGAGCATGCAATTCTCCTACTGTAACTACGATTGAAGGAGTATTGTCATCATCATCATTGTTGTCACTGCTAGCATCATCTTTAATTTCAACAGTTTCTTTTGATGGCTTGTTGAGATGATATATATCTCTCCAAATTTTTGAGGCATGCTTAACCAATGATTCTGTATTCTTCATTAATATGAAGCATGTATTAAGCTTTAGAATCATTCTATCTTCATGCTCTTTTATTGCCTTCTTCACTTCTGCATTAGTCAGATTTGGTACCAATTATCTCAGCTATTGTTCAAAGATGTCCTTTACAATTTGCACCGTGCTCTCCCATCTGACTTTGATTTTAGCAAAAATATCTGCATGGATTTGAAGTTGCATTTGTGCAAGGGAGTATTTCACCCATCTTTTTCATAACTAAGTCCTTAATCTCTTTTAGCTTAGTTGGAGTCCAAGTCTCATATTTGAGAGCTTTGAAGTTGCACATTCTTGCTCCAACTCTTAGCTGTTTCATTCTTTCCTCAAATGTAGGTGCAGGGCAGATAAATACTGGTTCATTTTTACCTTTCCTAGTTCTCATGGTGCACACTACAGTTGGTTTCTTCTGAGGTTTGGTGAAAAACACTTTACCTTTCTTCCTTGTTGGTTCCTCTTTCTCTTATTCTTCCTCTTCTTTTTTAGATTCCTAATCTTTATCCTCACCCTTTCCCTCGGTAAGCATTAGAGGACCTTTAGCTGTCTTTAATTTAGCAACTCTCTTCTTGCCTCTGCTCAGAGCTTGAGGGATCTTAATACTAAGCTCTATCATCTTCTTGGCTTCCTCATATGTGCCAAATGCAAGAAGATTAGGATTGGATAGCTCATTTACTAATGCCTCAATGATGTCTCTAGCTTCATCAATGTTAATTTCATAAGGAAATGGTTTTACCCATGCCACTCTTGGTATGACTACTTGAATGTACACTCTATCATAGTCCACCATGAAACATATATCATCCTTGTAGTCTTCTACAAGCTTGGGTGGGATCCATAATCTATTGCTCATTTTCTCCTTGAACACCTCAAAATAATTATCTAATACCCTTTCAAAATTTTCACCCATTTCTTCAATAAATTTATTTATCTGATAAAGAATAGGGGTGTCTTTCCTCCACACAACTATACCCTTAGATGGAAAGAATTTTTGAACATAAAAGAATAAGCAAGTAAGTAATGAACTAAACTTGAAGGGATTGTTCTTGGAATTCTTCACACTATCAATTTTTTTGTTCAATTGCTTCAATAACACATCTGATAGATCATATTCAAGGTTCTTCTTTACAACTTTGTATGCTAGGTCAACTACCTCACAAGGAACACTATTCGATTCACTCGAGCTATAGATCTTGTGTGCAATGATGTGAATGCCAAACCTAAGCTCTATGTCAGTGACATTGTTTATTTTCAAACCTTTACTATCCCACTAGGCTAGGGTTTTCTTTTATAGTTCCTCCTAACCTAGGGTTTTGGTTGTCTCAGCTTTGCTTAGCATTGGCAAACCTGTAACCTTGTGTATCATCTTCTTTGTAATCAAAATGGGTTGCTCCAACCATAATTGTCCATTGTGGAACCAACTCAATATGTACCTTATCCATTTTACTTGGAAATTCTATAGCAAGTGAGGGATATGAGTTAATCCTTTCATTTCCAAATGCTTATGCTCGAGTTTCAAAACTCCGTCAACACACATTTTAGCTAGGTTATTATCCATTTCTAATGTCCCTAATTCTTGAATAGGACATTTAAAATGAGTTCTTATGTCATTAATCAGGAGTACCTTTGACAGGATTTGTGACTGAGCACCATAAGGATCAAGTGATTCAACAATGGCCGAAATGAATTTGAAGTTTGGTGCTTTCCATTTGACGCCCTTAACTAGCATTTTAGAAACCTTCTTTGGTTTAGTGAAGCTTCCACTGGTAGATGCCATCAATGCTCGGTAGATGATAAAATTTGTGAAGATCTCATTGCTAAATTGCTCAAAAACACTATAATGCTCTTTCAAATTGCTCTGCTCTTCGAATGCTATGAATACGGTGAAAAAATTAAGTCAAAATTGCCCCTTTTTTGAGAAATTTTCATAAATGCTCAATGCCATAATGAAACAGTGCATGATAGATTGTCATCCATTGACCTAACTCGGCAAGAGTATCAACTTGGAAAATAAACCAAATTTCCTTTACTCCTGACCTTGCTCGGTATGGTCTTCGACCAACTTTCCTTAGTGGATTCTGATGCAACTCAATGAAAGATAACCTTTCTGTGATCCTTGCGTATCTGGAATACTGATTGGATCATTTGCATTCTTCATATTTGTTGGAACTACTTATGATTTTCTTGTTGAGTATAGCTTGAGAGGATGGAGCCATCCACCTCTTGAGTGACTTCACTTCCATGATTTGAGCTTGTTTCCTTAGTAGATTTAGGAATCCATCGCTACTTCATTTGTTTACTTATGTTGTCAGCCCTTGCTTTCTTTTCATCTTCAACTTTGCTTATATTCATGTAGTTTTTAGCTATATGACCAAGTTCAGTGCATGTGTAACACCTTATAGTAGTATCCTTCTTTCTTAGGTGATGCCTCACACAATTTATGCCAGTGCATCCATATTCTCTACAATAATGACATCTACACTAGGTATTGTAGTCTCATCCAAATATTGCCTTTACAAGTTGTTCAGCTAGATTGAATGATTTGGATCTACACTGAGATGCCTTATGACCATGCTTTTTGCATTTGTGACATTTACCTTCAAATTTTGGTTTCTCCTTGCATTCATTAGCTTTGTGACCATGCTGATTGTAGTTGTAGCACTTTCCATTGAATTTTGCTTTTCCATTGCTCTAGCATTTTTTTGATGTATGACCAATTTTCCCACAATGATTGCATGAGGGTTTTTTATTCCTTTTTGCACCTTGCTTGGAAGATTCAGCTTCTGCTTCATTGTATCCAAGTCTTGCTTTACCCTTTTGCCTATGAAGATTCTGCTCATTTTGCTGATTCAATTGATTCATGTCTTCTTGAGATTTCATCATTCTCTCATTGATTTTTTTCAGCATTTAGGTCATTCTTCAATTTTTCAATGATTTTCTTTTCAGATCTCAATTCTCTCATTGTTCTTTCATTAATTTATCTTTCATAATTTAGATCATTTCTTATTATTTCATTCTGTGCTTTGAGAATCTTGATTTCTTCATTTGCTTTAGTGATTTGATCAATAAGGTCTTCATGTTGATTGGATTGATTTTGTTCTTCATTGTTTCTTGCCTTCAAGTCTTCTTTTGCCTTCTTCCTTTGTTCCAAAATCTCACATAGCCTAACTAATTGAATTTCTTGTTCTCTTTTGAGTTTCCTTACTTCCTCCTATAGAGATCCATTCTTTTCTAGGAGTTCCTTGATTGCATTGTTTGCTTCATCTGAGCTGCTTGAAGGAAAAAAATATTCAATCTTTTCTTCAACATACTTGAGGTCATTCATCTAATTTACAAGTTCCTTTCTTCTTTTTAGGGATTGGGAAAGATGTTCCTTTGCTTCCTTGAGTTGAACTATGGCCATCTCCAGATCTAGCTTTTCACTTTCAATTGCCTTTTCAAGTTTGAATATCTCTATTTGTCCTTAGATCTTTGCTCAAGTTGTTAAACTTTATCCTGAGAACCACAATGCTCTAATACCAATTGTTGGAAATATCAAAAACTAGATAAGTTACTAAGAGGGGAGGGGTGAATTAGTAACTTCAAAAATTTTCTTTAAATTCACCACAAATCCATCTATACTACTGCATACGTTAGTACTGAAAGATAAAACATTCATCACATAATAGAACACAATGTTTTGGTGACCCAGAAACCTTCCAAATAGAAAGTAAAACTGGGGTGGGGATGGTACCCACAAAAATTCACTATTGTAGCACAAAGTTGGCCTATTAAGGCTTACATTGACCACTTCTGGTGATATGCCCTGTTAGGATCACAAAGGACTGCTAGGTCCACCTTGTTAGAAGATTTACAAACATACAATGAAGTATGTACTCAGTTAAGACATTTATACAAAGACTGTTAAGTCTACCTTGTTAAAGGATTTAGAAACTAATGCACTTGTTAGGATGAAGTAGTGGATCTACTTACAACTAATTGTTGATAAGATCCTTTATGTACTAATCACCTTATGTGATAGATATGACTTTTCTACTCCTATATTGACCTTGCTACATTCCTTAAATTAATGCTGATAATCCTTTGCATGCACTTCTCAAAAAAACTTCATAGTACTTCAATACAATGATATCTTACAATGCATCTTACATATATACCTTTCCAATTTACAAAACTACAAGGTTGGCCAAAATACAAGTGAACAACACGTTACAAAGTTAGCCCAATAGTAAATAACTTAGGTTCACTGAACTAATTTGGTGACCTTCTGATACTTGGCATCCACTGCATTACACAGCATCTTCATGCACTCAATAGAAGTGAAGGCTTGGTCCATTCTGATCAATTGATGTAGTTCTAAACTTGGTGACCACTAGTGACTCGGTAGATGTAGTGTCACTTGGTAGAGACTGCACGCTGAGTTTACCTTGCTTTACTTGGTAAACACTGCTTCTTCCAATGCTCAGTTTACACTGAATTTCCATGACACAAAATTACTACTCGATAGATACTACAAAGTTTAGTAGACACTACTGGTCTTCACATTGCCTGTATTCACTCGGTAGCCATTGTTCTGCTCAGTGTAAACTGCTAAACACTTCGAAGCTTGGTTAACACTAAAATGCTTGGTGAGTGTAGGAAATTAAATGCTGAGCTTGGTAGCTATGCTGATATAGATAAGTGTTTCCATTAATGGAAATAATAAATTAATGCCAAAAAAATACATCATTAATGTACTAAAAGTGCATGATAGCATAGAAAACCATTTATGTGTGAACCAGGCATTCTTCCAGTTGTGTGTGGCAGTATCACATTGTTTGTCACATTGTTTGTTTTTGTTTAGGTCTACTTGGGAGTAAATTCTTGTACCAGGTAAATGGGAAGGCATGGGATGTGTCAATGATGATTGAGTAGCAAAATCTGGTGTTCAGTGTGCATCGACAAAAAATTGGTTGACTAAATGTTAGAGCTAAGGGTCAAGTGTATTGGTTACCAGTGTGGTAGGATGCAGAGAGTGGATACGTGGAAGACTAGTACAAAATGAGGTGTGGGTGAATGATAGCTATAAGGAGGTGAATAGTATAGAAATGAATCAAGGTGAAGTGACGAGTAGAACATGATTATTTGAGATAGTGAGAAGTTGTGGGAATCATGCAAGTGAAAGTATGTCAAGCTCACTAAATCAGTCACAATGAGAGGGTGATGCTAACTAGGGAAGGTGGACGAGGCAACGACAGAGAGAAAAACATGTTAGACAAATGTCCAAGGAGTGGGTGGATCAACCAAAACTCCAAGTGTTACTTTTGGGTTTGGGTGAGACAAGCCAGCCAAGACAAGGGCTAGCACAACCCGAAGAGGGGGGGAATGGAGGTGGAAGAAAAGCCCTTGTCAGCTTTAATGATGTTAGCTGGGACTGCAGTGCAATAGGCATTACAAGAGGTAGCGGATGATGGGCTAATGATGCATGTGGAGGATATTCCATCTAAGAAGGTGAAGAGTATGTCAAGAGCAGAGGTGGAAGTGGGGGTAATAAAATCTCCTGAAAATTCTGTGGGAGAAATTATGAAGGATGTGGGGGATGAAGTAATGAGTGGGATGTGGTAGTGGATTAGCCTTGAGATGCTAGGACGAGGTTCAATAGAAGGGGGAATGAGTGGTGTAAATGTGGGGGAGCCATAGCTAGAGGTTGGAGACAACGATCAATCATCACAGGATGTGGAAGGATTATGGAGACTATTGGCTATAGAGAGAGTGCGGGGAGAGAATGCAAAACAAGAGGTTGCATTTTTACTAGGATGGGAGGATGGGGCACAAATAGAGGCAAAATGACTATAGGAAATGGTAGATGCAGAGCGAGCATGGGTGCAATCACTAGAGATGGAGTTGCGCATGGAACATGTGTGAGTGGAGGGAAGAGATGCAGGAATGCGGGCTAAATGATCAAGGTCTTAGTGGTTGCAAGAATCAATGAAGATTGTGTAGGTGGGTTTAGGGAGCTTGCAAAATGAGCTAGTGTTATTGTAGTCATAGTCTGAGTCATTTAGGGAAGCGATTACGAAGGCAAACTCCTTGGCATTGAAGTTGCAAGAGCAGTTAGCATTAAATGAGGGGAAGGTGAGGCATCTACAATAGCATTTGGGCAAGGCAAAAGTAGACATGGGGCATTGGTGAATGATGACTGATCAAATGCAATAGGAGTGGGATGCAATCCAACAAGCAATCACTGCATAGGGGTTAAGCATGTTGGTGGAGAATGTGTTCCTGGAAATGCATCATATTGCAAAGGTACATCGGGAAGCCTCTTATTGGGTGGGACATTATTATCAGGCATTCCTGCATAAGGATTATTGGATAAAACTGAGCTTCAATTGGATGGCCTTTATACGGATATAGTTGAATCAAAATTACCCTAAGAATGTCAATCCAAGAATCGTTGACTTACGAGAAATATCATGGCTGTTTGCTCAAGGGGTGAAGATAATAAATCAAAAGATTTATGAATGCAAATTACTACTTGCTAATAAATTGAACTTGTCTAAGTTACCACACACCTAGGATTACTTCTCCAAATGAATTATAATCTAAAGTTCACACCTTTAAACAATTAAACACAATACATTTATGAATTCTATGAATGCTATTAACACACCTATAAACAATTGACCACGCTCTTCTAAACAATTGATCTCAATGAATGCTTATTGAAAAGTTTTTGTCTAATGAGAATTGTAATATGCTTCGATTGTGATAGGAAGTTGTTTTCAATAGGCTGGTTCAAAATATAGGATGTGTCAGGAAGTATGATAAGGGGTGACAGGGAGTATTATAGATGGCGATAGGAAGTTGTGAGTGTTGTGAGTATTATGGCTCAAGGACTGAAAAGATATACTAGGAGGAATATAGAAAATGATATTATGAGCACCAAGGCTAAATGGAAGTGGTAGGAAGAATAGAGTGAACAATATTATGTAATAGATTTATGTACTAATAGAATAATGATGTATATCAAACAATTCCTTTATAAGACTATCGCAACCAATGATTCCATCAAACAATTGAATTCATGATTAATCAACAAGCTCTGTATGGATTTGATTAGAAAACATATATATATCAAACTACACACAATCAAATCTGAAAGGAACACATGAAATTGATAATGCTGAAATACTTACAAAGCAATCTACAAAAATCTCACCAAGTTTCCCAAGAGGGGGCCCTCCTCTGGTTCGCTAGGTGAGATATATTCTAAACACCAACTATTACTAAAAAGACCGTGCTTTAAAACTTCAAAGATATTATGAAACAGAGTATTTTCATATATTATATATGATGTGTCTTTTGATTCACATTCACTTATATAGCCTAAAATGTTCAACCATATTGATAACTACCTAGAATGGCCACTGGTCTATTTCCTAAACATGGATAATAGTTTGTTTTGGCTGCTAGCCATACATAACAATTTATGAAATAGTCTGGCTAAAATAACATATGGCCAAAACTGATCCATTCAAAACTATTTTCTTAATGTAACAAAATGACAACTTCAAAACCGTTCTTCTAGCTGAATGGCCGACTCCATATTCTCGCATCTTTAGTTCTTGTAGTAGAAAGAATCAAAATGTATCAATATTTATACATTAAACATCCACTCTCTTAAGAAATATTTCAAACCTTAAAACTTTATTATATGCATTATATTCCTTAATAATTAATGGCAAAATAGGGGTTTAGATAGGCAAAAGTTATAAAGAATGTACAAAAACAAAAGTAGTTTGCACACCCATCATTCCCCCTAGTTTAAAGGTTTTGCATGTCCTCAAGAAAATGAGGTGTTTGGCTGGATCCAATAGGCTTCACATTTAATATCTCTATATCTGTTTCAACTCTAGTTGCACCAATGGTTCCCTTTTCCTGAGAGGTGAGTGCTTGTAACTCTAACTGCAACTATTGATTGGATTATTCGAGTTGAGTGACCATTTGCCATAATTGTGTATTAGAATAGAGTGACATACCCTATTTAGTGTTAGGACCTTCATGAATTCCACTTGTTCCTATAGTAATTGGATTGGGGTCATTTTGAACTATAAGAGCGATAGGGAGTTTATCTTTACTTATATTAACCATTGCAAGGGCAGTTTTAGGAAGAGGATGCTTGACATTTATACCCTGATAAAGGACCATATCAGTATTGGTATTGGAGTGTTCCTACATTATGGTCTCTTCTTGTTGAGCATGTTCTTCATGGACATCTTCCTGTACTTTTGTAGTTTCAAGATTCTCCTTCTGATCTTCCATAGTACCCCCTTCTTCATTAATCTCAACATTAGTGCCCTCCCCAATTTCTTCACCAAATTCTTTTCTAAATTTGGTATCATGGTGTTCAATTTCTTCATCATTTCATTGTTCAGGTGGCTCTTCTTCTTCATAAATTGGTTTCTTAGGGGTAGAGTCTTCTTTTTGCTATTTTTGTTTTTTATTCCTACGCTGTCGACTTCTCATTCTTCTTAAAAGCTAGGTGTTCTTTGTCTGGGGTTCTTTTCTTCACAAAATTTCCATATCACCTACAGACTCTATGGTTTTAGCTAACCCTGGCAACTTATCGGGGGTATGTTGCTTCTGTCGAGTAATCATGGGATGAGGGCTGAGTTTTGAGGCTTCACTTTCCACTTTTCCTTTAAGCTTTAAGGCTTTTTATTTTAGTAAGCTTGAGGGTTTCAAATGCCTCTTTTTGGAAGAACTGGCTTCAGGGGTATTATCAACGGTAGGAGGTTGAGGGTTTTCTATATGGGTTTGATTCACAAATGCATCCCATTCGAGAGTTGGTTGAGCCAAGCAAAAGTTATGGTTAACAATGAGCTTAATTAATCCATGATGAGCCAAGGAATCAACATGTCCCTAATTATACTGGTCATAGGACTATTTCAGGGAACAAAATAGGTAATATGGCAGATTAACAAGAACACCATATCGCAAATGTAACATTAAGCAAAAATGGTGGGAAAATACATATTTGAAGTCTCCTTCATAGGTGATGTAATGAATTAAAAACTTTGCAACAACATCCCATGGCTCTGGAAGTGATTTCCACACTACCCCTTGCCCCTGGACATTTTCAGTTGATTCTCCTCACTATAAGAACTACTTTTTGTGAGGCTTTAAATCTATAACCCTGGATGATGGAGTAGGGAAGAAAAGATTACCAATTTGGGGTAGACCAATGACTTTTGAAATCATCCCTAAATTCATAGGAAACTATAATCCTCGAATAGTAGCATGAGTTCCCTGAAATCCTGAAGCAAATTTTGCGGCTATGGTCACATTAAATCCACAAAAGTAGTTGAAGAATTTTGTCCATCTAGCATGAGTGAAAATTTTCAAGGCTTCCTCATCCGCATATAACTTATTCAAGGATTTTGGTTCAAAGTGAAGATATTTTCCCTCCATGATGACAAAATTTGAAAGGTTTATCACTGTGGAAAATAGGCAAAAAGCAATAGCAAGAATGAAAATGATAGGAAGTATGAAATGGATTTAGCAATAGGGAAATGAGGACAATACCATCAAAAAGTAGTAATAATGGCAAGGTAGGTGTAATTAATTGGTAAGGACAAAAGGCTCATGTAGAAATGACCTAGCACAAAATCACAAATAATGGAAAGGAGCATGCAATAAATGGCATGGAAATGATGACTCAATAAGGGTGTATGTGAAAATGATGACATGGCACATAACCCCCCCAGCTTAAGTAGCTGATCTGTCCCGATCATGCCAAGTAATCATTAAGAAAATACAATACATAAAATAAAGCATAAGGTGAGAAAATACTTCCTAATGTGGTGACAGTGAGGAAGTCGAGGTGAAGCCATCAGCAAATCCATAGAGATCATCTTAGCAAGGAAAGTACAAAGCCACCAACCACAAGGAAAAATGATACTAGGCACATGAGGAGGAAGAAAAATCTGTCGTAAAAAGATTTGCAAGGAAATGATGACCATAACAGAGAGACACATGGCAATGTAGGCCATCAAAGAACTTCGAGCAACTGGAGAGTGATTTATGAGGGATTCCAAGATAATGGCAACAGAATCCAAGAAACATCCTGTCGCAGCCAGCAGAGAGGAGTGGTAGATGGCGGTAGTTGTTATGATGGGAAGAGAAGGGTGACAAGAACAAGGAAACCTCCTATCGCAACCATCAAAGATTTTCATCTTCTTCTTTTTCTTTTTATAAATTTATTTATTTATTATTTACGACACAAGACTATCGAAAAATTAGTTTTCAATCAAGTGCTACCTAGAAGCACTGGCAAACTAGTTTTCACTTCAAGAGAGCTAACAACTACCGATTGCTGATGTATCAATTTGCAAACGGTAGTTGGACAACAATTCCAGATACTAGTTTTCATTGTTGGATCTTTTTCTCTTTTTTGCTTTTTTTTAATATAAATATACACACACACACACACACACATATATGTATATATATATATATATATACATATATATATATACATATATATATATGTATATATATATATGTATATATATGTATATATATATATATATATGTATATATATATATATGTATATACATATACATATATATATATATATATGTATTTATATATATATATATGTGTGTGTGTGTGTGTGTGTGTGTGTGTGTGTGTGTGTGTGTGTGTGTGTGTGTGTGTGTGTGTGTATGTGTGTGTGTATATATATATATATATATGTGCGATCAATGTTGAAGGAAACTAGAAGGAACCATAGTGAGTTCCTTGGCAAGTTCCACAAAGAAGGCTTCCCTAGAGAGAGGCTTCTTATATAGCTTTAGTCAATGACCATTAACAAGGAGAGTGTAACGTTCAGAGTCCATAGTGTGAAGCTAAACTACACCATTTTCATAGACACACTCAACTTCATAAGGTCTGAGCCATCTTGTATGAAACTTGCCCTTGAAATCTTAGAATCGAGAGTCGTATAGAAGTGCCCAATCACTAGGTTGAAAAGAACGCTGGCGAATGTGTTTTTCATGCCATAGTACTCGTTGATTTTGAACAAGTTTAGTATGTCGAAGTGCTTCTTGACATAACTCATCAAGGGAGTGGAGTTGTGTGATGCATTCCTTCGAGCGTTATAGAGACTTGATCCGAGTTGAAGGGCAGTTTGAAGAGTCTTAATCTTGAACTCAATAGGAAGTACAACCTTCTTACCATAAACCAATTCATAAGGGGTCACACCAATGGCAGTCTTCCACATAGTACGATAGGCCCACATGGCTTTAGGAAGTCATGTGGCCCAATCATGCTTATGAAGTGCAACAATTTTAGTAAAAATATTCTCCAATTCCCAATTAGTTACCTTGAATTGTCCATTAGCTTGAGGGTGATAAGGTGATGACTTTTTGTGGTGAATTTCATATTCATTGATAAGTGTAGCAATGAGGTCTGAAGTGAATTGAGGTCCTTGATTAGTAGTAATCCCACGTGGAACACCAAAGCAAGTGAATATATTAGAATATAAGAATTCAACAACTTTGGTATCTCAAGCATGCTTAAGTGCAACCACCTCAACCCACTTTGTAACATAATTTGTATGAACAAGAATATGCTCCTTATTTTTGGAAGGTGGGTTGATAGGTCGAATGAAATCAAGACCCCATTTTTCAAAGGGTTCAATGGAGAGCTAAGGGTGAAGTGGCATTTCATTGGATCATGTAGGATTAGCCATATGTTGGCACTGGTCACAATATTGGACATAATACTTGCAATCCTTATAAAGTGTAGGCCAGTAATAACTTGCAGTAAGAATCATTTGAGTAGTTCATTGAGAAAAAAAGTGTCCACCACAAGGTTCAATATGAAAAGCACGAAGAATATCAAAGACATCCTCCTCAGGAATGCACTGTTGCATGATATTATCAATACCGGTATGGAAAAGAAGACCATTGACCCAAGTGTATTGCCCACTAAGACCAACTAGCTTTTGATGTTCTTGAGGAGAGAAATGAGATGGGAATTTGAATGTAACCAAGTAATTGGAAATATCAGCGTACCATGGACTCTTGGTGGAAATGGAAAAGAGGTGTTCATCAGGAAATGTATCATCAACAGGGGCAGGATCAGTGTCTGAATTCTGCACTTTGGATAAGAAATCTACAACCACATTTTCTTGACCAGGCTTATCAAGTATAGTAACATCAAATTCTTGTAATAAAAGTAACCATCTAATGACTCGGCCTATGACTACTGCTTTATTCATTAAGTACCAAATTGTAGAGTGATCAGTATGAATGAACACCTTATAACCAGTAATATAATGTCAACATTTATTAATAGCATAAATGACAGCTAAAAATTCTTTTTGAGTGACAATGTAGTTTACCTCTGCACCAATGAAGTTCTTGCTAATGTAGTAAATGGAATAGAAAAGATTATCTTCATTTTGTCTGAGAACTGCTCCCATGGAAGAATTAGAGGCATCTGTATGGATATGAAAAGGAAGTGCCCAGTTAGGACCTCTAAGGATGGGAGTGGTTACCAGCTTTTCTTTAATGGTTTCAAAGGCTTCCTAACACTGAGGGCTCCAGGTGAAGGCAACATCCTTGCCTAGCAGAGAAAATAAAAGAGAGGCAATTTTACTAAAGTTACAAATAAATCTCCTATAATACCCGGTGTGCCTTAGTAAACTTCTAACATCTTTTTGGGTGAGTGGTGTGGGAAGATCTTGGATTGTTTGTATCTTTTTGGGATCAACTTGAATACCTTTTGAGAAGATTAAGTGTCCTAAAACAATGCCCTCGATCATCAACATATGACACTTTTCATGACTTAGGGATAAATTAGTGTCTATACATCACTTAAGCACTTTTTCCAAGTTGTCTCTAGCTACTTTAAAAGTGTCCCCATGGATGGTAAAATCATCCATGTAAACCTCCACACAATCATTAACCAAATCAACAAATATTCTTAGAACTACACGTTGAAAAGTAGCGGGTGCATTACATAATTCAAAAGGGAGAACATTGTAAGCAAAAGTCCCCTATGGGCAAGTAAAGGTAGTTTTGTCCTGATCTTCTGGAGCAATGCGAATTTGATTGTATCCACTAAATCCATCCAAGAAAGAAAAGAATTGTTTCCCTGCAAGAGTATCCAAAACTTGATCAATAAAAGGTAATGGAAAATGATCCTTCTTAGTAGCCTTATTTAAAGCTCAATAATCAACACAAATATGCCACTTACCATTTTTCTTTGGAACAACAACCAAAGGAGATACCCACCTGCTATCTAGAATAGGATAAATGAAACCAACATTTAAATTTTTTTGAAGTTCTTCTTTGATCACATCACATAAAGTAGGATTATGTTGGCGTTGTGGTTGCCGAACCAGATGACTCCCTTCTTCAATGTATATATGATGGGTACAAGTGTCTGGATGAATATCTGTCATGTCTTGATATTCCCATGCAAATACAACTTGATGTTCCTTAAGCATATTTATAAGATTTTGAAATTGGGTAGGTGTTAAGTGTGGATTAATGTTAAGCATTCTTCCTAATAGAATTTCCATATATTCAGATGATGAGGGAGCATTAGAAATAGGTTGTGGTGGATGTTCTAAAGATAATAATGGAGTATATAAACACTGATGGGGTAAAAGCTAATGTAACATGAGGAAATATTGGATGGATCAAGTTTCACCTACTAAAGGAAAATTTCCAAAAGGACAATTGATAGTGGCTCGAGAAGGAAAAACCATGGTTTCCAAGGTATCATTAGACTCATACCTATTCTAAAGGAAGTTCTCTAAAAGAGTCTCATTAGTTGGTTCTTCACAATATAATACTTTTCCAATGGTGAGGACATGAGTAGGGTCTTCCAGATCACTATCTATCCATGTAGGATCCTCAATGTCTAACAAAGGTTGGGTAGGATGATACAAGGTCATTTCCTTTGTTTGGTCACCATTAGAGATAACCATATTCCTTGATTGACAATTAATATGGGCATTAGTTGCTACTAGCCAAGGCTGTCCAAGAATCAAAGGTACCCCCCCAACTTAGCTTTTGGCTTGAGGATTATAAAATCAGTCCGATAATCCCAATTGTCAATGGAAAGAATAACATCCTCTATAACCCCTTTAGATCTAACTAAAGATTGGTTAGCCATCTGAAGTATCGTAGGAGTAGGTCAAAGTCCCTCCAAAGATAATTTAAGTTTGGTCTCATTAGATATTACATTGATGGAAACACCTAAGTCAACAAGTGCATTTGAAATAGAAATTGAACCAATATTTACCTGGATAACATGGCTACCCGGGTCTGCATATTTTGGATTAGTGATATTCCCCAACATTAACTCTACCAACTGTCCAATGACTTGGATTGTCTTTGGATCCTTCTTTTTCTATCATCAAGTACATAATTCATGTATTGTTTTATTGTATACTAGAATATCCTTGAGAGCCTGCAAAAGAGGAATTTTGACGTTAACATTTCATAATTCATTCATAAGATCAAATCCTGTAGGTATTGGTTCTCTAAGGTCTGGCTTAGTAATAAATCAGTTAGGAAAAGGAGGTTTTGGTTCTTTTTCTATAACTTCTTTGGGTTCATCATTAACCTCTATAATAGTAGGTCCCTTAAGAGATTTTCTAGACCAGAGTTGTACTCCATCCAACTGAACTTTGTTTATGGGATATGAAAGAAAATTGGCTATCTCATTATGATAAAGTGGTTGTGGAGGCTTATTGTTGGGATTTGAATTTGGTTGAGTTGGCATGGAAGTAGATTTAGGTGGTTGAGGAGGATTTGAAGGTGTATTTGAGGATGATGGAGGAGGAAGAAATTGTTGGGATTGATGGTGAGGACTTATCATTGGCGATGGAGGAAATGATTGCTATGGAAAATGGGGTTGCATATAAGGTTGTGGAGGTGGATAGGAGGTTTGTAGTGCATATGGCCTCCATGATTGATGCCATGGTTGTGTATTCTATGGGAAATTTTGGGACCATTACTGATTGCCAACCTCCATACCATGGACCTTGGGTAGGGAATTGCTAAGATGATCAAGGAAAATGGTCATTAGAAAATCCTCTAGGCAAAAATAGGCATCATGGGGCCATATAATAAACTGGTTCTTTGGAATATTCCATAGGAATCATCCCTTCAAGAAGAGGTCATAGTGTTGAATTTTTGCTTGCTTCCTCAAGTGATGCTATTCGAGTCCGATTGTAAGGGAAATCTTCTAGTCCATGCTTCTTCCGATAAGTTGAGCAATATACTACCAAGGCTTTTTCAGCCTCCTCATGTTTCTTGTGAGAATACAAAGTGTCAATTTGTTTACCCATATGATTTAATAAATCAATTTTAAGATCATCAAGCAAATTACCAAGTTCACGTTTCGAAACACTCGATGTATTACCTATGGTAGAAAACTTATGTGTATGCCCTCAAATAGATCGATGAGATCGAGAATAATTCCTACATATGTCATAGATATCATCAAAAGATAATTTAGAAATATCACCTTTACCAATAAAATTTAATGCATCCATGGTTTCATCTCAAATTCCACACAAGAAAAGCATTTTGATAGTGTTTGTGGTTAAATCAAGGTGTCTTGAACATTGTAAGCTAAAAGAAAAACATTATAAGAAATCTTCAACAGATTCATCTTTGTGCTGACTCATAAAAAAAATTTCATCCCATACCTCTTTGGTCTTACAGTACTCCTAATATTTGGATAGAAAAACATCTTTCATTTGGTTCCATGTTCTAATGTCCCTAAGACTCATAAACCATCCTAATGAAACATCCTTCAAAGTAGCCAAAAATAGCTTTAATTTTTCTGCATCACTTTGATAATTATAACTATTACAAAGGACATCAAATTCAAATAGGAAAATATCAGGATCTTTAGAGGTTGACCCTCTAAATATGGGAAGTGTGGAGTGAGGGATGTTTTTCATAGGGGCATCATCCACAGGAGGCTCAATAGAGAACTCAAAAGTCATATTGTGTTGAAATATTTCATTCCTATTTTTTCTAGCATTATTTCCCCCTACATTGTTTTCAACATTGTCAACCATGACTTCTTCCAAAAATTTGGTTGCCCAAGGTGTAAAATATGTTTTAAATGGTTGTTCTTGAGGCTCTGGAGGCTTACTACAACTAATTTCATATGACTTTGCAAATTGTCCAACAATTTTGGAGGGTGTAGTAGGAGAGGATGGCTAGATTTTAACTTCACTACTTGGTTTGATTTCTATAGTTGATGGATTTTTCTCTTTTTGTGGTTTTTGAGTTTTTGAACTACCTACAGATTCCTTCTTAACAAATCTACATTGACTATCTCTAGGCCTATTCATGCACCTAAATGATTTACTGCAGTAGAAGCCAAAGGCGCTATCCTAAGCAAGGTCAACAATTGCTAAAGATTTCTCAAAGGCTCACTATTCCTATCTTGACTTATTATAGTTTCATGCCTTTAATATCTCTCCCCGGCAATGGCACCAAAAAATGTTGGGTAAAACTGAGGTTCAATTGGATGGCCTTTATATGGATATAGCTGAATTGAAATTACCCTAAGAATGTCAATCTAGGAATCATAGACTTGCAAGAGGTATCACAACTATTTGGTCAAGAGGTGAAGATAATAAATCAAGAGATTTATGAATGCAAATTACTACTTGCTAATAAATTGAACTTGTCTAAGTTACCACACACCTAGGATTACTTCTCCAAAAGAATTATAATCTAAAGTCACACCTTTAAACAATTAAACACAATAAATTTATGAATGCTATGAATTCTATTAACACACCTCTAAACAATTGATCATGCTCTTCTCAACAATATATATTATATATGATATGTCTCTGCAGTGGAAGCCAAAGGTACTATCCTAAGCAAGGTCAACAATTGCTAAAGATTTCTCAAAGGCTCACTATTCCTATCTTGACTTATTATAGTTTCATGCCTTTAATATCTCTCCCGGACAATGACACCAAAAAATGTTGGGTAAAATTGAGGTTCAATTGGATGGCCTTTATATGGATATAGTTGAATCGAAATTACCCTAAGAATGTTAATCTGGGAATCATAGACTTGCAAGAGGTATCACAACTAATTGATCAAGGGGTGAAGATAATAAATCAAGAGATTTGTGAATGCTAATTACTACTTGCTAATAAATTGAATTTGTCTAAGTTACCACACACCTAGGATTACTTCTCCAAAAGAATTATAATCTAAAGTTCACACCTTTAAAAAATTAAACACAATACATTTATGAATGCTATGAATTCTATTAACACACCTCTAAACAATTGATCACACTCTTCTCAACAATATATATTATATATGATATGTCTTTTGATTCACATTAACTTATATAGTCTAAAATGCTCAACCATATTGACAACTACCTAGAATGGCCACTGGCCTGTTTCCTAAACATGGATAATAGTTTGTTTTGGCTACTAGCCATACATAAAAATTTATAAAATAGTCTGGCTAAAATAACATATGGCCAAAATTGAGCCATTCAAAACTATTTTCTTAATGTAACAAAATGACAACTTCAAAACTGTTCTTCCAACTGAATGGCCAACTCCATATTCTCACATCTTTAGTTCATGTAGCAGAAAGAATCAAAATGTATCAATATTTATACATTAAACATCTACTCTCTCAAGAAATATTTCAAACCTTAAGACTTTATTATATGCATTATATTCCTTAATAATTAATGGAAAAATAGGGGTTTAGACAGGCTTAAGACAAGGAAAAAGTTATAAAGAATGTACAAAAATAAAAGTAGTGTGCACACCCATCAAGGATCAGCGAGAGATGCAGTTTATAGATAAAGAATTTACACATCTATTAAACATGTAGTTACACAGCAAAAGGTTTCCAATTCCTATGAATATGATATGGACGCATAAGGGGTTGACACCGAGAGCTTCTTCATCTAGAGCTAGGCTAGAAGAGACACCATTGATCAGACACCCTATTGTGCCACCTCCCTCAGGAGGCCAGAATAAATAATCCATGAGACATTATTGGGATGTAATGTAGTAAATGCTGTCATAGGAGAATAGAAAGTTTGTGTTTGCTATTGTGGGAATTGTTGTTGATTGTAATGCATTGTCATGTGCATTTTTGGTATTTTCAACATATATTTGGATGCTTTTGTGGTTTTTTGAATATTTAAATGTTTTCGGGATGTTTGGCAAATATTCAGATTTTTTTCTTTTTGCGACAAATGTTGGAATGGTTTTGTTAGAGTAATTAGTTGTTTTCACTTATTAATTAAATCACTTTGATTTAATTAATTAAGTTGCTTATTACTCTAGTTTTCTTAAGCTATCTTGTAGGTACATATAATTAATATTTTATTAATTATAATGTGCAACCCTAGCTTTTTTAGGCTTTAGGTTACCCTTTTCGGGTTTCGATCTCCTTTATAAGGATTGATCTCTTTTTAAATTTATTAAATCCATTGAATACTATTTTTCTTCTTTGTCTGAGTTTTTTAGATCAAACCCTTGCCTCTTCTTGTCTTTTTCTTCTCCGTGATAGGTTTTTTGCATGTAGGTTTTCTTGGGCTTCATGGATTTGTGATGCACTTTTGGTCAAATCCTACATGGTATCAAAGCCAGATCTATTGTAGCTTGTTCGGTGTTTCAAGAAAAATGGAGAACAAGGGTTTGGCAAATCAGATTTGGTGTTTTTTCAAAAATTTTCTAAGAAAATAGGGGCCTCACCAATTTTTGGAGTAGGTTGAGGCCAAACAGACATCATGAATGGATTCAAAAGGCATCAAAACCCCCATTTTGATATAAAATTTATTCGATTTGGACAACATTGATCTACGAGGCATAATTTTTTTGTCGCATAGGGCCGTACGATCTTTGCACGCACTCCGAGGCACATAAATTTTTAAAAAAATTGAAAACAAATTATTTTTGAATGGTTTTTAGCCACGGTGGTTAGAAAATCATGGCAGAATTGCTAGTGGTTACCACTACAATCATCGCTGGTGGCCACTGTTGGCAGTTTGCCAGCGGCCTGCAGCCTGCCAGCAACTGCAACGACTCTTGCCGTGGCCTCATTGCCACTTCACTCGAGGTGGCCCTCCACCCTCCTACCACCTCATCCATCAATTTGTCAGTGGTGTAGGGGTGGCACTCTTTTTTTGTTTTATTATTATTTTTTTATTTAAAAAAAATATTTTTTCTTGCATTTCAGAGGGCCTGGTGGTTTTTTCTCTGTAACTTGAGCATACTGACGTATTTTTTTGATCTGAAAAATGTACCAGAAAGCTATTTTCAAGACAAAGATATTTGTTAGGCTTTTTTGAGTTTTAATGTAGTTTGATTGCCTATTTTGGTAGTCAAAGCCAGATGTTCTAATTTGCACTCCGAGAGGCGTATCTTGAGCATCCAATCTCTGATTTTGGACTTCTTTATATCCCTGGAAAGATCTTTCTATGTTCTTTTTAGTGATGCTAGTTGTTGTTCTAGATTATACTCTAGGAACATTTTATTTAGCCTTCTATGCTTTTGCATGCTGGTGGATATCCTAGCTGTTTTAGGTCTGAGGATCAATTTTGTTGTTTCAGATGCTTTGTTTTGGCTTGTACTTTCTATTGTACCAACCTTATGTTTTTTTATTATCATTGTTAATATTCATTGTAAGAATATTTATGCAAACACAATAAGATAAAGTGTCACTTCTTGCATTTTCAGATCTTTTTCATCATTGTGATTTTTTGTACTCGCACTATTTTATAAAGTGCCATGGGGGGATAGTTGATTGCCATTTAGGCCCTCTTCCTTTGTCAAGTGAGTGTCCCTTACATGACGTTAGCCCCATGATGTATCCATGACATGTGCCTTTATAGGTGTCTATACCTCACTCTTGATGTGTTTGGTTCCTGTGTTGTAGGAGATTTTTGACCCATCTTTTTAGTTGCCTGTCACCTCACCCCGTCTGCATTAGGGGGGGGGGGGGTTATATTGTTGTTCTATGCTTCCTTGGTTTGATGGTTTGTTAGTGTGAGCTATGTATTTAGTACTTGATCCTACATACTAGGTGATTGTAGTGGCTAGCTATTTATGCATTTCAGTGAGATGGATCATCTACCATATAGACACACTTGGTTCATGCCTTCTATTTCCGTGGAGGTTCTATAGATCAACACCTTTTGACAGAGTTTTGTGGTTTTTTATGCTTTAGTGGTTCTCTTCACGGTCTCTCTTTGTTCCTTCTTCTAGAACATTCTTTGCTATCTCTTTTTAGAGTAGGGTTTTTCCCATGTGGTTTTCTCTATTTCTCCATTTCATAGAGATTTAGTTGTATTGGGTACCTGATCAGGCCTTGTTGTTGGGACCCACTTTTCTACTTTCTTAGTTGTGCTAGGTTAGCTTACCTCCTGAGATTCACTTAAGGGGGGGTGTTAGAGTAATTAGTTGTTTTCTCTTATTAATTAAATCACTTTGATTTAATTAATTAAGTTTCCTATTACTCTAGTTTTCTTAAGCTATCTTTTAGGTACATATAATTAATATTTTATTAATTATAATGTGCAACCCTAGCTTTTTCAGGCTTTAGATTACCCTTTTAGGGTTTCGATCTCCTTTATAAGGATTGATCTCTTTGTAAATTTATTGAATCTGTTGAATAATAATTTTTCGTCTTCGTCTAATTTTTTTAGATCAAACCCTTGCCTCTTCTTGTCTTCTTCTTCTCCATGACAGGTTTTTTGCATGCAAGTTTTCTTGAGCTTCGTAGATTTGTTATGCGCTTTTGCTCAAATCCTACAGGTTTAACTCTCGTAAAAATGGGAACAAGACCATCCATGGAGTGAGGATAATCATGACTGGTCAACAAGAATGTTTATGTGTATATGAAGAACTAGTATACATAATAATAATGCCAACAGGAGGATGTTTCTCTAGGTGTGAGACAAGACATGCATTCTCAAGACCCATGAAAAGGCGTTTGGGGCCCAAAAGAGGACACGTGGGCCTTCAAGTATGAAAAATAGGGCCTTGAAAAGGCATTTTCCCTCAAGCAAGGCATGTTGGGGGCTCAAAAGACATTGGGGGTCTTGAAATATGGTGAAACAAGACCTATAAAAAGATGTTTGGGCCGAAAAAGGCATTTGAGGAGCCTAAAAAGGTGTTTCAGGGGCCTAAAAAAGGTGCTTTGAGCCCAAAAGGCACTAGAGGGGTCCAAAAAGGATGCATGGGCTTTGAAGAAAGAACTAGAGGGGCCTAAAAAAGGTGCTTTATGCCTAAAAAGGCATTGAAGGGGTCCAAAAGGACACTTGGGCCTTGAAAAAGGTGCTAGAGGGGCATAAAAAGGTGCTATGGGCCTAAAAAAGGCACTGGAGCAGTCCGGAAAGGACACATGGGCCTTGAAAAGGCACTAGAGGGGCCTAAAAAAGGCACTTTGGGCCTAAAAAGGCACTGGAGGGGTTTGAAAAGGACACGTAGGCCTTGAAAAAGAAACTAGAGGGGCCTAAAAAAAGTGCTTTGGGGCTAAAAAGGCATTGGAGGGGTCCAAAAGGACACTTGGGCCTTGAAAAGGTGTTAAATGGGGAAGCCAAGCTTGCACACTTATGCTTACTTATTCTGTTCCTCTAGTTGGGTGAGGATGAAAGAGTTCGACAGATATCTGGGCTTTCAAGATAGCATTGACATATTTGTTGAAGGAGGCTAGACTAATCATGGCCACTACAACTTAAATAAGACTAATGATTTGTGGGGAATTGTTGCTCTTGTCAAGCAAAGGTAAAGGAGGGCACCTCTCGTGCTATCTGTGTTGTGCCAAATTTTCCAAAGTCCCAGGAAATGTTTCAGGACATTACCATGCCTTTTCTTAATATCAACGGGGCATGTTGGGCTGAAATATCTAATGTCCTATTGTATAGCCCAACTGAGGAATTCACAGGAATTTTGGGGTGTTGTTGACAAGAATTTCCCCCTTTTTGAATGCCTTTGGCTAGTTGTGAATTTTTTGATGATTTTTTAATTTTTTTTAGCATTTTTGGACAATTTTTGAATATTTTTTTAGCATTTTTGAACAACTTTTGAATTTTTTTAGCATGTTTGCACAATTTTTGAATTTTTTTGGTAATTTTAAGCTATTTTTGGATTTTTTTTTGAAATTTTGCATGATTTAAATTTTTTTTTGGTAGTTTTGGATGATTTTTAAATTTTTTTGGTAGTTTTGGATGATTTTTAAATTTTTTTGGTAGTTTTGGATGATTTTTAAGTCTTTTTCGTAGTTTTGGATGATTTTTGGGTCTATGGGGTGAAACAGAGGATGTGAGTGAGATTTGTGTCTAATACGGGGGTAGCTAGGACCATGTGAGGTAGCTAAAGATGCAATGACAAGAGTTGATGATGCCAAATGGGTGGACTAAGGGCTAAAATAAATATTGGAGATCATTGGTCAAGGTGGATGGTAGAGATGTGCATCGATTTTCTTGCAATTCATGTCATTGGTATCTCAATACATAATCAGACTCCCTGTTTTGCTAAATTTGTTGTGCTCCCCATTGTTGCTATCATACTATATGTCTCCACTACTTTGAACTACATTTGATGCCAAAGAACCATGGCATTGTGACTCCCAAGTGTTTCTTAAATCCTACTACAACCACTTCTAGTTCTAGTTTAGTCTTTGCTTTGTGGCACGTGTTGGCACTCAAAATTGTAGCTCAAATATTGAGCACTATTGAATAAATTAAGCCCTATAAAAGCTTTTGATGCCTATGTGCCCGGTTGTACCTTTGAGCCCCATGAGGTGTTTAATATTTCTAACACCTTCCATTCAGTATATCTAAGCACCCCATGAAGTTAGATTGACATTTCAAGCCATTTTGTGATGTCCCGTTTTGAGCATTTGTCAAATCTGCATTTTCACCTGTGTCAAACAACGATAGGAGGCCATGTTCACAAGTGAAAACCTCACATCTAGTATTTTTTCATGACTCACCACTTTGGAAATGTATAGTGTCCATATTTGAGAGCCTATGTTTTGGATTTTGAGTCATTTTGAATCTGTTTGCCTAGGTTTTGAATCCCTCAAAGTTAGTCAGTTATTAGTGTCATGCTGATATGAAATGTTCAAAATTTTGGGAAGCCCTATTTGACAAGTTATAACTCTGACCCAGTTGACCAAAATGTTAAAATTCCTTTTGTGTTGCATTTTAGAGGTTAGAGACTTGTTATATTTCAAGTTTCAACTCATGATGAATCCATTTGATCCATTTTCAAACAAGATTCCAAACGTGATTTCTAACTTTTTACTAGTGTCATAAAGTGCAAATTGATTAGTACCCCTGTTTGTGATGTCATATCTCAAAATTCATGATAGGTGAGGTTGAATGGATTGTACCACTGTGTTTTTCTCTTAAAATACTTTAAGTGTGTCAATTTGCATGTCTTGACGAATCTGTTTGCACACTTTCCCAAGTCAATTCCATTTGCAAAAATCACTTTTTTGCCATTGTTTCAATTTGCAAAATTCTCAGTAGCCTACTTTGACCGCTCACCATTTACACCCAATTATTTGTCGTAGATCCATACTCTCCTCATGATAGTGAACCAACACCCCAATTTTTGTTTCTCCAAGTGTTCGTTTACCTAGTTTTCAAAGCCAAATCTGAACCCAATTTATTGTTTTCTAACTTGTTTTCTTTCAAGCAGTTCTAAGAGCTCAACTCTGATGGTCAATATCTTTTGACCCTGAATTTGTCATGAGATGACATTCGACAGGGTGCAAGAGTGCCAAACAAAGATTCAGGGGGTCAGATTTCAGAGCCCAGTTAGGTGTTTGGATCAATTTTTAAGGCCGATCAAAGGACCCTTTGGCATTAAATTGACAGTTTGCAATATAATGGTAAAATAAGTTTTGAGTGATTTTTCAGTAGTCAAATGTGTTTTGAATCAGTATCAGGAAATTAGTGGATCAATTTGATGGTTCAGGTGTTTGAAAATGAATTTTTTTTTTAGCCAGACACACTTTGGGGCCTGACTGATTCCATTAAATTAATAAAGTGTCATGGGGACTGAATTATTATTATTTTATTATAATATTGAAATTGAAATGTTGTGTGAAAACTATGGATAAAGGTAATGCTTGAGATGGCAAATGGAAAGAGTACAGTGGTTTCAAAGATTGAAAACCGAAGAAGGGTCTCCTGAATCACTTCGATTTTGACATTAACATTGACATGCCTACAACTTCCAACAATTAAAACCACCTTAGATTGTTATATAGTTGTATTACACATTTGTATCAAGGGTAATCTATGACTCTAAGAAAGGGATGAGAGTTGAAGGTAGCAAGGTGAAGCCATTGAATGTAAAAAGAAGTCGACATGTGAGGAAGTCTATGGAATCAAGACTGGCAAATTTAGTAACTATCTTTGTAATTCGGAGCACTCATAGCTATTGGAGTTCAAATAGAAAGAAACTCCTCTATATTAGTAGTTAATTTATTTTTATGTGCCTTCATTGAAGATAATCAGTTCACCAATAGGATGAATTCAAAAAAAGGTGACAAGTATTTTAGTCAAGGTCGAGTTGATGACAATATAGAGACACTAAAAAACACTTTTAAGTCTTTGTGGAATCAACTTTTTCTATAGTTGATTACTATGACTCTAAGTTGAAGGTGCATAAGGGGGTCCAAGAAGTGGAAAGATCATTGAAAAGTATGGATTTACACATCTAAGTGCTAGAGATCTGTTGCGGGTTGAGAGTAACTCTAGCTCTGAAAATGGAAACATTTGGAGCAATCAAGGAGACCTCTTACTCAAGTACCAATTTCAAGAGTTAACTAGTTTGACACTGGTAAAACTAATTTTGAAATCTCAGCCAATTGAAGAGCAAACACGTGAGAAGACAAAGCATGCATGCAAGAACAGAGCAAGTCGTAGTTAAAGCTAGAAAGGAAATGTTGAGGCAGGGGAGCTCCACCAACATAGAATTGAAAACATATGGAGGAAGTAGCTTGTTTTGAATAAGGCACATTCAAAGGAGGAAATTATGTCTTGTGTAAAGAAGAACAACCTCCATGCAAAACTTATTACCATAGGCAACTAGAGCATCCATGCTAAATACAAGGGAATCTGCCAATTAAAGGAAGGGCGATGCACCATACAAAACAAGGCATAGAACAAGACAATACGCATGAAGAAGGATTCCACAGCTTCAAAAGGATGTTGCATGCAAATGAAGAAGTGCCAAAGGAAGATAGATGCCAGTTAAGAAGAAGCCACATGCAAATGAAGACCATGACAAGGAGACATAACAAGAGTAGACACTAAAGATAAAGGAGCGGCTTAAGAAAAAAGCCCACCCAGACATGAAAGAAGCCTATGTTCAACAATGGAAGCTCCACACATAGGAGAGAGACCATGTAGAAGGAGGAAGCCATTGCTCCAAGCAAGGAAAGCCACTCATGCAAAGACAAGGAGCTGTGGCTAGGATGGGAGGTGTAAATCGACCAAGCTAGATATGTGTAAAGTAAATCCGTCAAGGAGGAGTGAAATGTAAGTGAATGAATTGAGCAACGTAGAACATGCCTGTAGAGAACTCCACACACCCAAAAGATAGGTAGCTGGGCAGTCAAAGCCATAGTCCATGCTAAAACAGAGCATCAACGTATAAAAAGAGAAAACCTGTGTGGAAGCCACCATTTTTAAGGTAAAAATCATGGAGCAAAGGGGAGCTCAATGAAGAATGGAAGCTACTAGTCTAAGGCTTTTGCCCATGGCTTTTAAAAGGAGCTCCCACAAAGAAGGTGACAGCAAGGGAAATGTTCATCACTGAGTAGAGAAGAAGTAGGCACGAAGGAGAGTAAGATAGAAGCTATTAGTAGGGAGTCCATAGCTTAGAAGCCCCCCTCGGCAAATAGGAACATTGAAATGGAAGTGCAAAATTTCCATGAGTTTGCAAAGTGCTAGTGAAAGTGCAGGGCAGAGCATAAAATAATAAAAAGCCAATATCCCACATTCGGCAGGAGAAGAGCATTTTAGGTATTTAAATATTATAGTGCTTGATATGCATTGTGTTGTAAGACATGGGCTTTTTAGAAGCCATAGGTAGTTTAGTGGGGCTTGGTCAGCCAGTTAGAGGTGAATGAAGTATAATTTTGAACGAACACGTAGACAGAGATGACATCACCAAGTGACCGAAAAATTCCAAAATTCGGTGATTTGCTATATTGCCATGAAAAAATGGTAAGGTTTTCTAGTGGCGACATAGCGAATTGCTAGAAAACCTCCAAAATTTGGCCAAGGTAAAATACAACATGGGTCCCACTTCCAATGTAGTTAACAAACTAGTGAGTGAAAAGTGGTAGTCGGGTAGTGGGAATAGAATGACTTAGCAATGATGTGGAGTTCTAGACCAATTGCAAAGTGCCACATGGTACAAATTCCAAGGATGGTGATAATGTGGTAGATAATGATTAGATGGCACCAGATTGTGCCACGTGCCAGATTAGAGGGTATTCATTATGTCACTAAGGAAAAGATGCACACCAGTTAATATAGCGACGTAACAAATATGACATGGCACCTAGGTGGTGCAGTGACATGGTGGCAAGGTGGACTAGTCTAACAGTGACACATGGTAGAGATTTCTTATGTGGCATGTTTCCTGAGGTGCTGATGTGGCATGGTGACATGGCAGAGTGAGGTGGCAAAACATAAGACCAATTAAATCATGACATGTGTCACTAGGCTACTCAATAGGTTTGACCCAGATAGAGAATGGTGGAGAATTTTGGAAAATTCAAATTTTAATATTATATTAATTTGCCCCCAAAAATCATCATGCAGTTCCTTTTTAATAAAGTTGGATTTTTTATATAGTTAAAACTATATAAAAGGTTTTAAATTTTGCAATAATGCTATGGAAGCCATGAGCAGAGGCCTAAAACTTCAGAGGGGCATAATTAGGGTGATTTTTATCCAAAATAGGCTCTCCAATATACCATTAGAACCGAGGAGATCTGAATTTCCATTTTTTAGGTTGGTTTTCGCATAGGTGCTAACTAGTTCGCACTATAAGCCAATTTGTGATTCTCAAGGCATTCTCAACAGAACAAATAGATTTCATTATCACTCATCAGAATTGGTTAGAGGGCAGATATGAAGACTATTTGAAGCCAAAATGTCAAAAAAACAACTTTGAAAAGATTGTATTGCATTTTGTAGGCCTTTTAACTGATTTTTGGCTTTGCCTTATTTTGAGATCCGACATCAAAATCAGTTATTTTGCTATCAAGTTTTTGAGATATTTTATGCTTTTGAGAGCCAAAATGGTTAAGGATTTGATTCACCCATTATAGAGAGAGATTAGAGAGAGTCTTTTCATTGCTAAGAGAGGGAATTCCAAATGGACACATGTCAGATGCAGAGTAGATTTGTGAATTCCTTCATTCTATATCATCCTCATTCTTTCTCATTTTAGATGTTCCAGTTTGTTGGAGAAAAATTGCTCATGGCTGTGATACCAAGATTTGGTTCTAGTCTTGATGTATTCCCAATACTGAGACACCATTCTTTAGCATAATTCACTTATATGAACAGCAATAGTGCAGATTATAGTATAAGTTTAGATCTATTAGGTGTTTTGTGTTTTCATTTCATGCATATGAATGTATTATTTCAAAGAAATTAATACAAAGAACAATAGGTTGAGTTTCATCTTGAATCTTGTCTCCTTTATCAGTAATCTTCAGTATTCTATGATCTTTGAACAAAGAGCCTAGGTCATAGTTGCAGTCCCTTAAGACTGTATATTATTTCATTATTGCTTATAACTCAAGGGGTAATGTAAACGGTTCAAGGAAATCAACATGGTTGCAAGTTTACTGATGGGGATATCATGTAAGAATGGGATTTAAATTGAACATGGATGTCTATTCATAAGGCGAATGGATGGATCAAATATCTAAATATATAAATAAGTATCAGATATCCATATGCATGTATTTGATTCATGGAATTGCCCAATGGTTAAGGCACTGATTAGCTATAGGATCACTTGTTTATGTTGTTGTATATCTAAGGTTTTGTTGAATCAACATTATTAATCAAAAATTTTTCCCTTCATGTTGAAGAGCTACAATAGAATGCCCTCACTCAACTTGTGAATTTCATAGATTTGCATCTAACTACTACAGATCTATGTCATTGCATGACTTATTAGGATATATAAGGGTTTCATCTTCTAGTATTAGGTTTAGGTTTATGTTTAATTGCATTGGTACCATACATCAAAACCTCAAGGTCAACCTACCTAGGTCTTACAAAGCCTGAAGTGAAGAAGGGTCAAGCCTTATAGTTGGCTCGGTGTCTAAAATAGTATGTTGAAGATGGGAGTTAGCTACCCCTAGATGTACCATATTCTCATCGGGGTAATCTAAAACCTATAACATTTTTCCTTATAGTTGGCCCAGTGTCTAAAATAGTATGTTGAAGATGGAAGTTAGCTGCCCCTAGATGTACCATATTCTCATCAGGATAATCTAAAACCTATAACATTTTAAATCACCAAAAAAATGATGACTTTTTTGGGGATTGTATTGAATCTATGTGATGGACAAACCTTGAGAATTTAAAGAAGATTCAATACATCAAATTTTTTTTGCTACAATAGCAGGGTTGTGAGGTGTTTTCCATATCCTTGCTAAATTTCATGCACCCCAGTAAGTTTTTATCCCTTTATAGTAGTATGTTGCGAGACTTGGATTTAAATTGTGTTTTATGAATACTCCAAGTCTATATCCAATTAGGTTAGTTTCTACAAGTGTTATAAAGTTTTAGAGTCAGAGGATTGATTAGTATCTTGTTCTCTTTTCAAAATATTTGAGGATCTACAAGTTTATTTCATGATGAAAGTCTAGTTTAGAATTAGATCAGTGATAATTTGTGTTTCAAAATCATTTCTCACAATTGTGAGTGGAAGATCTATCTCTGCAACCAATGGCATTTAATTGTATGTGTATTTTGTTGAGGGCTTTCAACACATTGTTGGGCAGATCTGAATTTGTTGTTGAAATTTTTTGTTTTAAAAGAGAAGTGTAGTTTGGATTTGACAGTGTTGAAGAGTTATGTTTCAACTTTGTATAGAGGTTTCAAATTCAAGATAAATCTGAAGAGTGTTTCTTCTATCTGATGTTGTTTCAAATTAGTTTGTAGTTCTGTTTAAATCTAATTCAATTCATGTCTCACTTACTGTGAGTGGCGACTCAAAGTCAATCTTTGTACCAGTGTAGTATTATACATGAATTGTGATTAGTTGCTATAGGAGAAGAACAAATCTGATGAGGTTGAAACATTTAAATGGTTGCAAGATTTTTGGTGTGTTGATTCAAAAGGTTTAGTAAGGATTTGATAAGACTTCGGGTCTGTTGTTCTAAATGGTAGGCAGAGAATTTTTAGCAATCCAAATCTTGAGGTATTCTCATTTTCATGTATTCTCTTTTCATGAAAATTGATTGTGAAAAGTGTTCAAGAGAATTTTAGCACTAAAAGGAGGAGAATAGTTTAAAAGGTTTTATACACTTCATTGGATCGGTTTCAACTTGTTGTATAAAGTTGTGAAGTGTATTTGAAATGTTTATTTGGTAGAAGGGTATAGATTTGCTACAAATTACAAATCAGATTTATTATGGGTGAATGAGTTTTGTATCTTTGGAGAATGTCATGTTTCATTTCATCTAGTATGCAGTCAGTTAGTAAAGTTTCTAGACCTATTTCTACCAAGCGATATATGCCATTAAATTTCGATGGTATTCCTAGTTTCCCGAATGTCATTCGTAATGATATTAGAAAATGTTTTCCTAAGTTTAATGGGAACCATCTTGTTTTAGCTAGTCATCATGTTGAGTTGTTTAGTGATTTGATGGGTGACTATGAGATTTCTTGTGAAGACATTCACATGAAACTATTTTTTTCAAACCTTAGAAGGTGATGCTAGAGACTAGTTTTCTTTTTTACCAGTGTGTTTCATTTCATCTTGGGGTGAGTTGCATTTCACCTTCATGGAGCAATTTAGAGAATGGGTAAGCATATCTGATTCTTATAATAAGTTTTTGAGGATTCACATTGAGAGTGATGAACTTGTCCCTCAATTTAACATCAAATTTGTGAGAGTTTTGAATGAAATCCCTGAGAGTTATAGACCCAATGATCAAATATGTTTAGCTATTTACTTTGATGCATTTGACCAAAAAATGAATTATCTACTAAGGGATAAAGAACCATAGACATTATATCAGGCTTTTTGTGATTGCTAGGGATATTGAAAATAATTTGAAGTACAGATTGACTAGAGGTCATTTTTCTATGTATGATTACCGATATAATGTGTTTGAAAGAAAGGATGAATGTAGCATAGATGCTTTAGTTTCAAATAAGCATATCAAAACCCTTGCTATAATGTATAATCAGATTGAAAATTCAAATCAAAATATGTGTATAAGGAAGGTTAGTCTAGTTACAAATGAAGGCACACATGTTTTTGATGTGTTTCAGACTTTGATAGGGTTCAACATTATGTTGATTTTAAAAATCAAGGTTTAGTTATAGGAATAAGTTCTTCCCATGATAATTATATGTATAATGATTTAACTAACACTTCAAATTTTGAGGTTGTTACACCTAGATCTCAGTCTTGTGCAAGTGAGAAGGCTGAGAGTTATCTCTCTAATCATGAGTTTAATGTTGTTGATCCAACATGTCATGGAGAGATAACATGAGATGAAGAATGTAAGTCACATTCATCTCAGTTTCAGTCAAAAGAACAAAGTGTATATATTTCTAATGTTTCAACAGTAGATGGTAATAGGGATTCACTTGATCAATTCGATATGTAAAAATGATTTATCTTATTCATAGATTACATCATGTTGAAAGTGTTATTAAATCTGAATTTGAAAAACAGTCATCTCAACGTACGTATGAAGAAGTTGAAAGTCATGTTTCAAGTGATGACAGTAAAGTTGTTGATTTGATGTATTATCAAGAGGAATCATATGAAGGAGATGATGAAAGCAGTTACTCGAATGAAAGTGAGGAAAATGACACTACATGTTTACCTTCATATGAGTTTGATGCTAATTGGGAAGAAGAAATCAATGATGGAAGTGAACATTCATCTGAAGGTGAAGGTATGACTTCTTTTTCTGAATCTGAAAAGGAAAGTGCATCTCAGTTTTTGTGTCATACAAATTAGTTAACCAATGAAGAATTTGAGAATGATTTGTCCTCAAGGTATGAAGATAAAGAAATGTTGAATCCAATTAATGTTAATAAATTTGAATATGAATATTGTAGTGAAGAGTTGCCAAGTGTTCCTACATTAGACAATAAATTTCCAGCATGTAGTGAAGGGTTTAGGAATGATTCATGGTTTTTTCATAATGGTTATACTAATCAAGATAATGAAGAGAATGTACTTATGAACACTATATGTTTGGTAGAAGATATAGCAAGTGAGTCTTCATATAGTTTTTCCTTTTCTTCATACACTGAAAGTCTCCATGAGGATGAAGTGGGTAATGATTTTAAAGTATATACTAATGCTTTAGATGATGAAGGCTGTGATGATGAGCAACCCATGTTTTGTCCAAATGTTCAAAGAGGATCCCTACATGGATTTATCAACCCTTTGTTTGAAGAATACATGGAGGTTTTAGATTTAGCTAGGTTAGATGCAAATGGTGATACACTGCCATACCGTTGTAACAACTCAGAATATTCATCTTCCATCTATGATGCTGAATTCTCTAATGATGTTTCATTTTGTGAGCTTGAAGATGAGGTGTTTGATAGAGTTATCTTTGAAGAGAAAATAACACTTAATAATAAGTTTTATGATGATTCAAATGAGGTAAAAACTAGTTAGCATTTCAATTGTGAAGATGCATCAGGTGGTTGTGATGTGATTTTAGATTTCAATGATGATGTTATGTGTGAATATAAATCTGATTTCTCATTTGAAATTCAGCTGGCAACACTTGAGGAGATGCAAAGTCAAGGTGAGTTGAAAATTCATGATATATATAACTCTTTCTATAAAGTTGAATATGAGCACTTTGTGTTTCTGGTAGACAAAATGCATGAATCAGTTAGTAGGGATGAGTTTCAGTTTGATGTTGGCATTCATGAGCATGTTGGTTTTATCTTTTATAGTGAGCAAGAGGTTGAAGTTTTGTCAAGTTTTCATAAGAACTATGAAAGTGATGATGATAATTTTGTTTTGCCTAATGAGATGATTTGCAAATGTTGATATGTTTGGTGAAGCAAATATAGATGAAAGTTCTGGTTTACCTCATAATGAAAGGAATGAGAATCATATTTTTGACAGAGGTAGAGGTTGTGAGAAAGTTCGGTGGTCGGGGGTCATCGTGTGTACATAGTAGTTGTAGTTGTTTTTGCTTTCAATAAAGCTATTCGAGAGAAGTTTTTGGGAATGGTCTACTTCTTCCAAAGATTTGAATCCTTTCCATGCCCAAAAGGGACATGCATCCCTAGACAGAGGCATTATTGGGGCTCAAAATTGTAGCCCAAATTTTGAGCACTATTGAAGAAATTAATCCCTTTAAAAGCTTTTGATGCCTATGTGCCCGGTTGTACCTTTGAGCCCCATGAGGTGTTCAATGTTTCTAACACCTTCCATTCAGTATGTCTAAGTGTCCCATGAAGTTAGATTGACATTTCAAGCCATTTTGTGATGTCTCGTTTTGAGCATTTGTCAAATCTGCATTTTCACCCAAGTGTCCAACAATGACAGGAGGCCATGTTTGCAAGTGAATATCTCACACCCAGTATTGTTTCATGACTCACCACTTTGGAAATGTCTAATGTCCATACCTAAGAGCCTATGTTTCATATTTTGAGTCATTTCAAGTCTGTTTGCCTAGGTTTTGAATCCCTCAAAGTTGGTCAATTATCAATGTCATGCTGATATGAAATGTTCAAAATTTTGGGAAGCTCTATTTGACAAGTTATAACTCTGACCCAATTGACCAAAATGCTAAAATTCATCTTGCATTGCATTGTAGAGGTCAGAGACTTGTCATGTTTCAAGTTTTAACTCATAAAGAATGCATTTGATCATCTTTCAAACGTGATTCCAAATGTGATTTCTAACTTTTTACTAGTGTCATAAAGTGCAGATTGATCAGTACCACTGTTCGTGATGTCATATCTCAAAATTTGTGATAGGTGAGGTTGAATGGATTGTACCACTATGTTTTCCTCTAAAAATACTTTAAGTTTTTCAATTTGCAAGTCTTGACGAATCCGTTTGCACACTTTCCTAGGTTAATTGCATTTGCAAAAATTGCTTTTCTGCCATTGTTTCAATTTGCAAAATTCTAAGTAGCCTACTTTGACTACTGGCCATTTGCGTTTGGTTATTCATCATAAACCAAAATTGTAGATCCATAACTCTCCTCATGACGGTGAACCAACACCCCAATTTTTGTTTCTCCAAGTGTCTGTTTACCATGTTTTCAAAGCCAAATCTAAATTAAATTTATTGTTTTCTGACTTGTTTTCTTGCAGGCAGTTTTGAGAGGTTAACTTTGACTGTCAATATCTTTTGACCCTAAATTTTTCATGACACGAGATTCAATAGGGTGCAAGAGTGCAGAACAGAGAATCAGGGGGTCAGATTTTAGAGCCTAGTTAGGTGTTTGGATAAGTTTTTAAGGTCAGTCAAAGGACCCTCTAGCATTAAATTGACAGTTTGCAAAATAATGGTAAAATAAGTTGTGAATGATTTTTCAATGGTCGAATGTGTTTTGAATCAATATCAAGCAATCAGTGGACTAGTTTGATGGTTCAGGTTTTTGAAAATGATTTTTTTTCAGCCGAACTCACTTTGGGGCCCGACTGATTCCATTAAATTAATAAAATGTCATGGGGACTAAATTGTTTTTTATTATTATAATATTGAAATTGAAATGTTGTGTGAACAACACTGTGGATAAAGGCAATGCTCAAGATGGAAAATAGAAAGAGTATAGTGGTTTCAAAGATTGAAAACCAAAGAAGGATCTTCTGAATCACTTGGATTTTGACATTAACCTTGACATGCCTACAACTGCCAACAATTAAAACCACCTTAGATTGTTATATAGTTGTATTATACATTTGTATCAAGGGAAATCTATGACTCTAAGATAAGGACAAGAGGTGACGACAGCAAGGTGAAGCCACTGATTGTAAAAAGAAGTTTGCATTTGAGGAAGTCAATGGAATTAGGACTAGCAAATTTAGTAATTGTCTTTATAATTTGGGGTGCTCATAGCTATTGGTGTTCAAATAAAAGAAACTCCTCTAGATTAGGAGTTAATTTATCTTTATATGCCTTCAGTGAAGACAATCAGTTCACCAATAGGATGAATTCAAAAATAAGGTGACAAGTAGTTTAATCAAGGTCGAGTTGATGACAATATAGAGACAATAAAAAATGCTTTAAAGTCTTTGTGGAATCAAATTTTCTGTAGTTGATTACCATGACTCTAAGGAAAAGGTGCATAAGGGGATCCAGGAAGTGGAAAAGGTACTCAGTGTGCAAAGATCATTGAAAAGTATGGATTTAGACATCTGAGTGCTAGAGATCCATTACAGGCTGAGATTAACTCCATCTCTAAAAATGGAAACAATTGGAGCAATCAAGGAGACCTCTTACTCAAGTACAAATTTCAAGAGTTAACCAATTTGATGCTGGTAAACCTAATGTTGAAATTTCAACCGATTGAAGAGTAGACACATGAGAAGACAAAGCATGCATGAAAGAACAGAGCAAGTCGTAGTCAAAGTTGGAAAGAAAACACTAAGGCAAGGGAGCTCCACCAAAATAGAATTAGAAACATATGGAGGAAGCAACATTTTTTGAATAAGGTGCATTGAAAGGAGGAAAGCACATCTTGTGTAAAGAGGAACAAGCCCCACACAAAGCTTATTACCATAGGCAACTAGAGCATCCATGCTAAATATAGGGGAATCTGCCAATTAAAAGAAGGGAGAATCACCATATAAAACAAGGCATAGAACAAGACAATACACATGAAGAAGGAGTCCACAACTTCAAAAGGAAGCTGCATGCAAATGAAGAAGCACCAAAGGAAGATAGATACCAGTTAAGAAGAAATCACATGCAAATGAAGACCATGACAGGGCGACATAACAAGAGTAGATGCTAAAGATGAAGGAGTGGCTTAAGCAAAAAGCCCACACAGACATGAAAGAAGCCTATGTTGAATAGTGAAAACTCCACGCATAGGAGAGAGGCTATGTAGAAGGAGGAAGTCATTACTCCAAGCAATGAAAGCAACTCACGCAAAGACAAGGAGCCATGGCTAGGATGGGAGGTGTAAATTGACCAAGTTGGATATGTGTGAAGTAAATCCATCAATGAATTGAGCAAGGCAAAACACGCCTATAGAGAACTCCACGCACCCAAAATATAGGGAGCTAGGTAGCCAAAGCCATAGTCCACGCTAAAATAGAGCATCAATGCATAAAAGGAGTAGACCCATGTGAAAGTTGTAATTTTTGAAGTAAGCCATGGAGAAAAGGGGAGCTTGATGAAGAATGGAAGTTGCTAGTCTAAGGCTTTTGTCCACGCCTTTTAAAAGGAGCTCCCATGAAGAAGGTGACAGTAGGGGAAATGTTCATCACTAAGCAAAGAAGAAGTAGGCGCTAAGGAGAGTAAGATAGAAGCCATTAGCAGGGAGTCCAAGGCTTAGAAGCCACCCTCGGCAAATAGGAACATTGAAATAGAAGTGCAGAATCACCATGAGTTTGCGAAGCACTAGTGAAAGCACAGGGCAAAGCATAAAACTATAAAAAGCCAATATCCCACATTCAATAGGAGGAGCATTTGAGGTATTTAAATACAATAGCACTTGATATGCATTGTGTTGTAAGACATGGGCTTTTTAGAAGCCGTAGGTGGTTTAGTGGGGCCTGGTCAACTAGTTGCGGGCAAATGAAGTATAAATTTGAACGAACACACTGAATGAGATGACATCACCAAGTAGCCAAAAAAGTCCAAAATATGGCGATTCGCTATATTGCCACCAAAAAATGGTGAGGTTTTCCAGTAGCAACATAGAAAATTGTATGAAAGCCTTCAAAATTTGGCCAAGGTAAAATGCAATGTGGGTCCCACTTCTAATGCAGTTAATGAACTAGTAAGTGATAAGTTGCATTTAGGCAGTGGGAATAGAATGACTTAGCAATGATGTGGAGCTTTGGACCAATCACAAAGTGCCCTATGGCACAAATTCCAAGGATGTGATGATGTCGCAGATCATGATCAGATGGCACCAAATTCATGCCATGTGGCAAATCTGAGGGTATTCACTATGTCACTAAGGCAAAGTTGCATGCCAATTAATATAGAGACATAGCGAATATGACATGGCATCCAGGTGGCGCAGTGACATGGTGGCAAGGTGGACCAGTCTGATGGTGACACATGGTAGAGGTTTCTAATGTGGTACATTTTTGGAGGTGCTGACATGTCATAGTGAGGTGGCAGAATAGAAGAACAATTAGATCATGACATGTGTCACCAGGCTGGTCAACAAGTTTGACCTAGATAGAGAATGGTGGAGAATTTTGGAAAATTCAAATTTTAATATTCTATTAATTTGCCCCCAAAAATCATCATGTAGTTGCTTTTTACTAAAGTTGGAGTTATTATATAGTTAAAACTATATAAAAGGTTTTAATTTTTGTAATAATGCTATGGAAGCCATGACCAGAGGCCTAAAACTTCAGAGGGGCATAACTGGTGCAATTTTTATCCAAAATAGGTGCTCCAATATACCATCAAAACTGGGAAGATCTAAATTTTCCATTTTTGAGTTCAATTTTTGCATAGGTGCTCATTGGTTCACACTATAAGCCAATTTGTGACTCCTGGGGCATTCTCAGCAGAATAAGAAGATTTCATTATTGATCATCAGAATTGGTTAGAGGGCATATATGAAGACTGTTTGAAGCTAGAATGTCAAAAAAACAACTTTGAAAATATTGTATTGCATTTTGGAGGCCATTTAATTGATTTTTGGATTTGCCTTGTTTTGAGATCTGGCATCAAAAGTGGTTATTTTGCCATCAATTTTGTGAGATACTTTACGCTTTTGACAACCAAAATGATTAAGGATTTGATTCACCCATTGCAGAGAGAGAGATTAGATAAAGTCTCTTCATTGCTAAGAGAGGGAGTTCCAAGTGGAAACATGTTAGATGCAGAGTAGATCTAGGAATTCCTTCATTCTATATCATCCTTATTCTTTCTCATTTTAGAGATTCTAGTTTGTTGGAGAAAATTTTCTCATGGCCGTGATATCAGGATTTGGTTCCAGTCTTGATGTATTCCCAATATTGAGACACCATTCTTTAGCCTAATTCTCTTATATGAATAGCAGTAGTGTAGATTATAGTATAAGTTCATATCTATTAGGTGTTTTGTGTTTTCATTTCATGCATATGAATGTATTTTTTCATGGAAATTAATACAAAGAACAATAGGTTGAGTTTCATCTTGAATCTTGTCTCCTTTATTAGTAATCTTCAGTGTTCTATGATCTTTGAACAAAGAGCCTAGGTTGTAGTTGTAGTCCCTTAAGGCTATATGTTATTTCATTGTTGCTTATAACTCAAGGGGTTATGTAAATGCTTCAGGGAAATCAATAGGGTTGTAAGTTTACTGATGGGGATATCATGTAATAATGGGATTGAAATTAAACATGGATGTCTATTCATAATGTGAATGGATAAATCAAATATCTAAATATATAAATAAGTATCAGATATCCATATGTATATATTTGATTCATGGAATTACCCAATGGTTAAGGCACTGATCAGTTATAGGATCACTTGTTTATGTTTCTATATATCTGAGGTTTTGTTGAATCAACATTATTAATTGAACACTTTTCCCTTCATGTTGAAGAGCTACAATAGAATGCCCTCACTCAGCTTGTGAAATTCATAGATTCACATCTAGATACTATACATCTATGTAATTGCATGAGTTATCAAGAGATATAAGGGTTTCATCTACTATTATTAGGTTCAGGTTTATTTTAATTGCATTGGTACCATACATCAGAACCTTAAGGTCAACCTACCTAGGTCTTGTAGAGCCTGAAGTGAAGAAGGGTCAAGCCTTATAGTTGGCTCAATGTCTAAAATAGTATGTTGAAGATGGGAGTTAGCTGCCCCTAGATGTACCATACTCTCATCAGGGTAATTTAAAACCTATAACATTTTAACACACCAACAACATAGACAGAGGCTACTACATGAACATAAAAAGTTGTGGGTATACATTCAATCAAGGAAAAGGGCTTTGATTTGCTCTTGTTATTGTTATTGTTATTGCTATTATGAGCTATGTTTCTCATACTTTATTGTTGCTACCATACTGGTTATTTTTGCTACTATGAATCCACTTTTGATGCCAAAAGACCTCATAATTGTAACCCACAAATGTTTCTCAATGGAGTATGTGTGAAATTAATTCTTGATCGAATACCAGCCTAATAGACTACTCCATTCCAGGCTATAAGCTTCTCAACCCTAGATAAAAAAATGATTTTCTTCCAAATACCTCCAAATAATTCAACTGTAAATGCTACCCCTTTCTCTTATTCCTATCTTTTATTAATTGCAATGGAAAGCCACAAAAAACCAAATTTTGTCTCAGAGACAGAAAATCAACCATTCAGCTATAGTCCCTTTTTTAGCATTGAAGGCTTTTTATTTTTTTAGGGAAGTCCAAAAGTGCTATCTCTCACCCCTTTTCAAACTAGATGTGGCATTCTCACTTCTTTTGTACCATTTTTTTTAATACTTTTTTGATTTTTTTGATGTTTTTATATACCATCACAATCTAAAAGTTAGTAAGTACCAGTCCTAAAGGATTCTGTTGGTGTTTTGAAAAACTACTAAGCAACAAAAAGCTCAATACCAAAATGACATCACTCACACAATCTAAGGACTAGCCAATTCCTATTAACAATTATATGTGCAAACCATTTGGACCCAACTTCAACAAAACCAAGGGTGGTTTTCTGCTCTTTAGGCTCTGCAAAACTAGGGTGGGTATACCGAGGGATGATTCAAGACTAGGAAACACTGTACGAGAATTATTTTAGTTTCATTCTTATTCTCATCTCATATTCTTAAATACATGCATAATTCTTGACAATTTGATAAACACATCCTATATAACAGATCTAGCCAAAATTCTTCTATAGATCTACACGAGTTCTCAACAATAGTGGCTAACTAAAGCTTAAACATTCCATGCAAACAAGTACATGCCAACTATGAAAATCTTCAAGAAATAAAAGTAAAATTGATTATAATTCTACATTTGAAAACTATTTATGACACATTTCTCTTCCAGCTAAATCAATTTGACCAGTGCCTAATCCATTGGGGTTCAAAGTCTACAACAAATCCTTAGATCTAATTTGTTGCCTTACAACAAATATTATCAGCAATTCTTATCAAAATTCATCATTCAAAAAATCCTTTCTACTACTACAACAACCTTATCAAATTCATCAAAGCTTTTACTTAATCCATTGAACTAATAGAAGTGATGAATATATATACAACCTAACTAGATTGCATTCAATTGCACAAGCCTTTACTCATACAATATCTAGATGACCAAGTAATCAAAAGGAGACAAAATTTAGAAAGAACTGATATGGGGATAGCGCATAATTTGTATTCATCTTCTTTGAAAATTGTACACATTTGCAGTAAACTTGAAATGACCTCAAGAATAAACACATAGATCATTCTATATTCATGTATTCTCAAGAACTTTCTCTACATCATAAACTTTCTCAACATATTGGACCAAAAAACTAACTAAGTACATCACCTAGAAACAATAGAAATTGGACCCTTTCACTAGCCTAGAATCTCACTTATATAGTGTGAGATGCAACAAGCTTCAGACTAAGAGAAAATGATAAGTGCCATTTACAAAAAATATTTACATGCACCTATCAAAAAATGACAAAAATGTGGGTAACAAAAGATCTCCAAATCAAAACATTCCTTTTGGTGGGTCTGCTTTTGTCACACCCTCTATTGTTGCTAATTTGGCTGCTATTCGAATCTCTCTCTGTATGCAATTGCCAAACTAGCCAACGATGAAGATTGTTCTGATGATTGCACATTAATCTCCACTTGTGGGTTTTCACCATCTTTATCTTGTATGGTGGGATTAACTTCTACCTTTTTCTCTTCTTTAGTTGTATCAGCATCCTATGGTCCCAGGCCTACAACTGAAAGTGACTGATTATTCTTGTCTTCTTCTTCCAGTTGGGCTTGAGTAGTGACAGTGTCAATGATTTAGATCTCCTCACCCTACACCTCATCACTATCAATTTCATCTTCATCAAACTGTTCACCAGGAGCTATTTCTGCCATCCACTTGTCAAACAGTGTGTCATCTAGCCAATTGAATTGCAAAATATCTCTCTGTCTTTTTAATACATATTCAGCCTCATTATTAATAGCAACAAATTCCTATTTTAAAGAATCAAAGAATATTTGGGCCTTCACCATTTCTTCTATTGTGGTAGCCCACCATGCATGCCTTGTTTCATTTACAATTCTATTCATCCTTAAACAAAAAAAATCATCAAGTTCCTTTGCCCATTCATCTTTGCTTTTCAAATCATTTCTTTTATCTAGGGCACAAGGAAACAAACTAAATTTTTGGCTATTGTACGTGTTCAAGTAGCCTACTATTATTTTTTTGTAAATGAATCCTTTTATTGTCAAAATCAGCAAGATCAGAACTGATATCAAAGGTTTTTTCAATTTGATCATAAGAATTATTTATAACAAAGAAACACAAAAATGTCATTTCTTTCTCCCTTCTCACCCATTTATTTACGATAGGCTTTAAAGCCTCATCATTGGCTTTCAAATCCTCCCAGATACTAATCACCCTAGCCAACTGATCATGAATTAGTGGCCATTCAACTTTGTCCCCCAAATATGTGAGAGCTTTTCTTAATTTATCTTCATATTTTGACTTCAGCTCTACATTTAAGGCCCATAGTTTACCCTTGTCTTCTTCAAAATCCTCAACAGTGTAGTACTATGGCCTTTGGGGTGTATCTAGTATTTCTATGAGGGGGGTGGATTTGAAGGGTTCAACTAGGGGGCGAGGGTATGTTATTCTAGGCCTAGTGGATTTTCCCAATAGCTTGTTCTCAAGCTCAATTCTCTTTTTTACCTCTTTATTGTAGGCATCCACATCTACCTCATATTTATTCTGTAACTCAAACATAGCCTTCTCCTCCTTAGTAGTGGCTAGAAGAAACTTGGAAGAATCCACATTCCAATGTGCTACTTGTAGATGTGAGTTATCCGCAACTCTTCTCACATTTATGCTTCCCATCAATCTAGACTAATTTGGTTGTGATGATGAGGCTCTAGATCCTCTTCTCAATGACCAATTGACCAATGTAAATTGATCTTCAATGAATGTAGTGCCTTGGAAATCCCCTTTATTTTTATCTTGCAAAGTCATTTTATTTGAAACAGAACTGAAAACTAAGGCATCAACAATATCCCAATTTGGCAACAATAAAATGTTAGATGCCTTCACCATTTGCCTTCCATCCTCAGGGCTTATATTCTAAAATTCTTTTCTCATTTCTTCTTTTTTTGGTTCTGGATGGAAGCTTCATCCATTTCTAGATGTTCTATTTTCAACCTTTTACATTTTTCCTCAAAAATATTCATGTTTTCTCTCCATGCAAACAGTTGAAAAGCCCTAGATTTCACAAAACTGTCATCAGCAAAAAATTGATGACTCACCTATTCTAACACAAGGTCTAATTCCCTACCTCTATAGTCAGCTATTATTAGGTCTAGAATTGGGAGGGGAGGTTCTTGAGGGTTACCTTCATCCAATTCTACTTGAGTAATAAAGATGCCTCCCTGTGATCCCATCTGCTCAATTTGCTCACATAAGCGCTGTTCTTCTTCAATCCTCAAAGGGAATTGAGTAGGTGAATATTCCTCAACTTGAGGTCTCTCTTCTTTCATTACCTTTTGCCTCTTGGGACTAGACTCATTAGGTCTCTGCTCTAGGGTTGTACTGGTGGATCCCATTATTTGCTTGCCCTTATCTACAAGAGCCCTTTTATTTTGAATTATAGTGTAACTAGGCTTCTTTTGTACTATTATTTGACCAGCTCCTATAGTAGGAGTGAAAGTCAACCTCCTCATGACCTCTCTAGCCTTATCAAGATAAGAATCAATAAAAAATTGTTTCTTCTCATTCATAGCTTCCATTATTTTAGGGAAGTTACTCATGAGCTTATTTATTTTGTCAGCCTCTGTATTGACATTATCTAAAGGACTATATTTTTTATCAAAAAAATGAATGAATTCTAGGACCCAAGAGTAAACTCTCCATTTTTCTTTTTTAGTTTCTTGTTTCTGCAATGAGAATGGATTCCTTATAATTTCCTTTGGATAATATGAATCATGTTTGACTTGTCTTAGCTTAATTCTATGCCTCAAGGTCTAATTGAAAAATCCCTCAGAATCACAAAAATGGGGATGGGAGATAGCCATCATATACTAATCCAAAATTTTGTACAAGAAGAGCCAACCCCCTTTGGTAATCAAAAACTATTGGCCCATAGTTCAGGTAGGGAAAATTGACCCTACTTGCCTCTTCAATAGAAACATTTCTTCTACTCCTCCGAGTTGCCACAAAACTTCAGCCATTCCTACATTGAAAGGTACTTGGTAAAGCAAGACATGAGGACTCCCTTTAAAACCATAAATTTTAAAAATAGTAGAAATAAAGTAAGGGATTATAACTCCCCAATTGTGTGAAACTTTCAAATTATGGGGTTTATCCATAGGTCTGATGAGACTCTTTAGTACATTAGGGATTCTAGGATTGTCACTCAATATGAGGCATCTCAATTTAGAAGCAAAATACCTATCAAATCTGACAAAACTAGCATTATTTTCATCCTAGGTCATATTTATGCTCCAAAAATAGACTAGAAACATTTCCTCATTTTCCTCTCTATTCAATTCCATCTCATTACCAAACTATGTCACCCCCTTGAACAAAAACATATGCATTAATAGAGAATAGTGGCGAAAAGTTTTCTCCACTTTGCCTTTTGCAATTCCAACTAAACCAATGTGAATTTCTTTAACCAAAAAGGAGGCAAAATCAAAGATAACATCTACATCGAAAGAAACAATTTGAACCATCATATACATAAGGCCAATGGGCATGAAATCCTGCTCATCTTCACCAAAAACATGGTATAAAAGGTCCTGTATATCTCTACAGCCCGAGAAGTGAAAAGACTCTTCTTAAAAGGTTCTCTAGAGGTTGTAGTAATTACTGGTAGAGTTCCTATTGTACCAATATGTGCCCTCAATGCACCTCCCCTAATTACATCTTTCTTTGCTTTGTATTCATTCTCTAATTCTGGCAAATTGATTGGCACATGGTAATCTAACAATGGTTCTAGGTGAAAAACCTCTCTAATTTCTTTAGGGCTAATTGAGATTAGAGGCACATCATCATTTCTTCTCACAAACCTAATAGCTTGGTCATAATTCTTGGCAATGGCACACTTGGAATTACTAGCTTTCCCAAATCAAAATTCCAGATATTAGCATGCCGGGCAAACAACTTCCTTTCTGAAAATCACTTTTTAAACAAGACAAGACTAGTTTGAGTAGTTATTGCATCCCTAACCCAGTTCCCCTTGTCATATAAGCCATCAACAATTTTTAAGCCTAGGGTTTAAGGAAATTAACCTTTTAACTTGTGCAAGCTCTATAGTGGATTCTCGGAGTAATTCTAACAAATCATCATGGACATTCCTATGCATATAATTAATTTTCCTAGAAAATGCTTTCTTAGGAGGCATCTTGACACTAATAATAGGAACTAGAATGTCATAGAGGTTATATTTGAGTGCTTACTTGACTTGCCAAAATTATTCTTCTTTGAACTTCTGCAGTTGCTTTCGAACATATGAGGAATCGCTTCACGTCTTTACCACGCTTAACACAATATGATCAATAGGTTCTTGTGCTTAGAAAACATGAAATCTTTGTTTGTGTTGGACTGGTATTAATAAAAATCTCCTATATTATACTCTGTTTCTCCCACATGTGAAGCTTTTATTCATCATAAATGCGTAGAATAGAAAAATAGAGTAGCATCGCACTTCCTTTTAAATTTGTGCCGTTGATCTTTGAAAAATCCTATGATCCAGGAATGAAAAGTAGGCTGACTCAACTTTCTTCTTAGCACACTGGCAGTCAAACCAATAGTCTACCTCCATTTTTATCTTTCCTTTAGTGTTGGAATTTCAAACTGGGCCCATGGATGACTAAGGACATGTGTCATCAACTCCCTAACTTGCTATACATAACTTTCAAGCACCTTTCTATAGCGAGCTAGCAATAACCATTGATCTTGCTTTGGTCGTGTGGCAAATATTTGAAACCACTTTTAAGAGAACAATGGTGGGTCCCTCACTCACTAACTCAGTAAACATAATCTTCACACATCTTTTCATAGCAAGTTAACAAGTATCGTTGATCCATGCTTGATCTGATGATCAGAATTCTTTATATATTTTATACATGGGGAGTGGGTCCAGTTACTGTTGTCGCTAAGATGGCTCAACATGTTGGCACACACATATATTTTTTAATTTCCAATGACATCACACACCCTTGGCCTTGTCATGTTTGTTACTTTTAGGTGGGTCGCTACATTGCTACTAGAAAAAATACTAACTAGCCAGCTAGCGATACAGTGACCTCCCAGTAACCATCAAAATTTTTGGCTTATAGATGCTTAGTAGGATGCCACTGTGTTATTTGATCTACACAACTCATCTTTATCATTTCACTCATTTAGGGCCCACCTTTGAGGATTTTCTGTTATATCACCACTTTTCGACTAGTCGCTACATCACTACCAGTGAAATTACCAACTATCCAGCTAGTGATATAGCGACCTCCCAGTAAACATCAAAACTGACGCTGGGAAATAAAATTATGAGTGACACAACTTGCACAAAAATAAAAGCAAAGCTGTCACAATATTTTCTTCAAGATCCTCACACTCATTTCTTATTTTTTAAGAGAACGTCATCTTTTTCAATGACTAGGCCCTTGCTATGTCGCTACCCAGAAAGTGGTGTTATTCCAACTGGTGATATAGTGACCTTTGACAGATTCTCAATTCTAGTGATAGAGAACAAAAAACACATTGATTGAAAACCTACTGATTAATGCTAGTGTCAAAGAAGGTAGTCGTGCACATTTATAAGAGTGCATGGGATTTTTTGCAATCACATCAACCTTTTAAAAGAACACTACCTTTTGCAAAATTTGGGCACTCGCTATATCACCATTGACAATTCACATGGATTTTTTGATAGCAACTTAGCAAGTTTCCGGAGAAACTTGGACTCTACTGAGACAATTTTTGAGTTTTTTCATGTGCATTTCTTCTTAAAACTGACAAGCCTGGGACATAACACATGGTCATAATGTCACAATTCTTGGTGCTGAACTTCATTTTTTCAGTATCACAGATAGTTATTTGATGGTCGCTACCTCACTAGGCATAACATTTGAGCATCTTGCTATAGCTAGTATGTGACAATCGTAGATTCAAAAAAGATCCGACGGTGGGATAAAACCTCTTTCAAAATGACCTCAAAACAAGCAAGAAAAGAATATTCACTTATCCTCTTTTTTTAAAACTTTCATGCCAGGGAATTTTTAAATGGAATGAGACATAGGGTTTTAACAAAAAATTTCAAAGGCTAACAAATGGAAGATTTAGCTAGAAACCCTATTCACCACTAATGGATTCCAATTTGAATTTTTATACCTGGACAAAGGAATTTTATCATGCAAAAATTTAGACCAACAGTGGCTCTATCTGGGGACATTAAAAACTCTGGATTCAGGTGAGGGCTTAGAATTCTTGGGGGAAGCAGACCAACCACTACTAAGAGAACCACACACAGAGGAAAAATATGCACAAGAAAATATACAAAGACAAAAGGATTTACACATGTACAAGAAAACCCTAAACTATTGTTCGTGGAGAAAATAAGTACTTTTCAAGAAAAATACCTCTTCAAGAACTGTCCATGAACTGGTAGTTCAAGAATGTTGCTGGATAGATCTTTTATAATAGAAGAATCTTCTCCCCATGTGTTTTCAATCAGATAGGGACATAACCATATGGGATTAAACTTACCATGTTTTCCTTTATCTTCTATCCTGGCATTCCACATAAGGACCAAATCTCCACTTTCAAATTTCTTGCTCACTATCCTCTTATCATAGAGTGCTTTAACCTATAGTTGCAACTTTTGGTTTTTGATTGATGCTTCTTTCCTGGTCTCAGTTAGCCCAACTAGTTCGTCCAATCTTTCTTGCATATCATTAATGATATCTTAATCATAAATTTGACTGTAGTTATACAAACCTACCAAGTTGTTCTAAGGCATTCTTGTTTGAATTCCATACACCATATCAAATGGAGCTACACCAATGGCTTTCTTCATAATTACCCTATCAACCCATATTGCTAACTGTAACTTCGAATCCCATGCTTTCTTGTTATCATCCAAGGTTCTCTTAGTAACCTTTAATATGCTCTTATTTGTGGATTCAGCTTGTCCATTTCCTTATTGATGATAAGGAGAACATGATGATCTTTTTATTCAATATTTATCACAAAATTTGATGAATTCCTCAAACCTGAAGCACATTGCATTGTCTATTACAATTTTCTGAGGACAACCAAATTTGGAGATAATATTATTCAGTAGGAAATTATTGACAACTTTACTTGTTGCATTTCTTATGGGGATAGCCTCTACCTACTTTCTAAAGTAGTCAATAGCCACTAGAATCCAAGAATAGACAGTGCTAGATTTGGGAGAGATTTCATCTATGAAATCCATACCCCATTGTTGAAAAGGTTCTTGGACCTCCACTAGCTTCAATGGAGTATTACCTGAGAACTTCAATTTTCCAACAAACCTCTGACAAGGGTCACATTTCTTAATCATAATTTGAGCATCCTTGAAAAGAGAGGGCCACCAAAATCTTTCTCTCATCACCTTATGTGCAGTGGTCTTGGCCATATAGTGTCCTCCACACACTCCAACATGCATTTCATTTAAGACTTCTTTTGCCTTTTCTTGATCAATACACTTCAACAATACCCCTTGAAAATTTCTCCACCATAAACTATGTTGGACAATTATGTATCTGATGGCTTGTAATTTAGTACTCCTCTTTTCATTTTCAGGCAAATGGGGAGGAGCGTCCATGTGTTGCAAGTTATATATAACATTAGTGTACCAATCACAATGATCCATGTCACATAAGTTAGACCTGAGGTCATCAACTACCACATTTTTCTGATTGGCATCCAAATTAGATTCAACCATGAGTTCAGCCAAGCCTTGACCTCTTACCAACTTAGATGTCTATATTTCAATATTGAATTCTTGGATCCTGTTGATCCATCTACACCTTCTGCTTGATACTTCCTGCTAAGAAAATATATCTTTCATTGTAGCACTCGGTGCAAACGTAATACCAATGGTACCTACCAAGTAGCATCTAAAAGCCTTAATAACCTTACTAGAGCATATGCTTGTTTTTCATTTATCTCATATTTTAGTACAACAAGCTGTAGTGACTTACTGAAAAAAGTAATGGGTTGTTCATATCCTTCTTCATTTTTCTGCAACAAGACTATGGCTATAGTGTGAAAGGATGCAAAAGAAAAAATATGCATAGGCTTTGTGTAATTTGGAGTTCTCAGTACTGGAGCATTTTTTATTACAGTTTTAATATCCTGGAATGCTTGTGAGCGCTCACCATTCCAATCTATAGTAGCTCCCTTCTTGAGCATCTTTGAGATAGGTCTACTAATTTCAACAAAATTGGTAACAAACCTTCTAAGAAAATTAATTTGGCCAAAGAAGGATTGAATTCCTTTTACATTCTTTGGCTTGAGGACTTTATCAATAGCTGCTACTCTCTTAGGATCTATTTTCACCCCATCTTTAGACACTATATGTCCTAGTAATCTGGCTTTTGTCACCCCAAATGTACATTTCTTTGGGTTCAAGGACACTCCATATTCCAAAGTTTGATAAATTTTTTATCCAAATGCCTACAGTGATCCTCAGCTTTCTTAGAATATGTTGTAAGATCATCCTAGTATACAACCATAAATTTGTCGATATAATCATGAAATGCCACATCCATAGCTCTTTGGAAAGTAGCTCTTGCATTAATCAAGCCAAATGACATCCTTACATATACATATGTTCCCCATGGGGTTGTGAAATCTATCTTAAATTGTTCATTCTCCTTTACCAGAACTTGATTGTACCCAGAAAAACCATCCATCATGGACATTAGCTCAGAATCGGTTACTTGTTGCAACATGGCTTCCATATTTGGTAGTCCATAATTATCCTTCAAGGATGCAATGTTCAAATTCCTAAAATCCACACATAATCTTATATCTCCATTTTTCTTTCTGACAGGTACCAAATTAGAAACCTAGGTGGAATGTCTAATTTGTTTGATTATCCCCCCATCCCATAGTTTCATCAACTCTTCTTGCATTTTGGGAGCTAGGGTAGGGTTTACTGGTCTTTGTTTATGTCTAAAAGGTTTTACATTATCTTTTAGTGGTATGACATGTTGGAATAAATCTTCCCTATAAGCCTTAAGGTCATCATATGACCATGCAAAAACATGCCTATACTTCTTAAGCAAGTCAATCAATAGTTTTCTAATTTTAGCAAGCAGATTTTGGCCAATATAAGCCTTTTTTGGAGCCTCATCAGTACCAAGGTTTATTTCTTCTAATTTCTAAGGCTTAGGGTCCTTAACTCCTGGTTTGATTCTATCCTGGTTATCAAAAATACTTTCCAAGACCACTAACCCCTTTGGCACCTTGTTGGTTTTCAACTGCATAATCTCTTGGCCAAAAATGGTTTCCTTACCATCTATGGTTTCAATTAAATCACTGCAATCCATTTCTTGACCCTGGTATTTGTCTTCATTTAACAAAAAAATTATAATGTCTTTATCATCTTCAAAGACTTGCCAATTTTCAACATTATCAAGTATTGAAGGTCTACTTTGTACCTCAATTTGAGAAATTCCTACAAATGATATCTCCTTAGGTTTGATTGCTACATTTACTAATAAATCTTCCATTTTATTCTAAGTCCTATCTCTCCATGAGATACCAAATGCATCAAAAGATTCTATTTGGTCCCAAACAACATTTCTGTGCTACTTTAATCTCCTATTCTTGGATGCATAGGTTTCTTTTATCTAGGAGATAACTAATTCAGAATCCGCTATGACATGCAATTTCTTAATTCCATGATGTGTAGCAACTTTCAATCCTAGCAACAAGGTCTCATACTCTGCTATGTTATTTGTGCAAGAAAACTTTAAATTGAATGAGTATTTGAAAGTATTTTTCTTAGGAGAAACAAAAACTACCCCTGCCCTTGCACCCTCTTTAGAAATAGCCCCATCAAAAAACATTGTCCATAATATTGGTGAGTTCATACAACATTCAACTTCATGTTCAATTACAACAGGAAAATTCTCAACTTCTTGAATAATCAATTCATCTTTGAAGGTATTCACACCAGTATCTAAGAAGCAAGTGGCATTTTTATTATATGATTCTCATATTATCAGTAAACCATTTTAAGTTGGTGATTGGGCATTATTATATGATTCCCGATTCAAGGATATGCGAGGGAAGCTATAGACAAGATGGCTAGGACCATATATAATTAGTCATGTCTTTGAGAATGAAGCTATTCAACTAACTACAATTGATCAAGTACCTTTCAAATTGTTAGTCAATGGTCACCGATGCAAGTTATACAAATGACCACAAAAAAAAGTAGATTTCCTGCAACAGTTCCAATAGTTGGATTCAAATATGACTCATGTAACTCTTCCTATAGCCAAATGGGCCACCCTTCCGACTGCTACTCTTCAACATTAGTTTTTTTTGTGTGCATGCTCATAATAATGACTTTATGTTCACATAAAGTTCATTTTTTTCTATTCACTTTTTCTTTCCACCTCATCTCTTTACCTTCCACCCATCCACCTCATCTCATTTCTTTATCTTCCATCAACCCACTTTCCACATCATCAAATTTTCCATGTTTTCAATAAAAATTTACGAAATGCTGATGGATGTTGCCATTGATATTATTTCCACCACCTTTTGGTATGTGTGACAATCAAATTGATAGGTATAACATTTTCAAATTATATTTCATTTATAGTCCACAGATTTTGTTAATTATATTTAATATTGCATAATCTATATAATGGTAATGTTATGCCAGTCCCTTACCTGTACTGGGTCTGACAAGTGAGGACACTTGTCTAAATTTAGTAGGGGGTAGGGAAGGTCATAATATCCAAAGGCATGTCTATTTATCCATGATGACTTTCTAAATCTTTGCATTACCCTTCATTAATGAAAATTTATTGCCATAAGTATGCAAAGTGAGGTGTTGCACTCCCTATTTTTGAATGATTTTCTATGTCAAGTTGTGATCTGACCTATGTTTAATTTTTCCCATCATTTGAACCCTATTTCTGGATGATTCTCACACAAATTTATGATTTACCTTCATTCAAAACTTAATTATTGTGCATAACAATTTTTTATGACAATTAATTGCTTCCTAAAACAAAGAGGTGTGATGAGTCTAAAGAATAATGTAGTAGTTTGAAGCTTGAATCCAAAAAGGGAGAAAATAGAGTAAACATAGGAAGTGTTAAGGAAATGGGTGGGTAGTTGCAAAGGAGAGAGCTGATAGAGCACACTGTGTTGCTCTCAGATGTAGAATTTGTAAGAAGGTTTAATGCATGTGGATGGCTAGGGTATTTTTTGAGTTTAACCACATATGATGAAGAAGCAGCTACATAATTTACAAGGACATTCAACGAGGGTGAAGCTTCTATTTGGGGCTTAATAGTAGTTGCAACAAAGGAGCACATCACTAAGGTAACTAGGTTACCTATGGTTGAAGAACACTACCCCAGCATGCATGATGCTAGGTCAACAAGAGCCTAATTTACCAGGCTACCTGATCCTCAATTGAATGTCACAAAACAAGGTTGTAAGAAAATGTCACTTCTGCCACCATACAATGAATTAGCCATGCATATAATCAGGTATTTCACATGCAAAGGCAGATTTTCATACCTGCATGCACATCATTTCAAGCTACTTAGTTGTGTAAGGCATAATCTTGCTATGAATATTCCAAATTTCTTATATAATATGCTTTGTATTAGTACAGAGGAGACTCAAAAAGGAAAAGAGAATTATGTTACTCATCATGCTTTAATTAAGTTTTTAATAGAGAGGTCACTTCGGGATGTATCCCCCTTAACATGGGATGAATTTGTGCAACTTAAAACCTTGCAACCCCAAGCTGGCCTTAGTGAACAACATAGTGAGGGAAATGTAGCTCCCACTAGTGCACTTGCCAAACAAACATTCAAGAGGCTAAAACTAAAAAGACTCAAGGAAATGAACAAGAAACTACCCCTGTTCAAGAAAATGTGCCTCCACCTATACAAGAAATTCCTAAACCTGCTACCACCAATGCTAAGAGAGAATGAAAATTGCTAGAAGAATTTTTTTATCAACAAGAATCAATCCCTACAATTTTAAAACAAAACAGAACAAAGAAGGGTCTTGTAGCAACTTCTCCTACAATAGAAACACCCAAGGAGAAAAGTAGGCAAAAGGTTGTAACATAGGAAGAAACCCATGTAAGGAGAAGCCCTAGAATGAGAGGACAAGTTTCTAAGGACCCTATTCTATCTAAAAAATCCACTAGGAAATCCTCTATGCAATTTTTTTTCGATCATTCTCCTCCTCATCCTGAGATTACAAGTATTCCTGATAATCTTGCTGAAGAGTGTAGGGAAAAAATTAAAGAAAATTAAGATGATACCCTAGCAGACTTACCAGGCACTTCCAACTATAAGGATGAGATAGTTCTTGAATATGTTGATCCAAACACTGCCTTAGTTACACATAGATCAACATGGATCACTAGTTTAACAAAACATCTATGGTAGGAACAAAGAAAGAGGAAAATGGATAATGAAGAAGATAACAATGTTATCACACTGCAAAAACTCCTCTTTCAATTGTATGGATAGTATTTGTTTGCTGAGGCTTTGTGGAAAGAAGAAAACAAAAAGATGAATAAGATTATAGTATCTCAAAATGAGGAAATTGCAGAATTAAAGGAATAGCTAGAAAGCCAAAAACAACACATGGATCAGGCTCTTAAGCTAGCTAACCAGGTCCTTGCTTTTAGGCCACCACCTAGAGTTTATGCTCTCTACTTGAAAGAGACATTTATTTTTTTTCAATTAATGTTAACCCGCAATAATGTGAATGCAAAGTTTAAATCAACACAAGAATTTTATGGACTGTATTAGACTCTGCCACCATGGCAACAAAACTTATTGTGTGAATTATATGTTCGTAATTTTGTTATTCCTTTAGAGATTGAATGGAATCCATTGCTTTACATAGGATATGTACACCTAAAAATCCTCATGTCATGGATGTCCAATGAAGCAAATTATGATACGCAATTGAATAACTACAAGGATGAGGAAAGAATATAACCTTTACCTTTTAGAGCAGAAAGTAGTAAGCTAGATGAAATGCTCAGGGATTTTTTCACATTAACCTATGGAAAGAAGAATCCATAAGTGAGGGAGAAGGTCTTTGCTACTAGAACTAAGGTTTATGCTGAATATGAAAATTTTCCCTACTTTGTATTTCACAGAGTCATGACTGGTGCTAGGACTAGGTGGGCCAAACTACCCAAATCTCTTAAGAAGTTAGAACCACACAACCCTATTAACTTGGAAGTAGCACTTCATAGAGTTTCAAAATATTTAGAATTAGGGAAGCAGTATAGACTAGAGTTGTGGTGTCCCTTAACAATGCAACGTCCAATGCTCTTGTGGCCCGTATATGATATTAATGTGTATAGACTTGAAAAGTTGCAGGAAGATCATACGAGATAAGTGTGGGAGAGAACTAGAGGATTTTACTACACTTTTAAGAGCATCAAAAAGGGAAGAACATAAATTGGAGAGTTTAGGTCACTAACAAGGAAGTGCAATTCTTGAGGACAAGCATTAGTTTGGCAGGGGGCAGATGATGAAACCAAAATTTGCCTTTATTTTATGATGTTTAAGATACTTTGTTGACAATCTATTTTATCTTTGTCAAAACATTTGTGGACCTATGTTTATTGAACCTATGGGGTAGAAACTATGCCATCTTTTGCTAACATTATCTATAATATGCAGTATTTCATATAGTTATCAAAATGTGTGTTCTTATATTTGAATTTAATTTGATAAATGTTTATTTGAAAACATGTCTTCATATTGAAACTAACCTATTAATGAAGACTGAAAGATGACTGGAGGAATTCAAAAGTTAAGTGCCAATAGTATTCAATGAGAAGAGAATGCTAAGGAGCAGCCATGATGGATGAAAGTTGTAATAGTTCTAGAAGACATGGCAGTGAGAAAAGAGAAGCTATGAAGACTTATTACCTTCTCTAGATTTATTCTTTGGCGAGTGCATGTTTAGACTTTATTATTCCCACCTTTAGCCATTATTCTCTCTTCCCACCTTCAGTTGTTATCCTCCTATTTTCTCTCTTATAGATTTAAAGCTAGGTCATTTACTTTTCTGTTATGGAATAAATGTTGATTTCCTATATATACAAGAATTGACCCAAGCATGTTAAGTTTTTGAACCAGCTAGAAGAAATAGTTTTTGAGAACAGACTGTTAACTTTTACAATTGTGTTTTTATAGTTCTGTGTTATGTAATGGATTTTCTAAATTGAATGAAATAGTTTTCAAATTTTATCTTGTGTTAGTAGTTTAAAGAACCTAATCAAGGGGGCCCACTTGGAAGGTAGATTAGATTAGGATAGAATAGATTTATTTTCAAGCATTCGTAGTAGCTTAAGTAGAAGTTGTGAGTTCCTTCCTATAGCATTGCACTTTGTGAATGTTCCTACACCATATGTGAGAACAAGTTTAGTGGATGAGCCAAGTTGGAATATTTTTTATCTTTTCATTGTATTTCTAGTATTCATAGAGTTAAGTGTGTTAGTTTCTTGCAATGATAGTGTAAGTTTGTTTCCTTGCATTTTTACTTTCCTGTTGCATAAGCTTAGTGACTCATTAGGAGACCTAGTGCACATACTATGTTGACCATTTCAAGTATACATCCCTGGGTTGATAAGATTAAATGCACCTCATAGTGGGAGGAATAGTCCTTAGTTTGAATATATTATTCCTAAGCAAGGCCTAGTTCATGACTATGATACACCTATTGTGAGGCAGGTCAATCAGGTCAAGTATCAATCACCTCAGTCATACTAGAGTAGAGCAAGCATTCCACAACCTTATTGACCACCACTAAGTTGTGGCTAATCTTGATAAAAAAATGAAAAAAAATAGAAGTGATGCATTCAAAGGTGAAAACCCAACTATGGCACCCACAGATGGGGTAATTGATACATTACTTGAACATTCTAAGGAGTGATCTTCTATTTTGATTGAACCAATAGAACTAGTCAACATTGGTACAAAATAAGAACCAAAGGTCATTTATTTGGCATAGTCCTTGGGTCTAGAAGAAAGGAAGGCATTCATTAAATTCTTCAAAGAAAGATAGATAAACCTCACATGGTCGTATGCTGACATGCTTGGCTTAGACCTGACCTTAATCCTCCAGCATCTTAACATCTCTCCAGAGGTCAAGCTAGTGAAACAAAAGCTCATAAAGATGCATCCTCATATAGCCCTATTAGTGAAAGTGGAATTGGAAAACTTAATCAGTACCAATTTCATCCGGCCCCTAGTGTGTGCATCATGGATCTCCAACATTGTCCCAATATCGAAAAAGAATGGAGCATACGCATTTGTGTTGACTTCCAGGATTTAAACAAAGCCTACCCTAAAGATGACTTTCCTCTTCCTAATATTGACACCATTGTTGATCTCACAAAAGGCCATTCCGTGTTTTCACTTATGGATGGGTTTTAAGGATATAATCAAATCAAAATAGCACCAGAAGATCAAAAGAAAATAGATTTTACTTGTGCATGGGGCACATTTTGTTCGAATGTAATGCCCTTTAGATTAAAGAACATTGGGGCCACCTATCAATGAGCCATGACCACTATCTTTCATGATATGATGCATATCTTCATCGAAGATTATGACATAGTTGCTACATAAAGAAATAAATTTTAAGTGGGATGATCAATGTTAGAATGCTTTTGAAACACTTAAACCCTATTTGATGAATATGCTTGTGTTGGTACCTTTGGTATCACACAAACCATTACTATTGTATGTTTTTGTAATGGATAAGTCAATAGGAGCCCTCTTGGTGCAAGAAAATGACCAAGGAAAAGAATCAGCCATTTACTACATCAGTCGCACCTTGGTCAATTATGAGCATAATTATTCTTTCATTGAAAGGCTTACCTAGTTGTAGTTTTTGCTTCCCAAAAACTACATCATTATCTCTTGACACACAAAGTCAAGCTCATCTCCAAGATTGATCCTCTTAAATACCTTCTTAGCAAGACAAAATTAATGAGTAGACTAGCTAAATGGGTAATGATCTTAAGCAAGTTTGACATTGAGTATGTGGATAGGAAGGCAATAAAAGGACATGCCATTGCCGATCAATTGGCAGATTTGCCTATAGAAAGTTCCAATCCTATCTTAATTGACTTCCCTAATATGCAAATCCTTGAAGTAGAGCCAGTAACATGGAAATTTTATTTTGATCATTCATACACACACCATGGGTTGAGTGTCAGTATTTTTTTCATCACGTCACTTGGTGTTACCATCCCTAAATCTTACAAATTACTCTTCCCTTGCACCAACAACATGGCTGAATATGAAGCTTTGGTTTTGGGTCTCATGCTAGCTTTGGAATGGAAACTGACAACCCTAGAAGTTTATGGATACTCCTAGTTAATCATCAATAAAGGTATAGATACTTATGAGACAAAAAATGACTTTTTTTTTTTCCCTTACAAGCATATAGTCGATACACTCAAGGCATGTTTTGTTCACATTACTTTCAAACAAATTCCCAGAGAAAGGAATAGAGTAGCAGATGCCATGGCCACCTTGGCCTCCTTACTTTAGCTCCTCAAACAACACGAGTGGTATGAGTTCCTAGTGGAAGGGGTGGTTCAACCCATGTTTAATCAACCTATTTCCCTTATTGTTTGTCATCTAAATGCCCTTGATTCCCTTTGGTATAGTCCCATTATTACTTACCTCCCTGATAACACCATTCTTTCTAACCTCTCACATAATCAAAAATGAAATTTCATTTGTCAAGCCTCCTATTACACTTGGGTGGCTCATATGCTGTATAGGAAAGGTCTTGATGGTACCTTATTTAGGTGTCTAAAAAAGGATGAGTCTAGAGTCACTCTGTAGGAAGTCCATGTAGGGATTTGTGGGTCACACTCTAGTGGGTTCACATTAGCAAAGAAGATCCTTCGAATGGGCTATTTTTGGCCAACCATGGAAAAGGATTTTATTGATTTTGTCAAAACTTGCAAAAAATGTCAAATCCATGGTAACCTTGTTCACACACTATCCCAAGAGCTAAATCCTTTGGCCATGCCATGGCCTTTCTATCAATGAGGTTTTGATTTGATTGGAACAATCCATCCACCCTCCTCCAATGGGCATAAATGGATTATCACCGCCACCAAATACTTCACCAAGTGGGTCAAAGCAGCACCACTTGCTGACTCTACGATAAAATAGATCTCCTCTTTTATTCTCAACCATATCATTTGTCAGTTTGGCATACCTCATGCAATTCTCATAGATAATGCCTTGTATTTTAAAAACCAAATAATTGATGAATTATGTGAAAAATTTCACATTATACACCATTCTTCATCAATTTATTATCCCTAAGGCAATGGCAAAGCAGAGACTACCAACAAAACCATCATCAACATCCTCAAGAGAATAGTCAATGATATTGGTAGCGATTGGCATTTATAATTGAACCCTACCCTTTGGGCCTATAAGATGAGTGTTAGGATGCCTACTGGTGCGACACCCTTCTCTTTGGTTTATGGTTGTGAAGCCATTCTCCCTTTAGAGGTTGAGATCCCATCCTTCATAGTTACTCTTCAAGACATCCTATCAGATGAGAATTACAGAGTGGCCCATCTAGAACAACTAGAGTTGTTAGAAGAACATCAATGTACAACACATGAACATCTCAAAGTATATCAAAATAGATTATCAAGGCATTACAACAAAAAGGTTAAACTTTGTGTCTTTCAAATTGGTGACCTAGTGCTCAGAGAGAACCCCAAGAACCAAGCCACAAGGGAAAAGAAAGGGAAATGGGAGGTCAACTTGATTGGTCCTTACCTTATCATAGAATCTGTTGGTCTAAATTTTTGCATGATAAAATTCCTTTGTCCAGGTATTAAAATTCAGATTGGAATCCATTAGTGGTGAATAGGGTTTCTAGCTAAATCTTCCATTTGTTAGCCTTTGAAATTTTCTGTTAAAACCCTATGTCTCATTTCATTTAAAAATTCCCTAGCGCAAAAGTTTTTAAAAAAGAGGATAAGAAAATATTCTTTTCTCGCTTGTTTTGAGGTCATTTTGAAGGAGGTTTTATCCCACCATCGAATCTTTTTTGAATCTACAGTTGTCGCATACTCGCTATAGCAAGATGCTCAAATGTTATGCCTAGCAAGGTAGCAACCATCTGGGGCACCCTTATCCTTCAAATTTTGTGTCTGGTTGGGGACTGGCTTACCATCTTTCCACTGGGTAGTGTAAGAGTAAATTTGCATTCTAGGTTACCTATTGAAATTACTATTATTCACAGGAGTTCTCTCAACAACATTTGGCTTATTGAAACTGTTAGAGTAAATAATTAATTTACTAATTATTTATTCTATTTACTTAAGCTTACTTAGGTAAATGCATTTTATTTATTAGTTGTAGTCTAGGATAGTTAGAACCTCTGCCCAACTGTCCTATCTGCATCAAGGATGACTCAGCGACACCTCAGTTTCTACAACCTAGTCTGCATGTGACACATGGCAAGGTTGCCATGTGGCCCCTGCCACATCAGCTTCTACCATGTGGACTTGCCACGTGGCATGCCATGTGGCCTCTTTTTTGTAGTGATGATCATTTAGCCATCAATTTTAATACTGTGTTTTGTTGATGTCAGCATGATGTCATCCTACATCAGCACCTTCTTGCCTCTCCTTCAGGGTCCTTTTTGACCTACTCTTGGTTTTTTGTCCATAACTTGAGCATACAGAGATATTTTTCCAATCCAAAAGAAGCATCAGAAAGCTGGTTCCAAGACGAAGACATTGGTGTAGGTATTTTTAGGTTTTGATGCTTTTTTATTATCTTTTTTTTAGTTGAAGTACAAAGTTGTGTTTTTGACTCCAACATGCATATCTTTTACACCTCATGCCCATTTTTTGAAAACTTTATATTTTTGGAAAGTTGGTTCTGTTTACTTTTTAGAAATGTGGTCCTTTTTCTTAGTTTTTGGCCCATGCTCTTTCTATCATATTTTTAATGTTTTTTCTATATGGTGGATATCTTGAGTGTTTTAGGCCTGAGGATTGTTTTCCTAGCATGGTTTCCTTTATTTTAAGCTTTCCTATCTTTGTGTCATCTTTTTCCTTGTTTTGATCATTATAGCTATCATTTTAAAGCACTTTTATGTATCACATTGAGATAAAGTGCCAATCTTGCATTATGGGGGTCATGAACATTGTTTTGAGTCAGTTGTACTTGCACTATTTTCATAAAGCACCATGGGGGGATGATTGTTTGCTATTTTTAGGCATTCTCCCTTTGTCAAGTGTGTGTCCCTTCCATGATATTAGCCCCATGCAGAGTCAGTTTGACCATGTCTTTATGGGTGTCTGTACCTCTTCCTCTCTCATCGTTCTTGGTTCATCTATAGGAGACTTTGGCCCATCTTCTCAGTTGCCTATCATCTTACCCTGTCTGCATTAAGGGGGGATTATGCTATTGTTCTAATGCTTCCTTGGTTTGATGGTTTGATAGTGTGAGCTATGTATTAAGTGGTTGATCCTATATACAAGGCGATTGTAGTGGTTGGCTACCTATGCATTTTGGTGAGATGGATCATCTACCATATAGACACACTCAGTTCGTGCCTTCTTCTTCCTTGGAGGTTCTTCAGATCAACAGTTTGGCAGATTTGTGGCTTCTTCATGCTTTAGTGATGCTCTTCTTGATCACTCCTTGTTCTTATTTTAGGGGACATTTCCTTAGTTGGAGGCTTCTTTAGTTCTTCACTAGGTTCTTACCTCTTTTTGGGGGAGGGTTTTTCCCATGTGGTTTTCTCTCTTTCCTTGTTTTCAAAGGTTGCAACTTTTGCATTTGTACATGGCTACCTAACATGGCCTCGTTGCTGAGACCCATTATGCATTATACATTTTTGCATTTTTTAGTTTTGTGAGCTTAAGGCATTTCCCTATGTTTCACTTAAGGGGGGTGTTAGAGTAAATAATTAATTTACTAATTATTTATTCTATTTACTTAAGCTTACTTAGGTAAATGCATTTTATTTATTAGTTGTAGTCTAGGAGTTAGTTATAAGTTGTTGACAATATGAGAGTTTGTTCTCTCCTAAGTCATACTTATCCTCTCACATTGTTCGAGGACTTTCCACCTAATGTGGATGTATGCTTAGTTGTCACACTTATCTCCTAGCATCTTCTAGCTTATTCTGGAAGATTCTTGGAGCTCTTTATATTCGGGCTCCATCATTGTAACATCATCACTTCTAGCATATTATAAATATTCTTGTGTTGCAATATCTTGTGGTCTCTCATGTCCGTTTAGGGTTTTTTCCCTTGCTCCATGCTCTTCCTTCCTTGGCTTCTCTTTGACTGGTTTTCACATGTAGGTGATCATGGGAATCTTCGAAGTTGGATTTCATCAACTCCAATAGAAACTAGTGGGTTTCATCTTCTTTAATAATTCCAAAACCTAGCCTATAGTAGGTTCTTTTGGCTTGTTTCCTATAGGAGTTTTATCATCCTCCCTTTTGTTATTGTTCTTGGGACTAAAAAGCTTTGGATCATCCCTCCTACCTAGTTTTCTAGATGTCTTCCTATTATTCTCTATATTTACTACAACTTTATAGGCATCCCTTAAAGTTTTGGGATCCTTATCCCTCAATTGATAAGCCATTTTTCTATCAAAAGCATTGAAATATGTTGTGAGACACACATCCTCATTCAACCTCATAACTTGAAATAGTCTGTACATACCTTTCTAGAATCTTAAATTGAAGTCAAATGTGGACTCATTTGAGTTTTTCTTGATGTTATTGAATTCATTCAATATGAACCCAGCATTGGTATTATCTCCATACTACTCTTTAAATAATTTTCCCAAGTCACTCCATGAGGTGATACTATCATTAGGTAGCCTTCTGGACAAATCCCTCACATCCTCAGTTAGTGAATGCACAAAAAATTTCATTACCATATCTTCATGTTCAACTTCGTAATCATTTAACATATCAATAAAAATTATCAAATGTTCTTCACCAGTAACAACATTATTCCTAGAAAACTTAACCACTTTGTCTCTTAAATCAAATGATATGGGATGTGGAGCACTAGGGATACCAACAAATGATATTTGTCTATACTTTTCTAGGTATACAGGTTTCTTCTGGAAACTAGGAACATTTGAGGTACTTGCTATATTGGCTTGGTTTAGAGGAACATTTTGGGATTTTTGAAGTTGGACAACAAGGGCTTGAGTATAAGTGGTAGATAATGAGGCAGAAGCAGATTGAGATGTTCCTTGAATTGAGACTATTGGTCCAGAGGGAGGTATAGAAGCTAGAACTGGGATGGATAAATTTGGCCATGAGGCTAATGCAGAATTAGTCTTAAGGAACTAGATTTTTCTCCTAGTTTCTGTAGCTTGAGCTTCATGTTCCACCTTCTCAATTTCTTTTGCAAGATCTTCCTTCTCATTTCTAGCTTTTTCTAGCTCTAAATCTAATTTTAACATGGGAGGGTTTACAGATTTTCTTGGTAGAGCTTGAGGTTCATTTATTTGGATTCCTATGGCTTTGCCTTTCCCTTTATCTATAGCTTTTATAGTGGGTTCTATAGTGTCTACTTGAACAGGTTTATAGGCTTGGACTTGAGCAATAACTGGTTCTTGCTTTTGATTTAGGCATTGTTCTTGTTCTTGAACTTTAGCTCTCAGACTATCTATGTCTCCAAAAACATTAGTATGGATAGTCATAGTTTTTTCTTCTAACTTTTTGTTCTACTCCTTCAAGGTAGCCATCCTTCTCAACATAGCATCTCTTTCTATTATGGCATCCAAGGTGGCTTGCTCCTCCTTTTCAAGACAACTGCATTTAGCTTCTTCCTCAATAATCCATTTCTTCAAAAGTCCTATCTCAGATTGCACTTCTTTAGGGTCTGCAAAAGTAGCCTCTAAATTAGCAGGATTGTACATATCTATAAGATTGGGCTCCATGTATGGGGGTGCTCTAGGATTAAAAGGATCATCAAACAAACTCTGAAATCCTAGCCTATGGTTCATATCTGCTATGAGATCTAGCCTTGGTGATGAAATTCCTATTGTGGACACATCTTTATCTTGAAAAACTCTCTCATTTGGTAATGGGGTACTAAAAATGCCTCCTAAGAGTCTTGTGTTTTTGGATTCGAAACTGAGTGAAGAAGACTCTCTCCCTAATACTAGTTGATACTAGGAATTAATGGATACACTACCTTTGGGTTTCCAGGTGGGATTTGGATCTATCCTTTTCTTATTTTGGTTCTTCCTACCACCTTGGGGCAAATCAATGTACATCGTACATCAGGATTGGCTCTCATGTAAGCTCTTGTGTTCTTTCTTTTGTCAGCCATATTCACTTTTTGTTAAAATAAGCACTAGCTTCAAAACCTTGACTGAGTCACCACCCTATTCTTGGGAAAATACACAATGCTAATTATTCCTAACTCCAAGGAAAAAACACACAAATAGAAATAGAAATATCTGACATAGATAGACCAATCATGATGCAGGAGCATCCTGGGTTGCCTTGTTATCCTGCTCATTTTGTTCACCTAGTAGTTCCTTCATGTGCTTAGTAGTCCTTCATGTGGCTAGCAATTCTTTCATGTGCCTAGCAATCCTTCATGTGCCTAGCAATTCCTTCATGTGCCTAGGAATTCTTTCATGTGCCTAGTAATTCTTCATGTGCCTAGAAAATCCTTCATGTGCCTAGCATCCTTCATGTGCCTACCAATTCCTTCATGTGTCGAGTTACTATAGCAATTTCATGTGCTGAGTTACTATAGTGTTCCTTCATGTGTTGAGTTACCTAGTGTATACTGAGTGTTTCTTCATGTGTTGAGTTACTCAGTGCATGCTAAGTGTTTCTTCATGTGCCGAGTTAACCAGTGTATACCGAGTGATTCTTTAGGTGCCAAGTTACCCAGTGTATGTCGAGTGATTCTTTAGGTGCTGAGTTACTCAGTGTATGCCAAGTGTTTCTTCATGTGCCGAGTTACTCAGTGCATTCCAAGTGTTTCTTCATGTGCCAAGTTACCCAGTGTATGCTGAGTGCCAATTTTGGAAAGCTTTCTTTTGCCAAGTAATCTGTGTCTAGTTCCTATTTGGACCGACTTTGCTCACATTTAATTTTGGTATGGGTAGTTATATTTGCTAAGAGCTGACTTGTGGCTTCTCTATGTTCTAGAATGTTCTATAAGCCATTTTGGCAAGTATATATAGAGTATTTAGGCAAGTTTTTAGAGAAGTTTTGGGAGAAGCTTTTGAAAAGAAGATCAAAAACCAGAACTGAAACTGCGAATTTGCAGTTGGATCTTTGAATGTGAATGTATTTGTAATTGGTTGTAACCCAGAAGGCCTCACAGTTGGGCATGTATGAAGATATTATTGATGAATCAATAGAAGTATTTTCTCTTCTCTCTCCTTTGGTTGTTGTTCTTTATGTTTGCTTCCATTGTGTTAAATCTTGCAAGGTGGTTTGGATAGCTGGGTGAGCCTTTGGCCCTAGTTATTCACACTCTTGCCTATGTTAGTTGGTATCAGAGCTTGAGGTTCATCCTTATGGAGATTGGATCGTGTAGAACCCTAATTTGGATTTGGTTGTAGGGTGGCAGATATGTAGATTTGACCTATAACTTGAAGAGGGTTATGATCTTGTAGGAACCTAATTTGTGAAGATGGTTTATGGTAGAGGAAATAATGTTGATAATGTTATATTGGATCAGTTGAGACAAATTGCAGCTAGATTAGATGTTGTGGAGATAGCCCAGAGGAGAGGAGCACATCTTGAAGATGTGAGTGATGATGAAGTAGCAACACCAAACCATAATCCAAAACCTAAAGAAGATCAAGATGAGGAAAGATTATTGTGAGTATTGTCTAGGGAAAATTCAAAACCTACTGTAGAAGTTGTTCCTTATGATGGAAAATTGGATACCAATGTTGTGCTAGATTGGATCTCTGATATGGAGAAGTTTTTTTAGTATGGAAAAACTCCTGATAATAGAAAAGTGAGATTGCAGTCACTAGGTTGAAATGTCATGCTTCACTATGGTGGGAGCACTTGCAAACTAATAGACAAAGGGGAGGAAAGGAGAAGATCAGAACTTGGTCAAAGATGTTGAACAAGGTAAAGAACAAATTCCTTCCTACTTATTACCAAGTTAGCTTGTTAAGAAAGATGCAAAATTTAAAACAAAAGGACATGACTATAAAAGAATATACCGAGGAATTCTATAGATTGGACATCAGATTTGGTTGAGAAAATTGTAAGGTACATTAATGGATTGAGATCTGGAATACAAGATGAAATAAGTTTTGTGAAGCTGGAAAGTGTAGAAGAAGCATGAACAAAGAAAAAGAGGTAGAGGTGGTAGATTCCAAAGAGGCAGAGGTAGATCTTATGGAGAAAGTGGAAAATCTGATAGTTCTATGCAGGATAAAGGCAAATCTAAATGGAAGAATGATGACAAAGGCAAGACTAAATGAAAAAGTGGTAATTCTTACCGAGGAGGCACTAATTCTTACTAAGGAAGAGGTAATTATTATTCTAGAGGTGTATTTCATGGTAATTATTTTAGATGTGGCAAAGAAGGGCATAGATCCTTTGAATGTAGATCTTTTGAAGGTGGGCAAAATAATAGAAATGCTATGATTCAAGAAGACATTGAGAGTTCACCATGTGGACCTGGGGCTAGAGAAAATTTGATGGTGAGAAGAACCTTATGTAATAAGGGAGGTGATGAGGAACCTATTTTAAGGAGAAGTCTTTTCAAGACAAGATGTAAGATGGCTAAAAAATGCTATAAAGTGATCATTGATAGTGGAAGTTCTACAAATCTGGCATCATAAGAGCTGGTTAAAAAATTGCAGTTGCAGAGGCTGAAACATGCCAAACCTTATCATGTTTCATGGATCAAAGATGAGCATAAGATATTGGTAAGTGAGTAATGCCTTGTGAAGTTCAAAATTAGACATTACTTTGATGAAGTTTTGTGTGATATTATGCATATTTTTTTGGGTAGACCTTGGCAATATGATAGATATGTTGTACATGATGGAAGATTGAATCAATATACTCTTTGTGTAAATAGGAAGAAACAAACATTGTTGCCTTTGATGGAAATTCCAGATGAGGTTAATTGTACTGCTATAAAAATTTGCATGGTTAATGGGAAACAATTTGAAAAGGAAATGAAAAAGAATCAAGTCTGTTTTGCTATAATTCCAAGAAAATTGACTTTTTCCAATGGAGACTAAGTGCAAGAAAATAGTGTTAACTGAGTGCTAGTCAGTGGTGACCGAATGACAGATGGTAGTATTGACTGAGTGCTAGAAGAAATTGCAAAGTTGTTGAATGAGTATAAAGAAATTATTGCTGATGATATTCTTGATGGTTTACCTCCAGTAAGAAGTATAAGTCATTGTATGGATCTGATCCCTTAAGCTAGTTTTCCAAACAAAGCACCATATATATTGACACCTACAGAGAATGAAGAACTTAATAGAAAAGTGCATGAGTTGTCGTAGGAAGGTTTGATCAAAGAAAGCTTGGGTCCATGTGCTGTACCTACTGTATTAGCACCTAAAAAGAATGGAGAGTGGAGAATGTGTACTGATTCCAGAGCCATTAACAAGATAACAGTGAAATATAGGTTTCCTATGCCAAGGATGGATGACATAATGGATTGTTTGAGTGGAGCAAAGTATTTTACCAAGATTGATTTGAAGAGTGGCTATCATCAGATCAGAATTAGAGAAGGTGATGAATGGAAGACTACTTTCAAGACAAAAGATGGTTTGTATGAATGGTTGGTTGTGCCTTTTGGTCTAACTAATGCACCTAGTACTTTCATGAGGTTGATGAATGAAGTTCTGAAAAGCTTCTTGGGTAAATTTGTGATTGTTTATTTGGATGATATTCTGATATTTAGTAAGACTAAGGAAGAACATCTTGAGCATATTAGACAAGTATTGCAGAGGTTGAAAGAGGAAAAGTTGTTGATCAATCTAAAAAAGTGTTCTTTTATGCAAGAGGAGATTGTGTATCTAGGATTTGTGATCTCAGCTAATGGTTTGAAGATGGATCCTGAGAAGGTTAAATAAATTTTGGAATGGCCTACACCTAAGAATGTGAGTGAGGTAAGATCATTTCATGGTTTGGCTAGTTTTTATAGAAAGTTTATAAAGAATTTCAGCGCTGTTTGTAATGCTATGAATGAAACAATGAGGGGAGATAAAAAAGAATTCAAGTGGACACATGGAGCTGATAAGAGTTTTGAGACTTTGAAACAAAAGGTTGCGGAATTACCTGTATTGGCTTTGCTTGATTTTAACAAAGTATTTCATGTTGAATGTGATGCAATTGGTAATGCAATAGGAGCTATATTAAGTCAAGAAGGTAAGCCTATTGCTTTCTTTAGTGAAAAGTTGAATGATGCTAAAAGGAAATATTCTGTGTATGATCAAGAATTTTATGCCATTGTTCAAGCATTGAAGAAGTGGAGACATTATTTGGTGCCTACGGAGTTTGTGTTGTATACTGATCATAAAGCTTTACAATACTTGGGAAGTCAACATAAATTGAATCAAAGACATATGAAGTGGGTTGAGTATTTGCAGAGTTTTACATTTGTGATCAAGCAGAAGAGTGGAGTTACTAACAAAGTTGTTGATGCATTGAGTAGAAGACATTCTTTGTTGACTGAAATTAAGGTTGAAGTTCTTGGTTTTGATGAGATAAAGAATTGTATGATGCTAATCCTAATTTTTTTGAGGCATGGGGAGAGTGTAGAGAACCAAATCTGATAGATCACATAAGAAAGTATGATGAGTATTTCATTCAAGAAGGTATATTGTTCAAAGGTATTCAGTTGTGTATTCCTAGAAGTTATATGAGGTTGAATTTGATTAAAGAAAAGCATAGTGGTGGATTAGCTAGACATTTTAGAATTGATAAGACATTGAGTTTGCTGAAAGAGAAATATTATTGGCCACAAATGTATAAGGATGTTTAGAAATTTGTAAAGAGTTGTGGAGTTTGTCAAGTTGCAAAGAGAGTGAGTCAAAATATTGGTTTGTATACACCTATTACTGTTCCTGAGAAACCTTGGATTGATATCAGTATGGATTTTGTTCTTGGATTGCCTAAATTAGTGAAAGGGTATGATTCCATATTTTGTTGTAGTGGAAAATTTTACTAAGATGGCTCATTTTATACCATGTAAGAAGACATCAGATGTTGAGCATGTTGCTGAACTTTTCTTTAAAGAGATTGTGAGATTGCATGGATTACCAAGAAGTATTATTTCAGATAGAGATAGTAAGTTTGTTGGTTATTTTTGGAAGACTTTGTGGAAAAAGATGGGTACTGAGCTAAAGTTCAGTTCTACATTCCATCCACAAATAGATGGATAGACAGAGGTTGTCAATAGAAGCTTGGGTAATTTGTTGAGATGTTTAGTTGGGAATAAGCCAAGTAATTGGGAGATGGTATTGGCACAAGCTAAATTTGCATATAATAGTTTTGTGAATAGGAGTATAGAGAAGACACCTTTTGAGATTATTTCTGGAATGCATCCTAGAGGTATATAAGATTTGAGAGATGTTATTGGTGAAGAAAAGAAAAGCATTGCAGAAGAAGAATTTGCTGATTTTATGGAGTCCTTACATAAGGAAGTGAATTCAAGGTTGGAACAATGCAATTAGAAGTATAAGGAGAATGCTGATCAGTCTAGAAGACACTATGATTTTCAAGTTGGTGATGAGGTGATGGTTCAATAGTACATTTGAGGTCTTTTTTGACCATTATTGGTTAAAATTTTGACCCAATTTTTGACCAAATCTTGACCAAGTTTGACCAACCCATTGGTCGATAATTTTTTGATCAAAATTTTGACCAATACATTGGTCAAAACCTTTGAAACATGTTGGCACAAGTTCTGCCAAGCATTGGTCAAAATTTTGACCAATGCTTGGTCAAAAATTGCCAAGTATTGGTCAAAATTTTGACCAATGATTGGTCAAAAATAGCCAAGAATTGGTCGAAAGGTCGACCAATGCTTGGTAGAAAATTTCCAAGCATTGGTCAAAAACATCCAAGCATTGGTTGAAATTTTGACCAATGCTTGGTAGAAAATTGCCAAGCATTGGTCAAAATTTTGACCAATGATTGGTCAAAAATAGCCAAGCATTGGTCAAAATGTCAATCAATGCTTGGTAGAAAATTTCCAAGCATTGGTCAAAATGTTGACCAATGCTTGGTTAAAATTTTTTTTATGCCTACACTAGTTGAGGTCCACTTCAACACTGGCCCTTCTTGTGAAATTGTTGTCCAAAACTGATGCAGGAGCATCCAGAGGTATAAGGGCAATCCTGTGTCACCCAAAAAAATGTACTTAGACTTAGTTTCTATTTCATGTCTTTTCATTTTTGGATACCCATTTGGGTCAAATAAAGGTTTCGACTCTCACAGTTCAACTATCAGTGTGCTAGAAAATCTTGAAAAATAGGAGCATGTAATTTAGCCATCATTTTGGTGACCTAGAAGTTGTGAATTTGCCAAATGAATGTAATTGTGATTTAGAGCATTCCAAAAAAAGAATCAGGTCAAAAGACTCCACGGTTTGAAAGTTATTGCAATTTTTTGAGTTTTGGAGACCTCCTAAGAATGCTTCAAAGTCAAGTTAGGGGCATTAAATGACCTTGAAAAGGGCCAAAAAATGGGAGATGAGAAAAGCTTGTCCATAAGGCTATACAGCACTTTGAGAGCTTTCCAAAAATGCAAACGGTTCGTCAATCGGAGCTACTGTTCAAAAGTTATGCCTCCCGAAAGTTCAGTTACCATTTCTGGATTCTTCTAGATTTGCACCGACTTCCAACGCAACTTCCGGAACCTTCTATTTGGTTGGTGGATGCCTACTAGCACTTTATAGAATTTACTCCTAGTCCTTAACCCTCCGAGGTCTATTTAAGGAGATTTTTGGCATTGTAAAAGGCAATTCAGAGTGGAGTTTGAGAGGAGGTACTAAAAGGAGAAATTATCTCCAGATTTATGCTATTGTAAGCCTTAGGGCATGTTTTGAAGTTTATTTTCTCTGTACTGTTGTACTAGCTTATTTTCTCAGTTAATACAATTTTCCTTTTCTGTTGTGCCCATTCTGTTCTTGGGTTGTGTCCCCATCAAGTGGTATCAGAGCAGGTTTTCCTGAGTGTGTAGATAGAGCGCCGACTGTGAGGTAGTTTACACCAGGACTGTGTGGTTGTGGGTTCAAGTTAGAAGATGCCTCCATGAAGAGAGCATGGTGGAAGGGCTAGAGCTATTAATCCTAAGGAGGTTTGAGCCCTCCAAAGGCAGGTGCAGACATTGCAAGAGGAGCTCCATAGAGGAGCAAATGTTTCCACTGGTGACAACAGTGAGGATGACAATGAAGAAGTAATGGGACCAGAAGAGGAATTTGATAGAGAAGTTTTGAATCATGCAGAGGAAAGGCTTTTTAGGGCCATTACTAAGTTTGGGAAAAGACCCACAATTGAAGTGAGTGTATTTTTAGGAAATCTGAAACCAGATGAGTTGATCGATTGGATCAATGAACTGGAAGAATACTTTGAGTATGAGGATATCAGGGACCCAAATAGGGTTAATTTGCAAAGGCCAAACTAAAAGGCCATGCCAAAATCTGGTGGCAAGAGGTTCAATTGGAAAGAAATAGAAGAAGAAAGGAGAAGATCACAAGATGGGATCGCATGGTGGACAAATTGAAGAAGCAGTTCATTCCTGTGGACTATGAGCTTGATTTGTTTAAGAAGATGCATGGGTTAAAGCAAGCAGGAAGATCAGTCCAAGAATATACAGAGGAATTTTATCGACTCTTGATTAGAGCAGGGCATGCAGAAGCAAATAAGGAGAAGGTTGCTCGTTATATCAGTGGGTTGCGACCTAGCATCCAGGAGGAATTAAGTCTGGTAAGAATGACTAGCATTGAAGAGGCATACCAGTTTTCCCTACGAGTTGAAGAGAAGCTAAATAAAAGGTTTGAAGGAAGAAAAAGAGGGCATGGTCAAGGAGGAAGGGGAAGCAGTAGATCATCTGGAGGCCGCAATGAAACTCAAAAGAAAAATGAAGATGAGGGTACTAGCAGGAACCAGAGGAATGAGGGTTTCAACCGCTCCTGCGATCAAGACTTTGGAAATCAGAGAGGAAGAGGTAGGGGATGTGGACAAGGAAGAGAAGGCTTCTGTGGTACCTATTTCCATTGCAATGAAGAAGTTCATTGTGCCTTTGAATGCCCTCAATGACAAGGAAGAATAGATAGGAGAACTGAGGGCCAAGCTAGGGTTGCTCATGTGGATGAGGATGCACAATCATCACATTCAGAGGATGTAGAAAGAGGAGAAACCTTGGTAAATGAAAGAGTCCTACTAAGTGGTGAGAATGAACCAGGACAACGGAGGAGTTTGTTCCATACCAGATGCAAGTGTGAGGATAAATTTTGTGATGTGATCATTGATGGTGGTAGCATTGATAACTTGGTATCAGAAGAGATGGTCTCTAAGCTGAAGCTCAAGAGGGAGAAACATCCCTAGCCCTATCAGATTTTTTGGGTAAAAGATGATCATAAGGTCCTGGTAAGTGAACAATGTTTAGTAAAATTCAAAATTGGGAGTTACCATGATGAAGTTCTCTGTGATGTTATTTTGATGGATGTTTACCATGGCAGTTTGATAGACATGCAATACATGACGAACATGCAAACACATACTCTCTAACAAAGGATGGAGTTCATCACAAATTGAAGCCCATGAAAAAGGAAGGTGAAAAGGTATGTAGCAGTACTAGGATTTGTCTTGTTGATGGAAGGAAGTTTTTAGATGGCATGAAACATCAACATATGTGCTATGCTTTGATTCCTAGGAAAGATAAAGAAGGTAGTAGTGAAATACCATTTGAAGTTTCAAATTTATTAGGGGAATTTGGAGATATTATCTCTGATAATGTTCCAGATGGATTGCCACTAGTAAGGCAAATCAGTCATCAGATAGATCTGATTCCAAGAGCTAGTTTTCCTAATAAGGCTTCTCACAGGATGACTCCTACTGAAACAGAGGAGCTAAATAGATAGGTTCATGAGCTGTTGAGGAAGGGCTTGATTCGAGAGAGCCTGAGTCCATGTGCAGTACCTACAGTACTTGCACCAAAGAAGGATGGAGAGTGGAGGATGTGTACAGATTCTCGAGCTATAAATAGGATAACCATCAGGTACCGGTTTTCTTTACCAAGGATGGATGATCTTATGGACTGCTTAAGTGGAGCTTAGTACTTCACCAAGATAGATCTGAAGAGTGGTTATCATCAGATATGGATTCGAGAAGGAGATGAGTGGAAAATAGCCTTCAAGACCAAGGAGGGTCTTTATGAGTGGTTAGTCATGCCCTTTGGATTGACAAATGCCCCAAACACCTTCATGGGGCTCATGAATGAGGTACTTAAGAAGTTCTTGGGAAAATTTGTTATTGTCTATTTGGATGATATTTTAATTTTTAGCAAGACTTTGCAAGAACATTTACTGCATATTCGTAGTGTCCTTGAAAGGCTAAGGGAAGAGAAACTATTAATTAATCTAAAGAAGTGTGTCTTTGCAAAAAGGGAGTTAGTCTATTTGGGGTTTGTTATATCACCCAAAGGTCTCAAAATGGATCCAGAGAAGGTAAAAGCCATCTTGGAATGGCCTACTCCAAGGTCTGCTATTGAGGTAAGATCATTTCATGGTCTGGTTAGTTTTTACAGGAAGTTTATTAAGAATTTTAGTGGCATATGTGCACCCCTAACTGATACAATAAGAGGGGATAGAAAAGAGTTCAAATGGACTATAGCAGCTGCGAGAAGTTTTGAATTGCTAAAGAAGAAGGTGATAGAACAACTTGTGTTGGCACTTCCAGATTTTAGAAAAGTGTTCCAGGTGGCTTGTGATGCTAGTGGTAGCGCTATTGGGGCTGTATTAAGCCAAGAAGGTAAGCATATTGCATATTTTAGTGAAAAATTAAATGATGCAAAGAAGAAGTATTCTGTTTATGATCAAGAATTCTATGCAATAGTTCATGCCTTAAAGAAATGGAGGCATTATTTATTGCCAAAGGAATTTTTTTTGTATACTGATCATCAGGTATTACAGTACCTAAATAGCCAAGGTAAATTGAATTAGAGGCATATGAAGTGGGTATAATTCTTGCAGAGTTATACATTTGTGTTGAAGCATAGAAGTAGAAAATCTAATAGCGTTGCAGATGCACTAAGAAGGAGATAGTCGCTACTTACAGTAATGCAGGTTGAAGTAGTTGGGTTTGATGAACTCAAGAAATTGTACCCCGAGGATCCTAATTTTGTTGAAGCATGGAAATCTTTTAAAGAACCTATTGTTGTAGATAGAACCAAGTGGTTAGACTATTTGATTCAGGATGGCATGTTGTTCAAGGGTAGTCAATTGTGCATTCCAAGGAGTTCCATGAGGGAAAATCTAATTAAGGAGAAACACAGTGGAGGAATGGCAGGACATTTTGGTTGAGATAAAACCATTGCCATTTTTAGAGAACATTATTTTTGGCCTCAAATTTCACAAGATATGAAGAAGTTTGTACAGAGTTGCCAGGTTTGTCAAGTTTCCAAGGGGTTTAGTCACAATACTGGCCTATATCAGCCATTGCCTGTTCCATCAAGGCCCTGGGAGGACATAAGTATGGATTTTGTTCTTGGATTACCAAGGACACAAAGGGGTAATGACTCAGTATTCGTTGTGGTTGATAGGTTCTCCAAAATGGCACATTTCATTCCATGCCACAAAACTCATGATGTTGTCCATATTGTAGACTTGTTTTTCAAAGAGGTGGTAAGACTACATGGTCTTCCAAGGAGCATAGTTTCTGATAGAGATACTAAATTTGTGGGATATTTCTAGAGGACATTGTGGAAGAATTTGAGAACAGACCTAAAATTTAGTTCCACACATCACCCGCAGACTGATGGCCAAACAGAAGTGGTAAACAGAAGTCTAGGCAATTTGCTAAGATGTTTAGTTGGGGATAAGCCCAAGGGATGGGATTTGATTCTACCATAGGCAGAGTTTGCTTATAATAACTCTATAAATAGGAGTACTGGAAAATCACCATTCCAAATTGTATATGGGAGTAGCCCAAGGACTGCATCAGAGCTGAGGAAGATAGAACAAGGGGAGAGGACAAGTGCTGAAGCTGAGGAATTTGCTAAACATATCAAGCGTCTACATGAGGAGGTTCAAGCACACATTACCAAGATGAATCAAGAATATAAAGCTAGGGCTGATCAAAGGAGAAGACATAAGGAATTCCAAGTAGGGGATCTAGTCATGGTGCACTTACGAAAAGAAAGATTTCCAGCCAGTACTTACAACAAACTGAAAATGAAGAAATTTGGCCCTTGCAAAATTCTAAAGAAACATGACTCAGGAAATGCATATGAGGTGGAGTTGCTAGATGGTATTCACATTTCTCCCATTTTTAACATTGCATATTTAACAGAGTATCATGATGATGGTGCAGATGATGAGCTGGTGTTAGAGCCATGTCCAATTCCTGCTTCTAAGAAGGAGGAGATAGAAGACATTATAGATCATCGTGTGGGTAGGAGTACTAGAAATAGGTAGTATGAAGAGTATTTGGTCAAATGGAAAGGACGACCGATCGAGGACTCAACTTGGATTTCAGCAGCTGAGGTTTCCCATTTGGGATTTCCTCTACCATTCATAAAGTGACAGGGTCACTTTTCAATCTACCCTGGGTGTCTGATGCAGGAGCATCCAGAGGTATAAGGGCAATCCTATGTCACCCAAAAAAATGTACTTAGACTTAGTTTCTGTTTCATGTCTTTTCATTTTTGGATACCCATTTGGGTCAAATAAAGGTTTCGACTCTCACAGTTCAACTATAAGTGTGCTAGAAAATCCCAAAAAAATAGGAGCATGCAATTTAGCCATCATTTTGGTGACCTAGAAGGTGTGAATTGGTTAGATGAATGTAATTATGATTTAGAGCATTCCAGAAAAACAATCAGGTCAAAAGACCCCATGGTTTGAAAGTTATTGCAATTTTTTGGGTTTTGGAGACCTCCTAAGAATGCTTCAAAGTTAGGTTAGGGGCATTAAATGACCTCAAAAAGGGCCAAAAATGGGGGACGAGTGAAGCTTGTCCATGAGGCTATAGAGCACTTTGAGAGCTTTTAAAAAATGCAAACGGTTCATCAATCGAAGCTATGGTTCAAAAGTTATGCCTCTCGAAAGTTTGGTTACCGTTTCTGGATTCTTCTAGATTTGCACCGTCTTCTAACGCAACTTCCGGAGCCTTCTATTTGGTCGGTGGATGCCTACTAGCACTTTCTAGAATGTACTCCTAGTCCTTAACCCTCCAGGGTCTATTTAAGGAGATTTCTAGCATTGTAAAAGGCAGTTCGGAGTGGAGTTTGAGAGGAGGTACTAAAAGGAGAAATTATCTCCAGATTTATGCTATTGTAAGCCTTAGGGCATGTTTTGAAGTTTATTTTCTCTGTACTTTTGTACTAGCTTATTTTCTCAGTTAATACAATTTTCCTTTTCTGTTGTGTCCATTCTGTTCTTGGGTTGTGTCCCCATCAAAAACCTTTCTAATGAGATAATGTGTTATGAGCTCTTCATCAGTGGGATGGAACGTGAATCCAGGAGGTAGTTGTGCATCACCCATATCAATTCCCTCCTTTATTATTCACTATGAGTATAATCCCACAGACCCATTTGATCTTGAATGATGATATGTATTGAATGTTGAGTGTTTGTGCTGAATGCTCAAAAACCATCCATTTCATACCTTCAACTGTACACAATGTCTTTCTAGTTTCTTTCTACTCGCACGCCCATTTCATTTCATATGATCATCTCAAAATTGTGTCACTCTAAGCTTTCAATTGTTTCCTCTTGATTGATCATCTCATAATTGTTAAATGAGAGCTTTGGGATAAGCTATAGGAATCCATCAAAGCATAAAGGATTTTTTCAGACGGTGTAGATGAAGTAGTAGCATTTGCCTTGGGAGACATGCTTGCAAAATGGAAGCGTAGATAAGTCATGTGAACTATTTGATAGGATGCCTAAACGTAATGTGGTCATCAAAAGCCATGGTTGTTGGATATGCACAAAATAGATATATTGAGAGAATATATTTTTTTAAGTTGCCACTGCCTTGGTAGACATGCATGCAAAATGTGGAATCATAGGTAAGACATTTGAACTATTTTTTTGATTGCCTCCATGAAATGTCATCTAATGGCAAGCCAATATTGTAGGATATGCATATTGATTTGTTGAATATATCAAGATGATATGGTGACATTCTTGTTACTACAACCAATGCCACATTTGTATAAAACTGGGATTCCAACTCTTGTTGAGGTTGTAAATTATGTTGAACATAGTCTCAAGCCATAATAGTTTTCTATCTACCAAAATTAGAAAGAGAATCATACAAACTTGTGCGAGCTCTTTGTATTTTATTTGATATGATATTCAGGAAAAGGATGAGAACCAAAACTCTAAACAAGTAGGCACGCTCTCCATGTGCTCTACACCCCATAGGTAAATCCACTCTAATAAAAGAGGCAATCAAAAACTAGTTCACTTTTCATTTGTAACCTTGGGCAAGCTCTTAGCAACATGCTCACATTGAACCTTTGACGTAAAGGAGAAATAGACAAGCTCATAACCCTCAGGAAGGCTTTCTTAGATAAGAAGTTTCTGAGCAGACACAAATCCTCAATAATAATGCTGCTGCAATTTTCTTGTTTAAATCCAAACAAAGTTTTATTATCTTGGGCAGAGGAGACTACTATTTTTTGTGCTTAAGGATCCTTTAGATCAGTAGAATCACATGCAAACTAGATGTGACATTGTAGTAAGAAAATGGTAATAAGAGCTAGGAGCTTGCCTAGTGATTAGGGCTCAAGACTAGACACTGCATGAAGCATTTTTAGGTATTTGAGTCTGAAGTGTCACCAGCACAAAATCAAACTGAAAAGGAAACTTGGCAAATAAAGCTAAATAAAAATAGTCCTCTTGAGTAAATATCAACATTGTATGAATAATACCATTACAATGCACTATAATTGGTACAAATATATTGTTGGTTGAGTCCCATGACATAATGCCAGTTCTTAGGTACATCAATATGCCTACTTATCCAGGTATATCATTTTCTTATGGATAAAGGATAATCTACTAAAAAAAGAGAAGACCACTTTTTACAAATTCACACAGGTATAAACCCATTCATCTCTGAAGGTAATGCTCTTACTATCATTTCACCCCCAGTAAATTTGTTGTAAGTTCCCAAGTGACGATAGTTGTAGCATTAGCAGGGAAAGCTCTCACCAATGTAGGCCCCAAGCCAACATATAATCCTCTAAAACTGAGTTCTCTATAAATCTGCCAAACATAGAATTGGGAAATGGTTTCATGTTCATTAATATGAGCACTTAATGCTTTTAAATTCATCTATTGGTTATCTAAGACTACTTAGTAGAATAGGTCCCAGACAAAAAGATAGAAGCTAAGTCCCATGGTATTTGAATATTTAAATTTTAATCTTTTAATTAGAACATTCTATATACCCACTATAAAATAAGCATGCAAACAATTGGTGTTAGTATCATGAATGATAATTTTTTAATCCAAAACACAAGAAAACATGCAAATAAATGAATTAACCCAATTCAATAATCCAACCATCAATCCTAACAGATATGCTAATTGCTGTCATAAGAATCCAACAGCTTTGTAAAAACCTAGTCAATATCTTTATTAAAAATTAATTAAAAAACATTTTTTCTAGAGTAGAGTCCATGTAAAAATGAAATTTTATGTCCTACCATCTTGATTGTGTGTATAGGATTTTTGCTGGCATTAATATTTGGAGCTATTTGAATATGGGTTTTTGCAACATCAAGAGGTAGAATAGCTAACCAAAACTGCAAAGAAAATTACAAGTTTTGTTGCACACATTTGATCTGCAAAAACTAAGTTTAAATACTTGAATTTAAATTCCAAAATTAATGTTACATACCTCAATTCCTGCAAGCCCACTAGAGACAACTCCAACTCCTGCTTCTATAAAAACTTTAGAAGAATAGTTGACAAATTGAGAAGACTGGGAATTCATTTGGGGATTCACCTTATCATGCATACTAATAAGTGAAAGCATATGATAATGATTCAATTCATAAGTACTGAAGAAAACTGCATTTCCAATAGACTCCCTAAAAAATGTAGTTAGGCCACCACGAAACAAACCTTGTACCTAGAAAATTATGCACCAATGAAACAATCAAATAGTATCTTGTATTCTTTTATAATGAAGGATACCACGTGAAGGATTTATATTGCATGTCTAAAACTACATACCAAATAGTAACAACAATTTAACACCTTACCCTTTCATTTCTAAGAGTTTGCAGTGCACAGTCCAGAGGCCTAGCATATATTTGCTGATGCTTTTTCAGTTGCCTGTTGTCATTCTCTTGAACTTGCAACCTACATTGCAAAACAACAAATAGTCAATGGTATGGAGTCTAGAGTTTAATTTATATACATACAATAGATACAAAGTCTAGTTCTTGTTACCTTTATCAACTCTGCTAGGCACAATATAAAACTTATTAATGCTCCACCAAAAGCCATAGAAGGAACAACAATCTAAAGTTTGGGCTTGCTGCTACCAAGATCTCCTCCCTTTCTAAAGAACCACCATGCCAAATATGATCGCATTAGCACCATAGAGATAAAATATAGACTACAAAGAGGAAAAAGTACATCAAACAGTTACCAATATGCCTATGAAGATAAATCAATATGCCTACTTATCTAGGTATATCATTTTCTTACAAATAAAGGACAATCTATTGAAAAAGGAAATACCACTTTTTACAAATTCACATAGGTATAAACCCATTCATTGTGGGAAAGTAGAAAGCAAATCTAAAGTACTACTGATGAAAACAAAAGTATCTAGCATCCAATTAGGAAATTCACCTTGAACATCCATCCAAGTTGCTCAACACACTCCATAACAAGTTGTTGGTGTGCTAAAACTTTTCTACTCTTCATAATTCTTACAACTGATGCATCAATTGCATAATGTCTATCTTTATCCACATCCTCAATCACCTTTTTTTCCTCATCTCCTGGTTAAGCATTGGCCCTAGATCAGAGATTTTGGTGCTTGATCATGAGATTGAGAAGTGTGAAGACAAGAACAATGAGACTACAAGGTTCTCAAGGTTAAGCACTCGCCACTTGCTGAATAAAGGAAGCACCTTGCGGTCTAGCAACCCATGTGAAGTACCCAATTAAGAGGATCCTACTAGAGAGTTGGTCAGCACATTCTTTTTCATTATTGAGATATTTTAGAAACCCAAAACCCCAAATAGCAAAAGCAAACAAACAAATTCAAGACTGTTTAAGCTTTACCCAATAATATTATCCCAGGAATCCAAGAACAACATTTGACTACAAGGGTGGTGACAAGAAGTGTGGGGCAGCATCCCTTTAGACCATATAAATTCTTCTAAGTTCATGTTTTGAATGCCATAAAAACCTAGAATTAACATTAGAATCCATGGTTTGAATAATATAAAGTCTTAGAATCAATACAAAATCCATGGTTTGATTGCTATGAAAACTGAGGACCAGTACTAAATTTCATGCTTTGAATGCAATAAAGACTCAGAGTAGTCATGTAATGTTTTGTAACTCAACAGATTAAATGTGTTGCAGTAATTACCAGTTGTGATGTAGAAAGATGTGCATGAACCTGCAATGTTCATCATACCAATGGCAATCATCTCTTTATTTCCATCAATATTGTAGTTCTTGAACAATGCAAAAGTTCTACCAATTGCTATTCCTTCTTGCACAGGACTCATTTAAATTAGCTAGAGGTAATAAACTACCAACCAATGAACATAATTGAAGGGATTAGCTCTTACAGTGAGTGTGATGATGCCAATTATCAGTCTTTCCTTCACAAGGGTCTTTAAATATTTGGCCTCAAAAACAAAGAATTCAGCGGTCAATGGGTTCAAACCACTTTTTAAGTGATCAACCTGTTTCAAGCCACCCACAAAAACATTAGCAAAAGAAACATGCATTTTAGGACCAAAAAATCATGTTTAGAACAATAATTAGAGATAATATCAAAAAAATTGTTCCATACCCATCATGTTTCAAACTTGCTAAATAACTAGTATCTTTTGGGTAGTGATACTAAACATGTACAGATCATAATAATAAGTGATTTGATAAGTGATTCATTCTACCTTACTTATACATAAGTGAATTGAACACATTGTGCAGAAATGAATAAAAGATAGTATAGAATAGTTGGTGATAAAAACTCATACAATCTCAACCCCGTGTTTATTAGCATGTGTAGTGAACACTAGCACACTACTAAGAATTATAGATGTTAGAGGAGTAGCTGCTGATATCCATAAGAGCTTAGGATTTTTCTTACTCCATCAGATCAACCCACAAGAATGAAAAAATAGATCAACACCATATCAAACATCAGTCATTCCATGTTGTTTCTTCTTGTCGTTATGAAGGCTAGGTATTATATGGATAGAAAAATGAAAGAGAATCATGAAGTTATGTTATAATATTGAAAATTTGATGAGTGATGAGTAGAAAAGAGAGAAAGCATATTCCAAGCACTATGGTCTCCCACCTCCACTGCACATCGATATAATTACAAGAAGACAATAACAATAAGTTGGCAATATACTTTATTCAAGAAAGAATTCTTTACTCCAGATGTATTCAAATCACGAAGTTACTGATTCATTGCATATAAACATACCTTGTGAGTTTGTCCCCATACTATAGTTGCATGCGATAGAAAGTCTATAATGAATCCCAACCTATAGTAGAATCATAAATGATGTGACACATACTATTAGTGACCAAAATCTAGCTATTTGGCTCCACTGAAAAAGATTCTAGTGTTGTCCACGAACTTTAAATAGTTATATAAATTAGTATGACTTTCTCATACCATCCCAAATAAGAAGAATTACATAACTAAAAATAGAAATATGGGACTTGTTAAAACCATTGAATTACACGAGTTTTTAGTGCAAGCCTCCCACTCAATTATGTACAGTCACATGTATCTTCTCTATAAAAGAAGAATCCTATGAACGACAGACATTGAGAGGCTTGCATAGTGACATTATTGCATTATTAGACATGTAAATCATCAACCTAAAAATGCCCATGCTTTCTTGAAAAATCCCAACAAAGAATGTTGTAGTCAGGGCCAAGTGCAAAGCCAATTGAGGATTTTGTGTTGGGGAGACCTCCTTGGCAATCAATGATCCTATAAGAAGTTACACAATCACCAATGATCTGTAAGATGGTTTATAGCCTCTTCAAATCACCTGAGAAACTCTTAGATTAGAACAAATACAAAAGGAAATCTATGTGATATCCTTCTAGAAATAATATATGACAACCACTCTATGGATTTTATTAGCAAAGAGTTATACCATTTGAAATTGCCTCCATTTCTTTGCCCTTGCCTGCTTGGGTAGAATCTCATTGCTCTTCAATTACTTCAACACAAGGATTTCCCATCTGTCAGTAACTACATATGTTAATTAAGGAGTTGATGTTAATAGCATCAATCATGTAGAAGCTCCAAAAGCAATACTAACTTAGAATCAAAATGTACTATGACATACATATTTTATTTTTCAATAGAAAATATTATCAATTGAAGCCTTACTTTCTGTGGGGGGTCATTTTCTGGTTCAACAACTCCTTCATTGTCAAGTTCAATGTCTGATTCAACAATCTCATCATCACTGACATTTTCTTCTGGCACTTTTGGTGTAGCACTTGAAATACCAAATTGTTCATCCAGATCTATATCATCATCACTTTCATCCTCGAAAGTACTTTTTTGGAGCACAGTTTACAAAAATTCAATTAAAAAACTACAAACATTTTGGATTCTCATGAACATTATAATTCAGATCGGTATAAAACTCCATAGAAACTGATAAAATTGATTCAACACATGCTTGCTTTGTTACAATTCCTACCTAAAAATCCTTACAATAACACTAGTGAGTTCTCAAGTGAGAATAAAGTTAAATATGGGAACCAATTTTTATTTATAAAACTAACTAATATAGCACAAAATGTACACAAAAGAAAACTTCAAAAGCACAAATACCAACAAAGATGTTTGGGACTCAACTTTGGAGTACAAACGTATGATATTAAGATATTTTATAAACTGTAATTCTAATATAAACTTGCCTACTAAATCATAATATGCTTGTTTGCCTCAAAAACACACAACTAAATCCTAATAGTAAGATCACAATTTGACTTCTTGTGTAAAATATCTCCTACTTATCAAGCTTCAAATATCTTAATCTTTTTCTACTTTACTTCTTCCAGTAATGCTTGAGAATTCAATGGGACTTAAATGTTTCAATTTGAAACAAGTAAAAATATCTCGATATCTAAGTGCCCAAGCCATTTACTATAGTCTGCACTAATGCAATGTCTTTGTTTCTCATATATTTTTCCTAAGAAATTAATTAAACTAACTAATTAAATATCAAATTGTCTTGTTATTACTGATATTGTTTCATTCCATTACTGATTTTCTTTCATTCCATCCATCCCATATGATGATTATTAGGAGAATTTTCCAATAGAATTTAAAGGTTTTCTTTCAATTTTCAATTTATATCCTTCTATAAGGGACTTAGTAAATTTGGACAAGGTCCTTTCTAGGTTCAAGTGTTTTCACAAAGAGGAACATGAGAAAATTTTGGTCATTGAGGGGGGGGTTCCAAATACTTCTACACTGTGAAAACAGTATTAACTTTTTAAGTTATTACAAGCTCAACACAATAACCACAAGCACACTTAGCTAGTTTGCTAAAGTCTTGATTCCCAATTAATGGGTTGCATTAAATGCAGGCATGCCGCAATTGATCTTAATATTAGTGTTAGTAATGATTTTTTGTATTGAAATCATAGATTGGTGAAGCCAATGGTCGCTATTTATTAACAAATTTTTAACTGAAATCATGTATCATTGAAACCCATGGTAAAAGCATTCAAGTTACTAGATGAAACTTATTCTGTGAGCCTGTGTATTTGAGTTGCAAATTTTTGCCACACAATCTTTCTCCATCATCATATATTAACCATATCAACTTCATGCAAAATTTATACAACTGTGGTACTTGGTAAATAACATTCATTCCTTTACATTTTCTTCATCTTCTGCTTCTTTCACATTGACTATGAAAGTGTACTCTTGATCACACCTAAGCTATCAATCACACATGAAATATAGTGTATATGTCTTCTCTCCAAGCTCTGAAGGTGCAGTAAACCCAAGCTTGACTTTAGTCTTCCTTTGGAGCAATAACCTCTTAATGGCTAGTAGCTGATTGCTTTTTAAATCCCCAATTACTACCCACCATACTTCTTCCTTTTCTTTGGGATACCTTGGTGCATCAACTCGACCCAACTCATGTCTACCTTCAAGATCTCTTTCTAGAGTGACTTGCACTATTACATTCTCTCTAGCCCTCACATCATCACTGTCAACTATGTCATATGCCAAATCAATGTTTGGGAAGTGATTACAAAAATGAACAATGTCTAATAGCTATGAATCTTTCATTTGTAACAATTCACGCCTTTCATCATCCTCCATCTCAACTAAATAAAAAATAGTTTCAATGTTTTTCCCTAGATTTTCATGGCACTTCTTAGCAAGTTCCTTGGTGAAATGTGGAAGTTGTAAGAAGACAAAATCATGGTCCCAAAGATCTTGTGTAACCATTTGGCTCAATTCCATTGCTGCAAGAGCTGGATTGAACCAACCATTACTAGAAATAACATCCACCATAGCTTGAAGAAGTTGGTTAGCAGAAAGAAACTCACTGATCTAGTGTTAGGTTTCTAGCTATGACATGCCTTGAAAAGTGAGCTTACAATAATGCATTTGCCTTTACATGTGGATTGGTATATTTTGGTTTGTCAATAGAAAACTTTTGATGATTCACCAATTTTCTTATTTTTTCTTCTTCACCTAGCTGTATGGGAAGCTATAAATACTTTGAGGCAAAAGCAAGAATTTCAAGAAGCTGTTTTAGCTTTGTATTTGTAGACAAGGATGAGTTTAAGAGTTCAATGGTGGTATAGCTAATATAGTAGTAAGATCCTATCATCCCTAGGTTCAAAGCAGAAAGATACATATCATCTTCTATGGAAACACATTTTCTTGATTCCAAATCACTCATCGTACTCTCTATAAGCTCAAAAAGGTGGTCTTACAAACGCATGTGGCTGACACCTTAAAGATTATAGTAATTTGGATTATGTGTGAGTCTTCGATAGAAGAATGTCCAAGTAAGATAGTATACAATATCCTGCTTACATTCAATAGTACCCACGACAACTTTAGCAGTGATATGATCATGGAGAAAGCAATCTAGATGAATCTCCATGGGAAATGGCTCATATAAGATTTTTTTATAATATTCTTTATGAGGTGCATGGCATAAAATTACACACTTTCTAGCATTATCAAGTAGAGGTCTACTGGCATGTCCCATCATTTGGAGAAGATAAGTTATAGGATAGTTTGTGTGAGTGTTTTCTTGTCCATCATAATACTATATACCCATGACAACAACCAAATGAGCCGACAAAGACAATCCCCAATTCAGTGAACTACTTGCAATGCACACCTGAATTGCCCCTACATTGAACAATTGGGCTATAAGTTGCTGTTCTACCAAAGTGAACATTATAATGAAAATGTTTTTATTGGGTTGATGATAGCATTAAACAATCATAGTTCAAAGTAGATAAAAGAGAGAATCTAAAACTAGGAAAGAACTATAGATTTGAGTAGATTTTCCTTAGGCATTATGATTAAAAAGTTTTTGTTAATAATAGAATTGAACAATCATTGCTCAAAGTAAATAAATGAGACAATCTGAAACCATGAAAGAATCCATATAGATTTGAGTAGATTTCTTTTGACCCCATCATAGTTAAGTTGTTCACCTCACATATAAGTTATTTACAATAATTAGAAAATCAACCTATAGCACTATGACCAATACCCTACAATAAAAATTGTGAAGGAACAATAACGTGCAATTAGACTTCTTGATGTATAAAATGGGTCTTAAAAAAATCAATTTCATTTGGGGAAAGTACTTATTTGGTTTTGAATGCTAATGTTGTGGAGTTCGTTTCAAATCATATAGTGTCTTTTCAAGTGACATACCATGTGTTCCTTTTATTTTCTAACAAAATTGGGTTTTTAGATCTTCATGTAGGAATGTACTTCATATCTATTTGGTGGATATTCTAACTATGATTGGAAACAAGCGATGTCAACATTCAAATAATAATTATCTTTGCAACTAGAGAAAATATTCCTCAATCTTCAATTTGTTGCTCTTTAGCTACTAATCTTGCTTTATACTTGTCAATTAAAAAATTATTTTTAAACTTGATCTTAATACTTTTTATAATCAATGGCTTTCTTTCCAATGTCTATCTCTTGACTCAACACATTTTGTCATTTTTCTTTCCTTCTTGCTTCATCATAAATACTTGGTTCACAAGCACTTATGATGTTCTTCTTGCTAAGATTATGAATTGGACAATGAATTTCAATCTAGATAATCAATTTCTTCTTTTCCTTCTATAGATTCAATGGGAATTTTAGGGTTTTGCTCAACTTTTTTGGGTAAGTGTGATGATATGTAGTGCACTATAAATTTTCTCTTCAATGAAAGGATTAGCACCTCTAATTTTCAAATGGTGATCAACCAAAACTAGCTAACAATCTAACCTTAAAAATACATTTTATGCCAAATTCCAATCACAGTTAAAGACATTTAGCTATAGGAAAATGGAAAAATTATGTCTTATTTTAGATATGCAATAAAATGGGCAAGAAATGTGGAAGAACATTAAGTTTTTATCCACCAAAACATGAGTAAAATTGTATAAACTGAATTTATTTTTAAAATAATGTCAATTCCCTTCAAAAGAAATATTTTGCATGCAACTTACTTACTAAAGATGTTTCAAGTTCAACAACTCTTTAATCACAGGATCCACAATAGTTGGAAGCTTTGACCTGTCTGTCAGTTGTGTCTTGGCCTGCAGCAACCAAAAATTCATTAGTATATGCATCTCAACATTTAAAAAATACATCAAGTAATTCAGGTTAGTTCTAGTCTATAAATTAACTGGCATTTGTTTCTTCTTTAACATATTCGACAATCAAGTACAAGGTTTTTTAGTTTGGACTCTGCCCTAATGAGCATTCCCTTACAATCAAATTTACTTACTTTGGCATTGTAGTTTGCATCAAGGACAACATTTGATGATTTGAAATCATAGTGAATGATAGATGGATCACAGTGCTCGTGCAAATGCTTCAACACTCTATAATATTTAGGGCATAATGACTTTAGATTCTGTTGCACTGTCTTTATTTTTACAAAAGAAAAACACAGAGAATCTACTCTTGGCTCAAATCATTATCACTATTGGCTCAAACCATTTTTACTGAAACTAAATGAATAGGCATCAGAAAAGAGATAAAACAATGCCAAAACAAAGGATGGTCTATTTATAAGTTTTAACAACCCATAACCGCTTTAGGAGGCTTATTGAACCTATTTAAAATTGAAAATGAATAAAAATGGGATAAGGTTAGGAATTGAAAGAGAATAATAAATGAGTATAGAATCTCACTTGAAAACAAATATAACTAAATATTTAATGTGATGAAGAAGACTGGAAAAGAAAATGCCAATGAATAGAGCAGATCAAGATGTAATGATCGTGCGAACAAAATAACAATCAACCCATTACTCTTCCCATTAGAATCAATTTTGAACAAACCCTTGTAACGGCTTCTCACTATTTTTGTTAACACCACAATGAAAAAGAAAATTGACTATGTGGAAAACAAGAAAACTCTTTGACAAGAATCTGTCTCGAGAGAAAAAAAAACCAAAGTTGTTATGTGTTTTCCACAACTGCATATATTTGTTATAAGTATTTGTTGTTGCATCAAAAATTTGAACTATTAATGTCAGATAGAAATGGTAGATTTATTCCGATCCATGGCATGAATCTCAAAAGAGGCATTGACCACTAAATCAACAATCTCAATAGTAATTTATTGACAAAAGATGAAGGGATGCAGGGTTTAACAGATGGGAACGAGGGTTTAAATTTTTAGATGGCAAAGGGACAGTGGGTGAACAGTGGTTGACCACTAGTAGGGGTGGTGCTGCTATATAATATAACATCTTTGTGAGTTTTCATGAAGGTGGCATTCTTATTAGAAGTGGTTATATCATGTTACAAATTCTGAGGGAAGTGCTTACCAATTTATTACCAATCTAGCCTTTGACATTAATCAAAAGGACTCAAATGAGATCGAGCTCTGATACCACTTGTTACAAATGTTGTTGCCATTACACCAAAATATTGACCTATTAGTGCTTGATACAACTAGACTTATAAAATCTATAGGAAGTAGTTAAATTGGATTTTGAAAGGAACATTGAAAAATTTGCCTAACAGATTTTTCTAGAGTACACATTGGAACAGTAATTTCATACACATATTCAAAAGTTATTTCAATTGAAATTTGTAGTTAGTGACTCAATGTAGTAAATTTGAAGTAACTTTCCATTAGAAAAGAAAAATTTTAGCCATGAACAACATGAAAAAATTTAGTAACATAGACACTTCAATACTATTAAAGCATTCAGAATCGACATGAACAACCAAGTCTGTATATTAAGATATTTGGACAAATGATATAAGAAAAGGGATCCCAAAATTATTAGTCATTAAACCAAAAAGTGAAACAAGAAAAGAGATATCAGCATTATTGAATCATCAATTCAAAAGAGAAACAAGAAAAGTGACTTTAATATTACAGAACAGTTAAGCCATGTCATGAATCCCAAAGAAAAATATTAATAGAACAGGGCTAATGTAGACGATTAGAATTTTAATTTACATACCTAAAATTCTTCCTCTGCCTATTGTCTATCACCATTCAACTTCTTCATAGCAGCACAAAATCCATCATAGAACTAGGCTTGATGTACACAACCAAAGCCACCATCCCAAAAGATTATAACTACTGAAATTATTTGTTGTCTCATGCAAAGCAAGGTAATTGATTACAGATGCACATTCTCTCCTCTTTGTAATTTGGAAAGAGCTCAACAATTAATCAATGGCCCAAGTGATATTCCCTTACTGCCATCTAAAAAGACAAGTTGGTTCAAAGTTTTATTAGTAAACTACTTTTAATTCCATTTGGGACCAAAAAGGGACTACAATAAGAATGCCCAAAACTTCCTTTAATGGATGTATCTGCGGCCTTGAATCCCATAAAGATATTATGATGATGCTTATTCTAAATTCATAAATTGTAAGCTTAACGTCTATAGAAGAAGATCCCACGAAAGTTTTTCAACAATTAAGAAAAGAGAAGAAAACCTGAACCATCAATGTGTACTCATCTTTCATATGCTTGAACTTGAGATGGTGGACGAACTAGATATGAATTCTGCTTGTGCACCCAACTAAAATATGCAAATAGCAAGATGGCTCCAATAAGGAATGGTGCAAAGATGGTAGCCGCAAGGATTAGAACTCTGAGATGGTGGCTTTCATGGCTTTCTGAATTTTTTTGTTCCATTTCTATTGATGAAACATTGTTTTGGAATAATAAAAAACATAATATCTATCATATGGCACAAAATGTGTTACTAGATTCAAGTTTTTTTAATATCTACACAACTTGAAATGTTAAAAAAATAGATAAAATTAGAATGCTCTGACTCTTGGAGCACCCATAATTCAATTCCAATAAATGAAAGCTCCTGATAGACAATGAATATGTAAGTTCATTTACCCATTGTAGAAGAATGGTAAAGAGCATGTGAACTGGGAGCATGCAATGGTGCATATGATAGGGAATGAGTCCTCTTCCTTTGAGGAAGATAAGATTTTCTTGATGATCTCTTGCCATTAACATACTTGAATTAAAATGTTCCAATGACAAAACTTCCCCAAAATAAAATAGCCATCAAAGCTAATTTTTCCATCATATCTGATTGAATAAACTAAGTGGCAATAAGATGCATTCAAACAAGTCCAAACACACCTTGAGAAGTAACAAATAGTTTCTTGTGCTATAATACCCACTTCATGCAATCTGTGCACCTTCAAGTACACAATCAAAGTTCTTCAAAGTTGTATCATAAGTTCAGTTCCTTCTATGGGATTCCTTCTAAATTCTTATGCACAAAGATGTGTATGTGTGTAAAAAGATAAAGATATTGTTAAGAAGTTGGGGGCATTGAGAAAGACTTGATGGATAAGTAATGCCTGAATTTCCCCAATCCAAGCATTGTTACAGAAACTGATCTGTATGAAAAGTGGCAAATTTGAGAGGACCCATTTTTGAAACTTCAAGAATTGATTTAGCTCACCATAAAATACCCGATATCTACCATTAAATTTTGGGTTATTAAAATTTGGGTTGCCCAATTCAAGCACGCTTATTGAAAGGCATTATATTATCGACACAGGGCTCTCAAATTGCCAAGTCAAATTTTTTATAAAATTTGACTAAACTCAATTAAACAAAATCAGATTGCACACATCTATTAAATATTAAGAACTTTTAGTGATGCAAAAATATTTGAAGAAGGTTACATGTATCAATTTATATATGGTCATTGGAAGATGCATGGCTATCACTATAGGGACCCCTTCTTAAGCCTGTGTTTCTAGTTGAGCAGTAGAAGTTCGGGTACAATCTGGGTATGTCAATGCAAGACACAAATTATGTGTGTGTGTGTGTGTGTGTGTGTGTGTGTGTGTGTGTGTGTGTGTGTGTGTGTGTGTGTGTGTGAATGAAGCCTAAAACTTCTATATCCATAAAAAGATAGAACCATATTAATCTTTTTAAACTATATTAATAAAATACTGTGTCATTATTCATATTAAAATGGTAATGTAACCTTAAAACAAAATTTAGTGCCATGAATCCTAAGGTTGAATGCAGATGGTAGAATGAAGAGTTTAGCTTGAAGCTTTGAGCTGGATATATTGACCAAATATATGGCATATATATAATATACACTCATGGTCCTTAGTCTTGTCATATTAGGGCCTACACTTGACATACTGGGGACAAGGTCTTTGGTATTAATGAAGCCCTCTAATTCAGCAGATTTGCAAAAAATTCACAAAAAATTCACAATTTGATCTACTTTGTATTATGCTATAACTTATTGACCTAAATATTACCATAAATTCTTAAACTTTGATAAAGCTATTATCATATTCTGAATAAATACTATTGTTGATGTCAAGGGCAGTTCAAACACAAGAAGTTCGTGATCAACATATTTAACAAATGAGTTAAAACAAACTCTCTACATTGCATCCACAATAGTTTAACATTTTCAACTAGTTATCCAAAATATAACCAAGGGAAACAATCTCATGAGTAGGAAAATTCTAATCAAAGATTTTAAATAGACTTGGCCTATAAACACAATTTACCTCAATAACTGAGCTAACATCAAGAGGAAAAACAAGAGACATATAGCTATATAACCTAGCTCACTCACAAGCAAGCATGTGCCCTTGTCAACAATCCTGTCAACATTCTTCCCCATAGATGGAGATGAATCTTTGATCAACCATTTCTATTAGAATGATATTGTAGTATTTACCCATAATGGTCATTTAAGTCAGCTAATGCATAGTTCAGAATATCATTATTGACAACTATTGCTGAGGGAAAAAAAAAGGGTAAATATATAAAGGGAACAAAATGATTAAATATCAAGCATTGTAGGTAGCCACACATAAATCCCATATCACATTTGCATTGTATGTTATGGGCAGCAGTATTTGTGGATCATTTTAGACCTACAACATGCAAAGTGTCCATTTTATGTTAGTTTGAGCTTCACTTGGTTGCAAGAATACTATAATATTCTCTACTTAAAAAGGCCAACCACGTGAAGGTGGAAGCTCATCTGGCCTCACCCCCCTCCCCCTAACATCAATCTAAAGTACCCATTATCATCTAATTACATACTTCATTCATTCATTCATCCATTTATGAACTATAACATTCAATCAATACAATCACATAACATTCATTAATATGATATAAAATTCATTAATACACAATACTAATCAAAAATTCATTAACACATAACAATATTCATTAACATAAAATAAAAATTTGTATTAATACACATCATTCATACATAATTACTTAAAACAAAGTTCTTTCATTATCCAACAAGGTTTATCAAAGAAGATTTTTAAAACATCATTTCTTTTTTTTGTTTTTCTGAGCTCTCTTAAGAAAAGTGCTTATAGGAGCATCCATATTTGCTTCATTCTCCTCCTCTTTTGGCACGTGTAATGTCAAATTATGATGGCTCCTTCTCTTTGGAGGAGTAGGAGGTTGCTGCACTAAAGGGGGCTCTGTTGCAAGAACAAGTGAATGGGATAAATTGGCATACTCTTTTTCTTTTTCTAATTGTTACAAGTTTGTAATTAAGTACGAGTACAACATAAAATGCATTTCTCTTACCTGAAAATGCCACATCATGTACATTAAAATTTTGATCTACCACTACATCAACATGTTGAACACTTGGAACATGGTCCACTCCTTCAGCATGATGTTCAACGTGCTCTAAAATATTCAAGAAAAGGATACACGTCAAATTCAAATTGAAGATGTTAAATTGTATACATAATTGCATAATTAATTTCCAATATCAATTAATACCTCCACCACTATAATGCACATCATGGCCTTTGTCACGAGCAGGTTTTGTGGTAAGATATGAAGGCTAAAGTAAAATGTTATGCACATTGTTATGTAGTCAATTTATGTTTAAAACTAATACCAAAAAAGAATCTTCTCAATTATTTAATTTCATTTACTTTTCATCTGACCAATTTACCTGTGAGATATCATTTGGTACACTAGATTCTTGGGAAAGGCTTACAAATTCTTCACGCAGGCGTGCAACCACAACTTTATAGCCTTCCTTCAAGGCAATTTTTCTATCTTCATCTGTGACCTCCACATTGAAATCTATGCCCTGTGTTTTTTTCTTGATAACATCAATTTTCCATGTATGGTTTCATTAAACAAAAATATTTCCAACATTATATTAAAAAAAAAAAAATTCATTGCTCTACTTACAAGTTGAGACTGCAAATTCATATAGCCACCAAAGCCAAGTTTGTTTTGGCCAACCTTTTTTACTCTCGCTTTTGTAGCCACGGATGTGTCCTGCAATCTATGAACAATTCCAAACATCTTAGATTATATATTTACAAATATCAATAATTAGTGCATGATTACAATGTACTTAATACTATAATGACATACCTCTTTTTGCCTTGTGCTGCTTCAATATCTCTATCTTCACATAGCCTTTTCTCCTTTGCATCTTCTATTATTTCATTCCACTCCATCAGTGGAATTATAAGAGGATGATCATACTTTGGGTTATCGTTAAGAGCCCTTCTATATTTATCCCTCACAATCTTTATATGCTTTGCTGCTCTTTTCAGAAGTAGGCCAGTGTCAAAAATGTTTTTTCCAAATTTCTCCTCAATAGATGCAATTAGCTGATTTTTTAATTCCACAGCTTGTAAATTCTACCTTTTTAAAAACAAATAGATTGCTAGATCAATAACTTTAATAAATTACAATAAATAGAAGAAAAGAAAAATTATGTAGCAATGATATGAAACTACATACCTTTTACGTATGGTGGGTCCAAATAGTCTCAATGTCATATGAAAAAGATGTTCAAAGAAAGCATTATTACCTACAAAAACATAAAAGATTTATCAGTCCAAAATGAGTAATGTAAAAGTAAACTAGATTTACACTTTAAATAATATCAATTTTAAAGCACCTAGAAGCTTTTGTTCTTTTAATGGAAACTTAATTTTCTTATTCAGCAACAATGTTCCTTCATACGAACTAGTACTAATCACACGAACTAATCCAAGAAATGGATCACCTTCAATAGAACTGCTCTCTGTTGGTCTATCAACTGAAACATCATAACAATTAAATGACAATTTTAGTATTGCTCTATGTTGGTCTACCTCCCTGCCTATGTCCATGTCTCTCTATGTGTGGGTATATATATATATGTATGTATGTATGTGTGGTGTGCGTATGCATGTGTTTGTGTGTATGCAGGCTTCTGTAGACATCATTTAAGCACTGATATGCTACTTCATTGTTCATCAACTTGTAGAAAGACATTACAAAATATAGCACATTACAAAATATAGAAAAATAAGGTTTTACCAGTTCTAGTGGGCATAGACAATGATGTTTGCATGGTCCTTGTTGCCAACAATGCAGCGAACAATAATGGACCACCAACTAAAGGAGGAGTCGGCACTTCATCATGAGCTGAAGAATAGAATATTATTAGCAAATAAATTTGAAATGGATAAAGATAAAATGGGATACTAGTGAGAAACATCCACAAAAAAAGGTAAGTGTTATAATGTTGATCAAAACAAACAAAGTGTTACTTACACAAAGGTACTGCGCAACAACCTTGACCATGTTCACCATGTGATGTCACAACTGGCACATATGTCTATACAAGAACACATAAAATTAGAGATCATGATTCATAAGATACTATAAAATATTAATATCTATTGAACTTCTATTACTACTTTAGTTGAATTACTGCTTGCCTTCAAAGATTGGATTCTACGGTCCAATTCTATTCTCAGTGCCTCTTTCTCCTCACTTCTATCACCCTTGATGATAATGTTAACAAGTTCATCAGTGTATCTTTGCATAATTTTTTGGGTGATGAATATAGGGTCAGTACTAAGGCCAATGTCATGTAGATATGATGCCTATATTTCAGATTGCATTTCATCAACGATCATTGTATCTTTTTCCTATCATTTGTGACATCAAATATTCATATACTTTCATCAAAATAACTCCAAAGCCATAAAGAAAAGAACATAATAATATGAAATTTGTTTCTATATTAACATTTAAATTTACAATAATTAATGTTTACCTCTATTGAAGGTGTTTGAGATGGTGCATCCATATCACCTTGTGAAAAAAATTAGTAAGTCTTAGAAATCAGTAGCAAAATTAAAGTAATAGACTTACCCAAAAAAATATTAATAATAAAGTAGATTTTATATGTAAATCATTTGTCTTAAGTTAAAAATTTAGTGTAACTAATGTTTATATCTAAAAAAATATTTGACATGTTCTACTTAATGTTTATATGTGCACATATGGTTTGGAAAGAAATATTTGGTCATACAAGACCCCATCATAGTTGACATTGATCCTACTTGGACATTTCATTGATCATCATGATCTTCATCCATGTCATCATCATCATCATCATCATCATCATCATCACCATCATCGTACTTGTCACTTTGATTGTCGTCATCACCACCACCATCTTCATCACCATCATCATCCTCTTGATCACTATCATCATCATGACCATCATCGCCATGATCATCACCATCTTCATCACCATGATCATGATCATCATCAGCATCATCATCATCATCATCATCACCATTATCATTAGCATGACCAAAATCATCACCATCTTCTTCTTCTTCATCACTGGGTAACTGTCGTTCTTGATAATCATTTACTTCCTCTTGTGCTTCTTCAATATCTTCTTCTTCGATCACATTATACTTTACCAGCCTTCCTCTTGGGTCATGTCTAACAAAAAATGACCAACCTGGTTTGTGTGGAACACCAAAGTAAAACACTTTCTCGCATTGGCTTGGAAGAACATAGGGATCATCTCTGACTAGCTCAAATGACCGTCTATTAATCATAGTAAATCCACTATCGTGTTCAATAATAGTCCTATCGAGATTATTTTGATTCAGCCATAACATAAACCATTTGACAAAAAATATAACTATTTTGAATGAATTAAAGTCACACTCAAGTATATCATCCAAAATGCCATAGTATCAATTTTTTAGATTGTTGAGGATGTATGTCAGTTCTAGATGAAATATTGGTGATCGCAAAGACAACACTTATCCCAGAATCACACATTTTTTTCATTTCATCTAACTTTTTTGTGCAAAATTTATAGCCATGGTAGTACATAGCTTTGTGGTGTTTGACCTGTAATTATTCAAACATGTCAAGAATCTTCTGATTGATCTATGAGTTGATATTAAACTTATGTCTCATTATTAGTAATCTTATGCATACTTTTATATCTCTTAAGCCATATATTAGATCAAGTACCATTGGTGTAACATTAGGATCTCCATTACAATGAGCTTCTTTACCCAACAATGCAACACCATTTCATGTTAATGAGTGACCATTTTCTTGAGACTGTTTAATCCATACTGTCATCCAATCAAGATTGTTTGCAATATACAACTGTAGTGCCTCCCACTCATGACCAACTATAAAGAAGACAATTACACTAGTTAGAAACAACTTATATATATTGATGATGGATAGGAATTGTTAAATTATTAAAAACAAAACTTATAATTACCTCTCACTCTCCTCAATCTACCTTTCCCCATCAGGTACTCCCCTTTGAATTTGTCATTACAGTTGGGATCCCAAATGTGATCTACATGGATACCTGCCGCAAACTTTGGAAGATATTCACTGATATACACCATGGTTTGGTATATCATATATCCCTCTACCATAGAACCCTTAGGATGTTCTCTTTGTCAAACTAAGCCCTTCATAAATTTCAAGTGCCTCTCAACCATCCACATTGATCTAGCTTGTACAGGTCCACACAATTCAATCTCCTCAACTTGATGTATGAGGTAGTGTTCTTGAGCATTGAAAAAATTGGAGGTAAACACTTTTGCATTTCACACATAAGCTGTGAAATTTTTCTCTTCCAATATTTTATATATTTTTTTATCAATTTCTTTAGATGATAACCACCTAAAAGAGATTCAGCATGCAAAAACACATAAAAGAGATTTCAAATAAAATTATACAATAGATTTTAGATAAAAAGCTACAAATCTAAGAAAAAACACTTCTAACCTTATGTATTTTCCAAGATCATATATAACTTGTTTAATACTATTGTCAAACTATTGTTGAAGGGATAGAGGTAGGACGAACTGCAATCATTAAAAAATGATCATTTCAATATATTATTAAATAATGCAATTGGTACTACATTCAATCTTACAAATATACTGTAAATAGAAAACATGACTTACTTTCAGGAAGGTATGCCAATCATGTGTTTTCAACCCTAGCCCAAAATCACCTTTCTTTGATAGAAGATTGCTTATATTTGTAGCAAATCCTGTTGGAAATTTTGTTTTTTTTATGACTCCTTTTAATACATCACTTTGTTTCTCCATTAATAACCAAGGAAGAGAACTTGTATTTATGCAGTCTCCTATTTGATTCAATGAAAAATTTTAGTGCATGATTGGATTCATGAATGTCAGTACAAATTTTAGCAATTTATTCTCTATCACACCTTCCATCCAACATTTTCCATAGTGTCTCTGTTACATTCTTTCCAATATGCATAGCATCAAACAAATGCGCGATTGGGAGATCCTTGTAGTATGGTAACCTACTAAATTGAGTAGGATAACTTTTCATTCCTCTAGGAAGTTGGTCATTGATGCCTTGATGACCTTCACAAGCATCAATTACTGCATTAGTAAATATAAGACAATATCAAAATACAAATTGTAAACTTTGAACGAAAAATTGGACATTACCTCGATGATTTAGTCGATCGTATTCCAACTTCCATAAATGAGGTTTCATTCTTCGTGGCCTTGATGATGTCTCTTATTTCCCATTGAAAAGATATTTTTTGGCAATTTGATACCTATAATTATTGTGGAGAAAGTGTCTAAACTCATCAAACACTTGCTTTCCTAAACTTCTCGAATGATGACATTTCATCTTCGGACCACAAACTAAACATGCAAATTTTTCCTTTGTTTGAAGACCTAAAAGATCATGTATAATTTGATCATGTACAATTATCATGTGCAACTTAAGCATTCGATAGTAATGTGTAAGCACTATAACAGACCAAAAATATGTGATCTTAACAATATAACATACCACAAAAATGAGTTAGCCCAGGGGCATCATGTATTGTCCATCCAAGCATTGCATGGAATTGAAATTGTCGATGTCCTATCGATCTAGAGATGTCATACATAGTGATGTCATTCCATAAATTCAACAACTCGTCAATTAGGAGCTCAATATACACATTCATATCTTTAACTTGGTATGTACCTAGCAATTTAATGAACATAAATATTATGTAATTATTATAACCATTTTCATGCACTATTTATAAATTAATTTAGATAACTATAAAATAAAAAAATACCTAGCACAATCATTGACAACATTATGTGCTCCCTCTTTATGGACATCCAAGGAGGAATGTTATTGTTAATAACAAAAATAGGCCATACTGAGTAAACAAATCTCATATCTCCATATGGATTGACACTGTCCGCCGCCAATGAAAGTTTCAAATTACAAGGTTCTTCTTTATAGTGTGACCATGTTTTTTCTATCTCTTTAAATGCAAAACCATCGAAAGACATTCGCATAATGTCATCCTAACTTCCATTTCGTGCATGGTAATCTATAAACTATGCCAAGCTAGTGCACTTGAATAATTTTTCAAGATGTGGAATAATGGGAATGTACCAAAGAACCTTGTGACACACTTTTTTTGTTATTTGATCTGACCGATATCTACTAACATGACAATTAGGGCATTCTATTGCAAATTCATGTTGTTTATGATATAGAATGTGATCATTCAGACATGCATGTATTGTCTGATACTTCATTCCTATCTAATCCATAATGTTATATAATTTTTGGTACGAATGAGGAAAAATGTTTGATGGTGGTAACAAAAACCCTCTAATCAACCTACAAAAAAAAAAATGCATTGTTAATATAATGAATAGTAATTGTATGCTAACATTGAAGATGACAAAAATGACATACCTTAGCATACATGACATTGCTACATTGGATATACTATTCATAACCTTTAAGTTCACCAACAACATTATAGCCAATAGTAGAGTTGTTTGGGAGCCTTCATATAAGGGTTCGTGTGCCTTCTTAAGTAAAGGTATATCAAGACCATCTTCATCATTATTATCAGATTTGCAAGTACCATCATTGTGAGCCTCTTCATCACCTGCCCCAATACCATTTTCTTCAATCATGTCCTCTAGCACATTATCATCTTCTTCCATGGGAGTGTTATTCGTAGCTTGGATATTCACATCTCCATGTTCCTCTAGTAGGAAATCCACATTCAGCAATGGACAAAAATCTTGGCCCCCTTCAACATGACCATATTGCCTACAATGACTTTGGGCTGTTGTGATTAGAATTCTTCGATTCTTTAAGCCCTTACACTTTTTGCAAGGACAATAACATTTATTAGGTTTTCTTTGAAACTGAGCCCACAATGTAGCCATTGTCTCATTATTTTGTTCTGGGTTCATATTGTCAGGCGTGGTCTTTCTTCACAAGAAAATATACCTGCAATTAAATTGGACATGTTGTAGGTAATATTTATATCTACACATGGAAATTTTTGATTAATGTTTTCAAATGTAACTAAAATGATCCTATAATTTCTAGAAGGCCTAGATGTTTGCAAAATGTGGATTTATAGACAATGTATCTTAGTTATTTGCAAAATGCCTCAAAGAGATGTCACAAGTTGAAAGTTACTTAGGTGCTAATAGTAGCATGCCATGACTAATCTTGATAGCAATGACTAATCTGATTAATGCATCAACTAATGAAGATGACTAAAAGATTGAAACATATTAATGCAATCTTCAATCAAGAACATGTGAGCTTAAAAGATGGGTAAATCTCAAAAACTCGTGAGCCTAAGATCAAAGCACCATCATTTGATAAATTGTTGCATTGAAATATGATCTAGAAAGGGCCTTTCCACATAGTATGTTGGCACCATTTGGAAATCATTGATCATGTGGTTATTGCAAAGAGGTTAAGGACCAAACATGGAATCATCGAGATAGTGCATAGATGTACAAAGAAAATGCAAGAAACATCAAAGAGACTGTTAACTATTCAATGGCTTTAGTAAAGACAAAGCTTGCCACTTGAAATGCATAGTGCAATGGGATTAGTAAGATATCAAATTTTTTGATAGAATGCCCAAAATAGAGCTTGGAATGCTAATTGATGGACATGCATATGGGAAAGCATGATATGCAATGTTTTATGTCAAAGATGGCTTTGACTCTATTGGCTTAGTGCATGAGATACACTAGCAACTTCTCTACAAAATCAACTTGCTATGAAATGTTTTAATCTAGATGGTCAAAACATGTACAAAGAACATGAATTGTTTGACTGAAGGCATTCATGACATTGGTGTCAATGGGTCTCTATGAAAGGAAAAGAAAGGATACCAATTCATTTAACAAAGTTCCAAATATAATACTTCCATCACAATTCAATTATGAAATATAACATGCAACACCATGTCTAATTAGATTGCTTCAAGGAGATATTTGATCAAGGATGAAATGAATGATCGCACGTGGTGTGCACCACTTGATGCACTTTACTTCCAAAATTCTCAAACAACCTAGTAACCTCTTCATCTTTTCAAATACCCTTTATTGAGTTCTTCAAACCCTATGAATCTCAATCCTTCATCCTGCGACTGATGAACCTTTCTATGACTATTCCTATTTGCAACTAAGCCTAATTAGCCCTCCAATTACAAAGAAACTACCTTTTACATTTTCTCCCAACATTCCAAACCTTGAAATAGTCTTAAGGAATCTATTAAATAGCAAGATTCCTAAATTTGTTTGAACATCCACTCACATCTAAGCATTCTTTCATCAAACCCTCATTTTAAGGGTTTCTAACCTAGGGATCTCTAGAAAAGACCCTTAACAATTACACAAAATAATTTAGATGGTTTAGACACCTTAAACTATACTCCTCTAAATGTTTCCAACCTTCATTTATCCATTCTAACCCTCAGAACTCTTATATCCACCATGTAGTGCTTCCAAATGCACATAGGCAGATTGTTTCCAAGCCATGGGGGGGGGGGGGGGGGGGGGGGGGGCAGGGAGGCATGATTATTGACTTTATGTAATACTAAATATAGAAATATTCTGAATTATGAAATATATTTGTTCTTGATTTCTATGCTTTGTCATTTTCTAGTTGTGACCTTCAACTTTTTGTTGTATGTGCACATTAACAACAAAAATAGAGAAATTCGGTTAATTTGTTTGTCAACTTGTGTGAATTCTGAATTCAACTCTAATGTTACGTGAAACATTTATATAATGCATATGATGAAAAAATTATTATATAAATACTTGACATTCCAATATTTTAAAATTTTCCTTTTTTTATTGATATCCTCCATTGTTCCACACAAAAAAGGCCTCCTGCCCTCTGTGGTCACCAAAGACACGTTCCCACATTTCTTGCCATGCCAATATTAGAAACACCATGGGATGTGGGGAAAAAACAAATTTGTGAATAGAGGCTTGGAAGTAGTGGATAGAGGCTTGAAAGCCTGTTGAGGAATATAATTAGAAGATGAACAAAAAATGTGGACAAATCCCAGAATGATGATTAATAATTTTAAAACAATACATTGTTAATCAATTTAGATGACTCCATTCAAAGTGATTTTTGGTTACAATTCTCCTTAACTACAAGATCTAACCATTGAGTTATAGAAATCTCCAACAGCTCAAAATATAATCTAGAAAATTGAAGATATCAATATGTTGAAAGATAACTGAGTTGTAGTCATAAATATAATGAAGGAACCAGTGTACCAGTGTCGAAGTAAAATGAGTTTTGAAGTTATAGTCATATGCCTTGCATGAATGCCAAAAAATTAAATGTAGATAACATTAAAAATAAAAGTTGAAACCTGAACAAAAATTCCTAGATGATGAAACGTGCAACTTATCAACTCCCAATCAGACCTTGCTGATGCTCTGATGCCACCTGATGGATTTATACAAAGTCATGTATGGTGGCACATGATAAAATAGAGACTAAAAATTATATTCCTACTAGTTTCCTATGAGTGATCTCAGCTGCTACTTTCACACTACCAAGACGGTTAATATTTGAGGCAAATTGTGTAGTAATAACTCTTCCTTTTGCAGAAGCAATCTTTCTCAATAATGCTTTGGCAATATCTATTTCACTAGTAGTTCTTCTAGGTGAAAGAATGTGGAATCTCTCATCATCTAACAACAAAAAAAATTTCAGCAAGGAGCATAATCTAACAACTATCAAGTACATTTGATATTCCAAGCACTCTGATGGACCATAGAGAAGCTAATCAATTCTTGAGCATGGCAAATAAAATAGCAGTTTTATAATTCATTGACACAGATTAAATAATAATTATCTAAGAAGTATTCAATTATATTATACCTTGATCCTTGGTAAAAAACCATCTATTCATTGATTTTCTACTAAGACACTGAGTCAAATGTATTCTATTTCCATTTTTCATTTGATACCCTACTAACAAACAATAGAAAATATTTTTAAAACTATATGCACAAAAATCCTCATCAAATGGGTATATGAAACTTCAATAGAACAAAATGTTATTTGAACTATAGTTAAATAATATAGCTCTAGTTTTTTATTAAGATTTGTAACTATTATACCCCATTGCAATTTTATTTTCAAGCTTCTTATGCAAAAGGATTTGCTGGAAAATGGTCAGAGGTCATTTAGTGAACTAGAAATTGAAATCTTACTGAAATCCAGTCAAAAGATTGATGTTAGATATTTTCTAGGGCAATTGAGGGATACAAATCCCTATAATCATCTCAATCCACATATATGATGTGGCTTTGAAGTTTTGAATGGTTCAAAAAGATGCATATTTAATAAATAAGCTTCTCAAATATAGAGTAAAGAATTGTTTGGTTTTGCATCTCAAAATTCTCCCTTTATCCCCTAAAATCAATAGCACCCTCATCTTCCAAGAAGCATATATGTTGGCAATCATATCAAGCCCTAAAACATAGAAGACAATATCATAACATTGCTAAGATACATGTTGGTAAGGATAGATGGGAGAAGGGTGTGTAGAGATAGTAGGACCTTTTATCAGACTGAGATACAACACCCATCCAGAAAAATGCCACACTCTTAGAGTGGTGAAGGATATTTTTGGAGTTTTCTACTTGTATAATATTCCCAAGCTTCACCATTCATGGATTTTGTTATCTTTTCATTGCTAAAACTCAGTTGTTTCTAAGATTTAAGTGCATTCACCTTCAAGTATACAATCAAAGTTCTTCAAAGTTGTATCATAAGTTTAGTTCCTTCTAAGGGATTCCTTCTAAATTCTTATGCACAGAGATGTGTATGTGTGTAAAAAGATAAAGATATTGTTAAGAAGTGGAGGGCATTGAGAAAGACTAGATGGATAAGTAATGCCTTCATTTTCCCAATCCAAGCATTGTTACAGAAACTGATCTGTATGAAAAATGGCAAATTTGGAGAGGACCCATTTTTGAAACTTCAAGAATCAATTTAGGTCACCATAAAATACCCAATATCTACCATTAAATTTTGGGTTGCCCAATTCAAGCATGTTTATTGAAAGGTGTTATATTATCGACACAAGGCTCTCAAATTGCCAAGTTTGCAAAAATATTTAGGAGTCTACAACATAAGAATTCATGCTCAAGATGTTAAATTTTGGATTACCCAATTCAAGCAAGCTTATTGAAAGGTGTTAGATTATTGACACAGGGCTCTCAAATTGCCAAGTCTACAAAATATTTAGGGGTTTGCAATATAAGAATTCATACTCAAGATATTAATGTTTATAATTCACTTTGATAGCCTCTTTTTAGTTTTTATCAACATAAACTAAGGTAGCAAGAGTCTAAACCATGAACAATCCATGACAAATAAGAGTTTTTCCAAGAGATATTGGGAAGTTTAGGATCTCTACAAGTTGTGTTTCACTGTCCCCATCTCTTGTTGCACGAAAAAACAATCTCCAGGGTTGCATCATTGGCCTCTCATACGGCCCAAGATCAAGCCTCAAAACAACATTTTGTTTCATTGGAAATCCATATGATAGTTACAATGCAGTATATCTTAGATCATATTAAATCGTCTAGCTATTGATAGTTTGGCTTAAAATTAAGCATTGCTTAAATATGAAATGTCAAGTACTGGTAAAACTTGAGATTAATTGTTTACTTTTAGCTTACAATAATTCTCATTGCAAATGTGCGTTTCATGGAGTAAAAATGATCTTCCTTACCTCCTTAACCATTTGGAAGTATTTGGAAGTAATAGATATACTAATGAAGAGTTTGTTTTCTTTCATTGTTCTTTGATTAAGACCATTAATGTTTGGTAACTTATGCAGGAGAGAAATAGATTTAGGTCTTATTTTCTCTCTAATCTCTATCTACTAGATGAGGGAAAATTCAATATGATATAGATGGAGGAAAGAAAGATAATGTTGATGAAAGATCAAGTAATACTACCCTTAAGGTGAAACGGGGAAAAATTGAAAAGAGAATCTTCCAAGGCTCCATCTACACCTACATAATATAATGGGCAGAAAGATACCATAACAACTAAGTTACATATGCACAACTTAACTACCAATCAAGGCATCTTTGATCAATGTCCTTGTTTTTATATTCATTCTAAGTTACTCTTTGGTCCAAACTGGTTATAGGTGAGTAAATTGCTCCATTTGTAGGGTTATCAAAAAGAGTTATAAAATTGAATTAAAGATGCATTTAGTGTCTCTGTCAGAAGGTGTTGTGATGATTATGCAATAAAGATAACATTGGAGCCTCACAGCCATGAAGACACTATGTGGCTTAAATAATCAACTCCATATTCATGCATTGTGATCCTCGTGACTGACTTAACTACCATTTGCTACCCAATTTTTCTTATAAAATAAAATTAGGGGCAATAAATGTTCATCATCAGTACAACTATACATCTAAACTTTTAGGGCTGGAACAAGGGACCGAGTAGTAGAAACATATGTAATAGGACATAAGTCAAGATTGTTACTAATACTAACTTGGCTGCATTTTGAACTCTTACAAATTCTGAAAGGTATTCTCCCTCTTATATTGACAATAATTTGAGTTACAGACATGCGATAATATCAAGCACACACTACAAATTTTATTTATCTGTTACAAACTATTCTATTAACTATTAATTACACATTGAATTGCTACTTTACAAGGTACAAAATTTTGAATCCATTCCCTATATTGATTTCCATTTCTATAAATTGACACAATTAAAACAAAAATGTCCAGCTAACAATCTATGCATTGCAATGTCATAAAATATTTTGAATCTTTGAAAAGGCCTAGGTCAACATACCTATTTTAGCAAATAACCCTTCAATGTGTTTAACAAATCTCTCCAAATCAGAGAGAGGTGTGTAGGCCTACTCAGTCAGAGTGTTTCTTCTCACCATACAACATCCCAAATGTAAGTCTCATCTAAGAATATCTTGTAAACTACATCTACTAAATAACACTACATGCATACAAACCTACTTTCTTATGGTTTGATATTATGTATTCTCTTTCTTTAATTACAAATTTTTCCTATTTGTGATCTTCCTTTAAAGCTGATATTGTTTTCTTGGATTTCTCAAGAATTTTCTGTACACTTTCAGATATAGTTCAAAAAGGGGATCTTCCAAAACTAAGTTACTACATAGTGACACACAATCCTCCCTTAATTTATGACCATTCAATTATTTAAAAACTCAAATAATAAATGTCTTCTAATGACATTAAAAAACACAAACTATATAAAATTTCGTTTTTAGCATTACAATAACTATCTTGAGCTCCAATAGATCATACACCTCTATCGTAGGTGGAAATTGTCATTAATTGTTGCAAATCAATTTTTATGCAAGAAAAAATGAAGATGGAATAGTCATATATCATCTAAAACATCATTTAGAATGATTCTGTACTTGTAGAGCTGAGTAAAATGCAATTTATAATAGTGAGAAAGAAACAATCCTCAATGTATCTTTGTCTCAATTATAAATTAATATTTTTGTAAGTCAGATTACCTAATTAGTACAACTGAACAATTCATTTTGTTGGAAGCTGCCAAAGAACTTAAACAAAAAAGAGAGTATAATAGTTGAATATAACTATCCTACAATGTTGTCATTCTGTCACTATCACTCTCATTCCAATGGTTCATGCCTCCTTCAAAAACTCTCTTAAGATAAATATGAAGATCTCAATAACCTCGAAGCCCATGAAACTCAGAAACCATCAAAATAGTTTTGATCACATTCACATTATCCATGAGCAATGGAGCACACAACTTCATAGAAACTAAATAATAAATCAACACAAGATTTGAGGATTGTACTTCTACAGCTGTTAGGAAGTAGTTTATATATGTGAAATGGAGGGACTTCCAAAAATTGTCACTGATCACAAATCAAAAAATCAGAACAACTTTCTACACAACTACTCTCCACACATCGCTGTCGATACCAGAACACAAGATTTGAAGAAAATATTTAGTATTAAATCTTATTCATCTATTCTACAATTCTTAGTCTTTTAAGAAATAGCTCACAGTGGGCATATGTCTCCAAGAAAAGTGCAAATGAAATTTAACAAACAAGAGTAGTAATTGTAAAGATGATAATGCATTCCAAAAAAAATTATTTTGAGCACACAATAATCCAAGTTTTATCAAACATCAAGAACTCAAGGCATTCATCTATAGCCAAAACATTAACAATGGAGAAGCTAGCCAAAAAAATTTTGACACTTCACTGTTACAAAAAACAATTTTGTCTTTCAAGTCTTTTCCTACCAAGCAAAGGATGGGATTTCCATCTCTACTTAAACTTTTCATTATAGCTAAAGAATTAATAAAGGAGAAGTTAACCAAAAACTTTCAAGGCTTCACTAATTAGAAAACTATTTTAGTATTTCAAGACTTTTACCAAGTAAAGTATGTGCTTACTAACTTCTAGATTTGTGAAGCTTGCTAAAAAAAGTCTATTATCATCCATTAGTATGAATTCAATATTTGGACATAGATCCAAATGGGTGAGAGAAAATCTGAGCCGCAAAAGGGATAGGGCCTTATAGAGGGAATACAAGTGTCCAGTGAACTAAACTTTAAGATATAACTAGTGATATCAAAAATATAAATTTTCCATAGCTTTATCCTTGCACTTAAATATATGTTAACCCTAAACCTAAAAATCATCTATAAAACAACTTTGTGACCTAAAAGAATTAAAAGTGGCTCTTTTTTTAAAATTGCAATGAGTAGAAGAGAAAGAGAAAATTTAAAGGCATTGAATAGCTTTGGAATCCACCTCTACAACTTTCTGATAGATAACAAACTTGGAATGATATCTAATGACCAGATTTAAATATGTGAATACAGTCCTCATTCTGCTACTAAATTGGACAATGGAGGCTCTTGCTTGAAAAGGCATAATTGGTAATATAGTTTTGGCCTATTTTGCATTGAAATTATTCCAAAGTGGGGTATAAGGATAGCATGACTAGTCAAGGAAGTGGCCATGGAACCCTATACAATTATCTTCAGACAGGCCAAGATTGGGATACAACAATCTTAGCTAGCAAAAAGTATAGTGTAGTTGATGTTGCACCCACTTGCTATACTAATTCTTCCAAGTCAAAAGTAATGGATAGTAAGGCAACTGTGACAAACAAAAAATTACCCCCCACAGAAAACATTAAATCTCTTAAGCCCCATGAGTGTAAAGTTCCCATTAGATTAAGCAGTCAAGGCCACATGCTTTCTTTTCAGTCACCAACAACAGGATAATACTACAACTACAGGGTGGTCGATTCTTACCTCCTTCTCTCCTGTTGACCCTGCACCAAACTCCCGCCCACTGCAGTCACCGCGTGTGCAAAAAAAATTTAACACTATCGTGACCTTTTATTATCACATATGTTCTGAAGGTCAAATTTTCTAAAGGTCAAAATTTAACCAATTTAACCATGGTCAAAATTTTGACCATATCGGGCCCATTTTTTCAAAAAAAAATGAAAATAGGCCTTTGGTCAAAAATGGGGGCCTACTGTACTAGTGAGCTATTATCAATCATTGGCTTGTTGATCACTTTAATGTCATAAACATTTGGGGTGTTCCAATCAAAAGGCTCTAGAAGAATACTTCCAATTTTCTTTTTATTGAAGTGTGAATCCAAGATCAATGTGTTGTCGATGTATTTCTTTGAGAAAGTCCTCAACCTAAACAACTTCATGTTTTCTATTCTAATTTGGCAATGCCTCCATAAGAATGCATCAAAGTCATCTTGACAATCTGCTTATAAATCATCAAGGCAAGGGAAGTGACCACCATAGCTATTGTTAAATGTCTTGTTTAACTTACCTCTTGGTGTCAAAATTGGGCCTCAACAAGTAGAACTTTCTTAGTTTAAGGATTTCCAATTTGGAACTTGCATCTTTAGCAGTTGCCAAAGTGCACTTGTATCCTCTACATGATAATGAGAACCCCACAACTTTTACCTTTTCTATAGAAAATACATTATGTACATCCAAGATTTACTTGTAGAACTCGAGCATGATGATTTGATCACTATAATGTTGAGGTAGTAGATAGGGATGTCATTAGAACCCATACACATGGATATAGGTGTGTCACCAACTCTTTATGAACCACATCCCCCATGGCTTGATAAAGGTTTTCTCCTTCTCGAACAATTAAAATATGTGGTCCCCTTGTAGGCATATTATTGTGTTGTATAGGAATGTACCATTAGCCTTGCAAAATATTGCAAAACATATTTCAAAATGGAGCCCCCATGTGGTCTTTAGTCTCCAACGCTTCATATTGTCAACACAAATCTATCATCCAAACTACTTAAGATGCCATATAAAAATTGTGAGTTTGCTACAACTCTTTTAGTTGTCAACCAATATTTTCAAAGATCATTTGTGCCTAGTCAAATAAGGTAGTAGATTCAATAATTTTGAGATTAGATAATACATCCTTAGGGAATATTCTTTCGCATTTAATTCCATAAATATGCGACATAAAATAATGATGATCCCTTGGATGGGTAATATGAATTTTTTCCTAGAGATAGTGGGTGAGGAGGATTATCCACTATGTGTTCACTTATCACTTGCATTCATGCTCCATGGATTGATACTCCCTAAGGGTAAAGACTTTATTGTTCAAAGTCATGTACTTTCTTCTAGGAGTCTGGAAGACTATGGTTGTGTTGATAGAATCAAAGACAACAATGATAGTATTGTCTGGTAGGGAAAAAAATCATGTAGCTGGTGAGTAATTATTATCCAAGGTGTTGCTGATTTTTGGACATTGAATGGATGTACGAAAGAAGTATTTCTAAACTATCCTAGACTAAGAAGGTTGGTATATTATTCCTATTGAGAAACATTTCCTTTGTGTACATCTTCCTTGATTTCCTCTTAAGTTGCATTCTTTGATGTCTATGTCCATTAGAAACCAAACCAAATTCTCTATCTTCAACACTTGGAGCACATCATCCTTCATATATTTCATTGTTAGCACTACCTTTTCAAACTCTTTGATCAACTTTTCTCTTCTTTCCCATGGGTTTGATGATACTTGTGTCAGGTTTCCACTGGTGTGGATGATGAGGAAGCTATGCTCTCGACTCTATCTTTTCCTACAAGATAATATTTTATTAGTATAAAAAGCCAACACAATCTCAGTAAAACCCAAATTGAATTATTACTTGTGTCCAAGCCTTGAGGTTTCTAATTACTCATTCACAAGTTACTTAACGAGGATTAAGGAAACATGAAGCTTTGATATTGAAATCCGTAATATGTTCTCAGGTAATTGATGTTGAAGTAGGATTAAAGAGGAAAATATTCTCCCAAAAGATAATTACTTGATGAACATTATAACAAGGGCTTGGGTATGCAAAAATAATTTCTTTAATACCAACTGTGAGAAAAAGAGTAAGTGGTAGAATGAGATCCTAGAACCTAACGATCTAATGTCTAGTTTTGAATAAAGGGTGTCAAACCAAAACTAACAAGGGTACTTTTGATGTGTGACCTATTATTGGGCCAATGTTAAAGAGGGTTTCAAGGGAAACCCTCTTTTCAACTACAATTTTGGACAATGCACGTAGGGGGGTGAGTACTTTAAACACCAAGGCAAGGATCATGAAAGGCCAAATTAGGGAATCAAAAGATAATCTCCAAGGGAACTTCCTTCTACACACTTCTAACACAAAAATTTCTAACGTTTCAAAAACCCTTTCAAAGATATGCCCCAAAGGTGTCTTAGATCCAAGAGGAAGAAGCCCAAAAACAAGACCAAATTTAGGCAAGGTAGAACACTCAAAAACCTATGACTAGGATACACACCAAAGGCAAATTGCCTATGAGTGATGAAATAGGAGGACATTTTTGCCTTGTAAAAAGGTGTTCTATTCAATGCAGTTCTACAAGCATTGGACATCTACGTAGCAATCTTTAGGGGGTTTGTGTGTTGAAAGCAAAATGTGAAGCATCTCCTTCAACTGGCCCTCTATAAATGGGCAGTATGGTGCAAGATTGGAAACAGTAGGGGATGCAAATAGCATTTTGTGATAGTAAAATGTGCAATGTAATTCAGTCTAATGACATTACACCAATGACATTACAGGTGGAAGGCTTTAGGTTTTCAATAAACCTCATGAAAGAAGAGCATGCCATATTTAGTGTAAGTGCCTAAGCGTGAGACAATTCAAACCACTGGAAGAAATGAAATAATCAACCAAACATATGAAAACATAAAAAATGTATGAGGTAAATACCAATTTAAGTACAGAAAGTGCTAGATGCAAGAGATGCAGGCTAGTGTTCCAGATGAGGAGCCAGCAGCAGGAAAGCAAGTAGCACTAGCGTGGGTCGACCCAACGTTCTATAACTCCAGCTACTTCGCGTGCTAAACAATGAAATTGAAAATAATTTTTCATGTTAAAGTTAAGCTCGTGTTGGTCAAAATTTTGACCAACACAAGCTTAGATTTTTAAAAACAATAAATTTTTCCTTTTACAATCTAACCAATCAAAACCTTATTAATTGATGGTCAAAATTTTTGGTCGAAAAATGACCTCAAATGTACTAGTGGTTCATCTAAAGAAAGGAAGATTCCCAATTGGAACATATAGCAAGCTGAAGATGAAGAAATTTGGACCTTGTAAGATCTTAAAGAAGTTTGACATTGGTAATGCTTATGAAGTTGAGTTACTTGATGACATGGATATATCTCCTATATTTAATATTTCTGATGTGTATAAGTATCACGAGTCAAAGGATGAAGTTGTTATACTAGATGATTATCCTAAGAAATAGATTGAGGAAGTTGAACAGATATTAGATCAGAGAGTTGGCAAGAGTACAAGAGGAAAAGATTACTATGAGTATTTGGTGAAGTGGAGGATTAGACCTATTGAAGATGCTTCATGGATTTCTCAATTTGAGTTGGATTCAGCTCAGGTTGGGACATCTCAATGATTCAAGAGAATCATTTCTTTCAACCTCAGTTGTCTGATGCAAGAGCATCTTGGGTTGCCTTGTTATCCTGCTCATTTTGTTCACCTAGTAGTTCCTTCATGTGCCTAGCAATCCTTCATGTGCCTAGCAATTCCTTCATGTGCCTAGAAGTTCTTCATGTGCCTAGCAATTCCTTCATGTGCCTAGCAGTCCTTCATGTGCCTAGTAGTCCTTCATGTGCCTAGAAATTCCTTCATGTGCCTAGAAGTTCTTCATGTGTTGAGTTATTGTAGCAATTCCTTCATGTGCCGAGTTACTAAATGTAAGGAAACTCAAGTGCGGAAATAGCTTCCTACACTAATCTCTTAAAGAAAGTATGGTGCAAATCCTATTAAAATCTTTTACACTTACAAATTCAATGTCATATAAACAACAATATTGCAGCCAACCATGCATATAGAAAATAGATAGAGAAAGAAACATATAACACAAAGATTTTCTAGTGGGGAAAAACCTTTCAGTAAAACAACCCCACCCCTTCAAAACTTGCACAACGTATTATCTTCAACACAAGGTTACAATACACTTGCAATGCAAGTTTAATAGCAACAATAGAAGACTCCAGCAACACCTTAGTACTTGCACACTCTCCTCTTCCTCTCTCTTACATTTACAACATGCAATACTACTTTTATGAACATCTTAAGACCCAACAAAATGCCCACAAAGGAGTTGGCCATTTTCATGGCTCAACCACCAAGAACCATGCACAATGCCACATGTACATGCAATACCAAGAAAAGGGCATCCATCCCTTGAATAGGCAATGATAGCTTGTCATAGAATCCACCAAAAATAGTGGTCACAAGAGAAGTGTAAGGGAATCTATCATACCAACCTATTTTTGGCATATTCTCTTACACACACCAACCACTCATTCTTGGGTGCCCAAATAGGCCCCATGTCATAAGATGCTCTTACACCTATCATAGCTCATTCTTTAAATAGCTCTTACACATCATAGGAATCCATCATAACCATTTCAGCCGTGATCTCCTTCACACACTTCAAGATGCCAACACATGTAAGTGATCAATATGCCAACTAGACATGTACACTCAAATTTACATATTATTTGCAAAAAATACATTATACAAAACAAATAATAAGAATAGGAATTATCCAAGGTTGAGAAACCTTATTCCTAACATTCTCCCATTTGTCAAACACATTGTAAGAGCAACAAGAATATAACAGGAAATAATCGCTATAGGCCAAAAGGCCCATAGACTCTGAACACCATCTGAAATTCTCAGTGCCTAGTGGTTTCATTAATGCATCTACAACATTCTTCATAGTATCTGCCTTCTCCAAATTTACCTTTCCATCTTCCACCATATCTCTCACAAAGTGAACTGCACATCAATGTGCTTCATTTTGGCATGGAAAGTTGGATTCTTCGCAAGGAAAATAGCACTCTGACCATCACACCAAATAGTAATCTGTTCTGCATCAACACCAACATCATAACACAATCTCTTAAGCCAAATGGATTCCTTACAAGCATGAGTAGCAGCCATGTACTTAGCTTCTATAGTGGATAAAGTAACCACAAGTTGTTGCTTACTCATCCAACTAATGGCACCACCAAACATAGTGAACACACAACCACTGGTGGATCTCTTGCGGTCAATATCACCTACCCAATCTGAATCCAAAAACCCATGAATACAAACTAAATGTAGAGATCCAGAAGAGTTACCATGATAACATATGGATTAATCTGATGTACCCCTCAAATATCTAAATACTTGCTTAACTACATCCCAATGTACCCATCCAAGATTTGCCATAAACTGACTCAGGACTCCCACTGCTTGAGCAATGTCTGGTCTAGTATAGACCATAGCATACATAAGACTGCCAACTGCACTAGCATAAGGTACTCTACTCATGTCCTCCACCTCACTAGGAGATTTTGGACAATCATCTATAGATAAATTTGTTCCCATAGAAATAGGAACACATAGTGGTCTATAATCTCCCATGTTGAACCTGTCCAACACAGACTTCACATACTTACTCTGACTCAACCAAAGTTTTTTGTTAGATCTGTCTCTACTAATTTCCATACCCAAGATGTACCTAGCTACCCCAAGATCTTTCATCTCAAATTGTGCTAACAACTGAGATTTAAAATCAAAAATCATACTCTTACCCTTCCCAAACAACAACATATCATCAACATATAATGCAACAATAAGAAGGCAATAATTTTCAACTATGAAATAAACACAATGATATGATTTTGATCTTACAAATCCAATTAACAACACAAAGGCATCAAACTTAAGGTACCACATCCTAGGAGATTGCTGCAAACCATATAGAGATTTCTTTAATCTACAAACTAAGGATTCTTTACCTTTAACAATGTAGTGCTCAGGCTATGACATATAAATCTCTTCCTCCAAATCACCATGAAGGAAAGTTGTCTTCACATCCATCTGCTCTATCTCTAAATCATATGATGCAGTAAGAGATAAAAGAAATCTAATGGATGTCAACTTTGCAACAGGAGAGAATATTTCACCATAATCTATTCCCTCTACCTATGAATACCCCTTTGCAACCAGTCTAGCTTTGTACCTTTCAACACTACCATCTGCACAAAATTTCTTCTTGAACACCCATTTACAGCCAATAGATTTTCTCCCTTTAGGAAAAGGTACAAGGTCCCAAGTTTTTTTTTTCTCTAATGAATCCATCTCATCATCCATAGCCTCAATCTAGGAACTTGTATCTTCCATTCCTAAAGCCTCTTTCACAGATCTAGGCTCATCAGTGTTAGTAATCAAAGCAAAGGCACAACTAGAATCTAACATAGAATAACCAAACCTTTCTGGTTGCTTTCTTTCTCTTGTGGATCATCTCAAGGGCTGAGGTTGAGGTTGTTCTTCCTCTTCTTTTGAACTATCAGTGCTGCTAGAGCTCTCCTCATCATTAGACCCAACATGGTCTCTCTGTTCAGTCTTCTCAAGGGTAGGAGGAAACTGAACAACATCTTTTTTCTTTTCTTTTTCATGTGGTTGTAGAACAATAAAAGAAGATGTTAGCTCTCTAAAAATAAAATTTCTACTATACAACACCTTACTAGTCATAGGATCCCAAAGCTTGTATCATTTCACACTAGCACTGTACCCAATGAAAGTACATTTAACAGCTTTATTTTCCAACTTGATCTTTTCTCCTTTGGAACATGTGCATAAGCTTCACAACCAAAAACATGAAGATGTCTAATTGAAGGCTTCTTACTAGACCACACCTCCATAGGTGTCTTACCCACAAGGGCTAATATAGGAGATCTGTTAACCAGATAGCTAGCAATGGCCATAGCTTTGGCCCAAAACCTTTGTTCTAAACTAGCTCCACTAAGCATACTCTTAGCCTTCTCCATCAGTGTCTTGTTCATTCTCTCTGCAACTCCATTTTTCTCTAGGGTATAAGGAGTTATCTTATGCCTCTCAATACCTTGTTCTTTATAGAACTATTCAAACTCTGTCGAGCAAAACTCACCACCATTTTCAGTTCTCATACACTTAATCTTCTTACTAGTTTGATTCTCTACAAGGGCTTTAAATTCCTTGAATTGACTAAAGACTTGTGTCTTAATTTTAAGGAAATAAATCCATGTCCTTCTACTGTAGTCATCTATAAAAGATACAAAAAATAAAAAATTGGGGATTGAAGGAACTTTTATAGGACCAAATACATCAGAATGAATAAGATCCAAAACATCAGAAGATTGGTGAGAACTAGAGTAAAACTGAACACAATTTTGTTTACCATAGACACAGTGTTCACAAAAGTCAAACTTGAGATTGCAATCATTTAACCCCTCAATGAGATTTTTATTTTTCACAGTTTTGAGACCCTTTTCACCAATGTGACCAAATCTCAAATGCCACAACATTGCCTTTTCTGCAAGAAGCTTACCTTGCAAAGTGTTTACATTTCCATCAAAACCAATAACCACAGTATTCTTCATTGCTCATTCAGATGGTGAGGATGAAGAACTATTACATAGAGGAATACATGCATCTAGCTGAAATAAGGTACCTCTCCTAGTACCCCTTGCAAGCATTATCGATCCTCTCATCATCTTGCATCCTTCTTTTGAAAAAACAACTTGCACACCTACATCGTTTAACATACTTACAGATAATAGGTTTCATGACATACCTAGAATGTGCATAACTCCATTGATTCCCTTTACTTGTCCATCAAAAAATTTGATAGTGACCCTTCCGCGCCCAACTATCTTTAGGTGAGAATCATCACCCAAGTATACCATTCCACCATCGAACTCTTCATATTTTGAGAACTAGTTTCGATGAGAGGTCATGTGAAAAGATGCACCCAAGTCAACCAACCACACATCATCAGATGCATGGGCTGCCAAAGCTATTATGAATGCATTGCCATCTTCTTGAGATCTTTTTGAAGTTGAATCTAAACCTTTCTTCTTCTTCTTTGGTTCTTTACAATCTTTACAGAAGTGCCACAGTTTATCACAGTTCCAACATTTTGCCTTGGACTTATTGGAAGTCTTAGACTTCCCACGGGATTTGGATCTACCATTATTGTCAAACTTATTGTCATTTTTCTTCCCTCCTTCTATGGATCTCCCACGAATAGCAAGGGCATATTTTTTTGAAATGGAAGCCTTTCTTTGCATCTCCTCTTATAGTAGTGAAGACACCACATCATCCATTTTGAAAGTGACTAAAGTGCTTTCGAGAGCCATCACAAGATGGTCCCATGAGTCCAGTAAAAAACACAAAAGTGTTTAGCAACGATCCTCCTCCTCTAACTTGACACTAGCTGATGTCAACTATGTAGCCAGTAGATTAAATGCATTTAAATGATCCCTTAAGGATCCACCTTCCTCCATTCGTAGAGAATACAACTTCTTCCTCAAGAACAACTTGTTCACCAAAGATTTGGCCTGATACATGGCCCCAAGTCTTTCCCACAAACTATATGCAGTTTTCTCATCTAGAACATTCAAAAGAATTGCATTGGTTAAATAGAGTCTTACGAGACCCTTAGCTTTATGATCTTTGATATTCCAATCTACTTGAGCTATAGTTGCTGGTCTTGTATCATTTGATGTCGCTTCCCATAGGTCACAATCTTACAACATGTCTTCCATCTTGAGTTTCCACAACTTGAAATTAGTGCCATTAAATTTCTCCACCTCCATTCTTCCATATGATGAAGTTTCCATCTCAATCTGCAAATAAGATTTAGGATGCTTTGCAAAAGACTCCCACTCAACTTGAGATTAGCTCAAAAAACCCTACCCAACAACTAGGATCAAAAGTTGATCACGCTCTGATACCACTTGTAAGGAAAATTAGGTGCAGAAACAACTTCCTACACTAATCTCTTAAGGAAAGTATGGTGCAAATCCTATTAAAATCTTTTACACTTATAGATTCAATATCATATAAACAACAATATTGCAGCCAACCATGCATATAGAAAATAGATAGAGAAAGAAACATATAACACAAAGATTTTCCAGTGGGGAAAAACCTTTCGGTAAAACAACCCCACCTCTTCAAAACCTGCACAACGTATTATCTTCAACACAATGTTACAATACACTTGCAATGCAAGTTTAACAGCAACAATGGAAGACTCCAACAACACCTCAGTACTTGCACACTCTCCTCTTCCTCTCTCTTACATTTACAACATGCAATACTACTTTTATGAACATCTTAAGACCCAACAAAATGCCCACAAAGGAGTTGGCCATTTTTCATGGCTCAACCATCAAGAACCATGCACAATGCCACATGTACATGCAATACCAAGAGAAGGGCATCCATCCCTTGAATAGGCAATGATAGCTTGTCATAGAATCTGCCAAAAATAGTTGTCATAAGAGAAGTGTAAGGGAATCTGTCATACCAACCTATTTTTGGCATATTCTCTTACACACACCAACCACTCATTCTTGGGTGCCCAAATAGGCCCCATGTCATAAGATGCTCTTACACCTATCATAGCTCATTCCTTAAATAGCTCTTATGTGTCATAGGAATCTGTCATAACCATTTTAGCTATGATCTCCTTTACACACTTCAAGATGCCGACACATGTAAGTGATCAACATGCCAACTAGACATGTACACTCACATCTACATATTATTTGCAAAAAATACATTTTACAAAAAAAATAATAAGAATAGGAATTATCCAAGGTTGAGACACCTTATTCCTAACACTATAGTATTCCTTCATGTGCTAAGTTACCCAGTGTATGCCGAGTGTTTCTTCATGTGCTGAGTTACTCAGTGCATGTCAAGTGTTTCTTCATGTGTCAAGTTACCCAATGTATGCTGAGTGATTCTTCAAGTGCTGAGTTACCCAGTGTATGCTGAGTGATTCTTTAGGTGCCAAGTTACTTAGTGTATGCTGAGTGTTTCTTCATGTGCCAAGTTACTCAGTGCATGTCAAGTGTTTCTTCATGTGCCAAGTTACCTAGTGTATGCCGAGTGCTAGTTTTGGAAAGCTTTCTTTTTCTAAGTAATCTATGTCTAGTTCCTATTTGGGTCAACTTTGCTCGCATTTAATTTTGGTATGGGTACTTATATTTGTTGAGAGCCGACTTATGGCTTCTCTATGTTCTAGAATGTTCTGTAAGCCATTTTGGCAAGTATATATAAAGTATTTAGGCTTAGATTTAGGCAAGTTTTTAGAGAAGAAATTTTGGGAGAAGCTTTTGAAAAGAAGATCATAAAGCAAAATTGAAAGTGTGAATTTGCAGTTGGATCTTTGAATGTGAATGTATTTTTAATTGGCCATAACCCAGAAGGCCTCACAACTGGGCATGTATAAAGATATTCTTGATGAATCAATTGAAGTATTTTCTCTTCTCTCTCCTTTGGTTGTTTTTCTTTTTGTTTGTTTCCATTGTGTTAACTCTTGTAGGGTGGTTTGGATAGCTAGGTAAGCCTTTGGCCCTAGTTATTCACCCTTTTGCCTGCATCAAATCACTAAGATCATAAGACTACACTATTTGCTCATTAGATAAGTCACTTGGATAGGTTGGATACGTCAGTTTGTCACTGTGGTATTTGGGATATTCTGTCTTTAAATTATCAAGGTTTGTCACTAAAATATCCTTTTATAACCAAGAGAAAAACTTAGATAACCTGACACACATGTACACAACATTACCAAAGAAACTACAATACTTTTTACAGATGTGTTGGACAACTCCCTAGTAGAGTCACCATTTTGTTGGAGTTTTGAAAAACTACTAAGCAACAAAAAGCTCAATACCAAAATGATATCACTCACACAACCTAAGGACTAGCCAATTCCTATTAAAAATTATATGTGCAAAGCATTTGGACTCAACTTCAACAAAACCAAGGGTGGTTTTCTGCTCTTTAGGCTCTGCAAAACTAGGGTGGGTATACCTAGGGATGATTCAAGACTAGGAAACACTACATGAGAATTATTATTTTTTCATTTTGATTCTCATCTCATATACTCAAATACATGCATAATTCTTGACAATTTGGTAAACACATCCCATATAACAGATCTAGCCAAAATTCTTCTATAGATCTGCACAAGTTCTCAGCAATAGTGGCTAACTAAAGCTAAAAAATTCCATGCAAACAAGTATAGACCAACTTTGAAAATCTTCAAGAAATAAAAGTAAAATTGATTATAATTCTACATTTGAAAACCATTTATGAAACATTTCTCTTCCAGCTAAATCAATTTGACCAGTGCCTAATCCATTGTGGTTTAGAGTCTACAAAAAATCCTTAGATCTAATTTGTTTCCTTACAACAAATATTATCGGCAATTCTTATCAGAATTCATCATTCAAAAAAAATTTTCTACTATTATAGCAACCTTATCAATTTCATCAAAGCTTTTACTTAATCCATTGAACTAATAGCAGTGATGAATAGATATACAACCTAACTAGATTGCATTCAATTGCACAAGCCTTTACTCATACAATATCAAGATGACCAAGTAATCAAAAGGAGACAAAATTTAGAAAGAACTGATATGGGGACAACTCATAATTTGTATTCATCTTCTTTGAAAATTGTATACATTTGTAGTAAATTCAGAATGACCTCAAGAATAAACACAAAGATCATTCTATATTCATGTATTCTCAGGAACTAATAGAGAAAATACATCATAAACTTGCTCAACATATTGGACCAAAAAACTAAGTACATCACCTAGAAACAATAGAAATTAGACCCTTTCTCTAGCCCTAGAATCTCACTTATATGGTGTGAGATGCAACAAGCTTCAGGCTAAGAGAAAATAGCAGGTGTCCTTTACAAGAAATATTTACATACACCTATCACAAAATGACAAAAATGTGGGTAATAGAAGATGTCCAAATTAAAACATTCTTTTTGGTGGGTCCGCTTCTGTCACATTCTCTATTTTTGCTAATTTGGATGCTATTCTAATCTCTCTTTGTATGCAATTGCCAAGCTAGCCAATGATGAAGATTGTTCTGATGATTGCACATTAATCTCCACCTGTGGGTTTTCACTGTCTTTATCATGTATGGTGGGAGTAACTTCTACCTTTTTCTCTTCTTCAGTTGTATTAGCATCTTGTGGTCCAAGGCCTACAATTGAAAGTGACTGATTATTCTTGTCTTCTTCTTCTAGTTGGGCTTGAGTAGTGACAATGTCAATGATTTGGATCTCCTTACCTTGCACCTCATCACTATCAATTTCATCTTCATCAAACTATTCACCAGGAGCTATTTCTTCCATCCACTTGTCAAACAGTGTGTCATCTAGCCAATTGAATTGCAAAATATCTCTCTGTCTTTTTAATACATATTCAACCTCATTATTAATAGCAACAAATTCCTATTTTAAAGAATCAAAGAATATTTGGGCCTTCACAATTTCTTCCATTGTGGTAGCCTACCATGCATGCCCTATTTCATTTACAATTCTATTCATCCTTAAACAAAAAAAAATCAAGTTCCTTCGCCCATTCATCTTTGCTTTTCAAATTATTTATTTATCTAGGGCATGAGGAAACAAGCTGAATTTTTGGCTCTTGTACTTGTTCAAGTAGCCTACTATTATTTTCTATAAATGAATCCTTTTATTCAAAGAAAACAGATTTCCACAATCCATGAATATTGAAATGATTTCTGGGGAAGATTGTGTGAGAGTTTTTTCATCAACATTTCGGATCATACTGTATGATCCATCATCAGGATGCCACTGAGTCACTGAGAGCAAAAAATCTCAGTGACTCAGTGGCATCCTGATGATGGATCATACAGTATGATCCGAAACATTGATGAAAAAACTCTCACACAATCTTCCCCAGAAATCATTTCAAGAATCCTTTTATTGTCAAAATCAGCAAGATCAAAAATGATATCACAGGTTTTTTCAATTTGATCATAAGAATTATTTATAATAGAGAAACACAAAAATGTCATTTCTTTCTCCCTTCTCACCCATTTATTTATGATAGGCTTTAAAGCCTCATAATTGACTTTCAACTCCTCCTAGATACTGATCACCCTGGTCAACTGATCATGAATTAGTGGTCATTCAACTTTGTCCCCCAAATATGTGAGAGCTTTTCTTAATTTATCTTCATATTTTGACTCCAGCTCTACATGTAAGGCCCACAGTTTACCCTTTTCTTCTTCAAAATCCTCAGCAGTGTAGTACTATGGCCTTTGGGGTGTATCTAGTATTTCTATGAGGGGGGTGGATTTGAAGGGTTCAATTGAGGGGCGAGGGTATGTTATTCTAGGCCTGGTGGATTTTCCCAATAGCTTGTTCTCAAGCTCAATTCTCTTTTTTACCTCTTTATTATAGTCATCCACAACTGCCTCATATTTATTCTGTAACTCAAACATAGCCTGTTCCTCCTTCTTAGCAGTGGCCAAAAGAAACTTGGAAGAATCCACATTCCAATGTGCTACCTACACATGTGAAGTATCAACAACTCTTCTCACAATTATGCTTCCCATCAATCCAAACTCATCCGGTTGCGATGATGAGGCTCTAGATCCTCTTCTCAATGACCAACTGACCAATGCAACTTAATCTTCAATGAATGTAGTGCCTTGGAAATCCCCTTTATTTTGCAAAGTTAGTTTATTTGAAATAGAACTGAAAACTAAGGCATCAGCAATATCCCAATTTGGCAACAATAAAATGTTAGATGCCTTCACCATTTGTCTTCCATCCTCAGGGCTTATATTCTAAAATTATTTTATCATTTCTTCTTTTGTTTGGTTATGGATGGAAGCTTAATCCATTTTTGGATGTTCTATTTTCAACCTTTTACATTTTTCCTCAAAAATATTCATGTTTGCTCTCCATGCAAACTATTGAAAAGCCCTAGATTTCACAAAACTATCATCAACCAAAAATTGATGACTCACCTATTCTAACACAGGGTCCAATTCCCTACCTCTATAGTTAGTTATTGTTAGGTCCAAACTTGGGAGGGGAGGTTGTAAAGGGTTACCTTCATCCAATTCTGCTTGAGTAATAAAGATGCCTCCCTATGATCCCATCTGCTCAATTTGCTCACCTGTGAGTTGTTCTTCTCCAATCCTCAAAGGGGATTGAGTAGGTGAATATTCCTCAACTTGAGGTCTCTCTTCTTTCATTACCTTCTACCTCGTGGGACTAGGCTCATCAGGTCTCTCCTCTAGGGTTGTTTTGGTGGATCCCATTATTTGCTTGCCCTTATCTACAAGAGCCCTTTTATTTTGAATTATAGTGTAACCAGGCTTCTTTTGTACTATTATTTGACCAGCTCCTATATTAGGAGTGAAAGTCAACCTCTTCATGACCTCTCTCATTTATAGCTTCCATTATTTTAGGGAAGTTACTCAGTAGCTTATTTATTCTGCCAGCTTCTGTATTGGCATTATCTAAAGGACTATATTTTGTATCAAAACAATAAATGAATTCTAGGACTCAGGAGTAAACTCTCCATTTTCCTTTTTAATTTTCTTGTTCTTGTAATGAGAATTCATTCCTTATATTTTCCTCTAGATAATATGAATCATTTTTGACCTATCCCAACTTAATTCTATGCCTCAAGGTCTAATTGAAAAATCCCTCAGAATCACAAAAATGGGGATGGGAGACAGCCATCATATACTGATCCAAAATTTTGTGCAAAAAGAGCCAAACCCCTTTGGTAATCAAAAACTGATGGGGCCACTGTACAAGAAGGGAAAATTGACCCTCATTGCCTCTTCAACAGAAACATTTCTTCTACTCCTCTGAGTTGCCACAAAACTTGAGGCATTCCTACCTTGAAAGTTACTTGGTAAGGCAAGACATGAGGACTCCCTTTAAAACCATAAATTCTAAAAATAGTAGAAATAGAGTAAGGGATGATATCTCCCCAATTGTGTGAAAATTTCAAATTATGGGGGTTGTCCATAGGCTTGATGAGACTCATTAGTACCTTAGGGATTCTAGTATTGTCACTCAATATGAGGCATCTCAATTTAGAAGCAAAATACCTATCAAATTTAACAAAACTAGCATTATTTGCATCCCAGCTCATATCTGTGCTCCATAACTTGACTGGCAGTATTTCCCCATTTTCCTCTCTGTTCAATTCTATCTCATTACCAAAATATGTCACCCCCTTGAACAAAAACATATGCATTAATAGAGAATAGTGGCCAAAAGTTTTCTCCACTTTTCCTTTTGCAATTCCAACTAAACCAATGTGAATCTCTTCAGCCAAAAAGGAGGCAAAATCAAAGATAACATCTACACTAAAAGATATTAGTATGTGGGGCAAACAACTTCCTTTCTAAAAACCACTTTTTAAACAAGACAAGACCAGTTTGAGTAGTGATTGCATCCCTAACCCAGTTCCCCTTGTCATATAAGCCATCAACAATTTTAAACCTAGGGTTTAAGGAAATTAACCTTTTAACTTGTGTAGGCTCTATAGTGTATTCTAGGAGTAATTCTAACAAATCATTGTGGACATTCCTATCCATAAAATTAATTTGCCCAAAAAATGCTGGCATCTTGATCATAATAATAGTAGCTAGAATGTCACAAAGGTTATCTATGAGTACTTACTTTACTTGCTAGACTTATTCTTCTTTGAACTTCTATAGTTGCTTTCAAATAGATGAAAATGAAAAATGAAATCTTTGTTTGTGTGGAACTGGAATTAATGAAAATCTCCTATATTATACTCTGTTTCTTCCACACACAAAGCTTTCATTCATCATAAATGTGTAGAATAGAAAAATAGAGTAGTGTTGCACTTCCTTTTAAATTTGTGTCGTTGATCCTTGAAAAATCCTATGATCTAAGAATGAAAACTAGGCTGACTCAACTTTCTTCTTAGCACACTAGTAGTCAAACAAATAGTCTTCATCCATCTGTATCTTTCCTTCAATGCTAGTGTTTCAAGCTGGGCCCATGGATGACTAAGGACACATGTCATCAACTCGCTAACTCGCTATACATAACTTTCGAGCACCTTTCTATAGCGAGCTAGCGATAACCACTGATCTTGCTTTGATCGTGTGGCAAATATTTGAAATGAATTTTAAGAGAACAATGATGGGTCCCTCACTCACTAACTTGCTAAACATAATCTTCACACATCTTTTCATAGCAAGTTAATGAGTATCATTGATCCATGCTTGATCTGATGATCAGAATTCTTTATATATTTTATACATGGGGAGTGGGTCCAGGTACTACTATTGTTGAGCTGGCTTAACACGCTAGCACACATATATGTTTTTTTAATTTCCAATGACATCACACACTCTTGGCCTTTTCATGTTTATTACTTACAAGCGGGTCACTATATCGCTACCAGCAAAAATACCAACTATCCAGCTAACGATACAGTGACCTCTTGGTAACCATCAAAATTTTTGGCTTATAGATGCTCAGTAGGATGACACCGTGTCATTTGATCTGCACAACTCAACTTTATCATGTCACTTTTTTGGGGCCCACCTTTGAGGATTTTCTATTACATCACCACTTTTTGACCAATTAGTACATCACTACCGACAAAATTACCAACTATCCGGCTAGTGATATACTGACCTCCCGATAAACATCAAAACTAACATCGAGAAATAAAATTATGAGCGACACAACTTGCACAAAAATAAAAGCAAAGCTGGCACAATATTTTCTTTAGGATCCTCACAATCATTTCTTATTTTTTAAAAGAACACCATCTTTTGCAATGATCGAGCCCTCACTATGTTGCTACTAGAAAAGTGGTGTTATTCTAGCTAGCGATAAAGAAACCTTTGACAGATTCTCAATTCTGGTGATGGAGAACAAAAAAAACATTGATTGAAAACCTACCAATTAATGTTGGTGTCAGAGAAGTTAGTCGTGCACATTTATAAGACTGCATGGGAATTTTTGCGGTCACTTCAACCTTTTAAAAGAACACTGCCTTTTGCAAAATTTGAGCACTCGCTATATCGCCACTGGTAATTCACATGGATTTTTTGATAGCAACTTAGCGAGTTGCCAGCGAAACTTGGACTTCGATGACACCATTTACGAGTTTTTTCACGTGCATTTCTTCTTAAAATTGACAAGCCTAGGACATAACATGTGGTCATAATGTCACAATTCTCAGTGCTGGACTTCATTTTTTTAGTATCACAGACATAGTTATTTGATGGTCACTACCTCGCTAGGCATAACATTTGAGCATCTTGCTATAGCAAGTATGCAAAAAATTGTAGATTCAAAAAAGATCTGATGGTGGGATAAAACCTCTTTGAAAATGACCTTAAAACAAGCGAGAAAAGAATATTCACTTATCCTCTTTTTTTAAAACTTTCACACCAGGGAAGTTTTAAATGGAATGAGACATAAGGTTTTAACAAAAAATTTCAAAGGCTAACAAATGGAAGATTTAGCTAGAAACCCTATTCACCACTAATAGATTCCAATCTAAATTTTTATACCTGGACAAAGGAATTTTATCATGCAAAAATTCAGACCAACAGTGGCTTTATTTGGGGACATTGAAAACTCTGGATTCAGGTGAGGGCTCAAAATTCCTAGGGGAAGTAGACCAACCACTAGTAAGAGAACCACACACCGAGGAAAACTATGCACATGAAACTATACAAAGACAAAAGGATTTACACATATGTACAAGAAAACCCTAAACTACTATTCATGGAAAAAATAAGTACTTTTCAAGAAAAATACCTCTTCAAGAACTTTCCATGAACTGGTAGTTCAAGAATGTTGCCTGATAGAAATTTTATAATATAAGAATCTTCTCCCCATGTATTTTCAATCAAATAGGGACCTAACCATATGGGATCAAATTTACCATGTTTTCCTTTATCTTCTATCCTAGCATTCCACATAAGGACCAAATCTCCACTTTCAAATTTCTTGCTCACTATCCTCTTATCATAAAGTGCTTTAACCTATATTTGCAACTTTTGGTTTCTGATTGATGCTTCTTTCCTTGTCTCAGTTAGCCCAACTAGTTCATCCAATATTTCTTACATATCATTAATGATATCTTCATCATTATGGTACCTTCATGGCCAAATTTGTCTATCCTATCTGTAACTCCTGCACTAGCTAGTGGTCCAATAGTCTCAGTTCAAGTAACATCTTAGTCTGCTCCTACCTCATCATCTACCACTTATACTCAAACCCTTGTTGTCCAACTTCAACAATACCAAAATTTTCCCCTAAACCAAGCCAATATAGCAAGTAGCTCAAATGTTCTTGGTTTCTAGAAGAAACCTGTATACCTGGAAAAGTATAGACATATATCATTTGTTGGTATCCTTGGTGCTCCACATCCCATATCGTTTGATTTAAGAGACAAAGTGATTAAGTTTTCTAGGAATAATGTTGTTACTGGTGAAGAACATTTGAGAATTTTCATTGATATGTTAAATGATTATGAAGTTGAACATAAAGATATGGTAATGAAATTATTTGCACATTCACTAAATGAGGATGCAAAGGATTGGTTCAGAAGGCTACCTGATGACAGTATTGCCTCATGGAGTGACTTGGAGAAATTATTTAAAGAGTAGTATGGAGATAATACCAATGCTAGCTTCATGTTGAATGAATTCAATAACATCAAGAAAAACCCAAATGAGTCCACATTTGACTTCAATGTAAGATTTTAGAAAGGTATGTACAGACTATTTCAAGTTATGAGGTTGAATGAGGATGTGTGTCTCACAACATATTTCAATGCTTTTGATAGCAAAATGGCTTATCAATTGAGGGATAAGGATCCCAAAACTTTAATGGATGTCTATAAAGTTGTAGTAAATATAGAGAATAATAGGAAGGCATCTGTCAAACTAGGTAGGAGGGATGATCCAAAGCTTTTTAATCCCAAGAACAATAACAAAAGGGAGGGTGATAAAACTCCTATAGGAAAGAAGCCAAAAGAACCTACTATAGGCCAAGTTTTGGAACTACTAAAGAAGATGAATCCCACTAGTTTGAATAAGCCAAATTTTTTTGAGAGAGCCCCTATGAATAATAGAAATTTCAACAGGCAACCTAGAATGCAAAATTACCCTTACACTACCCGGTGGAAAGATGGTAAGCCAGTCCACAACTAGACACAAAATGTGAAGGATAAGGGTACCTCAAATGGTTGCTACCTTGCTAGGTGTAACATTTGAGCATCTTGCTATAGTGAGTATGTGACAACCATAGATTCAAAAAAGATTCGACTGTGGGATAAAACCTCTTTCAAAATGACCTCAAAACAAGCACAAAAAGAATATTCACTTATCCTCTTTTTTTAAACATAGTTTCTACCCCATAGGTTCAATAAACATAGGTCAACAAATTTTTTGACAAAGATAAAATAGATTATCAACAAAGTATCTTAAACATCATAAAATAAAGGCAAATTTTGGTTTCATCATCTGCCCCCTACCAAAATAATGCTTGTCCTCAAGCATTGCACTTCCTTGTTAGTGACATGAACTCTCTAATTTATGTTCTTCCCTTTTTGATGCTCTTAAAAGTGTAGTAAAATCCTCTAGTTCTCTCTCACACTTCTCTCCTATGATCTTCCTACAACTTGTCAATTCTATCAACATTAATGTCATATAAGGGCCACAAGAACATTGGAGGCTACATTATTAAGGGACACCACAACTCTGGTCTAGGCTACTTCCCTAATTCTTCATGTTTTAAAACTTTGTGAAGTGCTACTTCAAAGTTAATAGGGTTGTGTGGTTCTCACTTCTTAAGAGATTTAGGTAGTCTGGCCAACCTACTCCTAGCACCAGTCATGGCTCTTTGAAATGTAAAGTAGGGAAAATTTTCATATTCAGCATAAACCTTAGTTCTGGTAGCAAAGTCCTTCTCCCTCACTTATGGATTCTTCTTTCCATAGGTCAATGTGAACCAATCCCTAAGCATTTCATCTGGCTTACTACTTTTTGCTCTTAAAGGTAAAGGTTCTCTTCTTTCCTCATCCTTGTAGTTATTCAATTTCCTATCATAATTTTCTTCATTAGACATCCATGACATGAGGTCTTTTAGGTGTACATCTACTATGTAAAGCAAGGGATTCTATTCAATCTCTAAAGGAATAACAAAATTATGAACATATAATTCACACAATAAGCTCTGTTGCCATGGTGGCAGAGTTTGATATAGTCCATAAAATTCTTGTGTTGATTTAAACTTTGCATTCACATTCTTGAGGGTTAATATTAATTGAAACAAAATAAATTTCCCTTTCAAGTAGAGAGCATAAACTCTAAGTGGTGGCCTACAACCAAGGGCCTGGTTAGCTAGCTTAAGAGCATGATCCATGTGTTGTTTTTGGCTTTCTAGTTATTCCTTTAATTCTGGAATTTCCTCATTTTGAGATACAATAATCTTATTCATCTTTTTCTTTTCTTCTTTCCATGAAGCCTTAGCAAAAAAATGCTATCCATACAATTGAAAGAGGATTTTTTGTAGTGTGATAACATTGTTATCTTCTTCATGATCCATTTTCCTCTTTCTTTGTTCCTGCCATAGATGTTCTACTAAACCAGTGATCCATGTTGATCTATGTGTAACTAAGGTAGTGTTTGGATCAACATATTCAAGAACTATCTCATCCCTATAGCTGGAAGTGTCTGGTAAGTCTACTAGGGTATCATGTAGATTTTCTTTAATTTCTTCCCTACACTCTTTAGCAAGATTATCAGGAGTACTTGTAATCTTAGGATGAGGAGGAGAATGATCAAAAACAATTTGCATAGGGGATTCCCTAGTGGATGTTTTAGATAGAATAGGGTCCTGAGAAACTTGCCCTCTCATTCTAGGGCTTCTCCTTACAGGGGTTTCTTCCTATGTTACAAGATTTTACCTACTTTTCTCCTTGGGTGTTTCTATTGTAGGAGTAGTTGCTGCAGGACCCTTCTTTGTTCTATTTTGTTTTACAATTGTAAGGCTCAGTTCTTGTTGAACAAAAATTTCTTCTGGCAGTTTTCATTTCCTCTTAGCATTGTTGGTAGCAGGTTTAGGAATTTCTTGTATAGGTGGAGGCAAATTTTCTTGAACAGGGGTAGTTTCTTGCTCATTTCCTTGAGTCTTTTTAGTTTTGGCCTCTTGAATGTTTGTTCGGCAGGCTCACTAGTGGGAGCTACATTTCCCTGCCTATGTTGTTCACTAGGGCCAGCTTGGGGTTGTAGGGTTCTAAGTTGCACAAATTCATCCCACATTAAGGGGGATACATTCCTAAGTGACCTCTCTATTAATAACTTAATTAAAGCATGATGAATAACATAATTCTCTTTTCCTTTTTGAGTCTCCTTCATACTAATGCAAAGCATATTATACAAGAAATTTGGAATATTCATAGCAAGATTATGCCTTACACAACTAAGTAGCTTGAAATGATGTGCATGTATGTATGAAAATCTGCCTTTGTATGTGAAATACTTGATTATGTGCATGGCTACTTCATTGTATGGTGGCAGTAGTGACATTTTCTTACAACCTTGTTTTGTGACATCCAATAGAGGATTAGGCGGCCTGGTAAATTGGGCTCTCACTGACCTAGCATCATGTGTGCTGGGGTAGTGTTCTCCAACCATAGGTAACATAGTTACCTTAGTGATGTGCTCTCCTATTGCAACTACTATTAAGCCCCAAATAGAAGCTTCACCCTCATCTAATGTCCTTGTAAATTATGTAGTTGTCTCTTCGTCATATGCGGTTAAACTGAGAAAATACCCTAGCCATCCACATGCATTAAACCTTCTTACAACTTCTACATCTGAGAGCAACATAGTGTGCTCTACCATCTCTCTCCTTTGCAACTGCCCACCCATTTCCTTAACACTTCCTCTATTTACTTTGTTTTCTCTCTTTTTGGATTCAAGCTTCAAACTACTACATTATTCTTTAGACTCATCACACTTCTTTGTTTTAGGAAGCAATTAATTGTCATAACAAATTGTTATGCACAATAATTAAGTTTTGAATGAAGGTAAATCATAAATCTATGTGAGAATCATCCAAAAACAAGGTTCAAATGATGAAAAAAATTAAACATAGGTCACATCACAACTTGACATAGAAAATCATTGAAAAATAGGGAGCACAACACCTAACTTTGCGTACTTATGGCAATAAATTTTCATTAATGAAGGGTAATGCAAAGATTTAGAAAATCATCATGGATAAATAGACATGCCTTTGGATATTATGACCTTCCCTACCCCCTACTAAATTTAGACAAGTGTCCTCACTTGTCAGACCTAGTACAAGTAAGGGACTGACATAATGCCACCATTATATAGGTTATGCAATATTAAATATAATTAACAAAATCTATGGACTATAAATGAAATATAGTTTGAAAATGTCATACCTATCAATTTTATTGTCACATGTACCAAAAGGTGGCAAAAATAATATCAGTGGCAACATCCATCAGCATTTCGCAAAATTTTATTGAAAACATGGAAAATTTGATGATGTGGAAAGTGGGTGGATGAAAGTTAAAGAAATGAGATGAGGTGGATGGGTGGAAGGTAAAGAGATGAGGTGGAAAGCAAAAGTGAATTAAAAAAAATGAACTTTATGTGAATATAAAGTCGTTATTATGAGCATGCACACAAAAAAAACTAGTGTTGAAGAGCAGCAATCGGAAGGGTGACCCCTTTGGCTACAAGAAGAGGTACATGAGTCATATTTGAATCCAGCTATTGGAACTATTGCAGGAAATTTTCTTTTTTTAGTGGTCATTTGTATAACTTGTGTTGGTGACCATTGACTAACAATTTGAAAGATACCTGATCAATTGTAGTTAGTTGAATAGCTTCATTCTCAAAGACATGACTAATTGCATATGGTCCTAGCCATCTTGTCTGTAGCTTCCCTCACATATCCTTGAATTGGGAATCATATAATAATGCTCAATCACCAACTTGAAATTTTTTACTGATAATATGAGAATCATGCCATTGTTTCCTTTGTTTTTGTACCAGTTCAATATGTTCCAAAGTAGCTTTGTGCATCTCATCCAAAGAGTTAAAATGCAGAAGACATTCTCTTTGTGCTACATGAAGTTCAATATCTAATGTCAAGGTTGTCCTTAGAGTTTTATGTTCAAATTCAATTGGAAGCATTGCCACCTTCCATACAAGAGCTCAAATGGTGTAAATCATGTAGTAGTCTTCTAGGTTGTTCTATAAGCCCAAACAGCTTCTTGTAATCTGCTCGTCCAATGCCGATGGTGCAAATGGACTATTTTTGTTAGAATATTTTCTAGCTCCCAGTTTGTAACTTCTGCTTGTCCATTAGCTTGTGATGATAAGGACTTGATTTTTGGTGCTTGATGTTATATTGTTTCATCAATTCTAAGATCAGATTAAAGGTAAATTGTGCACCTTGATCAGTGACTAGCTCTTTGGGTACACCATAGTGAGTAAAAATCTCTTCATACAAGAATTCAACAACTTTTTCATCACAAGCATGCTTTATAGCCTTAACTTCAACCCATTTTGTTGGGTAGTCAGTGCACACAAAAATATAGGACTTCTCGTTAGATGGAGGATCAATTGGACCAATGAAGTCCATTCCCCATTTTTCAAATGGTGTTAATGCCATCTGAGGATTAAGATGCATTTCATCTATTCTGGTTGGTTGGCCCATCCTTTGACACTTGTCATATCTCCTTGTATAGTTGACTACATCCTTGTGAAGTGTAGGCCAATAATAACCAATTGTCAAGATTTGAAAGCTATTCTTTTTGCTGCAAAGTGTCCTCCACATGGTTCATTATGACATGCATGTAGAATTTCATATGTCTCATCTTCTCTCACACATCTTCTCATAACTTTATTAGATCCAGTGTAGAAAAAGAGATTATCTATCCAAGAGAACTAGAAACTTTTCTCTACAAGCAGCTTCCTTTACTTGTAAGAAAATTGTGCTAGGATTTTATTGGCTGCAATGTAGTTAGCAATGTTTGCATACCATGGAGTTTGAATAGAAATATGAAATAAATGCTCATCTAAAAATGCATCATCTACCAAAGTAGTGTCAATATCATCATGATGGATTCTTGATAAATAATCAGCTACAACATTGGCTTTTCTAGGCTTATCAACTATGGTTATGTCAAATTCTTGCAACAATAGTAACCATCTTGCTAACCTACCTATTATAGTAGGTTTGTTCATGAGATATTTAATTGCTACATGATTAGTATGAAAAAATATGGAATAGCTAGTTATGTAGTGCTAAAAAAATTTCAGGGCATAAACTACTACTAGCAATTCTTTTTTAGTTATACTATAGTTTAGCTCCAATCCATGAAGGCTCTCACTGATGTAATAGATGGCACTTTCAAGATTTTGGGATTTTTGTGCTAGGACTTCACCTATGACATAATTAGAGGTATCTATATATATTTGAAAAGGTAAATTTGAATCAGGGCCTTGTAAAAATAGGGTTGTGGTTAGAAGTTTCTTAAGCTATAGGAAGGCTTCATCACATTCGGATGTCCAACTAAATTCAACTTCTTTTGTGAGTAACTTATATAAAGGACTAGCTATTTTGCTGAAATCTTTTCTGAAATGTCTATAATATCCAGCATGACCTAGAAAGAATCTTACATCTTTTGATTTTATAGGTATGGGCAATGTTTGAATTACCTCTATCTTAGCTGAGTCCAATTGTATTTATGCAGCAGATATGAAATGACCAAGTACCATGCCCTCTTGCATGAGCATGAAATTTTTTTCACTATTAAGTGCTACATTATGTTCTTGAAATCTTACCAAAACCTTTTCAAGATTCACCATTGCTTCTTCAAAAGTGACTCCAAATGTTGTGAAGTCATCCATGTAGATTTCCATACAATCATGTGATATATCAGGAAAGATACTAATAACTGCTCATTGAAATGTTGCAGGAGCATTTCATAGACCAAATGGTAAAATAGAATATGCAAAAGTACCCCATGGACATGTAAATGTGGTTTTATCTTGATCTTCAAGAGCAATACTAATTTGGTTATAACCACTATACCCATCTAGAAAAAGAAATACTTCTTTCCAACTAGTGTGTCCAAAACTTGATCCATTTAGTAGCCTTGTTCAATTCTCTATAATCTAAACAAATTCTCTATTTTCCTCCTTTATTAGGCACTATGACCAGAGGTGATACCCATTTACTATTAGATATAGGATAAATGAAACCAGCATCAAGCGATTTCTGCAATTTAGTTTTAACTATTTCTCTAAGGCTTGGATCTATCCTTCTCTAGGGTTGACAGAGTGGTAAACAACCTTCATTAATGTATATCCTATGAGTGAATAGTGTAGAACTCAACCCTTTCATATCACCATAGTCCCATGAAAAAGCCTTCTCATGCCTTTGAAGCAATCCTTTTAACTTTTCCATCTGTGTGGGTGTTAATTTGGGATTAGCATGAAGTTTATGACCTTTAGTTAGTTCAATAGTAGTAGTGGAGTCTATGATAGCAACTTTAGAGATTGGACTTGCTTCTAATTCACAAGGTAGGAGTGAACAGAGAATTTTAGGTTCTTTGGACAAAGTACAATTCTTATCACATTCCTCATATGTGATCAATTCTAACACAAAACTTTCAAATACATCTTTTTCTACCACACAAGTGTTAGTGAGGATACTCTAAAGTACTAAATCTTCCTCTTGCAATTTTAGAAAAGGTTGTCTATGCAACATCATGAGTTGTACTATAGAAAATTAACTCCTTTTCTTCATCTCCTAAATCTAGCCAAATAGATGTGCTCAAATTTGGTAATGGTTGGGCTGTAGGATATAAACCAAATTGCTTTGTTGCTTGGCCATTTGATATGGTCATATTCCCTTATCTACAACTTATATTTTCATCAGCTATGTCTAACCATGTTCTACCTAAGATTACAAGATAACTAGATAGATTAACTTTAGGGGACAAAATCATGAAGTCTGCAGCATACTCTAGAGAATCTAAGGTTACAACTATATTTTCTATCATCCCATCAAGGGTGATAGTGGAACTATCTGCAAGCTAAAGAATGGTTGGTGTAGGCCTTAATCCTTCTATTTTCAACATCTTCATAGTATCCTTGGTCATCACATTTATAGCAGCTCCAAGATCTATTAAAGTATTTTTAACAAACTGACCATTTATATTGAAATTCACTACTAGAGTTCCTAGATCAGAATATTTTGGTGTAATCAATTTCCCTATCATGATGTCAGCCAATTGTCTCACAACATGGACTATGGTGGGGTCCTTCTTCTTCCTTCTAGGTTTCTTCAAGAAGGCTTCCCTAATAGCTTTTCCATAGATTGGAATGTCCTTAATAGCTTGAAATAGTGGTATTTGGACATGTATATTTTTCAACTGATCAACGATGTCAAAAGGTTTTTCCTTATTTTTTTCAAGTCTCTTTTGTATCAGTTTTTCTAGAAAAGAAGGTTCTATTGCTAGTTGAATTGGTATTGACATGGTGACATTAGGTGAGTCAAAAATTTTAGCAACTAAAGGATTTGATGCTACAAGAGAGTCTAGTATTTCAATTATAAGAGGTGGTTTAGGCACTGGTAAAGTCATACCAGATCTCAAATGTATATCTGCAACACCCAAAGCATAAGCAGGATACTGTTAAGTATCAACACTATACATAGGCTATTGTGGCTATTGGCAATTTGGATTTGGTTGAGGTTGTGCTGGTAATTTTGTTTTCTTTTGAGGTCCTAGATTAATATGTGGTGGTATTAGAGAAAGTTGTTGAACTGGAGGGGGTAATTGTGGAGCACCAGTATTTTGGTTAGGCCATTGTTGAGATCCCTTCCATTGGTTCATAGACTGCCAATTCCATTGGGGTGGTTGCCATTGGTTCTATTAGTTTTGCTAGTAGTTCTATTAGTTCTTTTGGTTCTATGGCCATTGGTTACTCTATTGATTAGGCCAGGTGGTTGGGAATTCTGAGGCCATTGGGATTGTTGTGGATTATTTTTCCCAGCATTATTCCAATTGGATTTATTTTGTGGAGGACCTTGGAAATTATAGTTTTTCCATTGATTACCATATGAATTTGAACTTTGCAATGGGTCCTGAGGCATACATTGACGTTGGGCCCATGGTTGGTCTTGAGCAACAAAGAATACTTTCTCATCATCTCCATCTATCTTGACGTACTCAATTGGAAGATGTTGGTTCTCCATGCTTGTGACCAGTTTACATTGGCAATCCTTCTTTTGTTTCCAGCAATGAGGGCAGTATTCAGCTATTTGTAACTCAATTTTAGCTTCCTTCTTCTTTGCATTCATCATTTCTAGCTATGTAGCAACATCATTGATGATATCTTGTTTGAAATCTGACAATAGGTTAGATATCTCAAGCTTCAAAATGCCTTGAGTAATTCCTTTAATGACTATGGAATGAGGTCCTTGGTCTTTCTTCATGGTTGACCTTGAATAGTTCTAATAGATCTTCTTGAGATCATCCCAAGAAGCTTGATATATGTTACCACTAGCCATCAGGTCCAATGCTTCTAAACAATCATCATTCACACCTCTCAGAAAGACTAGCTTTTGTGAATCTTTAGACAATGTATGTTGAGGATTCTTTTGTAGTGTGTATAAGAAATGTGAAACATAATCTTCCAGTGTTTCTTCCTCCTTCTATAATATCCTAAAGATATCATCCCCTCTTAAACCAGATGCTTTGCAATATTATTTATATTTATCTAGAAATAGAGCTTACATCTCATCCCAACTTCCTACTGCATTAGCTCCTAAGCCCATGAACTATCGTAGTGCCGATTCTTTCAATGTTGTTGGAAATAATTTAAGCTTATGGGCATCAATTTTTTAGTAAAAAATATGAAAAAGGATATCAAATTCAAACAAGAAAGTATCAGGGTCTTCAATTGCAAGGCCATAGAACTTTGGAAGAGCAATGGGAGGTATGTTCTTTAGATTGGCATTAGTTACAAGACTTGGAAGTGAAAATGGAAAAGTAGGTTGTGCCATGATTGGAGGTATTAGATTTTGAGGTTGTTGCTAAAAAGGGATGTTGGACACTAGATGATGGACAACTGGTAGATTTAGAGTAGAATTATCAAGAAAACTAGCCAAGACTTCGGTGAAGGGTTGAAGATCATTTATCTCTATTGGTTCAGCTCTTGATGATGATGCTATGGGAAAAATAGGACTTGCATCTTCAAAAGGTAACTAAACTTCTTCTTCTTCAACTTCTTTGTTCAAATTAACAGATCCTCGTGGAAGAAATTTGTAATATTATTCTCATTGTCTTCTTCTTTGATGCATGCGATTAAACTTTCCACACTGGTGGAAGAAACTTCAAACTAGAGATTTCTAAAAAAAAAATTATCTAGGAACTATGACTCAAAAATGCTCCTACCTTGACACCATCTCCAACAATGGTGCCAAAAATGACCCATCTTACAATAGGTGTATCATTTTCATACACTAGGACTTGCTTAGGAATAATATATTCAAACTAAGGACTATTTCTCCCACTATGAGGTACATTTAATATTATTAACCCAGGGATGTATACTTGAAATGGTCGACACGGTATGTGCACTAGGTCTCCTAATGAGTCACTAAGCTTATCCTGCAAGAAAGTAAAAATGCAAGGAAAAGAACTTACACTATTGACGTAGGAAACTAACACACTTAACTCTATGAATACTAGAAATACAATGAAAAGATAATAAATATTCCAACTTGGCTCATCCACTAAAACTGTTCTCACATATGCTACAGGAACATTCACAAAGTGCAATGCTACAGGAAGGAACTCACAACTACTACTTAAGATACTATGAATGCTTGAAAATAAATCTATTCTATCCTAATCTAATCCACCTTCCAAGTGGACCCCCTTGGTTAGCTTCTCTAAACTACTGACACAAGATAAAAGCCGAAAACTATTTCATTCAATTAGAAATTTATTACATAACACAAAACTATAAAAACACAACTGTAAAAGTTAACAATCTGTTCTTAGAAACTATTTCTTCTAACTAGTTCAAAAACTTAACACTCTTGGGTCAATTCCTATATATATATATATAGGAAATCAACATTTATTCCATAATAGAAAAGTAAATTACCTAGCTTTAAATTTGTAAGAGAGAAAATAGGAGGATAACAATTGAAGGCGGGAAGAGAGAATAATGGCTAAAGGTGGGAATAATAAAGTCTGAACATTGACTCGCTAAAGAATAAATGTAGAGAAGGTAATAATTCTTCATAGCTTCTCCTTTCTCATTGTTGTGTCTTCTAGAACTATTGCAACTTTCATCCACTGTGGCTACTCCTTAGCATTCTCTTCTCCTTAAATGTTGTTGTTGCTTAACTTTTGAATTCCTCCAATCATCTTTCAGTCTTCATTAATAGGTTAGTTTCAATACAAAGACACATTTGAAAATAAACATTTATCAAATTAAATTCAAATATAAGAATGCACATTTTGATAACTATATGAAATACTGCATACTATATATAATATTAACAAAAGATGGCATAGTTTCTACCCCATAGGTTTCTCATAGGTTTGGTAAACATAGGTCCACAAATATTTTGACAAAGATAAAATAGAGTATCAATAAAGTATCTTAAACATCATAAAATAAAGGAAAATTTTGGTCTCATCACTAACCATATGCTCTTCTTCCATTCTTTGTTGATGAGACAGTTCAGCTGCGTTAAGGTAGATGAAAACTTCACCTTCAGTGTCAAAATGAGGGAGGTGATAAGGCTCACTTGTATCCAAGTTAATGAGTTTAGGATGGATGAGGGAAAGTGATTCATAGTAAGGGAAGGTTTCAACAGAGTTTAAAGACATAACTTCATTGGATGGCTCATATGCTATATCCATCAGATCTTTGACATGGACTTCTTCTAGAGTGTCAGGGAAAGTAGAGCTTGCAAGAGGCTCATAGTAATCATCTTTGACTTCTATTGGAAAGAAGTCAAGAAATAAGGTTTGAAATTGAAACCCTTCAATGTGTTCATCATCTTCTAAGCCACCCTAATGTACTTTATTTCTTGGTGAAGTGGTTCATGAACTGTGAGTTGTGCTTTGTGTAGCCAAACTGTCAGAGGTGGGTACATGGACAACATCACATTCTTTATCATGGAGAGATTCCTCAGATAGTGACTCAAATTCCCATTTAGCGAAATCATCATCATCATCATTATTGGAGGTATTTATGGGTAGTTCTTCCATAGAATGTGAAATTGAGAGGGACAAATTTACATTTGTGATATCAATTATTGCCAGGGTATAATTGTCCTTTTTTTTGGGTACCCACACCAAGGTAGAAGAGGTTTGCACCTTGTCTTGTCCATCATACCCTACCCCTATTTTAGATTTATTGGACCGTAACTATGCCATCAATAGTTTGATTATTCCTTTTCCTTTCCCTAAGGGACCATCTCCCATGTATCCCATATTTTTCATTAAGTTAAAGCCTTTCCCATGTAACTGGGAGGAGATGTCAATGTTCTATTGAGTGATGTCTTCCACTGGGTTCAGAGGTGTGCCACTTGCTTTGATAAAATGTACATGATACATTTTGGTGGAAGTCAATTTTCCATGAAACCTCAAAGAAAGTGGAGGATCAAATAGGGAGACTGAGTACTCACCTATCCCTTTATGGTGCAACTTACACTTTCTATCAAATTCCTTCATCAAATTATCCATTTCTTTATAGTGTAGTTGTTTAGGATCTTTTGATGATGATGGCGGTGAAAGAGCAAAAGGACTCAAACAAACCACTTTCTCTTTACCCTTAGTTGATGTTGATGAGTGGTTGCTTGTTTGGTTAGTGGAGTGTGAAGTGCTTTTAATTATGGACTAGCTATTGGCATCTGTTGATTTATCAGCTTCTTCTCTATTATGAGGGATAAGTGAGTTACAATACTGGGCAAAGTGTTGATCTCTAGGTATGGTTATCTCTTGACCCATGTATGGAAATTTAAGGCACTGGTGGTAGGTGGAGGGAACGGCTTGCATATCATGAATCCATGGTCTTCCTAGTAGGATGTTATAAGATAATTGTAGGTCTAAGACCTGACAGACAATTTCTTTCACAATTGGCCCTACTCTTATTGGTAATATGAACATGCCTTTGGAGGATCTTTCTTCATCATCATAAGCCTTGATGGTAATCTTGTTTCTTGGGTCAACAACATCCTCTACATACCTAAGGGCTTTCACTAAACTGAGTGTGCAAATATTTAGACCAGCCCAACCATCGACCAACGCTCTCTTAACTTAGTTCCTATGGATGAATACTTCTATGTGCAAAGGATAATTTTGTGGTTGTATGAAAAACATGTCATCTTGAACTAAAAAAGACACGTAGTGGGGAGCAACTAAATTTCTGACCATGTTCTAGAATTTACTCACATCTAGGACATTTGGCACTAGAGCTTTGGTGAGTATCTCTTTATGCTCTGGGGAGATTTCCAATAGTTTTAAAATGCAGATGTGTGCTAGATTCTTGAGTAATTGGTTAACCAAGTTGTACTTTGGCATGGAGGAACCTAGAGCTACTCAGTCAAGACTTGTCACAGGCCTTGGTAGGACAATTTTGGAGGCTTGACCTTGGGTGATGGCATTTAAGGATTTTTTTTTATCATTATCTTTAATTATGATGACATTTATAGTGTCATCAAATCTGAAAAATCATGCCAATTGTATTATTGTAGTGGTGTGCATAATTAACCTTGGTTTGTGGAGGTGCACTTTGATTGGCCTCAAAAGACTCCCCCTTTTCATGACTCATGAAGGGATTCTTGAAGACTGTATGGTTTTCATTATTATTGAGATTGTTTACTTCAATGGTTCCATTGTTTATTAATTTTTGTATGACCCCCATAAGGGTGAAACAATTGTTTGTTAGGTGCCCTCAATTTTGATGATAGGAAGAAATGTGTTTCTTGTTCCACCATTTTAGCTTGACTTGAGGTTCATATGGTTTAGCCTTGGGTAACACAATGAGGTCATCAACTACGAGTGTTTGTAAGGAACTCTCATAGGACACCCCTATAGGTGTATATTCCTTAGGTATATCAAAAGACTAATATCTTCGTGGTGGAGGAGCTTGATTGTAAACAACTTATTGATTAGACATAAAGGGAGTCTTTGTGTTACGTCGATAAAATAGGTAGGCATTATTTTGTTGAGGCATGACAATGGGACCCGGTTGATTTAAAGGGAGTTAAGTTTGAGTTTTGACATGATTGGCTTTAACTACCCCATCCTTCATTTTTTTTAAATTATTTATCCACCACAATTTTTGTTTGTCTGTGGACCAATCAGAGGAATTGTGCGTCTATGTGGAATTGTTGGCAAAACCTCTACCATCTTTAGATAATTTAATGATGTCATTGTTTACCAAGGTTCCTTCCACTTTAGTGACATTTTCTAAAGTGGCTTTAAAATATTTAGGTTCTTGAAGTTGGAGCCAATAATTCATTGATTTTAAGAGACTGTTGATGAAGATATCTGTCTTCTCTTTATGTGGTATGTCTCTATGATATTTGGCAAACATGTGCCTTCACTGTTGTAGGAAGGCCTTGAATGATTCACCTAGGAGTTGTTTTGTGTTACATAGATCAATCATTGTAACCTCTCTCTCAATGTTATAAGAATATTGGGTGATAAAAATGGAGGCCAATTGATCAAAGGTGTTAGGATAAACCACAGGCAGAAATAAAAACTACATGCAAATATAACCAATAATAGAAAAATTAAAGATCACATAGAAATGAACACAAGGCACCAAGATTAAACATGGTTCACCCAATCCCTGGGCTACATCCACCAAATAGCAAGTCCAATATTATTACAATCCAATGATTACAACCTGATTACAATCCGTAATCCCTTACAGCTCAATACTACCACAAGAAGCAATTTCACATCACAACATTAAAAATACCCAACCCTAAACCCTTTTATACAAGTATTAAACTGCTTTAGGGTTATAACATGTCAGCCATAATTAGCCATAACTTTAGTGGCAAATCTACGAATGGTGAATAGTACTTTCCTAATCGATCACCGCAATCTAACAGAAGGTTTTGATATTGGAGTGAAATTTGGAGAACCACTCCATGGCTTGCCCTATGAGGGTCCTAGGAAACAGATGCATTAGGTATGTTGTGTCGTGCAAAAACTCCATACTTAGCATATAGAATTTCCTTAAGTGATCTTGTGGATCTGACGTGCCAAAATATTTATCATATTTTGGCATTTGCACATTTGGAGGAAAAGGTGTGAAGGTAATCTTTTTATCGAATGGTAGGGGACACACCTTTTTGAGGCTAAACTTTGTAGGTTGTGTTTTTCCTCTTTTCATATTTTCCATTTCTAGTTGTAATTCTTTCAATTTTTGTGTGCCTACATCTAAAGGTGACTCTTCTTCATCTCATTTCAAATTGGTCACATCAAAATCAAATGGCAATTTTGCACGTTGTTGTCCTAAAATGAGTATGTAGCATTCTTTGTCTTTTTCTAGTATCTTGTCTATGATATTGACAAGTTTAGGATTTTGCTAAAAATCTTTGATTTTAGATTCAATACTTCTATCATCCCATGTATGAAATGAGCCCATTGTGGCTAGGGAGTCTAAATTTCAATCAAATAAGGGTGACTCGAGAGTAACTTCATTATGTGTGCAATCCATTGTTGTGGTAGATTTGAGGAGGTTTAGAGGTTCTATGCATTTGATGATTCTACTTGCTATCCTAGTACTTACTCATATGGGTGATCATTTTGGTTTTGTTGGGACACCTATTTTGTGTGGTGGCATGAAAGGTGAGTTGGATTCTTTTAGTTTTAGGAATATTTTAGAAGGTGAAAGTTTTCATTGACTATGATTTGTTTGTAGCAACAAGCTAGATAGGATAAGGTTCGCTTTCGTGAAGTCTAGTAAAGGAATGGATGTGTGTCTCTAAACATTTTTGGCTTGATGTGCAAAGTGAGGTAATGGTAACTATTGGGTTGATTATTATGTAGCTTTTCTAGTTTCAAAATATGGTTTTGGTCGGATACAAAAATTCTCAGACTTTGTAAAATACTAGCATGGAAAAGGGTATCCAAATTTATTATTTTTTCGCAAGTATCATATTTATAGATAGCCTCTATTTCATGTTTTTTCTCAGATGTGTCATACGAATACTCAGTTGCACTATTTTAGTAATCAAATGTGCTATTCTTTTGTTTATATAAACTATTTCAATGCTCAGATGTGCTATTTTAACTTTCATATGCACTGTTTCCTAAATTGCATTGTTTGAAGTCTTAGATGTGATGTTTCATAGGTGTATGCCTCATTATAGAGGTCAAAAGCAGTACAAGAATGTTCAGAAGCACTGTTTTATGTCATATACATGTTATTTCAAGGATTTTTCAAAAAAATCTTCATTTTAAACTTGGTTTCTCAATACTGGTTTGAGGTTTGTCTTTCTAGAAGGTTTATGATTTGCACTAGTGTTCATTATTAAGTTTTAAAGCACTCAAGTAAAATAGTAGTGAGATCAAAATAAAATAAAAAATCACACGCACCTAGAAAACAAAAAAAATGGCTTCCTAGCAAGGTTATCTAAGGCCAATGACTAGTGGGTCTTAGTGTTCTAACTGTGTTCAGATTTACCTCTCCTATAACAAAGAGCTTCCCACCAATGCTAGGGAGGTTTGGTGAAATCACTTGTGGGACTACTAGAGGAAGGCTATGTGCCAAACATAGGTGGCGTACATTCAATTAGGAATACAAGATTGGGAGCAATCCCTCTCACTAGCCTTACTAAGGCAACTCAGGAGGTAGCCCTTCTATGGTTAGATTATCCTACCTAGTGAAAAACAAGAAATGGAAGTCATAAATAGGTCTAGGAATCTGATCACTCAAGAAGAGTGAGAGCATATCCCTACTATTGTGGCTCCCCAAACATGAATGACACAAAGATTTGATTCCTAGCCCTTATACTAATGAAGATAGGGGAGCTCCTAATTAGACTATGTGTGGGTTCTTTCCTCATTCAATTGTAACCAATCTTTATAGAAGGTTGGGCATTCTAATCAACTCAAAGGAGTTGAGAGCATAGGCCTACTTCTTTATCAAATTAGCGAGATTGAACGTTCTTATTAAGCTATGTTTGAAAACTTAGAAATGCCACCCTCTTAATTGACAAGAGCTAATGTCCACCTACCTGATTCGGACCTAGCAAAGGCTAGGCACATTTATGAGGGTCTTCATTCTTGTTGCATGCTATCTATAATTTGAAAGCTTCTTTGTTAACATAGAAGGGACCTGTAAGAAAAATATATTTGGATCTAGAAGTTAGATATAGAAAACTGCAACTTCTATCAAATGCACTACAGAAATGTTCATATGCATCACAGAAAACCTCATATGCATTATTTTATTATGCAAATGCACTATAAAAAAGTTAAATGTGCTATGAAATACTTCATATGCTCTACAAAAATGATTAGATGTGTCACGTAACTCTTCAAAAGCACTATAAGAATATGCAAATGCACTACAAGATCAAGAAAATGTGTAATAGAATAATGTATAAGTGCTACAATAAAATTAAATGTGTTAAAATAGAGTTCATAAGCATTAGAATATCTCTCAAAAGTATTGAAACAAAGTTCATGAGCATCAAAAGATTTAGATCTAGCCCTCCTATGTTCGAGAAAGACTTTGGAATGCTATTTTTGTTGATATGAGGTCTCCCAGACGTAGTAGAACCTATATTTGATTTGATTTGCACAAGAGAATAGCCACAAAAACATAGGTCTATACTAGAAATGAAAGATTAGACTAAAAAACTTGAAAATAGAGAGGCTTTTAGTTCAGCCCCATGGTGGGTGCCATTTTATACACGATATGAACATGTATTCATGAAACTTTAGCGTAGAAAGCAAATAGACTGATAACAAACTATACTAGACCCAAGATATCATCATCAGAATGTAATCTCTACAAGAGTCTCATGTCTCCCTAACTACAATTGCTAAAATAGCTCTCAAACCAACATCTTAGTGATAGTTCTAGAATGGGATTGTGCTAAAAATGCAGATCTACAATGAAGAGTGCAAGATCTATGACTACAATGTGGATTATATGTGAAATATAACTCCTTGAAATGATCATTTCATGAACTAATATGCAACAAATGATGCTAAATAACACAAAATGATGCTAAAATGTTATGAACTTGCTACAATGAAAATGCTAAAATGATGAGTGCTAATGTGTCTATAGTGTAGATGCATAAAAACTTGGGTCCCTTTCCTCTTAGATTTCCATCCTATTTATAGGATTTTGGAGGGGGTTGGGGTAAGAACTAGGATTTTCACTTTTGATTGGGGGTGAAAGTGAAACTCAAAATATCTCATAAGAGGCCAGGTGGAAGAGTCCAACAGACTTGGTTTTGAGGATAATATGAGGATTTTTCAAATTCTTTTAAATGGTTAAAAGGAAATTTTCAATCTTGTGAGGATAAAATGATTTTATTAATTTAATAAATGATTTATTTTCAACACTTTGTCTTTTTCCTTCCTCCCTTTTTTCGAATTTTATTTTGTGAATTTGAATTGTTTTCTTCCTCTTTTAAAGTTGATTTAGGTCTTGTCAATTTGATAGCTAATTAATGACTTGATGTGATTTTTGATTTAAAAGTCTGTTGTGCTTCTTTTGATTTTCTATTTAACTTGCATTGATTGATTAGAATTGCATGATTTAAGTCTTTGCCAATTTTTGGGTGTCTACAATATGCTTTGGAGAATGAGGATTGGATATAAGCAATGAATGAAGAAATTGTGTAGATTAAAAAGAATAAAACATGGACATTGGTATCTAGACCTAAGGAAAAAAAATATTATTGGAACAAAGTGGGTATTTAGGAAAAAACTAAATGAAAAGGTCAACTCACAAGGAACAAGGCTAGAGTGGTATGTAAAAGATATGTATAAGAATAATGAATTGATTATGGGGAGACATTTTCCCCTATTGCAAGATTAGAAGGCTTTAGAACAATACTTTAATATTATACTTATAAGGGATTTATGGTATATTAGTTGGATGTCAAATCTAAACTTTTGAATGGAGTACTCGAAGAAGAAGTGTACATAGAATAGCCAAAACTTTTTGTTGACCCCGATAAAAAGAATGTGATGTGCAAGTTGCACAATGCACTATATGGTTTGAAACAAGCCCCTAGATCATGGTATGAAAGAATGCATAATTATTTGGTAAAGATTGGATTTGCAAGAATGAATGACAACAACAATCTATATTTGAAGACTAGTAAAAACAATGAGGTATTACTATTTGAAATCTTTGTTGATGATATCATATTTGGAGGCAAGGAAACATTATGAAAGTCATTTATTAAAGAGATTAACAAGTAATTTTAAATGTCTATGTTTGGGGAGATCAAATTCTTTGTTGGTTTACATGTATATCAAATGAAGTGAGGAATCTGTATTACTCAATCCAAGTACATCAAGGCGATATTAAAAATATTTAGAATGGAAGATTAAGGACTAGTTAGTACATCTATAGTAATTGGACATAAGTTATCTAAGAAGATGATTCTACTGATGTGAACCAGACATTGTATAGATCAATGATTAGAAATCTACATTATGTTGTTCACAATAGACCTGATATTTCATTAGCAGTTGGGATAGTTGCAAGATTTTATGGAAGTCCCAAGGAGAATCACATGATGGAAGTGAAAAGGGTACTAAGATATCTGAAAGGAATAGATGACTATGGATTGTAGTACAAGAAGAATTATATTTTTGAACTAAAGATGTTCACTTAGTCAGATTGAGTAGGAAATTCTAATGACAGAAAAAGTACAAGTAGAGGAGCATTCATTCTAGAAAAAAGAGTAGTTTCATGGACAAGTAAGAAGTAGAACTACATTTCTTAATTAATAGTAGGAGCCAAGTATGTGGTAGTTGTATATGAGAAATGTTAGTATGCTAATAGAAACCAAATTTAAATAAAGCTTCTACAAACTAAAAAAAATTCATAAACTTCAAGATAGACTAAGATGAGCTCTCAATTGAAAATATGAGCCATTAATGGGCTCTCTCAATGAGAAGCTCTCTTGTTGAGTAGCTTTGTCTAAATAGATAGGATGTATGCTCAAGCTTTATGCTTCAAAAAGGGCTTCAATGGATGATTGTGGATTTTTGGTGTGGATAGATGGCTTTAGTATGGATTTGGCTCTCAAAATAGCATTATAACTTTACTTCATGGATTGTGTTATTTTGCAAAAGGGAAGGATCCAATTTATAGGCAAGAGGCTTGAGGGATTGAGGGCTAAGATGCAAGGATGGGAAAAAGCTTATGGAAGGCTCAGATTGCATGAAAGGAGAGCACATGGATTGTGCTTCTTTATAGCCAATCAAGGAGTGACACATGTCACATGGTGAGAGGATGGAGGAAAGGGCAAGGATGAGTCAACAAAGGAGGCTCAAGGGATAAAATCTTCATAAAGACCCTCATAATGACTTGTAAGAGCAATAAAAGGGCTTGTAAGAGTCATTTATGACCTAGTGGACTTCATAAAGTTTTATGGTTGAGATATTTTGAGGGTGATGAGAGAAAATTCGACTTGGACTTGATTAGAAATGTTTTAAGCTTGTTTAGGCTTGTGCAAATGATTAGAGGATGGATTAGGATGGTTTAGGATTAGCTTAAGGATAGGCAAGTGGATGGCATTTAATGAGGGTGGGTGAAGGAAGAGATATTTGTTAACTTTGGCTTGGGTTAGTAAGTTTTAACCCATGTTTAGGGAATGTGACAAGGTTAGGAGGGGATTAGGATTAGGTTTAAAGACATCTTCTAGAAGAGTCTAGATTTTGGATGAGGATAAAGACTTTCTAGAATAGTCTAGAATTTCCTAGGATGAGGATGAAGACTTTCTAGAAGAGTCTAGAACTTCTTAGGGTGAGGATAAATTAGATTTTTAGGAAATAAATAAAGTTTTATTTATTTCAAGGGTTTGGGTTGAGGAGATATTTATTAAAACTTTTTTAATAAACATGAGGATTAATATTTAATTTTAATTAAATATTTTGAGTTGGGGTTAGGGGTAGGAAATGATGGGATTAGCCTTTAATCAAAATTAAAGAAGGATTAGAAGATTTTGGAAGAGGTTATTGGTCATAAGGAAATTGGCCAACTTTTGGGAAAAAAATAAATTTTTTATTTATTTTAGGATTTTTGGTCAATTTATTAATTAAATAATTAATAAATAAGGAAATAATGTTTAAATAAGATTTAAACATTTTTGGGAGGGATTCCTTAATTAAATATTTTTAATTAAGATAAAGGGATTTAATGGCATAAAAATTAATTAATTAATTAAATAATTAATTAATTAATAAATGATGATGTCATCAGGACTTTTTCAGAAAATAAAAATACTTTATTTTCTAAAGAATTTTTAGGTGTCTACAGTAGTAATAGTGAATTTCTCAAATACAATATGGACCAAGCAATTATTGAAAGGTATGAAGGAAGAGATTGTAATCACATAAAAGTGGTCATCTAGACTATTAGCCCCCTTCTTAGCATTTTGGTTAAATCATTTAATCATTTACCTAAGCCAAATTAATAAAAATTAATTAATTTGATTTTAACCAATAGTTAGACTATATTATCCTAAGTCCATATTTGATTAAAAGAATATGTACCCTTTTAATTAAATAAAAGACCCCACTCTTCTAACTCACTTAATGTGCACACATAAAGTCCTTTTTCTATTTACATATTAAAAGAAAATGCTTTTTTCTCACATGAAAAGTCAAATCCTTTTCATTGGTTGACTTTCTCTTAAATGTGGATCATGCCAAAATTTAACCCTCACCCTTGATTATACACTTCTTGATGTTGATCTCAACTATCTGTCTATCTTTAAAAAGGAGAGCTCTCTCCTTCTCAAATGATCATTTTCTTGAGTATTGTTATGTTGTTGGTTTCCTAAGAGATTCTATTAGAGCTTGTAGAATACTTCTCATTTCTTGTCTAAATGATCTCATCACCATTCTCATATTAGTTGAGATTCATTTGTAAGTAGTTTAGATGCACTTGTAATTGTGCAGCTTTCCTTTTGCAATAGCTTAAATCACCTATGTTGAGATTTTCTATTTGGATTTGATTGTGTGACCAATTTTTTACATCAACATTTTGGATCACACTCCGTGATCCATCATCCTAATGATGGATCATGGAGTGTGATCTGAAACAGTGATGTAGATGATGGATCATGGAGTGTGATCCGAAACGTTGATGTAAAAAATTGGTCACACAATCAAATCTAGATAGCAAATATCAACATTGATGGATTGTGGAAATCTGATAGCTCTTTTAAATCACCTAGTTTAATTAGCATGGCTTGGTAACATTCTCATATTGTTAGCATAGTTACATTGTACATCTTAGTTTAGCATAGACCATACTTGTATTGCATACTTGAGGACTCTTTTTGGACACTTACATTCTTGTTCTTGTCTAAGGAACCTCTCATTACATGGTTTACTACCAAGGGATGCATATCTAAGGCTCATTTGAGGGCTCATTTCATACTTGTCTTATGATCCTTGCACTCCATGGATAGGGAGCTCTAAGCCACCATTTGAGTATTCCAATTCATGGGATATCTTAGATAGAATGGTCTAGAGGAGTGCACTTTCTTTGAGTAAATTTTTGGTGCCCACCATGGGGCAGAACATTCTAGTTTTGCCTACTAATCTACACTTTTTCTTGCCTTTTCCACTTGTTGATTCTGTCTTTTTTTTTTGAGTTGTGATTATCGTGAGATACTTTCTCAGTATCTTATGAAAACTCTCAGTACTATCGTGTGATATTTTTCCAGTAAAAGTATCACACACCCATACAGAGGTCTGTCATACTAGTATACAAGAATCTATCACTCGAGTATAGTGTGAAGTATCGTACAGTGCAGAAGTATCATACTCGTATACTAAAAAGTATCATATGATATTCTATTAACAAAAAACTATTGCCTAGCCTAAAACTTATTTCTATTTGGATTCTTTGATCTTTTTTTTTTTTTGTCTTTAGCAGTATTCTTTTTGGGTTTTTCAAATTCATTAGTATCTAACAGAGGTCTGTTTAGGTTTTACTTTGGTTTTGGGTCTAATATTCGTGCTTGTAGGCTTGAACACTTGAAAATTTTCCTTAAAAGAACACATGTCAAAGCTTCAAATGCAAAAAGGCTACAAACAATTATTTTTAGGGCTACCTAAAAGCACCAAAATAAACAAATTCTTGTATTTCCCTTATTTTTATGTGTGGAAATATTACTAATAGTTTATCTTTCATAGGCACATAAGACTTGTGATTGGGATCTCTTGGTGGTAGGAAAGTATACTCTTCACCCTTGTGGTGAATCAGAAATCTTGACACATCTTTGGAATTTGAAAGCAAGAGGGTTAATTTAAATTGTTTGGCATGTTTGGGGGAAGCAATTGGGGTAGGATAATATTCTCTTCACCCTTGTAGTGAATCAAAAATTTTAACCCCCAAGAGTGAATCCAATCTAGTTTAGTCTAGAATCCTTTAGAGGGCCTGCTCTTGAGCAATCAAGAGGAACAACCTAAGTGGGGACAAGAGAACTTGGCTATTCCAACCCACTATAAACTCAAGGCTATCAAGGACACAAAATCTTGGTAGATGTAGTGTTTTCCTTTTCTTAGTGTGAGTTCTTTTGGGATTGGAACAATGAGGAAAATGCTAAGCAAGAATTCTTAAGGTACTCTTGTGACCGCAAGGTCCGTTACTTGTCACAAGGCAAGGTGTCCCATAATTGGGTGAAAGAGGGGTACTATGAATGGAAGCCCAATCTAAACACTCTAGGTTAGAAGATACCTTATTTTTTTGCTCAACATCTTGGTGCAAGGACTGATCTTAGTGGATTACCTAGATCACCCCTTGGTTATACTAATGGCATCTCCATGAAAATGACAATATCTCTCATGGGAAACCACTTGGTGTGAGGTAAAGGAGCATCAAGCATGGGCCAAGTTATTGAGTAATGAACCATGACTCTTAGGTAGATCTTTCTTGATGTGTTCTCGAATGTGTTGGACTCGTGGGAACATTTTAAACATACACATGATGATAGTCCTCATCATATTTTTGGCTCTAAAACTTCCCAAGTGCTTGTATTAGAAATGTTGCTTTTCCCCTTGTCTAATTGCTTGAAGACGTGTGTTTGTATCTCAATGGCTATAAAAACTTGCTACTTTTTTGTTGAAGTTGTAACTAAACTTTATTTTTCTTGCTCCAAACTTGTTCTTTGGTTTTCTAGGGTGTCTATACTTGGTTTACCATGGTTCCTTGGTTCTATAAGCTACATGTTAGAGTATGTTTTGCTAAAATGATTACCTTTACCTCTTGATTACATTGCTCTATTGGGAGATTCATTCACTTGCCTTTACCTATCTATCTACTTAATCCTTTTTTATTTTGGCTTATTTCCTAACTCTTGACTTGAATCACTCATGTCATAAGTTTTATGGGCATTATGTTTGATAAACCACTCATTCATTGCTATTTCTCTTTGGCAAGTGAGCACTCTACCCCTCTAATTTGAACATTAAGTTATCTTGTGTCTCATTATTATCTTCTTCTAGTCCCTTTCATGCTTTCTTTTTTGTCTACAACTATGGGATTAAAATCTTGTGCTACCAAATCTCAACCAATTCTAGATGATTCTAAGTTGCTTGAGTTCTTTAGGGATTTGTAAAGCCTACACACTCAATACAATAAACTTGAAGGGAACTTGACCTTGCTTACACTAGTCTCACTAAGGGCATGAATAAAAAAATGCTCTAGATTTGAAAATATGGTAGAGGACCAAATGACATAATCAAAAAATTCTCTCTCTAGTCATCTATATGTACACTAGTCACCTTCTTTAAGGTCATCCTTTTCTTCTGATTCTACATGCTCTACTTGAAGACATCAATTGTCTTCACCTACTAGATCTAAAGACCTCTTTAAAGAGAAACCAAATGAAATCTCCTTTGAGTCACTGATAAAACTATCTTTGATGAAGATATGGATGCATGTTATTCACTTGAGAAGAAAAAAAATGAATCTAGACATACTTTTGATAGAACTTTTACTCCCTTGGAAGATTCTGATGACATTTTGAAAGCACTTACTAGTACTAGGTTCATCACATTACATAATTCTAGCTCATATGGAAACCCTTTCTTGTATATCTATTATTCTAATCATCGACATAACGAGCATAGTACTTTAAATTGCATTGAGCTGAAACATAAAGTCCAAGATCTTATTGATGATGGGATTATGGATATATATAATGACTTAGGTGATGATGGTACTCATCTTGAGAAAGATCATGTTTATGAACCTATGTCTAATGATTTTTCTCCTTGAAACCTCCACTTCTTCTAACATTCATAAGCTTCCCAAAACTTCAAATCTTTCTAGCATGTCTCCATCAAACTAAGAACCCAATTCTTTTCATATTGATTGTGCATACCCTCAATGGATACCTCTAAAGAAACTCAAACTGACCTTCACTTGGCTACAAATATTTTCCATGCTACTAAGTCTAAATATCCTCAACCTTCATGTGCTACTATGCCTACTCCAAGAAATACTCCATTCGCTCTTCATCCTCCCTTGTCCTTAGAAGTGGCTCCATGTCAAGAGGACTCTCAAAAAGATAGAGATACAAATTTCAAGAAAAATCAAGGTCAAGCACCCTTTCATCTTCTTCATAAATTCATCCCTTTGTATCCTATGTCTTTTCCATCTTCCCAAGCATGATGAAGACACCACTTACACTATTTCCATTGAACTTACTAAAAATCATAAGAGAAGTCCTATGCTACCTAAAGAAAAATATCAAGATCAAAGTATCCCCTCTTGTTCTACTTCTCCATTCTCAATTCAGAACTATGTTCAAGCTACAAATGCTCCTATTAAAGGTGTTTCTCCTATCAAATCTAATCATGAGTCTATTGATGGACATGGTCATACTTCTCACTCTAAATATGTTGATATCCCTACTCATTATCTGTTTGAATCTCACAAATATATCCTTGGTCCTTATCCATCTAATCTATAACCTTCATACATTCCTTCCATATTGAGGCCATATGTTCCTTCATCTCCTACACTTTCCACTTCTAGCTCTCCTATTTTACCTCAAGATCAACAAAGACACTCATCCTTGATGAATCTTCGTTCATGTATCCTTATGAACCAATCATACCAACCGCATTCATCCACAAATCCCAAGTCTTTTGGAAGGAATTTGGATGTTCAACAAATGGAATACAAGAATCTATTTACAAATGAAGATCACTATGTCCTATCTAATCAACATATGAATGGAAAGAAAGAAGAATCATTCAGAACAACACAAAGGTCTACTACCCAAAGAGCTAAATAAAATAAAATATGGGTTCCTAAATCTATTATGGAAGAAATGAGCTCTAAAGCATCCAAATAACAAGAAAAATATAAAGCTATATGGATTGCTAAGTCTCTCTTGAATGACTTGAATATTGAAAATAAATAAAAGTTGACATTCAAGCTTCCAAAGGCCTCCACTCCATCTTCTTCTAGACATCTTCATAAAAAGCTTCCAAAGCCTTCCACTCCATCTTATTTTGAAATTTCTTTGCTACCTCATACATTTAAACCTCAAGCTATTTCATCCATGATTCCTCCATCATTCCAATGCCCTTCAAGTTGTGTGTCAATGTTGATCTTGCCCAATATTACAACTACCCTCATGAAATCCTCTAAAGCTTATAATTACTTGTTATACATGAACTCTTATCCTTCATATACTCTTCCTACTATTATCTCCCTTCCATCACCCTATCAACATCTTTAAGAATAACTTTCGATGGTCTTGGCTTATCATGACTTATCTTTCCTATAGGATCATTATCTAACTTGAAAAAGCTTGACCTATTTCTAAAAACCCAAAAACAAAAAAAATAGAGAAAAAGAAAAAAAAAAAAGTGCCTTAGTGAAAACCACTAATTGTGGCACCTTGGTAGCAAAATTAAAGAGAAATAAATTCATCCTATGGTGAAAACAACTTCTTATGGCTCCTTGGATAAGTACCATGATGAAAATCTAGCAAATAGGTGTCATGCATAATTATTCCATAATCCATATGTTCCATCTTTCCTCTTTGATCTTGAAAATGTTGATTTATCCTTGTGTATTGTCTATTTTATCCATGAGCTTCCTTATTATTCATGTTCATTCACTCATAGCCTTCATATCTAGCTTCATTCTTATTGCTCTATCCTATCACTATCCTATCTAATTGATCCCTTGGTCTTGATTACTCAAAGAAAATAATGGCTCTCATAGGCTTCTTAACATGTCTACTCTTTTAGATTACATGTTTTTATGTTGTCTCACTTATTATCTTCCATTGCTTATCCTATACACTATCTTTCTCATTGCTTATCAAAAACCTACTTCATATGGCTATCTTTCCCAAGCTTGGGTACTCTTGAGGAGTCAGTCCTTTAGGATCACTTTCACTTGCTTCATACACTTCTTTCTTATCCATCTTATCCACCAACTTGCTACTCCATCATGTCCTACACCTTGTAAGATATTGGAGCAAAATGATGTGATCTTGCTTGAGAACTAGTGATTTCTAAATCATTGCAAAAATTTCAAAACAAAATTTGATATACGATGCTGAAAAAAATCCTTAAATTCAGAAAATGTCCTAAAAAAAAGGTCATCTTAGTGAAAACCTAGAAATAGGTGCTTTGATGTATCACCAAAAATATTTTAAAAATTGAAAAAATTGAAATAAAGTCCTGAAAAAATCAGCCAAGTGGTGAAAACTTGGAAATGGGTGCTACTTGATGTTGGAATTCCTTAGAATAAATAAGAGGGGGTGGATTACTTATCCAAGGTCTAGATGTACAATTAAAAATTTCACAACTTAGTGAACCCATATCCATAAAACATTTTCATCATGCATGCATCCATTAGATTATGCAATCACTTACACTTGTAGGTTACTGTCAAATCAATTTACATAAATGTAAACATGAAACATAACATATTCAATAATACATTTGACACAATGATTTACTATAGAAGCCCAATTTGGGAAAAATCGCTAATAATATGCTACTCATTTCTCACTCTTCTGAAGTGATACCCTATGAAAGGCCAACCCTGTTAAAGGTTACAATACACACTGTTAAATGTGACCCAGTTAAAGGATTTCAATCATCATGTTAAGAGTGAGCCTTGTTAGAGGACTTTAGATTATTCACTTGGAATGTCACCTAATTCAAGAATTTACAAATTACTATAGGGTCAACCTTAATCCAAAGGATTTACCCTAGACTAATATAATGATTAGAGAGTAACAGTAAGGCTTGATCTAATAATAACTTACAACTCACTTGTAGATTATAGATCTCTATTTCAATCCTCCATTCTACTTTTATTTCACACTCTTCAGCTCTAATAGCTTATTCACCCTTCAAGCATCCATACCCTTAAACCTTCTTTCTTTGTTTGCCAGTGTAGTCTCTTCTCTTATGTCACTAAACAAAGCAAATACCCTAGACTCCTTATCTTTCTTAGGCTCTCGCACATTAACTCTTACTTCTTACCAGCCATCTCTATAAATAGAGAATTAAGATATATTAACATTCATCCTCCACCATCCATTTTAGGGTTAGGTTAGATTAGATAGGATTCAATGAATTTACCCCTCATTTCATTTCATTCCCTTCTAGAAGCTTCTCCTTTAATCCTCTTTGCATTCACCTCAAAATGGTTCATCTTGAATTCTAAGCCACAAGCTCATCAATCTTACCTTCCACATAGTTCACACAATCCAAGAAAATATACTTGTCAGCTCAGATTCATTGAATTCTCAATCTTTCTCATAATGCTAACACTCGTCATTAACTAGCTTATAATGTTTGGCATATACTGTGTTGCTTGGCATCTACTATCAAAACACTCGGCGTCAACTAAAGTTTATTGGTGCTTAGCATCAACTAAATGTTACTTAGCTTAAATTGTTTCACTCGACTTACACTAAAATTGAATTTTCTTGGCTCCAACTAATTTTTTTCTCGGCTTGCACTAACTTTTCTTGGCACCTACTATCCACTTGGCCAAGCTTGGTAGAGAAATTTTGTTTAACTTGTTTTTTTGAACTTACTCAATGCAACCAACCTTTACAACCTTAAGTAGATTATCAATGCACTATAATATCACTGTCTTAATTGATCTTTGTACTCTTTTTCATATCATAACTCAACATTTCCTCTAAGTGCTATTGTTACCTCATTTGATCAAATCATGTTCATCAATCAAATAAATGATAGTACTTAAATCATATAAGCAATTATCTTACCAGCAAGTAGTAGGTTTGACATTAGTGAAAAAAAAATGATTGAAACACATTTATCATACTTGTATCAATCTATTTTCAACAATCTCCCTCTTTGACATTGATGGCAAACCAAACTAACTAATCTTAATCAGTGTGACCAATCAAAATACCATAAAGAAAATAATTCCTTGTATTGAAATCTCTCCCTATATCAGCAACTTTCATCTTCTAAAGAGGTTACAAAAATTTTGTTATGATCAATAGACAATCAACTCATCCTTATGACTCCCTCTTGATCACTTCTTGTATCTCCCTCAATATTATCTCCCCCATACTAGGAAGATCGAGATTTTTCTTTCATCTCCCTTAGCTTTCATGAAACTTAGTACACTTTTCTTGTCAACAATTTCTCCCTCTTTGACAATAATGCCAAATATGTGTCATCTACATATGCAAATATTAATATTTTTAGTTTCTCCCTCTATCACCTTTCTTGTGACTTATTTGTAGTTCTAGCTCTTTGATTACTTTAAGTAGCTCCTAAAGTAAGATCCACTACATCAATGTATAACATATGTCGATCACCTTGTTTGATTTAGGGCACTCCTCATGCTTCTTAGATAGTCTTTGATAGGGGTATCATCCCTAGTTTACCTCTTAGATACTCATGAGCATCCTTAGGTAATGCTTTTGTGAAGATATCATCAATTTGTTCTTTGGTGTTGACATATTCCCATTTTTACCTCTTTATCTTGAACTAATTCTCTTAAGTAATGATACTTGATTGCAATGTGCTTAGTCTTTATATGCATCACAAGATTATTTGATATATTTATAGCACTTGTATTATCACAATAAAGTATCACAGGTTCAATGATTTCTTCCTTCATACCTTTGAGTAGCTATTTGATCCATACAATGTTTGTACAATTTACCGCAGCAACAACATATTCAGCTTCAATAGTAGATTGAGAAATACAATTTTGTTTCTTGCTAGTCCATGTAACTAGATTTTTGCCTAAGAAAAATGCTCCTCCACTAGTGCTCTTTCTATCATCAATATTTCTAGCCCAATCAGTGTTAGTATAGGCTCTCAATTCAAATTTCTCTTTTTTTCTTGTAGTCTAGACCATACTCTTCTATTCCTTGCAGATATCTCATTATAACATATTACTTGTAGTTTGAACACCTTTTCTAATCATCTTCCCATTTGTGTCATATATCTTGGCAATTTTATTTCCAAATTCAACCTTACATCCCAGATTATTCAATTGTGATGCACTTAACAAGTTATAATTTAGTCCTTCAACATAGTAAGCATTGTCACATGAAATCTTATCTATGAGTTTGATAGAATGTTTTCTTTTTATCAAACATGATGCATCATTACCAAATCTTACACAACTTCAATCATAACAAGATAAGGTAATGAACTTACTTCTGTCTCCAGTCATGTTATGTGAGCATCCACTATCAATGATACATCTATCATTTTTGTTCACACAAGTCACAAGTGTAGTTGCCTCATCTTCATTAGATTCATCCTTCATTGCAACATATACCACTTCATCATCATGTTCATCAGAATCATCCCTACTTTCTTCTTCAATAATGTAGCATGACTTCTTGCTTTGTCTTTGTAATCTCTGTTGTTATCTTCTCTTCTATTTTTATACTTGTTTCCTTCCCTATAGTTCTTCTTCTATGTACATCTTGTAGCAATATGACCAACTTCATTACAATTGAAATAAATGATGGGCAACTTACCTTTGAACTTCCCTTTACCTCTATGAGATCTTCTTGCAAGTAATGCTTCCAATTGTTCAACATCTTCCTCATCTGTATAATTTTCATTAGATACATACTTTATCTTTCTTTTCTTCTTCTTCTACTTCATCTCATCAAAATACTTCAATAACAACTTGGCTTTGAATGCAAATTCAAGACTCTTAGGTTTGTAATTATCAAAATTAGAAAGCTCAAAAGCAGTGAGTCTAACTACTAGACCTTCAAGGGTTAGATCATTTCCTAGAATACATTTAAACTCTTGAATTGAAAAAAATCTAATAGCATAAATAGGCAGTAGTGTTCTCAAGACTTTACTTAGCACAATATCATCATCTATATGGCTAGTAGGTCTCTTATTGCACTAACAACTTCTTTTATCCTAGCAACATATTGAGTAATATTTTCACCTTTTTCCATTCTCATATCATTAAACTTACCTCTAAGGCTCTCAAATTTGGCTCTCTAAATATTTTTGTCTCCTCCATAGATGGTGTGTAGGGCATCCAACATTTTCTTTGTAGTGTCATAGCCTTTGATATCATCAAATTCACCATAGCTTAGGGTAGAGGCAATATCCAACATCACCTGATTGTGTTACTTCTTCTTCTTCATATCTTAAAAGTTAGGGCTCCAACTGGATCAACATGTTCCACTGTAATGGTAGATTGTTCATGCTTTCCAAGTCCTCCAAGGTGTAGCTTCATCAAACTTTTCCATGCAGAAAAGTTATTTCTATTGAGCTTGGGTACCTCTCTTTTTGGCATATTGATCTTTGTGCTTCTAGTACCTTAAAACTAGTCCTGTTAAGCAATAGTGCTCTGATACTAATTGTTGGAATTAATTTAGAATGACTATGGGGGTGAATCATTTATTCAAGGTCCAAATGTATAAATATAACTTTTCACAACTTAGTGAACCCATAAAACATTCATACCCATGCATGCATCCATTATGCATTTACTAAAACTTGTATGTTACTTTCAAATCAATTTGCATGAATGGAAAGCATGAAACAAAACACATTCATCAACACACTTGACATGATGATTTACATGGAAACCTTATTTGGGAAAAACAACTAGTAACATGTTATTCATTTTCACTCTTCTGAAGTGATGCCCTGTGAAAGGCCAACCTTGTTAAAGGTTATAATACACACTATTAAATGTGACCCAATTAAGGGATTTTAATCACCCTGTTAGAAGTGAGCCTTGTTAGAGGACTTTAGATCATTCACTTGGAATGCCACCCCATTAAAGAATTTTCTAATGACTATTAGGTCAACCTTACTCCAAAGAATTTGTCCTAGACTGATACAATTGTTAGAGAGTAACAATAGAGCTTTGATTTGATACAACTTACAACTTCTCTTGTAGATTATAGATCTTTGTTCAGTCTCAAATCTACTTGGCTTTCCCACTTTGTAGCTCTAATATCTTGTTCACCCTTCAAGCATTCATCTTCTTTAGCCTTCTTGCTTAACATGCCATTATAGACTCTTCTCTTGGGTCACTTAATGAAGCAAAACTCTTAATTCTTTCTCCTCCTTAGGTTCTCGCTCATTACACTAACCTCTTTTGCTTCATGACCATACATTCCTATAAATAGGAAATTAGAATATTTTCTCACTCATTATCCATCATCCAAATTAGTTTTTTGGATGGATTAGGTAGAATACAATGTATGTACCCCATATCTTGTCTTTTCTAGAAAATTCTCCTAGAATTCATTTGAATTCACCTAAAAATGATTTACATCAAATTCTGTACCACCAACTCATCAACCTTATCTTCCTCCTGGTTCACAAGTTTCAAGAAAATAATCTTCTTGGCTTAGATTCAGTGAATCTTCGATCTATATCATAATGTTGTAGCTTGGCATTATCAACCTTATAATGCTTGGCACATACTATGTTGCTCAGCATCAACTAAAGTTTACTAGTGCTTAGCATCAACTCTCTTTCTCAACATCCACTATAATTTTCTTTTACTCAGCTCCAACTGACTTTCTACTCAACTTGGGCTAACTTTTCTTGGCACCTACTATCCACTCGGTCAAGCTTGGTAGACAAACTTTGTTTAACTTATTCTTCTAAACTTTCTAAGTGTAGCCAGCCATTTTGTAACCTTAAGTAGATCATCAATACATCATGTCATCACTATCTTAACTGATCCTTGTACTTCATTACATAATCATAACTCAACCTTACCTCTAGGTTATTTTGTTACATCTTATTGATCAAATCCTCCTCATCAATCAACTAAGTGATAGTACTTGAATCTTATAAGTATTTGTCTTACCAGAAAAATAGTAGGTTTGACATTAGTGACAAAACAATCATTGAAACACATAATCTTCTTCAATAGTCTCCCTCTTAGAAATTTCTCTTATCAATGATCTTTTCAATCAAATTTCAATGTAATCAAATTAGGTGTGTTTAGGGGTCCTAGGACCCCTAGACACATAAATAATTTGATAGAACATTATAAAATTTTAGATAATATAAAATTTTATATTACTTCACATTATAACATTACTAAATATCATACAATATGATAATATTTATTAGATATTATTAAATATGACCAATATGTCATATTTAATATTAAATTATGTTAATATTCAATACTAAGTTAAATAGGATAATACGTTGTAGGTAGCAATTGATAAACTAAAAACATATATATTTAATAAGGTAATATGGAATAAGAGGGAAACTTGAAATTTTTGAATTTAGAATATTGGGTACCCAACTATGCTCAGTATTTACCAAGCCTACTTGGTCAACTCAAAAATTGTCTTTTTACCTAGTTTATCTGAGTTCTAGACATCAAGTGTGCATCTGATGACTCTTATTCCAATCAAATTCGATGAAATGAAAAGGATTTCTTGAGAATGTTTTGAGGTTTTCATCAATATAATTTATGTCAAATTACATGTTCGATATGTAAGTTTTACTTAACTTCTAATGGAGACACTTATAAAATGTGTATTGACATACTGATTGAAAAACAACTATAACTTTCAAATGATCTAACATTTTTGAAATACAAAAGATGTGTCACAGTCTATGCTTTGTCTACTACAAGGAAAAAATAAATAATTTTTTGAATTTTTTGAATAATTTTAGGTGGTTAGACACAAGAGTTTTTTATTTTGAAAATTTTGTAGTAGAAAATTCATAAATAATTATTTACTTGGAATAAAATACCCAAAAATATGTCTCAAATCTAGGCATGAGTCCCCTTTTTTTATCAATAAGAGGTCGAAGCTAATATTAATAATAATTATTTGTTGTGATTAATTATTAGTATTATTTATTAAGCTCCAATAGACTTGAACCCAAGAGCTCCCAGATAAGAGGCTCACAATTTACCATTGTTTTGTAGACTCTTTCCTAGCATGAGTCTACTTCTTATATCTATAATCTTATTAATAAAATCTCATTTGATTTTGATCAAGGTGGTCAAACATACACCTAATTCTTATTTTTGTCCTAAAATTTCTGTATTATTGTATTAAAATCCAAAATTTTGACCAATCAAATTAATTTTATTTTTTTAGATAAGGCCTAGTAGTTTAGAAACTACATTCAATAACCCTTATTTGTTGATTTTTCACTACTACTTAAGGTCATAGTCTGGACCCTCATGATCCTACACATGTCCTTTATTTTGTATGTCAATTTTGAATTCTATAAATCACGAGTTTGAATAAAGCTAATACAATAAGTTATGTTTATCTAAGTGAGAGTTTGAAGATCACAAATTGCTCGAGAAGTGAAAAAACATGCATTGGATCTAAATCTTGTTTATGGTCTTGTGTCCAACTCATGAACCTGAAATTTTATAGAATTTGCATAGTTAAATATTTATAACACTATGGATATTAAGGCCATACACATTAAAGATCTATGGGTAAAATCAAATATAAATTTTGTTCTAGTAGTGTAATGTGGGGAAATAGGGTGCAGCAACTTACACATGCAAATTAAGAACTAGGCCCATCTATCATTTAGATAAAATTTAGAATACAAAGCCCCTAAAAGATAAGTGATTTACCAACACTTTTTCAAAGAGAGCCAGTTCAATATCACACTCTTAAGGCTTCTATTCATGTATTTCTTATAAGTGATTTGATAAGCTAGATGATTGAGACCTGATTTAAATAGATGATATTGACCAATTTAGAAAGTGTAAACTTGAAAACATGTATATAAACACCTATAATTGGAATATGAGTCAAAGTAGGGTGGTCAATGTTGCCTTTGGGGGGTGGTCAATGTTTCCTTTGGGGGCTCTTGGCTTGTCATGTGAGCTTCTAAACACTAGGGACAAAATTCAAAACCTTTGAAACATGCATCTAACTTTGACCAAATTCTAATTAATTCTATGAGGACAAAGGAACCCTAAAGGGACAAGGTTGCCCTAGGTGACCCTATCCTAAGACAGTGTCACTCTAGGTGATCTAGACCTATTTTTTTCTAATGAGATTATAGATTTAAGTCCATGGAACACCTTGTGTATTGAGATAATTACTTCCTATAATGTCTCATGGAGCCTATTGTGGAATTTAGATCTATACACAATAAGAGAAAATTTATGTTTGGGGTTAGATAGGGGTTTTCCTTAGTTACAGCCTAAGTTGGGACTCTACCCTACAAAAATGATGAATTGAAATAAAAATCTGAATTAAAATATTTTGATTGAAATAATTATACATCCAATTAATGATGCAATTATCTTAGGACATCTCCCCCATGTGTTAATGCAATAACATGATAAAATATCATCAAATCTTAAATTAAACAATATTTAAAGATGCATTGATATAGTTTATTTCTCCTTGAATCATATTTTCTCTTGAAGTCTTGTATTGATGTGTTCATGGTCATATTTTATAAGATGTTGTGAGATGTAGAAATGAATTGATAAGGAGACCTCATACAAGGATCTCAATTTGAAATAACCCTTTGGCCAACCTAGAAAAATAATATTTTTTCATCAAAGTAGTTTTAGATATGTAGGATTGCCTAATTATGATCCTAAAATTTTAGGAAAAGGAAATGTGACTCTAGGATACCCCAACTAACATAGTAGGTTGCCCAGCTAAAGTAACCTAGATTATAATTTCTTGAATTTTTAGGGATGGAAAAAAGGGTCTAGATGCACAAACATCATTGGTGGGAAGAAATTATATGTTTAGATGGTAGAAAACATCTCTATAACCTTGACATTGGGTAGGACTTAAAATGAATAAAAATAAAGGGCACACATATAGTTCAGGGATTAAATAATAAAACGTTGACATAATAAAGTGGAAGAGGACACATAATATTAATTTAAATTAGTAAAGGTCCTATAATGCACAAAGAAATGCGAAATGAAATGAGTGGTAGAAGAGTGTGAAATTGGATGCCATTTTTAAATGTGCACAATTTAAGGCACTATAGGTAGTTTCCCACAATGCTAATGACATACTAAGTAATCATATTGATCTTAATTTCTTTTAATTCCCAAATTTTGTGGACAAGATATAATTTGATGTAATTAAACAAAATTTTCTAATGGCTATCAAATTCTAATGTTCTTGTTTGTACTTACACGAGAATAATTTTAATTATATTGCTAAAGGCATTGCTAATAAGATGGATTAATGAGAAGAGTTTTATATTTAGAAAGTCATGTTTTATCTCTAAATTTTTCAAAGGTAATTCTTTTGGGGGAAATATCACCTATGATATAATACAATCTAGATATATGTCGACTTGATGCCTATGTATAGAGAAGATTACACTAAACTTGCTTTGAAAATCTTTCCAAGTTAGTCACCATATGAGACTTTTATTTGAGAGGGTTGCTACATATTAGATAAGTATTTAGTGAATTTAATTTAGTTTAATATGGTTCCTTGAAGTTTGAAAATTATTATCAAACTTGAAACATAAGATTCAAACATTGCATTTATTCTTTATTGAAAAATTTGAATTTATTGAATTATTTTTTAAGTTGTGAGTCTATAGATGATCACTTGACACTCTATACAAAGTTTGGAAACTTTATTTTCCTAACGCAACTTTAGGCTTGTTAATATTTTTCTCTTATTTTAAGAGTTTTTCAAATCCACATGTTGTTGTTATAATATTACTTTCTTTATGATGAATTTCACATGTTTTTAATATAAATTACTCATATCTAATTGAGTCGATAGGCTCATATATGGGAGCTTTGCTCCTAGATTTTCAAAATTTTCATCAAAGAATTGTCAACCCCTATCATAAAAAATATTTCCAATCATTTAAAATTGTTTTTTAATTATTTTAATTTTCTTGCATCTCTTATTTTATTTAAATTAAATTATTTTCCATTCTTATCTTACGTGTCTAATTTTCCCCTCCACTTAATTTACTATACATTCCCCCTTTTAACTTTTTTTCCTTCAAAGACATAAATGGAAAAGTTTGTGTGTTAAGGGAAAAGATGAGTAGCAATAGAAAACATGGGTCAATTTAATGGAGTTTCATAGCAGTCAGATGAGTTCAACATAGGAAAAGTGTCTACAGAGGATGCATTAGAGGGCACAACTTAGCTCATAATTTATGGTATGTTTAGCCAACTACATCCTACAAAAAAATGCATTTCAAATAAATTTTAAATAGTTTGATTCTTTGCACAAACTAAAGTTTGTGGAATGTTTTGCAGATCCATTTCAATAAATTAATCTTGTTTCATTCTTGACAAGTTTGGTCTGTATCATTTTTAGCTCCCTACAACACATGCATTTGATTTTTTTGTACTTGACGATGCAAGAAAATTTGGGCTTTCACATTACCAATCAATAAAAACTTAATTGAAATCTTATACAAGGAAGAAAAGTCCATGTATTCTACAATATCTAGGAGTTATTTGACCAAATAGGGTTAGCATTAGCATTAGCATTAGAAGGTCCAATGAAAAAGCCTCAAGGAAGTCAACCCCCCCCCAGCCCCCCCCCCCCCCCCCCCCCCCCCCCCACAAGTGCAAAGCTATAGTGGGGGAAACACATGCAATTACAAGTTGCATTAATGGTGAGTGAAACATCAATGAAGACTAAGTATGTGTTTTGATGAAATAAATGTATTGTCTTATACCATTTGCTTAGGGTTCTCTCTTCAACTATCCATATTTTCTAAGTTTATGTTTTGTTGAGTTGTCTTCAATATAGTGTTGTGCCCTTTCTTTTTTTAACTTTTGTGCTTAAATCGTCATTCATTCTTGCATCTCACAAGAGATGAGGACTAGAAAAGTTGAGTTTTTATCATTCTTTCTCATGCTTCAACCAATATGCAAAGATCATCTTAGTTTCACCATACTCATGGAAAGTTATTAAATTTGACAAGAGTATGGGAAAAAAAATTATTGGTAATATTTTGAAGAGTTATTTCTGATGAGAATATTTTGTAGTTTCTAATTTTTCTAATGGTAAAATTTAAAAGTGAATATTCTATTTTTTACCTTGTAAGATTATTTAAAAGTGTACTTTATGTTGTTAACTATATAAAATTCTTTTGCATTCTACACATTTGAATCTGGAAAGAACACAATGAATTTTTGTAGGTATTGTAATGATTTTGTAATTACCACATTTTGTGCTTTATATGTTTATATTTTATATGAGTGTGGTGCCAATGATTTTTTTAACATGAATTTTTTGAATTTTATGGTTATTGAACATTTTGCTAAGATTAAAATGCTAATATATATTAATAGAATTATGTTTAGAAATTAAAAAGTGTATAAATTAATATTAAATATTCAATTTGATTTTTTTAAACTAACTCCTAACAATAATATGAATCATTATTATAGAGATTGTAATGTAATTTATGCAATTTCAATTATATTTGAGAATTATAAAACTAGATAGTTTAGTGGATTTTTTTTTTTCAAATCATGTAAAATATTGGATGTTACTTTTTATTATAATAGATTATGATTATAATTATTATTTTTATAGGTAATCAACTAAAGCCTAGATTGTTTATTATTTATTTATTAGTATTGTTATTATTAATTTTTTTATGTGCTAATCTTGAGTATATTTGAACCCAAGACCTCTCCAATGAGAGGCTCACAATTTGCCGATATGTTGTAGGGTCTTGCCTTTATAATAGATTATTTGAAGATTTATTTTAGATTATTTTATTTATATATATGATAAATTGAGTATAAAAAATTATTAATGTCATTTACACAATTTAAAAAATTATTTTATATTAATTAAATTAATTTATTCACATAAATTATATTTAAAAATAATTTCATTATTTATTTTTTAATTTTTAAAAAATGATTGCCCCTGTCAACTCATTGTTTCTTGCACAAAAGCATGCAACTACTAGTACTACGAATGATTATATACATAATATTTTGGAGATTTTTTCTCAGTCTCATTCTCTTTAGATTTTTTTGTGATAGTATGTTAATGGTTGTGGGACAACCAATCAAATAAGGTTGATTGGTTAGGGGTTATTTACTCAACTATTTTTTAAAAAAATTGTTATCCCACTAGTAAATGTGGAACTATTTTTCAATGCTTTGTAGTCAAAAGTTTGACGCTTCCACATCAAAAAATAATGTCACTAGAGTTGCATCAAAATATAGATGGACTCCCTGACGATCAATTTATTAATGGTCTATGCAAAATGGTGGCGTCATACTACTAGTAGGGGTAAAAGTAGGGCAACTACATTTTCACTTCATTGTGGAGAGGGCTTGCTCTCACTAAACATAATTGTCACTTCCCACAAGTGGCAACTCATCCCAAGAAGGAAAGTAGGTACACAATATAGTCAAGCAAAGAGGAAATACAGGAAATTTCACTTGTGAGAAGCTCTTCAACACAAATGATTAAGAATTCTGACCAAATGACTTGCTGACTGGATAAGCACAATCTAAACATTGTCTAAAATATAGGAAATAACCTCTATAAGAATTAGCCAACAGCATCAGAAGGGTTATGCATACAGCAAGAAGAAATATCCACTAGTCTAATAGAAAGTGCAACCCATATGATTGTCATATCTTCTGTTTAACTCAATAAATATGACAAACAAATATTGCAAGGCAAAAGTTCCAAAATTATTGAGGAGACTCTACAGTTAGAAAGTTATGTGTATAATCCTTCCTTGTTTATTGTATCAATCCAATTATCTAGCATGCTAATAGGATAAGTTTCACTATGATAGGATAAGTTTCACCTTGAGTACATGACAATAAATAGGAAAAAAAGATAGGAATAGTTAACAGGAAATGGGGTCTGGATCAAGTTGACCATTAGAAATTTTTTTTTTAAATAGTTATCTACACTCGTACACATATCATTGTTTAATTGTCACAAGTTTTTCTCTTCACTTATGTTGGGTGAACATAAGAGAAGAGTAGAACTTGTGACACTTCAAAAAGCATTTCATAACATTATTTCTAAAGTTCTCCCAAGTTCCGGTTCATGTTGTGTCTAAAGTTCATTTCACAACATTATTTCTAGAAGTCCTAACTTTGAGGCTCCTCTCCCTAAAATTATCTATGTCCAAAAAATAGGTTTTGTTATTAGAAGAAAAATTTGGGATTCAATCATTAGTGTCCATGAGAATATCCACTTATTAGAAGTCTGAAACAAACAAAGTTTTTTAATGAAATTGGATTTGTCAAAATCTTATGATAGATTTGATTGGGGATTTTTGTGCAAAGTTGTAAAGGTTTTTGGTTTCAATCAGAAATTCATTAAATTGTTTTTTTCTATTTCATCTACTATTGTGTTGATGAATGATATGTCTTCTAATTTCTTCAAAGCTTCATGTAATATCAAAAAAGGTGACACCATTTCTTCTAATTTCTTCAAAGCTTCATGCCCTTCGTGATGGAAAAAAAAATTTTGATGTGGGTCTTAGGTTTGAAGGCTTAGATCCCAAACAATTTTATTACACCCATTACTTGCATCAAAAGTAGAATTCAAAACAAAAAAATACATGGGAGAGTATGACAGTAGCATTAGTAATGTATAATGTTTTATGGGTCACTCGGTGGATATGATGCTTAATCTTTGTTCTCATTTAATTTCTTTCTAATACAAATACAAATGAGTGAGAATCATGTGTTTAAGAAACTAAGTGCTTTCTTTAAACTCACTAAATATTTCTTGCAAGATGAATTACTATTAGTGGTTGCATGGCTTCATAGAGAAGCTATAGATTAGAACTACACCAATTACTTGATAGTTAAATACATATTTTATGGGTAGAATGGGATGGAGCATGATGGATTTATCTTGGGATGTTAAATATGAAGGGGTAAAAGTGCTTGCTTCCATGGTTAGTAAGGGTGCAAGCCATCCAAATTTCTAATATGTGGTAGTTTTTAGACAATTATGTTTGTAATGTGATTTAAATTCACTTGTTATCAAAAATATCTTCTACTAAATGATTTAATTTTTAACACCTAAAGACATTTTGTATGTAGGCATAATGTTGAAGAAAAATGGTGTAGCATTGTTGGTTACTTTTTAGTGGTCAACAATACATCTATCATGCATCCAATATCAGAAGTCAATAGTATACAACTAATATCAGAAAAAAAAATCAAATTATACATACCCTGATTGTCAAATTTGTCCTGGTGACATTTGGAGGAAATTGCAATATAGCCCTTGTCTGTGTACGCCAGCATGCATTATTTATAATTCAAGATAGATTATGTAAGTCTTTATAAAATCAACCACACACATAAAGATTTACATATAACAATGCAAAATCATTCTGACTCATAACATAAGAAATAAAATAGCTTAAATGTTCCAGATGGAAAGATTTAAGCTCTCGAATATTTTTCTAATTTTTCTCCTTATCTAGCAATCAATTTTTTAATGACACTATCCTTTCAATGAGTTTGTTATGTTTGCTCATTGCTTGAGATGCTCTATCCAATAGTAGATGGAGAAAAAATGTGATGAATGCACTTAAGAAAACGTGACAAATTCTCCTCCTAAATAATGTGATGAAGAAAAAATGAACTTGGTTTAAAACAAGATAAGCTACCCAAATTTAGGTCTGAAAACCCATACCTTCAATGACAATGTAAAAATCTTCATGAAGCCTCCCTCCCGCCCACACTTTGCCATGTGAATAAATGAAGTTTAACTTTTCTTCTTCTTTTTTGTTTACATCCCCAAAAACATCAAAATTTTGATGATAAACTTAATTGTCATCAAAATTTTGACATTATTGGGATCATATTTTTTAAAAATTGAATTTGACAAGCCAAATTCGCCTGCCATCAAAAATTTTGGTCGAAAATGACCCCCAAATGCACTAAAGTCCCTTTATCTTTTGTATTTTGTATGCTTATGGTTGGATTATGATTTAGACTGGGAATTTACTTATGATCTAAGTTAAAAATCTATATTGATTATAATTGCAATCAATATTCATTACTACTTTCAATCTCAAATATTTAATGATTGTATTAATTATATATTAAATGTTACATCTAAAATCATGGTTTTTGTGCAATAACCAAGTTTATATTTAATTTCTATTATATATATCTTAGGCCCATTGAATTTGAATATCATTTATCATCCTTCGAATTATCTCACATGACCATGACCAAGTGATATAAAATTTCATGAGATCTTCATTTTTCAGAAAAGTTTTAGCCTTGTTGTGTTGTACTTGACTTAAGGTGTGTTGAACCCTACATTAAAAATAACATTCCTATATATGTGAAAATGACTTGTTAAATGATCGTAGATCTGATTCTTTTATTTTTATTATGAAATTAAGTATTTTTTAATTACTATCCACATTCTAATCTATTAGAAATAGATAATACTTTGAGGGGGGTTGGATAAATATTCTACAAACTTTTGCTCATAATTGGATATTATTAATTACTTTTTAAAATGCATAAGAAAGTAAACTAATAATGTTGAATAGTAAATATAACCATCCACAAAGAGAACTCATAACACCACTATTTGTTAACTAGGGAAACCCTAACCAAGGGAAAACATTAATGGGGATGACACCCACAGAATGATCACTAAAAAAAATCTAGTTAGGGATTTTGACCCTATTAGGAGTCTATTAAATACATTTAGTGTCTCTAGTCCGTGCTAGAGGACTAATACAATGTATGCAAGTAATCCTTGTCTCGAGTCCTCTATTAAAAGCCTCAACCCTATTAGGAGTTTCTTCAACCTTGTTAGGAGTTAGTAGAACAAATATAATGTATGCAAGAAGAGCTCACTACCTTAACATGCAATATAGAATTAAGGTTCTTTACAAAAGTAGGTATGCATACAATACTGTCTCATTGTTGTACTCTGTAATTCATCTAATCATACACCAAAATTTTGCATTACACAAGGCTCGCATATCACATATACATTCCTTCACAATAGTTTGCATGTCATCATGACTCACTCTTAGTTGTGCAAGATATGATCTTTACTTATACCTTGTAATTTATCAAAATTTTGATTAGTTGGCTTTGATACTTCCACATGTTTGGATAATTATAACATCAAGCCAGGGATAACATCTAGGATTTCATCCCATCATAGTTAAGTAATTAGTTTTTTTAAAAAATAATTCCTTAAGTTGTACATATCATTATACTGTCATGCTCTAATCTACGTTGTTAATTACATGTACTAGTAATTCCTTTGTAACTAATTATGTATGGTCTATATAGATATGTGCACTAACATACATCACCAAAATTTTGTCAACTATTAGTCCTCAACTATGCATGTGCCAACTTGGATTGTTTCATCCATACATACTAAAACTATCTTTGTGCTACTACAAACTGTCCAATACTTAGACAATTTTTTGTCTCAAATTCAACAATGAAATACCAATAAATATATGTTTCCATTAATGAAAACAATAACTCATAATCCAAGCCATATTTCTAGCAATCTCCCCCTTTGGTGTTGATGGAAACATATGGGAAAATTGGCTATGTCCCCAAATGTTGTCATACAAAACAACAATAAATACAAAAAGAAACTACTAAAAACTAGCCTTCAAAACTTAAAAATTTTATTCATGTCTTGATGGATCATTACATTCCTTATCTCTCCTTTTACATTAATTTCCTATATACATAACTAAGCTCCCCCTTACATATATATACACATCTACAATTTTCTTTTCCATTCTTCTCCCCCTTTGACATCAATGACAAAGGTGTCCAAAACAATATGTACACATCAAAATTGTGTTACCTTTCTCTATTCTAACTTGAAATTTTTGATATACAATCTACAAAACCAAGTTTCAAATTCTCAAGCTCCTTCTTTCAATTTTCTATTACTATATCAAATATGTTGATAAGTGTATATGATGCAACTTCTACAATGCTCAATTCTGTATAGGTGAATTTGTCATAGGATGCCTTTGTTGCAAGAAACTCCTCCAGTTGCCTTTGTAAAATGATAACTTTAGGAGATAAATACTCTCAAAGGATAGAGAATCTCTTTATTACCTTCTCCTTTTCAAATTTAATGCCTCTGATAGCATTGTGTGTTGGATATGATTGAAAAGATCATGAATGAAGAATAATGGAATTGGTAAAGAATGTTTTCAATAATTGTTTTTCCATTGATGTAAAACTTGGTACTTGTAGGAATGAAAATTGCTTAAGTGATCCAAGTACTATCAATTGGTTGATTGACAAGGAGGTGGGAATCAATAATATGTAACTAGAGTACCTAGGGAAAGGTTGAAGTTATGATGTTGTAAAGAAGTATAAGGATCAACTAAGCTAGTGATGAAATAGTGTATTGATGACGTACTCTAAGACACAGAGGATGGACACACTAAGACATGTCAAAGATGTGAGGTTTAACTAAATTCATTTGAGAGAGTCGAGAAAATTCTTAGTTGAAGCCGAGCAAGTTCAACTTTAGTGTGTATTGAGCAATCCCTTAGGTGCCGAGTAAGACAAAATTGGTCAGGTGTCGAGAATCAAAAAAAAAAAAAAAAGTGGATGCTGAGTAAGTCTTCAAGTTTCAAGGAAAGAAGAAATCCTTCAGGTGTCGAGTAACACACAATCCTTCAGGTGCCAAGTAACATAGAATCCTTCAGGTGCCAAGTAATTGTTCAAGTGTCGAGTAACTCAGGAAAAGACTTCAGGTGCCAAGCATCAGTAAAAGTAATAGAAGCCGAGTAACACAGAAGGAGTCGAGCATCAATAAACCAATGATGCCGAGTTGCTGCATTATTTGTTAAGTCAAAGATTCACTAGATCAGTAGTGATAAGTTTGTTACATCAAATTTTTTGAATTAGTTGGATGATAAGGATGATGAGTAGATGTCATAGAATTTTAGGTAAACTATCCAAACCAATTCAAGGTGAATGCTAATGGATTTACCATGAAGTTTCTAGAATAAGCAATTTGGAGGAAAAACAATATCATTTTCTCATATCAAATTAAGATTTAAGTGGGAAGTGAAGAATAGGACTTCTATATAAGGAGTTATAGGTCAGAGATCAAAATAGGGGGAGTTGGTCACAAGTGTGGTTGAAGCCAAGAGAAGGCTAATATGAAGGAGGACATAGTGAGGAGTAAGTACAGAGCATCAAGACTCTAAGTTGATCAAGTGATTATGGAGTGCATTGGCATAACGAGTGGAAGAACTCAAGGAGATAGATCTTGAAGGGTGAACAAGCTATCAGCACTGCAAGGGAGGAAAGCCGAGCAAAGAAAAGAACTAAAGAGCGATTTGAAATCTGCAAGGTTAGGGTTGTAATCTTTATCAAGTCAAAACCCTTCTAATACTCTCTTACCATTGTATTAGATATTGAAATCCTACATTGCTAGGTTAGCTTAACAGCTAGGTGGATAAGCCTCAAGAAAAGAATAGAAGATCCCCAGGAGAAGGATAAGAGATCCTTAGGAGAAGGATAGGAGATCCTCAAGAGGAGGATAGGAGATCCTTAGAGAGGGATAAAAGATTCTTTTAAGAAGGTGATTGTAAATCCCATGGACTTGGGTGGGCCTAACAGGTCTATGTAAATCCCTTAACAGAGTGACATTCTAAGTTGAATGTTCTTAAGTCCTCTAACAAGTCACACTCCTAACAGGGTGTAGAAATCATTTAATAGGGTCACATCTTATAGTGTGTAAAGCCTTTAACAGGGCAGGCCTTTAATAGGGCAAACCATTAGAAATGGTTGAAATCAATTGTGCACTTATTTTTTGGGTGTCATCCCCACCTCAGTTTTACCTTCTTATTCTTGGAGGGTTTTTGGGTCATCAAAATCCTTTGTGTTATGGTGTGATGCATGTTTACTTTTCATGATTGTTTAATGTTTAATTGCATGTATGATAAGAAAGTAAAAGGATAGTACTTCTGATTCATTCCTATTTTATTAGAAAATTTGAATTGGACATTATTGGACCTTGAATAACTGATTCACCCCCCTCTCAGTTATTCTAAAGAATTCTAACATTGTGAACTTTCTCCATTTCTACTTCAATGTCTTCAATGCTCGCATCTGGTTCTTGTAATATGATAGTGAGTGTTTGAAGCTCACTCAATTTTCTTTTGATCAAGTCATCAAATTTTGATAAGTAATTTCATGACATTGCTCATTGTCCATACAATTTATTTCCTTCATCTATGCTCTTTCTTAGCTCCTCTATGTAAACATTCAAAGTCTACAAATCACTTCTGATATTTGTGCATGTTGTGTCAAAGAGTGATGCATCATGCTTATTTTGAGATTGCATTGAAACAATATCAGACAAAATAGTGAACTTTGCATCAAATGTTCTCATCATTTCTTTATCCTTCTTCTAAATGTTTGGCTTTGCACTAGTAGTCTACACTATCTTTTACATCCTTTCTAGAACATCTACCAAAGTTCTCTCTAAATTCTTGATAGACTTTTTCTTCTCCAAAAATTTGCTTAATGAGGTCATCAAACCCTTCTAATCATCATCATCATCAAATACTATAGGCAATATAGTAAGTATTGATGTTGGGGTAACTGGTGGAATAGGTGTGACTACTTGTAGTTTAGTGACTTTCCTCTCTTCCTCTTTTCTCTCTTTCCTCTCTTTCTCCTTTTGTTCTTCTTTCATTCTTTCCTCTCCTTTCCTTTCCTCTTCCTCTTTTCTCTTCTCATCTTCAATTCTCTTTATTTATTTTTCTTATTCTTTCCTTTTCTTTTTCTCTTCTTTAATCTTCCTCTTTTTAGTGTTTCTCTTCTCCTCTTCCTCATTATCCTCTTCATCAGAGCTAGTGTAGGTGGTGATATTGCCAACAATGTTTCTTTCATACTTTGCAAAGGGATTTTCTTTATCATCTCCTATTATATGAGTACTATCCAGTTGAATGGATTGAGTCCCAATAATTATATGTGGAGGTGAGTTAATTTTCTAAGTTTCTTCAACCTATTCTTCACCAGCACTAGGCATATTGGTCTCAACATACATAGGGCTTGCTTCCTCTGACTGTGCACTCTCCTTAGTGGCTTTAGGTATAGAAGTCATGTATCTAATTATGGCTTTTTTAGTTTCCTTGTTTATCTCTTCATAGTTACCTCCCATAAGAATAATTTATCATCTCTTATTTCTCAACAAAGGCCCAATGCCTTTTAAAATACTCTCTATATCATCATCAATACTTACTTCACACAATTTCTTAATTAGATTTTCTCTTAACTTCATATCTTACTCTACTACTCTTCTCTTCTATTATACAAGTCTTCAGAGATCATATTCTAAAAACTATCAAATATTGTATTTCTTAGAATCATATTCCTTACTATAGAATTCTCTAACTACCTTCTATCCATATTACTATACAAATTGTAATATTTATTTAATTTTAAAAAATTGTCATTCTCAATGATCTACATATTCAGATTTTAAATCTTAGGTTTCCAATATTTCTTGCTAGATGGTGTCCTCCCCTCACCAACTACCTATTCTACTGCCAACTCCTCAAACTCATTAGATTCACTTATTTGTAGTATTTCTCTTCTTTTTCCTAGACCATTAATGGTCTTCTTGGTTCTCTTTCTAGAAGATGGTGTAGGTTCTTGCTTTACCTTCACCAATATTTCTGATATTTTCTATGGAGATGCTATTACTACCACATCTTCATTAGGTTTCTTCTTCTATCCAGATTTCCCTTTAACAAGTTTCACTTATGCAATTGCAGCATAGGGAGCAATAAGTATCTGAGAAGTAGATTCTACTACTGTCACTCCCTTTGAAGGTGCTACAATAGAAATAGGAATAGCTTCCAATACCTTATATTTCTCACTAGCCTTCATCTCCAAGGCTATACCCTAATTCATGCCTTGTCATTGTAGATTCCTTGAGAATAGACTCTATCTTCTTCTCAACATTCTTCTTGATTTTCTTGTTGTTAAGTTCATAGTGAACTTCCTTTATCTTTTCTTCATATTTCCCCCATCTATGACATTCAATATCTCTATCTGATTGAAGTTTTATCTTTTCACAACCTTCAATGAGTTCTTCATTCATTTCATAACCCATAGGTTCTATGAATTAAACTCTAGGTTCCACTGCCTCCATACAAGTTGTATCTATCTCCTATAAAACACATTTCATCTATGCAGGAGGGATTCCATATTTCTGCTTTATTTTCAACTAAAAATTCATCATCATCCTTTCAATGTCTTTATCTCTGACATCTTCATGTTTGGCCCTATAACATTGGGTGATCAACTTCATTTAAGGAAACTTGCAAGAAAGAACATAACCATTTCCACATAACCCATAATAGATTTGAAATAAATATGTAATTGAAATCCACATGCAAGAGAAAAGACAACATACCCACAAAATTGTGACACAAGTTATACCCTGGGAAACCCTCATTGAGGGAAAAACCTAGCCTTCAAAAGCATCCATGACCATGTATTATTCAGCAAAAAACACCATTGCATTACAACCATGGAAGCCTTCAAATCCATAGTCACAACCAAGCAATCTATGTGAACAAGCATGAATCCACACATCCCATGCCATGCTTCCAACCTTCACAAATTCTCCCTTGGCTAACCTATCAAGCCTTGTCTTACTCAACTCTTTCCTTTCTTGCCTTCTTCTTCACTCTTTCTCACAACCAAAAACTACCCTTGTGGTTGCTTATATAGTAGAAGGTCCCACATAACCACCAAGTGGTATTAGATAAACCATGTGCTAAAACCATGTGTTACCTAACCCATTGACCCCACATTTAATATTGGAATTTTAATTCTTTTCTCCAATATTAAATAATTACATGAAATATTATCACAATGTTACAATACAACTCATCAAGTATATCCCATGGGAATCTTTATATGTTACATATCCATCTAGGTGAAACATTACCTAATAAAACATAACAATATTATGCAATGTGTGCAACACCAATTATCTCAATGCTTCATGATGCATTCATTATTGTTCCAACTTTTCATACTAGGAAATCGCTTGGTTGCATGGAAAAATAAATAGGTCATTAAAGATTTAAATCTAAAAACTTCATTCTTATATTTCTTCAACTTTGCTATGTTTATGCTTTAACATTCTCACACATGTTCACCTTTTTTTCTTTTCAACAACCATCACATATGTTGTATGTATAAATCAGGATGGCATAGAATTTAATCTAGAACTATGATTGAGTTTATATCTAATAATCTTGCTCAAAACTCTAACTCCAAAATCCTCAATTAAGTCAACATTCATATTTCTTCCATCAAATTTGGTCTTCAGATTTGTTTCAACAATCTTCCTAACATTCCTATCATTTGTTGGGTTACATCCTTCATTTCTCTACCTTGTGACCTTATGAATTAGGTCATTATCAATTACAATAGGTATATTTGCTACCAAAAACATCTCTTTATGTACTTTTCTCAAGATAATTGTACTTCATTCGTGATTATCAAATTCCATATAAAACATATACTTGATCACGTTCAACTCTTTCAAGTATGAAAACTTGGGTTTCAAGGTTAGGTTTCCATTGCACATAATACCTAAATCCTTATGAATGTTTTCATCTCCAATACTCAAAAATTTATAGTGAATTTAGCTTCTAAAATCTTCTACATGAAGTACATTAGGTGAGATTTGTGAAAATGCTTCCAAAGGATCATCAATTAAAGAAACAAATTTGTGCTTCTTAAATTTATACCTTGGTCTCTCATTAACATCACGCACAAACTTTCTTGCCATTATGCTAATTGATTATGCTAAGAATTTCAACTAAAGGCTTTGTAAACTACCTTAATTATCACGTATTAGGGTTTCTTTAACTTCACACATTCAAACACTTCAGTACTCTTAATTCACTATCAAATCACTCACAAATGCTCTACATGATTAAATGGTACTAAAAATATTACTTACAATCCTTAAATCATTTTGAATTTAACTTCACATTAAATGCACATCTACTTCATCCATAAAAGTTGTTTCTAATTACCAATAATATTGCTTCCTTCTGTACAACTTACTATGATCATAAAAATGCTTGTGCACTTAGCCATAACTTCCTCATCATGTCTTCTACCTTCTACTGATTGCATGAATTCTAATTCTAATTCTAACTTTAGTTCTGATTAACTAATGCTCTATCTTTTCTAGAAATGCTTAATTCAAATAAGAAAAGTCACAAAAAAATTTGACCTCAATTTTCCATCAATTGCATCAAAGAATTCTTCTTCTAATATTGTAAGTGAACTTGATGGTTCCTTTGCTTTGAAAAATACTTGAATTCTTCTGCATGCTCTTTAAGTGATTCCTTATAACTATCATTACTGCCATTATCATTTCTTCTATCATTTCTATTATTGCTCCTTCTATAGTTAGGATTTCTATTAAAATTTCTTCTATCCATTCTACAAAATCTTGCTATGTCCAAAGTTATTGCATAACTGACATACAAGTGCATTCCTTCTCTGATTGGTTGCATTTTAATTTTCTCGTGCTCTACAATTCCTTGGAATATTTCCAAGGTTGTTACATTTGTAACATACAACCTATTTCCTTTCACCATCAGGTCTTTCTCCACCATTGGATCTTCTTGGTGATCTCCTTTTATTACGTGCAAGGTTAGTATCCCTAAAAATTCTACTATTTGCATCATTACTATCAAACTTAGGTTTCTTACAATCTACTAATTTATGTCCAAAACCATGACAATTATAGCAATAGAAATTAGTGATATGTTTTAAAGACTAGCCTGTACAATCTCTCTTCATATGACCAACTTCATTACATATAAAATATTTACCTTTGAATTCATATCTAACCTCCTTAGGTGCTTCAACTTGCTTTGTTTTCTTAGGTTCATCATGTTTCTCATATGGATCAACTTGTTCAACTTCTTTAGGTACTTCTCTAGGTATGTTTGATTCAATTCTACTCAAATCAGTTTCTTTATGCTTAGAGGTTTCAATAATTATATATGGTTCTTTCCTAACTTCATTTTTCTTGTTTGAATTCTCTCCAATAAGATATCCAAGACCCTTCTTATCATAAGAAGATCTCTAAAAAAATATTTGTTCATCAATTTTCTCAGTACTGGAATAGAGCTTCTCTAACTATTGTTTAGCTTGTGTTAATTATCCTTTCACAATGGCATTTTACTTTTCTAATTCTACATAATCTATTCTCATAGAATCTAATTTAGATGTTACTTGAGTTAAATGGGATCTTATATATGCATTTTCAGATTTCAAATCCGCTTCAGTCTTGTTGTCATCCTTCTTAAGACTCAAGTTAAGTTCAACAATTTTTCAACTGATGTTTCAAGATCTCATTTTCTTTCTTGAGGGTTCCTACTTCATCATTGTCACTAGTTTTCTCTTTTGATTCCTTCTTAGATTTAAGATGATCAATCTTATCTTTCAATTTACCAATGTAATTGTTTGCATCTTCATACCTATCTTTTAGGTTGTTCCTTTCTTTTATAAGAAGATCAATTTTCTCAAGAGATTCTTCAAGATTTCTCTTTAATTGTTCCATATCCATAGGGATCTTACTCAAGTTGTTAAGCATCTTTTGAGTAACTATTTGAAATGTCCCTTTTCTGATTTTGTATGATATTTCCCACCTTTAATCAGATCTTTAAGATCAAACAACTGATATCACAAAGATCCACCAAATTTCTTAAGAAACCCCAAATCAGGTATGACGAAAATAGTGCCAAAAAACATCACAGCTTCACTTGTTATTAATAAATCTGAAAGTAGAAATTTTTATAGAAATTTGAGCAGCATAACAGCCTATAAAATTTCATTTCCAGATTTGTATAACATGCACACAATAGCTCCCAAATGGAGGACAAAAACAATGCTCATCGGGCTCCCGAAAATAGCACAAAATAGCCCGAAATCACCACAAAAACTTAATAATCTATCACAGAAGTATAATCATATCCAAATACATATTTTCAGCTCTATTTTAACATTTAAAAGTCTGCTATACAGCAGCAACCCAAACTGATATGAAATACTCAACCAGAAACACCAAACTCTTACAAAAATACACCCGAAAACTCACAAATCTGCACTGTTTAGCACAAAGGCAAACTCTGCATGAGCATGCACATGGAATGGCTTCAAACTCCCATCCTTAGCCTTCTTGGAAACCTGCAAACTCACATTCTTGGGTCTCCCTGGAAACCTGCAAACTCCCATTCTTGGGTCTCCTTCTCCACAGGTTTGGCAGCCTCTGAAGAATAACAAAGAATGAGCAAAATCAAGTTCTGGAATGAGCCCAAAATGCCTCCAAACCCCTTAAAAGAGGGAATAACTGTAACTCACGTCCAAGAGAGGTTAATGAAACTTATTTTAATAATAATTTTCATTTATTAGTCCAACGGTTTCCAAAGATTAACCCCCTTTTTCTGAAACTTCACTTTCTTGGGCCTGCCTGCCTTAATAAAGATTTTCTTTTTTAATTATTTGAAAAGGGGACATGACAAGTCCTCCCCTCCCAATCATTGCTTGTCCTCAAGAAATGGCTGAACAATAAACCAATCAATCCACCTGGATCCCAAATGTAGTCATGAACTATACTACTACCAATTAACACAGGCTCTTGCAATATCCTCTGCAATATGACCAAGAGGAATCCATAATCAAATTGACAATTATAGCTCAACCAAACTCCGAAATCACCACTACCATAATCAAAAACCCATGAGGCACAAACTCTTAGAACATCAGAACCCAAGTAAAGTGGACAAATCAAACTACCAACACAGTAAATACCATCAACGCATCCCACTGGCCTATATGGAATGTACAATCCAACTCTGCAATAATGGTGAACCTTCTCAAATGAAACTGTACCAAGTATGGAGAATCCACACACTGCACAACTCCTGCAGTCAACACAACTCTGCAAATCATCAGCCACTATCTCATAACCATAACTCCCATACACTGCTGATGGTGAAAAGACATTACAAGATAAAGAGTAAGAAATGGAATCCAAACCAAATTTGTCTGCCATCAACTCCTCAGCACAAGGATCAAATGCTAACTGATGTACATACCCTGCAATATAATGTTGATAAAAAAAACCAACCTCAGTCAACAGCTCACCATGAAGAAGTGATACAACCCACTGTGACTGATCACCAGCTAAGTCAAGAGATGTCATAGCCAAAGGAGTAGAATCAATAACAACACCTGCTAAAGCATCACTCCAAAACTCCTACTCTAAGTCATGTATTATCAACCTGTCAATTGCAGGACCTATCACCATGTCATGCCCATCACAACTCTCATCCCGAGGCATCAAACTATCCCATAACTGATGATAAGCACTAGGAACCAAAGTACATCTCTGTATCATCATCTCATCAACATGGTCATCAAAGGTAGATAGATGAGCATACCTCACAGTGTAATGCCGATAGAATGTACCAATCTCAGTCAGTGGCTCAGACTGCAATCCAGATGTAACTAACTGCAATCGATCATTAACCAAGTTGGAACTGACTACTACCTCTGAAGACATTGCAAAGGGAGTAGTATTACTAGTAGGAACCATGCCAACTATCAGCGCACCAACGTCACACATGGTCTTTGATACAACATCTCTAGTCTTCATGCCATTAGTACTAGAGGTCACCACCATGTCAGGCACACCACAAAAATTTGCTACAGCACCCAACTCAAGTGAACCTGACTCTAGTGGGAATGAACCTGATATGCCAATGTTAGTATTAAGGATGGATGCATCCCCATCTCCACTGTCTCTAACAATCTCGGCCATGGACATCCTCGGATCACCAAACACCACAGCTTGTGACTGTATAGAATTAGGTAAAGACTGTAGTCGCTCTAACTCCATGGTCACCTTAGCCAAATGAAATTGTGACTCCTTGAGAGCCAACTGTGTACTCTCAAGAATCTCAGAAGTCACCTCAAGCTTCTCAGTAAGCTCACTCACCTCATCTTCCTTGGCCAACAATGCATCATATGCTGTACTGCCCCACTCCATAAGATAATCTCTATCGGCTACCAACTGCATATAATTTTGTCTCAAAATCTGAATAGCCTCCCATAAAGAGTGGATCTCTATCAAGGAAAGATAACTTCCTCCCTGCTCATCACTAGTAGGAGAACCCCATCCATAAACTGCTAACAACTGACAAGCAGCATCGAAATGTTGGCAAGTGATAGCAATGTCTTGGTCACTAACTCTCAACTGATTAGACACATGATTGCACTGGCTTGACTATCTCCTACAAACCTCCTCTGATGCACTGTCTGAAGGAGTGTCCTCAAAGTTACTAGTCTCTAGAGTATTACCATCCATATCCTGTGAATCAATTCTAAAGCTCATATCAACATACGAAGTATCAAAAACATTAGCATTGTTGTCCAACTCCTCTGTACCCAAGGAAACTAAGTCTTCAAAACTGCCCACTGCATCCTCCTGGATGTCATCAATGCCAATATGATCCTAGGACTCATCTATACACACTACCAAATATGAAATATCATCAACACATTCCAACAAGTATGGTCGACTGGATATATGAACAAAGCCCAACATTGGTGTATAAAAACTAATACCAACATCAAACAAGATACTGGCACAAGAAAAGACAACACCGTGTAATCTACTAATCAAATCCATGATAGCACCCAAACAAACACTACTACCAAAAAGTGTTAAAGATCTCCAGTCGACTGAATCCCAAATGCCAATATAACAATCTCGAGTCCATATCCGTAAACTAGGATCAATTGGTAACTCAAGAAAACTCCTCACCTGAGTAATATGACCAATACCAACTAACTCCACATACCTGTCATGATGAGATAATGAAGTCACAATACTATCTTGGTTCACCTTCAGCTGGTTGGACAAATCATGTGAAGTACTACCAGCCTCAACTTCATGTGATGAAGCATCTAACTGTGCTTGGTACTCTTTCTCAGCAAAGTCATGAATGCTCAATGTATACTCATCTCTACCAGGTATCTCACCATCTTGCACAACAACATCCTCATAATCATCATCTGAACCCACTACACTGTAGTCACTGCCTGTTGTAACTATACCATCTTGAATACCTGTGGCATCACCCTTTGGCGACCTGTAAACAATTGTCTCAATTTGAGTATCAAGTTGACTGTTACTATCAATCTGTGTGATATCCTTTTCCACCACCTCCTATGGCAGAGTGGAATCTGAGACCTCTACCTGGCTATCAGCTAGTTTCTCAAACTCCTCATGCAAGTTCTTGGGAATTGTGTCATCTGTCCTGTGAGAAAATCTGCCAAATAGAAATCCAGTCAACTTATCCACCTTAGCTGGGTCAGATAACATGTCATTTATACGGTGGTGCTCAACCAACTGTTTAGACATGTCATGGCTTATTTTCATAAGTTTATCTCGAATGTCTAAATAAATATCCTTTCTACTATTTTGACTCTGGCTATCAATTGTCCAAGATTGTTCCCTCTGAGACTCTGTACTATACCTGTCCATTCTGGATAAAGTAGAGTGTAACCCCGATAGGATATAACTTCTTCAAGCACCAAGAACTAACATGCAAATGATTAGAAGTAGCATGCAACCATAGATTTGGACATGCAACTGATTAGAAGCAACATGCAACCACCAAATTATGACATGCAAGATCTGGGTAGTTGTCAAAACTGACATGCAAGATCTGGGTAGTTGTCAAAACTGACATGCAAACTTCTACAACCACCAAATTCACCAAGAACTAACAGGAAAATGATTAGAAGTAGCATGAAACCATAGATTTGGACATGCAACTGATTAGAAGCAACATGCAACCACCAAATTATGACATGCAAAATTTGGGTAGTTGTCAAAACTGACATGCAAGATCTGGGTAGTTGTCAAAACTGACCTGCAACTTCTACAAACCCTCAGGCTGGCAAGATCATGGCTCTGATACCACTGAAATGTCACTTTTCTGATTTTGTATGATATTTCCCACCTTTTATCATATCTTTAAGATCAAACAACTGATATCACAAAGATCCACCAAATTTCTTAAGAAACCCCAAATCGGGTATGCCGAAAATAGTGCCAAAAAACTTCACAGCTTCACCTGTTATTAATAAATTTGAAAGTAGAAATTTTTACAAAAATTTGAGCAGCATAACAGCCTATAAAATTTCATTTCCATATTTGTATAACATTCACACAATAGCTCCCAAATGGAGGACAAAAACAATGCTCATCGGGCTCTCGAAAATAGCACAAAATAGCCCGAAATCACCACAAAAACTTAATAATCTATCACAGAATTATAATCATATCCAAATACATATTTTCAGCTCTATTTTAACATTTAAAAGTCTTCTATACAGCAGCAACCCAAACTGATATGAAATACTCAACTGGAAACACCAAACTCTTACAAAAATACACCCGAAAACTCACAAATCTGCACTGTTTAGCACAAAGGAAAACTCTGCATGAGCATGCACATGGAATGGATTCAAACTCCTATCCTTAGCCTTCCTTTAAACCTGCAAACTCCCATTCTTGGGTCTCCCTGGAAACCTGCAAACTCCCGTTCTTGGGTCTCCTTCTCCACAAGTTCGGCAGCCTCTGAAGAATAACAAAGAATGAGCAAAATCAAGTTCTGGAATGAGCCCAAAATGCCTCCAAACCCCTTAAAAGAGGGCATAACTGTAACTCACGTCCAAGAGAGGTTAATGAAACTTATTTTAATAATAATTTTCATTTATTAGTCCAACGGTTTCCAAAGATTAACCCCTTTTTCCGAAACTTCACTTTCTTGGGCCTGCCTGCCTTAGCAAAGATTTTCTTTTTTAATTATTTGAAAAGGGGACATGACACTATTCTATGATACCAATTGTTAGAAATAGATAATACTGAGAGGGGGGTGAATCAGTATTCTACAAGCTTTTGCCCACAACTGGATATTATTAATTACTTTGCAACATGCATAAGAAAGTAAACCAATAATATTGAACTGTAAATATAAATATACAAAAAGAGAACTCATAACACCATCATTTGTTAACTAGGGAAACCCTGGCCAAGGGAAAATCCTGGTGGGGATGGCACCCATAGAATGATCCACTAAAACAAATAATTTTGTTAGGGATATTGACTCTATTAGGAGTCTATTAAGTACATATAGTGTCTCAAGTCCTTGTTAGAGGACTAGGCCCTTTTAAAAGCCTCAACCATATTAGGAGTTGCTTCAACCCTGTTACGAGTTGGTAGAACAAATAAAATGTATGCAAGAAGAGCTCATTGCCCTAACATGCAATATACAATTAAGCTTCTTTACAAAATTAGATACACACAAGGCTCACATATCACATATACATTCATTCACAATAGTTTGCATGTCATCATGACTCACTCTTAGTTATGCAAGATGTGATCTTTACTTATATCTTGTAATTTATCAAAATTTTGATTAGTTAGCCTTGATACTTACACACATTTGGCTAATTATAAAATTAACTTAGGGTCAAAAAATCTAGGATGTTGTCCCATCATATTTAAGTAATTTTTTTGTTAACAAAAATAATTCCTTAAGCCGTACATATCATTTTACTGTCATCCTATGTTTTTCTTTGTTAATTACCTATACTGGTAATTCCTCTATAACTAATTTCATACAATTTGTATAGATCTATGCACTAACATACATCACCATAACATTGTCCACTATTAGTGCTTAATTGCACATGTGCCAACTCAAACTCTATCATCTATACATATTGAAACTATATCTGTGATGCTAAAAACTATCCAATACTAAGAGAATTTTATGTCTCTAATTTCACAATGAAATACCAAAATATATATGTTGCCATAAATGACAACACTAACTCATCTGCCTAGCCATATTTCCAACATAATCTACCATATGTTTAAACAAATAGCAAGTGTTTTAAATTACCATGTCACAATAATATGACATAAATTGTTAGAAACAATAGTCCACCAACATAACCGGGGGGGGGGGGGGTGGGTGAATTAGTTATCCAATAGTTAAAACATTTATCTTCTTTACAAAAAATTAACCATTCAACAAAAGTAAACAGAAACCACAATAAGATGCACATAGACAATTACACCAGATATGTTGACTAGGGAAACCCTTCATCAGAGGGGGAAATCCCGATCGGAATGATGCCCACAAGATGATGTACTAATATAAATATTCCTTATTAGAGGATGGACACTGTTAAGAGTCTATTACAACATTCATCATATAGAGTCCCTATTAGGAGACTTTGAATCTTTGTTAGGAGATTCCAACCTTAGTAGGAGTTCTGGTACAAAGTATGCAAGAAGAGCCCACTACCCAAACATGCAATTTCAACTACAAGAAGAGCTCACTACTCAAACATATAGCTTACTGTTGCTTTCTTCTTTCCTTTGTTCTATCAACTAAACCAATCACTACTAGACCTTTTATAATAGTTCATGAACCTCATATCCAAATATCAAACCTCAAATCACTCAGCGAAGTTTCCTTCACTTCTGCCTTGTTCTACTCAACTTCGTATTCCACTCTTGCCATTTTTTATCATCAATCATCTCATCATATCATATGATAAAGGAAAATTTCCTTCCTTTATATTGATTCCTCAATACAATTTCCTAAGTCAGTTGTTAGACCTCAATTAATTATTATAGGACCACACTAAGAACATGTTACACTTAGCGATAACATTAATCTTCTACCTTGCAACTTGAATAACTTTCCTTACATGCAATATCATGACAAATGAACTTAGCCACACCATCACCAACATGTCTTCTCCATGTCCTCAACATCAATTCTTAGAATAACAACTTTGCTAAGAGATATAAAAAGTTTACCAGAACATGCCTTTGTAAACTCTATCTTAGAATAGACATCACCAAAACTTACATAACTTCTTCTAGACTTATCACTTCTACTTTTGATGTTAACTACATATACCAGATACTCAAAATTATCTCTCATAACCTTGGATAGTTATAATACTCAACTAGCTATATGTACCAACTTGATCTTTCCATTGTTCTTCTATCAGATACCATAGAAAACTGTTATATTGACATCAATGACAAGCCCAGTCATCAATGTAACATATCATCATTGTAACATATCTAAAATACTCCCCCACAAGAGTATCATCAGCATTCATGCTTCCAAAAATATTGCAACAATCTTCCCCTTTGGCATTGATGGCAACATAGATGAAAAACATCTAGTTCCAAGAATACCAACAAAAGACTATTTAACTTACTTTTCAAATCCTCTTCATTAGTCATTCTCCCCCATTGATATACCTCAATTAAATTTCTATCAAACTATCATTCCATGTTGTACTTATGTCAAACATTTTCAACTATCATGCATACTATTTTTCCATGTTGGTTTTCATGCCAAACTTCTCCCCTATTGACACCACTATCAAAGGTTCTAGCAAACAACTTTACTGCAAAAAACCTTGCAACTATTGACTCTTACTATCTCAAGTGTCAAAAGACAACTTTTCACAACAATATCTAACAAGAGTCTAAGATGACTCTGTCCATCACAAAAAGTCCCCCATACATGAAGCATCAGCATTTAGTCCAAACAACAATGGTGCTTTGTTACACTAGACTGATGCACTCTTGCATCTTCTACTCTAATGTAGGAAGGGGCATAACCACAAGCACACCTTGCAAATACCCAAAATTATTTTTGGGAAGAAGATTAGTGAATAAATCTATAATTTTCTCTTTAGTGTTCACATACTCCAATCTAATTTCTTTATCTGCAACTTTCTCTTTCAACATGTGATACTTAATAGAAATGTGCTTAGTCCTCAAATCCAATATTAGATTCTCAGAAATATTTACCATGCTTGTGTTGTCACAATGTATAACAATAGGTTCACTAATTTCTATCCTTATATCATTTAGCATCTACTTCATCTAAATAACTTGATTGAAATTATTTGCTACTGCAACATATTCTGCTTTTATTGTACCTTGTGATGCACAATCCTACTTCTTGCTTAACCAAGAAACCAATCTTCCTCCAAGAAAGAAGGATCCACCACTGGTTTTGTTTTTGTCATCCATACTACTTACCCAATCTGCATCAGTATAAGCACTTAAAGTAAAATCATTAGATATGTCATACCACAATCTAAACTTTGATGTTCCCTTTAGATATCTAAATATCCTTTTTATTGTTGCATAATGTGCTTCTCTAGGATCAGCCTATAATCTTGCAATAATTCCAACTAGATTTGCTATATCTAGCATTGTGCCAATCAGATATTATGATCCTCTAATCATAGATTTGTACTTTTTCTGTACAATAATAGATGTCTCATCCTTTGCAGATAACTTGTGTCTAGTTGCCATAGGTGTTCCAATGGGTTTGCATGTTTCCAAACCAAACCTTTTTAGTAAATCCTTTAAGTACTTAGTTTGAGAGATAAATATTCCTTCTTTATTCTATACAATGTGCAATCTTAGAAAATATTTCATTTCTCCTATCATACTCATCTCAAATTCTTTCTTCATCTCTTCAGAAAACTTCTTACTTTCCTCATCATTTCCTCCAACTATGATATCATCAACAAATATTACCAAAATCATCAAACCATCATTAGTTTCTTTCGAGTATAGATTACTATTTTCCATACTTTTGCTATATCCAAGCTTTGTCAAATGCTTGTCCAACCTTGTACTAGGTTCTAGGTGCTTACTTTAGACTATACAATGCTTTCCTCAATCTACATACTATGTCCTAGTTATCTGTCAAAGGACATCCTTTAGGCTGCTCAATGTACACTTCTTCTTCAAGTTCTCCATTCAGAAATGCTAACTTGACATCCATATATATACATTGAATTTCTTATGTGTTGCATAGGCTAGGAATAATATTACTACTTCTATTCTAGCCACTAGAGCACAAATCTCCTCATAGTCTATTCCTTCCTCTTGTGAGTAACCTTTACATACAAATCTTTCTTTATTCATTACAACTTCTCCTTGCTCATTCATCTTGTTCCTGAACACCCAATTTTTTTCCTATCACAATCTTGTCTACTAGTTTGGGGACCAATTCCCATGTCTCATTTTTATAGCTTGTTTCCAATAATCATCTTTGCATGCTTCATCTACATTCTTGAGTTCAACTTGAGATATCAAACATAGTTATTCATTGACTCTGCTTCTTGTCATCACACCTTTGTCTTTACTTTTGATGATCTATTCATATGGGTGATTCTTTATCATATTCTTTCCTAAAGTAGGAGTTACTATCTCAACTCTTGGCTCTACAAATGGTTTCAAGCTTTTTTCTTGTCTTGGATCTCCTTCATTCTACAAATCATTGTTAGTCTCAAGAAATACCTCATCATTTCTTGGCTTAGTAACAACATCATCATTTGAATTGTAATTGACTATTCTTTCTTGTATCCTGAATTTCTCATCCATTCTTATATTTTCACTTTCCATAATAGTCTTAGTTCTCTGATTATAACATGTGTAAGCCTTATTTTTTAGTGAATAACAAAGAAACATACCTTCATCACCTCTAGTATAAAACTCACCAATATCATCATCTATTTTGATATAACACTTACTACCAAAAATTCTGAAATACTAAACTTTGGGTGAGTGTCTGAACTATAGTTCATAAGGGGTCTTATTTGTGTCTTTCCTAACTTGCACTCTATTCATAGGGTAGATTTTTGTATTCATAGCTTCTCTCCAAAATGTCTTGGATACATCATTCTTAGCTAACATAACTCTTGCAACTTTAGTAACTGACATGTTCCTTCTCTCTACAATACCATTCTATTTAGGGGTTCTTGGAGCTGATAATTGTCTTTTGATTCCATTTTCTTCACAAAACATGTTAAACTCATTTGAAGTATATTCTCCTCCTCTATTTGATCTTAAATATTTAATCTTTATACTACATTCATTCTAAACTCTATTCTTGAATATCTTAATCTTATCAAATGCCTCAAATTTCTCATTAAGAAATGCAACCCACATCATTCTAAAAAAGTCATCAACTAGAATCATAAAGTACCTTTCACCATAGAATCCTTTAATCTTTGTAGGACTACTGAGATTTGCATGTACAATTTCCAACTTTTCTATAGTAGTAAACTTCTTGCAGGGAAAAGAAGTTTTTTTATACTTTGCCAACACACATTCCTTACAAATTGTGTTAGTAGGCTTTACAAGCTTAGGAAAATCCCTAACTGCAAACATATTACTAGTCTTCACAATATTTTTAAAGTTTATATGATAAAATATCTTATACCATAACCAATTGTCATCTACCTTTGCAACCAAACATGTTATTTAAGTGGGATTCAACTAAAATACATTACCTCTAGATCTGTTTCCTATTTTGATTACCTTTCCATCTTTATCTTTGATCATGCATGTCTTATCTATGAACTAAAACTGATAACCTTTGTGTACTAGTTTTTCAACACTCAAAATATTGTGCTTTAAACCATCAACAAAATATACATCCTAAATGTTAGTTTTACCATCAAGAGTAATAGATCCAATACCTTTAACTTAGCATGTTGTATTGTTCCAACTCTGATGATTCCTCCATCCTATCTTTTGAAGTCAAAAAACTTGTTCATGTCACCAGTCATATGATGTGAACAACTACTATGAATTATTCAATTAGATTTCTTCTCAACCTGTGATTCCAAAGCTACCTTTTCTGTACTTTCTTCTTTAATTTCCACAAATCCAATTTCATTATCACTAGCACCTAATGCTTGTTCATCAGAATCATTTATCTTCATTTGCATACAAACACTATCTATCTTTTCTAGGCTTGTAATTCCCTTTATAGTTTTTCTCTCTTTTAGGACATTTAGATGCATAATGACCATATTCATCACAAGTCCAACATTTAAAGATTTTCTTACCTCCTTTTTCTCTTCTTACTAGAAGGGCCACTCCTTCTTCAATCTTCTCGTCCTCCTCAGATATTCTACTGCTATTAAAATCTCTTCTAATACTTGTGCTCTGATAAATTAGGTCTAATATTCAAGGAACTAAAAGCTATCTCTATTTTGGTCAATTCTTAAGACTATCTAAGTTCATTTTCAACTGCTTCAAAGTCTTCCAAGCAATGTCTCCTTTGTAAAATCTTTGGTACAAGATATCAACAACTGTATCATTCAAATTGCTAACTTAACTAGTGGTGTTAGTCTTTAGTATCTTCTATATAACCTCATCATCTTCTTTGGTTCCTCTCTAGGATCTAATACATGTAGTAATTTATGATATTCTACCTATATATGTTCTTACAGATTCATCTTCCATCATTTTACCATCTTGAAATGCACAAATACAACTTTGTAATTTGAACTTCTTAGAATGTTCATCACCTTCAAAGCTAGTTTCCAAAGCTTTCCAAATAAAATTTGAAGTAGCAAGTGATTTTACCTTATTGTATTCAATTTTAAGAAGTGTAGTCAATATTTCTTATGTAGCTCTCATGTCACACATAAAAAGATCTCTTTCATCCTCAGTACAATTAGAACAAAAAGTTGTTTGTGAGGAATGCAAAAATACAACTCAATGCTCGGTGGTCCACTATGGCTTTGATGGGTCATTTTGCCAAAATATACAATGATGAAATCATATTATTGGTAAATAATGTAGAAATAGGTATTGATATAGATCTTAGTTCCTTTTTAGCAATGATTGTCTTCAATAATTTTGTCAGGATCCAATATCCTAGACCCATACACAAAAAATGTGTCTTCATCTTTTCCTTCCAACTGTCATAGTTTGTTCCATCAAACTTTGAACTATCTTTCTTGAACATGATTTTCATGGATCTCCCAAAGTTGTGAAACTTTATCTTCAAGGACCTAAGGCTTTGATACCAATTGTTAGAAATAATAGTCCACTAAGATAACTAAGAAGGGGGGTGAATCAATTATCCAATAATTAAAACATTTGTCTCCTTTAAAAAAACTTAACCATTCAACAAAAGTAAATAGCAACCATAATAAGATGCACATAGACAATTAAACCAAATATGTTGACTAGGGAAACCCTTAATCAGAGCAAACACCCCAGTTGGAATGATGCCCACAAGATGATGTACTAATATAAATATTCTTTGTTAGAGGATGGACCCTGTTAGGAGTCTATTACAACATCCATTACATAGAGTCCCTATTAGGAGACTTTAAATCCCTATTAAGAAATTCCAACCCTGTTAGGAGTTGTAGTACAAAGTATACAAGAAGGGCCTACTACCCAAACATGCAATTTCAACTACAAGAAGATCTCACTACTCAAACATGTAGTTTACTATTATTTTCTTCTTTCCTTTGTTCTATCAAGAAAATAAATCACCATCAAAACTTGTATACCAGGTCATGAAACTCATATCCAAATTTCAAACCTTAGATCACTTAGCAAAACCTTGGCAATGAAGTTTCCTTCACTTCCACACTGCTCTGCTCAACTTCATATTCTACTCTAGTTGCTACTTATCATCAATCATCTCATCATATCATATGATAAAGGAAAATGTCATTTTTTTATACCAAGTCCTAAAAATAATTTCTTGATTCAATTCGTAGACCTTCTTAATTAATTATTATAGGACCACAATAAGAACACATTACACTTAGCGATAACATTAATATTCCACCTTGCAACTTGAATAACTTTCTGTACATGCAATATCATGACAAGAAAACTTAGCCATGTCATCTCCAATATGTCTTCTTTATGTCCTCAACCTTGATTCATAGAATAACAACTCTACTAAGAGATATAACAAGTTTACTAGAACATGCCTCTATAAACTCTATCTCAAAATAGGCATTACCAAAACTTACATAACTTCTTCTAGACTTATCATTTCTACTTTTGACATTAATTACATATACCAAATACTCAAAAGTATCTCACATAACCTTTTATAGTTATAATACTCAACTAGTCATCTTTACCAACTTAATCTTTCCATTGTTCTTCTGTTAGATACCACAGAAAATTGCTATGTTGACATCAATGACAAACTCAGTCATGAATGTAACATATCATCATAGTAACATATCTACAATACTCCCCCATAGGAATATCATTAGCATTCATGCTTCCAAAAATTCTACAATAGAAATGTGTGTTATAATTTCTCATTATGGTTAGTAGAAAGAGGGCAAAAAAGCATTAATTTCAATTTAATTTCTTATATTTAAGAGACTACATCTATGTCTCCTCAAGATTATGTTGGAAACTAAAATTGGAACAAATGTTATGTTGTCATTGATGTCAAACCTATTGGTAAGAAAATTTTTTATATGAACTAAGTGTCATATATATATGATTGATGAAGAGGATTTGAGAAGTTGGTCATAAAAAAAATATCTAGAAGAAAGGTTGAGTTATGAAGAGGAAACTACAAATGGACACTTGATTAGTTGGACTTTGACAAGATAAAGTAATTGTTTAAATCATGTTGCAAGTGGAGAAGATAGTCACTCTAAATCCTTGAAGAAGTAATCAAAGATGGACTGAATGCATAGGCTTGATTGAGAAATAGAGAAGAAGATTAAGGAACTTGAAGTATGTTATGGGTGATGCTAGTGTTGACCGAGCCACAATAAGTTCCAAGAAGAATTAGTGTTGACCAAGCATCAGTATTAACCGAGTGACATTTTATGTGCTAGGAAATAAATTTAGTAGTGACCAAGTAAACCAGTGATGACTAAGTGTTAGAACATAGTGTTGGTAGAGGAACAACATTTTAATAGTTTTTGAAAAATTATAATTTATAGATGACTAAGTTGATTTCTAGGTATATGGAAAGCATGTTGAAGATAAGGATCAATGAGTTGGATCATTTAATTCCAAAAAAGGATGAGGTAAGTGATTTAAGGAATGGATTCCAAGAGAATTTTCTAGAAAAGAAGAGGATACATAAGATGATGATCAAATTCATTGTATGTGTTGAATCTATTCATTAACCCTAAGATCTATGTTGATGTTTAAGCAGAAAAAAAACCAGAATTACATATTTAAGGAGGTATAAGGGCCCAAGTTACTTGTATGTGTGTGTGTGTGGAGTCAAGGTTAATAGTTGGAGTAGTTGTTGATGTTACTGACTAGCGAACTTGAGTAGAAGGTTGAGAAGAGTAGTAATTGGTTGAAGAGTTACCAAGAAAATGAGAGACTAAGATGAAAGGAAGGCTAGCTAGTGAATGAGTGTATGTTGGCCAAACTAAAAGTTGTATATGCAAAGTGATTTGTACTTGGAAGATCATAACTTTTTGTTACTTTCTAACCATGGTAAATAATATTTGAAATCCTTTAATCAAGGTTGACCTAATAGTCATATGTAAATCCTTTAATCAAATTGGCATTCTAATGGAATGTTCTAAAGTTCTCTAACAAGGCCACTCCTAATAGGGTGATTAAATCCTTTAAAAATGTCACATTTAATAGTGTGTCTTGTAACCTTTAACAAGGTTGGCTCCTAACAGAGCTCACTTCAAAAGAGAGAAAAATAAATGACATTTTGCTGGTGGTTTTTTCCAAATCAGGTTTCCATGTTGAATCCTAGTGTCAAACTTGTGTGGATGTAATTTATGGTGTTTTACTTATTAATGTTTATATTTTACAAGTCTACTATATTTAGGACAGTGGACTATTAGTTGATGTTACTAAAAGTTGACTAAAGTGACCGAGCTATTAGATGTTAAGATCTGAAATTGTTTAAGTGATTGTTTGTTAAATTGGTACATTTGGACCTTGGATAACTAATTCACACCCACCTCCCTCTCATTTATTCTAAACATTCTAGAAATTGGTATCAAAGAATTGGTGCTTGTAGAGAAAAGTTTGAAGGTACTCAAAGCTAAAGATCATGATGTATAGAAAGGAGGTACCAAAGTTGAGCAAAGAGAATTTTCTTGCATGGCAAAGATTGATGAGGTTGTATATAGATAGTATTGATGAGGTTGTATATAGCTAGTATTGATGATGTTGCACTAGAGTTTGTAGATAATGCATATGTGGAGATAACAACAATCCCTTTGACCACTCAATAATTAAAAGAAAAGAAAGAACACAATCAGACAATGTTGGAGATTTCTTCAGCCCTAAGTTATGTTGAGTTTGATGAAAAAAAGATTGCAAGAATGTAAAGGAAATGTGAGATAAACTAAATACCATATATGGAGTAGATGATAATTTCATGAGAGCCAAATCAAAAATCTTGAGAGATAAGTTTGATGAAATGAGAATGGCAGAAGGTGAGAATATGGTTTAGTATTGTACAAGAATCAAAGAGGTGTTCAATGATATTAGAGGTGCTAATGGAAATATTGAGGATGAAATAGTAATAAGCAAGGTAGGGAGAACTCTACTTCCTATTTATGCTATTAGGGTTTCTACAATACAAGAACTAAGATGTACTATAGGTAATACTCTAACCCTGGGGTGTCATTGGTAGGCTTACTACTTCTAAGATGTATAATTTTGATAACTACACTCCTACTACTATTGGAGTTTCTTTTAAATCACAACTAGTTCTTAATAGGAAAGGAAAAGGAAAACATGTGAAAAGTGACAGTGATACTTTTGATGATGAACTTGAGGCATTCATGGGCTACAAGACTTGGAAGAGGCAAAGGAAAATAAAAAGATAAACTTCCTATAATCTATTTTTCACGTAACAAAGTTGGTCATGTTGTTGCAAGATGTCCTAATAGAGAGGACCTGGATGTGAGAAAGGAATGCAAGTATAGAGGTATAAGAGATGATCGAGACAACAAGAGAAACAAAGACTACAAAGACAACGGTAAGAAAATTTATTATATTGCTGAAGAAGAAACTGATACTAAATATGAAAGTAATGATGAAGAAGTAGTCTATGGTGCTATGAAAGAAAACTCTAATGAAGATGAGAAAACTACATTAATCTCTTATCTGAATAAAATTGATAGATGGGTAAATTATAGTGATCGTTATAATCACATGACTAGTGATAGACGTAAATTTGAGAACATCAAACCATACAAGGGTAGTTGTGTTAAATTTGGTAATGATATTCCATGTCTTGTGAAAGGTAAAGGATCAATACAATTGACTGATAAGATCAAATGTGACAATGTCTATTGGGTTGAAGGACTTAACTATAATTTGTTGAGGTTTTCATAATTATACAAATCAGGTTACAGAGTTGAATTCCATCAAAGAAAAGCATATATATGATATTAACGGTACACTGATTGGAAGTGGTGAACAAATAAGAGGTAACTTGTTCTATCTAGATTTATCTAATAAGACATGTTTGTTTGCACAATATGAAGATATTTGGTTATGGCACAAGAGGTTATGTCATGTAGATTTTGACAATTTGGTTAGTATTAGTAAAATGAAAAGAGTAAGAAGTTTTCCAAAACTAAAGAAACCTGATAATGTTATGTGTAAACAATGCCAATTGGGAAAAATGACAAAGTCTAGTTTGAAGAGTAAGGCATATTCATCAAATGATATTTTGGAATTGGTTCATATTGACTTATGTGGACCTAGTGGTGTTCAAAGCTACTCTGGAGACAAATATTTAATATTGTTTATTGATGACTACTCTAGAATTATGATTGTGATATTTCTTAATGAAAAATATGATGCTTTTCATTTATTTAAGTGGTATTTGACCAAAGTTGAAAAGGAGACAGGGATGATTTTTAAGTGCTTGAGATATGATAGAGGTGGTGAATTCATTTCCAATGAATTTAACATATTCTACAATGAAAAAAGAATTGAAAGATAGATGTCAACACCTAGGACCCCTCCTCAAAATGGAATAGTTGAAAGGAGAAACAAATGTATCATAGATTTTTTTAGAACATTGATGATGGAGATAAATGTGTCACATAAATATTAGAGAGCAGATGTAAGTATAATAGTTTATACTCTAAACACGGTACAAGTTAAGAAAGGTACAAATGTTACACCTTTTCAATTATGGTACGGGTATGCTCATAATGTAAAGTATTTCAAAGTTTTTGGAAGAAATTTTTACATACTTAAAGATAATAGAAATGGAAAATTTGATGATAAAAGTGATGAAGACATATTCCTAGGATATTCCACCTAGAGAAAAGCTTATAAGTGTTCGAACTCTAACACTAACAAAGTTGATGAGTGTTGGTTAATAGTTTGTTATCCTATTAGATTTTATAATCTTGACTCTTTGATACCCAATGCTTGGAGATACAAAAGGATGTTTACCAACAAATGGGTCAGTGTATGTATTCTATCACTTCACTCTGAATTGACTAGGTATAGCTCCCTATGATTTGTAATGCTATGCAATGAATATGTTTTTATGAGATCAAAAGTCTTGACATTATAAGCTCTTTACCTAAGAGTAGTAAAGGATAACCAAATTGTTTTTAGTCACAAATGATTTAGGAAAAATAAATTTGGACAACCTATCACACCCAATGGAATGGTTTTAATTGACTATCTTAAGATTTTTAACTCTTACTTCTATTCAAAATGCAGTATTAACCATCTAAATGCAAAGACAGATGGAAAAAGAGATGCACATGAGGGAAAATAGAATTACTTTGACTACCAAACTTGAATGAAATAGAATTCAGCAAGTTACTAATAGATTCACACACATCTATTTTTCAATTTCTGATGAAACTTTCTAACATGATATGAAATGAACAAGAGAGGAAGGAAGATCATATATGAATAAAGTAAATGGAATCACTTCTACTTCAAATATCAAAATGAAATGGAATCCACCTAATTATCACAAGGTCACATATAATTGTCCTTCAACTCTTAATGCAAAACTAATCTAAGAATGGGCAACAGAACATGACAAGCAAATAGGGTAAATGGAATTACAGACCAATTCACCATCAAGTTTGCCAACCTTTGTATTGTCAAATGAGATTATATTTATAGTTCTCTATCATTTCTTAATTTTGGCAGAGCAATAGTCATATAGTAGAAAATAAAATAAGAATAAAATATGAAATTATCCAATCTGAGTCATAATATGAGCATGTGGTATCTCTTCTACTAACGATTCTGAATCTATGGTTTTTCTAGAAATACTCAATAACTATTCTTCTTCATGTGATCTCATAAAATCATGTAGAAAATCATTTATTCTTCATCTTCTATTGTTTCGCGCCAAACCTATGCATTTCATATTCCAACAATTACTGCATTTTCAAATTCTAGTCATCAATTTTAAATTAATGATCACAATTAAAATGTTATGACCTTCCTTTACAACTTCCTCTGTAGGTCCCTCAATGTATACATGTCGTTCCATCATTTTGTCACATAGATTATTTTCCTTACAACTTTGCATAGTGAGATACTGGCAAATGTAGATCCATCTCCAATCTGATAGTGTTCATTTAAATATTTTAACTCATTGATTTCCCTTTGCATCATGGGTCTATTTGTTCCATGTGTTTGATCATCATTATGTCACTATGAAATTTCTTCTGACAACTTCACGTAGCGAGATGGTGACAAAAGTAAATCCATTTTCATCCAACAGCAACAACAAAAGATATTAAGTTTATGTTTGCTTTGTAGCGCAGGTCCACCTTCCAATTATATACCTCATGGCATACATGTGACAATACTTTATTAACCAAAGAATCTAACATTGGCCTATCTATACCCCATGGAATATAATGGGCCCATTAAGACATGTGTTAATCCATCATTATGTCGCTACAAATAATGATTGAGAAAAATTTTATAGTGACATAAAGATGATTATAGATCTTGTAAGATCTAACAGCTGAAGGCATCTAACTTTTGAGTAATATTTAAATGGGACCTCATTTGATAGGTAAGCATTTAGACTTTTCAACCAACCAATAACATACACTCTTTCATTCAACTAACTTTTCAGCTTTGTGACATATATGTGTGGGTTAAATATTAACCATCAATTTCATTTCAAAAAGAGTCATACCACCTTTGACTTGATTCTTTCACCATTTTTGCATTTTTGAGTGCTCACTCTGTATTGAATTCAACTGATCTTGCTTCTAACTTATTCTTACAATTTGTATATCAATCTTCTAGCCTTAGTTTTCAATGTTCTCTACTGTGTTTTCTTTAAATATGCCTATGATCTCTTTTAAGTGTATTCTTCTTTTAGATATATACTTTTGACCATGAAATTAAAAACTCTCAAAGATTTAGAAATGTTTTCATGAAGAACTACTTCATAACATGAATCATTATCTTCAACATGATTAAAAACAAATCAATATAATTAGCATAATAGCTAGACCTTCTTCTCATCAAGATTATTCATAACAAAACCTCCAAACCCTAATCACCTAGCTTTGGACTAATACTTTTCTCATATGATTCCTACATTAGGTTGACTCAAAAGAATGATGAGAAGAAATATCATCTTATAGGTAGTCTAGACTCAAGACATTGACACTTAACTTGACTCAAAACCCTAAGGCAAAAGATATGAACTAAAACTTGGGCAACAATGAGTATGCTGAAAAGAATGAAGTTGAATTTAAGACATGACCTAAAGACTATAGTTCATTCATATATGTGGATGATAGTACTCCTAGCACCCCACTTGAACTAATGAACAAAGTTGAAAATCTACAATAGACTAGGAATGTTGAGTTGCAACAACCAAATGTTGAGCAACATACTATGGATGTCATGCAATAGTGAAATGATGTTGAGTAATAGATAGAGGAAGTTGAACATCATGAAGACAATGTCAAACATATAGAACATGAACTAGAACCTGAACCAAAGAGAAATAATGAGCTTGAAATCATTTTTCAAGATGAACCAGTTGAAGAAAAAAGAAGAAAACAACCTATGCTAGCCAAATATGGGAGAAGACATCATGCACTTGAGAAAATCATTGGAGATAAAGAATTTGGTATTATGACAAGAAAAAGACTCAGAAGTGATACATGCTTACTTTTTGAGTTTACGCCTAAATATGTGAAAGATGCTTTGGAGAATGAGGATTGGATACAAGAAATGAATGAAGAAATTGAGCAAATTGAAAAGAACAAAACATGGACATTAGTACCTAAACCTAAAGAAAAAAAATTTATTGGAACAAAGTGGGTATTCAAGAACAAGCTGAATGAAAATGGTGAAGTCACAAAGAATAAGGATAGATTGGTATGTAAAGGATATGCACAAGAAGAAGGTGTTGATTATGGGGAAATATTTGCCCCTATAAATGGACTAGGAGGAGTTAGAACATTGCTTGCATATTCTTCTTATAAAGGATTTAAGGTATATCAAATGGATGTCAAATCTACATTTTTGAATGGGATACTTAAATAAGAAGTGTACATAGAGAAGCAAGAGGTATTTGTGGATCCTAGTAAGAAAAATACGGTGTGCAAGTTGCACAATGCTCTATATGTTTGAAACAAGCCCCTAGAGCATGGTATGGAAGACTGCATAACTATTTGGTGAAGATTGGATTTGCAAGAACTAATGATAGCAATAATCTATACTTGAAAATTGGCAAGAACAATGAGGTATTACTATTTGAAATTTTTATTGATGATATCATATTTGGAGGCAAGGAAGCATTATGCAAATCATTTACTGATGAAATGAAAAAGGAATTTGAAATGTCAATGTTTGGTTAGATCAATTTCTTTATTGCCTTACAAGTATATATCAAGGAGATACTAAAAATTTATGGAATGGAAGATTTAAGAACAATTAGTAAATCTATGGTTACTAGACACAAATAATTTAAGAATGATGATTCTACTGATGTGAACTACACATTATATATATATCAATGATTGAAAAACTATAATACATTGTTCATAGTAGACCTTTATTACATTATCAATTGGGATAATTATAAGATATTTTGCAAGTCCTAAGGAAAATCACATGATGGTGGTGAAAAGAATATTGAGATATCTAAAAGGAATAGAAGACTATGGATTGTATTACAAGAAGAATTATTAGTTTGAATTGAAGGTATTTACTAATTTTGATTGGATAGGAAATGTTGAAGATAGAACGAGCACAAGTGGAAAGGCCCTTTCCTATCGTATGTCTACTCTAGAAGATCTGACTAAACTCTCTTTTAACTATTCCTAAATATGGCATGATTTTAGAATGGGGATTTTATTTACTATCTGGAAAGAGAGTAATGAAATTTTATTCTCTCACAAATTTCTTGATATAAATGTTACTATGTATGCTAAAGTATGTATTTGTAATAATTTCATGATGTAGATTCATGTACAAACCAACAAGGTGGGACTAGAGGTAGCCCATCTACAAGAGCTTTTTTCTCACTATGCCAACATTGGTTGAGGATCTCAAGCATTGGAAGGTGGGGAACCAACCACTGATAACCCAGCTTGGGTTTATAACTAGTCAAAGGAGTGGTAGGATACCACTTCTAGTCCTTCCACCATTGGTGAGATTATTGAATACCAAGCTTGTACAACATATGGGGAGGCACTACATAAACTAGAAGATTAATTATTTTTTGATCTGGATGGTTGAATTAGAACAATACTTGCAAGTCCTTTCATGAGAGAAGATTCATAGTAATTCTAGAAAAGAGATAGTTGGGTGTCCTAATTCCCCATCTAAATAAGTGTAGAGTACTAGCTCCTTGAATCTTAGCAAGGGGCACACCTTGGACAAAAAACAAAGGAGACCACCACAAGTTTTGATGGTTCATGGAGAGCCCATCTCTGAGCCCATTTTCATCCTAGTGAAGCTAAGGCTTAATGGCTTCCCAAGTTTTACAAATGCTTTTAGCAACAAATATGCCTTGAATTTTAACTAGTTCAATGATCACAAGAAGGGTTTGAAATTTAATCCCCTCCCAAGCTAGCTAGTTAACTAGAAAGCCTAAAGAAATATAGTGATGCAACAAAATTTTCTAGGCCTCATCATTGGTGAGAGCCTGAATGACCCATTTAGCACAAAGGGTAGTACCCTTTTTTTTTTATTAGAAAGAAACCCAAGACCATTAGGGTCCTTGGGTAGACAATAGAAGTCCCATGCCACTTTGTGAAAGCCATGATGTGATGCATCAAAGGCCTAGAGGAAGTCCCTCAAGAGGTATTCAACCTTGAGGTGTGAGGCTTTGGATGGGATCCAGCAAGAGGAATAGTAAACATGTGTAGCAACTAGCACTTTAGAGAAGATCTAAAATTTCCAAGCAAGGGAAAGAGGTTTGATGATCCAATAATCCAACTTCTTCTCTATTTGAGCCACGACCACATTCCACATCTCCACAAGGGAGGCTTGAAAGGAAAAGGGGATTCCCAAAAAGTAAAAAAAATCATCATGTTGCACCTATTTCCACCCATATCATTGAATTCATTGAGGGCCTAGCAAGAAGGATTATGTATAACAAAGGGTCTTATGTCATTGAATAGCAGACCCTGAGGCAAGGTAGAAAGTATCCAAGAATTGCAAGGTGTTGGCAATATTGTCTTCATCTTCAAGAAGGATGAGAAAAGAATCATTTGGAAAATAGTCATTCACAAGCTACACAATGGAATTATGGAGGGGTAGGTCATGCATGAGGCCCTCAGAGATGGCATTGGCAAGAAATATCCAAACCCTTCAGCAACCAAAACATAAAGAGAAGGTGTCAAATGGCAACCTTGACGAATAGATCTATAAAGCCCAAAGGCTTCAGACTGACAACCATTAATGGTAATAAAAGCAAAGGCATCCCTAAAAAGCATCTAAACTTACTACAGGAAAATTGGACCAAACTCCAAGGCTTAAAGCATGGCCAGAATGAAAGGTCATTCAATTCAATAATAAGCTTTAGCAAAGTCAATCTTAAGAAACTAGGTCGGATGTTTGGACTAACAAGCCCACTCCATACCTTTCCAAACAACAATAATATTATCTAGAATGTACCTAGACTTGATGAAGCCAGTTTGTTTAGGGTGAACAATTTCCATTAGTAGATGCCTAATTTTGAGGGAGAGGGCCTTGAAAATGATCTTGTAAGAGATGTGTTCAATAGAGTAATGGGTATCCAGTTGCATATGTCTTTTGGATCCCCAACTTTATGTATGACCTTAATATTTCTATATTAATTACGTTGCCTAAGGAATGAGAATTATAGGCCTCATGATAAACCTTAAGAAAATCTAGACCAATATCATCCCATAAAACCTTGTAAAATTCACAACGAAAGCCATCACACCCAAGGGCTTTATCATCAACCATGGAGAGGATAGCCTCCTTGAGATCAGCAAGTGTAAGCTTCTACTGACAAAAGGCATATTTCCCAAGGGCAAACCTATTAGGAGTGGCACCAACATAGGCTTGTAGAGCTTGGTCACATGTAGCAAAAGGACCCTATGCAGTGAAAACCTTTTCATAGTGGTGCAGAAAACCCTAGATGATATTTGTACACAGTGGAAAATTGTGTATTCATGAGACTTTAATTTGAGTGTATGAGAGTGAGTTAATATAAAGAATATGTAGCAAATATAAATGAAACAACTCTCTCAACTCAAGAGCATCTCATTCTCTCCCTAACTATGATGGCTAATTTTTTTTTAGATCAAGCATCTTAGTGACATCCTAGAATGGGATATTGTATAACTGACATGAAATGTTGCAACACTAGCATGAACATACAAACTAACATGAACATGCAAATGAAATTATGAACTAAAATAACAAAGCACAGATATGATATTTCTCTATAAATAAAGATCCTAAAAATGGTAATGAAAAAAATGATAATAATAATGCATATGCTTCTCTCAACAATGAACTATAATACCAATGCCTAAAAACTTGATGATTTTGCTCTAGAAATGCCTTGTGTTTATAGATGTTTCAAAGGGATTGGGGTTAAGTTTGGTTTTTACCAAGGGTAAAGGTTAAATAATAAAATAATAATATCCATGAACTCATTTTGAATAAAATATTCATTATGGAGAATCCACTCAATTATAAAATTATTATTTGAATAAAATAATAATATCCATGAAACCCACTTTGAATAAAATATTCATAATGGAGAATCCACTCAATTATTAAATTATTATTTGAATAAAATAATAATATTCATGAAACCCACTTTGAATAAAATATTCATAATGGAGAATCCACTCAATTATTAAATTATTATCTGAATAAATTAATAATATCCATGAGACCCACTTTAAATAAAATATTCATAATGGAGAATCCCACTTCAAATATTAAATTATTATCTTGGGTCCATTTTGAATAAAATATGATTTTCATGATCCCACTTTGATTAAAATATGATTTTGGAGATATTTGAATATAAAATTGATTTTTGAGGATAAATGCCCATTTTAATTTGTTTAAAATTGGATTTCATGTGTAAATTTCAAATGGGTTCAAATAGTTGATTAATTTGAATTTTTGATTTAATTCAAATTTGATTGATTTATCCTCAACTCTTTAAAATACATATAATTTTAACCTTAAAACCCTTGCTAATTCGATGAAAGCCATGATTAAAAGATGTGCCCAATCTTAGGTGTCTACAAATGCCCCTCTTTGAACAAATATGTGTAGCATATTGGTTCAAAGAATGCTCTTGAATCATTTGGTTTCGATCCAAGTTGAAAAACCTGATATATGATGATTTGGAAAAAAAACTTGGATGTCCTGGTTTGATTGGCTAGAGTAAAATGGATTGAATGGTTGAAGAACTTGGAAGAGAAACTTAGATGATGATGGTTGATATTGATATGTTGCCCCCTCAGAAATGAAATTGGAAAGATCCAATTGTATTTCTAAAAAATGATGATAAAAAGACTATAGAACATGATAAGAGTGGGTGCACTAAAGAACTAGATCACACAAAAACCTGAAATAACATAACAGTGTAATCACCAAGTGATATGAAAGATCAGTCAAATAGGTCAAATAGATGAAATATTCCCATCTTATAATTTAGAGTTGGGAAAATGAACATGTCTTGTCTCAAGATATAGAGTAGGACAAATAACTGGTCCAAGATAGAACCAATAGTTGGATATCTAAATGTGGTTGACTTAGAAAAGTGTAGGATAATCACTTGTAATGAAAAACTGATGCAATTGTTTGGAAATTTGAGTAAACAAGCCTATGGACAAAAATTCAGGTGGTCTAGTGTAGATATTGCACATAGCAGAGATTAAATATGATGTGGTTGATTTGGATGAATCTAGTTCAAATGATGGTTTCATCAATAAAACTAGAAAGAAGGCAATGCATTATCAAATGCGAAGAGATGGGATGGATGCAATGGTTCAGAGATTGGTGTAGTAGAAATAGGATATAATTCCAATGAATTAGGTGGCACCAATCATATGAGGTATGTGATCAAAAGATGAAGGCATGGATGTCTTTAATGAGTAAGAATTTACAAATCAAACATAGATTATTTTGGTTCCCCTAGTGATAGGATCCAATGATGACAATGGATAGATTATTTTGATTGAGCATGGATGCACCATTGGGTTTGATGATGAATCAGGGATAAGGGAATTTAATTGGACACATTGGTAGACTAATGATGTTGTTGTTGAGCAAGATAGTTTCTTTGATATCAAGTGTCCTTGGGGTCATGAATAGAGGGTAAACCTCAAATTTTATACCAAACCTTTGAAAATAACTTTTGGATGAGGCCAAATGAGAATTGAAGGAATGAAATGAAAACCTAGGCAACATGAAATGTGATGCAAACCTAAGTTATGAAATGCAACTAATTGTCACTTTTTGTGAAGTGATGCCTTTTAATTATCATCATTGAGCACTAAAAATATGTATTAGTACAATTACCATTGGTTCAACCATGACAATATGAATACTTTATCATTCCAAACAAACAAAAAGAAAACTATGTACAAGAAAGAAAACTATTCACATTATGTACAATTTTGACAATAAATTACAAAATTGTCACAATATTTAACAAACACTACAAATAGAACACAAAGAAAGACCCAAGATTGCATCCCAGCATCTCTAGTCTCAGACATCATTGACTCTCTAGAAATCATAGCATAAGAGAAAAGAAGAATTTATCAATCCTTTGTAGTCATGGTTGTGTTTGAAGCAAGTGTAATATGCAATAAGTTGTACAATAAAATGGGAATGTGGTCCCCACCTGGAAGAATAAAAGTTGTGATAAAAATAGTGTAAGTATTTATGTTTGTGCACGCACATTGGATTTGACTTAGTGTATGACAGCTCACAAAAGGTATTGCATTTAGAGTGTTTGTTAAAGTGTATTTGGTGTTAGCATTTGTGAATGACAAATAGGAGTGTAGATGGGAAGCATCTTTTGGAAGAATCAGTATTGTCATGCAGCTGTCAAAAGGCATTGTATTCTCAAGTGGTAAGATATGGTTGGTTGTTGTGTGATTGTTATATGTCATGAGATGTGCAAAAATCAATTAGTATGGCATTATTGCACATCATTTGTGAGAAAGATAGTAGACAACTCACCTGCTCCCAATAAGTCAGTCCCGTGTAGTAGAAGGTATTGAGAGTTTTTACCATAAATAGGTGAGCGATATCCATTGATCTCATAGTGCATTTGAGTGATTAACAAATGTAAGAGAATCTTGAGAAAATAATTATCTATTTGAAAATTGTAATTGCAGACTTACAAGAGCATGCACAAAAAAAAATTGATTCAGTAGAGGTGGGAACTATAGGATGGGTTGAAGATAATAGTGAAATCCTGGTGGACAAAAAGTGGCTAAGTAGGTAGAGGAGGAGAGCAAAATGTAGTCGCCAAGAAGCAAGTGGAGCATCCTCTCATTGAATTATGTGTTAGTGTGAGTGGAAACTGGAAGAGGCAAGCCAATGTGATCCAATTTGAGAGCAAATAGAAGAAAAAGAGGAGGATCCTACTTTGCTACAGATGTTATCTAAAAGTGCAACACAAATTGCAAGGCAAGATGAGATAGTAGAGGAGACTAGATCTCCAGGTGAGCAGACACAACTAGAAGATAGCAATGTGTGTGTCTTCTTTACAGATAGCCAGCCACAAGATCAAACACCAATGGAAGAGACTACCCCAGTTATAGAGAAAGGTCCTATGGTGAAGATAGTGGCATCACCATAATGGCATCAAAAGAACATACTTGGGGGAATGATTGACTTATCTGTAGAGAAGGTGAGCAGTTTTGTCATGTCTTCATTTCATCCTTTTAGAGAAGCACAACTTGGTATCATCTTGCAACAAGTTCATGATGTAGACATGGAAATGCAAGTGGAGTTGAAGAAAGCATTGGAGGCTGAGACAAAGCAAGCTGATAATGTAGAGAAGATGCAGAGTTCTTTCAAGGTTTGATTGAGAGAGCTTAAGAAGATAGAGCATGAGAGGAAGTGAAGCAAGTGGAAGCAACACTATTAGTAGAATGAGCATGGATAGATACTGTAGAGGCATCTTTGGTAGTAGAGTGGGAATTTCTGAACAAATTTGAAACAAGATGGTGTTGTTACAAGCTCAAGTGGAAGCATTTTGAGAAACTATGGCAAAGACTAATGCCATAGCATACTGATCACAAGATCAATTAAAGGTTTCCAATGTAAGGACTACCCACCTCATGAATCATATGCATGAATTAAAGCATGAGAGGGAGTCCTAGAAAATGACTGCGAATACTTATAAGGTAGAATGAGACATTGCTCAACAAGTGGTAACACTATCTGGGGCAGCAAAATTGTAGGAAAATATGAATGAAGTCGAGGAGAAGTCAGAGAAGTTGGCACGAGAGGTAGCATACTACATGAGATCGTACCATCACGCGGTCCCCCCAAAGAATAGGAGAGGGATATCCTTTCAGATAGGATGTTTATGACACAGATGAATACTTTTCTAAGATGTGTCCATATCTCGATTCTGATGTGTACTACCTCTCTTGTTTTCAGTTTATACCTTGTCTATTTTGAGTTGAGAGATACTTGATGCTCTTATTGTTATTTCTACTTTGAGTTGACCTGAGGGTTAGATGTTATACTTTGATTCAGTACCATAGGTGCTTTACTACTATATTTTTTAATTTATCATATTTTCATGTGGATGCTATTTTGAGATGATAGTAGATCTATGATGATATCTAGTTATATGGTTTATTGGACATATTTGTTGATTATGTTATGAGCTAGATTTTATGTTATGGTTATTTACTTCATTCATGTATCTTTACACATTCTATGAATGCGAGTAGTGTAAATGGATTAATTAGTTATTTAATGCATTAATTACTTCAACTATTATTTTATATGCAATTGCACTTGATCATGTGTTTTACTATGCAAGATTTACATCCCTGGCAGTAGCACATGGAGTTATTGATTCAGCTATTCATATTTTACCAATGTTGTCCATGTATGGTTGATGTATCCTTATTTTAATTGTTTTAAATTAAAACCTTCTAGTGATTAGTAAATTCAAACTCATCTACATTATGTGATTAGACTAGTGAGCATGTTTGTACATTTAGAGGTTTGCTCTATCGCAAAAGTGTTAAGTGATTTTCTGTGATTTTGGGTTTTCGGGTTTTAAATCTTTTTAGATTTAATTTTTGGCTACTTTTCCTTAAGTGAATTCCCATTATGGAGAATAGCCTATTTTCATTTAGGTCAATTCAGAGTTTAGCTACTCTAGTTGGCTATTTTCCCTAATTGACTATTCACTCAAAAAGTGAGTAAGTATTGAAAAAGTAATTTTATTATTCACTTCACTTTTTGAAATAGAAAATTTTGAGAGCTTTTTGAGAATCCTCTTCTAAAGGATTTGAATTCTATTTTTTATGGGAGCTATAAGTGTGAGTTTTTTGAGGTCAATCTCATTGGATCTAGTTCAGGGAGTTCTTGCTTTACCGTCACTTTCAGTAGTTTCGGTGAGATATTTATTGTATTCTATGGGTTTCAATTTTTGCCCCTTTTTTTGTCAGGTAGGGCCTTCCCATTTTGTTGTTCTTTCTCCATTTAGCTTCTATTTCTTGTAGCAATATGTTAAGAGGGTGAGAACTAGTATTCCCCTCCATTTCTATTTATTAGTTCAGCCCAGTTGGTCAGGTACAAATGTTTTCCTCATTTTAGAATGGAGTTTGGGGTTTTGAGCCATTATGTTGGTCATTTTTTCATTTGGTGTCTAAACTCATTTATTATTGGATTTTTAGGGTTTTTGTACCAAAGGTCAAATGCATTTTAATTTTTGAATTTTCTAGTTTTGTGGTTTTTACCTCATTTTGCATGCCACCCTATTTTCTTAGGTTTTCTTAGCATAATGTGGGTCATGGACCTAGATAATTCATTTGGATACTAGTCAGACTAGTATTGCACTTTTTATGTTGCATTGGGATACATGTCGCATCCATCCTCCTGAGTCTATTTTTAGTTGAGCAATTTTTTGTTTATATTCTCATCTAGTCCTTGTGTTAATTCTCATCTAGTCCTTGTGTTATGATCTTCATGATGATGGTGCACCACACACGAGTATGTGTACATACACTTGTCAGGTGACTTGTGAGTCCTAATCTTCTGTGGTACTTCTGAAAGTTATGATCATTGGGGTTAGGTTGGGAGCTTGCATGCCCACGGGCACTCATTATTGGATGAGCATGGGCAGGGAAGGGTAGCATATGGAGGGGGCTTCTATCTTGTAGCCTAGTGACCTTGTCCCATAGGGTTGGTGTGAAAAAGTTTTAAGTAAGTGATAATTAAATAAAACATTGGATGGTAATAAAACTTAAGATAATAAAATGTGTGTGCAGGGCCCTCCTTTGAGGATTTGAAATACACGATCTGAGCTTGGGCTTGTCGATGCCAAGTGACTCTCCATTATGTCAGCCCCTACTTAGTAGCCCTTTGAGTGGCTAACTAGGACCTATAGTTATGCATTGTTTATGTCTTAGTTTCAGTCATCATATTGTTTAGCATGTGTGTTAGCCATGGATGTTTTCTTTGCATGTGTTTTTGGTTGGATCATTATCTCCATCAGCACAGTGAGTGTGGACCTATGGATGCCACATGGTTGGGAAGCATAACTACCTTCACCATTGCTAGGGACCAGTGTACAGAGATAGTCTATTGTTCTAGCATGACCATTGTTGGATGTTTTCACTTAGTACTTCAAGTTCTGAAGTATGATTTCTTGTGATTTATGCTTTCATTAGGATGCTTGTATATCATGTTTAAATGATGTTATATTTGACACATTTCCTTATTATGATGATTAGCATGTGATAGGTGATGTTATCTACTTGTAGGATTATCTTATACTTTACTTCTAGCATGTTAGATTTCCTTATGCTTGTTGTAGCATGTGTTAGTAGTGATGTCCCTATTATGATAGTACTGATGATTTGATCAGTGGCTTGGGATGTTATGTGCGGGGGATGGCTAGGGCTCATGATGGTCTTATGATGCTATTGATGGTTGCGAGGAATTGTGTACTTAATTTATTTTTTCTATTCATTGTGATGTTATTTCCATTTACTACAATGTTGCTTTCAATACTCTGTGATGTTTCCCTTCTATTTTTTTCCTTTGCTATATGATTAGATGGTTAGATGTTATTTCCAACTTTCTATCTTTTAGATATGGTTCAAGTGTTCTTGCCTCAAAAAGTGGATTTGGTACTCCCCAGTGTAGAGGAATTCTTTTTCTAGTTTTCTTCATTTATTGTTTTCTGGCTTATTGTTCTAGATTCTTGCACAAAATTGCAGTTTCTTGCATGAGAATGCAAGTCCTTGCATGGCGTGGGGTTTCTTTGCACAGCTTTGCACTTCTTTGCATGAAACCCAACACCAGTCTATGCTGTTGAAAAGGTGTTTTCTCGCGTGGCATGGTGCACATCCTTGCATGGAAGGCACTTCCTCGTAGGGCATGTTGCACATCTTTGTGCAAAAACTAGTAGTCTCTAGGCCTCGCGCAAAAAATAGGGACTATCTAGGCTTGTTGAAGAAAAGTTTGGAAGTTTGTTTTGGATACCCTTTTTGGTTTTACACCTTCCCATTTCAAAATAGATTTCCTAAGGGGTTTAAAATATATCATTTAAGTATATACTTAAGATATATTTTAATATATGTGACAAGTCTTTTGAGATAGGTTCCAGATCTCAACAAGCTAAGATAAAGATTCTAGGAAATTTCAAGGCTTCTAGATTTCTGACTTAGCAAATTTTTAGGAGTTAGCTTTTGTCTTTTAGTTTGGTTGATCTCTTTTGTTTTTTTGGTTGTGTTTTGGTTAGTAGTGGCATTTGGAGAGTCATTGGTGTTTGGATGATTGTCAATCTTTTGTTGTAATCTTTGTGATCTATGTATGTTGTTGTTATGTGCACTTACATTTGTAAAAAAAATATCTTGCTCATATTTCATCCTTGTTTCCAAGGATCTTTGGGTGGGGCATTACACAATGGATAAAATCTGGGAAGGTGCAAGATTGACACTTGGAGCTTCATCATTTAGGATTGCACAAACAGGAATGCCCCCAACTAGAAATCCAAATATCCCACCTTCACAAGGAGGACATTGATGAGCATTGTACTGATGTTGTGACTTTGTGTATCGTGTGGTAGGAAGAATTTGTCAAAGTTGATTATGGTGGTCTCATGCCATATGTAGATGTTTTTGTGATTTTTGGAAAATGTTTTAAATGTTTTGGGAATTTTTGAAAAATATTTGAATCTTTCATAAATTTTTATGAATATTCGGATGTTTTTGGAATTTTTGAAAAATATGTGAATTTTTTTGGAATTTTTTGGTAAATATAATAGGAAAAAGGAACCATCTCTTATGTGTAATAAATAGTGAGTGCTCCCTAAAAGATGAGTATGAACTTGTGCAACAGTTGGGGAGTGGGAGTGAGTGAGGTGGTAAAAGTATGAAATGCTAACTCACAAAAGGTTGGTTGAACTTGATTGAGAAATTCTATATATATTGATAGTTGTTGAAGACAAGCGAGGACCATAATGAGAACTATTCTCTAGGAGTGCATCGAGATGGGAGCCTTATATGTTGGAAGAGAGCATTGAATAGTTGAAAGGCACATGGGGGGCTTGAAAAAGGGTGCTTGAAGCTGCCAAAAAGGTGCTTGGGCCTTGAAAAAGATGTGTAAGCCTTGAAAAATGCGCTTTGAGGGGTTTAGAAAGGCATTTTATCCTAAAAAGGTGTTTCGACCTTGAGAAAGGCATTTGAGGGGCCAAGAAAGACATGTGGGCTTAGGAAAGGACACATGAATGGCCTAAAAAGGCATGGTAGGCCAAAAAAGTGCTTTTGGCCTAAAAGGGCACTTGAGGACCCATAAAAGGCATGCCCTAAAAAGGAATTTGATGGCCTAAAAAGGTGTTTGAGGCCAAAAATGGCATGTGGGTCTCAAAAAGGTACTTGAGGGCCTAAAAAGGTGTTTGGGAATTTAAAAAGGCATTTGATAGCCTAAAAAGGTGTTGGAGGCCTAAAAAAGGTGATTGGGCCTATAAAAGGCATTAGAGTGGCCTTAAAAAGGTGCTTGGGGACCTAAAAAAGGTGATTGAACCTAAAAAGGTGCTTGAGGGACCTGGAAAAGGTGTCTGGGCCTAAAAGGCATAGGGAGGGTGGAAAGCTCTCACACTTACACTTGCTTATTATGTGCCCCCTATGAGGGGGTGATGAAAGAGTCAAACAGATATCTAGGCTTTTCGAATAGCATTGATATATTTGTTGCAAGGGTTCAGATCAATCATGGCCACTGCAACATAAATAAGACTAATAATTCATTGGGAATTAATGTTCTTAACAAGAGGAAAGAAGAGGGGATTCTATCAGGGCCTCTTGTGCTATTTGCATTACGCCAAATTTTCCAAAGTACAGCGAGATGTTTCAAGACATAACTACGCTCCTTCTTAATACCGTTGAGGCATTCTTATTATTTTGCCAAAATTAATAGAGCCATAAAGCATGTCATAAAATATTTAAATATTTTTCAATATAGTGGGCCTCACCATTGGTTTCATATAAAATTGGTTGAGGTACGCAAACCTATCCCGAAGGAGCAGCAATTATAGATGGACACCAATTCGACATGAAATCAATGGATCATCAATGTCAATAATCTATGCATGGTTAAATAGCCTATTTAAACCACAATGAGCCACGTTTGACTAGAATTTTGGGATGTTGTTAATTTTTTGGTATTTTTGGCTATTCTTGGCAATTATTACCCCTTTTTGAATGTTTTTGGCAATTTTTGACAATTTTTGAATGCTTTTGATAATTTTTTATAATTTTTGAATGTTTTTGATAATTTTTGACAATTTTTCAACTCGTGGGAGTGAGACGAGGATGTGAGTGAGATTTGTTGGAATATGGGGGAAACCAAGACCATATGGAGGCACCTAAAGAATCAAGAAGACCAAAAGGAGCCAAAAGTGGGCTTGGATAGCTATATGTGAGATGTAGGAGGCAAAAAGAAAGTTTGGGACATCGAATAGATTATTGATTGTCTCTATTTCTATGAACTATGTTGGATGCTAAGGAACCACTAAGCTATAACCCACAAGTGTTTCTCAATTGGTTATGTGTGAAATTAACTCAACTGTGCTAGGTAAGCCTTCGACTATCTTGATTATTTTTCAACATTGAAGAACTTGTGTTTTTTAGGGAAGTCTGAAGGTTTTACCTCTCATTCCTTTTCAAACTGAAGGTGGCATTTCTCACTTATTTTGTACCATTTATTTTACAGTCTTTTTTTATTTTTTTGAGTGTTTTCAAGATCTATTTCAGCTATACAATAGAATAATAGTACTAAGCATAAAAAAAAATTTAATGGATGCTATTGAGAGGTTCATGTAGTTCCATGCCATCAGAATTTGCCAACTTGTATGTTCTAGTCCTAAAGGATTCACTGATGACATAAGGACCTGTCCAATTAGGTTCCCATTTTCCTTTCTTTTCTCTCTCAGCTTGATTTTTTGGATTTTCTCTAAAAATTAAATCACCAACTTGGAAGACACATGCTTTGACCCTCTTGTTATAGTGTCTAGATAGCTTGTTCTAGACTTTGAGATGCTCATAAGCCATATTTTGGTGTTCCTCTAGAAGTTCTAGTCATTCAAGACGAGATATCATGTAGTCTTCATCAATCATCACATCATGCTAGGTGACCCTAAGGGAGGGAATTTTGAGCTCTAGTGGCAAAACTGCTTCACTCCCATAAACCAAGGAAAATGGTGTTGCCCCTATAGGAATCCTCACACTTGTGTGATAAGTCCACAGTATAGGATTCAATTGAATATGCCAATCTCTACCAGAGTTATCAACAATTCTTTTTAGAACATTGATCATGTTCTTATTGGTGGCCTCTACATGGCCATCTCCTTGAGGAAAATAAATGGAGGATGAATGATGAATAATATGGAATTTATCACATAGTTCATCAATAATTTGGTTCTTGAAATAAAGGGCATTATCTATCAAGATAGTGTGGGGTACTTCGAACCTTCAAATGATATGATTGAGGATTTGATGAACAAAGAAATTTGTTTTCCCGTACCATGCATGAGTGGGGTTGCCTCTACCCACTTGGTAAAATACACTATTGTTATAATTATCCACTTATGCCCACTAGAAGAGTGGGGATATATCATCCCAATCAGGTCAAAACCCCATTCATAGAAAGGCCAAGGTGTCAAAATTGGATGAAGTTCTTGAGTTGGCGCATGAATTAAGTTGCCATGTATTTGACATTTCTTACAAATCCTCACAAAGTCAACAGAATATTTTTCCATAGTTGGCCAGAAATACCTCATTCTAAGTATTTTCTTAGCTAGAGACAAACCAGTGGAATGTGACTCACAAACCCCCTCATGTATTTCTTTTAAACTAGTTTTTGACTCTTCATTCTCTAGACACCTAAACAAAGTTATGTCAAGACCCTTGTGATACAATGTGTCAGCTATGAGGGTATAATGAGAGGCTTGTCTTATGAAATTTCTCTTTTGATTTTGGGATTGGTGGTTAGGAAAAAGGTTATCTTGGAGGTATGCATAAATAGGTTCATACCAAGATGATTCAAGGGGTTCAAGAAGGCAAATAATGTGAGATTCAAGTAGGGAAAATGCAGGTTGAACCAACTGCTCTACCAAGAATTCAAAATGTTGATTTTTATCTAGTAATTGTCCAAGGTAGCCATAGCATCTATTGTTTTATTTTTCTCTTTAGGAATCTACTCAAATGTAATGGTAGTAAAAAATCCTTTGATTGCATCCACCATTTGTTTATAAGGTAGAAATTTATCATCTATTTGATAGACATCATTAACTTGGTTTATGACTAGCTGAGAGTCCCCATCGATGTCTATTATTTGTAATTTCCACTCCAATGCTAACTTGATGCCAATAACCAGAGCTTCATACTCAATCACATTGTTGGTGCATGGAAATAAAATCTTATAGGATTTTGGTATGGTGACTTCTTAAGGGATAATGAACAAAATTTTGGCCCCTGATCCATGATGTGTATAAGAGTTGTCAAAGTATAGTTTCCAAGTGACTAGTTCTAGCTAGAGAACATGCGCATCTAGGAAGTCTAACTCTATAGGATGAAATCCATCTAAAGGTGACTCTGCTAACTAGTCTATAATAACCTTCCCTTTGATAGGTTTCCTATCTATATATTCAATATCAATCTCACTTAGGATAATAACCCATTTTGCTAACCTCCTAGTTAATGTTGCTTTGCTTAGAAGATATTTCAACAAGTCTAATTTAGAAATGAATTTGACTTTGTGTGATAAGAGATAATGGCATAGTTTTTGGGAAGCAAAAACTACTACAAGGCATGCTTTCTCAATGAAGGTGTAGTTGAGCTCATAACCAACTAGGGTCCTACTGATATAGTAGATTGCCTTTTCTTTTCCTTGGTGGTCTTCTTGTGCTAATAGTGCCCCCAATGATTGTTCAGTTACTGAAACATAAAGCAATAAGGATTTTTTTGGAATAGGTGGCATTAAAATTGGTGGATTTAGAAAGCATTGTTTGAAAAAATTAAAGGCCATATCACATTGTTGATTTCATTGAAAGACTACACTTTTGTGCAAAAGATGGATAAAAGGGTTACATTTTTCAACTAATTGAGAGATAAACCTTCAGACTAATTGAAGTTGTACTTGTAAAGATCTTATATGGCTGATTTTTTGGGAGGCTTCATTTCTACAATAGCTTTTACCTTTTCTAGATCAACCTCTATCCCTTTGGTGGAGACAATAAAACCTAATAGTCTTCCAGACTTGACCCCAAAGGCACACTTTCGTGGATTAAGTCTAACCTTGAAGGCCTCTAACCTTGTAAAGACCTTATCCAGAATAGAAAGGTGTTCTTATCTAGTGTGTGACTTAACAATAATATCATCCACATACGCTTCCATTATCTTGTGAATCATGTCAGGGAAAATGGTAGCCATTGCTCTTTGATAAGTGGCTCCTACATTTTTCAAACCGAAAGGCATGACATTCCAAAAAAATGTTCCTTAAGAACAAGTGAATGTTATCTTTTCTTGGTCTTCAGTAGCTATGTAGAGAATCTATCCATTAAGGAAAACATAGAATGACTTGTTGTCAAGTCTACAATAGTATCAATGTGTGGTAATGGGAAATCATCTTTGGGGCATGCCTTGCTTAAATCTAAAATCAATGCAAATCCATATGCTACCATCCTTATTTGATATTGGAAGAATACTTGATATCTAGGATGCATAGGCTAAGGGTCTTATGAACCCTGTTTGAAGAAGTTTCTCTAGTTCTACCTTGAGTAGTAATGGAATGTGAGGATGCATTTTCCTTAATTTTTGCTTCACAAGTTTTTCTCCAGGGTCAATGTTGAGATAATGCAAAATCAAGTTGGGGTCCAAACCTGGCATGTCAACATATGACCATGCAAAATTTATTTGTCTTTGTGTAAAAAAATCTATCAAAATTTCTCTTTCAAAAGATGTTAGAGAGATTTTGAGATGGATAAATTTGGGATCTTCAACAGTTCCAATGTTTACCTTCTCCATTGACTCAATTAAAATTGGAGATCTTTCCTCAAAATGGTGAGGTAATGTATCAATGGTCCCATCATTGAGTTCCATAATTAGGTTTTCACCATTAGATACATCATCTTTTATTTCATTTATTTTTTCATCTAGCCCAAACACATGGTGACTTGCATTACCAGATCTTTATCTTGTTTTGTGATTAATTAGGCCATTAACACATTTCTTTTTTGTTAATCTAACATTAGATTCAATCTTTGAAGATGGTTCAATAGCATTTAGGTATAAGTTTATATCATGGTCAGTGTTAAAGGTAAGAAGGTGATGAGGTGCAATTGTATCCCAATTGATGAGCTCAACATAGATTAAGGCCAAAGATTCAAAATTATTGTCTAAATCAACTAGGTTGAAAAACATGACTTCATTTGATGGGTCACTCATTGTATTGCTTTAGTCAATAATATGGGTTTCATCTAGATGAGCTAGAGAACTAGGATCATGAAATCACTAACTACATTCATCTTGAATTTCTTGGGGGAACATGTGTGGAACTAGAGCTTGATAAGGAAATTCACTATCAACATGTCTCCTCTCGGATGGTGTTAGACCAAGAATTCATTGATTATCTAGATAATATATTGGACCTAACTGCATTGGTTTGAAAATTAGATCTAAAAAGGCTTCTGACATTTCTATAAACAAAGTGATCTCTAGGTTTGGGTCTAGTTTCATAGGTTCAACAAACTACTCCAAGATAATTTCTGAGTTCTCTTGATAGAATGGAAGGTCTAGAGTCGGGTTATCATTCTCATAAAATGAAGACTCTTATCCACTCATGTTTTGGGAACAAAATACATGGATGGAAATGCATTATTTATCATGAGTAGATTTTTCAGATAAGGATTCAAACTCGCATAGAGCAGAACCATTGATTGTTGAAGTATTTCCTCATTTTCTCTATCATGAGTATACAAGAAAGGCTCATCTATGATATTGAGATTTGAAAGTGAGCAACTTGCAGCTTCCAAATCTATTGTAGCATTTGGAATGACCATTTTTTCCTTATGGACCCCTACTTGTTCACATAAAAAGTCTTTGGGTATGTGTCAATCATTTTTATGTTGTTTTCTGGTATAAACTAGTAATCTCTCAGACTGATGTTCTAAATAACCCACCCCTATTTTAAGCTTATTTGGCTTGAAATTTTCTTGTAGAGGTTCCACCACACATTTACCATTTCCTATGGGACTTTTCCCAGAGTATCCCATTTTTTTCATTATGTCAGAACCTTTACCAAATAGATGTGGTGAAATATCAACAATTTGTGTTCTCTGGTTTTCTTCTTCTGACATAACTGGTGTCGAGTTGTCTATGGGTGGGATAATTGATGAAGCTTATCCCCTAACAATATGTTAATTGTATATTTGAGGGATATTAGTTAGAGATAGCTTACCATGTGATTTAGGAGATGGAGTCAAGTCAAATAAAGAAACTGGGTATTCTCCCATCCCTCTGTGCTAAATTTGGCAATTTTCTTTCGAAGGTTTCAAATGCCTTGTCCATCTTGGCATAATGTAGTTGTTTTGTCTCAGATTGAGAAAGAGACAATAGAGTTGAATTAGAAGAAAAATCAACCTTCTCTTTTCCCTTAGTTGTAGTTGTCAGGTGATTATTTTCTTTCCCTTGTAAAATAGGACCAGTTCCTTTATTAGGGTCTGCATTGATGGAGACATTGTCTTTGTTGCAAAGAACCAAAGATGAACCTGAATTTGATGTAGAAGGTGGTATCTTATTTTGGTCTATGTCTAAAGCATTATCTTCCCTATTGTGAGGGACAATAAAGTTGTAGTATTGTGTATAGTTTTGATCCCCTGGTATAGTTATTTCTTCCCCTAGGTATGGTAATTTAAAACATTGGTGAAATGTGGATAGAATAGCTTGCATATCATGTATCCATGGTCTACCCAGTAGAATATTGTAGTTAATACTTGGGTCAAGTACCTAGAAAACAATTTACTTAGTAATAGGGCCAACACATATGGGTAAAATGACCATTCCTTTGGAATATCTTTCTTGCTCATCATATACCTTGATTGTTATCTTTTTTTAAGGATCCATGACATCTTCTAAGTACCCTAATGCCTTTACAAGACTCAAACTATAGATGTTCAAACCCAAACCTCCATCAATCATTTCTCTTTTGATATGATTTCTATGGATAAAGACTTCTATATGAAGGGGAAAATTATGGGGTTGGGCAAAGGATATATGCAGAAAAGGTTACACAATGAGGTGCAACAAGATTACTGACCATGTTTTGGAAATGAGTAACATCTAAATTGTTGGGTACTAGATCTTTGGTTAAAATGTATTTATGTTCTAGGAATATCTATAAAAATTCAAAAATTGAGATATGCATAGGAGTTTTGAGAAATTAATTAACTAAGTTGTATTTCATCGTAGTAGAGTTGCTTGTTGGTTGTTCTTGATTGGTGGTTGCCTTTAGCAATATTACTTTAGAGGCTTGACCTCTAGTGATAACATTTAATGGTTGTTTCTTGTATTGTTCATTAATAGTTATAACATTCACTACATCATCAATCCCTAAAATCATGTTGATTGTCTGGTCATAATTTTGAGTATTTTTAACCTTTTCATAAGTATATTTATTTGGGTTGTTCTGCGATGGCCCACCTTTCTCATGATTCATGAATGGATTCTTAAAGGCAGTATGGTCTTCATTTTTTCTAAGGCTATTAACCTCAATGACCTTGTCATTAATCAATTTTTGGATGGTATTTTTAAGAGTATCACAATTATTAGTGATATGCCCCCAATTTTGATGATACGCAAAATAGTTTTTGTCACTCCACCAACTCAACTTGACTACGGGTTCATATGGCCTTGACTCAGTTAATACAATGAGTTCATCCACCAAAAGTGTCTTTAGGGCATTTTTCATAAGTTTTTCCAATTGGGGTATAAATTTTTGGTGGTTGTTTAACATAACCAGTTGGTGGCGAGACTTGAGTGTATGCCACTTGTTGATATGCATGTGCATAGAATGGTAAAAAGGTTAGTACTTTGTTGTTGATTATCTCCAAAAGGGAAAGTACTAACTCCATTGGTGTTAGGAGATAATGAGTCTAGCCAGTGATGACTCTGTTGACTAATATTGTTAGCATCTACAACTCCATCATTAACAAGACTTTTATTAAAATTTCACCACGAAGTCTTTTGTTTATCACTAGAGGTATTTGTGGAAGTATTGGAACTAAAAGCATCCTTAGAAAAACCATTTCCATCTTTGGATACCCTAAGACTATCATTGTCAAGCAAGGTTTTCTATACTTTTGCAACATTTTTTAGCATTTTCTCAAAGTCTTGAGGGCATTGCAGTTGCAACCAATATCTCATGGGTTTTGTGAAGTTGTTTATAAAGATGGAAATCTTTTCATTTTCTAGGATGACTCAATTATATTTGGCAAAAATGCATTGCCATCTTTAGAGGAAATTCTAGAAGTCTTCACTAGATAATTTTTTTGTGTTGCAAAGATCAATCATGGTAACTTCCTTATCTATGTTGTAAGCATAGTGTGCGACAAACAAAAAAGCCAATTCATCAAAAGTATGAATGTTTGAGGGGAAATTTGAAAACCATTCCATGGATTGCCCTCCTAGGCTTCTCAAAAACAACTACATGAGATAGGTGGTATCATGGATGAATTTCATACTTTTCATATAGAATTTTCTTAAGTGATCATGGGGGTTAGATGTTCCATGATACTTATTGTATTTTAGAATTTGCACATTTTGAGGGAATGGCTCAAAAATAACTCTCTTATCAAAAGGGAGTGGGCATATTTTTTCTAGACTAAACTTTGGTGGTTGTACATTTTCTTGATGCAATCTATGAAGTCCAAACTCCATGGCCTCTATCCTTTGAGTGAAAACTTCTAAATCTGAGTCATCATGGTCTTTTTGCATGTGGCTCATATCAAAATTTTGAGAAAATTTAGCCCCCTGTTCAGCAATATATAAGTGATATCACTCTTTATTTTGTTATATCATTTTGTTCACAATATCAATTAGTTTAGGATTTTGTTGAACTTCATCAATTTTTTCATTGTAGTAATCTTCACTCTGAGGTGGAAGTTGAGAAGTCATTCTTGATTTGATAATTCAATTTTTTTGGTTTGGTTGCTTTGGTTGGATTGGTTTATCACAAGTTTTGGACTCACATATATTGTATTAATGAATGTTGATGAGGAACTAACTTCAATTTTTGGATCAATGGTAGTTGATGATTGTGAAAATTTTGGAGTTGCAATTTGTCTTGATAATCTTGCACTTGTTCATATAGGAATTGTTCTTGACCCTCCTATTCGCGAAGAAAAAGGTTTGTTTGTTCTTGTTTTTGGGGTACTAAAATATTTCCTTGGTGACATGAGTGATAAGTATTCCCTTATCAAAATTTGTTCATGTTGCAAAATGAAGAAAATCTTGGATCAAACATTAATGGAAATTTTAAGCAAGATGGGTTGTTGCTCAAATAGGATAGATCAAAATAAGCGCTTTGAAGTTGGTGAAGAAAGGATGTAAATATCCTAATAATTAACCACAAAGCAGCTCAATGACATTTGTTTGGTTGGACTTAAAAACTTTGTTGCCTATAACCAAAAGGATAATGGAAAGAAATGTCTTGCTTAAGTTTGAAGGAATTATGATCATTTGAATTCTCTCAATTTGCAAAATGTGGATCAAGAAAAAGGATATCCAAAAGTGCTCTTTCTTTCTTAAAATCCAAAGTTTACAAATGTTCTATATAATTTTTTGATTACATTTCAAAAATAATCCAATGTGCCATTTCAAGTTCCATATACATTGTTTTTAGTTTTAGAAGTGTTGTTCTAAGAAATGTATGCACCATTTGAAAGGATTTATGCAATGTTTTAATAATATGAATGTGTTGTTTCATCTAGATATATTTTCACTAATGGTTTTATCCAATTTTGTCTAAAGTTTATCATTTTTAAATGTTCTTTTGACTAAAAAATGCCACATTCAAACTCAACAATCTAGAAAACATGAAGGAATAAAACAGTCATAAGCCTAAAACCAAAAATGGCTTCCTAACAATGTCTTTGAAAAGGCTGGTGACTACAAGGTTTTAGTTTGAACATTATTGCCTTACATACCATTATGAATGCAATTCAAAGGTTTTCCCTCTTACTAGCCTCATTAAGAAAAATTCTCAGGAGGTAGGCCTTACCACAGCTATGTAACTATTGGTCTTAGATTGGTTTTGATAATTAAGTATCAACACATTTAAGAAATTTTCTTAGTTGATGCCAAGTTATAGTATGTATCAAGCTAGAAATTCATCAAGTACTGAGTCATTCAAATGTCGAGCAGACAGACAATGTCAAGCAAGTTTCAACTGCCGAGTATCTACTAGATGCCAAGCTAGTATATGTGTTGAGTAAACTATACATGTTGAGCAAGACAGAATTTCTATATGTACCAAGCAAGATGGAATTCCTACGTGTGTCAAGCATCAGTAATTAGTAAGTGTGAAGTAACATAGAATCAGCATAAGAGTTTGTGCCCTCACAAACTCAGATGTAAACTATTTTTGAGCTGACACAAGATGAATCTCAAAGGATTAAAAGATAAAATTGAATTGTTTTAATTCACTATGAAATCAAAATACAACCAATTAGAAAAATGGAAAGATTTGAGTGGGAAAGATGGATGAATGTAAATCATAAATTCATACCTATACCTAAGTCATGAAACTTTTTTAAGGAGGTTGAAACCCCATAATTCAGTGATGAGAGTACGAGAATGCATGAGAGAATGCTAGCAAAGTTTAAAGAAAGTGAAAGAGATGTAAAGACTTAGAAGAAGAATAGCATTGTAGTATCAGTTATCAAAACAGAGCATCAGCACTTCAAATAGAATCATATCAGATCAAAAAGGATCAGATTAGATTGGATAGAACAAGGATCTAAAATCAGTAATTGAGGATTGTAAGTTATCAGGTCATCACATTCTACTATACTTTCTAACCATTTTATTAGGAGAATGAAAATCCTATGAAGATAGGTTGGTTTAATAGCTATTTTGTAAATCCTTTAATAGGGTAACATTCCAAGTGAACATTTGTAAATCCTTTAGATAGGTCACTTTTAACAGGGTGTTGGAGCCTTTAACAAGGCAGGCCTTTCACAGGGCAGACCATTGCTAATGGTCAAACTTTGTAACCTTGACAAGTTACATATTGTTGTAGTGATAAGTTGTGAGTGTCATCCCCACCCTAGTTTTACCTTCTCATTTCGAAGGGTTTATGGGTGATCAAATATTGTGTTGTCTATTTTCATGCATGCCTTTACTTCCATGATTAATTAGATATGCTTCATGCATGTATTGATTTTAGTTAAAAAATTTATAGCTTAATATTTGGTACTTCTAATTCACCACCCCCCCCCGCCCCCCCTTTTAGGAGTAAATTCCCACTTGTAAACTCCAATAATTGGTATCAAAGCCAAGTTCTTACAAGGAGAAGCCTTAGAGCTTGAAGAAAAGATCCAGCAATGGAAGTCTACAAGCTTGGGAACATTATAGATAATTAGGAGATTGAGATACATCTCATTCTACATTCTCTGGGAGAAGCTAGGGAAGAATTGAGGAAATCCCTAAAGAGAAGAAAAGAAATCGCCATAGCTAAGAATGATACATAGTACAAGGAGATTCACACCTCAAAAGTGTTTGTCAATAGAGATTCTAAGGCATTTGATGTGGAAATTGTAGACCTGATGGAGAAAAACAAAGCTCAAGCAGAAGAGATCAGAACTCTCAAGATTGAACAAGAATCACAGGCCATGATGCTTTGTGAAGTGATTGAATAGAAGAAAAGAGCTATTGAAGATAAAGCTATGATAGAAGATGACAAGAGAAACCTTGCCAGTATACTAGAGGAAAAATCAATTGAGCGTGCAAGAATTTCCAACATGCAATTAGACACCCTAAGCCAAATGATGAATGCCCATCATGAACTGAATGTCAAGGACATTGACATCTCCACATTGAAGATGCAAAATGAACAACTACAAAATGACTTGAGAAGAGAGAAGGAAATTGTAGAGAGCTTCAACAAACCTAATGAAGCTATCAAGTACTTTGAATAGCTACTAGAATCACCAAGATCCAGCAATGACACTTTAGGACTAGGATACACCAACACTAAAGAAGGAGAGTCATCTAAGACTGTAGAAGAAAGAAATAACCAAGGTAAGAACACAAAACCCACTTGTCATTTTTGTGGTAAAAAGGGACATGCCTCTAATGTGTGCAAGAGTAAGAATGCCAACTAGCATGACAAACTTAAAAACATGGGTCATTGTCACAAGTGCAATAAGCAAGGTCATCAGACACATGACTGTAGGACTAGGACCATCAGGACACCAAGATTTGAAGGTCACTACTACAATTGCAAGAAGTATGGACATAGAGATTTTGAATGTAGATCAAATCCTATGTGGATACCAAACCATCCAACAAAGTCAAATAACCATGGACATCACTACAATTGGGACTACAATACTAGGTAGAGTTGTCACTACTATCAAGAGTATGGACACATCCCTAAAAATTGCATAAGAACACATTTTAGTGGGAGCTACAGCAGATGGTTGAGCCAAACTACATGTTTCAGTTGTTTAAAGACTAGACACATCAGCAAGCACTACCCAACAAGATCAAAGGCACCCAACTCAAAGTTCAACAAAGGAAAAGGTACGGTAGATGTTGAGCTTGTTAAAGGAGAGATGAATAAAACATGGAAGAAGAAAGATGAAAGCAGCATATCCACTGGAGGGATCACTTCACCTAAAATGTCAAGTGGTCACACTTCATCCAACAAAGCAAAAGAAGGTATGTTGGACTAATATTTAAATGTTTTATCATACAGCAGTTCCAAGATTAAATCAGTATTGAAAAGAATAGATCAGCATGAATAAAGATGAAAAGTTAAAACTTCAAAATTTTCATACTGTTGTCAAGTAAGGAAAAGTTGCCTTCAGAAGCCAAGTAAAATCCTAGTATATGCCAAGTTGTCTACCAAAACTAGTAGAAGCCAAGTTAGTAGTTGAAGCCGAGTAAGGGAAACTCCAATATATGTTGAGTGTTGGAAAATCAATTGAAGCCGAGTGAAATAGAATTGCATAAGGAGCCAAGTTGATAGTTGTATATGCACTAAGAATTAAATTCTATGAAATGAAGGGTATAAGGTCAAGTTTTCAATCATTTTTCATCATCATGAATACAAAGAAAGAGTAAGAAGAGTGCAGAAATAGTTTCCAAGTAGAGATTGAGGCTTTTGTGCAAATTCAAGCCAAGATTTAGCATCTTTTCATCAATTCAAGGTATTTACACTAGTGCTGAGCTACATAGTTAAGCAATTTTTTTTCACATTTTGAAATGCTAGTTTGAATAAATGGCATCTAGCTCTAGAAAACCCCAGGATAAGGAGCTATTTGAAGTTCAATTGGTCAGTAATGAAGTGAAACAACTTGATTTTAGACCAATTCCTAAAGTTTCTTATAAGAATGACCCTGTCAGAGCTTTATTCGTGATTCCACCTAAAGTTGTGATGGTGCAAGATGTTAGGAGATGTTATAACTACAAAATTGGAGCTATTAGTGACATGGAGATTAGGGAAGCATTTAATAAACTGTGTGAGAATGGGGTATTGAAGGAAGAGTTTCAAATTGTTGAAAGGAACGGCTTAACCCATGCCCTAGATTTACCTATATTATTTAAAACTAAATGGGTAAGAAGTGTGTTAAGTAGAATCCATGATGGATGCCTATGGTTGGAAGATGGACCCATTAAACTATCCAAAAGGATTATACATAGAGTAACCCGGTACCCAACCCTAGAACCAAAAACCCTAAGGAGTGATTCTAAAGAAGCCATAGAGAAGACCATTGGGGCAAAGTGGAACAAGAGAGGGATGACAATTGACACAATCAAAGATCCTCTTGTAGAATTTTTTTTTAGAATCATATGTCATAAATTCTAGCAGTCAAGCTGACTCAACAATGTACCTTGTATTACAGTAGATGTGGGATACAAAATTGTCAAGAAGGATCATACTTATGATCTAACTGAACTACAATTACAATAGATTATGGAGAATTTGGGAGCCATAAGAAGGCCTAAGCGAGACCAATGAAAATTTGGAGCAATTTTGATATGTTTATTCTTTTATGTACAGAATGAATTTCCTTCCTTTGGAAAGGTAAGCTAGAAATCAAACAGGTCAATAGTAGTATAGGTGAATGAATACATAGAACAGATGGGGGCAAATTTTGAAACCATAATGACCAGCTACTTTGAAGATTTTAAGAAGTCAACGAAACAAAGACCAAGGATACCTATCTCTCTTGTTGAACAACATATTAATGACATATGTTTCTTAGTAGACACTGATTTTACATACATCCAAGCAACATTACCAAGGGTGAGATGGCTGAGGCCACTTGGATATGAAATCAACATTGATGAGGCATCTATAGCAATAAAAACTTTACTTACAGAGGAAGTAGATAAAATTGAAAAACCTTTTGGCACTTATGATGTTGTCAGATCCAAGGTGGACATGGAATTGAAAACTACATCAACCCAGAAGAAAAAGGACAGCTCAGTGAAGAAGCTTAAAGCTAAATTTGGTGAAGGAACAACAAAAGGTGAGGAGGAGGATGAAGAGGAGGATGAGAATGAAGAAGAATAGGATCAAGGGCCACTTTCATTGACTCAAGGCATGGGAGAAGATGCAAAAGAGAAATAAGGTCTCAAGGAAAAAGAGCAAGCCAAGGAAGCACCTAAGCCAAAACCAAAGAAGAGAAAGGCCTCCACCAAACCAGCTACCAAGCCCAAGAAGGTTGCTAAGCCTAACTTGGAAAAGCCTACCACAAGGGGCAGTATAAGAGCCACATCAAAGAAGGCTAAGGAGCAAGAAAAGAAAAAAGCTACTAAATAGGAAGGTCCAACCAAGAAGAAGCTAAGAAGAAAATATGTTGCACCCACTGAATTAGATGAAGAAAGAATAGAGTTTGATGACAATGGATGATTCAGAGTGGTAAGTCACATCACTAAGTTTGATTTAGAAAACATATGTGATAACATTAGGGATAATGCAAACTTGCCAGGTTTAAAGAGTATTGATTTTAATAAGTTGAGTAGAGAGGAGATAAACATAGTTGAAGAGTTAGTCAACACCATGATGGCAAAGTTCAAGAACACTCCACTTGAACTCGACAATTCAATGCCTAAGGAGTTATACTCAATTGTATAAAATAAATGGTATTATTGCCTCAAAATGGAAAAAGAAATAAGAGAGTCAACATTGGCTTAAGTAATGCCTAAACTCACTAAAGGGAAAATTAGTAAGGCAAATAAGAAGCATGGGAGAAAATTTGCACCCAAATATAGAGCATTTAGTATACTATAGAATAAAATTGAAGATGTTGTGAAAAAGTCCACTCATATGTGGCAGTTGATTTATGGCCTCACAACTGTGAAAGAAGGAGAAGCAAACCCATTTGAGGGAAGAAACAATGAAGAAGAAGAAGAGGACAATGATAAGGAAAAAGAAGGAGAAAAAGAAAAGGAAGATGTTGCAGTGGAGAAGGAGACACAAAAAGATGATGTGGCAACTGATGAGGAGCAGCAACAAGAATAGAATGTGCAAGACACACAAATGCCACCACCAAGTCCTCCACATGTAACTCCCAAACCTATAGATATAGTAACTATAAAAGATGTTCCTAAAAATTATAGTTAGAACATAAATCCACTTACTGCAGAGGATTTTAAAAAGATTCTTCACCAGACTACAGTACAAGCACAATTGTGTACAAATCTAGTCTTGGTGAGTGTGGAAGAATTGCAAAAGGTTGTAGCAAACATAACAAGGGATAGGGTGAATCTACAAGAACCACCTTCTCATATCCAATTAGGTACAAGTGGACAACCCCAAAAAAAATTTGCACAAGATACATTAGCAAAGATTGACTGCACAGTTCAAGTCTCGATGATTGAACAAAAGACACAAGGGACAGAGGAGACAAAACCTACAAGGGAGAAAACAAGACAGATAGACACATTTGTCTCTATAGCACAAGAACAAGGTACACCTCCATAGATCATAGTAATTGATCAAGGAAGAATAGAGAAGGAGACCCAAAAGGTGAAGGAGCAAGAGGCAATACAAACATTGGTAAATTTGCCTACAACAGGGAATCCAACAATGCCTCAGAAGTTGAGCACTATTTCCATGCCACTAAAAATTTCAGCATCATGCTCAAGCTCAACAACAGTAGCAAGGGTACTTCACTATGGAGACCCTACTCTAGATGAGGACATAGTCATTCCCAAATATGACTATGAAAATATGAACATTGAACAAATAAATGAAGTGCAAGAGGCACTTGAGAGGAAGAAGAAGTAAGAGATAATTAGAAATGAGTATAAACAAAGGCAAGCATTGATTGAGATAAAATACATCTTTCTAGATGCATTTAGCTTGCAGGTACCTGAGGAAACCAAGCCAATCATGGAGCAACTATCTAGTAGAGTGGACTAGGTACAAAATGAAGACCTTGATACTAATGCAAAATTGTTAGAATGGTCTGAAAAGAGGTTTCAAACAAAGGTAAATGAAAGAATATCAAGTGAAATAGCACTATCTCAGGTTGAGCTAGCCAAGAAAATTGAAAAGGTAAAAGCATTACTTGAGAATGTATTCTCATTGTACACAAAATTGTGTGACCCATCAATTTTCACACAAGAGACCAGCCAATAGATAATGAGCTTGGAGAGAAACCTTAAAATATCAAGCATGCTACTACCTAAGGATCCAACTCAGAGTGAGAAGCATTTTCAAACTATGCTTCACACTAAGAAGGAACTAGTTGTGTTAATAGTAGATGAGGCAAATACCAAGGCCAAGTTAATACAAATTCAATCTACCATAACCCCAGACATGGAAATTTTGTAGAAAGAATTGGCCTATGCTGAAATTTTTTTAAATAAAGACCCCAATCTTTCTACATTGGAAGGCCTAGTTCACCTTGCAATAGAGACAGCCATCCAGCTTAAATCACTAGAAATTGCACTTGAAAATTGGGATGTTGTTCTCATAATAGTTATGGAAGTAAATAAATTATTCTTGGCAAAGTATTCAGTTAATGTATAGAACCCTTTGACATAAGTATCAAAAAAAGGGTAGGTAATTATAATAAAAAGGGGGAGATAAGAAGATAAATTTTTAGGAAGAGAAATAGATAAGCCAAAAGGAAATTGTAACTATAAGGGAAGATGTGTGAAAGGGAGAGTAAAACTAGAGTAGGGTAGATAGAACAGAGTAGATAGAGAAAGATTGACAAAACAAGGCAGAGATAAAGAGTATTAGAATCAACATGAGACAAATCTAGCATGAGAAGTTATAGATACATCAAAGGCATGTCATCTTAGGGGGAGTTACAAATTTACAAATTTTGAGGTATCTTCACAAAATTTTGAACAATTTTTGAATTTTTGTAAATATGTCGAACAGATGTATATTATACTCAAAAAGATTAGATTCATCATGTATAGTTAAGTATTTTTTACACTCATGTCAAAGGGGGAGATTATTGATCTCAGATTGGTTTTGACAATTGAGTGTCAACATACTTAAGAAATTTTCTTATTTGATGCTGAGTTACAGTATGTATCAAGCTAGAAATTCATCAAGTACCAAGTCATTCAGATGCCAAGTAGACAAATAGTGCCAAGCAAGTTTGAACTGCCGAGTGTCTAATAGATGTCGAGCTAGTATATGTGTCGAGTAAACTATAGGTGTTGAGCAAGATAAAATTTCTATAGGTGTTGAGCAAGACATGATTCCTATGTGCCAAGCATCAATAATCAGTAAGTGTCGAGTAACACAGAATTAGCATAAGAGTTTGTGCCTTCACAAACTTAGATGTAAACCATTTTTGAGCTAGCACAAGATGAATCTCAAAGTATTAAAAGATAAGATCAAATATTTTTAATTCCCTATGAAATCAACATGCAACTAATCAAAAAAAATGGAAAGATTTGAGTAGGAAAGATGGATGAATCTCAATCATAGATTCATACCTAACCCTAAGTCATGAAACCTTTTTAAGGAGGTCAAAACCCCATAATTCAGTGATGAGAGTACAAGAATGCATGAGAGAATGCTAGCAAAATTTGAAGAAATTGAAAGTGGTGTAAAGACTTGGAAGAATAATAGCATTGCAGTATCATTTATTATAACAAAGCATTAACACTTTGAATAGAATCATATCAGATTAAAAAGGATCAGATTGGATTAGACAAAACAAGGATCTAAAATCAACAATTGAGGATTGTAAGTTATCAGTTCATCACATTCTACTATACTTTCTAACCATCATATTAGGAGAATGAAAATCCTATGTTGATGGTCAAACTTTGTAACCTTCACAAGTTACATATTGTTGTAGTGATAAGTTGTGGGTGTCATCCCCACCCTAGTTTTACCTTCTCATTTTGGATGGTTTTTGGGTGATCAAATATTTTGTTGTCTATTTTTATCCATGCCTTTGCTTTCATGATTAATTAGATATGTTTCATGCATGTATTGATTTCAATTGGTACTTCTAATTCACCCCCACCCCCCCTTAGAAGTAAACTTGTCACTTGTAAATTCCAACAGTAACTACCTACTAAAATGAGTAAAGCAAAAATCCAAAGCAAGTTGGGGAATTTGATCACCCTAAAAGCATGAGAACATATCCCTACTACCTCATCTTTCCAAAACATGCCAAATAGAAGTTCAATTTACAAACCCTTACTCAAGAAAGATAAATGTGCTCCTAATTAAACTAAGCTTTGAACTTTGACAAGTCGCAATCTAAGTAATACAAAGGGTTTAGGCTTACCTTGTTCGTAGCTAGCAAAGGCAAGGTGCATTTTTTAAGGTATTTATGCTTTTTCTCCATGGTTTTTTGATGCCTTTTCATCTCATGTTCATCTGAAATTTGACTAAGTCTGAAATCCTAATTCTCCTAAAATTTGGCTAAGTCTGAAACTTTGGAAGCCTGAAAATTTGTAGAATCTTTATCTTAACTCTGGGAGGGTTGGAACATATCTCAAATGAATCATCATATATATTTAAAATATATCTTAATTATAAGAATTCTTATACTAAAATGATATATTTTAAATATAGGAGCCCAGAACTTGTTTTCCTGCAACCTGCAACCAATCAGTGATCACGAATATCAACTAGCTTTGAGAAACAATTAACTTATTCAAACTAAATTGCAGCAATGACCATATCAGAAGTTAGTTTTCAAAAACATAGAACATAATCAAATACACTGCAAAACTAAACATATCTGCTACATGAAATAACATTGGCACTATGAAAACATTTAGAAGGAATAGATGTGAGAAAAATAGAAACAATAACACTATAGAAGATTATTGGTGCATAAAAATGGTCGAGCAATGGGAGTTTCTGCTATTTGTTTTCATTTTTGAAGCATATTTGAGTGGATTTGATAGGTGTTCAGTCTTCTTATGACGTGCCTTTAAGTCTGCAAAGAAACAAACAAAAAAAAATCAAAAACAAAACTATAAACAACAAAAGAACATAAAAGAACTATGAACAACAAAATGAAACACAAGGCCTTTCAAAATCATATTTGATGATTTTTTATTTATTTTTTGCAATTTGGAACCTTCTTGAAGTGCCTCCAAGCCAACAATGAATCAAATCTATTAAACAAATGATTTCAAACAAAACTAAAAACAAAACAAAGAAAATATGAGGCTTTTGAGCCCCACGGTGGGTGCCAATATGTACACAATGGAAAATTGTGTATTCATGAGACTTTAATTTGAGTGTGTGAGAGTGATTTAATCTAAAGAATATGTAGAAAATGCAAATGAAACAACTCTCTCAACTCAAGAACATTTTATCTCTTCCTAACTAAGATGGCTAATTTGCTCTCAGATCAGGCATCTTAGTGACATCTTAGAATGGGATATTGTATAACTAACATGAAATAATGCAACACTAGCATGAACATACAAACTAACATGAACATGCAAATGAAATTATGAACTACAATAACAAAGCATAGATATGAGATTGCTCTACAAATAAAGATTCTAAAAATGGTAATGATAATAATAATGCATATGGTTCTCTCAACAATGAACTATAATACCAATGCCTAAAAACTTGATGCTTCTGTTCTAGAAATGCCTTGTATTTATAGATGTTTCAAAGGGATTGGGGTAAGTTTGGTTTTTAGCAAGGTTTAAGGTTAAATAATAAAATAATAATATCCATGAACCCATTTTGAATAAAATATTCATTATGGAGAATCCACTCAATTATAAAATTATTATTTGAATAAAATAATAATATCCATGAAACCCACTTTGAATAAAATATTCATAATGGAGAATCCACTCAATTATAAAATTATTATTTGAATAAAATAATAATATTCATGAGACCCACTTTGAATAAAATATTCATAATAGAGAATCCACTCAATTATTAAATTATTATTTGAATAAAATAATAATATCCATGAGACGCACTTTGAATAAAATATTTATAATGGAGAATCCCACTTCAAATATTAAATTATTATCTTGGGTCCATTTTGAATAAAATATGATTCTCATGATCCTATTTTGATTAAAATATGATTTTGGATATATTTGAATATAAAATTGATTTTAATTTGTTTAAAATTGAATTTCATGTGTAAATTTCAAATGGGTTCAAATAGTTGATTAATTTAAATTTTTGATTTAATTCAAATTTGATTGATTTATCCTCAATTCTTCAAAATACATATAATTTTAACCTTAAAACCCTTGCTAATTCGGTGAAAACCCTCATTAAAAGATTTGCACAATTTTAGGTGTCCACAATATCAAGCAGATTAGAAATAATATGTTGGTCCTCCCTATTACACTTGATGCCCACAACCAAGTGGTGAGCCCGTACAAAATTGAAAAATTCCTTAGAAGCTTGATCACCAACCTCCAATCAATGGAGGCAAGCTTTGATCTGAGCTCCCCGAGAAATATAATTATCTACAACTTCTTTTTGGTGTTGAAGATTGGCAAACAAAACTTGTAAATCCATATCAAATGGATTTATGGCAAGAGCTTTAGAGACTACACAAATATCTATTTTGGTGGATTCATAAGATTGTATGCGATACTTGGCCAACTTCTTGGGGGGGTGAATCAATAGTTTAAACTTATACCCATCAAACTTTCACCACACATCCATCTCATGTATTCAATGTGTAAGTTGAAATAACATGTAAAGCATGTACATCTAAAATATGTAAGCCAGTAAACATTCACACACATATGAAACTAGATATGATTAACCAAAAACCCTCCAAGTGAGAAGGTAAAATTGGGGTGGGGATGACACCCACAAATCTTCACTACTACAGTAATAAAGTGTATCCAATGAATGTTACAATGTTTTGACCATGAAACATGATCTATGTTGTCAAAGTTCTACCCTGTTAAAGGCTTACAAAGATTGTTAGGTCTCACCCTGTTAAAGGATTTCAACACCCTATTAGAAGTGTGCCTTGCTAAAGCACTTTAACCCACAATTAAGTAAGCACCTTGTTAGAGGATTTCAATACAGCCTATTGGGACTACTTTGTTAAAAGTTTTTAACTAAAATCACCTATTAAAATGTCTCAGCATTGATCCTTTGATTAGCACTTAATTTCCTAATGATAGATCAGCTCTAAACTGATGTCTTCTTGATCCTTCTTGATTAGATGTCTCTTTGTTGTATAAACTTCTCTTTCCTCTATTCTGCTCTAACTAATTTTACAATGCGATCTCATATCATAACTCCTTGGCCATAATGAATGCTTTATTTATGCATGCAAACTTCTCTCTGCACTCCTTCAACAACTTACACACTCACTAGAGAGTTTAGGGTTTATCCTCCTTAAGAAGACTTTGGTGACTTAGGGTTAGGTATGAATCTACGATTGAGATTCATTCATTTTTCCACTTAATCCTTCCCATTTTCTAATTGGCTACATGTAATTGCATTGGGAATCCAACTTAAGATTCATCCTTATCTCCAAAATATCATAATTCATCTTTAAGTCAACTTAAAAAATATTTACATAGTTGTTTGTGCCATTACAAATAATTATGTCAAAATTGTCTTACTCGGCACATGAAGTCTCTGATGCTTGGCATACATTGATCTCTATGATTTCACTTGGCATCTGTGTCACTCAGCATCCACTATTTACTTGACTCCTAAATCACTCAGCATGCATTTTCTTCTCAGCACTTGAGTGACTTGGAACATGAGTGACTTGGCATTCACTGTGGACTTGGTATGCTCTATAATATGCATGTTGTGCTTGGCATGTACTACTTGTTCGACATCAACTAAGTAATAACTTAAATGTGTTGACACTCACTTGTCAAAACCAATTTGAGATCAATAATCTCCCCCTTTGAAATGAGAGTAAAAAATACTTGAATATGCATTAATATCCTTAATCCCATGAGCATAACATATCTCTAACTCAGCTTATATAAAAAACTTCAAAATTGCAAAATTTTGTAACAACTTGTATACCTCAAAATTTGATAACTCCCCTTGAGTTAATAAGTCTATTCTATATCCAAAATTGTGTACTCCTGCTGAGTAAATATGCCTCAACTGATACTCTTTGACTTCATGTTGTTATATGCTTACTCCCCCTTAGCTTAATCTATCTCATTTCTTACTCTCCTTATATCTCCCCCAAAATTGTATCTCTTTATTACTCCCCCAAAATATTTTTCCCTCTTTTTGACACTAATGTCAATGGACTATACAGTTAGTGTGTATTTGTCCAAGAAAGATTTATGGACATCCAGGATTATCTTGAGAGTTGCATCCCAATTCTCACATGCTACATCCAAAGACTTGATTTGGATAGCTAGCTCAGTAGCAAGGTGGACTAGACCATCTAGTGTAGAAATATTTGGGTCTTTCTTCATTAGGGTTTCAGCATAGTCTGGTTCCTTGTGTAAAATTTCCATATGGGCGGTTAGAGTGGTCTAGATGCTAATCATTTTGGCTCTTATGTTGTCCTCATCTGCTGACAATGTAACTAACTAACTCTGGGTTTATAGCAATGTTTTGAAGTGCTTTTCACTTTGAGTTGGATTCATAGGTAATTTTGCACCTAATGTACTAATCTGATTTTCCAAACTCAAAATTTGACTTCTGGTTTCTTGGGTGAAGAATGTTGGGTTACACAGTTTAGTGTACAATGAGAAGATATTCTCAAGTACCTACTTCACACTTTCTACTTTTGTTGCCAATGCAACTTGTGTCAATGCTATATCACTTGATATGTTTACATTTACTTTTCTCTAAAATTTCTTTTTTGACCATTCTAATAACTTACCATTTGTATCTAGGTTTAAATCACTAACCTTCTCCACTATGTTTTTCAACTATTCAATTAGTAGCTGGTCTCATCTAGAGTTGGTAGACTAAATGCATTTAAAAAGATGTCTTTAATATCCTATAGTGCCTACTTTTTCCTGTGCTCCCTTCTAAGCATTTCTTGATGCTTCTTCCTTATTAGGGCTTGTTGGAGTATGCCCATCTATTCTATAGTCATTGTATCATAATCATACTTGGGTAACACAATCTCTTCATCAAGGCTCAAATCTCCATATTGGATCACTTCTTATGCCTTTGATGAGCTTGGACTCAACACTAAGATCTACAAAGGTGTTGCATATGTGCTTGGCTTCTGAAGAGTGTGAGTGGAAGGATGCTAGATGCTAGTAAGGTTACTAGGGCTTGTATAGCTGCTTCCTCCTTCATTCTAGGTGTTAACTTTATCTCTTCAGGCTTGTCCTTGACTTCCATAATGACTTGTGTTGCACCTTGATCTTGTGCAGTAGGTGCAAATAACTCTATTTGACCTATTTCTTGTTGTTCTTCAGTAGTAACTTGTGTTTCCACTGTATACTTTGCAATTGTATCAACATTTTTAGATGTATCTTCTGGTATTTTGACTAAAGGTTACACATTAGTAACTTGAGGGATGATAGAAGGTGTTTCTTGTGGATTCACCTCTACCCTTTATATTTCAGTTGTTGATTTCTACAATTCATCCACACTCACCAATACAAGATTATCACAAAGTTTTGCATGTAATGTGGATTGATCTAGTATCTTCTTGAGATCTTCCTCTATAAGGGGATTGATGTTTTGAGTTGTGACATCAAAAACATCCTTAACTATGATTGTTTCAGTATTCTTACTTGTGACATGTTGAGGACTAACACTAGGCAATTTTGTGTCTTGCACACTTTGTTCTTCATGTTACTCTACCTCAGTTGTGTCCTTATCATCTATATGCATTTATGTTCCTCCCTCAATAGTGTCATCATTTTTATTCACTTCTTCATCATCCTTCACTTCAATGGGTTTTGGCTCACCTTCCTTTACTATACTTAACCCATACATAAGCTTCCACATCTAAGTGGTCTTCTTAACTACATCCTCAATGTTATTTTGCAAAATGTTGAAGGCTCTATATTTAGGTACAAACCTAACTACATACTTCTTCATAGCCTTAGCAATTTGACCCTTACTTAGTTCAGGCATCACTTGTGCAGGTGAGGTTTCTCTTATTTGTCTCTCCAAGTTTAGACAATAGTGCCATTTTTGCTCAAATCTATCATATAAACTCTTTGACATTAGGTTGGCAATCTCTAATGGGGTAGTCTTGAATTTTTCGATCATGGCATATATGCCTTCCTCCACTTGATTTTTCTCCACTTTACCAAGATTGTTAAAATTTGCATGAGAAAATCCTGATAGATCTACACTATTCTTAACATTTTTACAAAGGTTCTCAAGATCTGATAGGGGATTGTGACTCACCACCTTGAATTGGTTGTTGTCATTTGACTCTATTTTCTCCTCATCAGATTTTATTTGTGCAACATATTTCCTTCTTGGCTTTTTCTGCACTTGACTTCCATGTTCTGTAGGTTTTGTCTTTTTTTTAGCCTTTTGTGAAGTTGCATGTATACTAGACCTTGTAGTATATGTTGTTGGTTTGGGTTGACTCAAATTGGCTATCTTCTTAGCTTTTGTTATTGGTTGGGCCTTAACCTTCCTCTTTTTTTGTTCTATGGGAGTAGATGCTTCCTCGACTTCTTCTCCCTCAACACCTTTAGTAACTTCAATCTCCTCCTCTTCTTGGTCTTCTACCATTTCTTGAGTAAGTGCAAGTGGTGCTTGTGCCTAAGATTCTTCTTCCTCTTCATCCTCTTCTTCTTCTTCTTCCTCCTACTTGGCTACTTCACCAAATTTGGCCTTTAATTTCTTTACCAGTCTATCTTTCTTCTTGATAACTGAGGCAATCTTCAGTTCCATGGTGATTTTGGACTTTGTCGTTTCATAGTTTCCAAATGCCTTAGCATTTAAATCCACCTCTTTTGTAAGTAATTTAGTAATAGTTGCAAAGGCTTCATCTACATTTATTTCATATCCAAGTGGCCTCAACCATCTCACCCTTGGTGTAGCTGCTTGGACAAAAGTATAGTCAGCATCCACTAGGAAACAAATGTCATCTTAGTGCTTCTCCACTAAAGATATTGGTATTCTTAGTCTCTTCTTCATTGACTACTTGAAGTCTTCAAAATAGCTTGTCATTATAGATTCAAAATTCCCACCTAATTACTCAATATTTTTGGTCTTAGATTGGTTTGGACAATTGAGTGTGAACACACTTAAGAAATTTTCTAAGTTGATGCCAAGTTATAGTATGTGTTGAGCCAAAAATTCATCAAGTGTCGAGTCACTTAGATGTTGAGTAGATAGATAGTGTTGAGCAAGTTTCAACTATCGAGTGACTAATAGATGTTGAGCCAATATATGTGTTGAGTAAACTATAGGAGCTGAGAAAGACAAAAAAAATTATATATGTGTCAAGCATAAGTAATCAGTAAGTGTTGAGTAACACAGAATCAGCATAAGAGTTTGTGCCCTCACAAACTAAGATGTAAACCATTTTTGAGTCAACATATGATGAATCTTGAAGGATTAAAAGATAAGATCGAATCTTTTTTATTCCCTATGAAATCAACATGCAACTAATCAGAAAAATGGAAAGATTTGAGTGGGGAAGATGGATAAATCTCAATTGTAGATTCATACCTAACCCTAAGTCATGAAACCTTTTTAAGTAGGATGAAACCCCATAATTTAGTAATGTATGGGAATGTATGAGAGAGTATGTAAGAAGAGGATGCATGCAAGGAGGGAATACTAGAAAATTTTGAAGGAAGTGAAAGGGTTGAAAAGACTTAGAAGAAGGACAATATTGCAGTATCAGTTGGCAGAACAGTGAATCAAGATCATAGCAATTTCATATTAGATCCAAGAGGATCATATTAGAATGGAATGAACATCAATCTAAAATCAGCAATTGAAGATTGTAAGTTATCAGATCAACACATTCTACTATACTTTTTAGCCATTGTACTAGGAGAATGAAAATCCTATGAAGATAAGTTGGTTTAACAGCCATTTTGGAAATCCTTTAACAAGGTGACATTTTAAGTGAATGTATTGTAAATCCTTTAGATAGGTACACTTCTAATAGAGTGTTTGAGCCTTTAATAAGGTAGGCCTTTCATAGGGTAGACCATTGATGATGGCCAAACTTTGTAACCTTAACAAGTTACATATTATTGCAGTGATAAGTTGTGGGTGTCATCCCCACCTCAGTTTTACCTTCTCATTTTGGAGGGTTTCTGGGTGAACAAATATTGTGTTGTCTATTTTCATGCATGCCTTTACTTTCATGTTAATTAGAAATGTTTCATGCATGTATTGATTTCAATTAAAAGTTTTATAGCTTAAAGTTTGGTACTTCTGATTCACCCTCCCCACCCCTCAGAAGTATTCTTCCCACTTGTAAATTCCAACAATTGGTATCAGAGCTAAGTTCTTACAAGAAGAAGGTTTACAGCTTGAAGAAAATGTTGGATTTTACAAATGGGAAGATTTACTTCTAAGAGGAGGGGTGAATCAGAAGTAACTAACTTTAACTTTTTAAAACTTTTAGTTGAGGTCATTCACATGCATCTACCATATCTAATTAACATAGAAGTAAAGACATGCATTTAAATGGATAACACAATATTTTGGTCACCCAAAAACCCTCCAAAATGAGAAGGTAAAATTGGGCTGGGGATGACACCCACAAATTATCACTGCAGCAATATGTAACTGTTTAAGGTTACAAAGTTTGACCACTTCCAATGGTCTGCCCTATAAAAGGCCTACCCTATTAGAGGCTTTACACCCTATTAAAAGTGACCTAACTAAAGGATTTACAAACACTCACTTGGAATGTTACCTTGTCAAAGGATTTATCACCTTATTGAAGGTTTACAACATGGCTGTTAGACCAACCTGTCATCATAGGATTTCCATTCCTAATACAATGGCTAGAGAGCATTAGAATGTGTTGATCTGATGACTTACAATCTTCAATTGTTGATTCCAAATCCTTGTTTTGCTCAATCTAATCTAATCCTTCCTTGATCTGATATGTCTCTATTTGAAGTGTTGATGCTTTGTTCTAACCAATTGAATTCTGCAATGTTGCTCTTCCTTCTAAGTCCTTATACCCTTCTAAACTTCGCTAGCATTCTCCCATATATCTCTCTTACACACACGAATTGTGTGGTTTTGACCTCCTTTTAAAGGCTTCAAGGACTTAGCATTAGGTATGAATCTACGATCAATATTCATCCTTCTCTTATTGCTCAATTCTTTCACTTTTCCTATTGGTTGCATGCCTTCTCCTTTTTTTTGATTGGTTGCATGTTGATTACATAGGGAATGTAAAAGATTTGATCTTATCTTTAAGATCCTTTGAGATTCATCCTGATTCAGCTCAAAAATAATTTACATCTGATTTTTTGAAGGCACAAACTCATATGTTGATTCTATGTTACTCGACACTTACTGATTGTTGATGCTCAGCACGTATAAGAATTATGTCTCACTCAACTCCTATAGTAACTCTGTTTCACTTGGCATCTATACTCTGCTTGGCACCTATAGTGACTCAAAATCTATAGTGAATCAACATCACTTATCACTTGACACTTGATATTTTCTCTACACCTGAAGAATCTCTGGTGTTGGCCCTCAAAATTGTAGCCCGAATTTTGAGCACTATTGAAGAAATTAAGCCCTATGAGTACTTTTTGGTGCATATGTACCTGGCTATACCTTTGAGCCCCATGAGGTGTTTAATGCTTCTACAACCTTTCATTCAATGTGTCTATGTGTTTCATGAAGTTAAATTGTCATTCCAAGCCATTTTGTGAAGTCTCGTTTTGAGTAATTGTCAAATACGCATTTTCCCCTGTGTCAAACAATGACAAGAGGCTATGTTTGCATTTGAATATCTCATATGTAGAAATTTTTCATGACTCATAGATTTTATAGTGTCTAGTGTCAATATCTAAGAGCCTATGTTTTAGATTTCAAGTCATTTTGAGTCTATTTGACTAGGTTTTGAATCCCTCAAAGTTGGTAGTTTCTTGTTTTCATGCATTTGCAATTAATTCTAATTTTTTGAAGGCCCTATTTGATGAGTTATAACTTTTGACCAGTTGACCAAAATTCTAAGATTCCTTTTGCATTGCATTTTAGAGATCAGAGACTTGTTGTGTTTCAATTTTGAGCTTATGACAAATCCATTTGATAAATTTTTCAAATGCGATTCCAAATGCAATTTGTAGCTTTTTTACTGGTGTCATCATTTGCATATTTGTCAAAACCCCAATTCATGATGTCCTATCTTGAGATCAATGATAGATGAGATTGAATGGATTGTACCACTATGTTGTACTATAAAAATACTTAAAGCGTGCTGATTTTCAAGTCATGACAAATCCATTTGCACACTTTTCTAGATCAATTCCATTTGGAAAATTTGCTTTCTGCCATTGTTCCTAGTCTGCAAATTCTAAGTAGCCTACTTTGATCACGCTCAATTTACACCCAATTATTTTTCATGAACCCAAATTGTAGTTTTATACTCTCCTCGTGACAATGGACCATTGCCCCAATTTTTATTCTCCCAAGTATCTGTTTACCCAATTTTCAAAGCCAAATCCGAACAATATTTATGATTTTTTGACATATTTTCTTGTAGGCAGTTCTGAGAGGTCAAATTTGATGGTCAATGTATTTTGACCCAAAATTCATCATGAGTCAAGATTTGACAAGGTACAAGTGTACAGAACAAAGATTTAGTGTGTCAATTTTTAGAGCCCAGTCATATGTTTGGGTCAATTTTTAAAGCTAGTTAAAAGACCCTCTGGCATTGAATTGACAGTTTGCAAATTAATGGCAAAATGAGTTTTAAATGATCATTCAGTGATCGAACTTGATTCTAATCAATCTAAGATGATCAATAGGTCAATTTGAAGATTCAGTTGTTCAAAAATGAAAAAAAAATAGTTGAACCCACTTTGGGGTCGGACTGACTTCAGCAAGCTAATAAGTATGAAAGATGTAGAGCAAAGTGAACACACAAGTCGCTCTTGAGGATTTATTGAAGAAGTTGGGTCAAGAGAAAGATGTTTTCAAGCACATAAAATAGGGCTATGTAAAAATATTTTTCAATTTTATGCTCAAAGAATTGGCCTTCCAATTCTTGTTTACAGATCTACAATGTCAGGAGAAGTGCATGGCTTGATTTTCATCTAAGTGGTTTAAATTTCTAGTCATAATTAAAGAGGCTACATCACTTTCCAAATTGGTCTGTACTATTGGGAAATGATTCTTTGGTTTAGCATAGATGTAGGGTTGAAGCATAAAAATGAGTTGTCATCAAAGATAGTAAAATTAGGAAGGCTATTGATTAATGAATGACTTCCCAAGCCATCACTAGAAGAAATATGAGAGGCTTGGCATTGATTCTATTAGATTTCCATGCTTGAAAACACTATTATGGGGGTTTCCATTTTCATTGTATTTTCGGTATGGTAAGGGCTGTATGACAGGTTTGAGACACCAAGTATAGAATAAGGGACCCTGTCAGTTGAACAAGATGAAGTGCTATGTAGATAGACAAGGGGCCCAATTTAGATATAGTAGGCAGTCTCTCTTGCAAATGGAATGCATTTTGGCTCATATTTGCAAGCTAGAAAGTTAACTAATGATTGAACAAATGTTTTACAAATTGTGATGCGTCGATATCAAAATAAGGGGAGCCTTTTAAAAAAGACACCTGCTATCTTCAGATGCATCAAGCACCATAGCCATCAAGCAAAGGAAAAATGCTAAACAAAGATCATCATGCAAAGGCAGATATTTGGAGTGTTGGCACTCTTCTTCGCTAGTTTAAACAGGAAGATCATGCCATGTAAAAAAGGGCACTCCACGCATGCAAAGAAGAAGACACCAAGCAGTCAAAGGAAGGAATTACACCCAAATCAAAGGCAGAGAAGTCTTAAAAGAGGTAGGGAAGCTCTGTGCATGGAGGATGGAATCAAAGGATGATGCCTAAAAAACCCCATGCAGGCACATAGAAGAAGTAGCAGCAAGACAAAGGAATCCACCCATATAAAAGACAAGCCACAGCATAAAACAGTCAATGCCATAGGAGGATATTTAAAGAATGACTGGAGTAGAATGACACATAGCAAGGGAAGTTTCTTGGAAGGGAAGCTACATCTACTTCCTAAGCCCCCATGTCAAAAGAGCACCCATGTCTATTTCTTAAGAAAAAGCCACAGATCCCAGAGGAAGATGCCAAATGATACAATCCTAGTTGGCATCAAGGATACCAGTCTTTCAATTTGGGATGAGTAATTTCAAATAGAATATTGAAAAATTGATCACAATGTTGTAGATTTGGGATGACACATTTTTTTAAGAACCCTATCATAGTCAAGAACCACGCATTTTTCTTAGTTGAAAATCCATTAATAAGTCAAGAACTAAACCTACATAAGCATTGTTTAGAGGGTTGGGTCCATAGGTACCCTAATTCTTTGAAGCTGAAAATCAATGAAGCAAATGAGTGGCTCGATTTGATCAGCTAGATAAACTCGTTGAATGTGAAGCTTGAGGGAATCAATGGAAAGAGAGGGTGTCGATGTGGTGGGAATGGTAGGAGGTGAGGAAGGGAAGACCATACTCATTAACATTGAATAGAGCCTCATGCCAAATAGGAAATCTGTAGAGGTTTGAGAAAAACCACTACATCCCACATTCACTATGGAGTTGTGTTCTCAACTCTTTAAATTGAAAACATACACATCATGTCATGTCCAAGGACAACAAGCTATTTTAGAAGCTATAGCTTGTGAAGTAGGGCCCATGGTCGGCCAAATGGATGTTATCAAAGATAAAAATTTGAACGGACTCGCAAGTTGAGGTCACCAGAAAAATGAGTTTGAGGTTGCTAGAGAAGCGAGAAATGGTGCCAAGAAAATGGAGATTTTCGATGGTCGCCATGTCACCACTAGAAAATGGTGAGAAATTTTGGCAAGTGACATGGTGACTTGTCAAAAAATCAAGTAATTTGGCCTAAACAACTCAAAAATTTGATAGAGACATGAGGAGAACATGGGTCCCTTCTGTGTGATGTGGCAGTTTGAAAATGAACCAGTGAATGACAAGTGGCAGCCAGGCAGTAGTTGCAATGATGAGGTGATGACATGGCGATGATGTGGAGTTTTGAATGAGCCACAAGGTGCCACATGGCATCGATTCTAAGAAATTAGTGATGTAGCTAGCAGATCTCATAGATGCACCAGATCATGCAACATGGCAGATCTGATGGTTGTCATGATGTTGCCAAAGGAAAGTTGCTTGACAAATAACATAGCGACATGGAAACTATGACGTGGCATCTAGGTGGTGTGCTAATGTAGTGGTGAGATGGAAAAATTTGACAATGATACGTGGTACCTAGTTGGAGGGGTTCGACAGTTGTACATGAAAGGAGCAAATCAGAACTTGACACATGTCACCAACAGTCAAACCAAGTTTGACTTGGATAGAAGATTCAAAGAAATTTCAATGTTATAAAATTAATTTTTTATTTTGTCCTCTAAGATGCACATACCTGCTCATTTTAAATAAATTTTGATTTAATAACATAGTTCAAACTTTATAATATATCAAATTTTTGAAATTTTCAAGTGTTATGCAAAGCCATGAGATGAAAGCCCAATTTTCAAATGGGCATAATAGGAGTTATTTTTATCTAAAATGGGCACTCCAATATACCATTGGAACCAAAGAAATCTGAATTTTTTGAATCTAAGGTCAATTTTTGCACAGGTGCTCACCGGTTCAATCTATAGGCCAATTTGTGATTCCTGGGGCATTCTCAATAGAATGGGCAAAATTGATCAAGGAGCATCACATTTGGTCATGAGGCAGATGTAAAGGCTTGTTGAAAACTAAATGTGGAGAAAAATGACTTCAATCAGTTTTCTTGCATTTTAGAGGCCATTTTAACGAATTTTCACTTTTTACCTTGAGTTCATTTAAACATCAAAAATTAGTTATGTTCTTTCATCATCAAGTTTCTAAGATTCTTTATTTCCTTTAAGAGCCAAAATGATGGGGATTTGATTTGCAGTTATAGAGAGAAGTTAGACACAAGGTTTTTTAACTTCTTGGGAAAAATTTTGAGTGGACACATGTCAGTGGCATAATAGATCTGAGAATTCACTTCTTGCTCTATCTTTCCTTCTTTCATTCATTGTAAGGGTTGGAATTTTGGAAATTTTTCTCTAGAATGAAGAAATTTAGTAGAATTGGCCCTGGAATTGATGAAGTTTGAATGGAAGACCTGGGATGTGCTAGTTCCAGACCATGAAGCTTTTGCTTTGGCTGTAACACCCCCTTCACATCCCATCATTTTCTTATTCCCGCCATTTTCTCTCTTGTATGATAGCATTTGTTCATTGTATAGTCTGGTTTATTAGGTTCTTTATGAGTTAATTTCATGCATTTTTATGTATTATTTCAAGGAAATTGATACAGAGAATAGCAAATCTTGAGTTTTAGTTTAAATCTTGTCTCCTTTCTTAGTGAGCTATGATGTTTTATGATCTTTCAACAAAGAGCCTAGATCATAGTTGCAGTCCCTTAAGGTTGTATGTCACTTCATTGTTGCTTGTAATTCATGGAATTATGTAAATGCTTTAGGGAAATCAACAGGGTTGCAAGTTTTTTGAGGAGGATATCAGGTAAGAATGAGATTTAGATCAAACATTGATATCCAATTTACAAGGTAAATGGATAGATCTAGAGTCTTGGCATAAGATATGTGTTCTAGATATCCAAAATGGATGAGGGCGAGTCATGAATTGCCCAATGGATGAGGCACTAATCTGTTACAAGATCATAAGTTTGTTGTTCATACCTACTTTTCATCCACTTTCCCCACCCACATAAAATCAAATCAAATTCAAATCACCTTTACATTTTATGTTGAAGAGCTAGGACCGTCTAACCCTCACTCAACTTGTGCATTTCATAGAGTTTTAATTTTCTACTACACTTCTTTGTTACTCCATAGGTTATTAGGAGAAATAAGGGTTTTTATTTGCTTTGTGAGATTCAAGAATATGTTTTGCACTGGTACCATATGAATTGAATCTGAGGTCCACCCGCTTAGGTTTTGCATAGCCTGAAGTGAAGAAGGGTCTAGCCTTATAATTGGCCCAGTGTCTGAAATAGTATGTTGAAGATGGGAGTTAGCTACCCCTAGATGTACCATATTCTCATCAGGCTAATTGGAAACCTACAACATTTTCAAACACCAACATCTGGCTCAGCCCATACTATAGCTCGGCATCTAAATTGTACTCGGCATCATCTTAGAAATTGGTTAAGTGTGTTGACACTCAATTGTCAAAACCAATCTGAGACCAACAATCTCCCCCTTTGACACGAGTGGCAAAAACACTTAACTAAGCATTACGAATCTAGTCTCTATGAGTATAATACACACTCTATTTGACGTATATACAAAACTTCAAAACTTGTTCAAAATTTTGTGGATACCTCAAAAACTTGTAACTCCCCCTGAGTTGATGTGCCATTTATGTATCCAAAATCTCTTATGTTGAATTTGTCTCATGCTGATGTTTTTGATACTCTTTTGCCTTGTTTGCTTTGTTTGTACTCCCCCTTTGTTTTTGCCCACCCTTTCACACATCTCCTTCCAATTTTTGTTATCCTTTTGGCTTTATTTCCTTATCTCTTCTCAAATCTCAAAATTTTATTATCTCCCCCTTTCTGGTTTCATTATTATCTCCTTCTCAAAAATGTAAAATGAATGTATTTCTCCCCCTTATCTACATAATGTATTATCTACCCCATTCTTTATTATATCCCATCTTTATTATATCTCCCCCTTTTTGACACTTATGTAAAAGGGTCCTAAGAATGAATGGAATATTTAGCCAAAAATGTTTTATTTACCTCCACTATTATCTTCGGAGAAGCATCCCAATTGTCTAATGCTATTTTCAGTGCTTTGAACTGGATGGTTGTCTCTGCTACAAGATGTATAAGGCCTTCTAATTTAGAAAAATTTTGATCTTTCTTTAAAACATTTTCTGCATAGGCCACTTCTTTATGCAATACTTCTAGGTGTGGGGTAATGGCAGACTGTATTTGTATTAATTTGGCCTTAGTATTAGCTTTTTTTTTTGTAAGTATAGCTAATTCTCTTTGAGTTTGAAGCATCATGGAAAAATGCTTCTCACTTTGTGTCAGATCCTTAGGTAGTTGTGTCCTAGATATCTTAAGGTTCCTCTCCAAGCTCATTATTCTCTGGCTGGTCTCTTGTGTGAAGATTGAGGTATCACATAGTTTGGAGTACAATGAGAATATGTTCTCAAGTATTGTTTTAACCCTTTCAACTTTCTTAGCCAGTTCAACTTGTCATAGTGCTACCTCACTAGATATCTTTTCATTAACCTTCATTTGAAACTTCTTCTCAAACCATTCCAATAATTTAACATTGGTATCAAGGTCTTCATTTTGTAACTGGTCCACTATGTTTGATAGTTTCTCCATAATGGTCTTTGTTTCATCAGGTATTGGCAAGTTGAATGCATCAAGGAAGATGTATTTGATTTCAATTAGTTCTTGCCTCTATCTATACTCATTCCTAAGTATCTCTTGCTTCTTATTCCTCTCTAGTGCCTCTTGCACTTCATTTATATGTGCCATGTTCATTGTCTTGTAGTCATAACTTGGTATGACTATTTCTTCATCCAGTGAAGGATCTACATAATGAAGTACCCTTGCTACCTTGGTGGAGCTTGAGCCTGATGCTAATATCTGCAATGGTACTACATCAATGCTCGGTTGCTTGGTAGGAGTCCTTGTGGTAGGAAAATTAACCAATGTTTGTATTGCCTCTTGCTCTCTTTCCTTGGGGGTTTTCTCCTCTTCCTTGTCTTCTTCATTGATAAATTATGGTAATCAGAGGAGATGCAGCTTGATTATTGTTTTAGGATCAGTGGAATCTTTTTTCCCTTTTTTCTCCTTTGTTTTCTCCTCGATAGTTACTATGACTATAGTGTCAACCTTAGGAAATGTGTCTTGTGTTGCTTTCTCTTTTGGTTGATCACTTGTAGTTGTAGGAGGTTGTGAAGGGTTATTGTGTATTCACCTTATCCTTAGTTATTTCTACTATAGATTTTTGTAATTCCTCAACACTCACCAAAATTGGATTTGTGCATTATTGTGATTGTAGGGTTGTTTGGTGAAGGATTTTTTTAAGATCCTCGGCAATCAATGGATTGATGTTCTGAGTTGAAGTATCAATAACATCTTCCATAGTTACTTTATTTGTAGATGTAGGTGCTACATGTGGAGGATTGGGTGCTAGCAATTGGGTGTCTTGGACACGTTGTTCCTATTGTTTCTCTTCAGTTGTTGCCTTATCACCTTTCTGTATTTCTTTCTCCACTGTTACCTCTTTTTTCTCTTTCTCTCCTTCTTCCTCCTTTTCATTCTCCTCTTCTTCCTCATCATTTCTTCCCTCAAAGGGGTCTACTTATCCTTCCTTCACTATAGTAATACCATAAATTAATTTCCACATTTGTGTGGACTTTTGCACAACATCTTCAATTTCATTTTGTAGAATGTTGAAGGCTCTGTATTTGGGTGCAAATTTTCTCCCATGTTTCTTGCTAGCCTTGCTTATTTGACCTTTTGTAACATCTGGCATTACATGAGCCAATGTTGACTCTCTTATTTCCTTTTCCATATTTAGGCAATAATGCCATTTATTTTCTACTATTGAACTTAACTCCTTAGGCATAGAATTATCAAGTTCAAGTGGAGTAGTCTTGAACTTAGCCATCATAGTGTAGATAGATTCTTCCACTATGTTCTGTTCCTCTCTACTTAGTTTATTAAAATCAATTTCTTTTAGTCCAGTCAAATCTTTAGTGTCCCTAATGTTATCTCAGACATTTTCAAGATCAGATCTGGTAGTGTGACTTACCACTCTAAATTGTTCATTGTTAGATTTTATCCTTTCTTCATCTAACTCTGGGGGTGCAACATATTTTCTTCTTTTCTTTTCTACTAGCCCTCCTTACTCTGTGGATTTTTTCTTCTCCTATTTTATGTCTACCTTTATTTTAGCCCTTGTGTCTACCCTTGTAGTAGACTTTTCTGGGCTCAGTTTGGTTGGTTTCTTCTTCCCTTTAGGCTGTGCAGCACGTTGTTTCTGTGCCTTCCTTTTTTTGGGTTCTAGCTTTGGTGCTTCCTACTCGATACCTTCTTCTTCTTCTTCTATATCCTCACCCATGCCTTGGGTTAATGTAGGTGGCCCTTTTCCTTTTTCATCTTCATCATCATCTACTTCTTCATCTTCTTCTACGTCCTCTGCCTCTATTGAGCCTTCTCCAAATTTTGCCTTGAGTTTCTTTACCAATTTATCCTTTTTCATTAATGTGGAGGCAATTTTCAACTCCATATCCACCTTTGATCTTACCACATCATAAGTCCCAAAATGTGGTGCTTTCTTATCTACTTCTTCTACTAATAATGTTATTATAGCTACAGATGCCTCATCTATATTTATCTCATAGCCAAGAGGTCTTAGCCATCTAACTCTTGGTGTAGCTGCTTGAATATAAGTATAGTCAATATCTACAAGAAAACATACATCATTTACATGTTGCTCAACCAATGAAATAGATATCCTCAATCTCTGTTCCATGGACTTCTTGAAATCCTCAAAATAACTTGTCATAAGAGTTTCAAAATTAACTCCCATTTGTTTAATATACTCATTCACTTGAGCAACAATAGACCTATTGGTTTTCTAGCTAACTTTACCAAAGGATGGAAATTAATTTTGTACATAGAAAAATATGCAAATCAAAATTGCACCAAATTTGCATTGTGCTCCCTTGGTTCTCGTTATTGCTCCTAAGTTCTCATTGATTTGTTACAATTGCAATTCTACTAGGTCATATATATGATCCTTTTTCACAAATTTGTAGCCAACATTACTGCAATGCAAGGTACACTGTTAAGTCTGCTCGATTGATCAAACTTGCGAGAAATAACACTGACAGCAATGTCAACAAGAGGATCTTGGATAGTATCTATAGTCATTCATCTCTTGTTCCATTTGGCTCCTATTTTCTTCTCAATTTCTTCCTTAGAGTCACTCTTGAGGGTCTTTGGCTGATCTAAGGTTGGATATCTAGTGACTCTATGTACAATCCTCTTTGATATCTTGATTGGGTCATTTTCTAGCCACAAACTTCTATCATGAATCCTACTCAACGCTATCCTAAACCATTTAGTTTTGAAGATAGTGGGGAATTCTAGGGCACGAGTCAAACCCTTCTTCTCAATGATTTGGTACTCTTCCTTCAATACTCCTTTTTCAAACAACCTATGATAGGCTTCTCTCATTTCCATGTCTCTTATGGCTCCAATTTTGTAGTAGTAACATTTCCTAACATCTTGGACCATAACTACCTTAGGAAGTATAATAGATAGGGCTCTGGCTAGGTCATTTTTGCATGCCACTTCAAGGATTGGCCAAAAATTAGGTTTTTTCACTTTGTTTGACACTAGTTGGACCTCAAATGACTCTTTCTCTTGAGGTCTCCTAGAACTGGAGGTCATTTGTGCGATCTAGGGTTTAAACACGAAGAAAATGTGAAATTGTGTAACTCGGTACTACTGTAAATACCTTGAAATCAATGAAACTAAGCTAAATCTCTATTGAAATCAGCTCAAATGTTGGATTCTCTACTTTGAAGTCATTATGCACTCTTCTTCATCTTTTCTCTTTGTTCGCAATGAAGGAAAATGATTCAAAATGTGATCATATACCCTTATTTTGCAGCATTTAATGCTTAGTGCATTTACAGTTGTCCACTCAACTTCTTAAGATTTTTTGCATTGCTCAACTTCCATAGATTTTCAAATACTCGACATCCACTAAAGTTATCCTTACTCAACTTTAACTGAAATTTTCGTTTGCTAGGCTTCCACTACCAACTTGGTTGCAACTAATCATTCGGCTTATACTGTTTTTGGCAAACAACTTGGTATGTGCTAGGATTTTACTCAACATCTGAGGGAACCTTTTCCTACTCAATAGTACTGGTGAGAACTTGAAGTTTTTAACTTTGCATCTCTATTCATGCTGATCTTTCCTTTTTAGTACTTACTTGTCTTGGAACTGATGTATGATAAAGCTTTGTATATCAATCCCACACACCTTTTGCTTATTTGGATGAAGTGTGACCATTTGACCTTTTAGGTGAAGTGATCCCTTCATTGAATGTGATACTTCCATCTTTCTTCTTCCAAGTCTTATTCATTTCTCCTCTGATGTGTTCAATATCTACCTTTTATTTTCCTTTGTTGAACTCTAAGACGTTGGGTGCCTTTGACCTTGTTGGGCAATTCCTACTAATGTGACCAATCTTTAAACAACTAAAGTATGTAGTTTGGCTGAACCATCTACCATAGTTTCCACTAAAATGTGTTCTTATGCAATTTTTAGGGATGTGTCCATATTCTTGATAGTAATGGCAGCTATACTTGGTGTTGTAGTCCCAATTGTAGTGATGTCCATAATTGTTTCCCCTTGTTGGCTAATTAGGTGTCCACATAGGCTTTGATTTGCACTCAAAAGCTCTACATCCATACTTCTTGCAATTGTAGCAGTGACCTTCAAATCTTGGTGTCCTAATAGTCCTAGTCCTACAGTCATGTGCTTGATGTCCTTGCTTGTTGCACTTGTGACAGTGACCTATGTTCTTAGGTTTTTCATGCTGATGGGCATTCTTACTCCTACACATATTAGAGGTATGTCCTTTTTTACCCCTTTCTTACTTTTTCACATATTAGAGTTAGGCCTACCTTTAATAGGGTAGGCCTTTCATAGGGTAGACCATTGGAAGTGGAACTTCCAATGGTCTACCCTGTGAAAGGCCTACCCTATTAAAGGCTTTACACCCTATTAAAAGTGACTTGGTTAAAGGATTTACAAACACTCACTTGGAATAATACCCTGTTAAAAGATTTATCACCTTGTTGGAGGTTTACAACATGGTTGTTAGACCAATCTATCATCATAGGATTTTCATTCCTAATACAATGGCTAGATAGTATTAGAATGTGTTGACCTAATGACTTACAATCTTCAATTGTTGATTCCAGATCCTTGTTCTGCTCAATTTGATCTGATATGTCTTTGTTTGAAGTGTTGATGCTCTATTCTAACCAACTGAATTCTACAATGTTTCTCTTCCTTCTAAGTCCTTATACCCTTCTAAACTTCACTAGCATTCTCCCATATATCTCTCTTACACACACAAATTGTGGGGTTTTGACCTCCTATTAAAGGCTTTGATGACTTAGGGTTAGGCATGAATCTATGATCAATATTCATCATTTTTTTCCTACTCAATTCTTTCACTTTTCCTACTAGTTGCATGCCTTCTCCATTTTTCTAATTGGTTGCATGTTGATTACATAGGAAATGTAAGAGATTCAATCTTATCTTTAAGATTCATCAAGATTCATCCTGACTCGGCTCAAAAATGGTTTATATCTAAGTTTGTGAAGGTGCAAACTCATATGTTGATTCTATGTTACTCGGCACTTACTGATTGTTGATGCTCGGCACATATAGGAATTATGTCTCACTCGGCTCCTATAGTAACTTTGTTTCACTTGGCATCTATACTCTACTCAACACCTACAGTGACTCGGCATCTATATTGACTCAACATCACTTATCACTAGGCACTTGATACTTGCTTGACACCTAAATTTTACTCAACACTTGAAGAATCTTTGGCTTGGCACATACTATAGCTTGGCATCTAAATTATACTAAGCATCATCTTAAAAATTGCTTAATTATACTGAGCATCATCTTAGAAATTCCTTAAGTGTGTTGACACTCAATTGTCAAAACCAATCTGAGACCAACAGAAAAGATCCAGCAATGGAGGTCTACAAGCTTGGGAAGATTATATAGAATTAGGAGATTGAAATACATCTCATTCTACATTCTCTCGAAGAAGATAGGGAAGAATTGAGGAAATCCCTAAAGAGAAGAAAATGAATCGCCATAGCTAAAAATGATACACAGTACAAGAAGATTGACACCTCAAAAGTGTTTTCCAATGGAGATTCTAAGGAGTTTGATGCAGCAATTGCAGACCTAATGGAGAACAACAGAGTTCAAGTAGAAGAGATTAGAACTCTCAAGATTGAACAAGAATCACAAGCCATGATGCTTTGTGAAGTGACTAAATAGAAGAAGAGAGACATTGAAGATAAAGCTATGATAGGAGATGACAAGAGAAACCTTGCTAGTAGACTAGAGGAAAATTTGATTAAGCTTGCAAGAGTTTCCAATATGTAGCTAGATACCCTAAGCCAAATGATGAATGCCCATCATGAGCTAAATGTCAAGGATATTGAGATCTCCACACTGAAGATGCCAAATGAACAACTACAAAATGACTTGAGAAGAGAGAAGGAAATTGCAGAGAGCTTCAAAAAACCTAATGAAGCTATCAAGTACTTTGAATAGCTACTAAAATCACCAAGATCCAGTAATGACACTTTAGGACTAGGATACACCAACGCTGAAGAAGGAAAGTCATCTAAGACTACAAAAGAAAGAAATGACAAAGGTAAGAATACTAAACCCACTTGTCATTTTTGTGGCAAAAAGGGACATACCTCTAATGTATGCAGGAGCAAGAATGCCAATCAGCATGAAAAAACCTAAAATCATGGGACACTGTCATAAGTATAATAAGCAAGGTCACTAGGCATATGACTACAGAACTAAAATCATCAGGACACCAAGATTTGATGTTCACTACTACAATTGCAAGAACTATGGACATAGAGCCTTTAAATGCAGATCTAAGCCTATGTGGATACCAAACCAACCAGCAAAGACAAATAGTCATGAACATCACTACAATTAGGACTAGAACACTAGGTAGAGTAGACACTACTATCAAGAATATGGACACATTCTTGAGAATTGCATAAGAACATAGTTTAGTGGAAACTACAATAGGTGGTTGAGTCAAACCACATGTTTCAACTATCTAAAGATAGGACACATCAGCAAGTATTGCCCAACTAGGTCAAAGGCACTCAACTATGAGTTCAACAAATGGAAAGGGAAAGTTGATGTTGAACACATTAGAGGAGAAATGAATAGAACATGGAAAATAAAAGATGGAAGCAACACATCCAATGGATGAATCACTTCACCTAAAAGGTTAAGTGGTCACACTTCATCCAACTAAGAAAAAGAAGGTATGTGGGAATAATATTTAAATGTTTTATCATACATCAGTTCCAAGATTAAATTAGTACTAAAAAGGATAGATCAGCAGAATAAAGATGCAAAGTTAAATCTTCAAAAATTTTACATTGTTTCTGAGTAAGGAAAGTTGCCTTTAGATGCTAAGTAAAATCCTAGTATATGCCAAGTTGTCTGCCAAAGTTAGTAGAAGTTGAGTTAGTAATGGAAGTTGAGTAAGGGAAACTCTAGTATATGAATAGTATTGGACAATCAATGGAAGCTGAGTGAAACAGAATTGCATAAGGAGTCGAGTGGACAGTTGTATATGCACTAAGCATTAAATGTTATGAAATGAAAGGTATAAGGTTAATTTTTCTATCATTTTTTCATCATCACAAACATAGAGCAAGAGCAAGAAGAGCACATAAATAATTTCTAAGTAGAGATTGAAGCTTTTGCAAAGATCCCAGTCAAGATTCAACATCATTTCATCAATTTAAGGTATTTACACTAGTGCCAAGCTACGTAGTAAAGCAATTTTTACATCTTGAAACCCTAGTTTTAAAAAATGGCATCTAGCTCTAGGAAACCCTAGGAAAAGGAGTATTTTGAGGTTCAATTGGTTAGTAAAGAAGTTAAACAACTAGATTTCATACCAATTCCCAAAGTTGCATACAAAAATGACCCTATCGGAGCTTTATCTGTTATTCCACCTAAAGTTGTGATGGTGCAAGGTGTTAGACGGTGTTATAACTATAAAATAGGTACAATTGGTGACATGGAGATTTGACAAGCATATGAAAAACTTTGTAAGAATGGGGTATTGAAGAAAGAGTTTTAGCTGGTTGAAAGGAAGGGCTTAACTTGTGCCCTAGATTTGCCTATTGTATTCAAAATTGAATGGATAAGAATTGTGTTAAGTAGAATCCATGATGGATGCCTATGGTTGGAAGATGGACCCATTAAACTATCTAAAAGAATTATACATAGAGTAACTAGGTACCCAACCCTAGAATAGCCAAAGACCCTAAGGAGTGATTCTAAAGAAGCCATAGAGAAAAACACTAGGGTAAAATGGAACAAGAGAGGGATGACTATTGACACAATCAAAGATCCTCTTGTAGAATTTGTTATTAGGGTCATATCTCATAAATTCTACCAGTTAAGTTAACTCAATAATGTACCTTGTATTGTAGTTGATGTGGGATACAAAATTGTTAAGAAGGATCATACTTATGATCTAGTTGAACTACAATTACAAAAGATTATCAAGAACTTGGGAGCCATAAGAAGATCCAAGGGTGCCCAATGCAAATTTGGAACAATTTTGATATGTTTATTTTTCTATGTTCAGAATGAATTCCCCTCTTTTGGAAAGGTAAACTGGAAAACAAACAAGTCAATAGTAGTATAGGTCAATGAATACATAGAGCAGAGGGGGCAAATTTTGAAACCATGATGACTAGTTACTTCGAAGGCTTCAAGAAATCAATGAAACAGAGACTTAGAATACCTCTCTCTTGTTGAGCAACACATAAATGACATTTTCTTCTTAGTTGACATTGATTTCGCATACATCTAAGCAACAGTACCAAGGGTGAGATGGCTAAGGCCACTGGGATATGAAATCAATATTGATGAAGCTTTAATAGCAATAACAACTTTACTTGTAGAGGAAATGGATAAAATTGTTGAACCCTTTGGCACTTATGATGTTGTTAGATCCAACATGGACATGGAACTAAAAATAGCTTCAATTTTGAAAAAGAAAGATAGACTAGTGAAGAAGCTAAAGGCAAGATTTGGTGAAGGCACAATAGAAGGTGACCAGGATGATGAAGAGGAAGATAAGGATGAAGAAGAGAAGGATCAAGGGCCACTTTCATTGACCCAAGGCATGGGAGAAGATGTAGAAGAGGTAGAAGGTGTTGAGGAGGAAGAGCAAGTCAAGAAAGCACCTACCAAGCCTGAGCCAAAGAAGAGAAAAGCTCAAAAATAGCTTGCAACTCAGCCCAAAGGCAAGAAGATAGCCAAGCCAAGCCTAGCAAAGCCTACTACAAGGACAAGTACAAGAGCCACAACAAAGGAGGCTGAGGAGGAAAAGAAGAAGGCTACAGAGTAGGAAGGTCTAGTCAAGAAGAAACTAAGAAGAAAATATGTTGCACCTACTGAATCAGATGAAGAAAGAAGAGAGTTTGATGACAATAGCCAATTTAGAGTGGTAAGTCACACCACTAAGTCTGATTTAGAAAACATATGTGATAACATTAGGGATAATGAAAACTTGTCAAGTTTAAAAAGTATTGATTTTAATAAATTGACTAGAGAAGAATAGAACATAGTTGAAGAGTCAGTATACACTATGATGGCCAAGTTAAAAAACACTCCACTTAAACTTGACAATTCAATGCCTAAGGAGTTATATTTTATTGTAGAAAATAAATGGCATTATTGCCTCAATATGGAAAAATAAATAAGAGATTCAGCATTGGCTCAAGTAATGCCTAAACTCACTAGAGGGAAAATTAGCAAGGCAAATAAAAAGCATGGGAGAAAATTTGCACCTTAGTATAGAGTCTTTATTATTCTACAAAATAAAATTGAAGATGTTGTCAAAAAGTCCACTCAAATTTGGAAATTAATCTATGGCCTCACAACTGTGAAAGAATGAGAGGTAGATCCCTTTGAGGAAAGAAACAATGAAGAAGAAGAGGACAATGATATGGAATAAGAAGGAGAAAAGGATAAGGCAGATGATAAGTGGAGAACGAAACACAAAAAGATGATATGGAAACTATTGAACAATAGAAAATAGAACAAAATGTGCAAGACACACAATTGCCACCACCAAGTTCTCCACATGTTATCTTCACACCTGTAGATATAGTAACATTCAAGATGTTCTAACAATTCTGGTCAGAACATAAATCCATTGACTGCAGTGGATCTCAAAAAGATTCTTCACCAAACTACCCTACAAGCACAATTGTGTACAAATCCAGTCTTGGTGAGTGTGGAAGAACTACACAAAGTTGTAGCTAACTTCACAAGGGATAAGGTGAATCCATAAGAACCACCTTCTCATATCCCAATAGCTACAAGTGGACAACCCCAAGAGCAATCTGCACAAGATACATCAGCTAAGGTTGACTCCACAATACCAGTCACTACAACTATTGACGAACTAGTAAAGGATCAAATGGGATAGATGGATACCTCTGTCTCTATAGCACAAGAAAAAGGTGCACTCACAAAGATCACAATAATTGATAAGAAAATATCAGAAGAGGACAAGGAAAGCCCTAAGGAGAAGGAGCGAGAGGAAATACAAACATTGATAAATTTGCCTACAACAAGGACTCCAACTGGAACATCTCAAAAGCCAAGCACTGAAGCAATACCACTTCAAATTTCAGCACTAGGCTTGAGCTCTATAAAGGTTGCAAAGGTAACTCACTATGGATACCCTACATTAGATGATGATATAGTCATCCCCAAGTATGACTATGAAACTATGAATATCGATCAGATAAATGAAGTACAAGAGGCACTGAAAAAGAAAAAGAAACAAGAGATACTCAAAAATGAGTATAAACAAAGGCAAGCATTAATTGAGATAAAAGACATCTTTCTAGATGCATTTAGCTTGCAAATACCTAATGAAACTAAGCCCATTATGGAGCAACTATCTAGTATAGTGGACCAGGTACAGAATGAAGACATTGATACAAATGCAAAACTATTAGAATGGTTTGAAAAGAAGTTTCAAACAAAGGTGAATGAAATAATATCAAGTGAAATAGCACTTTCACTAGTTGAGTTGGCCAAGAAGATTGAAAAAGTGAAGGAAGTACTTGAGAATATATTATCATTGTACTCAAAATTGTGTGACCCATCAATTTTCACACAAGAAACTAGCCAATGAATAATGAGCTTGGAGAGGAACCTAAAGATATCAAGCATGCAACTACCTAAAGATCTAGCTCAGAGTGAGAAGCATTTTCAAACTACATTTCACACTCAAAAGGAACTAGTTGTGCTAACAGCAGATGAGACAAATACTAAGGCCAAGTTAATACAAATATAATCTGCCATAATCCCACACATGGAAATTTTGTAAAAATAATTGGCCTATGTTGAAAATGTCTTAATGAAAGACCCCAATCTTTCTACATTAGAAGGCCTAGTTCACCTTGCTGCATAGTCAGCCATCCAACTTTAATCACTAGAAATTGCACTAGATAATTGGGATACTACTCTTAGGATAGTAATGGAGGTAAATAAATTCTTGTTGACTAAATATTCAGTTAATGTATAGATCCCTTTGACATAAGTGTCAAAAAGGGGGAGATAAAATTTTGGGAAATAAATTTTGAGGGGGGGGGAATAGAGAAGCCAAAAGGAAACAATAATTGCAAGGGAAGATGTGTAAAAGGGGGAGTCAGTACAGGGCAGATAGAGAATGAATGACAATATAAGGTAGAGATAAAGAGTATTTGAATCAGCATGAAACAAATCCAGCACAAGAAGTTTTGGTTACAGCAAAGGCACATCAACTCAGGGGGAGTTACAAATTTTGAGGTATCTTCACAAAATTTTGAACAATTTTTGAAGTTTTGTATATATGTCGAACAAATGTATATTACACTCAAAAAGATTAGATTCATAATGTATAGTTAAGCTTTTTTGATACTCATGTCAAAGGGAGAGATTGTTGGTCTCATATTGGTTTTGACAATTGAGTGTCAAAACACTTAAGAAATTTTCTAAGTTGATGTCAAGTATAATATAGATGTTGAGTTATAGTATGTGCCAAGCCAAAAATTCATCAAGTGTTAATTCACTTAGATGCCAAGTAGATAGATAGTGTTGAGAAAGTTTCAACTGTCGAGTCACTAATAGATGCCAAGCCAGTATATGTGTCGAGTAAACTATAGATGTCAAGCAAGACAGAATTTTTATATATGTATCGAGCATTGGTAATCAATAAGTCCCAAGTAACATAGAATTAGCATAAGATTTTGTGCCCTCACAAACTAAAATGTAAACCATTTTTTGAGCTGACATATGATGAATCTCAAAGGATTAAAAGATAAGATTGAATCTTTTTTATTCCTTATGAAATCAACATGCAACCAATCAGAAAAATGGAAAGATTTGAGTGGGAAAGATGGATAAATCTCAATTGTAGATTCATACCTAACCCTAAGTCATGAAACCTTTTTAAGGAGGATGAAACCCCATAATTCAGTAATGTATGGGAACGTATGAGAGAGTATGCGAGAAGAGAATGCATGCAAGGAGGGAATACTAGTGAAGTTTGAAGGAAGTGAAAGGGTGAAAAGACTTAGAAGAAAGATAGCATTGTAGTATCTGTTAGCAAAATAGTGAATCAAGATCACAATAGTTTCATATCAGATCCAATAGGATCAAATCAAAATGGATTGAACATTGATCTAAAATTAGCAATTGAAGATTGTAAGTTATTTGGTCAACACATTCTACTATACTTTTTAGCCATTGTACTAGGAGAATGAAAATCCTATGAAGATAGGTTGGTTTAACAGCCATTTTGTAAATCATTTAATAGGGTGACATTCCAAGTGAATGTTTTATAAATCCTTTAGATAGGTACACTTCTAACAGAGTGTTTAAGCCTTTAACAAGGTATACCATTGTTGATTGTCAAACTTTGTAACCTTGACAAGTTACATATTGTTGTAGTGATAAGTTGTGGGTGTCATCCCTACCCCAGTTTTACCTTCTCATTTTGGAGGGTTTCTAGGTGATGAAATATTGTGTTGTCTATTTTCATGCATGCCTTTACTTTCATGTCAATTAGAAATGTTTCATGCATGTATTGATTTCAATTAAAGGTTTTATAGCTTAAAGTTTGGTACTTCTGATTCACCCCCCACCCCCCTCAAAATTATTCCTCCCACTTGTAAATTCCAACAAATATATTCACTAATTTGCACTGCTACTAATATGTTGGTTTTCGATGCAACTATTCCAAATGTAGGGAATGTGTTTTGCACATAAAAGAATATAAAAATTAGGATAGAACCAAATTTTCATTGTGCACTCTTAGTTCTTCTTATTTCTCCTAGGTTCTCCATCAATTGTTGTAGTTGTAACTTTACAAGATCATATGTGTGATCTTTCATAACAATTTTATATCCCACATCTATAGCTATACAGGGCACACTGTTTAATCTACTAGATTGGTAAAACTTGTGTGAAATAACCCTCACAACAAACTCTATCATAGGATAAATGATTGTGTCAATTGTCATGCCTCTCTTATTCCATATAGCTCCAATGTTCTTCTTAATATCCTCTTTTCAGTCACTTCTTAGTGTCTTAGGCCAATCTAGGGTTGGATAACGAGTAACCTTACGAATTATCCTCTTAGTAATTTTGATAGGTCCATTATCCAACCATAATGAACTATCATGAATTATGCTCAAGACTATCCTAATCTACTCAGTCTTGAATACATTCAAGAAATCTATGGCACAATTTAACCCTTTCCTCTCAACAATTTTGAATTCTTCTTTTAGTACACCATTATAATAGAGTTTTTTGTATGCTTCCTTGATCTCCATTTCACCAATGCTACCACTTTTATAGTTATAGCATTTTATTACATCTTGCACCATTAAAACATTTGGTGGTATCATGGATAATGCACCAGAAGGGTCTTTCTTGTAAGAAATATCAAGAAAAGCTTTGAAAATTAATTTCTTAACTTCGTTACTAACCAAATGGACATTCAAAACCTCCTTTCCCTCTATATTCTTTGAACTAGAAGCCATTGTGCGAAGCTAAGGGTTACAAAAATATAAATTGCATAGCTCAGCTCTTGATAAATACCTTATAAGATCTGATGAACTGGTGTAGAATCATTGCCCAAATCTTCTACAATCACTTTGAATGGATTTTCTGATCACATCTTGCTCTCCTTACTCTTTCTCAATTTTGAAATGATGTGAAATGAGTTAAAAATCAATCAAATACCCTTTGAAAACTCTCCAATAAATGTTGAGTGCTTACACAGCTATAAGCTCAGCATCAACCAATTTTAGGCTCACTCAACATCCATTATGTTAGTGTAAATAATTAATTATTATTAAAATTTACTTAAGTTTACTTAGGATAATGCATTTTTATATTAGTTGTCATGTAGACACTTATGAATATGCATAGTCATATGAGTTGTCTTATTGAGAACATAGGAGTTAGCAACTTATTAAAGCACATGGGGTCTGTAAACTTATCCTCTCATCATCGCACAAAATCATATGCTCAATGGCGGATAATCCACTCTTGGTGGACATGTGCTGAGTTATAATCCTTATCTCTTGTGTGACTTCTAAACATATCGGTTGCCCTTATATACAGGCACCCTCTATGATTTATTCATCCAACTATCTCATATCCAATTATCTAATATCCATTACCATCTTGATCATTATTGAGATTCTCATTTGATCATCATTAGTCTCTCTTGTGATAGTGCTTGAGCTTCTTTATCTTGGTGTCATTTTGCCCTAAGGAAAATTATTACATGGTATCAAAGCTATACCAAACTCTTACATGTTATCAAAGCTATACCAAATTCTTACATGGTATCAAAGCCATGGGAGCTACATCGCATAGCCATTGGAGAGATTTTTTTGCAGGTCAAGATTGGAGCTTGTTGGTGCAAATCAAATATTGACATCATATTCAAAAAGTTAAAAAAACCCCAAATTGACTTTTGTTTCATCAAAATTAGACATTTGAGGTGAAACCTAGAGTTATTTGATATTTGGAGGTGCAATGGTGGTGATTTAGGAAAAATAATTATAGAGTTGATTTTAAAACAATGATATCTCCCTCATACAGACTCCTTTTTTCAAGCAATTTTTTTTGTTTAGGGGTATAATTTCATGATCTACACATTGGTGCAGGTTGTTTGAGATCTCTATTCCTGAATTTTTTTGTAAATCACAAATCCCATTTTTTGCAACTTCAAAGGCTTAGTTTGGGCTCATCTGGACACATATTCAGGTGCTATTTTCTTGAGAGTGCATCATTTTTTGTCTACTTTCCATATCTAGTATCAGTTTAGAGTAATTTTGAGTAGACATAGTACTTTCAAATTCTAGTCTCATTTTGGCCTATTGGTACTTGCAATTAATTAGATGCTTGAGAGGTCTTGTGTCTTATCTTGTTGAGTCCAATATAGCTTAATATTGTTGTTGTAACTAGTAAAATCAGAAATCCACTTGGGCCCTAAATTGGCAAGTGGCCATTATAATTGCATTAAATATAAAGTGCCAAGTCATGCATTGGGGGTGGGGTTTCTTTGATTTTTTTTTTTGCATTTTGGGGGTGCATACATTATTTGATCTCATGGAGTCATGTCAAAAGTGTCACTTTGATTTAAGATTCAAATTGACAAAAAGGAACTATCAGAAATGGAGTACTTTAATGATTGATCATCTAAGAGAACATAAGGAAGTGTTTCCTTATCTATATTCAAAGATATTTCCACCTAATACTAATCAGGGACATCTTTCTCTTATTCTTCACTTTATGTATAACAATATGAGTAAGGAATCTTTTGCTCCTCTTAGTAAGGCAAGTAGTCCTCATGATGTTTGGATGTGTCTTTGGGAAGTATATGGAGATCCACGAGTCCCTCCATTACCAGAGGATATTTTGCCTCCAGTCACTCCAGTTGTGATACCTACAACTCCAATTGAGATCATACCTCCTAATGCTCCTGTTGCTTCTTCTAATCTAGTTCTAGCCACAAATGCTTCTGATTCAGTGCAACGGGAAACACCATGTCTTCCTATTTTAGCTTCATGGGATGACTTCCTTCCATATATTGCAGTGTTGTTTGTGGAGTTTTACATTGAAGATGTGGGAGACATTATTGATGACATCCATCTTCTCTTTGTTGAGGAGAATTCTTCTTCACTTGTTGTGAGGGAACACACTGACCCTCAACCACTTGATTTTTCTTTTGAGACTAACATGATTGTGGACACTTCTTTTCAAGAGTTGGATGAGAACTCTTTTACTTCAAAGGAGACATATCAGTTTTTGGAGATTGTATTCTAGTTTCCTCAGACATTGTATCTTTTGAAGATTCTTCTGACTAGTTGGAGAGCATTCTCTGCTACACCTATGGAACCACTTCTTCCTACAAGGAGGAACATCATTCATTTTTTATGGTGTAGCTTCTAAAGTCATCAAGGAGCTTCTTTCATGGGTGTGCATTCATCATTTAAGGGAGGCTACATTGCTTCTCTTCCCATATCTTCTTATAAGGATGATTTCTTGTCTTTGGAGGTTGATTCACTTTCATAAATGGACACATTACCTTGTTTGCCACTTTGTTTTGGGCATCCACCAAGTTGGCTTATGGCATCTAGATTCATCAAGGACTTGCCAACATATCAGCATAACTTCAGAGGTAGCATCCATAGCATACTACACATGGATTCCTCATCCATCTTCCTATCCACAATGGGAAGTATACTTGCACATATACTTGGTGTATCTTCTTCCTAAAGGGAGAAATGTCATTTGTAGGCATTAGATACTTTTTGTCTTTATGACATCCTTGCAAGAGATTATTCAATATGGGGGATACCATCATATGTTTTTTCTTATGGGGGATATATGCTTCTACATGCATGGTGTATGTCATACTAGGGGGGTCCTCATTATTCCATCCTTGCATGCATCTTGTATTTCTTCATCTCTCTTTTTGGAGGAGGTTTTTCCCATGACGTTTTCCCATTTTCTTTGTTTTTAGAGAGATTGCAATGCATTGCATTGCATTGCATCACACTATATGCAGCATTGCATTTGTACATGGGTACCTAACATGGCCTAATAGCCAGGACCCACATTACATGTTGCATTTAGATTTGTTAGCTTAAGTGCATTCCCCTAAGTTTCACTTAAGGGGGTGTTAATGTAAACAATTAATTATTATTACACTTTACTTAAGTTTACTTAGGATAATGCATTTTTATATTAGTTGTCATGTAGACACTTAGGAATATGCATAGTCATATGAGTTGTCTTGTTGAAAACACAGGAGTTAGCAACTTATTAGAGCACATGGTGTCTACAACATCTATTTATGAGATACACCTATGTAAACTTATCCTCTCATCATAAAACAAGCTCCTATTCTCAATGGAGGATAATCCACTCTTGGTGGACATGTGATGAGTTGTAATCCTTATCTCTTGTGTGACTTCTAGATATATCGGTTGCACTTATATATAGGCACCCTCTATGATATATTCATCCAATTATCTAATATCCAATCATTTGATATCCATTATCATCTTAATCATTATTGAGATTCTCATTTGATCAGAGCTATACCAAATTCTTTCACATTAACATTTCATTCACTCGGCATCCATTATGAGTTCGACATCAACTAGCATTTCACTCGGCACATGTAGGAAATATTTCATGCTCGGCAGTAACATGAAAAACTTAAAGATTTGTCTTGGATTTCTAATAGCATCTTGCATCTTTATTCATGCTAATTGTAATCTTTTCAATACTAATTCCTTTGGAATTGATGTATGATATAACTTAAATATCAGTCTCACATACCTCTTGATTGCTTAGTTTGATGAAATGTGATCACCTGACCCATTGGGTGAAGCGATCCCTTCTCCATTTGATGTGCTGCAACCATCCTTTTTCTTCCGTGTCTTATTCATCTCATCTCTAGTGTGTTTAACATCTGCCTTGCTTTTTCCTTTATCAAATTCACAACTTGGTGCCTTTGACCTAGTTGGAAAATAATGATTGATGTGACCAGTCTTCAAGTAGTTGAAACATGTGGTTTGACTCAAGCACCTCTTGTAGTCACCTCTGAAGTGTGTTCTAATACAATTCTCAAGAACATGTCCATATTCTTGACAATAATTCAACTATATCTTACATTATAATCCCAATTATAAGAGTTGTCTTTGTTCCTTACCTTTGTTTGCCTATTTGATGACCACGTGGGTTTGGATCTACACTCAAAAGCTCTATGTCCATACTTCTAATAGTTGTAGTAGTATCCTTCAAATCTTTGTGTGTGCATGGTCTTGGTTCTACATTCATGTGCCTGATGACCTTGTTTGTTGCACTTATGATAGTGAACCATGCTCTTATGATTGACATTTTGATTTGTAGTTCTACTCCTGCACACATTAGCAGTATGTCCTTTCTTACTACAATTATGAAAATTAGGTTTGGAGTTCTTACCTTTGTTGTTCCTTTCTTCAGCACTTTTGGATGACTCTCCTTCTTCAATGCTTATATATCCTAGTCTAGATGTGCCATTATTGGATCTAGGAGATCTCAATAATTGCTCAAAGTATTTGATGGCTTCATTTGGTTTGTTGTAACTTTTAGCAAATTCCTTTTCCCTTTTTAGGTGACTTTGTAATTGCTCATTTTACAACTTCAATGTTGTTATTTCAATGTCCTTGACATTTAATTCATAGTTGGCATTCATCATTTGACTCAGTGTATCCAATTACATGTTGGAAACCTTGGTTAGTTCTAATTATTTCTCCTCCAGCCTGTTGGCCAAAACTCTTTTGTCTTCTTCAATCATAGCTTTGTCTTCTGTGGTTTTCTTCTTTTGTTCAGTCACCTCACATATTAGTATGGCTTGTGATTCTTTCTCTCACTTGAGATTTTTGATTTCCTCAGCTTGGGATCTATTCTTTTCCATTAGATATACAACTACTACATCAAATTGATTGGAGTCTCCATCAGCAAATACCTTAGTAGTGTCTATCTCTTTGTATTGTGTGTCATTCTCTACAATAGCAATTTCCTTCCTTCTCTTCACGGATTTCTTTAGTTTTTCTCTTTTTTCATTTAGTTGATGTAGAATGAGATGTATTTCAATCTCCTAATTCTCAATTGTCTTTCCCAACTTGTAAACTTCCATTTTCAAGATCTTTCCTTAAAGCTGCAAAGCTTTTCTTTCAAAGAAAAAGGCTAAGGTAAAAATTTTGGAGGGGTGAATTAGCAATTTAAAGTTAGACCCATAAAACTTTCACCACACATTCATCTCATGCATTCAATGTGGAAACTGAAATAACATGTAAAGAATGTACATCTAAAACATGTAAGAAAGTAAACATTCACACACATATGACACTAGATATGATTACTCCAAAACCCTGCAAGTGAGAAGGTAAAATTGGGATGGGGATGACACTCACGAATCTTCACTATTGTAGTAATAAAGTGTATCCAATGAAGGTTACAATATTTTGAGCATGAACCATGATCTACCCTGTGAAAGGTTTGCCATGTTAAAGGCTTACAAAGACTGTTAGGTCTCACCCTATTAAAGGATTTCAATACCTTGTTAGAAGTGTGCCTTGCTAAAGGCCTTTTAACTCACAATTAAATAAGCATCTGGTTAGAGGATTTCAATACAGCCTATTATGACTACTCTGCTAAGAGATTTTGACTAAAATCACCTATTAAAATGTCTCAACATTGATCCTTTGGTTAGTAATTGATTTCCTGATGATAGATCACCTCTAAACTAATGTCTTCTCAATCATTCTTGATCAAATGTCTCTTTGATGTATACTCTTCTCTTTCCTCTATTCTGCTCTAATTGATTTTATATTGTAATCTCATATCACAACTCCTTGGCCACCATGAATGCTCTATTTATGCATGCAAACTTTTTTCTTTACTCCTTCAACAACTTACACACTTGCTAGAGAGTTTAGGGTTTGTCCTCCTTAAGAAGACTTTGGTGACTTAGGATTAGGTATGAATCTACAACTGAGATTCATCCATTTTTTTGCTTAATCCTTCCCATTTTCTAATTGGCTGCTTATAATTGCATTGGGAATCCAACTTATGATTCATTCTTATCTCCAAAATACCATATTTCATCTTTAAGTCAACTCAAAAATAGTTTACATAGTTTTTTATGCCATTACAAATAATTATATCAAAACAGTCTTACTCGGCACCTAAAGTCTCTGATGCTCAACATACACTGATTTCTATGCTATGACTTGGCATCTATATCACTCGGCATCTACTGTTTACTCGGATCCTGAATCACTCAGCATACACTATTTGCTCAGCACATGAGTGGCTTGGCACTCCCTGTGGACTCGGCATGCTCTATGATATGCATGTTGTGCTTGACATGTACTACTTGTTCGGCATGAACTAAGTGAATAAATTAACTGTATTGACATTCTGTCATAGCCCCTCCCAAAGAGAATCCTATCATTATAATTGGATAAGATTTAATAATAATTCATATACTATTATCAATTATTTCTAAAAGAAATAATATTGATATAGATAAATATCTATGATCTATTTTTAATAATATAAATTATTATTCATAATAACTCTACTTAATTGTTCATAATAGTATAAATTACCATTCATAATTAATTATACTATTCATTATCATAATATATATGAATTTATTATTATATATGAAATTATTATTACATATATGAATTCATAATAATATGAGATAGATAAATATATGATATAAGTACATATATTCATATATTTAATATAATAATAAGATATATATTATTAATTATAGGTAATATCAAATAACAATAATAATGAATATTATGAGATAAACATACTCAAGGATAATGTTATGTAATACAAATATAAATAAATAAATAACATATAAAGTGAATATACTATAATATTAGAAATAATAACATTACTAATATTATATGATCAAGGCTAACATCATAATAATATCATATATTATAATATATGATATTACGCAAAGTCTAAAGCCTAACCACATTATATTAATTAGATATATTAAAATGTATGAGAATGGTGACGTCGCCAAGGGTCATGTCGCATCATACCCTTATTTAAGAAAAGCATGCATAAGAGATGAATAGACATTGGATGGGAAACACTTTAGATTCACCATAACCGTAGGAAGCAAAGAATATATCGAATGGGCTAATAAATACATTGAACAGGGTCAGTGGTAAAAGTGTGAAGTATGTAAGCCATCCTGCTCATGGTTAGGACGTGGACGGAAGGAAGGTTATGGCGAGGGTGTCTGGAACCCGCGTTAAAAGCAAAGGGTGCATATCAAATATTGCATAACATAAGAGGTGTGAAAGTTAGAATATAGACACATCATCTCCAACTCACATTAGCATAAGTAGTACATAGAATAAAGGTGAAAAAGGCATATTGGGTATTGTGGATAGAAGCTAAACATACACAAGACCTCCAAACATATTGACAAAGATATAATAAAATTTACCAATGTTTATAAAGGAGATTAAGGGTGTTAAGAGATAAGTTGTAAGCTGATATATATTAGGAGAGATTCTCAAATTCAAATATATTCTCCTATATACAAGCTATCATTATATATATATATAATTAGTCCAAGAATGGTTTTGACACTTGAGTGCCAACACACTTAACCACTTTCTACATTAAAGCCGAGTACACTATGTATGCCGAGCCACAGGTTGTGCCGAGTCAGGAAAGCCATCAGGTGCCGAGTGATCTTCAAGTGCCGAGTAGCCTTCAGGTGCTGAGTGAAGATCAAGCGCCGAGTGACTAGAGGTGTCGAGTATGATACAAGTGATGAGAAATATTCAGGTGTCGAGTCATAAATAATGCCAAGCAAGATAAGAATGATACAGGAGCCGAGTTACAGAAGGTGTCGAGCATCAGGAAGCAGTAAGTACCGAGTAACTCAAAATCAGCATATGACTTTGTAACTTCACAAACTTAGATGTAAACCATTTTCATGGCCAACATATGACGAATCTCGAAGGATTTAAGTGATAAGATCAAATCATTTAAATTTCTTATGCAATCTACATGTAGCCAATAAGAAAAATGGAGAAGGCATGCAACCAATGATAGAAGTATAAGGAATGAGCGAAAATAGAGATTCAATATCGAGCGTAGATCCACATCTAACCCTAAGTCTTCTAATGTCTTTATAAGGAAGACTAAGTCTCATTGTATGAAGAGGGACAAAGATATGAAAGGAAAACTATTTTTAGAGTGAAGAATATCAGATCTCAGAGGATAAAGATCAGAAGAAAGTAGATCAAGTGCCTGTATTCAGCAATCAAGCATTGTAAGCTATCAGGTTTATTATACCTAATACTCTTTAGTCATTGTATTAGAAAGAAAATCCTATGATGATAGATTAGCTTAACAGCTATTTCGTAGATCCTTTAAACAAGTGATTAAATCCTTTGATAGGGTAGCACTTCATGTAAAGTGTTTGTAAATCCTTTAACCAGGTCACTATTGATATAGTGTAAATCCTTTAACAGGGCAGACCATCAGAAGTGGTTAAACATTATTGCTGCAGTAATTTTTGTGGGTATCATCCCCACCCCAGTTTTACCTTCTTATTTCTGGAGGGTTTCTAGGTTACCAAAATCTCAAGTGTTATGTGATGATGCATATTTGTTTTTCATGATTGCTTAATGTTTATATGCATGCATGTTCATTTCAAAGATATGTTATTAAGGATTTAAAATAGGTCAAAAGCTAGTACTTCTGATTCACCCACCCCCCCCCCCCCTCTCAGAAGCATTCTTTCCAATAAGATATTACAACAATTGGTATCAGAGTGCTTGTTCTCTCAAGAAGGAGCCTAACAACTTGGAGGAAAAGATCTAAAGATGAAAGTTTTCAAACTTGGAAAGATCATTGAGAACCAGGTGATAGATGTGCATCTCACTCTACAAAAAGTAGAGGAAGCTAGAGTGGAATTAACAAAATCTTTGAAAAGGAGAAAGGAGATAGTCATAGCTGAAAATGATGTACACTACAAGGAGATTGATACCACACAAGCGTTTTCCAATGGAGACACTAAATAATTTGATGCAGCAATAGTAGAACTGATGGAGAAAAAAAAAAGTTCAAGTAGAAGAGATAAAATCTCTCAAAATGGAACATGAATCACAGGCCATAATATTATGTGAAATCACTGAACAAAAGAAAAGAGCAGTCAAGGATAGAGTCATGATGGAAGATGACAAAAGGAATCTTGCAAATAGACTGGAAGAAAAATGTACTGAATTAACAAGGATGTCAAACATGCAGATGGATACACTTGCCCAAATGATGAACCTTCATCATGAACTCAATATGAAAGATATTGAGATCTCTACTCTGAAGATGCAGAATGAACAAATGGTGAATGAATTGCACAGAGAAAAAGAGGTAGCATAGAATCTAAACAAGTCAAGTGAAGCCATAAAGTACTTTGGACAGTTGTTGAAATCCCCAAGATCCGCCCATGATACATCAAGACTTGGATACAACAACACTGAAGTTGGTGAATCATCAAAGAGTGTTGAGCAAAGAAGTGACAAAGGTAAGGATTGTAAACCCATTTGTCATTACTGTAATAAAAAGGGACATACTGCTAATATTTGCAGGAGTAGAAGATTCAATCAGCAAAACACACCCAAGAGCAAGAATTACTTTCACAACTGCAACATGCAAGGACATATGACACAAGATTGCAGATCCAAAGTCCCAAGGACACAAAGATTTAATGGACATTGTCATAATTGCAAGAAATATGGAAATAGGGCATTTGAATGTAGATCAAAGCCTATGTGGACATCAAATCAACCAGCAAAAGAGAATGAAGGTCACTACCATTGGGATTATAACACCAAGTATAGTTGTCACTATTGTCAAGAGTATGGACATATACCTCAGAATTGCATAAGAACACATTTCAAGGGTAACTATAAAAGATGGTTGAACCAGACTACTTGCTTCAGTTGCTTGAAAACTAGACATGCCAACAGAAATTGTCCAACAAAGGCTAAGGCACCCGAGACTGAAGTAAATAAGGGCAAAGAAAAGATTGATGTGGAACACATAAGAACAAACATGAAGAAGACATGGTAGAAAAAGGATGGATCAAGTACATCCTATGAAAGGGTCACTTCACCCATGAGGTCAAGTGATCATTTCTCATCTAAATAATCACAAGATAAGCCTATAGGGCTGATACATAAGGAAGTATCACACATCAGCCCTAAACCATGAAGAAGCACTACAAAGTATAAATTTGCATAAGACAAGATGCTAAGACTAAACTTGAAAGATGATGCCAAGTTGTCTTTGGATGCCGAGTGAAACTACTTTGGATGCCAAGTTATTAACAAAATAAGTAGATGTTGAGTAAGTATAGCTACCGAGTGGATGTCGAGTTGAAAAACATTTGGAAGCCGAGTGACAGGTGCAGGTACTAAAATGCATTAAATGCAAAGTTTCTTCTATCGCTGAAAAGAAAAAATTGATTCATTTTTGAGACATTCAAATGAAGAATGATTACCTTGAGCACAACTGAGTGATTTTCAAACTTGCAACCAGTGATTCAACATCTACCCAACCAACCTAAGCATTTATCTAGATATTTCTTTTTGGTGCCGAGTTTTACAGTTTGTAAAGTTCACTTTAATCTTTAAACCCTAGTTTAGAAATAAATGGCGTCTAGTTCAAAAATGACCCAAAGGATAGTGAGCCATGAGATTCAACTTGTCAGCAATGAGGTTAAGCAACCTGAGTTTAGACCTATACTAGAAGTTGCATAGAAAAGCAATCCCGTTGGTGCCCTATCTACCATCCCTGAGAAAGTCGAACGTATGGTTTAGGATGTGCGAAAGTACTATAATTGTAAAATAGGAGCCATAGGAGATTTTGAAATCTTTAATGCCTATGACAAACTCTATGAAAATGGTATCCTAAAAGATGAGTTTTCTGTTATAGAAAAGAAGGGTTTAACCAAAGCCTTAGTTTTTCCAATCATATTAAAAAATGAGTGGATATGCATAATAGTCAGCAAAATCCATGATGGAGCATTCTGGTTAGAACAAGGACCAGTCAAAATTGCTAAGAATATGGTTCATAGGGTTACAAGTTTTCTAACCCTAGATCAGCCAAAGACATTAAGAAGTGAAAAGAAGGAAACAATTGAGAAGAACACTAGATTAAAATGGAACAATAGAGGCATGACCATAGATACCATAACTGGTCCCCTTCTAGACTTTTCTATAAGGATCATATCACATAAGTTTTACCAATCTAGCAGGTTAAATAGTGTACCCTGCATAGTAGTGGATGTGGCATAGAAGCTTGTAAAGAAAGACCACACCTATGACCTTGCAGAGCTCTTGTTGCAACAGATCAATGAAAATCTTGGAGCTATTAGAAAGCCCAATGGAGCATAGTGTAAATTTGGTTCAGTGTTGGTTTGTATATTCTTCTATGCAATGAAGGAATTCCCTTCATTTGGCAAAATTAACTGGAGTCAGAATAGAACAATTGTTGATCAAATTAATGATTTCATTGCACAAATGGGAGATAGCTTTGATGATCAAATGTCTATCTATTTTGAGGATTTCAAAAATGCAATGAAGAAAAGAATGAGAATACCAGTTTCACTAGTAGAAAAGCATGTAAATGACATATGTTTTCTTGTTGATATTAATTATACTTACATTCAAGCAGTCCTTCCAAGAACAAGATAGCTTAGACCATTGCGATATGAGCTTGATGTTGACCAAGCTTCTGCAGCCATCATAGCATTACTTGCAAAGGAAATGGACAAATCTACCAAGGCATTTGGAACATTTGACACTGTCAAATCAAGAGTTGTTACAGAACTCAAGACAGCCACAGCAGTCAAGAAGAAGGACAAGCTGGTAAAGTAGATAAAGAAGAAATTTGGTGTTGAAGAATCTAGTGCAGCAGGTGAAGTAGAAGAGATTAGTGAAGGAGAAGAAGAAGGTGAGCTAGAACAAGAGCCACTTGAAGAGAAAGATGAGACTGTCGAGGAAGCAGAAACCAAGAAGGCACCCATCAAAGGCAAAGTCATCAAAAGAAAGACAAAGACACCTCCTGCTTCTCAGCCTTCACCAAAGAAAGTTGTCATGCAAACGCCCAAGAAGCCAACAACCAGAGCCACAACAAGGGCCTCTACCCAAAAGGCCAAAGAGGAAGCCACAAAGAAGAAGAAAACAAAGGCACGGGAAGAGCTAAAGAAAAGGAAAAGATATGTGGCCCAACCTGATACTGATGAAGAAGATTAGACTGAAAGGGTAAGTCATCCTCCTAAATATTTAGTTGATATATTATGTGAGAAGATTAGGAATGGAGATTTAAGTGAAATGGAAAAGATTGATTTCAATAAGTTCAGTAGAGAGGAACAAAATAGCATAGAAGAATCAGTCTATGCATTAATGGCACAGTTCAAGTATACATCTCTTGAACTAGATGGACAATTGCCAAAGGAATTGTCTAAAACTATAGAAGACGAATGGCATTTCTGTCTAATGATGGAGAAAGAGATGAGGGAATCAACCCTAGCAAACCTACTACCTGGTTTAACAAAGGAACAGGTACTCAAGCAGTCAAAAGGCATAGTAAAAGGTTTACACCTAAATATAGGGCATTCTCCATCCTACAAAACAAAATTGAAGAAGTTGTACAGAGAACTACAAGAGTTTGGAAAAACTTGTACAAGACAACTGAAGATGTCCTTGAAGAGGTATACAAAGAGGAAGTTGTTGCTAAACCTAAAGAAAGAACGAAGAGGAGAGAAGAGAAGATAGAAGAAGAGAAAAAGGATGAAGAAGAGGAAAACAAGAAAGAAAGAGAGGACAAAGGAAAAGATGAAGACAAAGGTACTAATGAACAGAAAAGTGTGCAAGACACACAACTTTCACCTCCTAGCCCACCTCACTCTACTACCACACCTGCAAAGATCATAAAGATTAAGGATGTTGTTGACACCACATGTCAATACATCAATCCATTAACTGCAGAGGATCTTACCAAGACCCTTGACCAAACAACTCTACAAGCACAATTGTGTATAAGTCCTACATTGGTTAGTGTGGATAATCTTCAAAAGTTAGTAGACAAACTCAAAGAAGCCAAGGTGTCACCACAAGAACCACCTCAAATCATTCAAACTACTGGGCTCACATTTCTACCACCTCCATCACCACCAAGAATAGCCACTCAAGCTGATCAGGAGCCGAGTGCAACAACAGAGGTAGTCACATGGATAACTATTCAGACAGTGAGTATACCTCCTACAACAGTGACACAAGAAGAAGCCAAGCAAGAAGAAGAGGGAAAAGAAGAAACACAAGATAAAGAGAAGTCTGCAATACAATCTTTGGTTGAATTACCAAAAATAGGAACTCCCACCAAACACAGTCATAAGTTGAGTACTGAAACAATGACCCAACATGTTAGTACACCAAGTTCAAGTTCTACTAGGGTAGCCAGGACCATTCATTATGGTATTCCTGAGCTTGATGAAGAAATTAAAATACCCTATTATGAATTAAGCACTCTAAATGAGGAAAAGATGAATAAAATACAGAGTGCATTGGATAAGAGAAGGAGGAAAGAGTCAATGAGGAAAGACTACAAATACAAGCAGGCAATGAATGAGATAAAAGATATATTCATGGATGCTTTCAGTCTTCAACCTCTAGATGCAAACAGGCCAATACTTGAGCAACTATCTGATATAGTTGACCAAGTGAATAACGAAGACCATGATACTAATGTTAAACTAATGGAATGGTCAAAAAAGAAGTTTGTAAGCAAATTCAACCAAAAAATAGCTAATAACATAATTTTGGGATAGGTTGACTTAGCTAAGAAATTGGAAAATGTAAAGAGTGTATTAGGGAACATATTTTCCCTTTATAGCAAATTGTGTGATTTTTCTAGGTTCACACAAGAAATAAATCCAAAAATTTTGAATCTTGAGAGTAAATTAAAGCTCTCCAACATGCAAATACCCTTAGATCCTACACAGAGTGAAAAGAAATTTGCTCAAACACTTCACACTTAGAGGGAATTAGCTGCATTATTAGTAGAAGAGGCCACTATCAAAGAAAAGTTGATGCAAATCCAAGCCTCCATCACTCCTCACTTGGAAGTATTACACAAGGAGAAAATGTGTGTAGAAACAGTTTTGAAGAAGGATCGAAACATTTCTACAAATGAAGGACTTGTTGATCTAGTAGCAGAGCTTGCAATCCAACAAAAGTCATTGGATATTGCCTTAAATAATTGGGATGTAGCTCTCCAAATACTCCTTGAGGTAAATAAGACATTTTTGGCCAAGCATGGCATTACTATTTAGGACCCTTTGACATCTGTATCAAAAAGGGGGAGATAATATTATGAATATTGTGAAGATATATTAAAGAGAATATTAGGCATAATGGCACAAGACATCAGAATTCATGACATGACAAGGCATGATCAACTTAGGGGGAGTTATAATAATTCTTGAGGTATATATTGTAAGTTATAAAATTTTGATCAAATTTTTTTAAACCTCTGTATATATACCAAGCAGATCAGTGAACGTACTCATAAGATCAGATAAATAATGCTTAGTTAAGTGTTTTTGACACTCATGTCAAAGGGGGATATTGTTAGTCCAAGAATGATTTTGGCACTTGAGTGCCAACACACTTAACCACTTTCTACATTAAAGCCGAGTACACTATGTATGTTGAGCCACAGGTTGTGCCGAGTCAGGAAAGCCATCAGGTGTCGAGTGATCTTCAGGTGTCGAGTAGCCTTCAGGTTCTGAGTGATGATCAAGTGCCAATTGACTACAGGTGTTGAGTATGATACAAGTGTCGAGCAATATTTAGGTGTCGAGTCATAAACAATGCTAAGCAAGATAGGAACGATACAGGAGCTAAGTTACAAAAGGTGTCGAGCATCAGGAAGTAGTAAGTGCCAAGTAACTTAGAATCAGCATATGAGTTTGTAACTTCACAAACTCAAATGTAAACCATTTTCATGGCTGATATATGACGAATCTTGAAGGATTTAAGTGATAAGATCAAATCATTTAAATTTCTTATGCAATCTACATGCAGCCAATAAGAAAAATGGAGAAGGCATGCAACCAATGATAGAAGTATAAGGAATGAGCGAAAACAGAGATTCAATATTGATCGTAGATCCACATCTAACCCAAAGTCTTCAAATGTCTTTATAAGGAATACTAAGTCTCATTGTATGAAGAGGGACAAAGATATGAAAGGAAAACTATTTTCAGAGTGAAGAATATCAGATCTCAGAGGATCAAGATCATAAGAAAGAAGATCAAGTACCTATATTCAGCAATCAAGGATTGTAAGCTATCAGGTTTATTATACCTAATACTCTTTAGTCACTGTATTAGAAAGGAAATCCTATGATGATAGGTTAGCTTAATAGCTATTTCGTAGATCCTTTAAACAGGTGATTAAATCCTTTGATAAGGTAGCACTTCATGTAAAGTGTTTGTAAATCCTTTAACCAGTTCACTATTGATATAGTGTAAAGCCTTTAACAGGGTAGGCCTTTAACAGGGCAGACCATCAGAAGTGGTTAAGCATTATTGCTATAGTAATTTTTGTGGGTATCATCCCCACCCGAGTTTTACCTTCTTATTCCTGGAGGGTTTCTGGGTTACCAAAATCTCAAGTATTATGTGGTGATGCATATTTGTTTCTCATGATTGCTTAATGTTTATATGCATGCATGTTCATTTCAAAGATATGTTATTAAGGATTTAAAATAGGTCAAAAGCTAGTACTTCTGATTCACCCCCCCCACCCCCCCCCCCCCTCTCAGAAACATTCTTTCCAATAAGATATTACAACTATATATATATATATATATATATATATATATATATATATGTATGTATGTATGTATGTATGTATGTATGTATGTATGTATGTATGTATGTATGTATGTATGTATGTATGTATGTATGTATGTATGTATGTATGTATGTATGTATGTATGTATGTATGTATGTCAAAGAATTGGAATCTCTCGAAGATCAATACAAACTTCATATATTTAGAATGGGTTCTCAAAGTTATTCACTGGACCTTAAATTGGAAGTTAAGAGCGATTTAAGATATATTCAAAAAGGGTTCATTACTCACTCACTTGTCAAAACCAATCTAAGATCAACAAATTGTCACCCGTAAATGCAAAGAAATCTTGCAGTATGACATATGACATCATTCCACCATTGAATCCACCCAACAAAGGTGTGGGGCCTAGGCTCAAGGTTCTAGACATGAAGAATGTGCACAATAGTGAGCAGATGTGACAACAAAGAATTTTTGAGATACAAATGAGTTTTACAAGTATGGGGTTGAGACATGTGCCAGATAATAGAAAAGAGAATGGAGAAATTATCTGGCAATGTCACATCTGATAAAGGGGTGATGGATAACTCACGCTCATGTAAAAAATTAAAAAAGGACTAAGCAATAAGCATGGCCCTGTCTAGTCTCTTAAACACCCTAACATACTCAAAAGTTGGACCAAGTATGCCAAACCCCACCAAGCTAGCGGTGGTTAGCATTCAAATAAAAAGGCTTAGCTTGTCATGCATGTAGAATCGAGCTTCTTTTTCTCCAGGTGACCATTGAAAAGGTGAAATCCCTTCCTTATCAGAAGCCAACTCAACCATATTAAAGTCCCTACAAAAAACCTAGGTGGTAGGTGGCAGATGATCGACCAACTAGCACCACAGATGTGAATACTCAACTACATCATTGGGAACATAAACATTAACAATACCAAAGAAATGATTCTAAAAAGACAATAAGATCAAAATAATCCTTTGAATGGGGTCAAAACCATGTGAATAATAGAAGAAATTATACAAGGGGAGAGAAGAGTAACTATACAACCTTGGCTAGCCTTGTATTGGGAAGCAAACTTGGCACTATCTAGCCAAATAACATGCCAGGCAGAGTTAAGAAGAAACCCAACAACTTTAACCTCTTGAAGGTAGAGAACATCAAGATTACCAAGTCGACATCTGGTGTCACAAAAAAACTATTTTCTTGGGAGGTTTGTTAGCCCCTGCATATTCCATGAGAGAAAATTCATTGTAACTATAGTGTCTACCCCTAGTTTGCATTTTGTTTATTGCCAAACTCTTTTAGGCTAGTTTTATGCTTGATGATTAGTAGCATTATCTTTCAAATTATCAGATATTGTTTCATATTCAGTTGATTTTATGATGAGACTACTCGGTACTATTTACTTTAGGTATGCATGATGATGATTATTACAGTGATTTTAGTTATTTGATGATGATTAGTTAGATGTATTATCGTATGTGTTTTCTTATGGATACTTATCCCATACTGCATGTGTATGGTGTGCATGTATTTTTTCTTTATGTATGACATTTCTGATGTGGTTAAGGAAGAGAGTCATAGTCACCTACTAGTCGGCATCTACATGATACACTACTTTCTGCCATTACCTATTTAGCTTAGTATATATGTGTTTGTACATACATGGATTTTATGTAGATTATAGGAACCAGGTATCGACTTCCCTGAATTGCTTAGATGAGTGTACCCTATCGTATTATCTCAATGGTAAGAGAGGGGAGATAAATTCTTAAGTCCAAATCCTAACCTTTAAACCAATTTTTCCTAAAAATTAGGACAAGTATCTGAGTTGATTACCTTCTCAATGAGTCATATGACATAAATTCATGATTACAATCCTTTAGTTTGACCTTTTATGTGGTTTTCTATGATGGGTTTTCGTATTTTGTCCTATAGGTCTTTGGTATTTTTCTATTAATTAAGTCTAATTAAAAGTTTAAATTTAAAATTTAGTTTAATGAAAAATTATTATGATATTTTTAATATTTAATTATATTTAGTTAATTGGAAAATTAATTAAATAAAAAGAATAAAATTTAAAGATAAATTTTAATTTTAATTTTAGAGCGTAATAATATTTATTTAATTTATTAATAATATATTTAGAAGATAATTTTTAAATAAATGCTAAATATTATTATTACTTAACTTAATAAATATTTTATCAATTAATGCTTCGAAAATAAATTTAAAAAAGTGAATAAGTTATTAATTTATTAAAGAGCTTTAAGATTGCATAAAGTATGCATGAGATTAAAATTTAATAAATTAATTAAAATGAGAAGTCAAGTAAATTTAATTAAAGATATTTTACATTGCAATAAAGGTGCATGAAAACATAAAAGAAAGATAATAAAGAGTTTAAGAGTTGTAAGCAAGGAGTCCTCTCGATTGACTACACAATTAGTGCCCTAAATTTAGGAGAGAACTCCTTATCAACAATTGAGGGTTCATTTTCAAGGGACCACAAATTTTGGAGAAGGAATTTTTGAAGAGAGAAGGTTTTGAGAGAAGAAAATTTCTCTCGCATATCTTTTTGGTGTGTGCAATTTTAGCATCATAATCCAAGTAGATTCTTGTGTTTTGATTCACATAGTTAATTATGTTATTTCTTTTTTCCTATCTTCTTTGTGATTGTGAATTATATATCTAAATTTCTTTATAATGAATAATTCAATATTGTAATTTGAAATTTTGGGTATGCATGTGGGTTTCTTCTGTATACAGGATGAATGAAATATAATTAGAATCCTTGTAAAGGTATATTTAAAAAGTGAAAATTAAACAAGGAAGGATTTGAAATTAAATGGAATTTTTTTTAAATTTAAAAGTTGATTAGTTCGCTATATTTTCCTATTAGAGTTTTGGTCAAAATTCTATTAAAAATATATATATTAAAAAAAAAATTGGAGGGGGGGGGAGGGGGGATGGGGGGGTATTGTTTTGAAATGAATTTTAATAAATTTTAAATAAAATATAAAATAAAATAAAAATTGGAAGGGGTGGGGAATCCCCACACCCCCCTATACACACTTACCTTTAAGACTATGGCCATAGACCAGACTATCGGTTGTAGCAATAGCTATTACTGCTACCTGCAGTAGCAATCAAAGGTTGGCGAACCTTTTTAATATAAATGCCAATTTGATTTTTAATTAAACTTTTAAAAAAATTATTTTAATTTTTGTAATAATTTTAAATATTATTTATTAATAAAATTTATTAATAGTATTTTATTAATATTATTAAATTAATTAATTAATGAATATTAATTATTAAAAAAATTAATTAATAAGTTTTTAATTATTAAAAAATTTAATTAATAATTTTTTAATTATTAATTAATTAATATATTTATTTATGTTTTATTGGTAAATGGTCAAGGCCTTGATTATATTGATTAATGAAAATTAATGAATTGTAATAGAGTACCTCCATTCAAACGGGCACTGGTAGGACAAAACAAGGAAGAAAACCTCTAGTCTAGCCTGGGACCTTGGTCCTTTATTATTACACCATAAAAGGGGCATACCATAATTAAATTACCACAATTGCTATTATTATAATAGAGTAGATTGTAGTTCAATTGACTACAAATGATCAAATGACTCTTATATGCAGCTAAGACCTATTGTCGATGAACCATTCAAGCCATTGCACTTTACATCCCTCCATTACTAAACAATACACTCATCCCTTCATTGTTGACTTGACAATCATATTGGTTAGTGATAGTACTACAATTATCTTCTTAAACATAAAAGAAACCTTGGAAAGGATAAAATATTTCCCTTTTCTTTTTTATTTATTATTACTACATCCTGTAGTACTTAAAATAAGGCTTACCGACTCATCAAAATAATTATCTTCCCATTCTTTATTAACTAGATACATAAAATTATCAACAACATTGTTAGTATTCAATGCTTGCTAGAAAAAATTACATTTATAATTGTAATTGAAAATAATACTATCTTAAATCTTCCCTAGTATACTGAGCTATATTAAAATTATGTAACCTCATTTCAATTCCTATTGTGTCCAAGGACTAAAACTAAACCTCAACTTCCTCTAAAGAGCCAAATGAATTAGTCTAAATCTGCCATAGCAACACAACTAACACCTCAAGCTAATATAGAAAGAATACGAGGGACCAAACAGAGCTAGTTGGATTAACCACTACTTAATACCAATCGATACCTCAAACCCACCTCCTCAACCTAGTATACCAATCATGATCATCAAACAATTGAAACAAGACGAAGCAGAATTCCAATCCATTGAACCCTTCAAATTAGGGATTTAAAAATAGAGTGCCTTTCTAAGTGCAAATAATTTATCTTGCTGTAATGATAATTAATTTTTGGGTGAAATAAATTAATCTACTCATCTGAGAAACAAAGTGTCATTTCTAAATTTTCAAAACAATTCTAAATGATTAAAGCAAGATACATTGCTCAGATAACTCATAACGAATTAGAAATCTTGATAGGCATATCACAAAGGATTGTAACCATAAAATGTCAAAAATAAAACATACTATTTATTATTATCTATGTTCACATTGAGTACAAAAAATTACAAGTATGCATGAACATCTTTATATCCAAAGGCACCTAAACTACCTGTTCTATGACTACATTCTGATATTGACCTTCAAAAATTTTACATCCAAACCAAAATCGTAATGTAGACTAATAGAAACCTATCTAGTACAATATGATAAATGAAACATAAGCTCATAGGCTAACAAAACTTTTGAAAACAAAAATCCACAACAAAAACTCCCAATCTCTGAGGAAGATGATACATCATAGCCCAGTCATCATATTAGAACAGAGTAGACCAAGATACTAAACCAAAATATCCTCGGCACACCTTACTTCTTCCAAAACACCATGATTACTTCCATAATATCATTTGGATTTTCTAACTGAAAGTGGGGGGGGGGATTTGAAAGAAGACCTTTTTTTGTTGGACTTCTCAATATTGGGAGTGTAGAAGTCCAACATGTCTAGATTACTAAATCCCACTCTCGGGTGAATATAAGCCTCAAAAAGGCCAAGGTAATTGCTGAGCCATTTGTATCTAGTATCCATTGTGATCCTTCTCCAATGAAGGAAGAAGTGAAAATAGGATTCCATTTTAGGCCAAACCATATTGAAAGCTGCCATATCCCTTATTAAGGCAAGCCTCCTAGGTATATTTGTCACAACAAGGCTCCCTAGTGGATGATTCATGTACATCTCAGGGAGGGGCACTCTTAAATTTTCATCCAGGCTCATGATGACTTCTATTACTCCTTGACACCAAATGGGATCAAAAATATTCAAACAAAGTCTTACCATGGCCCATTTGTTGATCTTGACTTTGGCCATACATTTGATGAATGTGTTATGATGTTGTTGTTTGTCCTCCAACTGTATTCATAATTGAAGAAGCCTTTTCCAATTGCCTTACTAACCACAATGTGAGTCATCCCATCAAGTGACCTGATAATTTGATTCCATCTTTCAGGTTTGATGTTGCCTCGAAAGGCCATAGTGTAGGCCTCGACAGTATGAAAAATGTAGATGTTTTTGTTAATATCTATGAAATAACAAGCCAAATGACAAAGATAGGGAACTTTTAGCAATCAAAATAAACCACTCAACGAAATCTCTAGAAGCTCTTCAACTATCTTACACTATCTAAGAAGCTTGATATCACCTAGGAATTATGAAGTGGACAAGCTTCAGCTAAGAGACAAACATACATCATTAAAAGGAACGATGAAAACCTAAATATCTTTTTCAATCCCAATCATATTCTATTACTTCATAGTTGGTAACATATTAAAAGAACCCCAAAAGTTCATTTAAATGCCACAATGTCTTAAAAATACCAACCCTTAACCACCTAACTGTTATGTAACCAATAGAAAGTTTATAAAGCAAGATGTACTATAAGTTGCTAATGTCCCCATAAAACCTATCCTTATATATGGTTTACCTAATCTAGTTATCCTAAGTAATATCTTTAATGAGATGCTAAGTACACCTTACATATAGATGAAACTTAAAGCTAACAATAAAAATTATAACTTAAAATTCATAGCCCATCTCTAAATTCCAAGAGGTTTACACCATCAGCTCTTTTGTTAGCCAAAAGGTTTTCCTTCTGGCTACCTTCCTAAAAGATATGGCAGATCTTGATATCCTCAAACCTATCCAATAGATTAGTAACTTCTTTTAACTTGGAGTTAAGGACCCAATTGAAAGTAGCTTTGTTCCTTATTACATTTAAAACAATTTGAGAATTGCCTTTGATGAAGATATTTGATAATCCTAAATATTGACAAAGCTTCAACCCTTCTTCTAGTGCTTCAAGCTCTGTTAGGTTATTTGAAGTAGGGCTAATAGACTTGCTTGGTTTAGCAATCTGCTAGCCTGTGCCATCATTAATGATGCATCCAATTCCTACTGTCCTTGGATTACCTCTAGTTGCCCTGTCAAAGTTAAGCTTTGCCCATCCCTTTGGAGGCGGAGCCCATTTACACCTTTCCCTTTCCTCCTTGCTTTTCTTAAAATAAACAAGAGGAGGATTTATCAAATTATGCCATATCTTTTTAATTTGGCCATCCCAGATAGAAAAGGAGCCTTCTTCTATTCTAGATTTCTTGAGATGGGAGTTAGCTATTTCAACTATGCTAGCTTCTATTTTTTGGACTAACTCTTCTGATTTCAACTCTAAACCATTAGAAAATTCTTCTACTCCTTTCTTTCCAGACCTCCCACACAAGGATGGAAGGGCAAATGTTCCACAGTTTACTATAGATGCCCTTGCATAGGTTGGTGGGCCAACCTTGAGAAGATCACTTAATGATTAAGGTAACCAAGAAGACCATCCTAACCTCTGTCTAAGCTAGTCCCAATAGACTCGAGAGTATGGAAAGCTATATAGTAGATGGTCAACATTCTCACTGTCATGCTTACAAAGAGCACACATTGAGGGGCCTTCAAAACCTAGTTTATGGAATTTCTCTGCTGTCAAAATCCTATTTTGAAATGTTAGCCATAAGAAAAATCTTGCCTTCGGTAAACAAGCAGGGTCCCAACAAAGTTTAAGTGGAATCTCCACTTCATCCCATCTTATTGAATTTATTAGCACTTTTTATCCATTTTCACACTATACTTGCCATCATTTGATGTTGCCTAGATGAGCTTGTCATTCTTCTCAAGCTGCTTAACTTTCTTGTCTTGTATGATCTTTTCATATGCCTTTATAGCGGCTAAATCCATCTCTATGTCTTTCAGAGGTTTCCAAATCCATCTAGAATATTCTTCCATAGTGATCTTTGTTTTGTAGTCACTCACTTTACTACTCCACAGATTAATTAGTTTTTCTTTAAGGTCTCTTGGGATCAGACTACTATCTATCAATGGGTGCCCATCCTAGGAGTCTTCCCAAAAAAGGGCTCCATCACCCTTACCAACATCCCAAGTTAGGTATTTTTCAATGATGTGGCAACACTTAACCATAGAGTTTCAACTTTCTGACCCTTTAGGAAGGGTCTTCATTCTAAAAATTGATATAGGGTCTTCTACATTTAGGTACTTATTATACATAATCTTGGCCCATTTATCCTCTCTTTTTGTGTAGAGGTGCCATATTAATTTAGCACTTAGTGCTTCATTTTTCCATTGTAAGTTCTTAAATCCTAATCCTCCACATTCCTTAGGTTTGCAAGTATTGTCCCATTTTATGAGGGCCAATTTTTTGGATTCCTTGCAATCATTCCAAAGAAAATTTATAAGTTTTGACTCTAACTTATGATGAAGATGCTTAGGGAGAGGGAGGTAAGAGAGTGGGTAGTAGGGATGGCCAATAAAATTGAACTTATCTTGATACTCTTTCCTATTTTCGACAGCCACTTATTTTTCTAGCAACCAATCCTAACTTCCAACTTCTCTAGTGTATTATACCATACCTTACTGGACTTCACACCCTTCTCTAACTCAATGTCAAGGTACTTGCATGGGAAAAAACCTTTTTTGTATCCCATAATATGGCAGATCTATTTTTCCACCTTAGAATTTGTATTAATAAAGTACATCTTTGATTTTGAAACATTCACTTTCTAGCCAAATGCATTCATGTATCGCTCTATGATGGATTTTAAAATAATCACCTCTTTCACTGTGCTTTCACTTGGAAAAATCATGTCATCTACATATTTTTGATGAGTTATACTAGGAATATTCCTTGTGATGGTAATACCTTTAATCTCTTGTTTGTTATAAGCCTTAGTGAGAGATCTCCCAAAGGCTTCAGCCATTATTATATATAGAAATGGGGATAATGGATCTCCTTGTCTTATGTCCCTAGAGGTTTCAAAAAAACCTTCAGGGGACCCATTAATAAGGACAAAAAAATTTGTAGAGGAGATGCATTTGTAAATAAGGTTAATCCATTGATGGGAAAAACTAAAAGCTTCTGGTGTTTTGTAAAGGAACCACCAATCCACCATATCATAGGCTTTTTGGATGTCAAGCTTCATGAACATACATGCCTCTTTATTCTTTTGGGCTGAGTGAATAGTTTCTTCAGTGGTAAGAATGCCATCCAGAATAGATCTGCCCAGTATGAAACCTGTTTGTTCCTCAGAGATAATCTTCGAAAGGATTAATTTTAATCTGTTTGCTAATATCTTTGAAAATATTTTATAAATGGTGTTACACAGTACAATGGGCCTAAAGTCTCCTAGACTCTTAGGCTTTGACTTTTTGAGAATCAGAGTGAGAAAGGAATAATTAATTTCAAATAATAAAGATCCACCCTTCCTTGATGCTTCAATAGTTTTCCAAATATCTATGCCAATAATCTCCTAGCATTTTTGATAGAAAAATGTCGGAAATCCATCTGGACCTGGTGATTTATTAGGATTCATGTTGAACACCACTGTTCCAACTTCTTCCAATGTTATGGGTTTATTTAATGCTTTATTGTCCTCCACTATGACTAATTTAGGGATCACTTCAAGCAAGTTGGCTTGAGCCTCTCTATTTGACCCTTCAAAATTATTTAATATTTTCTGAAAATGATCCCCAAAAATGTCTGAAATTTTGATTAATTTACTAGTTGAGATACCCAAATGATTTCTAATACTTGATATTTTACTTTTGGCTCTATTATAGAGGGTAGAGTTATGGAAAAATTTAGTGTTTTGGTCTCCCTCCTCTAGCCACCTTTCTCATGACTTTTGCCTCCAAAAAAATTCTTCTTTGGATAGTATATCCTCTTGTTTAGCGAGCAATTATTTTTGTAAAAGATAGCTATGATTATTCATACCTTTCTTAATAATTTCTAGAATTAATTCCTTTAATCTATCTTTGATGCCCAGTTTTTCTTTAAAAATGTTGTTGAAGTGTTCTTTGTTCCATCTGAGAATCTTTTCTTTGAGCATCTTCATTTTAGACACAAAAATAAACATCCTAGATCCTTCAAAATTATCTTGATACCACCACTCCTTAATATTATCTAAAAATCTAAAATCTAAAAACCACATTTTTTCGCATTTAAACAAATTCCTAACAAGTTTATGAGGATCAAAAAATTTAGTTCTAAATGGGAAGTGGTTAGAACCAACAATTGGTAGAATCAAAGATTGAATATTTAAGTTATTTATATCTAGATCTCCTTTAATGAAAAACCTATCTAATTTTTCAGCTATATACACAAAATCCTTTCATTTGTTGTTCCATGTAAAATCCCCATTATTAAATGGGATATCTATCGGATTATAGAAATCACACCATTTTTAAAAATCTTTAGAAGATTGAGGGATCTATTGAGATCACCCTATTTTTTCATTTAGGTTTAAAATGGTATTGAAATCTCCTCCTAATAAGATTAGACTATTCTAATGATCCTTCATGAATTAGCTGATTTCTTCCCAGACTAATTTTTTCCTTAGATTGCTAGTTAGACCATAAATGTTAATTAGAATAAACTTGAGGTTGGATTTCAAGCTTTTGACTGTACCACTAATCCAATTATTGTTTATACATAAAATATCTAAGGTTACTTTCCTATGATTCCAAATGAGACCTAAACCCCTGGATGCACCTACAGATTCTTGCATAGTAATACTCCAGTTGCCTAAATTCTTACCCAATTTAATTCCTTTTGTCTTATTTAGTTTAGTTTCCTATAATAAAATAATTTTATATTTTTTTTTAGTAATTTTTTTTTGCTAGGGGCATTTAAGTCCCTAGCGTTCCACGTGGTGGTCTTCATGGTTCCTTGGGAAGGATCTTCCCCTTCCCTATGTTAAAAAGCTAACTAATTTTTTGCTGCTCTTGGGCCTCATGATCCACTTCTCTAAGTTCTTTCAGTGGTTTTCTTCCTCTTTTGAATTTTTTCCTACCCAAATTAGGAGATTTAACCCCTTCCTAGTTCATTATTATGCCCAACTCTTCTAGATTCTCTTGTGCTCTTTTTAGTATCTCAGATTGATTACTCTCCTTGACCTCCTTTTCATCATTACCCAGCTCTTGTAGTATCTATTTTATTATGCTTTGGTGATCCAAGGTGGCTCTATCCTCAACCTCAAATAACCTTTTGGCTACCATGTCATTAGTGTCTTTGTTTGGCTTATTTTCTTTCTCAAAAGGTAATAGGTCTCTTCTGAGATCTTCAAAAGTATAATTATCTCCTCCCAACTATAATACTTGTTGCAAAAGTTCTTCTTTCTATGAAATATTGCATTTGTCTTCATTTTTGAATTCAAATATTCAAATGAGTTCCTCTAAGAGCCTTTCTAGATTTTTCTTTTCATCCTCTTTTAAAGCTTCTCCTTCACTGTCTTCATTCTCCTCCTGCTCCTTATTTAAAAAATCTTGAAAGCCTTGCACTAGGATATCTTTAAGCCTATTTCCTCCTAAAATGCTTGTTTTGAGTTTGTCTTCAGGAAACTCTCTCCTTGGGGTGGGAGTCTACTAGAATTTGGTTAGCCACTTCAAAGTCTTCTTGTCAGATATTAAGATAACCAAAGAGGGTTCTTCAACCTGCTTCCTTTGTACCCTAGAATTGTCTTCAATATGTTTAATCTATCCATTAGCTGAAGCTTCTCCATATAAGGATGAGTATTCCAATTCATCAATATTTTTGAGTGGATTAGTTGAGCTCTTAGTACCTACAATGTTGGTTTATAAATCAAAATTCTCCTATTCATTAACTAACTTCATAGGACCTTTTCTTTCCTTGCTTTCTTTTCTTTTCTTTTAGATTTCTTACTACAAAGAATTATGCTCTATATTTTGGACCGATTGTCTGATTTGGGGGGCTTCTCTGAGCTGAGGTTGAGATCTTTCTGGTCCAACATATCTATTGAATACGATTTATCTTTGCTCTTATCTATGCTTTTGGGTATTTTTGATTGAAGACTTCCTTTTCTATTCTCTTGTGATGTTATGATTCTTTCCTTCTAATTTCCATTGATTGAAGTGTTAGACTATTGTCATTTTTTGACTTAGCCTTATTTGACTTCTCTAGCATTTCATTGCCTGAGTTATCTCTTGTGTGTATTAAAACATCTCCTTCAGCTAAGCACTCCTTTTGCTTCATTCTTTGGTGCCTTATTCTGATCATGGGAAAGGAGGCATTGAGATCTAATGTAGCTTGCAGTGTTCTAAAAGAGATTTTCTTCTTGTCATCAAGCCTAATTATCTTTGTAACTTTGCCTTCATACCTCTAAAAGTTTAGTTTGTATGTCAATCTATTGGTGATAATTTTGATTGGTTTGAGAGTCATATTGTTTGCTTTGCATTTGATTAGGAGTTGTATGTTGTTACAACACTCAAAGGAGGCATCTAATCCAATCAAGTCTCCCATTGAGTGTCTTATCCTTTTGATAATGCCTATCTAATTTAACTCTGGAGGGATAGGGTTTATGTAGAACCAGGTTGGAATTAAAAAGATTAAGTTATCTTCATTACAGTTTGGTGTCCATTCAAAAAATTTAACCACATGACCTTTGAAAAAAGAATTAGAATCATATAGAAAGTCTTTTTTCACAGACTCCTCACTACAATGTATGTAAACTAATCTATCAGTATAGTGAGAAATACTCACCTAATAGCTAAAAAAGTCTTCTAGCTAGCCAATTAGGTTATGCAACTCTGCTTTAGGGCCATTCCAAAAAGCAAACAATCTGACCTCGTGGCATTCCTATCAACAATCTTCACTATCTTGGTCGATAATAATTAGGACCTTATCTTCAAGATCTGATGGTGCAAGGTTGTGGGACTAGAGGGGTAAAGTAGTAGGATGGAGAGAAGGGCATAAGGATGATGACCTATGATAAGGAGGAATGTAGGCTTTCAAATTATTAGGAGCTAGGGATTCTTGAATAGTGATTGATTAACCAATCAATGGTTTAATGGCAAAACCTATCTGCTGGGTATAAATGGGGTTTAGGTTGGAGCTAGCATATTTAGTTAGGTTAAATAAATAAATCTACTTATCTAAGCCAAAATTAGAATGGATTAGAGGGGGATCTTTTCCTAAGAGCTTATGAGAATGGGGGTGGTTGCCATAAATGTTGACTCCCAGATTAGGGACATAATCTTGAACATCACTTGCCTCCAGATCCTACAAGCAAGCTAATGTGGTAAAAGAGTTTGAAGTCTTTACTACAAAGGTTGGAATTGCTTGAAGATTGTCAACCAAAGGTTCTAGCACTTGTTTGCCTTTGAAAATGGTGTTATTTGATCTATTGGCTGGTAGAGACTCAGGGCAATATTTTGAAAGCCCTAGTTTTTTAGGATGTACATGTATGCGATTGCATTGATTGTTTGCTTTTGAGTGAAAAGTTCTCGCATTTTTTGCTTTTCTACTTTCGTTCTACTCACCATTTTTTGTTTTTTAATTAATATATATTATTAATATAATTTTAGTTAATATGTATTAATTAATTTAATTAAATGTAGATTTTAATTAAAGTTTGATTAATAATACTTGTTATAAAGTTGTAAATGTATTTTATTATTAATAATAATATTGGTTTTAATAAAGTTGTAATCATTTTATTTAAAAACCAATAATTATTATTTTAATAATTTAAATAAATATTTTCTCTTAAATCATTTTAGAATAAATGACTTATAATAGAATAGGGAAAATCATGCATTTTATTCCAAATATAAGAATTGGGTTATATAGTTAAGGGTTAAAATGCAAATCTGGTATACTCAAAAACTTATACTAAAACAAAAATTGAAACCTTACTATAAACTTAAACTATGTGTTTTCAAAATCAAACCAAACTATGAGACTACTCTGTTATCTGTACTTTGGGTTTTGGGTTGATTAGAGTGTTGACCAGTTTTAGGAAATCTACCAAAGGCTTGGGAGTTCTATGATTGTGTTATTTGTTGGAAATGATTGAAAAGATCATGAGGAAAATTGTTGGAATGATCATATGGAACTGGTGAAGAATGTTCTCAATCATTGTTTTGTCATTGATGTCAAACTTGCTACTTGCAGGAATGACAATTGCTTTAGTGATCCAAATACTATCAAGTGGTTGATTGACATTAAGGAGGCAATCAATAAGATGTAACTAGAACGCCTAGAGAAAGGTTGAAGTTATGATGTTGGAATGAAGTAGAAGGATCAGCTAAGTGATTGATGAAAAAATGTATTAATGACATACTCTAAGACATAGAGAATGGGCATACTGAAACATATCAAAGATGTAAGGTTTTAGCTAAGACATCTGTAAAGCCTAACTAAAGTTCATTAGAGAGAGGGAGCTGAGCAAGCTAGTAGGTGCCAAACAGATTCCTAGTTGAAGCTGAGCAAGTTCAACTTCAAGTGCTAAGTGAACTTCAGATGCCGAGTGAACTTCAGATGCCGAGTGAACTTCAAGTGCCGAGAAGAATCAAGTGTCGAGTAGATACAAGTGCCGAGTAGAAACAGATGCTGAGCATCAGAAAACCAATAGTGCCAAGTAACACAGAGATGCCGAGCATCAGTAAACCAATAATGCTGAGTTGCTGCATTATTTTGAAATCAAAGATTCACCAGATCTAAGCCGGCAAGGTTGTTATCTAGAAATCTGTGAATTAAATGGAAGATAAGAATGATGAGCTGGTGGCACAGAACACCATGTAGAACATTTTTGGAGATTACAACTGGGGTCTAGACGAAGTTTCTAAATAAGAGCAAGATATGGGGTAGATACATTGTATCCTACCTAATCCATTTGAAACCCTAAAATTGGAGAGGGAGAATTGAGTGAAAAAGGCAAACCAAATTTCTATTTAAGGAGTCATAAGGTCATGAAACAAAGAGAGGAGAAGGTGGTCGAGCATAAAAGCATAAAGTGCTGAAGGAGGTGCTAAGGAGAAAGAGAGCACAGTTACTCTATTTCAATAAGAAGACCCCACATATCATTGCATTAGTGTGATGAGTAAGAAGACTCAAGGAGACGAAGCTTGAGATGACAAGCTGTAAGAATTGAAGTGATTAAAAGCCAAGCAAAAGGACTGAACTGAAGAGTGATCCGAAATCTGCAAAGTACGTTGTAAGTTGTATCAAATCAAAAATCCATTATTGTTACTCTCTAGCAATTGTAACAGATAGTTTAAATCCTATGGACTTAGGTTGGTTTAACAGCCATGTTGTAAATCCTTTAACAAGGTGACATTCCAAGTGAATGTTCTAAAGTCCTTTGATCAAGCCCATTCCTAATAGTATGGTGAAATCCTCTAACAAGGTCACATTTAACAGTGTGTTGTAAGCCTTTAACAGGGCAGGCTTTTAACAGGGCATCACTTTAGAAGAGTGAAAATCAAGTAGCATGTTAATGGTGGTTTTTCACAAAATAGGTTTCCACGTAAATCATTGTGTCATGTGTTGATCTTGCATGTTTTATCTCTGCATGTTGATTTACTGTAACTTGCTAATATGGTTGATCTAAGTTTGGATGGATGAAAAGTGTATGGATTCATTATAAGTTGTGAAAAAATATTATTAGGGCATTTGGACCTTGGATAACTGATTCACCCCCACCTCTCAGTTATTCTAAAGAATTCTAACAGTTATTATGTTGAATTGATCTTGGTCTTTTAAACTCAACCATGGTAATGTGTCTGGTATGCTTTATGATGAGTTTGAATTGATTGTTCATTATTGCTTTCCAATATTCTTGTGTGAAGCTGAGGTGAATGTTATGACAAATTTGACTTAACCTTTTTGAGTCTTCGATCAGTATTTTTGGGATGCTTTCCAGTTGCTCATAGAGAACTGATGTGTTATTGTGAATTATCTTTTGATGTTTTCCAATCACTTGTATAGGACTAAGGTGAAAATTGTGATTCTTTGATTTGTACTTTTATGAGCCTAGGGTAGGTAATATGTATGTTAAGTTGGGAAGTGGCTTGCAATAGAGGCGTGGGCCCAAAGTGGCTGCCAAGGTAACACATTGTAAGTGGTTTAATAAGTGATAACATTTCATTAAATGGGTTTAAAATTAATTAACAAGATATTCGTACCACAGAAAGTCACTAAGGGGCCAGAGGATTAAAAGACTAGTCAGGTAACCTTAGAGTTGACTTGTTAGTATGCCTTGTTAGTATGAAAGGATACTAGTGTTGCATAGAGTCACTAGTGGGCTAGAGGATTAAAAGACTGGCCGAGTAACCCTAGAGTTGGTTCATGCAATGACACTTTCCCACTAGCAGTATAGATTTCCTACGTGTTTATATTTGCCTCTGGGTCTAGATGTTGATTTAGTTTGGAACCTTTGAGTTAGATTACTTTTAGGGTTTCCAAGACTTAGAGATTTCTTTTGATATTTGGATTGATGTCCTATTTGGGACTTGAGACTATCTCCTTAGCTTAGTGGGAGTAGGCCTTTTTGGGTTACCACGTAGTCAGGTGGTAGTGCTTTTTACTCTTACTATTGAGATCCATCCATTGTTGCCATGGCTGGAGTTCCTTGTCTGCATTTCCTTTTATTCTATCTTTATGTATTATGATGGATGGTTATATCTTTATGATGGATGATTTCACTTATTGTATTGTTCTTTGTTTCATGGATTTGAAAGGGATGATGTAATCTATTTTTATAAATGTATATTCTTTTAGTCTTTCATACCCTGTGACATGTGCAGTGGATGATTGAGCATTCCAAATTTTATTGCCAAGTAGCATTTGGAACAAATGTATATTATTTAAATGGACTTAGACTTATAATTATTCTTTCATGTAGATGTGGTATTTATTAGACTTAGTATTAATTAAATTTAAATGTGACTCAAGGTCTTGGGATTCTTAAGTTATGTTTGTTTATGTATGATTGTATGTTACTGCTTCTGCTACTTTATGTTCAATGTGTATGTTGTTTTTTTTTTTTTAATGTTTGGCAAGCTTAGTAAAACTTTAGGTTAATTATTTTGGATCCCTTGGTGGGGCGTTACAGTAACACAACTTGCATGTCCTCCTCATCCCCGAGAGAGGAGAAATTGTTATGCAAAAATGTGGAGGAATCACCAAGAGAGGTGACCTACTATATCTTTTCCCCATCAGAAAAATTATCTTGGCCTTCTAGGTTGCGTGAATGATGAAGGGATTGTGACAAAATCATTGAAGCCTCTTGAGATGCTTGAACCCATGTGGTGTGAGACTTTGGGGTGTGAACGCTTGTTGTCCCCTAAGAACTAGGGTTTGAAATGAGTAGAGGCATGCGCAAAGGGACCGAAGAGGCTGGCGATGTCAAACTTCAGCTGGGTCGATCATTATCATGAGGCAAAGAGCCTACCTTTTTCTTAGTAGTATCTTTGCCCTTCTTCACAATAATATTCCATTCCTCTTTTTTGATGGTCAAAGCCTGTCTGGCTTCTAGGGCTAGCTAACGATTATGTTCTAGCAAGGGACAATCCTTAATCTTGTGTTCTACATATTGACACCTATAGCAAGTGTTTGGGAGATTCAGGTAAAGCACCTTTTGGGTGAAGGTGTACCACCTATCTAGATTTCCACAAATTCTTTGAGGTCCCTAGATAGGTCAACCTCAACACAAACCCTACATTGATGTTAGGCAATAAAAAACTTTTCAGGCTCAACATAGATGACTTTGTCGACAATTTGCGCAATAGCTTGCAAGAAGGACCAGCATGGAATGGGAAGCCTAGGGAACTCAACCCACATAGGGACCTTGATTTTGCAGTCATCAAAGATAGTAAAAATTGCTACATTTAGACCTGAAATGCTATGGTAGGCCATTGCAATTTTGATGTCCACCTTTCTCCCAAGTAACAAAAGCACAAATTGGCTCCCATCGGACAGATGTCAAACTGTTGTTGTCACAAATTGTGATGACAAGGGTATCTGTCACAATTGTGATGGATAAAGTTATCATAATTTTGGAGAAGGGACAAGAGTTCATTTTAAGCATCTGAGTAGTCATTGTAATTGTGATGCCCTTGTGATAGCTTTGCTGTGGAAGCGATGTTTAATCATCGAGACAAGTCGTTGTAATTACGACATCCTTGCTATGCAAGTGATGGCTAGTCATCAAAACATTCCATCACAATTGTGATAGTTAGTCAAATTATTAAAAAAATGTTGGTAGAGAATATTTTAATATATTTTGATATGTTATCATTGCAATCATTATTCATACAATCTAATGGGTTTTTACTGTAGGACAAAAAAATGGGTTAAATGCATAATATACTATGAGAAAATCACAAACCTCAATCAACATACGTTAGCACCCACTAGTCTACCATGAAAGCCAAACTAATAAAGAAAGAAAACATAATTAAAAACTCCCTTTTCCATTTGTAGCTCCCATGTCCTTATTTCTTCTCCAAATGATTGTAGCTCCAATTTGCCTATAGTGCACACAAGATTGAAGTAAAGAGCCTATGATAGGGATAAAGCCATGAGAATACTTGAAGTGTGATTTAATGTGAGAGCAAGAATGCAAAATGCAAAGAAGTAGAGACTCAAAGACTGAAAGATTTGGATTTTCAAAACTTAAGCATTCAGATCCAAGGACCCAAAATGAGAGAAAGAGTGTCCAATTTATAATTCACATGGAGGATGAGAGCATTGGATTTTTCACCCATAGATATGCAATGTGGCAAGAGATTCCTTTGAGAATCCATGACGCATATGACAAAATATGCCAATTGTGAGATTCTATGACACATGCAAGTCAAACTTGGCTAAATGTGGAAGAGAATCTATGACGCGTCATAAGACACCTCAACCCACTTAAAGCCAAGAATCTATGACAAAGAAGCCAAATAGAGACATGCGTAAGAGAATAAGAATATTTGATTATGAGAAGTCTTAACCAAGTGTCGAAGGAGAATCCACGAGGTGTCATATCCAAGTGTCATCATGATACAATATTTTATGGAATATTCGAATTAAAAATCCTCTTATTCCACAAAATAGGAATTAGTAGAAAATGGAATTAATGATGGAAAATGGAACTTAGGAAATTGTACATTTCCATGGTTTTTAGATAATGAATCAATTAATTAATAAGATTAATTAATTGAGGATGATAACTAGGAAGAATAATTAGAAAGAATAGGATTAAATTATGAGTTATTTAATCCTATAGAGAAAATTAGTAGGTAATTGGCCAAATTGATTAAATGAATGTGATTGTATCCTTTAATGAAAATGTGACAATGATAGATATGGAATAAGATGATGGAAGGTAGACCAAAGCCATGGTCAAATTGATTGATTGAAGTTGATAACATGCCAAGGACACATGACATGAATTGGTTGACATGTAACATTTAACCGACATTGTAAATGCTACAGGTTTGATCATAATAACATTGACGAACATTGTCAATGTTATTAAAATGGTCGATGATGCCATGATCTGACATTGAAAGCCTCAACAATGTCAAAGATTGAATTACATGAATGATAGTTTGACCTAGCACTAAGAGCCATGACAGTACTAAGGTCAGATCGATAAGATTGATAAGTTGATAGGTTTCCAAGGCACTAAAATCCACAACAATGCCTAGGAGTGGATAAATGATGATTGATTTGAGATGTTTGATATGTTTCAGGTTGATTAGGACTGATTTTGAGTGATTTCGGGTTGATTTGGGGTGATTCCGAGTTGATTTGATATGGTTTTGAGTTGATTTGATACGATTTTGAGTTGATATGAAATTGATGTGAAAGCGGATACAAATGATGAAATATGGTCAATCTGGCCAAAAGATCGAAGTTAGTAAAATGAGAAAATGGACAAAATAGTATGAAGAAGTGATGAAGTCATAGATGTGAACCATTTTTGAGTGTCTACATTTTGTCCCTCTTTCATACAATGTGATTTAGAGTGTTGTATCAAAGAATGCTAATGAAAAAGCCACAACATGCCCTAGTAGGGATGATATATATGGGTGTTGTAATACCCCAAAATTAGCTCATTGCCATTATACCAATTCTAGTCTATTTCTGATAATTCCAAAGTCATATTCTAATAGGCAATTCTCATTCTGCTATTCGCTACTTAACTTAATTGTCAGATGCAGAAAAACCCTAATCTGCATTCATCATATTTCTTATTTAATTCCTATAGTACGTACTCATATTAGTTGCATTAAACCTAATTGATTAATATTTAATTTAATTATTAAGTATTTATACTTTAATTAAATTATATTATATCCTAAGGCTAATATACTATGGAATTAAATTTATTTAATTTAATAAATGCATCTATCTTAATTAATTAAATGTAATTATTTAATTAAATGGGAAAGGTATTTCTAATTAATTAAAAGAAATTATTTAATTAAATAGAGTACTTACTTCTAAATAATTAAACAAAGTTATTTAATTAAATGGGAAGACATTCCTAATTAATTAAATAAAGTTATTTAATTAAACAAAAGTGTCTCTAATTAATTAAAGATTATTTAATTAAATAGAAAAAGTAATTATGAGAGCATATTTCATTTTATTAAATTAAATATCTCAACAAAATCTCTCTTCAGTTCAAAAAAGGGGAATTTCCAGTTCACTATTGATCAAAAATGGGTTAACACAGTTAACTCCTTTTTCTACTCAAATTAAAATAGTTAACTCCTTATTTATCTCAAATTAAGTCTGTTAACTCCCTTTAACTTGGGAATCTCCCTTTATGACTGAAACTCATCTTCAATCTTGACCGTTGATCTGAATTGATCTCAACCGTTGATAGATTCCAGGAAACTCTATTTAAGAGACCCTCATCTCTTCATTTGGGGGAGGATGAATTGATTTGCTATCGAATTGTTGTTGAAATTCATGCTCATATTTACTTACATTTCTTTCATACATTCTCATTTTTAGTTTAATCTCATTTTAGTTTAATCATGCATATGCTTAATCTAGTTTGCTTCATTTGTTCTTAGATTACATTGCATCTTTCATTTTCTTAGATTAATCTGTATACTGATTCTTAGCTTAATTCCATTGTCAAATCCTTCGTTCTTAGAGGGTCTGGTTGCCTACACCTCGATTCTGAGGATATTAACAGGCAAAATCCCTTCAGATAGAAGGCAACAAGTCGCTTTGCAGGGCAAATTTCGGATGAACAATTCAATGTTCATTCCGCGATGAATCCAGAAATAAGGACCATGTTGAAGTGTGTGTGTTAGCATAGGCCACATTTTCACGCATACATTTTCGGCACCCACCATGGGGCCGCGAAAATCAATTTTTCTGGCCTCTTTCTGTATTTTTTTAATCATTTTTTTGTTCTCTGTCTGTACTGTTCCGTACAGGTTCGAATCTTCGCACGAAACTGTTCATTTTCGCGCGAGGATCTAGAATCTTAACGCGAAGATTCTTTCCGCATCACGCGAGAAAGTTCTTTGGCGCGCGAATCTTCGCACGAGACTTTTTTTTTTGCGCGAGCTAAATTTAATCTCGCGCGAACCAGATTTGATTTCGCGCGGGCCGTAAAACTTCTTCGCGTGGACTGTCAGGAATTTCGCACGAAACTCTGCTGACACAGGCAAAAAAAATTTGCATTGATTTGCATGTTTTCTGATTTTTCTGTTGATTGTTAGCAGTTTCTAGTGTTTCTATGTTTTGTCTTGATTTTTTTGAACAGCATAGTAGCAGTTTTTGGAATAATGGGAAAACTGTGCTAAAGTTGTCAAAAATAGGTAAGAATCTACTAAGCGTGTTGCGAGGATCACCAGGTAATCTTCATCAGCTGATAACATTTCATTTGGATCTAAAACAAACATCTTTCGTGTCGAGCTTGTGTGTTTCCTTCTGTACTTCCATTTTACAACACATGCATAAACTCATACTAGGGTGTAATCTCTGTTAGTATTCATTTAGCAGGCTTAGTCTTTAGTGATAGATCTGATTAACTATCTTGGGTTATTGGACTCGCTAATCCGCCGGCCCCTTGTTCCACCCTGTGGTTGCAAGCTCAGCGCCACGTTAAATAGGGGAGGGGTCTACAGGACATAAGCGTTAAAGGCTCCACAAGGCAACCCTTTTGTGCTTTTTAGAACTCACTAATTTTTGAGTTGTGGACTCGTTTTGGCTTGTGTGAGGGGTTAAATGTTCCACATCTTTGGACTCACCTCACATTAGTTAAAGCGTTAAGTGTACCACCTTGTGCTTTTTGATTACTTTTAGATAGATTTTCTTTCAGGAATTAACATCTGTACACACATAGTAATTAAGCCCCCATGAACACTATTTGTGGATCTTGAGGGAGTGGATTCCTAGTGAAACTCCTCTCTAAGACGGATTCCTTATGGGTGGGGAGGATACTTTGAGCATCTCGTAGATAGATGAATCTTTGACTTGTTGATTAAGGCATCCTTTCTCTGAAGAGGTTGATAGATCACAGGAAGATGATATCATAGATCTTTAAGGGATAATCTTAGTCTAGCGTGTCAGATTAATCTGTTTGCTTTGATTGAGCTAAAGGTGAAAAGGTGTCAGAACCTTGAATCTGGAAGCTAAGTCCCCTTGTGGTATACTATTGTGAGTCAGTCACCTTTAGAGAGGGTTAACCATAGCAGACAATCCCTCTATAGGGAAAACTGTGATGACGGAACCTCAAGCGATAATAGTCATTTTTGCCATGGTAGTGACAACCGCTATATAAATGTCCTTGTGGAAGAAATCTCCACGGGTGTGGTTCATTGTGGGTTGTCAGATCTCCCTAGCAGCTCTTGAAGATTAAGTTCTCAGACTGTATCAAAACCTCGGTGCGCCGAGATTGGAGGTCACCCCTGTGAGCCATAAAAGTTGCAGAGTCAAACCATTATTAAATACCTTAGAGAAGCCAACTTTTATTTTTCTAAGGAATGTGTGCGATGATTGCAAAACTCTTTGAAAATGTACACAAATAGCTCTCTTATGGATTAAACACAAACTAAGTCACTTGATTGTTCATGCGCAAGGTTGCTTTTGCCCTTGCTCATTGTTTTCGGACGTGCTTGAAATCACTTGCTTGCTGTTCTATGTGCCTGTTTATCTGCCTAGTTATTGGATCGATCAAAAATTTTGTCAAAATTAGTCATTGTTGTGAAACTGTTCTATTCGTTCGCGCGAAATCATTTTGGTTTCGCGCGAAATCATTTTTCTCTCGCGCGAAATCATTTAGATCTCGCACGAAGCCATTTTGCCCTCACGCAAAATTAAAGTTCTGTTGCGCATCTTCACGCGATACAGAAACATTCTCGCGCAAAATTAAAAACTGTTACTGATCTTCGCGCGAGACATAAACATCTTCGTGCGGGCTGTAAAACTTCTTCGTGCGACCCGTAAAGGTTTCTCGCGCGAAGTTTTGTATCAGCATTTACAATCTAGGTCTATTTTAGCTATCTGTAGCCTGCACGCTATCCTTTTTTGCGTCCATTTATTTCTCTCTATTTGCAAACAGTCCTGGAATAGCGACACTTCGCTTAATTGAAAACTTGTGTCTTATACCTTGGCTAGTCTCGTCTCATACATCCTCGTCTTAATGCTTACCATACTTTGTGTTGTAGTGATCATAATCTCTAGCTGTTCTAGCCTTTAAATCAGACCATTTGTGCCTTAGTGAATAGCATTCTTGTTACTATCTTGTCCTTTTTGAGACTCAGTCTTAGTATAGTCCTTGTCTAGGTTCTAGCTTCTTGTCCTTGCCTATGACTGTCACAACTAGAAGTGGCAACGCGTTTTATCCTAATAACATTAGACGTGGTCGTGCAAGGGGTCGTAATCACAACAGAGGTAGCTTACCTTTCACTATGCAATCCATATCTAGTTTGGCTAGTGAGGCGTCTTCACGGTCTTCTTCACCTGCAAGGTCATCTCAAGATCAACGAACATTTCCCAATTTGCAACAAATTGGGAATCTTTTTTACCAAAAGGATACTGAGATAGGTAGGAGTCCTACATTCTCAAACACAATGTATGACCCTTTCTCCATAGACCCTTTTCAAACACAACATACGAAAACTAAATAAGTTCCTATAATGACTAATCGTGAACCTGAACGGGGTAGCCATAGTCGACATCAAGAACAACCTAGGGATGACAAGGAGAAAGAGAAAGAAAATGACACTGATGAAGAACAAGAAGAGGTGGAAATCCTTCCTGAACACATAGCAAGATGTCGAAGAGACAAAAACTTTCAGAAGGTCATGGGAATCCTAATCAATGAAGAGAAAGAAAAGTACTTTCTCAAACTCGCCCAAGAGGGAGCTAAACTGCCCACACATTTCGATGTGGAGACCATTATCACACGTGAAGAAGAAACTAAGACCACTAAACTCCAAAAACAACTAAAAATTATGCAAGACCAATTGGCTCAGATGATGCATGAGAAAGAGAAACCCAAAAAGACATACACATTGGATGCTCTTTGTTCATTTCCATTTGACACAAGTATAAACATGTCGCCTTTCCCAAGAGGTGTAGAACTACCCAAATATGACAAGTACTTTGGTACTACTGATCCCCAAGATCACTTGCGGGAATTTGGTGCTTTGTCTATGGATTTTATACACAATCAAATGTACCTCATGTGTTTATTCCCTAGAAGCCTAGGTGGTCAAGCTTTGGAGTGGTTTTCACATTTACCTCCTGGCATCAAGACGTTTGACGAAATTGCTAATTCATTTGTTCAGCAATATTCTCATAACATTCAACACCCTGTAAATATTTGAGATCTATGCAACCTTAAATAGAAGGTTGGTGAGCCTTTTCTCACTTTCCTCCAACGATGGAGATAGCTTTATACCAAGTACTCCCGTAAAATCCCAGAAACGGAGAAGCTCGACATTTTCACCGATAACCTCTTACCTAATTTCGGGTATAGAGTCCAACTACAAGGTCCGCGTACCTTTGAAGACATGATTACACAGGCTATCCGTATTGAAGAATTTATGGTCAAGAAAGGTGAGCTCACTCTTCAGAGAGACTCAAAACAAGGTTCCACTTCCAACAAGGATAAAATCAAACATGTCAACAAGAATCGAGAAATTGTACATGATGGGGTTGTTGATAATGTCACACCAAAACCTGCTAAAGCAGCATTTAATCTCACAGAATGCTTCAAAGCGGCCAAAAGTGCTGAGAAGCCTCCTCTTGACAATAAAATGTTTGGGAATAAATCGAGAAACTCATGGGCAGCACGACCCAAGCGAGAGTATATGCCTTTAGGAGAACCTTTGGATATGGTTTACAAAACATTGCTACAACACAAGCTTATCTCACCAATGGATAACCCTCGTCCCTATGATCCACAACCATGTCCACCATGGTGGAATGAGACCTCATTTTGTGAGTATCACCAAAACAAGGGTCATAAAACCATCAACTGTATAAACTTACGTCATAAAGTCCAAGACATGATTGATGCTAGTGAACTTGTGGTAGATGGACATAACAAAAACTCGGACCACAAGGCATTCAAAGAGCCTTTCCCACCTTATGAAAAAGGAGAGACTTTGAAACCAGAACCCTACAATAAGGTCAACTATACGTATTCCAATGATGACAATGTCATTCACATGGTTGAACCTGTAGATAAAGAATATTGTGACGTTATTACCATAAAGGGGAAACAAGATAATGATAAACCCAAGACACCATTTTTCTTGAGAGGCCCTACTTTCAATAACATGGATAATATGTCTTTGCAACACTGTGCTAATGCTGTTACTCGCTCTCATGCAAAATTGGTGCTCAAAGGCCCTACATCTCCTACTTCAAATCTCAAACAACACAAGGACAAAGCCCTTGTTGGTCCATCCGGTAAAGGTGCAAAACACACGACGAACTTGACTGTAACCAGTTATAGTGTTCTAGATCAATTGAAACGAACCAATGCTCACATTTCTATATTTGAGCTGCTTAAAATCTCGCCCGCTCATAAGAAAATTCTTGACAAAGCCCTCACTGAGACAAACGTTCCTCAGGATCTTGATCTTGAATGATTTCAATCCATGGTAGGTCACCTAACCTCACCTCATCTTATGACCTTCTCCGAGGAGGATGACAATTCACTGAATCACCCACACAATCAGCCTCTACACATTGAGGTTATGATCCACCAGACACGTGTTCATCGGGTACTCATTGACAATGGCGCTGGCCTAAATATTATTTTTGCAGCTCTGCTTAGACAATTGGGTTATTCTGAGGACTCTATCGATCCTTGACGAAAGATCACTATTAAAGCATATGATGAAGTAGAACGAAAGTCACTAGGTCTTGTGACTTTACCAATTCGTGTCGGTCCTGTCGAAAGGGATGTCACCTGTCAGGTGCTCGACATTCCCTTAGCCTACAACATTTTGTTAGGACAGCCATGGATACATGAGATGCGCGCTGTGCCATCCACATACCACCAATGCATTAAATTCCCATTTCATGGCTCTGAAGTTACTATTCCAGCAACTACTAGCTACACTTGCAATATGCTCAAAGCTGCTGAATCTTTCGTCCCTGCTAACCGTGAGTCTACTGATTGTCACAACAATAAGCTGAAACAAATTGAGCAGTCATTTAAATTAAAAGAAACTGGTATGGGAGAGTACCACATGGAACCAGTGTTATCATTAACATCAATTCCAGAATCCCCTCGACATTTTGGGAGACCCTCACTAGCAAAGAAGCCATTCGTGCTGACACCTCATAACAAGTTTAATGGTTCTTTTGTCAAAGCTATGATTCCCTTAGAAGATGAAAGCGAAAATAGAGCCATTGCTGCATGGCTTTACAAAGAAGAGTCTCTAGTAGACCTAACAGAACAAGTTCGAGAAATCACTCCTAAGAAGTATGGACCTGGTCTTAAGCTTATGAAGCGTTTTGGCTACAAGGGAACTGGCCCTATTGGGTGCAATAACAATGGTTTAATAGATCATGTCAAAGCAACAGCTCGAAGCAACAGTGACACAACTGGCCTAGGGTTCAAGAAGGTCCCTTTCCATTTGGGATCCAATAAATTCATACCTGTACCTGAGAGTTCATCTAAAAATGAGTCACAATCTGAATCAGGTACTCAAAAGGAAGAATCTGATGATGAGGATTCTTACCCTCATCCTATTCCTTATGATCTTGCTAAATTCTTTGCTGAGCCAGATGACTTTGTGCCACGTGTTAGCACTCTGGATGATACTAGTGATTCTTTTGAGGACAATACTGAGCAACTCGAATATCATTTAGAAAAGGGGGAATCTAGTCATTCATGTCATGTTGAGTATTTGTGTAAGAATCTAGAGGCTGAAGGAGAGTATGTCCCTATCACTGTTGGGGAGTTCTATAGTCTCTCACCATGTAGCACCGATTCTCATGAATATGAATTTGACAATCTTTTAGAAGCGACTACTGATAAAGACATTGACCAAGTGCATGTCTATGAAAATCAAATCGACGTGAGTGAAATGTCTAGGGATAGGTCACAGGGGTCTGGTCCAACTAGTGTCTTAGATTCATCAATTACTAACGTTCGTACTCCAAGACATTTGAATACACCTGTGGGTGAGGTCGCCGTAGGTCTCGAATTTTTGGTCCACGCATTTAATAACTATACTGTGAACACAATTGAACCAGCCACTACTCTCTCACTCGCACATCCCAAGCTTATAGACTGGAACCCCAATGCATCTAACAAAGTCCCCACGTTCTAGAATGACTATACTCTTGCCTGTTACCTAAATGCTATCGAACCTGTAACATCTTCCACCAATGAGTAGAGCGTCAACATGACTGAGGCCGACATCAAATATCTTAGTCACATAATTAAAAAGAAAAATTGCAAGAGGTCCGATGGTGAAAACCACATTGTGGCAGTGTCGGATCCAAAAATAGTAAAAACAAAAGACGTATCCAAGGGTGAAAACCTCTCTAAGGCGCCCGCAAATGAGATATTTGATGTCCTTCCCAGTCACTTTCAGGAGAGATCATCAGTGTTAATAGATCCAACACAGCCGATTAACCTAGGCACAAAAGAACATCCTCATGTGATACATTTGGCTTAGTCATTGTCAACTGAAGAAAAGGAACAATTCATTGCCTTTTTCAAGGGAAAGAAAATAAATTTTGCCTGGACATATTCTGACATGCCAGGATTGGATCCTGATCTTATTATGCATCACTTGTCCATAATGCCAGGCATAAAACCAGTTAAACAGAAGCTCCGCAAAATGCATCCTCATGTTGCATTGCTAGTCAAAGCCGAATTGGAGAAACTTTTGAAGGCTGGTTTCATTCGTGCAATTGATTATGCTGAATGGATATCAAATATTGTCCCTATGTCCAAGCATGATAAGTCTATCAGAGTTTGTACAGATTTTCGTGATCTTAACTTGGCATGTCCTAAAGATGACTTCCCACTCCCTAATATTGATATGATTGTGGACATGACAGCTGGCTATGAGATGTACTCACTTATGGATGGTTTTTCTGGATACAATCAGATAAAAATTGCACCAGAAGATCAAGAGAAAATAGCCTTCACATGTGCATGGGGAACCTTTTGTTGGAATGTGATGCCATTTGGTTTAAAGAATGCTGGAGCTACATATCAGCGGGTTGTTACTACGATTTTCCATGACATGATGCATAGAACTATGGAGGACTATGTTGATGATACTTTGGTCAAAAGCGCTAAATGCAATACCCATTTGCACGATTTGGGACCAATCCTAGATTGTATGGAAAATTTTAGTCTTCGGCTCAATCCTAAGAAGTGTGCATTTGGTGTCACATCAAGAAAACTGTTAGGATATATTGTTTCTGCAAAGGGAATTGAAGTAGATCCAGAAAAAGTACAAGCAATAATGGACATGCCACCACCTTGAAACATCAGTCAGATGAGAGGACTACAGGGAAGGCTTCAATCTATTCGCAAATTTATTTCACAATTGGCAGATAAATCAAAACCCCTCACAAAGACTTTACATAAGGGTGTGAAATTCAATTGGAGCCAGGATTGTGAGCAAAGCTTAACACAGATTAAACAGTATCTTGTCAATCCACCAATCCTGATGCCTCCTATGCATGGGAAACCTTTGCTTTTATACATTTCAGCTACTAAAACATCTTTGGGAATCCTGTTGGCTCAGGAAGATAATGATAACAAAGAAAGAGCTATTTATTACTTGAGCTGAACATTGGTCTCTTATGAGAAAAACTACAGTATTATTGAGAAAGCTTGCTTGGTAGTTGTCTTTGCTTCCCAAAAGTTGAGACACTATATGCTTGCTCACACTACACGGCTTGTGGCTAAAATAGATCCCTTAAAGTATTTGCTCAGTAAGGCAGCTCTCACAGGAAGATTGGCTAAATGGGTCATGATACTAAGTGAGTTTGACATCCAATATGTTGAACGCAAAGCTATAAAGGGATAGGCAATTGCAGACCATCTAGCTGAGGCACCCATACCGAGTCTCCTACCAATAAACATTGATTTTCTAGATGAGTCAATTCTAACACTCACTCACCATACATGGGTTATGTTCTTTGATGGATCCTTCACACAACAAGGATCAGGTGCTGGATTACTTTTCATCACACCATAGAAATACTCATTGCCCAAAGCATACAAGATTATGTTTCCTTGTACAAATAACATTGTTGAATATGAAGCTTTGATCAATGGTATGAAAATTGCAGCTGAATGGAGAGTAGATCAATTGGATATCTTCGGTGACTCTCAGCTTGTCATCAACCAAGTAAATGATGTGTATCAAACAAAGGATGAAAAACTAATTCCTTATAAGCGCATGGTTGATGACTTGACGAAATATTTTGCACACATCACCTTCCAACAGGTTCCACCTGCAGATAATAAAGCGGTTGATGCCATGGCCACTCTGGCCTCCCTTCTACAAATGCCAGAAAATGATCTCCGACACGAGTTCTTGGTGGAAGCGTTACACTACCCATCCTATGACACACCTAATTCCAAGATGATCTATTCTATTATAGGACAAGAATCATCCCGCTACCATCACATCTACTCCTACCTTCATAATCAAACCATTCTGAAAGGTCTGACCCAGAATGAGAAACATTACCTAATCCATAACACTTCACATTATGTCATTATTGCTGACGATCTATATAGGAGAGGTCTCAACGGAACACTCCTTAGGTGTTTAGAACCCGACAAGTCCAAACATGCACTAATTGATGTTCACGAAGGCATTTGCGGATCTCATTCCAATGGCCTAACACTAGCTCGCAAACTCCTTCGTGCTGGTTACTACTGGCCTAAAATGGAGCAAGAAGCTATTAAATATGCTAGGTCCTGCAAACAGTGTCAACTACATGGGAATCTCATTCATGCTCCAGCTAGAGATTTGATTCCCTCTACTTCAACATGGCCATTTCAACAATGGGCCTTTGACTTGGTGGGACAGATTCACCCAACCTCTTCTAATGGACATAAGTTTATTATCACCGCTACAGATTATTTCACGAAATGGGTAGAGGCAGTCCCTCTCACAATTGCTGATGGCAAAACTGTAGCACTTTTTATCACAAACTACATCATCTGTAGATATGGTATACCGTCCTCAATCATTACTGATAATGGAGGACAATTCAAAAATAAATACCTTAAGGAACTGTGCAAGAAATTTAAAATTACACAACATTGGTCTTCCATTTATTACCCCCAGGGTAATGGGCAAGCTGAGGCATCAAATAAGGCAATCCTCAAAATTCTTCATCGCACAGTCAATAAGTCAGGGCGAGATTGGCATCTCCAGATCAATCCATAGAACTCCAACGAGCATGACTCCTTTTGCGTTGGTATATCGGGCAGATGTTGTGCTTCCGATAGAGATTGAGATTCCTACCTTAAGAATCTCTATGAAAGGCCTTATCACAGATGATGACTGTAGGATAACCCGGCTTCAAGAACTTGTGTTGCTGGATGAACGACGACAAGTGGCCTGTGATCATCTACGAGCATATCAACAAAGAATGGCGCGAAGCTACAATAGGAGGATTAGGCCACGTGACTTCCAGCTTGGTGATCTCGTCCTAAGAGAGAATCCTAAGAATCAACAACAACGAATACAAAAGGGAAAGTTTGAACCAAACTGGCTAGGTCCTTACATCATTACTGCAGTATATGGATCTGGTGCCTATCAACTTTCTACAACTGAAGGAGAAGTGCTTAAAGAGCCTATGAACACTCTCAACCTGAAGCAGTTTTTCAGTTGATTCAATCTCAGCAAGCTCTCTGTACATATCTAAATGTCCTGAAAAAATCCTAAAAATCAGAAAATGACCTGAAAAAAATCCTAAAAATCAGAAAAAGCTCTGAAAAAAAAAAAAAAAAACCTGCCAAGAAGGTAAGAACCTAGTAAACAGGCGCCTCTTATTAGTCACTTTCATGCTTTTGCTTTCCTGCTTTCCCTGCTCATGTATCCATGGACTGATTTTTGTCATAGGTCAAGGGCATTCCCCTCTAGTGTCACTCTTTTTGAGATTTTCCTCATAGAATCTCTTTCATGACAATCACCAGTTGTTCTGACTGCGTCTGCCTACTATCACTAGTGTCACTCTTTTCGAGATTTTCCTCATAGAATCTCCTTCGTGACAGTCACCAGTTGTTCTGACTGCGTCTGCCTACTGTCACCAGTGTCACTCTTTTCGAGATTTTCCTCATAGAATCTCCTTCGTGACAGTCACCAATTGTTCTGACTGTGTCTGCCTACTGTCACCAGTGTCACTCTTTTCGAGATTTTCCTCATAGAATCTCCTTCATGACAGTCACCAGTTGTTCTGACTGCGTCTGCCTACTATCACCAGTGTCACTCTTTTCAAGATTTTTCTCATAGAATCTCCTTCGTGACAGTCACCAGTTGTTCTAACTACGTCTGCCTACTGTCACCAGTGTCACTCTTTTCGAGATTTTCCTCATAGAATCTCCTTCGTGACAGTCACCAGTTGTTCTGACTGCGTCTGCCTACTATTGTCACCCTACTGAAGAGATTTCTTTCTTACATATTCTGGACATTGACACTTGACATCATCTCGAAAACATTAAACTCAATGATATACTTGTTTGGATCTTCTGAGCATTTTCTCTTATTGCTTTGTTTTGCTTTATCATATCTCCTCGAGCAACATCGATGATGTCATCTCCGACTAGAGAAGTAATGATTGGGGGCATGATCTTTTCATATGTTTTCTGTTTGCGGTTTAGTTCCAATAAGTTGATACATTCCTATAAGAGGGGTGTCCACTATAAGAGCCTCCATTCCGTATTGGATGGTCGTGTGTACCTTGACTCCTTTTATATAGATATGTCAACGATATTGGTTCTTCTCCTTGTTTGTTGGAGTGAACTCTTCATGCTATAGTACATACTGATACTTGTCCTATTAAGTGAACATACGGGTCACTGCGAGTATATTTAGCACACTTCTGTCTCAGGTTACGAACGCAAGGGTCGTTGCGGACAGCATGAATATTGAATACTTTGCATAAGAGGAATCTCCCGTGTGTTTGGTGTGCCTGTCATACAAGCAACATTCAGGTCATCCTAGCATTCATGCTTTGATGCTTATGTTAACTTGTTACATTAAAAGGGACAAATGTTCTGGTCATTCTGGCTTCTTGTGCCTCAAATGCTTACATTTAATCCTGACATTCTAATAAACGTATGATTACATTCATATTTTCATGATTGCAATGTCAGTGGAAGTTGTGTAACATACGAGCTTTATTTTATATCCAATGATGATAAATCATTGAGGCTTGGTGACCAAACCTAAGGCTGCATTTAACATAGTCTTGTATACTTCATTTGCATTAGCATGCAATTTGATGGTAATCCTATTCATATTCCACATGCATCAGATTCCTCCACGATTGCACAAGCGTTTGGTTCATCAATTCTCATTCCTCAATGGAGTACTTGTGACTGTCAAATAAAAATGCACAACACTATGTCAGATGTCAGTTCATACATATGTGTTCTCTCTACACATACATCAGAGCAAAACAAAACAGACAATGACATGTACACAGGAATACTTGGCTCAAAATCTCATATATATATATATATATATATATATATATATATATATATATATATATATATATATATATATATATATATATATATATATATATATATATATGTCAAAGAATGGGTCAGTACAAATAAAATGGGCGCTACTCGAGCGCAATCGATCAAAAATGATATATCTGGTGCTGGCACACCAATCGATACATAGCCAGAGATCAAAATAAGAGTCAGGCATAGAGCATCTAACTCTGTCCCGAACTCTCACCTCCGAGAGGAGCAGGAGGAACAGGGGCAATAGGTGGTGGAGGCAGTGGTGGCATATCTGGCCTGACAGGAGGTCATGCACCTTCGGACTCTCGTGTGTACTGAGAGAATCGCTGCACCTGCAATGTCTCATCAGGTACTGCACTAGTGTATGCAGCATAATAATATGCAGCTCGAGTAGACTGGAAGCGGATCTCATCCTGTGCCAACTCTAGCCTCCGCTCTGCAGCCTCCGCGTGCTCTCTGGCGATCTGTCTCTCTACCAACTACGCATCCCTGACTGCCACTGCAATCTGCAACTCTCCCAACTGTCGAGAGGCTGCACGAACTCACTCTTGGTACCGTCGTACCGCATCCTGTACTCCACCTACCGGCTGATCCGGCATATGATCATTGACCATCTCTGGTGCATGTTGAGGTGGAGGTTCCTACTGCGGTGGAGGTGCCTACTACTATGGTGCCTCCTACTGAAGAACCTGCTCCTCTGTCCTCTACCTCCTCCGCCGACTGTGTCCTGCTCCACTACCCCCAGCACCTAGGTCTGATCCCATCTGTCGTGGGGGAATAGGCATCTGTTGTACCCGGTACTGGACCTGTGGTGGCACCTGTGGTTGTGCCTGCTGCTGTTGTGATACATGTCCCTGCCCCTGTACCTACCCTGCCATCCCTAATGGATCTGTGAAGCATGGGAATGGATGGCTCATCAAAAATGCCTGATATGCAGGCGTCATCCCAGCATCTACTACCTCTGGTAGGTAGTCCCACTGAACTGCAACCAAACTACGAATATCTATCATGGATCGTCCTGGATCCATCCGTGGAGGCCATCCCCGCTCTATATCTTTCTGTACCCTGGCATAGGCACAGTACTCAGCCGCAATGTCTTGTGGTCTACCATACTGTTGCCACACTCGAGAGATGACAAATCTCTCTATGACAGATGTCGTCCTGCCTGCCAGCGGTCGAGAACTAAACATCCAGGGCAGCTCTCTTAGGGCATCATCCCAATCCTCTGTCTCTCTCCAGGGTCGCCATATAACAGACACCAGGTCATCAAGATGTGCCCGCCAATGCTCAGTCTTACCCAGGTGGACCTGGGTAATATGCCCTCGATATCTGCAAATGTAGGGGTCCATGGGCTCTCGAGAATCCTCAAAAATTGATCTACATATAGGGAGATGCTCCCAGGCCCAGATCTGTAACACATAAACACCTGTTGCCATGGTCTTCTTCTCGTGGAAGACAACCTCATGCATCTCATGAAAAAGATGGGCCAACATACACTGACCCCACCCAAAGATCTCAGGTGCCTCAACCATCCTACAGAGCATGACACCCCATCCACACTCCAACCCATGTTGTCCCCTGTCAGGACATAGGAAGCAGCTCAAGAAAATACCCAACACAGATGCTAACCTGTGTGTAGGTCCATAAGTATGCATCAGCTCATCCCAGCTGATGGCCCTACCCCTCGGTAGCTCTCTCTCAAAAACAATGGATACTGCCTCTGTCCCTAATCGAGGCACTGTATCATATACAACCCAGGCACCGTGAAAGGGAATCCTCAAGATCCTCCATATGTCCTCTGGTGTGATGGTCATCTCACCAATTGGAAAATGAAATGTGTTCATCTCCGAATGGAAACGCTATAACAATGCAGTCAGTAAACTGTGATTCACCATCACGGCTAGAATCCGGCATAGTGAAGACAAACCCGATCGGGCAATGTGTGCCCGATCTGTGTCATCCAAACTCCGCAATAACTCTCCATAAGGCAAATAATGAGATCTAAATGATACATCTCTGAATACCTCCTACACACACAACAAAAAAATGATAAACAATCGATCAGTATCAACTCGAATCGAAGCATCAAAACAAAATACAATGCAATTTCTAAATGCGAAAATCACAAAACTGGCACATAATTTCGCGCGAGATTGCTAAAATCTCACGCGAATACATATGGTTTTGCACGAAATAGTTCTCTACTCGCGCGAAGAAACTCTCCTTCGCGCGAAAATATATCTCCTCGCGCGAAGATAGATCATCTCGCGCGAGAAATGAGGTTCTCGCGCAAAACAGGATTTGCCACGCGCGAAGAATCTACATCTTCGCGCGAAGCCAAAATCACCTCGCACAAAGATATTCCAACCACGCACGAAGAAACAACACATCCTGTTTCTTCGTGCGAAGAAAGAATATCTTCGTGTGAGAAGAGATCGGTCTCGTGCGAAGAAAGAATTCAACATCCTAAAACATGCTAAAAATGTGCATAAATGATCTCAAAATACGTGAAATCAAAAGTACGAAGATGGGAGATCGATGACTCACCGGTGGTCCGTAGTCTGCTAGCCGGCTGTGTCATCTGGAGTGCTCAAAATGATGATATCTCAAGTTCACTGCCATGTCTATATCAGAGCTCAAAATCACTAAAAGACAAAAGCACAAATGAATTGAAAATGACCCTTCAAGCCATTATATAGGTGTTGACCAAATTTTTCAAAGTGCTCGGATTTGCACAAAAATCGCACCCTTGGCTAATTGGACCATTTTGGATCCATTTTCGGGATCAAATTTGAGATTTGACACACTCAAAAGCCTTAAAAATGCATTTTAAAATTTTAGGAACCAATGTGATCGAACGCTTGTGCAGTCAAATCTTTTTGATACTTTATAATTCTTGGAATCTTTTCAACTTTACATTCTCCATATTTTCAAAATTCATTTTGAAAATAGTCAACTTAAGTCAACTTTACATGATATACTACTTCAAATCATATTTCTGGTGTGTCATCTTTTGATTTTGCTCCCGAGGGGCCATGATGATTACATCATTAAATACTTATTGCTCGGGGCATTTAGTTCCCATCTTATGTCCTAGTCACTTGGGGCATCTCGTCACTTGGGGCATCTCGTCACTTGGGGCATCTCATCACTTGGGGCTTTTTGTTCCCTTCTATCTGACATTTCTGCCATCTATCTTATCTTTTCATCAATTGATCAACCTTATAACAACTCTTCTCAGAGTTCGATGGACGGGTATTGGGACAGTTTAAACCTTGACTCCAGAGGATCAAACCTCGTTCTGGGGATGATTCTATGACTCTAATGAGACCTTTTTATCTTTTATCAATTTCAGGTATCTAGGTGTTCTATCTGGATCCTTGAAGGTTAAGCTTCGTTCTAGAGATAACTTTCTAAATGCTATTAATATCGGGTATCTAGGTGTTTTATCTGGATCCTTGAAGATTAAGCTTCGTCCTGGAGATAACTTTCTAAATGCTATTAATTTCGAGTATCTAGGTGTTCTATCTGGATCCTTGAAGGTTAAGCTTCGTTTTGGAGATAATCTTCTAAATACTATCAATTTCAGGTATCTAGGTGTTCTATCTAGATCCTTAAAGGTTAAACTTCGTTATGAAGAAACTTTTTAAATGCTTATCAATTTTAGGTATCTAGTCATTCTGTCTAGATCCTTAAAGATTACGCTTCATTCTGAAGATAGTCTTTTAAATGCTATCGATCTTAGGTATCTAAGTGCTCTGCTTGAATTCCTTAGGATTAAGCTCTGCTCTAGAGAAGGTCCTTAAAAATCTTATCAATTGGTCTCCGTGTCATCACCTTCGGAACCAATCTCATGTTCACATCATGCTTTCTGATTATCTTTGAATTGAACGTGTTGCTCACACATTCATTCAAAGAGGGGCAAAATGTAATACCCCAAAATTGGCTCATTGCCATTATACCAATTCTAGTCTATTTCTGATAATTCCAAAGTCCTATTCTAATAGGCAATTCTCATTCTGCTATTCGCTACTTGACTTAATTGTCAGATGCAGAAAAACCCTAATCTGCATTCATCATATTTCTTATTTAATTCCTATAGTACGTACTCATATTAGTTGCATTAAACCTACTTGATTAATATTTAATTTAATTATTAAGTATTTATACTTTAATTAAATTAAATTATATCCTAAGGCTAATATACTATGGAATTAAATTTATTTAATTTAATAAATACGCCTATCTTAATTAATTAAATGTAATTATTTAATTAAATGGGAAAGGTATTTCTCATTAATTAAAAGAAATTATTTAATTAAATAGATTACTTATTTCTAAATAATTAAACAAAGTTATTTAATTAAATGGGAAGACATTCCTAATTAATTAAATAAAGTTATTTAATTAAACAAAAGTGTCTCTAATTAATTAAAGATTATTTAATTAAATAGAAAAAGTAATTATGAGAGCATATTTCATTTTATTAAATTAAATATCTCAACAAAATCTCTCTTCAGTTCAAAAAAGGGGAATTTCCAGTTCACTATTGATCAAAAATGAGTTAACACAGTTAACTCCTTTTTCTACTCAAATTAAAACAGTTAACTCCTTATTTATCTCAAATTAAGTCTGTTAACTCCCTTTAACTTGGGAATCTCTCTTTATGACTGAAACTCATCTTCAATCCTGACCGTTGATCTGAATCGATCTCAACTATTGATGGATTCCAGGAAACTCTATTTAAGAGACCCTCATCTCTTCATTTGGGGGAGGATGAATTGATTTGCTATTGAATTGCTGTTGAAATTCATGCTCATATTTACTTACATTTCTTGCATACATTCTCATTTTTAGTTTAATCTCATTTTAGTTTAATCCTGCATATGCTTAATCTAGTTTGCTTCATTTGTTCTTAGATTACATTGCATCTTTCATTTTCTTAGATTAATCTATATACTGATTCTTAGCTTAATTCCATCGTCAAATCCTTCGTTCTTAGAGGGTCTGGTTGCCTACACCTCGATTCTGAGGATATTAACAGGAAAAATCCCTTTAGATAGAAGGCAACAGGTCGCTTTACAGGGAAAATTTTGGATGAACAATTCAATGTTCATTCCGCGATGAATCCGCAAATAAGGACCGTGTTGAAGTGTGTGTGTTAGCATAGGCCACATTTTCATGCATATAGGTGTCCCCTTGAGAAATTGACTAATATAAGCATATGATAAGTCAATTTATTGACAACAAGAAGACAAAACCATAGCAATTGACGGATCGCAAATCAGAGCTAAGATGTGAAAGTTATGAGGTCTAGAGTGTAAAACAGGGTCAATCAAGAGCCCGAGAGTGATTGCATGGGTTACCACTCAAGAAAGATGCAAAATGATGAAAATTATAGTTCATTTTTTTCATAACAAATATATTAATCCAACGCAACTGAAGGATTGCAAATCCAAGTTACAATGCAAAAGTTATGGGCTCCGGAGTGCAACATAGGGGCTCTGGGAGCAGTTCTGGGTATCCTAGATCCCCAACTGCGCCCAAAACTCAACCAAGTGCATCATTGACACACTTGGTAAGCCCAAGTGTGCCATGATAGTACCAAGTGCATCAATGATGCACTTGGGAAGCCCAAGTGGTCTCAGAAAGTGCAAAATGTGCCCGAGAAGGCCCTGGGGGCCAAAATCAACATGACTAGGGGCAACTAGGAGCCCAAGAGTAATTTTAAGGATTAACACTCCATATAGTGACCAAATAATAAAAATTATATCTCATTTAGTTCACAAGAAAGATATGATTCCAACGCAACTGACCGTTCATAAATCGGAGTTGAAACGCAAAAGTTATGGCCTCCGGAGTGCAACCTAGGGGTTCTGGGAGCAGTTATGGATAACCTAGGTCCCCAAGTGCGCCCAAACTCTACCAAGTGCATCAATGATGTAGTTGGAATGACCAAGTGCATCAATGACATAGTTGGGAGCCTCAACTATGCCCAGACAGTGCAGATTGCGCCCTAAAAGGCTCCGAGGCCCAGAATCAGCCCGATTGGACTCAGAATGCCCCGAAACTTTGCGTGCATGCCAAAAATGATTGAAAGATGTCATAACATGAGGGAAATCATCAAAAATGGTTGTATTTGGTCAAAGATGATGAGAAAAATGTCAAACTAAGGTTGAACTAGGTGGAAAGCCACAGTAAGTTGATTGACAGCATAGGATGATGCAAGAATGCATGAATGCAAGATGAAGTTGATTGATGGAAAATGAGATGAAGAAGAAAGATGAGATGAGGAGATTTTAGTATGATGGAAAGACTTTTGCTTCTAGAAAGTTCACTATATGTCAAATGGAGCTTTATTTTGATATGCCAAAGGGAATGCAACGCATCGTGGCATAAAGGGCTAGAGTGCAAATGCAAGCCTTTTGCGTAAACAAGCACGATGAAAACAAAGAATGACCTTATCCTTCCTGAGGCATATGTACATGCCCTAGACTCTCAAAGGTACATTGTAATAGACAAAAATGGAAAAAATATGACCATGAACCATCCCGACCAGTCTCATAGATTAGTTTTATATCATCAAGTGCAATAGGAACATGATCAAAGAAAAACAAAGCAAAAAATAAATCACTCAATACAAAACCTGAGCCAACAACTATCCTTGTCCATTATTACTTGTTTTTTAGTGTGTTAGGTGTTTAGATGGTGTTCCACAGGTTGATAATGTGATAGCAGTGTTTATGGATTCATTTGATAGGTTCGTAGTGACATGTTGGATTGATTGTTGGTTCACATTGGTCAAATAGTGTGATTGTCTTGAAAGTGTAGTGCTTTGAGTTTCAATCTGCAAAGTGCAAGTGTGAACGCAAAAGGGATGGTTATCCACAGTGAATATGTATAAGGTTTATTGCAAATTTTTGATGAGTTTTGTGATTTTTAGGGTTTTTGGGGATATTTGATGTTTTTGCATGACTAGTTTCTTCAGGAAATTTTATGATTTTTAGGGTTTTTTTCAAGACATGTTATGATTTTTAGTATTTTTTCAGGATCGTATGTGAATGTTTAGGATTTTTTCAGGACATTATGCGATTTTTAGTGATTTTTGTTTAGGACATTTTATGATTTTTTAGGGATTTTTTTAGAATCGTATAAGCATATACAAGTGTTAGCTCCAATCTGTTATGCGATAGGTTTAATAGATAGAAAGCACTTAGGGATATGCCCCTAGTTCAAATTCAAACTCATGCACCATGTAGGTAATATGCCCCCAGACAAGACACAAACTATGTACAAAGGCCAATGATAGAGTGTGTGTGCAGACTGGTGATGCTTAGGCAAGGTAACAAAGGACATTAACCAGTTCATGAGCCATGATAAGGGACCAAGGATGTCTTGCAATATGAAGGATATGATCAAGGAATGATAGAGGGGGAAAAGACCAAATGGAATCCTAATAGATGGAGGAGTAATAACTAATTACACATGGCACCTATTTGCCAGATTTTCACCATGGTACTTGCCCAAAGCACCTGTTTGCCAGGTTTTCACTTTTGGACGGAATTTTTCTCTTGACTCAAATTTTTGTGCCAAGATGCCTATTTGCCAGGTTTTCATCAAGGCATCCATTTTTTCATGACTTTTTTTCACTTTTTTCTTTGCTTTTTTCATGACTTTTTACTATTTTTTTGATATTTTTTTAGGACTTTTAGATGAAATCAAGAATGTCACTGACAAATGCTGAGAAGATATCTGTTGTTGGTGCTACTAGCTGATGAGCTCTGGATCGATGACTGACCATAATTATGCAGGATGTGTTCTGAGTCTGTAGCTAAAATCAAACCACTAGAAAGGCCTCGAGAGATACCATCATGTACCGTATGTAAGACAATGTCTATCTCTTGCAAATCAAGGCATCTAAGGATAATTGGGTCAATAGAAATGTCATGTGGGATGTCACTGATGATGACATATGCAAAGGTTTGTTGGATAAAGGACTGATTTTGGTTATAGGACAAATTAGGTAGCTGGATTGGGGGATAAACAAAGGGATATAAGGGAGGGTTGGGAGGGTTGAGACCAATGACCTTTCGCATGAATGCTGATTGAGAGAGCTCCAAAAGACTTTGTGGCATGTTGAACACTGGAACACTGATATTCATGGCATCATATTTTTCATTTTGTATCATTGGGAGCTTCTTAGCTTTTGATTTTTTATGGTCTAATGGTGCTTTTTGATTTTCACCAAGAGACCTATGCTTGCTATCTTTTTCTCTTTTTTCTTTGTAGCTAGAAAGTAGAGTTGGCTCCCCAAAATATGCCAATGTGTTCTCTTTAGGAGAAATTGCTTCTTTATGATCTTCAGTCATAATGCCTTCAAATTCTATTATAAGAGTGCCATCATTGTCGAATCAATCAAAAATTGGTGGTCCATGTTGGTCCCAATCCAAAGGTTCAGGATAACTTGAGGAGATGTCATCATCAATGTTGAATGGGCTTTGGTTGAAGGTAGATATATGGGTAACTGATTCAACTGGGTCATTGGGGTTATGCTCAGAGGCTAGGGGATTGTTGGTTTCAAGTGGGATATCCTCAAATGCCTTTTCATCATTTGAAACATCCATAGTCTTACATGTAGGTACTGTGGTACTGGGAGGACCTATTCGTAATGGTTTAAATCCAAGCCCCAAACTAGGAGGTTGTCCTTCTGTAGTGATAGGTTCAATGATTCCTTGTTTTTGAGATCCAAGACCACTATAGCCATCATAGCCTTGTTTCTACATGATCGTAAACCCAAGTCCATACTTGCTAGGAGACATCAAAGTGGGTTCTCATTCTGCGAATGTATTCTCATTGATAGAAGTATAATTCTTTGTACTGATGGGAGAAAGTGGTGACTCCCTAATGTGAGAGACTTGAGACATAAAGTACTCTCCACACCCATTGTCTTCAATCTTCATCTTTTCCTTAGCTTTACTGAGCACTATATCAGCACCCACATACTTAGAGGGATTTGTGGGTTGTGCTTCATTGTTTGTTGTGATTTGGAATGCAGTAGCATCTCTTAGATTAGCACAAAATTGGAAAGGATCTGGATCACCAGGGATGGTAACCTCCATGTTATTATAGGAAAACTTTAGACATTGATGATATGTAGAAGGGACTGCTTTCATAGCATGAAGCCAAGGGCATCCTAGTATCATGTTGCAATTCATTTCTATATCTAGGACATGGAACAATGTATCTGCAATAGTTCGACCAACTTTGATAGGTAATGTGATGATGCCCTTGGAGAAGCGTTCACCGTCATCATAAGCTTTTATTGTGATTCTTCGAGAGGGATCTACATCATCTTCAGAATATCCCAAATTCTTGACAACCTTAAGAGTACAGATGTTCAGTCCTGCTCCTCCATCTATTAAGACACGTCTGACTTTGGCATTATGGATGAAGACTTCGAGATAAAGGGGATCATTATGGTTAGGTTTGTCCTTAGGAATATCCTGGGGTGAAAAAGTGATATGTTGTGATGCAGATAGATTCCCAACCATGCCTTGGAACTAGGCAACATCAATGTTATTTGGGACTACTGACTCTTTAAGGGCTTGATCCAAGATCTTCTAATGTTGGGGAGATGCACGTAGCAGGTCAAAAATGGATATTTGTGTAGGGGTTTTTTCGAGTTGTTCAACAAGGCTATAATCAGATGAAGTAGGAGTAGTAGGTCTACTTGGAGGTGCAAGTCTAGTAGAAGCAGTAGGTCTAGATGGGGTTCTAGGTAGGGTGATCTTGCTACGATGTGTAGTGACAGCACAACGAGGGTCTTCAGCCTTCAATGTGAATGTGGATATGCGGAAGTCAGACTCATTAAAGCAATTGATGGTGTAGTCATAGTCGGTGCGTGTGTAATTCACATTACCTTGTGAGTTTGAGTTTGAACTTGAGGGTTTCTCTTTGTCATGATTACCCAAAGGATCTTTGAAAATAGTATGATCAGAGTTGGATGCTAATAGTGATGGATCAACTGTGATTACACCATCATCAATAAGGTCTTGTATTGCATGTTTCAATTGGAAGCATGATGAAGTCTTGTGTCCTTTGGTGCGATGGTAATCACAATACTTTTTGTCATCCCACCAATCTGCTTTAGTCGGTGGTTCATCTTTGATTGAGGGTAGCTGCAGGAAGTTATTACTCAGTAACTATTGTAATGCAGTCTCAAGTGGTATTCCCAATGGTGTGAATTTTCTATCCTTGGTTCTAGGATGTCTTTTTTCTTGTGTGGAAGTCTCAGTTTTCTGTTGTTGAGGTGTTGTTTGATTAGGAGTTTGTGAATTTGTAGGGTTTACACCTTTCAAATTCAGTTGAGGTTGTGATGTGCTAATCGTGCGGGCATCTACAATCCCATCATTAGTCACATTCTTGTTTTTGGAGAAAAAAATTTCCTTGTCATTAGACGAGTTGGTGTTTGTGTTTTCTTTGTTTATCTTCAGGATTCCCTTATGGATAAGAGCATCTTCAATACCAGCCCCTTTTTTCATCAGTTTAGAAATGGTGCTTGGACTCTTAATTTTGAGTTCATACATTAAGTCTGGGACTAAGTTTTCAATGCATAGGTTTCCTTGTTGTTCTTCAGGAATGTCTAGTGAGCATTGACTAACTAGGCTTCTCCAACGCAATAAGAATTGATGAATGATTCTCTTGTCTTCTGTTTAGTTGAGCACAAATCAGAAAGTGTCACCTCATTTGTAATGTTAAAGGCAAAGTGGGAGATAAACTTGTTTGCTAGCTCTGACCAAGATTTGATATTACCAGGAAGTTTGGAGTACCATTCAAGTGCAGGCCCACCTATAGAATGAGGGAACAATCTCATAAGGTAAGTGGGCTCATCGCTAAGTTTGGTACATGAAGCACAAAATTCTTGGATGTGATCAATAGGGTTTCCTTTTCCTCAATATTTTTCAAACCTTGGAGCCTCAAAGTGTCTTGGGAATGGAGGCATATACAAACTTTTATCGAATGGGTTAGGACATAGGTCCCTTTCTGTATATAGAGCCTGTTTCTTTTGGACTCCCAATGCCTTGACTTGTTTGGAAAGTTGTTTGAATTGTTGTAATAGTTCCTCATTGGGGTTTTGCATGATGGTCTTTCCTTCAAGTCTTTTGTGTCTATGAGTAGACCATTTGCTGTGGCGAGAACTATGTCTACTTGGTTCTGACATTTCTGTGTTTGATGAGTTTGATGAAGTGTCGCTAGGTGGTGGAGGTATGTTGGCACCTCAAAGACAGAAAGGTCCCTATTGTTGGGGAACTTGTTGTGGTATTAGATGTGGCACTTGTTGTGGGATTGACTGTGATTGTTGTACCATGTGTTGTTGTTGTGCCATGTGTTGTGGTTGTTGTTTGGATACCTTTGTTGGTTGTATGTGAGACCATGTGTGTGCTTGTTGTTGTAGAGGTATTTGTTGAGGTTGTTGTGGCACATGTTGTTGTTGTAACAAATGTTGTTGTTGTTGCTGGTATGCGATTTGTTGCTCAAGGCATCTTTTGTATTCCAATTGTTGCTTGAGTTGCTCTTGTTGTTTATTAAACATTGCTTGTTGTTGTTGGAATTGCTACTAAAATTGTTGTTGATAAATTGTGTGTAGTTCAAGTGGGTTCACATGGGATTGCATGTTAGGAATCTTGGATGTTTTCCCCACTTGTGGTTGTTGTCATTGTGTTTGATGTTGTTGTTGATATGTGGGATGTGTGTCAAGTGGATGTAGACTTGATTGTGCCTTGGAAGTGTTGAGTCCTTGTACCATTGTAGGTTGTTGTTGTCATGGGGGTTGACTAAGTCCTTGAGAATTGAACTTCATGTTTGTATTGTTGTTTTGGTACCTTTGTGTTTTAGATGTTCCTGCTTGCGACATCATATTGACTTGACTATGAGATACATTTCTATTGGGAATGGGTGTAATGTTAATAAGAATTTTCCTTTGTGTGTCCATAGGGATGGTTGCGCTTGATGTTTCACATGTTGTACTTATGAGAGGTTCTATAGTGTTTGATGTTGTAGAACTTGGTAAAGTTAGGAGCAAAGGTGTACTTTGTTGATTTGCCTCCAAAGAAGGTATGTTTGGCATTCCTAGAGCACAAGTCCCTTTAGGTGCATCTTGTTGTTGCATCATGTGACTAAAATCAAGTCTTAATGTCCTTTTGGGGTGTTTAGGAAATGGTGGTATTTCATCAAACAAGGGATTAACATTGATGTGTTCAAATGTACTTTGGAGGATTTCGATAGTTGACTCTTGATGGGACCTTATAGGTGCCATTATTGTGTTTGAAAACTCCAAAGGTTGTTTTCCCTTGTCCAAGTCCAAATTTATCATGCGTTGTATGTTTTCAATAGTTGTGTTGGTTTGATGTTTGGACCTAGGACCTTCCAAGTTTGGGTTAAATTTGACAATTTCTTGGGCTGCCAAACATTTGAAGTTCTTGCGAAAACTTTTGTCTTGACATGCCCTAGCCATTTCTCCATCAGTGATGCCATAATCAATGTTAGAGTCATCACTTAGGTGTACAGTACCTTGTTGTATGTTTGATGTGTTAGGTTGGTTGAATTCAAAGGAATGTGATTGTTCATCTTCAGGTGAGGTTGGTACACTTCCTCCTCTTGGTGGCATTGGTACGAATATAGGTTCAAAGTCAGGACTCCATTGAACCATCCCATGTGTGGGGGAAGTGTTTGGAGGAAATAGCATGGTAGGTGCATTATTCAAGGTTTTTTGTGCCGTAGCTTGATTATGAGGATCTTGCAGATACATGTTCAAGGGGTCTGCTAGTAATGGTTGTGATGCCTCGATTTGGTCTTCGTCAAAGGTTTGTTGGATTTTCTTGCTCTTTCTTTGTCTTGGACGAGGTTTTGGTTGTGATTGTGCCTCAGAAAATAAAGGTTGATAGAGTTCCTCGGGTCTCTGAGCTGATTGTGTCCTAGTAAGTGCTAGCATGATACCTAAGAGTGCAAATGCAATGGAATTTTTGAGTGTTTTGGTGATTTAGAGTGGTGGGTATGAAAGATATGAGTGTTTTTGGGATTTTTAAGTGTTTAGGAATGTTATGCAATGTGAGGAAATGCTAGATGAATTATGGTTTTGATGTGCAAAGTGAAAATGTCCTAGGGATGTTATGCAAATGCAAATGCAAGGTGATGTTTTGAAGTTTGACTAGAGGGGATGAAAACGACCTTAAGGTATGCAAAATGACAATTAGGGTTATGTTCTGGACTTTCTAGGGATGCTAAAGGTTGGTGTGTGCAAGGTAGACTATGCAAAGGATGGTGTTCTAGGGTTCCTAATGATGTTTGGGACATGCAAAATGAGGGTAAATGCTCAAGAAGGTAATTTGGTTGATGGACAATTTGATAGGGTTTGGTAGTGAAAATGATGCTAAGGAATTTGATCAATGCAATATGAAGGGGATATACCACTAAGGTAAGTCAAAATGATGTTTGGGGATGCTAGGAATATGATTATGCTATGACAAGGGTATATGGAAAGTTTTGAACTTAGGTAAAACCTTTTAGAAAGTATTTTGTCTAGGAGTTTAACCTTGTGATAAAGGACTTTGGATCTTGACCAAAAAACTGATAAAAGACGAAAAGACCAAATTGATAAAAGATGACAAGGTCAAATCTATCAAGAAATAGATAGATTTTGACCAAAGAAAATGATAAGAAAAGAGAAAAAAGACTAGTCAAGATCCATTATCCGTCAACACTAGGAGATACTCTAAGACTCATACTTTGTTTAGATTTTTGACTAAATTCAAAGGTTTTGGGGGTTCAAAATGATGTTTAGAGGACTCAAAATGGTGGTGATGTTGAGCAGATATGTGATATGGAAAATTCCTATGATGCAAGAGGGGATTTTGGGTGCAAGATACGGTTTTGGGTCAAGTGCAAAATGGGTAGGTGTAGAGGCTCCTAGATGTAGTTTTGGGGTCCTAAAGTGCACTTCGAACGCCCAAAATGGTCATGCAGGTACCCAAGTGCACCCTAACAGTTCCAAGTGCACCTTAACAATGAAAACTATTTCATTTATTCACTTGGAGCTAGTTTGGGCGCAATTGGTAGTTTCTGGGCGCAGTTGGTAAGCTAGGAAAAATATTTGCTGATTTTGAAGGGTATGGTTACCAAACTGACATGCCAGGAAGCTAATATGTTGGGGTTGATGTTAGGATGGGTTAGGAGATGAAAAATATAAGTTATGACCTATAGAATTATGTCTTAAGTGAAGGTGACGAAGACTAGGTGTTGTAGAATGCAGATCTGGGCAAGCTAGTGCAAGGGGAGCTAACCAGGTACCTAAGGACACTGTTGAAGCCCCAAAATATTATCTGGAACCAAAAACTAGATCTCAGGACCACCAAGTGTGCCCAAAAAATGCAAACTACATCAATTACATAGTTGGGGCCTAGTTGGGCGTAGTTGGTAGTTTTTGGGCGCAGTTGGTAAACTAGGCTAAAACTGAGGCAATTCTGGAAGCTATGATTTCAGGATTGATGTCACAGAGAGATAAATATTAGAGGACAGTGTTAGGGTCAGTATGAATGCTCAAAATGATGGTTAGGACACTCAGAATGATGGATAAAGTGGTCAAGATGATGAATAGGTATGCAAAGATGCAAGCTGGTGAATGTAGAGTGTTGATTTTGAGATGGGAATGCAAAAACTAAGGAAAGTAAATTGAACCTAAATGGATGCAATATGAAAGGTAATAGATACTAAATGAGAACTAAAAGGTGCAATATGAAGTCTATATGATGCATGAATGAGGCCTATACTAGGGTGAATGCAAGTGAAGTCTATGCAAGTGTGAGATCTACGTTTTGCCAAGCACATTTAGGAGCACAAGTCAACATGTTTTCCAAGGTTTGAGTGTGTTGAACCAAAGTTTGCAAAGTTTGATAAAGGTTGAAATGTTTTGGCAATGTGTGATGTTTTGACAAGTTCAAATGATATCCAAGGTGTAAATTTAAAAGTTTGGCTTTTATCTTGATTATGTTTTACACACATGCAAGACACATTAAGACAAGAATAGCTGTTGTAAAAAGTTAACAAACACACCACAACCTAGGCTTTTAGGACTGTATCCACTAAATTCCTACTTGAACCAAAGTTGAAATGTCCCTTTTCTGATTTTACATGATATTTCAAGCCTCAAATCAGATCTTTAAAATCAAACAGCTAATATCCCAAAGATCCACCAAATTTCTCAAGAAACCCCAAATCGGGTATGCCGAAAATAGTGCCAAAAAGCTTCACAGCTTCACCTGTTATTAATAAATCTGAAAGTGGAAATTTTTACAGAAAGTTCAGCAGCATAACAGCCTACAAAATGACGTTTCCAGATATATATAGCATGTACACAACAGCTCACAAATGTAGGACAAAAACTATGCTCATCGGGCTCCCGAAATTAACACAAAATGCCCGGAAACACCACAAAAACACTAATAAACTATCTCAGAAGTTTAATCACATCCCAATACATATATTTAGCTCTATTTTAACAGCTTAAAGTCTGAAATACAGCAGCAACCAAAACTGATATGAAATGCTCAACTGAAAACACCAAACTCATGCAAAAAACACACCCAAAAACCCACAAATCTACACTGTTCAGCACAAAGGCAAACTCTGTATGAGCATGCACATGGAATGGCTTCAAACTCCCGTCCTTAGCCTTCCTGGAAACCTGCAAACTCTCGTTCTTGGGTCTCCCTGGAAACCTGCAAACTCCCGTTGTTGGGTCTCCTTCTCCACAGGTTTGGCAGCCTCTGAAGAATAACAAAGAATGTGTGAAAATCAAGTCTGGAATTCCCCCCAAAATGCCTCCAAACCTCTTTAAAAAGGGCATAATTGTAACTCACGTCCAAGAGAGGTTAATGAAACATATTTTAATAATAATTATCATTTATTAGTCCAACAGTTTCCAAAGATTAACTCCCTTTTTCCGAAACTTCACTTTCTTGGGCCTGCCTGTCTTAGCAAAGATTATTTTTTTTTTATTATTTGAAAAGGGGACATGACAAAAGTTCATCCATGCTTATCCAGAGCAAAAAACCTAGGATCTTGGCACCACAGGCTCCCCCTTACAGCGCACTCACTTCTCGGGGCTACCAAGATCCGCTTCCCAAGGGGCATGACTTCCCAAGGGATTGTTGCCTCTACTAAGGACCGCGAGAATGTAGGATGTCTTCACGGGCATGGGTGACCCCTTGAGCCAGTGGATAGAAAGGATTTTGGCCACTAAAACATGATTTTTAGTAAGGGCATTCTGTTCAGCAAGTGAATGATAAACTTCTGCAGAAGGACTTCCAGCCCCGAGAACCAGGGTTTGACGCACCACAAGGGTACTGGAGGAGAGCTATCACGCAGCAATACCGCCAATACAACTTTCACCATAATTGAATTTTATATAGTGGCTAGAATGTTGACTTGGCTTTGGCCTGTTACCGCTTTGAGGTCGTCCTCTGGCATACCCAATATCGAGTATCTTGGTCCAAGGTAGGCCTCCTATAGAAGTTACACGAATTTCTCTTACACCCAAGATCCATGAATGGCGAGGGGAGAGGATATGTCCAATGCAACTCCTAGGGATTTAACACTGTAGACACGCCAAGTAGAAAACAAAAAGGTTCATTTTAAGTACCAAACAAAATGGTATCTAATCTAGGAAATCCACACATATGGTTTTGAAAGACACACAAAGTCTTTGACAACGTCCTACAAAGCACACATTAGTAGTTTCTTATTATCACATCTTCACCCAATGATCACCACATGCTGTAAATATATCATCAGTAACACAAAATCACCTAATCTATGTCCTAGAGAGTGATAGGAACCTAAAATGCAGATTCTGATTGATGTATGTGCTTACTATGAACCCAGGTGTGCTCTAACAGAGTAGATTGCACCCCAGAAGGCCAAAATGGCTCAAAACACTCCCAAGTGCACCCAGACAGTGTCAATTGCATCAATGATGCATTTGGGGCCTAGTTGGGTGTAGTTGGTAGTTTTAGGGCGCAGTTGGGAAGTCAAGTGCAGAGTGTGGGGAAATGGTGCCTAAACAAGACCCAAAAATTGAAATTTTCAAAACTACACTCCCAAGTGCACCCAAACAGTGTAGACTGCGTCAATGACATAGTTGGGGCCCAGTTGGGCACAGTTGGTAAGTCAAAAACAACAAAAGGAGGTTGTGGTGGCTTTTGGACTCCTAAAACTGCTCCTAGGGGTCCCAAGTGCGCCCTGACAGAGCAGAGTGCGCCCTAGGACAGCAAGCTAACAGAATGCATGAAACAAGAGCATATAAGCATTTTACTGGACCCCCTAACTAATCTAGGTGTGAAAAGGAAGAGCAGATGGTCGTTATACCCTTCCAAGTGAGCTCCTTCCTTGCACCTACAAGCACAAAACAAGAAAACCCAAGTTAGATATGCATGTTCACGTCGGGTTCACCAAATGTAGGACCAAAAAATGGGTTAAATGCATAACATACTATGAGAAAATCACAAGACTCAATCAACATATGTTAGAACCCACTAGTCTACCATGAAAGCCAAACTAATAAAGAAAGAAAACATAATTAAAAACTCCCTTTTCTGTTTGTAGCTCCCATGTCCTTCTTTCTTCTCCAAATGATTGTAGCTCCAATTTGCCTATAGTGCACACAAGATTGAAGCAAAGAGCCTATGATAGGGATAAAGCCATGAGAATACTTGAAGTGTGATTTAATGTGAGAGCAAGAATGCAAAATGCAAAGAAGTAGAGACTCAAAGACTGAAAGATTTGGATTTTCAAAACTTAAGCATTCAGATCCAAGGACCCAAAATGAGAGAAAGAGTGTCCAGTTTATAATTGACATGGAGGATGAGAGCATTGGATTTTTCACCCATAGATATGCGATGTGGAAAGAGATTCCTTTGAGAATCCATGATGCATATGACAAAATATGCCAATTGTGAGATTCTATGACACATGCAAGTCAAACTTGGCTAAATGTGGAAGAGAATCTATGACGCATCATAAGACACCTCAACCCACTTAAAGCCAAGAATCTATGACAAAGAAGCCAAATAGAGACATGCGTAAGAGAATAAGAATATTTGATTATGAGAAGTCTTAACCAAGTGTCGAAGGAGAATCCACGAGGTGTCATATCCAAGTGTCATGATGATACAATATTTTATGGAATATTCGAATTAAAAATCCTCTTATTCCACAAAATAAGAATTAGTAGAAAATGGAATTAATGATGGAAAATGGAACTTAGGAAATTGTACATTTCCATGGTTTGTAGATAATGAATCAATTAATTAATAAGATTAACTAATTGAGGATGATAACTAGGAAGAATAATTAGAAAGAATAGGATTAAATTATGAGTTATTTAATCCTATAGAGAAAATTAGTAGGTAATTGGCCAAATTGATTAAATGAATGTGACTATATCCTTTAATGAAAATGTGACAATGATAGATATGGAATAAGATGATGGAAGGTAGACCAAAGCCATGGTCAGATTGATTGATTGAAGTTGATAACATGCCAAGGACACATGACATGAATTGGTTGACATGTAACATTTAACTGACATTGTAAATGCTACAGGTTTGATCATAATAACATTGATGGACATTGTCAATGTTATTAAAATGGTCGATGATGCCATGATCTGACATTGAAAGCCTCAATAATGTCAAAGATTGAATGACATGAATGATAGTTTGACCTAGCACTGAGAACCATGACAGTACTAAGGTCAGATCGATAAGATTGATAAGTTGATAGGTTTCCAAGGCACTAAAAGCCACAACAATGCCTAGGAGCAGATAAATGATGATTGATTTGAGATGTTTGATATGTTTCAGGTTGATTAGGACTGATTCTAAGTGATTTTGGGTTGATTTGGGGTGATTCTGAGTTGATTTGATATGGTTTTGAGTTGGTTTGATACGATTTCGAGTTGATATGAAATTGATGTGAAAGCAAATAGAAATGACAAAATATGGTCAATCTGGCCAAAAGATCGAAGTTAGTAAAATGAGAAAATGGGACAAATTAGTATGAAGAAGTGATGAAGTCGTAGATGTGAACCATTTTTTAGTGTCTACATGTATCATGTTTCTCTAACACACATATCTACTAGGGAGCCTTTGTATCCAACCATTCATTATAAGTTGGATAATGTGCTTCATTCATGACATACAAGGATGCATTTGCATATGCAATTTTATCAACTTGGAAAACTGTATTTGATCCTGCTAGTTGGGAACAACTGATTGTTCATTTTTATTGTACCTAATATGATGATAGTTCTACAAGAATTTGTAATCAACCCATCTAATCAACAAGTAGACTAAGTTAACAGGGTTATGACTTGGGCATATGCTATTCCCATTTATCATATCATTGTAATGTTGGAGGCAACATTTTTTCCAAAGTGGCAATAGGTTTTGTAGCATTGGCTTTGTTCAAGTCCTGATTTTAATGAAGTACACAATGGTTTTTAGGACAGAAAGGTATTTCACCTTGAGCTTCTTGCTAATGAGAGGATAAGAACTTAGCTAAATGTAGCTCTTGAAATGATGAATCAAGTTGTAGAGGGTACAATTGTGGAACAACCTAGGGCTAGAGAGAATGTAACCTATCCCAGGGTCAAAGAACGGCACTAATTTGAGGAAAGTTAGCATCAACAAGAAACAACAACATATGCTTAATAGCAATCCTTATCTTTCATTGGCAGTGGGATTCATCTGAATAATTCCATGGGCACATCTCAGTTGAGTTTGAAGGAAGCGATTGAAAGATATGCACAAGAACACGACATCCAATTTTTCACTAAAGTGGGATGCACACATGATGGTCTTTAGGTTTATGGCTTTGGAACTATTTATATATATCTAGATTCTATAAACAACAAGTGTTTACACAATCTAAAGATAGATGGGTGATTTCATCATTGGAGCAGCTAGTTTAGATGCACTGTAATCAAACTAGAGGAAATCATTGATAAACCAAACATATAATGAAGAGGAAACTTGAAAACTTGAATGCTAAAATAAAAGCTATCGAGGATCAAACACCTATGTCAAAGTTACAACACAATGTGAAGTTGATTTTAGATATGGTAGAGGCATATATTCAAAAGCTTGATCAAAATTTAAGGCACAAGAGAGAGTCTATGGCAATATACCAGAAGGAGAAGGAGTGGCTTTAGAAAGATTCTAAATCAATGATAGAATGATGTACTTCAGTAAGCTACAAAGACCAACTATAATATGTTTGAAAATGAAGACACTGGTATATCAATCAAGATAAGAGACCTACATTCATATTTAGAAGAAAACAAGCTTAGATGAATGAACTCAAACTAAGTGTCATTGTTAGCCACGTTACTGCAATAGTTGCATTTTGAGCAACATTTAAACCAAGGAGTGCTATTCTTGGACCCAGAAAACCAATTGACTACAAATATTTACAACAAAAATGTAAGTAACATTGTTTTTTATTGAGCCTTGTGCTCAATATCAGAAAATGTAATTAGTTAAAAATTAAAAAGAAATAAGCTAATTGAGGAGCAAAACTTCTCAAGGATCAAATTTAAGTTAGAACTTGTCAAACATGTTTTGGTTATGGCTTCCATAAAATTATAGAGATTTCTATGTGCATAATAGAAAACTAGATTAATTTTTACTATGTTTTAAGAGTGCATTGATAAGGTTGTTGTAGTAGGCCACTCCAAATTTGTTAGTTCCACCTTTGATTGTGTCATTTTTTCTCACCAAAAGCAAGAAACTTTTTTAAGAAAGGCATTGTTGATTGCTAGTCACTTTTGTTTAAGGGTTAGAAAAATTGGCTCACATGGTAATATTGGTGCCCAGGATATAGAAAACCTATATGCATCCAAGCCCATTTCCCTCATTAGTTTCACATCTTCATACAAATCACATAGTCCAAGATAAAAACAGTAAATTCATTAGGAGGCTGAAAACATAAAAAGGAGTAGATTCATGATCTTCCATGGATAGTCCATGGATAGTCCCTCAGAACTCCCATGTTTTCTTTCATATAAATATTTATTTGGGTAATTAGCACATGTCGCTCGGAGCTCCCACTTTTTCTTACATATAAATAGTCATTCAGGGGCCATTCGAACAGTACCTTCTCTCTAATAGAACCCATTTACTTTTTTACACCTACAATCATTTTAAAATTGTGAAAATAGATGATGTGTATCTAGAAATTGTTTGTCTTTCCCATATAACATCAAATGATGAAATTATACATGAAAAAAGAAACCAAATAATACAACCTTGATAAGTTGGTTCTTCTAGAGCCTCCTTCTACATTGCCTGAAACCAAGAGATTGACACATTTAGTTGTCATGCAATCATAGGTTAATGTTGAGCTTCACTTGGTTTCAAGAATAGTTTAATATTGTCTACTAATTAGGGCCAACCACGTGAAGGTGGAAGATCATTTGGCCTCACCCTCCCCCCCAACATCTAAATTCCCCATTTATATATAAAATCTTTAAGAAAGGACCAATCTTTAATGTACCTAGAAGTTGGGATTTTCTCTCAGGGGAAGTCCATCTTCATTGCTCATGAGCAACAAAGGTACATCTAGGAATGTCCTCATTGCCTCCTGCATAAAATGAATCCAATATTACAAAATTCTCCCTAAGAAATAATAGTTCAAGTGAAATAAACACATGAAAAATGAGAGAGAAAAAGAGGATTTTACTTACCAATAGGCATTGCCATCGCAAGGGAATGAGCCTCGTGATTATGGCATTTTGGGAAGAAATATCAAAATCTATTTTGATATGGAATGTATTATGAGATTTCCATTTTCCCTAGCATCCACAATTTTAAAAAATTGATGACCATTATCTTTATATATTAGAAAAGTTCCAAATGCTACATACCTCACTTCATATTTTGATGAAATCCTAGTAAAATTATTTGCATTCTATCTAGCAAGCACAATCCATTTATTTTTTAGGTCATCCTTAAATTGACCTCCACATCTCCGTATTACAAAGACAAAAGGCCATAAAGTGTCCAAGCTACAGGGTTCTACTAGTGATAATACCATCTCCCCCATAGAGGAATTATCTGTCAAGTTGCAGGTGCCCACCCTACTTGTTAGATTCTAAATTGAGAATGTACATTCAAATACATTCTATATGCATGGACAATAGGTGGAGCTAAAAAATGCACCACATTTAAATTTATTTAATTGGTCTATTAAGTGTTTAAAATTATAGACAATCATGAATGTTATAACTCTAGATGTGATGGACAAGCAAGCTAGCACATAGAAAGGCTCGATTTTACTTGTATGCTAAGGACATTACCCTTTCCTATAAGAGTCAAAATTAGAATTTTTGTGATGTCTATAACTTAAAATACCTAATTAAAGACCTCTAACAAAAATGCAAACCTATTGCATTTTTTAACTCCACCTAATGTCATATGCATATGAATTGAGATTGCATATTGAACTATGGCCTCCTTCTACATTGCCTAAAACTAAGGGATTCACACAATTAGTTATCATGCAATCATAGGTTAATGTTGAGCTTCACTTGGTTTTGAGAATAGTTTAATATTCTCTACTAATCAGGGCCAACCATGTGAAGGTGGAAGCTCACTTAGCCTCACCCCCCGAACATCTAAATTCCTCATTAATATCTAAAATCTTTAAGAAAGGATCAATCTTTAAAGTGCTCGAAAGTTGGGATGCTCTCAAGGGAAGTCCATCTTCATTTCTCATGAGCAATTTATCACAATTCTTTAGTGTTCCCATACATCTAACATGGGTAGATCCAGGAATGTCCTCATCACCTCCTACATAAAATGAATCCAATATTACAAAATGCCCCCTAAGAAATAATAGTTCAAGTAAAATAAACACATGAAAAATGAGAGAGAAAAAGAGGAATCTACTTACCAATAGGTGTTGCCATTACATCTATGGTCATGCTATGTGTTGAGTGAGTTTTATTATTTTATTATTTGGATTCTGGAATATGTATGCAATTGGATCAATAAGCACCTTAAAAAAGACCCCTCTGTATATATGCATACATACATACATAGACACACACACACACATGTGTGTGTGTGTATACACATATATACATATACATATGTATATATATGTATACATACATACATATACAGAGATCACAAGGACATGAAAATGGAATGCAACAATCACAAGGGAACGACAACGAAATCCTAGATCTCCACTGATCTCCACCAATGTTCAGAGCTCTCCACCCTCTTTCATGTGCAGCTCTCCACAATCCACAATATTTCTCTATATATATAGGTATATACAAACATGGACGCACATATATGTGTGTGCGTATGTATATATACACATATATACATACATACATATATATACATACATACATACATACATATATATATATATATGTATGTATATATATACATACATACATACATACATATGTATGTATATATATACATACATACATATATGCATATATATACATACATACATACATATATATATGTATGTATATGTATGTATGTATATATACATACATATACATACATAGATATATACATACATATACATACATACATACATATACGCATGCATACATACATACATACATATATATATATGTATACATACATATATATATATATATATATATATATATATATATATATGTATATATATGTATGTATGCATGCGTATATGTATGTATGTATATATATATGTATGTATGTATGTATATGTATGTATATATATACATACATACATATATATATGTATGTATGTATTTATGTACACATGTATGTATGTATGTATGTATGTATGTATGTATACATATATATACATACATATACATACATACATATATTATATATACACATACATACATATATATATTGTATATATATATATACATATATATACATATGTATATATACACATATATATATATATATGTATATATACATATATATATATGTATATATACATATATCTATGTATGTGTATACATACATAGATATATCTATATATATATATATATGTATGTATACACATACATAGATATATGTATATATACATATATATATATGTGTGTGTGTGTATATATGTATATATGTACATACAGTACATCTGCATATGCAATTTTATCACCTTGGAAAATTGTATTTGATTCTGCTAGCAGGGAACAACTGATTGTTCATTTTATTGTACCTAATCTAATGATAGTTCTATGAGAATTTGTAATCGACCCAGCTAATAAACAACTAGACCAATTTAACTGGGTTATGGCTTGTTTCTTTCTAAATATATCTCTTCCATTCATGTGGGCATATGTGGTTCTATATTCGGTGCTAAAATACTCAAAATAAATGGAAGGGGAAATTGAGCTAATTTATTTTTAGTTCTTTCCCTATTTTGAGTTGAGTGTATATGTTGAACATTAGACATAAGTTATAATTTTTTTTTAAGTTTTTTCTCTGATTTAAGCTGAGTGTAGCAAGCCAAAACCAACCAAGCATTTCTACTAATATGCTATCAAGTTTACTCTATACATGGTGTTGGAATGCGAAGGTCACCTATCCCTTCCATTTTTGCTTATGTGCTTTCATGTTTACTCTGACACATATAGTTTAGATTGCAGATTTCTACTTTATTAGCTTTATATTAATATTTTAAAACTACCAAGTAGGATGATCCACATGGTACCTATATGTAACAACAAGATCGTTAACAAAGTACTAGTGTAGCCTAAAATATCTAAATAAGGTGTCTTTTCTTGAAGATTTCTGAAGAAGAATCCCAACAACTAACAATTGATTTTGATCAATTGATTATGCAAAGAGAGCCAATAAAAACTTCTTTTTCAAGCATTTGGTGCATGGTAGATTGACTATCATTAATTTCTTGTAGTTTTATGATCTCATAAGCCTTTTTTCATATTGTTTGATCAATTCCTAATACACTGAGATTTTTCAAGTTCATTCCTTTCAAGTTTGTTGTTATTGCTTTAAGGGCTTCATCATTTTCATTAACAAGTTTGAGTTTCTACTTGAAATGTTGATTATTCTATGAATTTAGGAGTTTTATTCTCATGAAATGATCTTGTAAAAGCATGTAACAATCATATCTAATAATGTTTTGATAGAAAGTTCTAAGGATTGGTGGTCACCATTGGAGTTTGTGAAGTAAATAGTACTAAATTCATGGCTATGGAGCAACAGCAGGAGTTCTAGCCATTAGAGGTCATTGTTTAATGATTGGAAGTGATTTGGAATGTTGGAGACAAGTTGAAACAACCTTCAATTGATTATGAAGGTGCTTGGAAGATAGAGATTTACAAAACCATACCTTTAAGGGTTTGTGGGAGACAGATTTGGGGCTTTTGGGGTTACATAAGTTTTGGGACTAATTCCTTTTAGATTTGGAACATTTACAACATAAGTAGAGACTTTCCCGAGCTCAAGGTCTTGGGAATACAAGAAACTTGTAGTTTGTTAAATTGCCCTCTTTTCATTCATTTTTGGGCCACAATATGGTAAGAACAGGATATGGTCCAAAGGAACACATGGAACCCTTCTTATATGTTGTAGTATGGCTTAATGGGTATTTGAATCTACCATTTTTTGGGGGAGTATTTTGGAAGGTTTGAGAAGAAAGTTCACTTTTGTGTCATTGCAGGGCTACTAAGAAATCAATTAGGCCTCTAGGACAATTTGAGGGATTTGAGTGTTGGATGTTACTTGAGGACCAAAAATTAGTTGAAACCTTTTGAATTCACCTTGATTTGGCCTAAGACACCCATCCTAATCATTGGGGAGGTGTTGGAGTTTTTTGTGTACTTTTTTCTTTGTAGAGGGTTTGGGGAACCTTGTACTTCCCTTATAGGTTTAAGTGGGATTAACATGGTTTTGACTCCCACCACCCTTATCTCTACATCAATATGGAGCCTTTATATCCAACCAATTGTTATAAGTTGGGGAATGTGCTTCATGCCTGGCATGCAAGTGATGCACTTGCATATGCAATTTATCACCTTGGAAAATTGTATTTGATCCTACTAGCTGGGAATAACTGATTGTTCATTTTATTGTACCTAATCTAATGATAGTTCTATAAGAATTTGTAATCAACCCATCTAATCATCAACCCATCTAATCAACAACTAGACCCATTTAACTAGGTATGGCTTGTTTCTTTCTAAAAATATTTGCTATGATATGTTTTTGAAAAATTTCTAGCGAACTCTACCCATTTTTCCTAGTCTGTATTATTTGTGTGCAAGATTTTGAGGTAAGTCACTTAGCACAGGTTGAGTGAGTTTTATTATTATTTTATTTGGATTCTGGAATATGTATTCGACTGGATCAATTTTTCTATTGTGCTAAGATGTAATAAGCACCTTTAAAAAGATCTCTCTCTATATATACATACATACATAAATAGACACACACACACACATGCACACACATGCACATGCGCACACGCACACGCGCACACACACACACACACACACACACACACACACACACACACACACACACACACACACACACACACACACACACACACACACACACACACACACACACACACATAAACACACACACACATAAAGAGAAGCTTCTCTTTTCACCTGCTAAGGGAAATATAAAGAGATGCATGTTTAGAAAGCAAAAAAAAAAAAAAAAAATTACATAGGTACACCTTCTCCCCTTGAAGAAAATTGTAGAGTGAGGGCACATAGATCACAAGGGCATGACAATGAAATGCAATGATCATAAGGGAACAACAATGAAATCCTAGATCTCCACTCATCTCCACCAACTTTCAGATCTGTCCACCCTCGTTCAGAGCTCTCAACCCTCTTTTACAAGCAGCTCTCCACAATTGATCAAAACAAATGGTTAATGATTAATGTCATGTTTTTTTTTTAAATCCATAATCTACAATCCACAAGATCTCTTTGTATTCATACATAAATACATATAATTACATACATGCATATATGCATGCATACATACATACATATCCACATACATACATACATACATATCCACATACATACATACATACATACATACATACATACATACATACATACATACATACATATATATATATATACACATACATACATACATGCATGAAAACAATAATGCACTTTCTAAGAGTTAACAATTGTTCAACGAAATTAATGTTTTACAAGAAAATGCACCTGAAAAACTGTTAGCTCATAAGAAAGAACATGGTGTTGAAACAATACAGAAAGTGCACGACACGAGAGGTCAACAAGTGAGGGTGTTGACAAATCTTGAAAACTTGAATGTTGAAATGAAAGCTATCAATGATAAAAACACTTATGCAAGAGTTACAACACAATGTGAAGTTTATTTTAGATATGGTAGAGGTAGATATTTAGAAGTTTGATTATCAAAATTTAAGGCACGAGAGAGAGTCTATGGCAATATACCAAAAGGAGGAGCAGCTTTAGAAAGAGACTACACAATAGAAACAACAACTAGACAACACAGAGGATATTATGGGAGCCACTAGATAGAATTTAGGAAAGTGTTGTGGTAGGTACTATGACATTGGAATCACTTGCAAGTGTCTTTGAGAATTTATAATCCAAATATCGGGAGGACTACAAGTTGTGCAATTTGTCATGTATTGTATCTGTATTTGCTTATAAGTGTATTTCAATTATTGGCACAGTCTCCCCGCAATGATCCCAAGTGTCCATTGTTTATAAGAGTGTTTCAAGGTTGGGAACCACTTCAACATCCTTTGCATGGTTTAGAGGTAATTTCATTGTGGTAGAGGCTTCTACAAGGGAATGAACCTCATGATTATGGCATTTACACATAAGAAGAACTTGCTTCTTCAACTCCTTACACTCAACTCTTCACTGAATTTATTCTTCCAATAGTGAGAATAGCTACTACAAATTCCTGGGAACCAAGGGACCCTGAACCTATGCTATGGATCCTTGAGACATGGGATAAGTTACTACTAGCTTTAGTACTTCATAACATTTTGGATCATATAGTAATGCCCAAATTAATAGCAATAGTACATACTTGGGATCCTCGTAGGGAGACTGTGCCAATACATGTATGGTTACATCCTTCACTTCCATTGTTGGGCTAGCATATGGAGCCTTTATATCTAACCATTCTTTATAAATTGGGGAACGTGCTTCATGCCTACCATGCAAGCAATGCATCTGCATATGCAATTTTAGCACCTTGGAAAATTGTGTTTGATCCTACTAGCTGGGAACAACTGATTGTTCATGTTATTGTACCTAATCTAATGATAGTTCTACATGAATTTTTAATCAACCTAGCTAATTAGCAACTAGACCAATTTAACTGGGTTATGGCTTGTTTCTTTCTAAAAATATCTTCTATGATATGCTTTTGTAAAATTTCTTGCGAACTCTACCCATTTTTCATGGTTTGAATTATTTTTGTGCACGATCTTGAGGTAAGTCAATTAGAACAGGTTGAGTGAGTTTTATTATTTTATTATTTGGATTATGGAATATGTATGCAATTGGATCAGTTTTTCTGTTGTGCTAATATGTAATAAGCACCTTAGAAAAGATCTCTTTGTATATATACAGATATACATGTTTAGAAGGAAAAGAAAAGAACATTTGCATAGCCCTTAAAGAAAATTACAAAGCAAGGGCACAAAGATCACAAGGGCATCACATAGAAATGAAATCATAGAGAAAGGACACAACAATGAAATGTAGAGATCACATGGGCATTATAACAAAATGCATCTATCGCAAGGACACAACGACATTCAGAGTTGTCCACCCTCTTCCATGTGCAACTCTCCACAATCAAAACAAATGGAGAATGATTTATGCCATGTTTTCTTTTCTTTTTTTTTTTATCCTCATGTGGGTGTCACAATTATGATGACGTCAAGGAAAATTGCAAAAACAAATATGAAAATCACTCACAAATTATACCACCTTCATAATTTGACCTCAAATTTTGTAGTGAAAATCATGAGACCATCGCTGAAAGATAAGCAGGGAAGACTTGACAGTCTAGGGGCCTTGAACAAACACATGCTCAACTTGGCTAGGTTTTCCAAAGTGAAAAAGAAAAAATCTCTTGGTATGGGTGTCCCGGCAAACACCCTAAGGTGTCCAAACCTTGGAAACCCATTCCCATAGCATGCTTTTAGAAGGGGTGCAACCCATAAAATAACCTATGAAGGTTTGTTGTTCTAACTAGGTACATGCACTATCAAATTCCTTGACATTCAAAACAATATTAGGAGAGGAATTACCTCTTGAAACACTTTGGGGATGAACTTGTGTGGGTGTTTGTTCAACAAAAGCATTCTCACCAACAACAACAACTCTAGCATCAATAACAATTGCTGGGCCGGAGAAGGTTGAGGCCATTATAACCTAGAATAAATCTCATAGTAAATCTGGTATGATAGGTGGTGAAATGAAAAGGTTCAAAAAAAATCCATACAAACTCTAGTAGAGCACATTCCTTCAAACTTTGGTGTTTTATTGCAAATCAAATTTTACCTCTATTTTATTTTTTAATAAATTATTGTCATTAATTTACAAGCAAGAGCCTAGAACACAACAATAAATTGCAAGCCTTTGATATAGGAGGTCTTTGGTTTGAGTCTACTTGAGTTTGATAAATAATAATAATTAATCACAACACATAATAATAATGAATCTTGGGTTCAACCTCTTATCGATTTTTAAAAAAGTCATTAATTTACCTTTTTCCCTTACCCATCTCACCTTCCTCTTTCATAAAATCTCAAAAACATAGTGTAAATTGTTTCTTTCCTTAATCTCCAATACTTGAATAGTTATCATCAAACCACTTGTATTATAGAGTTGTCCCTAATTCCTTTACATCTATTAAACTCTTTTCAATTATTATATTTGTCATTTTTTGCATTTTTTCATCCCCTAAGCATTTTCTTTTACATTTGCAAAGTCTAGTGTATGCACCTAAAAAATAAGAGAAAATTCTTCACAAGACAATAATTTTAGATTTATATTATTTATAATTATAAGGGAAATGATTTATTAAATCCCTCAAGGGGAAAATTGAGCTTGAATCATTTTTAACCATTTGTTTTATAGGGTTTTCCAAAATATAAATCTTATATGTATGTCAAATATAGAAATGGTGAGGAATATCATGTGGTCCCTAGAAGCAAGTGATCTTTAAACAACTTGATGAGGCTCACTGTAAATTTTCAACTAATTCTAATAATTTTACTTTTAGGGTAATTTTTAAGAGATCAACAAGAATCTTTATATAATAATCGTAATTTGACTTGTTAATGAAAATATTTCCTACTTACCAATATATGGGCTAACAAGGCTATATAATGAATTGTTCATAAGACACACTTGACAAAGCTTTTGTAGATGGGGTAGCAAGCTAAGAGGATTGATATTAGACAAAACTATATGGTTAAGCATGTTAGCATTATATATTTGGTGTTGTCATTGATGTCAACCTCTAGTGTGGCATTGATGTTAGCTTGATGAGGCTAGAAAGGTGTTGAGGACATGACATTGATTAATGAAGAAGATTTGAAACACTGTTGATTGCTACTTGACTAATGAAGAAAATTTTAAGTCTAATGATTAAAGCTTTGAATTGAGTGTTTAGAGGTGCTGATGATTGCACTGAGATACTTTGAGGTATATCTAAAAGATAAAAGCACATGAATAGTTGATATATATATGAAGAGTAATTAAAGACCTTATGGGAGAATGTTTTGAATTTATTTGCATAAATTGATTGAATCTTGGGGTTTGACTTATAATAGCTATACATTATGAATACATGATTATTAGGTTTTCAAGTCTCCAACTCATCATTCATTGGAGATATAATGCATTATTTGACAAACAATAAGGCTAATTGTTAGGAAGGATTGAAAAAGCTTGGAGAATGCTCTATATTGCTTGATATTATAATTTTAGGGTAAGAAGTATGGTGGACATGGTTAGCTGGTTCATGTAGTATTTTAATTCAAATATATTTTGATTATTTTCTCCACATATGAAGATTTTTTGTCACAAGTTCTACATTATTGTTTGTGTTGCTCTTGACCGACTAATCTATTTGTAGTGACCAAATTTGAGTATAATTTGTCTATATACATGTTAATAAAAGAGTAAGTAAGTGTATCATGATTATACCATGGTGTACCACACTTTAGATGTGTAATGTATTTCAAAGAGAGCTTTTTGGGTTGATCAATAACTTGCTTTTAATGTTTCTCTACATGTCATTGTTGGCTATTTTTGCATCCATTTAGCCTATCATTAATAGCTGATCTGAGAGATCTTCAATGGGTTGGATTCTTTGGTGGGTTAACACACCTTATTTGTAGTTAACATTTCATGTTGTCCATGTTTCTCTTTCATTGAGTAGCTCGATTATTGGCTTGGTTTGTTCTTTCACTGAGTGTTTCCATTTGTTCTTTTACTAAGTAGCCCATTTTTGGTTGAAGTTTAATCAAGTGTGTGTTATCCCATTGTGCTATTTTTCAGAGGTAATTTTTGGCAACCTTCAAAATAGAAAGGATTTTGTTGTTTCTTCCACCGTTCATTGTGAATTGTGCCAACTATCAAATCTTAAAGTTTCTTCATCAAAAATTGTATTTTAATCATTCATTGGGAGATTTTTACAACATTTGGGTCATCCATTTCAAATGGAAATATCTACATCAACGATCCACCACTTTTTGGGGTAGATCAAATCTTTTTCACATGGGTCAATACTATAGGTGTACACGGGTGGGTTAACATTGCAGGTTATCCCTTCCCACGTGTTTTGACAACAGTGCGATTTGATCTCTTGTGTCCAATGCACATCTTTAAGGCCATTTCTTTAATGTTGGGTGAATTATTGGGCCTTGTTCCACAATGCTAATGTGTTCCCATGCCTGTTTATTGCTTGTAAGGATCTCATTTTTCAAATTTGATCTTTTATCGACTGGGTGCATTCTTTTTGGCTTTTCTTGTCACTTTTATTAGCAAGCTACATTCATGATCATATTACTTTCTAATTTTCATTTATTTCTCTCTGTAACTATAAATCCACCATGGTTGGGGTTTGAACTTTAAGTTTCATCTGAGTTATGCTTGAACTCGTTAAAAAGAAAAGTTGTAAATATTTTCTAGGTTCTTCTTTGGTTCATTACATCAACATTATGCTTTGTAATTGTAACTTCCTTTTGCCTTTCATGAATAGAAATCTTATTGCTAATATGATATATTGTGCAATCTCTTGCTTTGTATGAGTTTTTTATTTCTAGTTTCTATGTCGTGTGTATCATGGTGTTGAATTTTTTCTTGTGAACTTGTTTCCTTGCAACATTTCATTGGTTTTACCTTAATGTGAGTTCTAAAAGAGTAATTTAACCAAGATTTGTGTATTTAAGTGTTTTATTCATGTTTTGTGCATTCATTTTCAAAACTTACAATTGGAACAATTTTTGTTTTGTCATTGATGTCAAATCTATTGATAAGACATATTGCAAGCTAATCTAAATGTCATATCTATTTGATTGATAAAGAGGATTTGAGAAATTTCTCATAACAATAGCACCTAGAGAAACTGTTGAGTTATGAAAAGGAATCTATAATGGACATTTGATTAGTTAGACCTTGATAAAAAAAAGTGATTGATTATGTCAAGAAAGTTAAGCCAAGCCGAGCAATAGAATAAATGGTTAAGGAATGTTGAGTGATGCTAGTGTCAACCAAGCCATAGTTAGTGCCAAGAAAATCTAGTGTTGGCTGAGCATCAGTATCAAATGAGCAAGCTAGTCAATGTCAAGCCAAAATTATTTATAGTGACCAAATGTTAACTGATGACCGAGTGTGAGAACTTAGTAATTGATGAATAACATTGTTGAAGATGAATTTGAGGAAATTGTGATTCCCATCTAATTCAGTTGATTTCTTGAGAGATGTAAACCATGTTGAAGATAAGATTGATGAGTTGGATCATTAAATTCAAGGAAAGGATTAGGTAAAGACCTAACAGATAGATTATAGAGAAGTTTCTAGAGGAAGATCAAGAAGATGGATAGATAAAATGAATCGTGTTGAATCTGATCGTAAACCCTAAGATCTACGGTGATCATGGAAAATGGTAAAGTAGGAACTGCTTATTTAAAGAGGTAAAGAGCCAAGTGAAATTGCATGTGCTAGTATAGAGTGTAGATGTGAATGTATGTAAGAGACACATATAGAGAAGGGTGGATTAGAGGTGCACAAGTGTGAGAGTGAATGTAAAGCTAAAGGAGATTGCTTACACAAATGTTGCTAATATTGATAAGTGAAATCTGAGCAAGAAGGCTTAAGTGTTGTTGAAGGGGGGAGACTAATTTGTTGAAGGATTCCTAAGTGAATCAAGAAAAAAGATGATAGTGGAGAGTTTATCAATGAATCAACACTTGAACTAAACAGAGATTTGAACTTGTAAAGTTAGTTGTAATCATATAGATCAAAACCCTACTATTTTATTTTTAATCATTGTAAACAATTTGTATTGAAATCCTTTTAACACAGGTTGACCTAACAGTCATTTGGAAGACTTAATAGTCTATGTAAATCCTTTCCTAAGGTGACATTCTAAATGGAATCACCAAAGTCCTCTAACAAGGCCACTCCTAATAGGGTGATTAAATCCTCTAACCAAGTCACATTTAACAGTGTGTGTTGAAACTTGAACAGTGTGTATTAAAACCTTTAATAGGGTTGGCTACTAATAGAGCTCACTTTGAAAGAGTGAAAAAGTGGTGACATGTTGCTCGTGGTTTTTCCTAAATTGGGTTTCCACGTAAAATCCTAGTGTCAAACTTGTGTTGAATACTTTATATGTTTTACATTTTATATTCAGCAAAGCATGTTATATTTGGAACAATATTTTTGGTTTGCTATAGAGACCGAGTAATAGTAGAGACTGAGTAACAATAGGATAAGTAAAATAGTAAGAGTTTTATGTTTAATTGTTCAAATGGTATTAAAGGACCTTGAGTAACTGATTCACCCACCCTATTAATTATTCTAAACATGTCTAACAGTAATTGTGTTTCAATCTAGTGCATCACCCCCTTTCCCTTCAAAATTTTAGTTTTTATGTAATCCTTCTCCCTTTTCCTCCCAAGTGTTAGTTTAGGTGCATCCTGATTGTAAGGAAGTCGACCTTCTCTAGAGATTCAAGCTCATAGTGTAAGTCCCACACTTGGAGGTTGTGTCCATGTTACACAAAGTTGCTTGGAGGTCATACCTCAAGCAAGGGTGCAAACTTTTGTGTCAATAGTTGCCCAACGGGACAAGATTCAACTACATAAGTATGTTGGTAGCGAGTTAATCTCTATTCATTGAGAAACTGGGTGTTTTTCTTAGTGTCATCAGCCTTTGGAGGCATTCATCTAACACCATGGTGACTCTATGCATCTATTAGTTTCAATAGACCAAGTTTTGATATGTGTAAAGATCTTTTGGATCTTTTGTGTTTCTTGAGATTTCTATGAATTTTTTTATTTGAATGCTTCAACATGGACCCACTTCATAGGGATCCCTTTTTTTGCCCACCATATTATGAGAATGAAAATGAGTTTTTAGCTCTCATCTAATCTTCAGAGTGGGAGATGGTTAAGGCTCAATTAAAGGAGGATATTGATAGAAGGTTTGTTGTAGTACAAGAGGAGACGAGGCTGAAGCTTGCTCAGTTGTAAGCAATTGAAGCACAAGAGCCTCTAAAGAGAAAATTTGCTAGCTTCAAGTAGAAGCATCCTCCTCTTTTGTAACATGAGAAGGAGCACACATTATCATCCATACCAACAAAGCCAACTCCTGTTGTCCTAGAGGATACAAATATTGCACAACACAACTTGATCAAGGCTGGTTTCTTAGACCCAAAGCAATCAAGAGGATGCCCCATAAGACATCGAGCTCTACAAAAATGCATGTTGCCCCCAATCATGCTCATTCTAGAGCATGTGGAAGATTTTCAAAAAAAGGAGCAAGTCTTGCTCAACAAGATAATGCCCCAATGCTGGAGAGCTTTTTTCTCTTGCATTTGGAAGGAGTTTCGTGCAACAATATGTTTGTTATGCTTGTTGTTATTTTCAATTGCCCACATGCATTAAACAAGAAATTAACTTGTAAGAAAGGGAAACTATTTCAACAAGCTAGTCAATGGAATTATTTGATTTCCTTGTTGTAAATACTTGTACATATTGGAGTAGGTGTTTTAGATTTCCAATAAGTGTGCATGCACAGTTGTTCTCTTCTTCTGAAGCTACCCAAAGATTTTTTATTTTTGTAGGTTGCAGATTTTGTGAAGTTGCAGGTGGGCTAACGTGTTGTTCTCTCCTAGTGACTCTATGCCCAATGGATTTCTTAAGGCCACTGATCTTATGCTTAGTAGGCAAGCATCCACTTTGAGTCACCAAGAATGTTGGCTATTTTTTCTCCCATTCAGCCCATCACTGACAACTGATTTGAGAGATCTTTAATGGGATGGATTCTTTGGTTGGTTAACATGCCAAATTTGTAATTAACATTTCATGTTGTCTGTGTTTCTCTTTCAACAAGTAGCTTGGTTATTGACTCGGTTTGTTCTTTTACTGAGTGTCTTTGTTTGTTCTTTTACCAAGTGGCTCAATTTTGATGGAAGTTTAACCAAGTGTGTGTTATCCCATTGTGCTATTTTGCAGAGGTCATTTTTGGCAGCCTCTCAAATAGCGAAGGACTTTGTTATTTCTTCTACCGATCATTGTGATATGTGGCAACCATTAGATTTCAAAGTTTTCATCAATGATAGTATTCTAATCATTCATTAGGAGATATTTACAACATTTGGGCTGTCCATTTCAAATGGAAATATCTACATCAATGGTCCACCATTTTTTGGGGCAAATCAAATATTTTCCACATGGATCAATGTTATAGGTGTAGACAAGTGGGTTAATGTTGCATGTTATGCCTCCCTATATTTTTTGATAGTGGGGTGATTTGATCTCTTGCATCCAACACACATCTTCAAGGCCAGTTACTTAATGTTGGGTGACTTCTTGGGCCTTGTTTCACGATGCTAATGTATTCCCATGCCTCTTTATTGCTTGTAAGGATCTAATTTTTTAGATTTGATCTTTTATCGGTTGGGTGCATTCTTTTGGCTTTCCCTATCACTTCTATGAGAAAGTTGCATTCATGATCAGGTTTATTTTTATTTTTATTTATCATTCTCTATAACTCTAACTCCACTATGGTTGGGGTTTGAACTTCAAGTTTCATTCAAGTTATGCTTGAACTCTTTAAAAAGAAAAGTTGTAAATATTTTCTAGGTTCTTCTTTGGTTCATTGCAACAACATTATGCTATGTATTTGTAACTTCCTTTTGCCTTTCATGAATAGAAAACTTATCTTTTACCTTATCTTGTCGAGTTGATATATTGTGCAATCTCTTGCCTTATATGGGTTATTTCTTTTCATTTTTTTCAATTTTGTATGTCGTGTGTATCCTACTATTGAATGTTATCTTATGAACTTGTTTCTTTGTAACATTTCATTAGTTTCACCTTCGTGTTAATTTTGAAATAGTAGAGTTGAGCCAAGATTTGTGTATTTAAGTTCTTTATTCATGTTTTGTGCATTCATAGGTAGAGGTAGTGATTGTGTTTCAATATGGTGCATCACTCCCTTTCCCTTCAACATTTTACTTTTTATGTAGTCCTTCTCCCTTTTCTTCCCAAGTGTTAGTTTAGGTGGATCATGATTGTAAGGAAGCCAATCTTCTCCAAAGATTCAAACTTAGAGTGCAAGTCCCACACTTGAAGGTGGTTTCCATAGTAGACAAGCTCTCTTGAGGGTCATACTGCAAGCAAGGTTGCAGACTTTTGTGTCAATAGTTACCTTTGGGATAAACTTTGGAGATTGTTGTGACATATTTGGATGAGTTATATTATTTGAGGAAGACCTTTTATGATCGATGTAGGTCCCCCTTTTCTCTTGGTATGGACCACATTAAGTATTTGTACTCAAGATTGTTGAAAATATGATTGAAAAGATCATTTTAAGAAGAAGATTGATTGCAAAGAGGGAGATTGTTGATAAAGAATGTTTTCAATCATTGTTTTGTCATTGATGTCAAACCTGCTATTTTTTGGAATGACAATTGCTTATAAGATCCAAGTACTATCACTTAGTTGATTGATGAAGAGGATTTAATCAACAAGATGTAACAATAGTACCTAAGGGAAAGGTTGAGTTATGGTTCTATAATAAAGTGCAAGGATTAGTTAAGACAATGGTAAAATGATGTATTGATAATATACTTGAAGATACAAATGTTGGCCACACTTAGAAACTTTAGAAGTATAAGTTGTAACAAGGTTGACTACAAAGCTTAACGAAGTTCATTAGTGAGTGCCAAACAAGCTAGTTGGAGCCGAGCAGATTTTTTTAGTTAGTGCTGAGCAATTACAAAATCTAGTGTGTGTTGAGTGATACAGAAGGAGCCAAGCATGTTCAAGTGTCGAGCAAAGTAATAGGTGCCAAGCATCAAAAAAACCTAGTGGATATCGAGTGAATCCATAGTAGGTGCTGAGCATCAGAAAATGTAGTTGGTGCCGAGTAACACAGTATGTGTCGAGCATCAAGATTTTAATAGTGTCGAGCTGCTGCATCATTTGAAAAGTCAAAGATTCACCAGATCTAAGTTGACAAGGTTGTTACCTAGAATTTTATGAACCAAATAGAGGATAAGGATGATGAGTTGGAGGCACAAAATTTTAGATAAACTATTTTTAGGTGAATTCAGAAGGACTCTTCATGATGTTTCTAGAAGGAACAAGATGTGGGTTAGATTCATTGAATCCTACCTAATCCATTCGAACTAAAATTAAAGTAGGGAAGAATCAAGCAGGAAAAGCATTTTCCAAACTTCTATTTAAGGAGTCACAGGCCAAGAAGCAAGAGTTGCTAATGTGCCAAATTGTGAAGTGGTTGAAGGGTGTCAAGGTGAAGACTTCAAGGAGGAAGAAGAACATAGTGCAGAGACTCTGCTTCAACAAGTGGTCAGAGAGAGATGATTGCATTGGTAAATTGAGCATAAAGACTCAAGGAGACAAAGCTTGAGAGGGGAACAAGCTATCAGAGTTGCATAGACTGAAGGTCAGGCAAATGTTGTGAGCTAAATAGAGATCTGAGATCTGCAAGATAAGTTGTGAATTGTAATCAGGTCAAAACCCCTTGTTGTTACTCTCTAACAATTGTGTCAGCTAGGGTAAAATCCTATGGACTTAGTTTGGTTTAATAGCCATTTGTAAATCCTTTAACAAGGTGGCATTCCAAGTGAATGTTCTAAAGTCCTCTAACCAAGCCCACTTCTAATAGGGTGGTTAAATCCTTTAACCAGGTCACATTTAATAGTGTGTTGTAGCCTTTCATAGGGCAGGCCTTTCACAGGGCATTACTTCAGAAGAGTGAGAATTGAGTAGCATGTTATTGTTGGTTTTTCCCAAATTGGGTTTCCACGTAAATCACTATGTTATGTGTTGATTATTCATGTGTTATGCTTGCATGACTGATTTACAGTGACTTGCTAAGTAGGAAAGTTTAAGCTTGGATGAATGAACAATTTAATGGGCTCACTTTACTTGATTAAAAAGTTTTATTAGGACATTTGGAGCTTGAATAACTTATTCAACCACCCCACCTCCCAGTTATTCTAAAGCATTTCTAACAAAGATGACCAACTTTGTGTTGATAATACTTATATTTTTATGACCAATCTTGTGGATATTTTTGACAAACAAATGTGTGTGTGTGTGTGTGTGTGTGTGTGTGTGTGTGTGTGTGTGTGTAGAAAAGGACGAGTTTAGCAACTGAGAAGGTGAAGTTGTATGAATAAAGCACAATAGAGGAATGGATTCTTAAATTTTGCAGAGAGGTCATAAAAGGAAAACATGAAATCTTATTTTCATTGTTTTTGTTGGGAAGTAATGTACCTCTTTTAGAAGATTTGTGGAGATCTATATTTTTTGTTCAAATTATCTTGAGGATCATGTTAGGCCCAAATAAGGCAACAAAAACTTGAGCGAGGGGTGGGGGGTGGAATCAACCATGTCAATTATTAATCAAAATCACTTAAAAATGATAAAAATCTAAAATCTAAGTGGTAAATGCAATATCCACAACACATGCTACATGAACATGAGCTTTTTTCTCGAGAAAACTCAATAGGGAATACCCTAGTGGAAGTTTAACCCATGAGATGATGTACTCTACTAAAAGTACTGCTTGATTAAGATCATTTTATAAATGAAGAATAAAAGGTGCACTTACACCCACAAACTTACAATCCAATATGAAAGGCTCACTTCCCAGAGCATATCACTCACAATACAATATTAGATCTAGCCCTTAGTTGTGTTCACCAATATATTCTTCCATTACAACAAGATGGACAAGAAATCCATATAACTGAACTGGTAAAGACAATCTTAAATTCTTATACAATTCTAGTGAATTACAATTCTCATTCACCTTGCCCATATCATTCTTACATGCACATCTCTCTCATTACAGTCTCTCAATTACAAAAATGATCTCTCATTTATACTAATTACAAAGAATAAACAACCACCAAGTACAAAGTTGGTTAAGACTTAGATAGGACCCAAAATTTCAATAAAAACTACATGACACCATCACCAATGTAGTACCAAGAATTGCAACAAGTCACTCCATTAAGTTGACCAAGACCAAAATGAAGAAACACCCACACACTATCAAAATAATACTTTTGATATCCTCAATCAATGTAGACCAACAATACAATCATCACACGATCCAAGAACACCAACATACAACATGAATACCATCCAAAACCTTTACATCAATTCCAACTCAAGATCCAAACTCATTTTCAACACTGGTCATCAAGAACAATGTACTACCAAACTTTGTCATATATAAAGATAACTCGTTGAACTCATAATCATGAACACTAACAACTATAGACACAATGATAATTTTATCATTGCAAGCCTTGAATCATCAAATCCATCTCATACTGAATTGAATACATGAAACCTCTACACACTTCATTTCTATAATACTAATAACCAACAACTTGACTAAAACCTCATATAAATAATCATGCAAACCTCTCCAAGTTGACAAGCAACAACTACGTATGTCTCAAAATCTTCAACATGAGTCACAATAGTAGATCTTCAATACAATAATTAAACCATTTAAATTACCAAAATGAACAATGAACAAGACATTGTCTGCAAGGCTTGTCCCTTTGGTGAAATGGTGGGCTTCTTGCCTGTAGGGCCTACAACCAAGGTTCAAGTCCCCACAGGGCCATTCTCTAGTGTGGATCTTAATTGAGAATGTTTTTCCATTGACCCTTGGTGAAATATTGGGGCTTCTTGCCTATAGTGCTTACAACCAAGGGTTAATAACATTTTCTTTTTTGCAGGCCGATGCTGAGCTAGGGCAGCTGTGCTCTAGCTTGTTTTTTATTTTGTTGTGCATGCGAAGGTGGGGGGTAATTTTTTTGGTCACGTGGGTGGGGGTTTTGCTATAAACAACTGTGTAGGTTTTGGTTTGCTCATTTTTGGATGCCTTTTTGCGAGTAGGTTGCTCATCTTTTTGGAGGTGCCTGGATAGATTTTCCTTGCAGTGGACTATTTAGGGCTATGTGTAACTATGTCTCTGGGTGAGCCTTCCAGGGCTGCACCCGATATGGATGTTGTGGGAGGCTTGAGTTTGCAAGGACAAGGGGTGAGGGTTTTTGATAATGCCCTCTTTTCTCATATTACAGGAGTTACAGAATCGAGCTCGCCTGGTGGATCTCAAATCATGAAGATTAATGGCTACCTTGAGCATTGCAAAGAAAGACCTAAACTGGTGATCCCTTTTGAAATGATTGTTGAGGATGTTGAATACTATTCTAAGCACTCATTGTATTGTAAATACTTGGGATTAAGAGTATCTCTTCAATTTATGGAAACTTGGGCTCAGAGAGTTTGGGAACTAGAGGATGAAATGGAGGTCACATTGCTTGTAAATAACTTTTTCATGGTCACATTTATCTGCTTGGCTGATCACAATAGGGTTTTTGAGGGTGGGTCCTATTTTCACAACTAGGTTGGGCTATTCGTCAAGCCATGGCATGCAAGATTCAATCCCTTTGAGGAGCTTCCAAATCGTGTTCTAGTGTGGGTTTGGTTAACTAGATTTCCAATAGAATGTTGTTGTGAGGATGTTCTTTATATGCTTGCATCGATGCTCGGTAAGCCAGTGGGGTCTTCAACACAAACCCTAGGTAAGAAAGTAATGGCTTTTTCTTGAATTTGTATGGAACTTGATTTGAGTAAACCATTGCCAAATACGATGGAAATGTGTGTGGGCTCGCACTCTTGGGTGCAAAAATTGGATTATGATACCCTTCCTTTCTGATGTTTCCTCTATCATGAATATAGCCACCTATTGTAGAGATGCTCAAAGGCCAAGACAGTGGAGCAGTAGCCTCTGCCTCCACCTCATAACATTCTTGGTGCTGATAAAGGGAAGAAGCCTATTTCTGGTGAGGGCAAGGATGCTGAGGGTTTTGTTCAAGTTAAGGCTTGGAATCACAATAGAGGTTAGAAGAGGACTCTAATGGAGAGACAAGATGAGGATACTTTTAATAGGTTTCAGGTATTGGATGATTTGGGTCAGCAAGAAGTTAATCTAGGATTAATTAGTGTGGACCAATTTGTGGTAGATTTTAGCCTAGAGAACACCTCCTCCATTCCTCCTCCTACTCCACATGAGGAATCTACCATGCCTATGGTCACAGATGGGCAGATAGATGCCCAGATGATATTAGGGCCAAATGTTGATTTGGGACAAGGAGAAGAGGGGACTGCTCTTCCTGTAGGAACTATTGTTTCAGACAGGGATAAGTGTGGTAAGTCTTCTCCTCATTTGGGCATTCTTCAAAAGGATGGTAAGAAAGGGATTTCAGAGAAAATAGTTAAAATTGGACAAAAGAAGGACTTTGGTGGAGTTAGGGTCTGTTAAGACCTTGGACTCCCATTTTTTGACTCCTCCAAAATGATCATTATTTCATGGAATGTAAGGGGCTTGAACAATGACCCTAGACAAAAAGTTGTTCGGGAATCGGTTAGAAGTCATTCTCCCGATGTTCTTTTTTTGCAAGAGCCCAAGGTTTCTATTGATTGCATGATGAGTATAGCACCTAAATTGTGGAAGAATGGTCAATGCCAGTGCATTGGAGTTCAAGGATCTTCGAGGGGTGCGGCATGTTTTTGGAACCCAAGAAAGATCCAACCTTTGTGGTGGATATCCTTTAAGTCCTCCATATCTATGGTTTCTTTGTGCCCTAAGTTGGGAGAATCTATTCTTTTTTTGAATGTTTATGCTCCCATTGAGTTCCAAGGTAAACTTCTAGTATGGAATAATATTCATTTTGTTCGTAGCCTATTTCCTTACTTGCCATGGATTGTTGCTAGAGACTTTAATGTTATTCTTGATTTAACTAAAAAACAGGGAGGTAATGCAAGACTTGAGCCCTCTTCTATGTTATTCTAGGATAATATATCGGCACTCAATCTTCTAGATGTCAAGCCTAGTAATGGTTAATTCACATGGAACAATAGAAGGGTGGGAGATAGTTGCATTGCTAAAAGATTAGATTGCTTCATGGTTTCCTGTTTTTGGGTGGGTAGATTGTGGTCTTCCAGTTCTGAGATTTTAGATTGGAGAGGTTCAGATCATTGGCCCATAAAGCTAGCCATTTCTTCTACCTGGTTGCCTCAGAAGCCACCTTTCAAATTCTAACTCATGTGGTTGAGGGACTTGGACCTTTATGGATGTGTTGCTAATTGGTGGAGGGATGATAGACCTGCTTATGGTACAACAATGTATATTTTTGCTAAGCTCCTCCAATATGTTAAGTATTAGCTCAAACAGTGGAACATGCAATGTTTTGGTAACATTTACCATGCAAAAAATGTAGCTCAAGCTAAGTTGAATGATATTACCAATTTGATTAGGGAGGATGGGGTGTCTGAGTATTTGTTGCAGGAGGAAGCTAGGGCTTTAAAAACCTTGGAGGAATGAGAGCTGAGAGAGGAAATCTTTTGGAAAAAAAAAGCTCGGATTGAGTGGCTTCAAGAGGGCGATAGGAATACTACCTTCTTCTTCAATTTGGTGAAGGCCAAATGACATGGTAATTCTATATCAACTTTAGTGACTGATGAGGGGAGATTCTCTCTTCTACTCAGGATATCTCAAATGAAGCTGTACAGTATTTTGCCTCTTTATTTAGGGAGGAATCATAGGGGGACTTGGTTGAAGAGGTTGAGGTCCTCTCTTGTATTCCTTCTTTGGTTTCTTTGGAAATTAAAGAGCATCTTGTGAGTGCCATATCTTTGGAGAAGTTAGAGAAGACTGTTTTCTAGATGAAAGAAGGAAAAGCTCCCAGTCCACATGGCTTCCCGATTGAGTTCTTCCAGGAATTTTAGAACATTATCAAGTTAAATTTGCTGGTAGTTGTACAAGAATCCCAAAAGAATAAGCAAATGCTTTGAGCCCTGAACTTTACTTCCTTACTCTCATCCCTAAGGGGGAGAGGGCTGATCGGTTAAGTCAATTTTTCCCTATCTCTCTTTGCAATGTTATTTATTAAATTATATCTAAGTTGATTGCTGATAGGTTAAAAAAGTGGCTTATGCTGTTAATTTCTAAAGAAAAAAGTGGCTTTGTGGTGGGCTGCCATATTTTGGACAGGGTGGTTCTGGCTACTGAGATGATTCATTCTATGGCCAACTCTAAAGACAAGGCTATGTTCATCAAGTTGGACATGGCCAAGGCTTATGATAGAGTTCGTTGGTCCTTCCTCCAAAAGGTTTTAGGAGCCTTTGGTTTTGAGGAGGAATGGATTCATTGGGTTATGAGTTGTGTGAATTTGATTTCTTTCTCAGTTTTGATTAATGAGGAACATTCTGATCTCTTTGGTGCTTCTCGGGGTTTATGACAAGGTGACCTTCTTTCTCCCTACTTGTTTCTTCTTTTGGTGGAAGGTTTGGGATGGTTGATAAGAACAAATGTTGAAGGGGGCTTCATTCAGGGTTGGCAATGGGGAGGGGGCCTTCTTGTACAATCTCACCTATAGTTTGTAGATGATACAACTTTGAGAAGCATGGCTACCATTAGGGGGGCTTCTAATATGCACAAGGTGTTGGATGTTTATCTTGCTACTTTAGGCTAGTTAATTAATGAGGGCAAGTCTTTCATTTTTTTCTTCAACACTCTACCATCAATTCAGAGGAGAATTGCTCATATTCTTAGATTCCAAATTGGGAGCCTTCGAGTGCTCTACCTTGGGGTTCCTATCTCAGTTGGCAGGCAGTCTAGGGATTCTTGGCAAGTTATTCAGGATAAGTTTTGTGCCAAAATCACTCATTGGACCCATCGTTGGCTATCCTTTGCTAGTCGAGTCCAACTGCTCCAATCAGTGGTTCAAGCTCTTCCTCCCTATAGGTGTATGATTTAGGTGGCATCAATGAGCTTTGTTAAGGAGCTTGATTCCTTAGGAAGATAGTTTTTATGGGCTGATAATTTATCATCAACCAAGTGGATCCTTATTAAATGGGAGGTTGTTTACAGCCCAAAACAATTTGGTGGTCTTGGATTACGACAATCATTGCTATCTGGTATTGCCTCGGCAACCAAATTGTATTGGAGATGGTGTGTGGAATAGGACCAGGTGTGGACTAGAATTTTGACTCAAAAGTACTTTCTAGGGATCCCCAAAAAGATATCCCTCAATATAGCTTGACAGGAAAAGGTTCGATGATTTGGAATACTCTCAAGAAAGGGGTTGAACTTATTAAGGGTGGCCTATTTTGGATTTGCAAGAGTGGGTCAGAGGCACATTTCTGGCATGATGCTTGGGATGGCTAACCTCCTTTGGTCATCCAATATCCTCATTTGCATATATTGTCCCATAGGTTTTGTGATGTTGGATGGTCAAGGGTGCACAACATTAAGTCCTTTTCCCTTCAGGGGCAGTTGGTGGAGGCAAGATGGAAGAACCTAGAGGAATGGCCTATTTTTGGGTTGGAGGTGGAGTTTGCTAAGCTTCATTACATTCTTTCTTGTTGAAACTGTAGGGCCCTTCTGGATGATGATGTGTTGGCCTGGTCCCCTAATCCTAAGGGTGTTTACACTGTTTCTTCTAGATATCAAAAATTGCTCTCCCAACAACTTGCGATGGGAGAGGTTCATTGGTGGAAGAAAGTTTGGAATAAGTTTTCTTGGCCAAAGTGTAACTGCTTTATTTGGACATTCGTTTGGAATAGATGCTTGACTTGGGAAAATATCTAAAAGAGGGGTTTTTCTGGTGCTTCGAGGTCTATTCTCTATAGTATTGGCGAGGAAGATTTTCCACACTTATTCTTTCGCTGCTCTTTCACCCTGCAACTCTGGCATTTTTGGTGGGGCATTTGGAAATACTCGTGCATTCATGCCTCCTCCCTGACTAAGTTTTGGACGAGACTAGGGAGACCCCCCTTAGTGTAGGGTACCCTTGTGTCAAGGGGTTATCAAAATAAAGTTCATTGCTTATTTGATCATTAAGATAGGTTTAGGTCATGTTTAGTCATGTTGGTCCAATTGTAAAGGTGTTAGGCCACTTGGTGTTTTATAAACCAATGGCTTTTCACCTATAGGACCCTTAGGCTTAGGTTCATGCCAAGTGGCATCTAGGCCTTAGGTTTTGGCACAATTACATTCTAGGAATGTAGGCTAGGAATTAGTCAATAAGAGCACTTTTACTGCATAGTTGCTCAAACAAATTCATTATTGTTGCAAAAAAAAAATGTTGTAATGAAACATTTGTCAACTTTGCAAAATTTGTTCGTTGTTGCAAAAATAGAAAAACTGCAACTAGTCGAGTAGTTTAATTGATTCTTGCGATCCAAGGCAGTTGGATTAGGCAGGAAGTCTTTAAATGTATCTATGAACATATCACAAGACAGAGAGTTCAATCTTTGTATGAGTTTTATTCTGAAATCAATAAAATTTCTCTACTTTGCTATTGCAGACAACCTTTCCATATCTATACGGATTGGCACAGGTCTAAAAGTCATAGGTACGAGCAGTGCTTTGAGTCTTCTTTTGAATGTAACAAGTTTGAAGGAATTTGGTTTGGTTTGGAATGAGTTATTGCTATTTTACTCTGACCGGGTCAGAAACCCTCGCCAATTGTAAGGAAACTTGGCAATAAAGAATATAACCATTTCCACATAACCCATAATAAATCTAAAATAAACATGGAATTAAAATCCACATGCAAGAGAATAGACAACATACCCACAAAAAATTGTGAAACAAGATATACCCTGGGAAACCCTCATTGAGGGAAAAACCCAGCCTCCAAAAGCATCCATCATCATGTATTATTCAGCAAAAAATACCATTGCCATACAACCATGGAAGCCTTCATGGCCATAGCCACAACTGAGCAAACTATGTGAACTAGCATGAATCCACACATCCCATGCCATGCTTTCAACCTTCACAAATGCTCCCTTGGCTAACCTGTCAAGCCTTGTCCCGCTCGACTCTTGCCTTTTGTCTTCTCCTTGTCACTCTCTCTCTCTACAACAACTACCCTTGTGGCTGCTTATATAGTAGCAAGTCTCACAAAACCACTAAGTGGTATTACATAAACCATGTGTTAAAACCATGTGCTACCTAACCCACTGACCCCACATTTAATATTGGGCATTTAATTCTTTTCCCCAATATTAAATAATTACATGAAATATTTTCACAATGTTACAATACAACTCATCAAGAATATTTCATGGGAATCTTTACATGTTGCACGTCCATCTAGGTACAACATTACATAATAAAATAAAATAATAAAATAACAATATTATGCAATGTGTGCAACACCCATTATCTCAACACCAATCCAGGGTTTCATGCAAATGGGTGTGGTTCTATCATAATAATTGACCAAATTGCTTGAAACTCTGGTGTAGTTTAGTTCAATGAGTCTTCTAAAGGATTCCAAAAGGAGAGACTCAAAGGATGAGGTTTATCATTCTTAAAATCGTGCCCTAGGATAAGCAGTCGGGTGAGTTTGACCTAGGAAGAGTTCAAATTGGATTCACAGACCAAATGCGTGGATTCTATCAGTCAAGGAGGATAGTGCAAGTCATGAGGTAATTGTAAGACATTCCTAGTGCAGGAGCACGTCTGCGACATGAAGACAACCTACAATATGACTAAAATGCAGGGCACAAAGCAAATATCAAAAAGTTTTGAGTTTAAAATTTGAAATTTGAAATGTTTGTGTGTGAGTTTAGAGTTTTATGTTTTAAAATAAATGTCCTTTTTTTTGTGGTGGAAATGTTTAGGTGGCATTCTTATAAGCCTACCCAACATTATCCACTTAGGACTTAGTATGAGTTTATTTTAGATTATTTTGGGTGTGTTAAAGGTTTCTAATTTTTGAAAATGTTTATGGGAAAAATCAAAAGGAAGAAAACGATGAATATTCCTAAAGCACCATTTGTAGGCATACAAAATGTAACTGCCACAAGAAAGCTATGATGGATTTTTGGGAGTTACATTAGAAGGTGAATATTCCTAAAGCACCATGTGTAGGCATTCAAAATGTAACCGCCACAAGAAAGTTATGATGGATTTTTGGGAGTTACATTAGAAGGTTTTTCAAAAAGAGAAAGAGTGCATATTGAAAAGGAGGATTTTGGAGAGAGATTTTTTTTGGGAGAAAGTGAATAGAATGAAGTTCTTGAGTTTTCTTGTACTTTTCTTAAGTTTCTAGTGTTGTATAGATGTGATTGTGTAGTATTCTACATACATTTTTCTATTTGTATTTAGATCAACAATTTGGAAGAAATCTGAAAGTCAGATCTTAATAGTTTAATATTTTCTTATTGTCGATTTCCTATCAGCCGGATCTCTCTGTTGTTTTGAGAGTGATCTTTGCATGGGGGTTTTCTAAAGATCCTCCAATGGTCTTTATCAACCATTGGAGGATCCTCTGTAATTTCATGCATTTATTTATTTCTGTATTGTTGTCTCATATTAGGTTACAGGAAAACCCAGTTGTAATGCAGATTTGAATGGGCAACATCTTCATGTGTTGACCCTCATTTCATTAAATTTCTATGCATTTGCTGAAATCTGCATTCATGCATGTGAAGCCTGAAGTCATGTATTTGATTTTCTAAAGGTTTTAGAATCCCTCTACATCATTTTTGGTATCAAAGACCAAAAAAAGATCTGGGTAGGGAAAGGTGATTTGGTATTTGATTTTGAAGTTATATGGGGTTCCATGGAGGAAAGAATCAAATCACATATTTGTTTATGAATGCTGAAGGAGAAGGGATCCAAATTTTTTTTGGATTGATTTGTTATTAAATCACTTGGATGAATCAAAGGAAGTTAATCACTATCATTTGAAAGAGAAATATCTGAAGTTGAAACTATTGCATGCATGTCAAGATTCCTTAAATCTGAAGCTTCTTGATTTCGGGCAGTGTGGTGGAAAGCCTTTCCTTATTTTTTCATGAAGTATTTTTTTGTTATGCATGATATATTTTTGGAAATATCATTGAATATACTCTCATCTGGTTCAATTTTGGTTCATTTTCATTTAGAAATGAGCAAGTTATGCACAATTCTGTGAAGCTGGTCTGTTCAGATTTTAGATTTACAGTCCAAAGAAAAATTTATATCAGTCACATATGGTTTCATAGAGACCTAAAAATTGGTGGGAGGATAGTTCATTATGTTTTGAACAATTTTCATTCTTTCCAGAAAAATTTATCTCATGATTTGAGGGGTCAAACAAACCCATTTCTAAAAATTGTCCTATTTACTGTCACTGTTGCTACAGGAAGGTAGTAGTTTGGAAAGTCTTTTCTTTCTTGGTTTTCATGGTGTCAAGAAGGAATGTGGTTGAAATAAATTCAATTTTAATATTTGGAAATAAATTCCCAGCTCTAAAAGCAACAACATTGAGTTGGACAATTTGTTTTGGTCATGGTTAAAGTATGGTTAGTTTTCTTTAGTTGAGGGGATAAGTGTTTGACAAAATTCCTGTCACTGTGAAGACACAATTACCACTACTTGGAGTCAATGAGTGAAAGAAAAAGACTTATTTTTTTGGGTGGAAAAAGATTTGTTTAGTTTAAGTGTCCTATGTTGCTGAAGCATTTTATGTTCATGTAGCAAATTATGCTACTGTAGCAAAATACAATGTGCAGATTGTGAAGGTTTCCAGATTGATGAGTTTGAGCCTTTGAAGCAACCCTTCAAGTTGAGTATATCAACGAAAGGTTTCCAAAGTGTAGCTCTGCATCATAATGGAAGAAGAAGAAGCAAAAAGACAAAGTTATAGCCAAAGACATTCTATATTCCGAACAAAGTGCAAGTGCAAGAATAAGGTATGCAAAGTTATAGTTGACAGTGGTTCCTTTGAAAATATAATCTCAGTAGAAATGGTTGAGAAACTGAATCTTCCAAGAGTACCTCATGATTTACCTTACAGAGCATATGGGTTAGGAGATGAACAATGGATTGATGTGTTTGAAAAGTCATATGTTTCTTTTAATATTTGACCATATTTTGATACCATTGAATGTGATATTATGCCTTTAAAAGTTTGTCACTTGATTTTGGGAAGAGCATGGCAATATGACAGGTCAACCGTATATGATTGTAGAGAAAACACATATACCGTCAACAAGAATGGGAAGAAGATGCTTTTATTTCTATTGAAGGATGATACAACATGGAAGGAATCAAGAAGTATAGGTCTTATTAATAGGATAGCATTTCCAATGCATGATGAAGTGAAAGAGGAAGTGAAAGAAGTTTTGGTAGAGGCAAATGAAACTACAGAGAAGGCAGCCATAAAGAGTGCAGATGTATGTGAAGTTGGTACAAAAATCTCAACAATGATAGATGTAAGTTGTCCTTTGGAAGGGAAAGAACATGAAGAGCAGAAAGAAGATAAATTACAGCAAGAAGCAGTGCAACAAGTAAATGTTGATGAGAAGAATAAAGAGGAAAGTCCTATGAGATTTGAGTGTGATAAAGTTATGGTTGGAACAGTAATGTGTCCTTTGAAAATAGAGACGAGTACAATGCTAAAAGGTACTCCTATGAAAGAGAGTTTGGAGGAAAATAATGAAGCCTTCAAAATGCATGGTATAGTGAAATGTCAAGAGCAATGGCATGAGGATGGAGATAAAGATTGTGTAGTAGCAAGTTCTGAAGAAGAATTTGATTTATGGGAAGAGTTTATAGCCATCATTGGAGAATGGAAAAGGAATGGTGGTAGTACGGAGACTCAACATGAAGAAGTTTCCAAAGAAGAGGTATCAGATGATGTTATGGACAAAGAAGATGAGGCTGAATATATTTATGGTAGGGCAACAAATTATTTTCGGGACATAAAATTCAGAATAAAAATTCAAGTGTATGTAGGAATAATAAAAATTCAGAATGTGATGAAGTTACAGGTGTATGTAGCAGCCATACAAATTCAAAATATGATGAAGTGGATGCATAGTGAGCAGCAAATAATTTTTATCTTACCAATGGAAAACAAACCAAAGGTAAAGATGAAGGAGAAAGAGAAAATTCAAATGATACAAGTTCAAGAAAGGCCAAGTTTTTTAATGGAGGAAAAGTACAAACCAAAAGTCAAGATGAAGGGATCCATATGTTTTTCTAATGCTTTGTTTTGCAGGTGTTTCCAAGGGACTTGGAAACTTTTGAAATTTGGGAGTATGGTGTAGGAGCACGTCTACGATAGGAAGACAACCTACAATATGACTAAAATGCAGGGCACAAAGCAAATATCAAAAAGTTTTGAGTTTAAAATCTGAAATTTGAAATGTTTGTGTGTGAGTTTAGAGTTTTATGTTTTAAAATAAATGTCCTTTTTTTTGTGGTGGAAATGTTTAGGTGGCATTCTTATAAGCCTACCCAACATTATCCACTTAGGACTTAGTATGAGTTTATTTTAGATTATTTTGGGTGTGTTAAAGGTTTCTAATTTTTGAAAATGTTTATGGGAAAAATCAAAAGGAAGAAAATGATGAATATTCCTAAAGCACCATGTGTAGGCATTCAAAATGTAACCGCCACAAGAAAGCTATGATGGATTTTTGGGAGTTACATTAGAAGGTGAATATTCCTAAAGCACCATGTGTAGGCATTCAAAATGTAACCGCCACAAGAAAGCTATGATGGATTTTTGGGAGTTACATTAGAAGGTTTTTCAAAAAGAGAAAGAGTGCATATTGAAAAGGAGGATTTTGGAGAGAGATTTTTTTTGGGAGAAAGTGAATAGAATGAAGTTCTTGAGTTTTCCTGTAATTTTCTTAAGTTTCTAGTGTTGTATAGATGTGATTGTGTAGTATTCTACATACATTTTTCTATTTGTATTTAGATCAACAATTTGGAAGAAATCTGAAAGTCAGATCTTAATAGTTTAATATTTTCTTATTGTCGATTTCCTATCAGTCGGATCTCTCTGTTGTTTTGAGAGTGATCTTTGCATGGGGGTTTTCTAAAGATCCTCCAATGGTCTTTGTCAGCCATTGGAGGATCCTCTATAATTTCATGCATTTATTTATTTCTGTATTGTTGTCCCATATCAGGTTACATGAAAATCCAGTTGTAATGCAGATTTGAATGGGCAACATCTTCATGTGTTGACCCTTATTTCATTAAATTTCTATGCATTTGTTGAAATCTGCATTCATGCATGTGAAGCCTGAAGTCATGTATTTGATTTTCTAAAGGTAATAGAATCCCTCTGCATCAATTCCTAACATTAGCATTTCAGCTTATGTACCCATCTTGTTAATGTTTCTTTACAATCAAGCCTAGATAGGCCTGCTAGGACTACATATGTATTGGACATTTTCATCGTGCTAGAGTAAGTGTTTAATATTGATGCTAGAAGTTTGGAAAGTGTTCAAAATCCATTGAATCTTCATTGGTTGCTTGGCCAAGGACTAGGAATATATATTCTGCAGAAAAATCAATAGAGTTTTTTGATTGGGAAGACTGTCAAACATAATACTGTCTATTAGGTGACAACAAGAAGGTTGATGTTGTCTATGAGTTCATAGGCAAATTAGGACAAGGATTAGAAGACCAATAAACATCTCCTTATGTCAGATCAATGACTTGGAATCTTCCAAAGTGATAATAAAATAGTGAAGCACAATTTGTAACAAATGTCACAGTCAAGTAGTGGTTGTATGGTTCAAGATGGACATCAAGAAGTTTGGATTTGTGTTTGGGATTCCAAGGAATCAACAAAAGTAAGTCTTAAATAGTGTGAAGTTGGTTAGTGATTTGGGATCTTCAAGGGTTGTGTCAACCTTTGGGAATGTAGTTGTGATAAGTCTGCCATAGTGGTTGCTATAAGAGAGTTGTAATCAAGTGCACCTTGTCATTTGTGAGTCTATTTCCCTTTGGGCAAAGTTAATGGTTGTAGAGGTTTGTTAAAAGTGTGACACCTATAACCCTTCGGGGGATCTTGGAACATTGGAGTATAGTACACTAGGAACAACATCCTAAAGAATCAAAGTTCTTTGTGGCAACATCTTTTAGGAAGTATAAAAGTATTGATTTCTTGTAGGTTCCTTGAAAGACTTAAGGACTACAAGTTGAGACAAGGACTATTGCTTGGAGACAGATACAAGAGGCATTTAAGTTGCTTCCCTAGCCACTCTGCATCACCCCTCCTCAACTCCCTTCTTGCAAGATGTTTGGTATGTTGGACCTATCATTTTGTTATGGCAAGTTTGGTTGGAAAGGAATCGAAGAATATTTTGGGATGAAAAATTGGGGATTCAACAGGTTTGGCTTAGAATTATGGGAATGATCCAAGATACTATCAAAGCTAAGAGTGAGATTGTGTTGTCGTTTGAGAAAGGTGATGCTGAGATGGTTGATAGGTTTGGAATATAGGGGATATCTTCGGCCTCAACTTGCATCAAGAGACTTGGACATGCGAAGTAAAAAGTTCAAAGGATGGGGAGATGGTTACCCCCTCCTGTTGGTTTTTTGAAAATTAATACGGATGGCTCTTCTAGAGGTAATCCAAGTCCGGCTGGGATTGGAGGGATAGGTAGGGATTCTTTTGGATTAGTGGTTTTCATTTTCTTGGCCAATAAAGGGATGCAAACTGTTAATAGGATGGAAGGTTTGGATATCCTATATGCTTTGAAGTGGGCTTATGTTGTAGGGTGGCGTAAGGTGATTTGTGAGTTTGACTCTTAGGTTTTGGTCAATCTACTTCTTGAGAGGAAGACTTCTGATGTTTGTTGGAAGTTGTCTACGATAGTGCAATAGATATTAAAGGTTAGCTCATTGATGGATTCAGTGTCTTATGTCCATATTCCAAGGGAATGGAATAGGGTGGCCGATTGTCTAGCAAAATGGGTGTCAGAATATGTAGATGGCAGAATGATTGAGGACTCTTGTAGCAAATGTTAGTGGTATTAGGGAGGGATGATCTAGTTCTTGTCTTTTCTTGTGATCTTTGGTGGTTCTTGGGGCTTCGGCCCTTTACTGTTTTGTAATGAGTTGTTCTAAAGTTCAATAAAGTTTTTACCCCTCTTTTTTTTTTTTAAAGACATTGTCTACAACAACTAATAGTATGTTGATATAAATGAAAAAACATTAATGTCACCACACCCCATCAATCTTTGACATGCTCAACCAAACCTCTAATAGATTAGTGTGATCCTTGGTAATGCAACTAAAATAATAGAGACAATGAGTTCTTTGGATTTTGACCTAAAATTTTGTAATACAATATTTGCATATAGTGATTATATTTCTCACTATAATTTTCCCATCTTGGGTTTTCCATGTAAATATGGTGCTTATGTGTATGTGTTATCGCCACCAGATCTTTTGTTGATGGTTTGTTGGTCTAATAATTTCGTCATGGTTCTAATTACTTAGAATCATGATGAAATTTTAATTTTTTTATTTATCAACCCCTTCCCCCTCAACACCTTATTGTGTTCAATAAATCAAACTTGAGTAGTACTGGGATGTTGCACCTCTTGGGAAGGCCCAATGCATCATCACCTTTGTGAGTATCAACTAGGTGAAATGTATGCTAAGCATTTTATTCATTGTCATGAGAGATGGGTTATTATGAACCATTACTGATGAAGCATGGGTCAATGAGTATATAAAAAAAACTACACAGTTGAATCACAATAGCAATATCACAACTAGTTCAAGTGAACTTGATAATTTACATGTGGTAGGAATACTTGCTTATAATTGAATAAACCATGTAAAAATAGTAATTTAATGACTAGAAAAATGACTAAAGACAATACTTTCAAACATTTAAGATGTCCTAAATACTAATACAATGTAGATTCCTTGATAATGCATGCAATTAATACATTACAGTAGCTCTAGGATGTAAGACATATAAATGATTGATACTAGGGCTACTCCTTTAAATCCAACATAAGGTGCCAAATGTAATACTTTTGCATATTGAATTGGCATATTGGCATACACAATCAATGAGACATAAAGTTCACTAATAATTTTGAAACATGAAAGGCAAGGTTTCATTTCTTTGAATGCAAATATGACTCGAAACTCTCTTCTATAATTGCAATATTCACTTAATACAAGAAATGAATGAATTAAAGGTCAAATTTAAACAACAAATTAAGTGCATATACAAACAAATAGAACTCGAGTTATATATTCCCTTGAAATTACACACATCATTTATACACTTACTCTCACATGAAAAAATCTCTTAAGTGAACCCAAAAAAATAAGATAAGGAACACATGCAATTTTCACCATTTGTTTTTTCATGGAGGGATCTTCATGACAAAATCATCTAGGAGTACAAGCTAAACGTTGAAATCCATTTGGCTAAGAGCTAAGGAATTCAGAATATCGATCTAAAAACATGATCTCAACTACATGCCTTTTAAAATCAAAGTCTTGCACTTAACTGAACTTATTTATTGTACTTGCCGTAGGCAATACTATTGCATTCAGTTGACGCACTTAGAGTATTAGTTTGGACCAATCAAAACACTTTATTATTTTTATTATTAAATTTATTATAGTTTTTATAAAGTTTGAATTTATATGTATATATATGTATTTTAACTTATTTAAAATATGATTGGCTCAAAGAAATTGGTGTTATAGGGAAGATTTTTTTGGAAACACTAGTTACTCTCTCCACATTGCACCAATTTCGGATATATTTTAGGACAACTTATTTTTTCAAAACATTTACACATACCAATGTTTATTGTTCTTCAAACAAAATTCATTTTTTGTGTGGAAATAGGGTTTACTTAATAATTTTTGAGTTTACAAACCATTTATAATCAATGTGTAATTAGTAAAAGCTTAGTATGTACTATTTCAATAGAAAATTATTGTAGAATATTTTATATTATGATAGTCATTTTTAATGACAGATATTATAATGTATTTAAATACTAATATGATTATATCTAACATTAGTTAATATTAAAAGTATTAGAGTTTATAATATAAATATAAATATACATAACTAATTATAACTTTCAATATTAAGACTTTAAAATATATATTTATTATTTAGATATTGTTGTAAAGTAATGTTATCAAAATTAGAAGTATATTCAATCTCAATATTATTATTATAGGTCAAAGTGAAGCATAAATTTATTTATTTTAAAACAAATTAAAATTCTTCAAATTCAAGAAATTAGGTTACAATATAATTCTATTTATACAATTAATTTAACCTTAGTTATGTCTCCATTAATGTACAATGTCTGAGTACAAAGGTTATTACTATTAATAGTAAATAATTAGCTTACATTATTAATCTATTTGTATTACATAATATGCTTCTATCTACTATTAATAGTAAATAATTTGCTTCTATTATTAGTCTTATTTTTCTATTTATATTACATAATATGCTTCTATTATCAATCTTATCTTACTATTTATTTTACAATTTACTATTATGACAAGTAAATGCTATTATTAGTCTTATTTTTCTATTTGTATTACATAATATGCTTCTATTATCAATCTTATCTTACTATTTATTTTACAATTTACTATTACGACAAGTACATGCCACTACATGGCACTTGTTAGTGAAAAATTTCACCATTTCAATATTATTACTTACAATTTTTACCAAAAAAATCACAAATTTTACTATTCCAATTAAAAAGTTCATACAATCTACTATGCTAAAAGTATCATAAAAATAGATTTACTATTATAGGTTAAGGATCCCACGAGGAAACTTTAATTATAGTTACAATATTTAATATAATTGTAGTTATAATATTTGATATCAAAATGTTTGATAATAATTTTAATATATTAAATGCTATGTTAAACATAAATATAAATGTACACAAAAGATCATTTAAATTTACAAATAAATTAATTTAAACTTGTAGTATGAGAATTAAAAAAATAAAACAATATTTTGATTTTAGAAACAAAAAATAATTTAAGTGAAATTAGTGAAATATTAAATTAATATAAATTAAATTCTGTGAATTTTTTTTTCTAATAACAAAAGATTAAAGTGTTAAAAAATAAATTAAAAGATTTAAATACTAAAATATTTTTAAACTTTTATCTAAACTTTTATATAATTTTAGAAGCTAATTTAAAATTTTATTTGAAGGAACTTAGCATTTTTTTAATTAAAAATTTTGACATGTCACATTAGAACAAAATTTCAAAACTTTAAAAAAATAAAAATACAAAATTCTAATTGGATGCAATAGCAAATACTAAAGAGGGAGCACATTTGCATAACAGGTCTAAACTGTGCCAAATTAGTGAACGTCAAATTTTACTAGTGGTGTAAACATGCATTGTGGTTTTTAGTGTTTTAGCCCTCAATTTCTGGCACTCTCGTGGGGTATATTCACTTATTTCCTCAAATTGTATCTATCACATAAAAATTTGACCTGCACAAAATTCTACAGCCATATATACACTGTATATCCTACGTTCATACACTGTATGTACATACATACAAGTGATCTGTTCTTGATTTGTACGTGCAGAGCCTCATCAGTGCGACCCATTTCGTACTCGAGTTTAATGCATCCTTGAAAGACATAAAGACATAAAGGAATGTAGCCCTTTATATCGATCTGGCAAAAACATTGTCAAGTTAACCCACCATTGAAAGGGAAGGCTAAAAAATCATCAACAGTAACTTAAGGAGTTACAGATCCACAAGACGAGATACACTGCTTCCTGGGTAAGTCAGCAATGCCATATATAATGTTTGAGCTCTGTGCCGGACAATTTTTTTACGTTTCTCATTTACAGATCTACGAAGTTTTTCTCTTCCATGTAAATCCAATTTGCAAGGTGTACATGCTTGAACACTGTGGTTCAACCGTCCTCTTTTTATGGATTATACAGTATTTGGAAAGTGCTCAGAAGGATTTTTTTTCTGATTTTCTATGTTGTCTTACTGAGAGAAATATTTGCTCACAGGGTTAAGCTATTGCGAGGGAGGTCGTGTCCAAACTTTTTGGCCTTCGTAATCCTCATTGAGTTTTAATAGGGGAATTTTCAGCGTTTAAAATAGATTCCTTCGGAGAGGAGGTGAGTCTTGGAAGCTATTTCATTGAATGCACTCTTGCTGAAATGACTATGTTTGGGAAGTAAATGAGATCGATGGGAGCCGGGTATGCCGTGGCAACCGGAGTTTTTTTATGAATTTTTTTTGCTCAAATTATTGTGGGTTTTGTTTTACATCCACAACATCTCCTGAGTTTTTTCTTTGGATGGCACTTAAAATAGTTTTTGGGTGTTAAAGGGCTTGATTGAAATCAAAATTGTTCTTTATTGGTTATTCAAGGGTTTGATTGAAATCAAAATTGATTTTTTTGGGGTATTCAAGGGTTTGAAATATGTAATATGTAAAGGTTTGATATGAAATAAAATTTGATAACATTAGTCTTTGGGGTTAAAGGATTTGAAATAACTGAAATAATAACTAGTTTTGGGTATATAAGGGTTTGAAACAAAATCTGATTCCTTTTTTGAGTATTCGAGTGTTCAAAAATTAAAATGGTTATTTTAGGTCTATGTTTCCGAAAAATAGGTTTAAAATTTTGAGGTTTTGGTTTTAGTTTAGGTGCTTGAATTTAGCTCTGCACGTAAATTTATAATAATAATTATTCATGATTTTAATGAAAGATTTGATTTGATTTTATGTTGCATGAAATTCTGTGGAAGTTTACAACCTTTTAATTATATGCCCTCTCTTTTAGGGGACAAGGGCTTTAATGATTAGATAAATTCTATACTTAAAGTTTATATGTGAAAAAATAAACTCAATTACTGCTTTTCTAGTTTTGTGTGCAATTTGCAATTCCCAAACTTGAGAGACTATATAGCTGAGATATCATAAGAGTTCTGTTTTGGGCCCTGTGGTTCTTCTGTCGGGATTTCGGCTATATAATAAGATATGGCTTCTGTGTAGCATTGCATTGTTATGCCTTGCACGATTCTTGAAGAAAATGTTAAGAGTTCTAAATATTAAATGCGATGAATTCATGAATGAGGTGCGTTGGTGAGTTTATTTGTTGTGGCATTTTGTTCCTTTTCAGCCCTAATCATTGACAGTTTGTTTTGACTAGCGCTAAAGTTTTGTGAATTTCTAAATTTTTGGTTTGATGGCTTAGATATTTTGTGTAAAGATCATTTTTAATGATTTGACATCAATTGTTATATTGATAGCATGTAAAGACAACTTTGTTTCGGGCCGGATTGAATGTGTGAAATATTTTGTTTCTAACTTCAGTCATGTCTATATCACATGTGTAAAATATAAACATATGTTCCTTTATGTTCATTTATTATTTATAGCAAGTTTACAGTCACTAATGAATTCCCGTCATTTGGTATTTGGATGTTTAGGTATTACAAATACAAATGCCTAAAAGGAAAAAACAGCAACCTTCCATTAAGAAGATCTTTGCATGGTCTAGTGCAACACCAGTTCAAGTTTTACCACCAGGAGATACTTATGAAGATGATCATAATGTTGATCTGAATGAAAACTCCACTTTATTGGGGTATAACGAGGAGTATGTTGAAGAACTTGAAGGGGGAGAGCTTAGTGTGCAAAAGAAAAGAACACCCAAAGCAAAAAGAGAGTTTCGAGAGGAGTGGAAAGATAAGTACAAGTGGTTGAAGACTGCTACACATGAAGGAAAAACAGTTATGAAATGCATATACTGTGAAGAACATAAGCTGGTTGGACCATGGGGAGCTGGTACTGGTTGCACTAGTATGCAACATGATGCACTAGTTACTCATGCAAATTCAAGGAACCACAAACTTTCAGAAGCAAAATGGATATCAGAGAATGAAGGAAAATCAAAATCTGGTGCAGAAGTTGCGGTAATAGATGAAATCAATAAGGAAACAACCATTGCATCAATGCTTGCAAACATTGATGACATCAACAAGGAAAGAGTCATCACAACCATGAAATTGGCTTATTGGCTCGTGCAAGAAGATATTCCTCTTTCAAAGTACGAGTCTCTTTGCTGCCTTGCAATGTCTTTACAAGCACCAAATATGCCCAAGAATAAGGATTACAGATCATACACAAATCAACCTGCTGCTAATGCATTCCTTTCTGCTGTCTCTAGATATATTGAAGAGGTTCAAACTGCCAAAATGCTGGATAGTCCTTTTTTTTCTTTGATGTTGGATGAAAGTACTGGACGGCGTCCAGAGAAACACCTTGGGGTTTACGTTACTTTTCTAGACAAACAAGGGTTGGGGCCGCCGATTACACAGTTTTTAAAGCTTATAAATGTCTGTGATGGAAGAGGGAGAACATTATATGATGCAATCAATGCTCTTAAAGAAGCAAAGGGTCTTCCAAATAATAGATTGATAGCAGTTTCAACATATAGTGCTTCATCAATGGCTGGTGGTGAAAATGAGTTTGTTACTCTTTTAAAAAAAGACGTGCCTAATCTAGTATGTGTCAACTGCATTGCTCATCGTGAATCTATGGCTGCATCAGATGCTGCCAAAAGGATACCTGAACTATTATTTGTCGAGAAATTAGCAAATAATGTCTACTCTTGGGTTCAGAATTCTACTAAAAGGAATGGTGAGCTTATTGCCCTTCAGGAACTCATGCAGCTTGAAACTTTGCAATCTCTTCAGATTCATGGAGCTGGATGGCTTTCAAGAGGACAAGTTATTGAAAGGTTGATTGCCTTGATGCCATCCATATTAACTTTGTGGAAGATGGAGAAAATGGACCTTTGGTATGATAAGGCAACAATTTTTTCGATCCAGTTTTGTTTGCATATGCTTGCAGATGTGATGCGAGAACTTACCAAATTGAAAGAAAAATTTCAAGAAGAGTATGTGGATGTTACATCTTTAGGGGCAACTGTAGATGTTACTATCAACACTCTAAGCAGGTGGTTTTTAAGGAGTGACACATTTGCAGATGGTACATGTTACTTATCAAAATTTTTAGATGCCTCTAAATTTGGTTATTTAGAGATTACTGACAAAGAGGGATTTATTCATAGACATGAATTGCGGTTTGTGGCAATTCCACATGCTCAGGCAGATTATGTTCACAGTCAGAGGCAAACATGGATGCCTCGCTTTGATGGTTCAGTAGAGAGTTGTAAACAACTTGCAAGAGAGTATATTCAAACACTTGTAGGTTGCCTGAATGCAACATTTGCTGATCTTGCTCTTTTTGATTCTGTGAAATTGTTTAGCCCTTGTCATTATTCACGGGATGTTCGCACTAGAGAAGAAAATTCAAGGCGCTGGCTTGATAAACTTTTTCAGCACTTGCAGCATACACAATGTGAGGGGGAAGAAAACACACCATTATTTGATTTTGAAGCTTGTAAAAGAGAGTTGCATCCATTTGTTGATACTCTTTATTTTAGTTGTGATGGATCACTGCCAATGAAGGATGCTTGGAGGGTATTTTGTGTTACAAACTTGCATTCAAATTATCCAAACATGTCAAAGCTGTGGCAAGCAATACTTACTATTCCTGCTAGTGCAGTGGCATGTGCAAGAGGGTTTTCAAGACAAAATACAATAAAAGATACACGAAGAACAAAATTATCATTGGATACTTTAGATGCCTTGATGCGAGTGTCATTAGCAGGACTTGATTCATCTACAGTGGAGTGGAATAGGGTATATGAAATCTGGAAAGATGCTAAACAAAGAAGAGTTTAAAATGTTTTAGAATCCGTTTTACTATTCTTGATGTGCTATGTCCTGAGAAGGGAAGGGTACCAAATATTCTAGGCTAAACTAATTTAATGGTCCTATATCAAATTGAATTTGGCATATCATAATTTGGAGTTCTTCCTTTTTAATTATAATAGTGTGCATTTGAGAATGATGTGTGACACATCAAAAATTTGTAGAAATTCTTGTTTGATGTGTACACACAATACTATAAGTTATAATAATATATTTTGTTTCAGATACAGTGCCTTGAGCTCTTTTATTTATATAGTCAATGTATGTAATATTTGTAATTCCCAAAATAAAAGAAGAATGATTTAAAATTGAATATATATTGCTTTTCTCTAGAGTAATTGGGAACATCATGAGGCCCGGATCTGGTAAGGATGAATTGGTCTCCATCTTATATGTACCAGGAAATGCTCATGCTGCTTTGGTATGACCTGAGGATGCAACATGCAACTTGAGCCACCCTCATGTGGAATTTACCACACTGCCTTTAATCTGCATATCCTTGGACTACAATTGAATAACATTACTATTAGCCTTCAGGGGCCATAATGTCTCTTAATAAAATAATTTGGGCTGGTCTGTGGTATGTCCTCGTGCTGGTGATAAATTTTATTTTTATTGTGATTATAATCCTTTCTCACATGCATACATGCATTCATATAAATTTATTCTCGTGTTCTTCTGTGGGGCCGACAGAAAGTAGTTAAACTCTTAAATACTAATTGGTGTCTAGGGTTGAATGTCTGATTTAAATCTTGCTTTGAATTTTTTATGGATGCACCCTTGTGAATTTTGATCTGTGTATTATAATTATTTGTATTCGAGTCTGCAAATTCTGGATGTTCCTTCGCTGACTATTTTCAATGAACCAGTGTTACTATGAATTTTGATCTGTGTTAACTTTATCTGAATCTCTGCGTATTCTGAATGTTCCTTTGCAGACTATTTTCAATGAATCAGTTCTACTCCATTATTAATCTGCCCATTTTTTGAATGTTCTTATTTCATATTTTTCTTTTATTCTACTTGTTCTCAATGTTCCAAATTGAATTTTAACATCAATTCTGAATTTGTAGCATATTTTTTTTCTGAAAATTTTCCAGACTTCTTTTAAAGAATTGGTTTTACTGTGCAGTTAAATTGTTAATTTTTTTTGTCATTTGTTCTTAGTTTCTAATTTTCCTCGACTCCAACACTGTTTATTATATCTCTAAGGTTAAAAAATGAATATTATTATCATCATAACCCTTGCATCTCTACAGATTCATTTTACTGATACAGGGCTTTTAATGTGCACCAGCATTCCAGAACCCACTGGGACATGTTTCCTCTCAAAAAACCTGCATCCCCTATAGGGGGATGTTTCCAAGACCCACCACCTCTGCCACCTCTGCCAGAGATGCTGTCAGGTCATTTGCTATATAACATTATTATTACATACTAATTACAACCTTTTAACTTAAGAGAGTCAGTTTGCCTTTCATGGGGCACTCATGTAGATATTATATTGCAGATTTTGCTTTGAAGATTTCAACTCACCTTAATTTGCATATTAGTGCTAGCCCCCAAACCAGTGAACTGTTGTGGTCATCCTTTTTCTGTCACCAAATTTAGGCACTTGGTCCTCCGTCCTCGAAAATCGATCCCATGAAAATCGATCCCATGTCCTCGCACCCTCTATCAAGAAATCCTGTGGAACAGTGAGATTCTGCACTCGAGCTGTATAATGAGAATTTTTTGAATACTCTCTTATCAACATGGTGGTTAATAATTGGGAAAGGAATATATGTTCAGAACTGAATGATGCAAGGTAATGGATGCCTTCAATTTGTATGATGTAAATACTGAGCAGAAGCCAACCCTGCCTGTAAAGTGAAGCGCTTTTCTTTGAGGCTGGAAACTGTCTGTAAGTGGAATTCCTTCGAAATCTAAAATATGAGGTGGACTTTAGTCTGGCAATGGTTTTTTTTCCCTCCCTTTTTGCTTTTTTACTGCATAATGGTACCCCTCACTTGTAGTTTTTCATTCAGGCCATAATTCCTTTGCCAGTTCCGAAGACAAGACTTCCCTGGATGGGTGCAGAGACTGATATGACGAATCTTCTGATGTATAATAAATTCCATGATTAGTGCAATTGGCATTTTAAAAAGTTAAAATGTGAGAACAGTCTTTATTCTGAATATCTAGGATTGTGTTTTTTTTTCTTTTTGCTTATTCACTTTTAGCTTCTTTATGAAGTCCTGCATTTTTTATCTCTCATTTGGGATATAATTCCTTTGCAAAGTGCAAACATCAGTATCTCCTGCACTTTTTCTCTCTCATTTGGGATATAATTCCTTTGCAAAGTGCAAACATCAGTATGTTTCAGATGTGCCCAGGGAAGTTTATTGATGTGTTAGAAATTACACGATTAATGGTGTGAAGGTGAATGGTATATTTTAAATTTTGAGAAATAGAAGGCCAGTGATCTGTTGTTTTAGTTGACATAGATTTGGTAGTCTGTGTGAATTGTGTTCTGTAAATAATTAATTTGAGTGCTATAGCATGCTTAATGTCTATTGTAATGGTCTATCTCTTTCTTCACTGTACGTTGTTTCTGATACTTCTCAATTTTCCTTTCAATTTGAGATTTTCTGAGGTTGTTATGGATGTAAATGTCATACCTATTAACATTTGCAGTGAGAAATCTTAGAGGGCTGCAGAATTCAATGATCTAATTGAATTTTCTTAGTTTTTTGGAACTTATTGAAGTTTACTATCTGATAAGGCTTGCTTGGATACTCCCTTTTTTCTTTTATATGAATGCCAACTCTATCCTATGATATTTGGTATTTAGGTTTAACAAGGATTTATGGATCTAGAGTTGCTTTTTCTTTTTGGTGTGCTACTTCTTGAAGTGACTCTGCAATTGATTCATAGCTTATCGTGTAAAGTGCTGTTTGAACATCAAATGTATAGATGATCATTTTACTTTTCTATTTCTCAGTCTTGCCTTCTTGCTCTTCTTCGCTTGAGGTATTTATCCCTGTAAAATACCTAATTTCTTGTTCCAATTGTCTGCCATTCAAATTGGTCAAATACCATAAACTTTACCTAACACTATAAACTTTACCTAACAAACATAGTGATTGTTCATTTTCAGTTCTATTATAATTCCTACTTCCTGGCCATTAGATAGGAATGCCATTGTGCACTACACAAGAACATTGTGTGGTCTTTGTGGAGACTTGCCGTGCAGAGGGCACCCAAAATTGTCCCATCGATGACCAGTTGCTTTAATTATATGCAGGGCTATTCAAATCCGGCTATTCAAATCCCCTCTAAACCAAATGTAGTTCAGGTCTTCTTAAAGATAAGAATTTTTTCACAGTTGTCAATTCCAATTTTTGCTTGCTGCTGTGTCTGGAAGAGATTGTGTTTTTTTGCGTCAATGTTTCAGATCACATCGCAGTATATCATCAGGATGTAGAGCTGAAGGGATAGAAAAATGCTAAGTTGCCGAATTGGGGACAGGAATGGGTATGAAACACTGGTTCAGCAGAAATTTTTGTAGCAGATTGGGTACGTTTTTGGTACGTCCACATATATATATATATATATATATATATATATATATATATATGTATGTGTGTTTATATGTATGTATGCATTTATCCATGCAGCTAAAAAATAGAATTACATTTAGAATGTCATATACCTATACATATGCTAAACAAAACCATTACAAATTTCAAATTTTGAAACATATCTTTCTAATTTAAATTCAGGTTTCTATACAAGAAGATCAAGCCAAAATCTCATGGTAGATAAGTTCAGACTTCGCTAATCAGCTGTCTAGATCTTAAAAATATCTAAGAAATCAAATTAGAACACTAAACATTTCAGCATTTAAAAACGCAAATCCCAGATGTGTAACCACAGGAGATTTGTTTCAGAATCAGATTTTGTTATGTTTTGTACCTGGATACGCCCAGTAAAGTCTCATGATTCAGCAACTTGGGAAGATGGATTCTTGCAGACCCATGGATGCTAAAAGGACATGGAAAGGGGAGGGAGAGGGGATGGGTTTCACACAAATGCATTGGAAGATGATAATAAATCAAATATGATATAATAAACTAATACAGAAGATCTCAGTGTTCAGATGATGTGACTAAGAAATTTATAGTGGAAATCAATTTAGCAAAGTAAGATTATAAAGAGAAAGAACTGGCTAGAAGAGGAAGTAGAAGAAGATAAAAAATTGGCCCGACTCTAGGATTCAGGGTTATTCGGGTATAATTGGCTTTTTTTGCAGATTATTGCTTCTACGGAAATGTCTGCTTCTAAAATGAGAAGTAATCCAATATAATATGAGGAAGTGTACTTTCGAGGACACTTGTCTTTGAGCACATGCACCAGATTCCCAAGTGAATGTAGTCATTCAACTTCAGGTTTACTGGGTGGGTGGCTCAAAGGACCCTAGGTATGGTGACATGGTATTTTGAAAGCAGGAGGATTGCTTTAGTGTTGGAACTGAGGATTAAGGTACTAAAATTTTAGGATATATGCTTTTGACAATTACGCATGCAAATTTCACTTAGCATCTGTGTGTTCTTTTAAAGTTTTGTAGAAGCAAACTTTCTTTATCTGGCTAGATAAATAAATGAAGTTGCAGTTTCAAGTGCCAGAGTAGAGAGAGATCCTTGGTAGAGGTTTTTATTATTGTTCTGCTTTGGCGTAAAGTATTAAGGCCATTTAGATTGACCGAGTGTTGCTTTTACATGCATGAGCATTAGTAAAGGCCAAAATGGCATACTAATCATCGTCCATGAAATAATCACTAGCTATTTTTTTCAAGGTTATTGGAAATTATTTTCTTTTAAAGGCCAGGTTTGTTGTAAATTCAACTGTGTATTCAAGACCTTGATTTCCCAAATAGCTTTAGGGGCTTCTGTGTTAAAGCATTTTATGCTACACTGCACCTATTGCATGGGCTAACTGGCTAATGGCTAATTACAAGATTTATCTTTGATAGGAAAAATTGTTCTAGATTATGAGAAAAGTTGCTTTATGCATAAAGATCTGATATATTAGAGACTGGTAAAATCAGTAACAAACAAGAGACTTCAAAAGATGAAGCAATACCAAAAGAAAACGGCAAATACTGAAATTCAGAATCTTCCAAAATGGACAAGAAACCCTCATCATAGCAGAAGTAAACAACAGTGTGTATGCATATTGATTATACAGATCCGTACGACGAGTGAGGGCATGTAAACTGACAAATAGCTGTGGTTATTTTACATTGGGTCCATTGCAAGACAGAGAACATAAGAGTTCCTCAGTGCTTGCTTCTCTCTAATTGTTCAATCCGCTGTGGTCGTCCATGCGTACTGCCATTGGCACTGTTACCCAACTGTTATCAATGATGCTCATTATTGATAGTAGCTGAGGAATTCAGTAACCAGTTGAGGGCTTCAGAAAAACTCTGGTAATGGGTTGTTTCCAAATACATCACAGGGATGTGTGGGGAAGCTGGTGGAGCCATAGTTGGGTTTCTGTTGTTTCTGTCAAGATTAATTGTAACTATGTTTCATGATGAGACAATCCTGTTTCCATGGTTTTCCAAAGTTACACATATTCCAGAGATCTGACCATAAATGATCAATTGTTTGGACAACTTGCACTTTTTTTGAGTCTTGGAGCAGATGTTCTGTCTGGTGTGTACATGGAGGAGTGAAGCCTTCTGATAAATTGGGTTGCATTGCGAAGGATCTGGGGCATTCTGAGGAGTTTGGTTACATTGTGAAGGATCTGCATTGAAGATCTGACTTAAACTATGCAAGTCTCGGGCACTGGACTAAGTTCACCATGTTTGGCTACATCAAACACATGTTGCCTTCCCCAACCTTCCCCAACCCTCCGTGGGAGAGGTTCAATAGAAGTCTATGTGCCACATTTTGTTTATTGATCTTTCTGGGTGACAACTACAAGCCTGAAAATGCTGCTCCAAGGTGGGTTTTGCATTGTTGGGGTCTGAATTGGGGAGCATGCAGGAAGATGCTCCTACTCTTGGGTATAGAAGACGTGGGTTCTGCTTAAACAAGAAAACAGAAATGTCTGCCGGGAGTTCTTTAGCCAAATGATGCCTTCTCTTAAAAGGAAAACTTGTCATTTGTTTAAGGGGGCCTGGATCTGGGTGACAACTGGAAGTCTGAAAATGCTGCTTTGAGGATTACAGTTGTGGAGTCTTCTGGAAGCCTTTCAGGAAAGTGCTGTAACTCTTGGATATAGTGGAAGATGGGTTCTGCAAATTCGACAGTGCAGGCATTTCTGTGGGGAGGATACCTCCCCATTGAAGGAAGGTCTTTTATATGCTGGACAAGGTATAATTGGGTTCTTGGTTTTCCCATTAAGAGAAGCTAGAACATAATGCAAACCTGAAATACTTTTGCTACATTTTTCTATGGTCACATGCATTTCATATATTTCTTGGTGACATGTAATGTTTGTTGTTCTCCTTCAGTGGCAGATGAAAGTCTGAAATTGCAGTAATAGTCAGAAGCTGGAAGCCTTGTAGGAAGGTGCTCTGCCTCTTGGGCATGGTGTAAGTTTGCTTTTGCATGCCCAAGAAAGCAGGGCATTTCTGTGGGTAGCACTTCAACTAAATGCTGCATTCTCATTGAAGTAGAGGCCTTTGTTTTTTGGAGGGGGCATAATTATTTCAGGCATTCCTATTAAGATATTCGAAGTACTCGAGCCAAACACTGCATTCTTATTGAAGGAAAGGCCTTTATTTTTTGGAGGGAGCATAATTGAATTTCTGGCATTCCCATCAAGAGATTTGAGAACTTGTTCCAAAGAAGCAATTCTCTTCCTGCAGTTGTCAATGGTCAAATGCATACCATGTATCTCTGGGTGTCATGTAATGTTTGTAGTTTTCTATGGGTAAAAGATCAAAACTGAAAATGCGGCTACCAAAAGGGCTTTGTAGGGTCAGGATCTGAAGCTGGGAACATTGCAGGAATGTTATGGGTTCTGCATATACCCAAAAGAGGAGGCATGACTGATGGCGAGCTCTTCAGCCAAATGATATCCCATTGAAGGAAAGTTCTTTGTCTGTTGAAGGGAGCTTTAGTTGGGTTTGAAGTGTTCTGATTAAGGAAATGTAGAGCATATTGCAAAGGTGTGATCCCCTTACCACAGTCTTCCATGGTCACATGTATTCCACATATCGATATGGAATTTATATCAAATTTTTGGTCATCCAATTTGGAACTTGGAGCAGGTCTTTTGAGCCTCAAAATGTGATGCCTGTTGTTAGTTTGGTTAACCTTGTAGAGTCTGCATTGAACGTTAGGCTTAAGTTGCATTAAGTCTTCCAAGATTATATTGAGGTCACTTAAAACAATTATAAAAAACACTTTAAGTCCATGCGAAATTTGGACAGGGAGGGAGAGTATTCAATGACAATGCAATGATTGTTGATAACTTCAAATGACATCTGAAAATGCTGCATCCAGAGTTGGTTTGCAGGGTCAGAGTGAGTTGGCAGTCTCGAAGGAAGGTTGTCTGACTTGTGGACATGGTGGAAGATGGGTCCCTCGACAAGATAGCAGGCATGTCTTTGGGAAGCACTAGTAAGTTATTAGCCAAATGATGTTCCCTGTCTTGTAATCAATATCCATTTGTACTTTCTGTGAGTTATATGGATTCTATTTACCTCCAGGATCGCCGTTGTTTGTCTTCTGAGAGGTCTTCATGGATCAGGATCCTTTTTTTGTTTTCTTGTTATTTGGTGTAACCTGGATTTAATTTAATGGTTGTAAGGCTTGAGATTGGCCCTTATTGAATACTACTTCGGGCTATTTTGTGTGGTTAAGCTCCATCTGTTAAATGCTGAAGATAGTATCTACGGGCCATTTGTTGGAGAGCCTGGGAAGCAGTTGGATAACAAGGGACATGATTATTGTACGGTTTAAAAGATTAAGGATGGCAAAAAGTACAATGAAACTTTTTCTTGGGGATCTGTGGTCTGTGTTTTATTCGGAAGAAGAAGATATAATTTATTTTTGGGAGTGCTAAGATTGTTTCTTCCCTTCTTACACATACTGAGCCAGTCACAGGATGTGCTAGATACTTGGTAGTTGGAACTTGGTACTATAGCTTGAAAGAGGGTTATTTAGATCCAAATGATTTGATGAAGTTATCTTCAGATTTAATGAATTTTATATAACTAGCATTGTATCTCTAAACCCTTACCAAAGTGGTTTGAGAATGGCACAAAATACTATTTTACTGTTGCTGTGAACATGCCTTCTCGTTGATCAATTCTTTTTTATCTCATCAGATTTGACAAACAAACCTTAATTTTGTCAGTGTGCTATGCGATGCTGTTTATTTTGTCTGGGGATTGTTGCTTGACTTCAATTGGTGTACAAAAATACAAACTCACAAATGGAACAGGAAAATTATGCCAACTAATGGCAGAGCCAATCATGAATAATAAAGGTGCAATGTGACATATTGTGTGTAATATTTGGTAAATTTTCTGGGGTTCACGTGTTTGGGGATCACTGGCATTTTTTCAGGGGTTAGGATTCAGGAGTCGGGACAATAAGTTAAGTGCAAGATATAGACAAAACTTAATAATGGAAAAATGGAAACTGTAATATTTTGTTTCTCTACAAAGACATTCCTTTGTTGATTTTTGCTAATCTGACAATAGCATAGATGGTCCTGGGTAGTTTAGTTAACATTTTAGGTATGCTTTATTTTAGATCTTTGGAATTGTTGATCTGACAATTTTAAAAGAATGTCTTGAAGAGAAATGGTACAGTTTTGGGGTCTGTCGGGTAGTGACCTAGTTGCACAATGTGTAATCACCTCATTCAAGCCTAGGCTTTTTTGTGAAAATTTCAAATTTGTTATACTCCACCTAGCTTTCCTTGCTATGGTAAGAGATTCAGCCATTGTGCATTCTGTATCTGCTCAGGTAAGTTCCAATATCACCAACCTTTTGTTCTGCCAGTCCTCAAAAAGACTTAGGTAAAGTCTGTGTTATCTGCATATCTTGATGGAAGAATACGACACCCTGGTTGACTGAGCACCCAGTAAAACACCCATGGTAGCTTCATACCAGAATCCCAGCAGCCTCAAGATTGAGCAAATCTGAATTAAAATTAATTGTTCATGATGCAACAATAATCTTTGCTGGATAGAGCAACAACTGTTCTGCAACTCTGGAAATGATGAGAAAAGTTCTAAAGGAAACAAAAGCATTGCTGTAACACTTAATGAGATCAAATTCTCTCGGGTGAAGTGTTGTCGGTAAATTCTATATTATAGCTGACGGGTAGAAGTGTATCCGAAAGGGCATGTAATGGTTGAGTCACCCCTTTGGGAAAGTATATGTACACCGTCCGGAAGGGACTTTGGAACATCATTGTAATCATCATTTTCATATTGTAAGCATTGGAGTGCATATTGCGTATATGAATAAAGTATTTGTTATATGTTATATCTTACTGTACTGCATGCGATAAGTATCTTTTTACCCTGTACGGTAAACATTCGGCACCGTTTGTTGTAGTACATGCAATAAGTATCCTTTTTACTGTCTGACATGAATTGATACAGTACAACCAACATTATACAAGTTAAAGCATAATATACCGTACGACCACTACAATATAGGAAAAGGAGCAGAAACAAGATTGTACGGACCAAGGAGCAAATATACGCAGAAGCACAGTGTACGGTGATCCAGTGGAGAGATAAGAATACCGTATGGATAGAAAGCACTGTACGCTATCAAAAGTAATGAAGTGTTGTACACCGTATGGTAAATGTAGAGAGATTGCAAAGAAGTGCCGATATCGTACAGCCTGGAAGATCATAGAGCAAAATGCCGTAGGGTAACAAGGGAGCATAAAAGAGATAGAGCCACCACTGTACGGCTTTTGAGAGTAGGAATAGTGGCCTTGAGAGGAAACCAAAGTACACACCACCATACAAACATCAGCTAGAAGAGTAAAGTTTGACCGCACATCCAACGCTTGAAAGGAAGGACGACAGTACGGATTGGGATGAAGGACTATCGTACGAACTGGGATGAAGAACTATCGTACGAACTGGGATGAAGGACGACCGTATGGACTAGGAGGAAGGACTACCGTATGGACTGGGAGGAAGGACTATCGTACAGACTGGAAGGAGGACTACAGTACGGACAAACTAGGAGGACTGCCATACGGCCTTACAACTCACACAAAAAAGGGACACTTGAAACACGACCATCATGCGATACAAAAGAAGGGTGATAGGAGATTCTAAAAAAATAAAAAACGAAAAAGAAACGAAAACAAATCAAAACAGTTGACAATGAATAACGTATGGTACCAAAGGGAAAGACAAACAAGTAATGAAGAAAATATATGTGGTTGGTAGAAAGAGTATGGGATTGGAAGAAAATCACAAAAATGGTGTGTTCCATGGACTTTTGAGTGGGTTTGAGGGTGCTGATTTGGTCTTGGCGGCGGGGGCGTTGCCCCTCGACCCCGCCCTGTATCACGACAGGTAGCCCGTAGGGGCTTTGCCCTAGGACCTTGTAGGGGCGCTACTCCTCGACTCCGTTGGGGGCGTTGCCCCCTAGACCCTTGGTCAGTTCAGTTATCAGCCGTGGGAAGTGTGACTAGTTGATGAGACCTGAAGCTTCTACAGGCATAGAGTGTCTATGTGCTAGAGGTGGGGAGAGCACTAGAGCATGCCTTTCGAGAGGGATGTTACGCTTTGAGGTAGTTGGAGTAGGTGTTGGACGTGAGGCTGTCTTGGTGGATGCATAGAGAGCTTGGAGGAGCTGACCATTCAGTTGGAGGCAGTAGAGCGACACTTGGCTCTGCGTACCTAGGAGTTGGAAGCAGAGAAGGCAACACGGGTGGCTATCAAGGTTAGATTGGCTAGGGAGACAATATTGTGTTAACAGAGGCTACATATGCAACATGTTTTTGGAGACCAGTTTGGCGCAGGCACGGGAGGAATGTGAATGTGATGTGATCGAAAAAGATCTCGTGTTATAGTTAGTTAATGTATTCCATTTTGTTAATTTGTCTCGGACATTTTGTAATTGTCGTCTAGAGACGACTTTACTTTTTGGGGGGAATGATGTTGTCGGTAAATTCTATATTACAGCCTACGGGTAGAAGTGTATCCGAAAGGGTGCGTGACGGTTGAGTCACCCCTCCGGGAAAGTATATGTACACTATTCGGAAGGGACTTTGGAACATCATTGTAATCATTATAATCATATTGTAAGCATTGGAGTGCATATTGCGTATATGAATAAAGTATCTGTTCTATATTATATCTTACTATATTACATGCGATAAGTATCCTTTTACCCTGTACGGTAAACAAAGAGAGCATCGCCATCCACTTATTGGAAACTTCTGTGAATTTGATGAATAAATGTGTCCAATATTATGTTTAGTATGCAAATGTGGATTCAAATTCACAAATATATTGAAAGATTTTGAGTATCCTAAAATGAGAATATGGATTAGAGCTACCATCCAGTTATTAGAGCTTTCTAGGAATTTGATGAATAAATGTCTTCAATTTTTTTATAGTATGCAAATGTGGATTAAAGTTCAAAAATATATTGAAAGATTTTGAGTATCCTAAAATGAGAATATGGATTAAGTCGTTTTCAAGTAGAGGATGTACCTAGAAAAGAGATAGATGTTTTGTTGGCGGTGACAAGAAGCTCTGATACTTGTTGACAGATTTCACAGAAATCTGAGAGATCTATAATCTATTAGTATTGAAAGAAGGATATTGTTCACAATGCTGAAATTCAGGTCTCTCTAAGTGGGGTTTATGCTAACCATGAAAGCTTTTTGTGAGCCTGTTCATTTGCTCTGAGATGATTCAGCTTCTGACTCATAAGAAGAAAGTAGTAGATAATGATTCTCCTACTTTTAAGCTGAGGAGGGGGTCATTGATGTCTCTTAAAATCCGTCAATTGAGATGGAGAAAGGGACAATAGGAATGCAATTTTGAAGTCAAAAGGCCTGCATAACCTGGATCAGGAATTACCAGTTACACCAGTCGTATGCTTTTGCCTTATCAAGATTGATGGTCTTGGATTGCCATGATGGTATCTTCTTTTTTACAGAAGATCATGTTGCAGACTACTCTTGGTGAGTGGCAACCGCAATAATCTAGCAATCTTATTGGAATTAATCCTGTAGAAGCAACCATAGCACAGAGAAACAGAGAAACTAGTCTAAAAACCATTCGTGACTAGGACTGGATTGACCATTCGTGACTAGGACTGGATTGACTCTCTCAATCGGTCATGCCCCTTGCCCTTCCACAACGAACTCAAAAGGCCTGCATAGGCTGAATCAGGGATTACCAGTTACAACAGTCATATGCTTTTACCCTATCCAGATTGATGGTCTTGGACTGCTACAATGTTTATCTTTGGTTCACCTTTATTTTACAGAGGATTGTGTTGGCAGTTGCAGACCCCCCAGTGGCAACCGTGATAATCTAGCAATCTTTTTAGAATTAATCCTGTAGAAGCAAATATTGCACAGGGAAACTAGTCTAAAAGCTGTTCCTGAATCCTGAAATTTGGAACGGGAGAACTAAAATTTTCAACTTGGAAGGTTGGATTGAGTAGAGGTTCTGTCCACCAATGTTTCAGAGAGGACTGCGTTTAATTCCTCTTAGATTCTGAAACATCTTTAACCGCATGGAGGGGTGTTGTAACTTAATGCTTAAAATGTTCATAGAATCTATATACCCCCAATTGACACATTGGACAATCATTTTATAGAAGAATTTCATGTTGGTGCTTCCCCAATGTTAAATATTTCTGCTGTTAGGTAACTTCCCAATCAAATTTTGCTCACAGACCACTATTTCGTGGTGTAAATCCACTTAATTTTTTTTTATAGTTCAATCTAATGGAGCTTTGGTTTGTTTCTAGTTGAAAACTTATTGAGATCTTGGACTGAAAATTTATGTATTGCATCCACCAATTCTGCAATGAGGAAATGGCCTGTATTTTGGTCACCTATATCATCTGGCGATACAAGCCGCACTATCTGTATTCATTTATTCTCATACCCTCATTTTAAAAGTCGTGCCACATCTGGATTCATAGCTATGTCATTTATCTTCTGGTAACTATAGCAAAATCTAGTTGTTTAGACAACATTTTCTCATATTTGAGTTCGGACCATCAATGAGGAGCTTGTATGAGAGATTTGAAGATGAACTGGCCAGATGTTAGATATTGTTGAATCAGTCATGGTAGTGTTGGAGGGTTTGAGCTATCCAGTCAGCTGACGCTGGAAAAGTTCAGTTTTTGGCTCCTTTATTTCCACCTTTCCTTCGGTTAAACCCCAATAAATTTGCCAGTTTTTCACTTCTTTATTTCCACCTTTCCTTAGGTTAAACCCCAATAAATTTGCCATTATTAAAAACTGGGTGAATGAGATTAGCATCAAGCATAGCCTACAACGGTTCTTATAGAGCAATAGAGCAATATTGACGGCCCATTCTGTTTTCATTTACTGTTTTTGATTGTAGCAGAGTCCTTTTCTATAGTTATTTTGAAAATCAATCTGAACCATGCTTGATGTTTTACATTCATTAGAAATGTGTCTTGTATTCCATTAGATGATGCCCAACTCTGTATGCTGTATTTTAACCTATTTACTCATGTTCTTTGGTCACCTAAATGTAACTATTGGAACTCGTTGGTTTTCTCCGTTGATCTTAACAAATCAATTGCAAGAGCAGGAACCAGTACTAATACAGCTGTTAAACATACATTCTTAACACAATAACTGATGTGATAACATGAAAATATTATTGCATTTTGTGTACTTCTGCAATAAAAGTGATGAAGTTTTGATATAATTTGTGATCAACGAGGAGAGAGTATGTTAAATTTAATTGAGAATCTAACCCTTTTTTTGAGATGCACATTTATAAACACAGACAATGATGGTCAGCATGGGATCCCCATTGTTTTGTTAATAATGTGCTATTACCACACTAAAAATCTTGTGCTTTATGTCAATATTGTGGCACATGAGCATATAATTGTTTTTGTGTCTGTGTTACAGCATTTCTAAGTTGCCAGTTCAGATTTGGCTTCAAAATTCATTCAAGGATATTTTTGGGTGGGTTCAAATTTGTTTTGGGTTCTCGTATGTGTTGTGAGGTTTTCACACCATCGTCCCAAAATTTTGGGGACCTTTTTTTTTTTTTTAATCGCCTTGGCAAATTTTTGGATTGTCCAACAATTTTGATTTTTCAAAAATTTTGAGCTTTGGACACCTTTCAAGCGAGTGGGAGAAAGGTTAGATTTATTTTCACCCAGTTTCAACTTGATTTTTCAGAGCCACCAATTCTATCTTTAGGCCGAACAAATTTCAAGGTTAATTCCAACTTGAATTTTGTACTTAGACATTTTCTTTTGAAAATTTGGACATAATTGTATAAATTTGGATAATTTTCAAAAAATGAAAATTTTGTTAAATTTGGTCTTTTGGAAAATCTTAATTGTTTTTTTGGTGAAGAAAATTAATTTTTGTGATAGCGAAGTCAAATTGCAAAATCGATTTTTAGGCTCTAGAGAAATAATATTATGTGTTAAAATGCTAAAATTGCTTAGCTAAATCGATTGGGATTTGAAGAGAAATTGCAAAAAATTGGCTTTAACAAATTAAAATTGCCTTGAAATTTTTTTGCCCTTAATGAAATTGGTAATTTAATATTGAAAAATGGCTTTTGGTTAGCCAAAATTCAATTTTAATAACATATTGATTTCTAAATCATCATTAAATGGAAATATTTAACATCTCCAAAGCACCATTTAATTTCCTTTTGCAATTTAGAACTAATTGGCAATATAAAAGGGCAATTTTCATTTTGGTAAAATTAATATTTCGCTAAGTATTTAATTGTGGGTCATAATTTTGCATTAATTATTATTTTTCTTGCTCTGAGGGTCCAAGTCAGCTAGCTTGGGGGGGGGGAGTAAGAAAGTTGGGTATAAGAGGAGGCCTCTCTCCCATTTCCTCCTCACTTCTCACTTCTCCTTCTCAAGGTGTTGGCGATTTTGTAAGAGCAGATTTGCACTCTTCTTGCTTGGTGAAATTTGTGGAGGGCAAATTTTGTGGGAGTCGAATTTTGTGGAAGGCCAAAATTTGTGGGAGCCGAAATTTGTGGAGGGCGAATTTTGTGGGAGCTGAAATTTGTGGGAGATAAAATTCTGATTTTTGCAAGAGGTTGCAATTTTTATCCTAGGTTGGGTAATTTTATTTGAAGGTGAATTGTATGATAAATTTCTGATTTGCAAGGGATTTGGAGTTTTTAAGGTCAAGTCCTAATTCCGAAAAGTCATTGTAAGATTATTGGTTAAGGTGAATTTTCATCATTTAGAGTTGTAAGGGGTCCTTAAGCTGACATCTTTCTTTCGTTCTAGTCTTAGGATTGCTTCCCTTGGTTCTACTTGCCTTCTGGTTCACCACTCTACCATCCCGTAATAAGGCGGCGAGCATGAAGGATGTTAGTGCAAGTAAGAATCTCAAGCGGACAAGACTAAGAAAGACAAAAAGGATATGATGCCCAAAATGCCCTTCTTCTCGAAAATGAAAAGAATAACTGACACCAATATTGGTACAGTGGACATGATACGGATGAAGGATAGACTAAAGGAAGGACAATCACCCTTGGCAAAGAGGATGTCAACGAGATAGATTTTGGATCGAAGTTGGATGAGTTAGGAAAGGTTGCTATTAAGAAAAAGCATTTGGGCACCCTTTCCTCTCTCAGTGCTTTTATTGGATTTGCGAAAGAATATGAGAAGGATCATGAAAAGATGCTACAAGTAGCAAGCAACGTGGTGAAGTCAGTGGAACTTAGGGCGAAGCACACACCTTGTCCTCCTATGGAAGAAGTTGACGAAAGGCTAGCTAAGTTCATTGCCTTAGCTAAGAAAATGAAAGAAAAGGGAAGATTTATATTAGAAGATCATTTGATGTAAGCCCAAGTGGCAATTTCTCTATCTTCTAGAATAGGACAAGTGTCTATTTCTGATTGGCCACCATTTTGGTGCCTTTTCATTGGTTGCCACTTTTTGCACTTTTTTTCATTGGTCCATTGATGAGGTGGCAACTTCTCATTGGTCGATGGGGTGGCAACCTTAATTAGGGTTTTGAGGATCCAATCTGGATCGTTGATCTTGTTTTGATCTCCACCGTCCGTTGTATTTTTGGCCCCTATATTAGGCCATTTGCTCTCATTTGTAAAAGGTTGGAGAAATTGTTGCGAAGATAATACCAAAATTGCTCTCTTTTTCATTGTTGCGATTTGCATGTTGATTAAGAACATTGGGTATTATTGCATGTTTTCTACTTCCACATAGTTAGATTTCTTTTCAAGTTGTTTAAGTAGGAGAGAAGTAGATGGATGGTTGTATGGTAGCATTGGTAAATGTTTGATAGGGATCAATACTAGACCACTAGCATCCTAGCAGTTGGTTGGGAAGCTTTGTGTGGTAAACTAGTTTATTATTCCTTTGAATCATTGCACTTGTAGAAGTGAGGCTGCTGGTGAGCTCTCATTAGGTTTGATCCCTGTCCATTTGCTAACCTTCCATTCATAGGAGTAGGAGTAGACTAGTGAGTAGCTGGATAGTCGAAACTTAGAGAGGGAAGATAGAAGGAGTAGGTCAAGCATTAGAACACATCCATTCACCTTCCACGACCATTGCTTTCTCATCAACATCACCATTGGCAGACACATCCTCCGTCATCACTACCATCAACATTATCTGCCTCCGCACATTTCACAAACCGAGTCACCATCACCTTCATTCCACCAAAGTCCAAGTCATCCTTGAATGAATAGCATAAGGCCGCCTACGTGATTATCAGCAAATCACATCGATAAAACTGAGTGAGTATCCAAAGGTGTAAGGAACATTGGAGTTATACTAATATTCATTAGCATTAACTTTTCAAGAGAGGAATTGTATGTTTGATACTCCATGTCAAATGTTCAATTGCTAATATGTTATGTAAGTGATACAAAACTCGCATCAACAGTATGTACACCCACACCCACAATGTATGTATGTAGACCCACATATCTATATGTATATTCAAGTTCATACATGACTATGCTAAGAGTAAGACAACATAGCAAGCCACACCATGGTATGTATTAGTGTTTTAGTCCAAGCAACATGTGCTTTACCTTTTTGGCCTTTTTAGTGGTTTGTTATAGAGTTGGAGGGTCAAATTGACTAAAATAGATTAAAAAAACCTAAAGTTCTTTTTTTGGCTAAATTAAGCTTGGGACCTACCATGGATTTAAAATTTTGTTGTGAAAATCACAATGTGTTGGATTTGTCTCACAGGATTTGGTTAGAAGGTTTGCAGTGGACTTTTGCGAGAATTTAATCTGAACCAGACTTTGGGGTTGACAGAGAAGAATATGGCAACATAGCAACATTTCAATATTTTTAAAAGTTTTTGCTCAGGGGTAAGTGTTAGAAGACAAATATCTAACACTTTATTGCAAATTTGATCAATAAAACAAAGGAATAAAAACACAGAAAAATGAAACAATAAGATAGAGAGAATTTAACACGGTTCACCCAATATGGGCTACATCTATCAAATTATAGCAATCCAATATTTTATTATCCATGCATAACCTGCCACAATCCTGCAAATACATTATTGTACTGCAACTCAACTCCCAACCACTTATACCTAAACCCTAATTCAAAACTACTAGAAATTAGGTTTTTACAAAGTAACGACAAAAGTAGGAGATTTTTGTGATCAATTACTTACAGAGTGATTAGGCTCCACATGAAGCAATCTCCCACTTGGAGCTTGATCCTGGACAAACTTGTTGTAGCTTAATTCCCACTAGAAATAAGCACTTTGGACCTTGCTGCTTGTTTTTACTTTTAATCAAGGAAACAACTAAAATTGAAGAGTTCAATAGCCCCCTTGTCACTGCCTTTGTAAACATATCTGTTGGATTGATATTTGCATGTATCTTTTTCAACTTTGCTTGTCCATCCTCCAACATTGTACGTCAATCGTATGTGATTGGTTTTAGAGTGCAAGGCAAAGTTTTTAGCCAGATGTGAAGCACTTTAGCTGTCTGTGAACAAGTGACTTTAAGTTAGTGATTTTCTCAACTCTTTCATGAAAAGTTGCATCCTTATTGTCTCCTTGACTATCTCTATAGCAACAACCTACTCTACCTTCGTGCTAGATAGAACACCCACCCTTTGCAACCAAGATATCCAACTAACTACTGTCTCACCGAGAATAAATATATAACTTGCGACACTCCACTGAATATCTATATCCCCTGCCAAATTTGAGTCAACATAACATTTTAAATTAGCATCAAAGCCCCTAAAACAAAAACATTTATTGTATGCACCTCTCAAGTATTTGAGAATCCACTTTAGTACACTCCAATGCTCAACTCGAAGATGACTCATATACCTACTAATGACTTTACCTTGGATATTTTTCTTCCTCCTCTTCTGTTTTTAGATACATCCTTTGTCATTTTAAGATGACTAGGCAAAGGTGTGTTGACAACTTTTATATTCTCCATATGAAATCTCTGTAACACCTTATCAATATAATTAACCTAAGATAAAAGTAAATTTCTATTTGTCCCATCCTTTGTGATCTTCATACCAAGAATTTGTTTTGTTACCCCCAAATCCTTGAAAGCAAAATAATTTCTTAACTATTGCTTTAACTTGTTAAGGTGATCCATAGACTTCGCTACAAGCATATCATCAACATATAAACATAAAATAATATAGTTATCATCATCTAACCTCTTAAAATAAACACAATGGTTTGAATTACACCAATTGTAGCCATATTTTTCATAAAGCTATCAAGTTTAATATATCATTGTATATAAACTTTTTTGTAAATTGCACAACAATTTTTTCTTTCCTTTGACTCAAATCCTTGTGTTTGTTCCATTTATATTTCTTCTTTCAAATCACTATGGAGAAAGGTTGTTTCAACATCAAGTTGTTCCAAATGCGAATCCCCAGTAGCCACAATACTTAAAATAGTGCAAATGAAAGTCATTTTAACAACTAAAGATCTTATCAAAATCAATAGTTTTTTTGGGTTCAAATCTCTTTACAACTAACTTGAATTTAAATATTTTCTTACCACCACCCTCTTTTAATCTATAAACCCATTTGTTTGGTAAAAGTTTTTGACATGCTACTAATTTGCTTAATTCCCAAGTTTGATTTTGGAGCAAGGAGTCCATTTCTTCTTTCATTCTGCGCTTCTACTGAACCTAGGTATCTAGCCGCATAGTGCTTCATCATAACATTCAGGTTTAACATCATTTATTAATAAAATAAAATATAGAGAGGGAGAATATGGTTTAGGAGGTATCCTTCTTGAAGAATGTCTAACATTCAATAGAGTTTGTGGTATTTGTTGTTGTTGAGCATGAGGAACCATTGAAAGATCATCTTTTGGAGTATCATTCTGCACTACATAATCATTTTCTTTCTTCTCATACTACTGCAACTGATCTTTGTACATCATTTTTTCATTGAATATTATATCTCTACTATTGGCAATTTGGCTAGGGTAGATAGTATGGAGTTGTCATTTATGGCAACATATACTTAGTATGAAGTGAGATAAAGTTTTCGCATTAAGACTTAGAATATTGTCCAAGTATTATGTAGTTTATCTGGCAACACAGTTAGAGTTTTGCTCGGCGCAGTTCATAGAGACATTATTGACACATGCGTAGTTACTTGGTGATAGTATAGTATATCTGGATACCATACTTAAGAGAGTGAGGGAGTACAAACAAAGTTATAGTTTTTCTAGTTGCAATACTGAGCCGACAGAACAAGACGGAGATAAGGAATCAACTACTTAATGTTAAGGAATTATTTTGTTACCAAAATAATTACTTGACTAATTAGGGACATCCTAGATGTTAACCCTAATTGGGCGAAGTATAATTTTGTATTTTGTAATACATGTGGAAGCATGAAGGCCGACAATGTAGAATATTATGAAATATTATGGTATAAAGGACAATTTTGAAAAGGTGAAGTCGTGTGATTGTAATGTAATATCATTGTGATATCTATGCTATTGTTTTGTGATGCAAATTTTGTGATCAAAGCAGTAAGAGGTAGTATATGCGAAGTTGTTACAACAAGTTACAAAGATCATATCAGATATTGAAGATATCAACAATTGTAAAGAGGTTTTTGTATCTATACTTTTGTATACTAATTATCATTGTATATTGCATGTTTGGGCACTGAGCTCATCTTGCATGCTCTCTATAATTCTAATAACAACTCCTAATAGGGTTGAGGTTTGTAATACCCCGCCAGGGAACCCAAAAGAAGTTAACCTAAAGTTTTACCAAGTTTGACAAACATTTTTTTTTTTAAAGATAAAGATACAACAACAATTATAGAATAGCGGAAGCAATTAACATACACTCATACGTCAACAACACATAAACAGGTTACAACTCTTAAGGGTCCCATGACGATGAATCACATTTAATTTTAATTAATACTAAATCTAATATATAATAAATCCACATCAAATTATAATATACAAGTATGAATCCATTTAAATAATATACAGTCATCTCGAATGCCACTTGGCAATAATCATAATGCACCATCATTCACTGCACAGGTCACAGGGTATGAAGGGCTGAAAGAATATACAACATAAAAATAGGTTACAACAACATCTCATAAGATTCATGAAATCAAATACAATACAAAAGGTATAACCATCCATCATAGTACACAAGAATAGAATGAAAGGAATATAAAATAGGGAACTCCAACCATAGCATCAAACTGTTGAATCTCAATGGTATAAGAAAAAACACTACCACTCGACCTCGTGAAACCCAAAAAAGTCCACTCCCACCTCACTGAGGAGATAGTCTCAAGTCCCAAACATGATAACAAACTCAAAAGTCAAAGCCAATCTCTAGGTTCAAGGAATCACCTAAAAGCAAACTATCTCAAAGGGTACCAAAACACAAGTATCAATTAATTCCAGAGGCAACACAGACATGTAGGAATTCTACTATGTAAGTGGACAAGTGTCAATGCATGAGCCAACTCTAAGGTTACCCTGGTAGCCCCTTTGGACTTCGGCCCCTAGTGTCTCTATGCGGCATGAATATCCTTTCGTACAGACAAAGCATACTAACAAGTCAACTCTAAGGTTACCATGGCAATCTCTCAGGACTCCAACCCCCTAGTGACTTTTTGTGGTACCAATATCTTATTAATTCATTTTAAAACCCATTTAATGACATGTTTTCACTTATTAAAACAACCTACAATGGGTTACCTAGGCAACCTCTTTAGGGCTCCGCCCTCCATTGCAAGCCACTTCCCAACATGCCATCCATATAACCTACCCTAAGCTCAGCAAAAGCAAAAGTTCACAAAAGACCACATACCATACATCGGTTCTTAAACAAGCAACTGACAAGTACTTAAAAACATTGATCATAATCACAGATTCCACCAATACGATCATCCTAATAGGACTGATCCCAAAATCAAGTATACATAAACCAATCCACGTCATAACATGACATTACCAAGAAAAAAACATATAACCACCTCAGTCCTATACAAGTGATTGGAAAACAATCCAAATACAACTAATCGAAGACTCAAAGGTTATATTGGATAGGTCACACCATTCACCTTAGTTCACACAAGAACACTGGAAAGCAATAACAATCAATAGATCAAAACACCTCATAGAGCATACAAGACACATTACTATGGTTGAGTATAAAAGATCATGATCAAAACATCATCATGACATCACAAAATAGAACTCTCGAGCCTTTGGTAAACATTCTGATTTGGTCAAAGTATGAAGTCAAACCCCAAAGACTCAACAGTAAAATCACACATCACATAAAGTACATACAAGATAACTTTCATAACTCATTCTGTTTTGAAAACACATAAGTTCAATGTTCACTATAGGTTTTCAAGTTTGCATTTTCGTTATTAAAACACAAAGACTCAATCAAGGTTTCAGTTTTCTTTTTCATTTTCAAACACAAAGATTCAACAACAACTAGTATTTCGGTTTTCTTTTCCAAGTATGACTATTTATAGAGTTTTCAATTTCAATCAGGATTCACGTTTCCATTTCTCTAGTTGCAGATTTACTATGGTTTCAACTTTCACTAGCATCCCAGACGATTCAACAATTCATATACAATTGTTTAAACATAGTTCATAGTTCAATTCATTATCAAAACATAATACTTTAGGTTTTCATTTCTAAGATTTTGACTTTATAAAGTTTATAAATTTTCCTTATAATAGAACCCATTTCTACTTTTAAATTCGATTATCCAATTACCACTAATTCACAATATCACGTCTTTGCTAGGATTATAAAACAAACTAAATAATAGAAATGATTTTTTAAAATTAATTTCATTTTAACGTTCTTTTAACAAATTAATTAATTAATAATTAAATTAATTAAATTAATTAAATTAATTGTTAATAACATAACCCTTTTTATAAATTACGTAGTAAATCGTAACAAGAAACTATTAATAAAAAATATTATATTACTAATCAAATTTTAATTAAAATTAATTAAAAATTAAATAACTTTAAAAAAAAAAATTAAAATTATATAATTAAAAAAAACATTTTTATAAATTAAAATGGCATTTTAAGGCCCGTCGACTAACCCTTTAAGGGGACTACTACCGCAGCGGTTTGCGGCCGCAACAACAATACAAAGCACTACTGCTGCTACCACAAGACTTACTGCGTGCAGCCGCAACTAGTACCGCCACCGGGAGGGTATGGGGAGAAGGGGGGGGGGAGGGGGGGTGGTGGTCCACGTCCACCAAACAATTTAATAATAATAATTTTTTAATATTATTTTGTTTTATAAAAAAACAAAACAACACAACATCCCCCTAGTTAAATTCGCTTTTAATAATGTAATTACATAGTAATTACAAATTATTATGCAATTGCATTATTTTATATATATATATATATATATATATATATATATTTTTTTTTTTTTTTTTGATAAATTTTCCAATAGGATTCTGGTAGAGAAATAATTTACATTCAATTTTCAAACCTTATCACGGATCAACATGATAAAATTTACACAGTGATGGTTTTCTAACCTCAATTTTATTTACAGAGATTTCTAAAAATGAAGAATAATTAAATTCATAAACAAATTGAATTTTCTCTTATAACCCATATCTTGATTTTACCAATCACATAAGAAATCTCTAAACAGTTTCTAGACAAGGGCTTCAATTTTAAATTAACAACAATGAATCCAAAAGAATGAAATTCATTCAGAGTCATCTTTGAAAATGAAGAACAATAAATATGCAAACATAGGTTTCAACCTATAAGAATTCTGAAAACAGAAACACAATAGACACTGAAAAGACAAAAATTTGAAGAACAAAAAACCACCAGATCTTACCTAGATCTGATGCTAAAACGACGGACACACAACAATTCCTTTTTTTTAGAAAATCTTCCTCTCTGAAATTGCTCCTCCAAAACCCGTGTCATTGCATTATGAGCTCTAGATCTTAGATAAAGAGTTCTCTCCTAAATTTGGGGCTCTGATTGTGTAATCACGCGCTGATCAAAATCTTTTAATTATCTTATTATCTTTTACATCTTCATGTACACCTTTAGAAATTAATTGTTTTCTCTTTAATTAATATTCGAGACGTTTTTAATATAATATTTATTAACTTAAGTAATAATAATATAGCATTTATTTTAAGAATGAACTCCTAAACATATTATTATTAAATTAAATAAATATTATCACGCCCAAAATTAGACTATAACTTTATCTTTAAATTGAATTCTTTTATTTAATTAATTCATGAGGCATTTTTTAATAATATATTTATTAACTTAATTAATAACATTATTTAGAGTTTATTATTAAAATTACACTCCTAAATAATTATGATTAAATTAAGTAAATATAAATACGTCAAAAACAGAAATTTAATAAAATCTTTCTCAATTAATTAAAATATCAAGTTTCTTTATTAAATTTTCATTAAATTAAATCATTAAATCATCTTTTAATTTGATTTAATTATAACAGAAAATCATCACAGACCCACAAAACCAAATACAATAACTCATCATACAGAACATAAAACAAAATCAAACTCAAGGGTTATAATCACAAATTTACGTCACTTGATGAATTTGGAAGGTAGACAACTCTAATACTTGCCCTACTTTTTAGGACAATTGGCTTAGGGTTTAGGATTCAGACTCAAGAATTATCTCTCCCCTTACACCATTGAAATACTGTGATAGGGTATGCTCATCCTAGAAATTCAGGGAAGTTGATACCTGGTACCTACAATCTGCATAAAATCCACACATGTACAAACACATATATTCTAAACTAAACAAGCAATGGAAAGAAGTGGTACATCGTGTAGATACCGATTGGCAGGTGACTACGACTCCCTTCCTTAACCACATTAGAAATGTCATACATAAAGACAACATACACATACACCATAAACATGCAAGTATGGGGTAAGTAACAATAGAAACTACATATAAATCATTCATCTAACTAACATCATGAAATAATTGAAATAACTAAATAACTCGTCACATATAAATCACTGAGTATAAAACACATCTCATCAAATCCGTTAACCAAGTACCGATAATCATAAAACCCAATCATAAAATTGGCCTAAAAGAACTGTCAATACAACAAGAAAAGTCAACTAGGGGTCGACATTACAAGGCTTTTAACAAGGCCTATTGCTCTAACAAGGACCAATACACTATACAGATGTAACATGCTCCTAACAGGGTCAATATCTTTCACAAGATACTTTTGATTAGCGGATCATTTTGTGGGTACCATCCCCATTGGGGTTTTCCCTTGGCTAGGGTTTTCCTAGTTAACAAAATATGGTGTTGTGTTGCATTGCTTTATGGTTGTGTATACTGTTTAGCTTAATCAATTTATTCATTTATGCAAGTTATAAGAGTGTTAATGATATCCATAGTTGGACAAAAGCTTGTGAAATATTGATTCACCCCACCCTCTTAGTATTTTCTATTTCTAACAATTGGTATCATATCACAGTTACTCAGAGAAAGCCTAACAATTTGAGTAAGATCTCTATGGATATGGATCAACTACAGAAGAACCTAGAAGTAGCTCTTGAGAAACTTGATTTACTTACAAAAGAGAGAGATACTATGAAGGATATGTATGAAGATGCAAATGATTACATTGAGAAGTTGAAAGACAAGATCGAATATATCAGATCCAAGAAAGAAACTAAAGATTAGAACAAGGATTGCAATGAAGTTTCAAGGCTTAAGAAATAAAATGAGATTCTGAAGTATGAGCTAGAGATTACAAATATGAAGTTAAGCCTAAAGAATGATGAGAAAGAAACTGAATTAGATATGAGATTAGAGAATGCAGATTTGAAATCAAAACTTGTGAAGTTAACATTTGAACTTGAATCATCAAAGTTACAATATGCAAAACTTGAGAAGTATAATAAGATTGTGAAAGGAGAACTTATACAGTCTAAGCAACATCTTGAGAATTTATATTCAAGTAGTGAAAATCTTGATGAGAAAATATATATGCAAAGACATTCCTATGATAACATTGGTCTTGGATACTTTGGAGGATAATCATCTAAGAAATTTGAAGTTAATAAGGAACTAGATCTTGTGATCCAACATCCTAAACTACAACAAGAAGATCAGAACAAGGAGGGATCAAGACAATATGAAAATGCACCTAAACAAGCTGAACCACCTAAAAAAGTAAGAAGGAAATTTATTGGACAGTGTTATGCATGCAATGCAGTTGGTCATAGAGAGAAATATTGTACAAGTAAGTATACTAACCCTATTTCTGGTTATTGTTATAATTGTTATGGTTTGGACATAAAACTAGTGAATGTAGGAAACCTAGATTTAATAATAATATTGGTAGAATGTTTAGAGGTACTAACCCTATAGATAATAGACCTATTGGAGGAACCAATGTTGTAAGAAATGATATCATGTTTTATAAGTGCAACAACTTTGGACATATTGCTAGAGATTGTAGATTACAGATCAATCAATCAGGACCTAGATATGAGAACAATGTGATAGTATGTCAGATTTGCAACAACTTAGGATATACAACAAGATTTTCTAGGATGAACAATGTAAGAATGCCAAACAACATGAGATACCCAAACTATAGAAGAAATGTGAACAATGTTAGAAGGAATGAGAGAAGCAACAACAGTTAGAAAGAAAATGTGAAAGAGTATGCAAAGTATCTTAATGAGACATTTGTTAGAGCTAAGGATCCAACAAATTCACATGTTAGAAAATCAGTCAAGTGAAACACCTGAGAATATGATGAAGTCAGTAATTATTGCTAACCAATCTGTATCTATTTGAGAAACTTATTTCATATTTAACCAAATGAATTAGCATCAAAAAATTATTTGTACCCTTAGGCGAAGAGTTGAGACTTGCATAGTCAATATGAGGTTGAAGAGGATGTAAAGAAGCCATGGTCAAGAGTGCATGAGTTTTGGAGTTCATGTGTATGTGCACGAAGAGAAATAAGTAGTCTAGTTGACAAAAACAACTTTTTGATGCATGCATACTTGTGCAATTAATGCAAAAATTAATTGGAAGTGATTTAAGGATCAAAATAGGATTATTATGTATCATTTGATTGAGTAAAGAGTCAAGGATCAATTGAAGGATAATTTATGAGAGAAATGAAGTGGTTTGAAGTAAAGATAAAGGTTTTTACAACATGCCCTAATTCTGCAATTTTAATATATTTTGTGATATTTCCTTGTTGAATTGTGAAGTTAAATTGAGTAATTTGTCAGTTAAGATGGAAGGAGACACAATTCATAATTTAGAAAATACCCTATACCTAAGATGAAGATAAACACTATACGATCTTTGGTAGATGACCCTACAACTACATTTTCGCAAGCCCCATATAGAGTTCTATATTTATAGGACATTGGTAGTTTCACTAGGTGCAAACTTGAAATAGTAGGATGAGCCATTTCAAAGGAATTTGAAAAAGTTTACAAGCAGGTTATGAAATTCAAGGTTATGAACATTTATATTAGAATGAATTAGTAAAATATTTTGTTTACTATGAGTTTGACAAGGAAGGATGGGCCGAGATAATCCTAAGCATAATTCATGATGGAAAATCTTGAATGGGAGACAATGTGATTGAAATTTCAGCTAATATTATACATGAGGTTAAGTTTGAACAATGAAGGCTCCATCCCTTTAAAAAAGAAAAATGTTAAGAAAGTAGTGCATGAGAACACCAAGTCTAAGTATAATGGAAGAGGAATAGTCCTAAGTGAGATAAAACAAGATGATGTGAGATTTGATAGCAAAATCAAGACAAAAAAAAATGTTCTAGTTCTAGAGCTAACACCATGGAAGCATGAATTGTTCATGCAAGACACCTAATGTGTATTGAGAAAACCAAGGTAAATTTTTGTGAAACACTGAGAGCGCAGTTGATAGAAAACTTGAAGAGAATCAAGAAAGTGAAAAATGGCCAATTCAGATTTAAGACTTCGATCACTTACATGTTTTTCTACCCATTGAGAGAATTCTCTTTCATGCCAATTTCTAAGATAAATAACAACAAGTGCACAATGCAGAAAATATTTTTTTTTGTATAAAATGCATCTAATTGACAAGATTGAAGCAGTGCAGAGTTAATCATCAAAACATTTCAAACTGAGATGAAACTAAGGCTAAGAATACCACCATCAGTTGTGAGCAAGCATAAGGAATATTTTTGTTTCATGGTTGACACAGATTTCACTTATGTTGAGGTAGTTGGGCCTAGGATGTTGTATGTAGGCCCTCTTGGGTATGAGGTGAAAGAGGAGAAAGTTGAAGGATATGTTAAGGCTATTCTTAAGTCAGAAAGGGATAAAGAATTTGAAAAATTTGGGAAATTTGAAAAGAACATGCAACTAAATTTTCAAGCTAATCTTGAGAAGTCTGTTAAGAGAAAGCTTGACAACACACTAAAGAAGGTTATGGAGGCAACACAGATGACTTTGGAAGAGCTTTCAGTAGTAAAAATAATAATATTTCTACTATGAAATAGATTGGACAAGAAAGTATTATGTACGTGCCATCACTGGCAGCATTGAAACCTTTACCATCAACACCACCATTAGTAGAGGGAGTTCTAGTTGCTGAGCCATTGAAAAAATCATCATCCACACCATATGCAATAGTAGCACACATGCAACCACAAGCTATTCCACTTGTTTGATTAAAAGAAGAAGAAGAAGAAGAGGTATGCATAGTTGAGGTAAAAAGAAAGCCTGCAAGGTTAGTAGAGGTAAAACAAGAACCAATAGAAGCAAAGAAAAGGCATCTAGGTCTAGTAAATGGTAGAAAGTATCAATTTTCTATGAAGGGAAGAAGAAAATGAGAGCTTAGGTTGTTACCCTTGAGGTCACAAGACAAGAAGAAGAGCAAGAAAATGACAAAATAGAGTTAGTAAGAAAAGGGAGAAAACAATGGAAGCCTAAAGTTGAAAATTTGAATTGCGCAGTTACTGATGATGATAATTTTGTATAGTTGAACAAATGTTATGATTTTTATAGTAACATGGATACAATTCAGTTGGAAAACATAGTCATTACACTTAATCTTGTCTAATAAGAAATTTAAAGATATTGAAAAATAGATAGCCAACGATCTGTATGATAGGTTAGTAAATAGAAAAATAAGAGTTGTTGAGGAGGACAAGGCAATTAGAGAGAGGTTGATTAGAAAGCTTTGCGAAGTTGAAAATAATGATCATTTGGAAAGAATAATGAGGATCACTGAGCCTTTGTTACGCACCAAGACAAGAGCCATTCTTATAATGGGAGGCAATTATGAAGAAATGAATAAAGAAATTGAGCAAGCAATAGTTAAGGTAATGACAGAGGTTGAGAACATTGAAGTATAGGAGACTTCTAAAGAAAAAATAATGTCTTCATCAGAACCAAACAAAGAAGAAGCAAACACAGTGTTAGGGGGAGTAGTCCCTAATCTTGTTCTAGTAGTAATACCACCAGTATCATCAACCATAGTAGACAAAAGATGAAGCAGATAGAGGATTGCCGAGTAATAACAACCCCTCATATCACAGTTGGTACATATACAATGAATGTAGATAATAAAAGTATTACTGTTGACACAACTGAAGACCCATTCAAAGATTATGACCTTAGTGTTGATAATTTGATAGGGTATACCAACTCTGATAAGGAAAATAAAGATGAGGTAGAAGAGAAAGAGAAAGAAAATAAGAAGGTAGGAGAGGAATAAAAGTAGAAATTATGAGGATTTGACTACACTAGAAAATGATCTTAAGAAAGTTGACAAGGGAGTGCAACAAAGCTGGAAAGTCAGTACACAAGAATCATCTCACTTTTTATTGCAATTAAAGAATACATAGACATAGATAGATGTAATATTTGTTAGATTAATAAAGTATTTTCTTATTAATTAAATCAGATTGATATAATTATTAAGTCACTTATTATCTCTAGTTTACTTAAGCTAAACTTTAGGCATATAATAATTAATTCTTTTATTAATTATTATCATGCAACCTAGGTTAGTTACCTATTAAGTTTTTGATTTGCTTTTATAAAGATTGATCTTTTTGTAATATTCATTCACTTTTGATAATATGAATTTCTCTTTTTTCTCATAAAAAATATCCCACCTGTGGATCTAGGAATTCTAGCCTCCATAGCTTTTGCTTCTTTCTTTCTGTGACAAGTGTTTGCATGCAGGTGATTCTTGAGAGCTGTGGGGTTGATCTTTCATCAACTTCAACGATCTTGAGTCAACAAGAAGATGAACCAACAACATTAGTGGATGACAATCAATTTCTTACCCTTGTTGGAGATACAATAAGAGACAAAAAGTTTTTCTAAGTCACCAATAGAGACTTTGATGATAAGTTTAATGAGTTCTTCACTAGTTGAATCAACAGAAGACCTTGAGATAGAGATTCTCAACAAGTTATCAACATTGGTGAAAAAATAATAATTGAGAAGAGAAAAAGAAATAAGGAAACTCAAGAAATTATTGAGAAGATGGCCAAGAAAATGAAGAACCTGATAAGTATTTAGATAATTGAGAATAATTTGCAGAAAAAGGCCATAAAGTCTTGGAGAATTTGATAATAAATTTTAGACTATGGTAGAGGTAGCCACAGTTAAGGCTCAAGAAACACATGATGCAAACCTATTTAGCAAGGTATGCCAAAATGTGAAAACTGACTTAGCTAATTTAGATATTTGCATTAAAGAGTTGAGTAGATGTATAGATGAAGGCAAGGAACTCTATGAGAAATGTGTGTTGGCACATGAACATATGAGTACCTTCACATCTCATATCAAGGGTAAAGAGGATGAGTTAAATAATGTAACTAGTGAGATAAGGAATGCAAATGATCAAGTGATTCACTTGGAGAAAAAGATAAGTGAAATTTATGATGAAAGAATGATACTAGAAATCAATAGAGAGCATTTATTGTAGAGGTTCTCTTTGTTAAGAGAATACTTATCATTGAAGATTGATACAATTCAGAGGCAGCTAGAGGATTGCCTAAAAGATAAGACATCCTATGAGCAATTTAGTTACACAAATTTTCAATCCACTGAGTTAGAAACTTATGGGTTATGTGTGCTATTAACAATTTTAGATTTAGTAAAGGAAACATGGAATGAAGGCTTAACTAGTTTGAAACACAACTTTGATGACTGCATTGCATTGTTGCAAAATCCATCAACATGAAGACAAGGAAGGTAGTAGTAATTTTTTTCTTTGTATATAGGTTTTTGACTCACCTTTGTCATTGATGTCAAAGTGGGAGTAAAGTAAGGAAAATTGTATGTATATGTAAGGGGAGTGTAGTCTATAATAGAGTATAGTCAGAGGGGGAGTAATAAGTAATTAGGAGATATAAGGATGTAAGATGGTATAAATATAAAATGATCCACATTTTGAAATTTTGTAATGACCATGTGAAGAAATTCACAATTTTTGAGATTTAGCCAATTTTCCCATATGTTGCCATCAATGCCAAAGGGGGAGATTTTTGGAAATTTTGCTAGGGTAGATAGTACAAAATTTTCATTTATGACAATATATACTCAGTATGAAGTTAGAAAAGTATGAAGATAAAGTTTTGGCAGTAAGACTTAAAAAATTGTCTAAATATTATGGAGTTTATCTAGCAGCATAGTTAGAGTTTTGCTTGGCGCATTTTAAAGAGACATTATTGAGACATGCACAGTTACCTAGTGATTGTACAATATGTTAGGATACCATACCTAAGACCGTGAGGTAGTAGGGAAAAATTTATGATGGTTTTTCTAGTTGCAGTACTGAGCCAACAGAACAAGACATAGATAAGGAATCAAGTATTTTATGTTAAGGAATTATTTTGTTTACCAAAATAATTACTTGACTAATTAGGCACAAAATCCTATATGTTAACCCTAAGTGGGTGAAGTATAATTTTGTATTTTTTAATACATGTGGAAGCATGAAGATCGAAAATGCAGAATATTATGAAATATTATGATATAAAGGACAATTTTTGGAAATGTGAAGTCATGTGAATGTGATGTAATATGATTGCGATATCTATGCTATTGTTTTGTAATGATTTTTTTTTTGATCAGAGCAGTAAGAGGAAGTATATGTGAAGTTTTTTACAATTAAGATACAAAGATCATAACAGATATTGAAGATATCAACAGTTATCAAGAGGTTTTGCATCTATACCTTTCTATACTGAATATCATTGTATATTGCATGTTTGGGTGGTGGGCTCATCTTGCACACTATCTATAATTGTAATAAAAAATCCTAATAGGGTCAAGGGTTCTAACAAGGCCCAGTCCTCTAAAAATTACCGAGACATTATACAGATGTAGCAGACTCCTAATAGGGTCAATATTTTCACAAGATACTTTTGATTAGTCAATCATTTTCTGGATACCATCCCCACCAGATTTTCCCTTGGCCAGGGTTTCCATAGTTAAAATAATATGGTGTTATGTTTTACATTTCTTTATGGTTGTCTATACTATTTAGCTTAATCAATTTATTCATTTATGCAAGTTATAAGATTGTTAATTAGATCCATAGTCGAAGAAAAGTTTGTGAAATACTGATTCACCCCCCTCTTAGTATTTCCTATTTCTAAAATCTACTTTTTATAATTTTATTCAATTTTCAAAATCTTATAGCCTATAGCCAAATTCATCAATGCAATATCCAACAAATATACATTTATTCAATTTTTCTTCCAACATGATTCATTTTTTTGAATCTATATCTATAAATGCTTCACAATCAAATGTTTTGAGAAAGAAAACTCACATTCTTACCATCCATACTTCCTTTGGAATGATACAATGAAAATGAGTAGGGGAAAATTTAATAAAATAAACAACAATGTTTACAACCTCTTGTCACATGTTTGGACAATCTAACATGCAACCTCATACTCCTTGCACACTCTATTATTGTCGTATTGATGCATTCAAACACCCCATTTCCTAGTCATTGTAACTATCTCCTGCCCATGAATACCATCAAAGGAACAATAATCTTCAAAATATTTTTTGCAATATTCACTGTCATTGTTAGATCTAAGAAATTTTAGTCTTTTACTAGTGTCATTCTTCACCAAACTTTTCCATTTTTAAAAAGTTTCAAATACATTAGATTTCTACCCAAGGAAATGAATCTACACTTTCCTAATTGCATCATCAAGGAATGTAGCATAAAAAGTAAAACCATTAAGAGTAGATACCTATGGTGGTCTCCATAAATTTGCATGTACAAGCTCCAATTTCTCATCTTTCTTTTCCTTCACACCCTTTAGGAAAATCTCTTTTAATTTTTCATATATACAACTTTCAAAGAAATTTATATTGACACATTTTAGACCTGGTAAAATTTCCCCTGGATGAAGTAATTCCATATCTCACTCATGTGTCCAAGTTTGTTGGCCACAATGCTCTTTCAGAATCCATAATGACTATTTGATGTCCTGCTTATTGAACCACAACAACTAATCTTGAGCATTCATTTTTGTTTATAATAATTAAAGTAGAAGGAAGAATATGAATTTATAAAGATATAAGATTCCGACCTTCACATCTTTTTGCTACTTGTAGTGTCTACCCCTAGTCTACATTTTTCCTAGTCTACATTTTTCCTAGTTTACATTTCTGCTATTATTGCCAAACTCTTTTAGGCCAGTTTTACGTTTGATGATTAGTAGCATTATCTTGAGATTATTAGATATTGTTTCAAACTTAGTTGATAAATGATGAGATTATGTGGTACTCTATACTTCATGTGTGCATGATGATTATTACAATGCTATTAAATTATTGATAATGATTAGTTAGATGGATTATCCTATGTGTTTTCTTATGGATACTTACCCCATATTGCATGTGTATGGTGTGCGTGTTTGTTTTCTTTATGTATGGTGTTTATGATGTGGTTAAGGAAGGGAGTCGTAGTCACTTGCTAGTCGGAATCTACACGATGCACCACTTCCTGCCATTGCTTATTTAGCTTAGTATATATTGTGTATGTACATGTGTGGATTTTATGCATGTTGTAGGTACTGGGTATCGACTTCCTTGAATTGCCAGGATGAGTGTACCCTATCACATTATCTCGATAGTAAGAGAGAGGAGATAAATTCTTAAGTCCAAATCCTAAACCTTTGAGCCATTCGTCTTAATTGACAATTAGGACAAGTATTTGAGTCGTGTACCTTTCGAATGTGTTGGATGACATTAATTCATGATTACAAACCCTTAGTTTGATTTTGTATGTGGTTTACTATTATGAGTTTTTGGTGAATTTTTTGTTAATTAAGTCTAATTAAAAAGATTTAATTAATGATTTAATTTAATGGAAAATTATATGTTATGTTAATATTTTATTTAATTAATTGAGAAATTAATTATATAAAAGAGTCAAATAAAAGAATTAAATTTGAGAATAAATCTATAAGTTTAAATTTGAACATGATAATATCTAGTTAATTTAATAATAATATATATATTTGAAGTGCATTTTAAAATAAATGTTAAATAATATTATTATTTAAATTAATAGATAGTTATCAAAATTATTGTTCAAAAATAAATTTAGAAGTGGGAAAAGAAATTAATTTATTAAAAGTTTTATGATTGCATAATACATGCATGAGACTAAATTAAATAAATCAAATTTAAAAGAGGTCAAGTAAAATTAAATAAAATAATTTAATGGATTATTGTATGTGCATGGAAAAGATAAAAGAAAGACAAATAAAAGTTAATAAAGAGTTAAAAAGGTGTGAGCAAAGTGTTCTCTGGGGTGAACGCACAATTAGTGTCCTGATTTTAGGGAGAGAACTCCTTTTTACAATTTGGGGGTTCATTTTTCAAACGGCTGGGAATTTTGGAGAAGAAGAAGGAAGTTTTCAAAGAAGGAGAAAGTTCTGAAAGGGGATTGTTCTCTAAAGATTTTTGGAGCGTAGCAAATTAGCATTAGTGTCCAGGTAGACGCTTGTGAAAATTTGCATATTTTAAATACATTCTTTTAATTCCTGTCTTCTTCGTGTTTGTTAGATGATTGTATGGATAATTTTGGCGAAGAAAAAAAAAAAAAAAAAACCACACACACACACACACACACACACACACACACACACACACACACACACACACACATATCATATTGCAGTTTCTGGATATTGAGAAATTATTCTGTACATGGAATGTTTTAATTGTTCAATATAAATTCTCTCTAGTAGATTTTAGATAGAGAAATTTATCGGGAAGGGTTTGAAATTTTAAGAAGCGTACATTGAATTTATCCATCAGATTAATTTTGGATTTTGAATTTAAATAAATAAATAAATAAATAAATAAATAAATAAATAAATAAATATATATATATAATGTGCTTACCTAAATTTGTTTTATTAAATTTTGGTTAGTTACAAAATTGTAGTAAAATAAATTGTTAGAGAAAAATAATAAAAAAATATTATTAAAGGTGAGGCGGATCATATCTGTTATCAAAAAGGAAATTAAAAAATAAAAATTTAAATGTAAAAAGGAGGGGGAGGGAATTACCTCGTACCCCCCTGTCGCTACTCTACAACTAGTACTCTACATCGCAGGTACTACGACGCAGAGGCCGCGACCTTCATAATAAAAAGCAGGCTTTAAACGTTTCAAAGTTTATTTTTTTAATTTAAAAAAAATGATTAAAGTTAATTTATTTATAATTTTTTAATATTATAATTTATTAATAGAATTTATTAACCAATTAAGTTTTTTAATAATTAATTAAATGATATTTTAGTTTAATTAAATTAAATTAGATTTGATTATTTAATAATAATAATTTTTTTTATAAGGTTAGAGAGGTATTTTAATTTATGGAAAATATTGAAAATTCGATGATAAATATTTTAATTGATTCTTAAAGAAAAATATAACTATCCTTAGAATATTTTAGGTAATTGACTTAAAATAAAATGGGATAATTATATATTTAAGATGATTAAAAGGAGTTAAACTATAGGGTAATCGAAGAATCTTTTTACTTAAAACATACATTGAAATGGAGATTGAAACCCTACATTTAACTCAATCATGTGTTTTCAAAATCAAAACAGAAGGTGAAACTTACACCTTGTTTCTATATGCTATCTGTGTTTGGGGTTGACTAGATTGTTGACCAGTTTTAGGATGTCTACCAAAGTGAACTGCCTCACAATAGGTGTTCCATAGTCATGCGCTAGGCCTGGCTTAGGAATAATCTATTCAAGCTAAGGACTACTTTTCCCCTACCATGAGGTGCATTTAGATTGTCAACCCAAGGACGTATACTTGAAATGGTCGGCACAGTATGTGCACTAGGTACCTTGATGAGTCATTATGCTTGTGCTGCAAGAAAGTAAAAATGCAAAGGAAGGAAACTACACTACTGCTATGGAAAGGAAAATACTAAATCTATGAATGTTGAAAACACAATGACAAGGTAACATAAATTCCATCTTGACTCATCCACTAGACTGTTCTTGCAGATGCTATAGCAACGTTCATGAAGTGTGATGCTACAGGAAGGAATTAACTAGCTATATCTTACTTAAAATACTGCTAATGCTAGTAAAATGAATCTATTATATCCTAATCTAATCCACCTTCCAAGTGGCCCCCCTTGGTTGGCTTCTCTAATCTACCAACGCAGGATAGAAGCTAAATAGAACTAATTCATTTCATTAATTAGTCATTACATGATTCAAAATTATAAAACACAACTGCAACAAACTATGAATTAGTGTTCTCTCTTACTCGATAAAACTTATCAACAACCAAAAACTTCACACACAAGAGTCGATCTCGACATATATAGGGAATCTACTCTTTATTACATAACAGAAAAGTAACTGTTCTAAGTTAAGTCTGTAGGAGAGAATATAGGAGAACAACTAAAAGTGGAAAGGAAGGATAACATAATTGAGGAGGGAGCAATGAAGTCTCAGCATCCGTTTGTTACAACGTAAATGCAGAGAAGGCAATGGCTCGTAAAAGCTCCTCCTTATTCGCTGCCATGTTTCTTGGAGTGGTTATAACTTCCTTTTCGTGGTTGTTCTTTGATGCTCGTTTCTCCTTGAATGCTGTCGGCAACCAACTTCTAGATTCTTCCACTCATCCTTTAATCCTTATCATCAGGTTAGTTATGATATAAGACATATTTGCAAATAAACATCCATCAAACTAAATTCAAGCATAAGAACACACATTTGGATATTTATATGAAATACTACATATTAGATATAATTTAGGCAAAAGATGACATAGTTTTCTACCCCATAAATCATCAAAGCTTTATCAAACATAGGCTTATAAGTGTTAAAACAAGGATAAACGGAGTATCACAAAGTATCTTAAACATAACAAAATAAAGGCATTTTTTTAGACTCATCATCTACCCCCTGCTAAACTAATGCTTGTCCTCAAGCATTACACTTCTTTGTCAAAGATCTGAGCTCCCCAACTTCTGTCTTTCCCTTTCTGCTGCTCTTGAAGGTGTAATAGAATCCTCTGGTCCTTTCTCATACTTCTCGCCTGTGGTCTTCCTGCAACTTATCAAGTTTGTCAGCATCAATATCATATAGGGTCCATAAAAGCATTGGAGGTCGCATGGTCAAAGGACACCATAGCTCTGGCCTTAGTTGCTTTCCCAGTTCTAAATATTTTGGAACTCTATATAGCGCTGCTTCCAAATTAATAGGACTGTGCGGCTCTGATTTCTTGAGAGAATCAGGTAACCGTGCCCATCTACTTCTTACTCCGGTAATAGCTCTCTAGAATGCAAAGTATGGAAAGTTTTCATATTCGGCATACACTTTGGCTCGAGCAGCAAATACCTTCTTTCTAACTTCTAGATTACTCTTCCCATAGGTTAATGTAAACCAGTCTCGAAGCATTTCTTCTAGTTGTTTACTTTTTGCCCTCAAGGGTAAAGGTTTTGTTCTCTCCTCATCTCTGTAATTAACCAATTGTCTGTCATAATTCGCCTCATTAGACATCGATGACACAAAAGCTTTCAAATGCACATCTCCTATATAGAGCAAAGGATTCCACTCAATTTTTGAAGGAATGAAAAAATTATGAATATACAACTCACACAATAGATTTTGTTGCCATGGTGGTAAGGTTTGATACAGCCCATAAAACTCTTGTGCGGTTTTGAATTCTACATTTACATTTCTGAGGGTTAACATCAACTAAAATAAAAGATATTGTTCTTCCAAACAAAAAGCATATACTCGAGGAGGTGGTTTGCAAGCAAGAGCTTGGTCGGCTAATTTAAGTGCATGTTCCATGCGCTATTTCTGTCTTTCTAGCTGTTCTTTCAATTCTTCAATCTCCTCATTTTGTGATGTTATGATCTTGCTCATTCTTTTCTTCTCCTCTTTCCATAGTGCCTCAGCAAATAAATGCTGTCCATATAATTGGAAAAGGAGTTTTTGCAAGGTGACGGCATTGTTATCCTCTTCATAATCCTTTTTCTTTCTCTGTTCCCACCATAGATGTTCTGCTAAACTATTGATCCATGTTGACTTATATGAGACTAAGGTAGTATTCTAATCATGACATTCAGGAACTACTTCATTCTCATGGCTTGAAACACCTGGTAAATCCATTATGGTTTCGTTAATTTCTTGCTCACATGCTGCAAGAGGATTACCAAAAGCTTCTGTCATCTCAGTGTGAAGGCGAGAATGGTCAAAAATTATCTGCAAAGGAGACTCTAGAGCAGGTACTTTAGACAATATAGGATCTTTAAAAATCTGCCCTCTCATTCTAGGGCTTCTCCGCAAAGGAGTCTCTTCTTGTACTACTGTCTTTTGCCTACTTTTCTGTTTGGGTATCACTACTGCAGGATTAGTTGCTGCAAGAACCTTCTTTGTTTTCTTCTGTTCCTTAATTGCAGGACTAGGTTTTTGTTGAGCAATGGTTTCTTCTGGTGACTTCCGTTTCCTTTTAGCTTTACTAGTAGTGGGTTTAGGGATGTCCTGTTTAGGTGGAGGCACATTCTTTTGAATGAAAGCAAATTTCGGTTCAATCCCTTGTGCATTTTCTGTTTCAGCTCCCTCAATATTTTGTTCTGCAGGCTCACTACTGGGAGCTACGTTTTCCTCACCCTGCCATCCACTAAGGTCAACTTGGGGTTGTAGGGTTTTAAATTTCACAAAGTCATCCCATGTCAAAGGGGATACATCCCTAAGATACCTTTCTATTAACAACTTAATCAAGGCATGGTGAGTGATAGAATTATCTTTCCCTTTTTGAGTCTCTTCCGCACTAATACAGAGCATAGTATACAAAAAAATTGGAAGATTCACAGCAATATTGTGCTTTTTACAACTAAGCAACTTAAAATGGTGTGCATGTAAGTGAGAAAATCTGCCTTCACAAGTAAAATACTTGATGACATGCATTGCTAGCTCAGGGTATGGAGGCGGCAAAGACAATCTCTTGCACCCCTGCTTTGTAATATCCAATTGAGGGTCATGTGGGGTAGTGAACTAGGCCCTTGCTGACCTAGCATCATGCGAGCTCGAAAAATGCTCTCCAACAGAAGGTAACCCTGTTACTTCTGTAATTCGTTCTTCTATTGCAATTACTGTCAAACCCCACACAGAAGCTTCACTTTCATCAAATGTCCTGGTAAATTTTACAGCTGCTTCTTCATCATATGCTGTTAAATTCAAACAATAATGTAACCATGAATCTTCTTACTGCTTCTATGTCAGAGAGCAACAAAATGTGCTCAACCGGCTCTCTTCTCTGTAAACCTCCTCCCATTTCTTGATACTTCTTCTGCTACTCCATTTCTCTCTCCCTTTCTCAATGCAAACTTCAAGACTCTGTGTTATTTCTCAGATGCTTCATCGATTCTTTTTGGGAACATTAATTGCCATTACCAATTGTTATGTGCCATAATTAAACTTTAGGTAAAAGTAAATCATGAATTTGCATGGAAATCATCCGAAAACATGGTTCAAATGCCAAAATTTTAAAAATGGGTCACATCATGGCTTAGCACAAAAAATTAAAAAAAATTCATTTAGAAAGTGGGAGTACAACACTTGACATGGCATACTTATGGCAAAATGTTCTCATTAATAAAGGGTAATGCCAAGATTTTAGAAAATCATCACAGTTAATCATGCATGTCATTGGATAGTATGACACTCCCCTGCCCCCTGCTAATTTTATGACAAGTGTCCTCACTTGTCATACTAGTATGGTTGAGGGACTGGAATACACCGTAATTATAGAGACTATGTAGTATTATATATAATTAACAAAATCTGCAAATTTATAAATGTATAATAGTTTGAAAACATTTATACCTGCCAAGTGGATTGTCACATGCTCCAAAAAAAAATGTGGCGAAAAATAATGTAAATGGCAGTATCCATCAGCATGTGCAGATTTGATTGAAAACACAAAAATTTAATTATGTAGAAAGTGAGTGGATGGAAGATTAAGAAATGGAGTGGGGTGGGTGGATGGAATATTAATATATGAATGGAAAGAAATATCATTAAAAGAAAATGGAATTTATGTGAACATAAAGTTATTATTATGGACATGCAAATTAGAATTAATGTTGAAGAGGAGCAAGCGGAAGGTTTTCACCTTCTGCTGCAGGAAGAGATACTTGAGTTGTTGTTGGATCCGGTTGTTTGAATTGTTGCATGAATTCGGCTTTTGTTTGAGGCTGTTTGTAAAGTTTAAGTCAATGACCATTGATCAGCATTTTGAAAGGCACATCACCAATTGTGGTTAGTTGAACTGTTCCATTATCAAAGACATGGATGATTTGATATGGTCCTAACCATCACGTCTGTAGCTTCCCTGTCATATCCTTAAAGCGAAAATCATACAATAATGCCCAATCATTAGCTTTGAACTATTTGTTGAGGATATGAGAATCATGCCAGTGTTTTCTCTATTTTTGCACTAGTTCAGTGTGTTCTAAAATGGTCTTGCGCATTTCATCCAAAGAATTAAGATGCAAGAGGCATTCTCTTTGTGCTGCAGAAAGATCAATATCTAAGGTCAAGGATGTTCTTGAAGTCTTGTGTTTAAATTCAATTGGAAGCATTGCCACTTTCCCATACAAAAGCTCAAATGGTGTGAATCCGGTAGTGGTTTTCTAAGTTGTTCTATAAGCCCAAACAGTTTCTTGTAACCGGCTGGTCCAATCCTGACGATGAAAATGGACTGCTTTAGTTAGAATATTTTCCAGCTCACTGTTGGTAACTTCTACTTGTCCATTGGCTTGTGGATGATAAGGACTGGATCTGCGATGCCTAATGTTATACTGTTTCATCAACTCTGAAATCAAGTTGGAAGTAAACTGTGTTCCTTGATCAGTAACCAATTCTTTAGGAACTCCATAGCATGTAAACATCTCTTCATACAGGAATTTGACAACTTTTTCATCACGAGCATGCTTCATAGCCTTAACCTCAACCCATTTGGTTAGGTAGTCAGTACAAACTAGAATATAAGACTTCCCATTAGATGGAGGATCAATAGGACTGATGAAGTCCATTCCCCATTTGTCAAATGGTGTTAACACCACTTGAGGATTCAGAGGCATTTCATCTATTTTGGTTGGGCGACCCATTCTTTGGCATTGATCACACTTCCTTGTATAATTGATTGCATCGTTATGAAGGGTAGGCCAATAGTAACTAGTGGCTAAGATTTTGAAAGCTGTTCTTTTGGCTGCAAAATGTCCTCCGCAGGGCTCATTATGACATGCATGCAAAATATCATATGTCTCATCTTCTCTTACACATCTGCGCATAACTTGATCAGGTCCAGTATAGAACAAAAAATTGTCTATCCATGAGAAATAGAAGCTTTTCTGTATAAGCAACTTTCTCTCCTTATAGGAAAAATGTGCTGGTGTCTTATTAGCTACAATGTAGTTAGCAATATCTGCATACCATGGAACTTTAACAGCAATATGAAACAAATGTTCATCTGGAAATGCATCATCTACCAGAGTAGTATCAATATCATGATGATTGATTCTTGACAAATAATTAGCTACGACATTTGTTTTTCCAGGCTTATCCACTATGGTTATGTCAAATTCTTGTAGCAATAGTAACCATCTTGCTAACCTACCAGTTATAGAAGGTTTTTTCATGAGATATTTGATTGCTGCATGATCAGTATGAACATAGATAGGATAACCTATGATGTAATGCCAAAATTTATTTAGAGCATAGACTACCGCTAAGAATTCTTTTTCAGTCACTGTGTAATTCAGTTCTAGGCCATGAAGACTCTTACTGATATAATAAATGGCATTCTCAAGATTTGAGTGTTCTGTGCTAAAACTGCACCTATGGCATAATCAGAAGCATCTATATATATGTGAAAAGGTAGGTTCCAATTAGGGCCTTGTAAAATTGGGGCTGTGGTCAAAAGTTGCTTAAGCTGTGGGAAAGCTTTATCACACTTAGGTGTCCAATTGAATTCAGCTTCTTTGGTGAGCAACTTGTACAAGGGACTGGCTATTTTACTGAAGTCTTTTATAAAATGCTTGTAATATCCAGCATGTCCCAGAAAAGATCTGATATCTTTTAATTTAGTGGGTATGGGTAATGTTTGAATTACCTCAATTTTAGCTGGGTCTACTTGTATACCTGTAGTAAATATGAAATGACCGAGTACCACACCCTCTTGCATGAGCATGAAACACTTTTCTCTATTTAGTGCCAAATTATGTTCTTGACATCTTACCAAAACTTTTTCAAGATTTATCATTGCTTCTTCAAAAGTAACTCCAAATGTTGTAAAGTCATCCATATAGATTTCCATACAATCATGTGATATATCAGTAAAAATACTAATTACAGCTCGTTGAAATGTTGTAGGAGCATTACAAAGACCAAATGGTAAAACAAAGTATGCAAAAGTACCCCATGGATAGGTAAATGTAGTTTTGTCTTGGTCTTCAGGAGCAATACTGATTTGATTATAGCCACTGTATCCATCTAAAAAGGAGAAGTACTTCTTTCCAGCTAGTGTATCCAAAACTTGATCTATGAAGGGTAAAGAAAAATGATCCTTTTTACCTTATTCAAATCCCTATAATCTACACAAATTCTCCACTTTCCTCCTTTCTTAGATACTATAACCAGCGGTGATACCCATTTACTATCAGATATAGGATAGATAAAGCCAGCATCAAGTAGTTTCTGCAATTCTGTTTTGATTATTTCTCTGAGGCTTGGATTTATCCTCCTTTGAGGTTGACGAAGTGGTAGACAACCTTCATTAATGTATATCCTATGGGTACATAGTGTAGGGCTTAATCCTTTCATATCACCATAATCCCAAGCAAAAGTCTTCTCATGCTTCTGAAGCAATTTTTTAAATTGTTCCATCTATACAGATGTCAATTTGGGGTTAACATGTAGTTTATAGCCTTTACTCAGTTCAACAGGAATAGTGGATTCTACCATAGCAATTTCAGAGATTGGGCTTCCTTCTAATTCACAGGGAAGTAGTGAACAAAGATTTTCAGGTTCCTTAAGTAAAGTACAACTTGTATCACACTCCTCATATGTAATCAATTCTAATACAGAGCTTTTAGACACATCTTTTCCTACCACACAAGTGTTGGTAAGGATGCTCTGGATTACTGAATCTTCTTCTTGCAACTTTAGAAAAGATTGCCTATGTAACATCATAAGTTGTACCATGGAATTTATCTCTTCTTCTTCATCTCCTAAATCTGGTAATGGTTGTGCAGGAGGATATAAATCAAATTGCTTGGTTGCTTGGCCATTTGATATGGTCATATTCCCTGATTTGCAATTTATATTTGCATCAGCTGTGGCCAACCATGGTCTACCTAGAATGACAGGATAGCCAGATAGGTTTACTTTAGGGGACAAAATCATGAAGTCCACAGGATATTCTAGGGAATCTAAGGTCACAACAATATTTTCTATCATTCCATCAGGAATGACAGTGGAACTATCTGCAAGCTGCATAATAGTTGGTGTGGGCCTTAATCCTTCTATTTGTAACTTCTTCATGGTTTCTTTAGTCATCAAATTTATAGTAGCTCCCAAATCTACTAAGGAATTTTTAACAAATTGACCATTTATGCTGACACTTACTAGTGGACTCCCTAGGTCAAAATATTTTGGTGAAATCACTCTTCCTAACATGATATCAACTAAGTGTCCAACAACATGAACTGTGGTAGGATCCTTCTTCTTCCTTCCAGGTTTCTTTAGACAAGCTTCCCTTATAGCTTTTCCATAAGCAGGAATGTCCTTAATAGCTTGAAACAAAGGTATTTGGACATGCATATTCTTCAACTGATTAACAATGTCAAAGGGTTGTTCCTTGCTTTGTTCAGGTTCCTTTTGTATTAGTTGGTCTGGAAAAGGAGACTCTACTGCTGGTTGAACTGGTATTGGTATGGTAACATTAGTTGGGTCAATAGGTTCATCAACCAAAGGTTCTGATGCTGCAAGAGAATTTGATACTTTAGTTATAAGAGGTGGCTTTGGTGCTGGTAAGGTCATTCCATATCTCAAATGTATATCTGCAACATCTAGGGCATAAGCAGAGTACTTCTGGGTATCAACACTATACATGGGCTGCTATGGTTGACTATTTGGATTTGGCTGAGGCTATGCAGGTAGATATGTTTGCTTTTGAGGTCCACTATTTGTAGGTGGTGGCATTAAAGTAGGTTGTTGAGCAAGAGGGGGTAATTGTGGAGCACCAATATTTTGGTTAGGCCATTGTTAAGATCCCTTCCATTGGTTTGGAGATGGCCAATTCCATTGGTTTGGAGATTGCCAATTTCCTTGGGGTGGTTGCCATTGGTTCTGCTGGTTCTGGGGCCATTGGTTATTCTGCTGGTTAGGCCAAGGTTGTTGGGAATTTTGAGACCATTGAGACTGTTGTGGGTTATTTTGCCCAACATTATTCCAATTGGGTTGGTTTTGTGGAGGACCTTGGGTATTGCAGTTTTGCCATTGATTACCATATGGATTTGAATTTTGCAAGGGGTCTTGAGGCATACCTTGATGTTGAGCCCATGGTTGGCATTGAACAACAAAGAATACTTGCTCATCATCCCCATCTATCTTTACATATCTAGTTGGAAGATGCTGGTTCTCCATGCTTGCAACCAATTTACAGTGGCAATCCTTCTTTTGCTTTCGACAATGAGGACAATACTTAGCTAGTTGTAACTCAGCCTCTACTTTCTTCTTCTTTGCAGTCATTGTATCCAACTGTATAGCGACATCATTAATGATGTCTTGTTTGAAATCTAACAACAAATTGGATATTTCAAGTTTTGAAATGCCTTGACTAATTCCTTTTGTAACCGTAGAATGGGGTCCTTGACCTTTCTTCATGGTTGACCTTGAGTAGTTCTGACATATCTTTTTGAGGTCATCCCATTGAGCTTGGTATACATCTCCACTGGCCATCAGGTCTAATGCTTCCAAACAGTCTTCATTCACTCCTCTTAGAAAGACTAGTTTTTGGGAATCTTTAGACAATGTGTGCTAAGGATTCTTTTGTAGTGTATATAAAAATTGAGAAACATAGTCTTCTAATGTCTCTTCCTCCTTCTGTGATATCCTAAAGATATCATCTCCTCTTGTGCCAGATGCTTTGCAATATTCTTTATATTTTTCCAAAAACAAGGCTTGCATTTCATCCCAATTCGCAGTTGCATTGGCTCCTAAGCCCATGAACCATCGTAAAGCTGATTCTTTCAATGTGGCTAGAAATAATTTAAGCTTATGGGCATCAGTGTTGTAGTCAAAACTACAACAAAGGATGTCAAACTCAAAAAAGAAGGTATCAGGGTCTTCAGTTGCAAGGCCATAGAACTTCGAAAGAGCAGTGGAGGTATATTCTTGAGATTGGCATTGGTTATGAGACTTGGAAGTGGAAATGGAAAAGTGGGTTGTGCCATGACTGGTGGGACTGGATTATGAGGTTGCTGCTAAAAAGGAATGTTAGGCACTGGATGATTAACAACTGGTGGATTCGAGGTAGTGTTATCAGGAAGACTGGTCAATATTTTAGTGAAAGGTTGGAGACCAGATATATCTAGGGATTCAACTCTTGATGATGATACTATGGGGACAATAGGACTTGCGTCTTCAACTTCATTCAAATTAACAGATCCTTGTGGAAGAAATCTACCATATTCATCTCATCATCTTCCTCTTTGATGCATGCAACTAAAATTTTCACACTGGTAAAAAGAACTTAATCTAAAAACTATGACTCAAAAATGCTCCTAGCTTGACACCATCCCCAACAACAGTGCCAAAAATGAATCACCTCACAATAGGTGTTCCATAGTCATGCACTAGGCCTGGCTTAGGAATAATCTATTCAAGCTAAGGACTACTTTTTCCCTACCATGAGGTGCATTTAGATTGTCAACCCAAGGATGTATACTTGAAATGGTCAGCACAGTATGTGCACTAGGTACCTTGATGAGTCATTATGCTTGTGCTGCAGGAAAGTCAAAATGCAAAGGAAAGAAACTACACTACTACTGTGGAAAGGAAAATACTGAATCTATGAATGTTGAAAACATAATGATAAGATAACAGAGATTCTATCTTGACTCATCCACTAGACTATTCTCGCAGATGCTGTAGGAAGGTTCATGAAGTGTGATGCTACAGGAAGGAATTAACTAGCTATGTCTTACTTAAAATACTACTAATGCTAGTAAAATGAATCTATTCTATCCTAATCTAATCCACCTTCCAAGTGGGCCCCCTTGGTTGGCTTCTCTAATCTACCAACGCAGGATAGAAGCTAAAGAGAACTAATTTATTTCATTAATCAGTCATTACATGATTCAGAATTGTAAAACACAACTGCAACAAACTGTGAATCAGTGTTCTCTCTTACTCGATAAAACTTATCAACAACCAAAAAATTCACACACAGGAGTCGATCCTGACATATATAGGAAATCTACTCTTTATTACATAACAGAAAAGTAACTGTTCTAAGTTAAGTCTGCAGGAGAGAATATAGGAGAACAACTGAAAGTGAAAAGGAAGGATAACAGAATTGAGGAGGGAGCAATGAAGTCTCAGCATCTTCTTGTTACAATGTAAATGTAGAGAAGGCAATGGCTCGTAAAAGCTCCTCCTTATTCGCTGCCATGTTTCCTGGAGTGGTTATAACTTCCTTTTTGTGGTTGTTCCTTGATGCTCATTTCTCCTTGAATGCTGTCGGCAACCAACTTCTGGATTCTTCCGCTCATCCTTTAATCCTTATCATCAGGTTAGTTATGATATAAGACATATTTGTAAATAAACATCCATCAAACTAAATTCAAGCACAAGAACGCACATTTGGATATTTATATGAAATACTGCATATTAGATATAATTTAGGCAAAATATGACAGTTTTTCTACCCCATAAATCATCAAAGGTTTATCAAACATAGGCTTATAAGTGTTAAAAAAAGGATAAATGGAGTATCACAAAGTATCTTAAACATAACAAAATAAAAGCATTTTTTTAGACTCATCACAGAGGCTTGGGAGTTTCGTGAGTGTGGTAGCATGTTGACTTGATCTCAATCATTATTGCTCAACCATGTATGTGATGGTATGCTTATGATGAGTATGTTTGTTTTGTTGGCTACTATGTTTTAGTGTCTTTGTGAAATAGCGGGATGTATGCTATGAGATACCTGACTAACCATTCTGAGTATTGATCAGTATTGTGGGATTACTTTTCAGTAGCTCATTGAGAACCGATGGATATTGTGATTTATCTTGTTGCTTTCCAGTTGCTCGTAGAGAATTGATGTGATTACTATGATTATTTTTATGATGCTTCCCAGTCACTTGTATAGGACTGAGGTGATTTTTCTATGATTATGTGATTTGTGATTTCATGATCTTAGGGTAGGTTATCTTTATGCAGTGTTGGGAAGTGGCTTGCAATGGGGGCCGAGGACCCAAAGTGGTCCTAGGGGTAACCCATTGTAGGTTGTTTAATAAGTGACAACTTTACACTTAATACTAACTTAAACGAACCTAATAAGAGATAATTGTATGTTCTCACCCATGCCTCGAGTGCTAATACAGACTAGGATGGAAGTAGAGAGAATTCTTGGTTATGACCTTGCATTCCATAGTATGCCTTGTTAGTACGAGAGGATACTAGTGGCCACAGGGATCACTAGGGACCCAGGAGTTCTAAGGGATTGCTCAGGTAACTCCGAACGTGATTTTTGCAATGAAACTTTCCCACTTACATAGTAGATACCTACGTGTCTTTGTGGTGCCTCTGGGTTTAATGTCAATCTATTTTAGGAACCTTTGAATTAGCATACTTATAAGATTTTTAGGACTTAGAGAGTATCTGTGTTATGTGATTTGATATCCTATTTGGGACTTGAGACTCTCCTCAGTGTGGTGGGAGTGGACCATTTAGGTTCCACGCAGTTGGGTCGTAGTGCTTTTTACTCTTACCATTGAGATCTGTCCAAGACATCGTGGCTGGAGTATTCTTGTTGGAATATACCTTCATTCTATTCATGGGTCATTATGATAGATGGTTATATTATATGTTGGATGTTGTATCATTTTATGATGGATGTTATATCTTTTGATGTATGGATGTATTATGTATGGTGGATGGTTTCATTTATTTTATTGCACGTGTATCATGGATCCGAAGAGGATGATGTATATCTATCTTTACATATGCATATTCTTTTAAGCCTTTCATACCCTGTGACTTGTACAGTGAATGAATGAGCATTCCGAATTAATTTGCCTAGAGGCATTCATAACAAATGTATATTAAATGAACATTGGACTTTTCATTATTCTTTCATATGGATGTAGTAATTGATGGACTTAGTTTTAGATTAGATTTAAATGTGATTCAACGTCATGGGATCTTTAAGGAATGTAACTTGTTATGTATGTTATTGCTTCCACTATTATGTGTTGTTGTGAATGGCGTGTCTTTCATGTTAAAAAAAAAAAATTAAAAAAAAAGAAAAGCTATCAAACTTAGTGAAAGTTTAGGTTATTTCTTTTGGATCCCTTGGCGGGGCATTACACTACCACTAAGACACTTTTTGTAACTTCCCAATTTTTATCACTAAATGTAACATTACAACCTTCATCATCTTGTTTTCCAATAGATCTTAAATTTATGCTTACTAGGAATGTGCCCTCCCTCATGTAGTAGCCAATGATTCCCATTTTGTAACTTAATATTGACTATTTCCTTTCCAAACAAGGTTTGTTATCACATGAATAAACCAACCCAAATTTCCCTTGGATAGAATCAATGAAATAACTTTTATGGCAGGTAACATGAAATAAAGCCAATGGATCTAATACACAAAAAATATTAACATTATCAAGAGACATAATAGAAATATCCTCATCAAATTTATTATTTACCAAATTTGCTAATTACTACCATCCATTTTGTCTCTATTATTTTTCAGGCCAACAATATCATGTCAAATGACCCCACTCATCACATTACTGATAATCCCTCTTATCTGTAGATTGGAACCTACTGTCCTTCATTTTTTCTCATGAGTGTAATCATCCAATTTTGGTATATTAAACTATAAGTTCTCTTTTTGATTATTTTAATCTCTATGCTAGACCACATTATGCACCTAATCAAATTTGCATGATTATTTAACTAATAATTCTTAACTAAATAATTTATTTGATTATATCCTATAGTTTAACCACTTTATCATAAGGTTATTTTATTAAAAGGACATGCTCTCTTTTAACTAAATAAAAATCCCTTTTATCCTATGTGCACATAAAAAGAAATTTTGTAATTTAAAAAAAAATAATTTTTTTTTTGTCTACAACTTGAATGTACATTTTCCAAGGTGAGTGAAATCTTGACTTTTCAAAAAAGGCTTTTGCCTCTTTATTTGCTATAATGCCCTACTCGAAGATTCTTGGAAACAAGGATAAATATAAGCCAAGATTATTTTTTTAAAAACAAGTACGAATGCACACATCATACAATGTACAAAGATAAAAAAGATCGCAATGAAAGATTGACCAAACATCCCAACACCAACGAATCTCCAAATGCAACTATTGACCAAAATGACTAATTATAGAAGACACACAACTGAATTCAAATCAAAACATATGGAATTCAAAATGCTTCACCAAAGGATTGAAGAACACCTAAGAGGGTAGCCAAAACACTTCCCAAAAAGTTTGGGTCAAACTGAAAAGTGGTCACTATCCTCTTAGATAGGTTTTTGCAAATACCAAGTGATAATTTAAATCAACACTATGTGTTACTTTTTAGTATCGTACAAACTTTCTCAAGAAGGGGTACGACACTTTTAGGGTTTTGGCAACACTTCTCTAAAGGGTGTCCAATACTTTACAAGTATCATATGACACTTCTTCAAGGGGGTATGATACTAAAAAGTATCGCATGACATTTCTCTAAGAGATGTGCAATACAATTTGACATCACATGATAGATCTCTATTGGGCATGTGACACTTTATTGTATCACCCCATGTTGGCACATTGTCACCTAGGAATGCAAGAAAAGCTCTTAAGGACAAACTAAAGGGTGAAATAGAGTTTAGAACCTCCACACTAGGGAGTACTGGATCCACAATTTGAGGCATAAACAATCGAATACAATACTAAAAGATAGAAATTGCACCTAACCATCTAATCAAGTAGTGAAGGGAAAATATAGAAGGAAACATCACAATGTACTGAAACAACATCACAATGAACTGAACAACCAAAATAAGTACGCGGTTCCTCCCAACCATAATAGCATCACAAGACCATTATAGGCCCTAGCCATTCCCCATGTGTAACATCCCAAACTACCAACTAGATCCTCAGTACTATCTTATGAGGATGTTAGTACTAAAATGTGCTACAACATAAGAATAAGGAAATCTAACATGCTAGAATTAAAGCATAAGATAATCCTACAAAATAGATAAACATCATATATCATATGCTAATCATCTTAATAAAGAAATGCATCAATAACTAACATCATCTAAACATGATATGAAAGCATTCCAATGAAAGCATAAATCACAAGAAAGCATACTCTAGAACCCGAAGTACCAAGTGAAAACATCCAACAATGGTCACATTGAGATAGTAGACCATCTCTATACACCAGTCCCTGATAGTGGTATAGGTAGCTATGCCTCCCAACCATATGGAACTTGTAGGTCCACTCTCGCTATTTTGATGGAGATAATGATCCAACCACAAACCCACCAAAGGAAACAACCATGGCTAACACTCATGCCAGACAGTAATGATGATAGAATCCAATACCATGCAATAATGCAAGTGTACAATAGATCCTAGTCTGAAAATCTATGGGTAACTATGTAGGGACTTTGGTGGAGTGTTGGTAACTTAAAAATACTCAAGTTGTAGCACACAAACAACCATTCCCCTCGGTACACCCTCGAGAGTCTAACGTGCTGAAATAAATAACCATTCCCCTCGGCACCACCCTCTGGAGACTGACCATGATTTCTTATCTTCTTTAATTATCTATCAATTACTTTCATTATCACTTATTAGAAACTTCTACACATACATTATGTTGGGGACACTGCATTGATATGAGAGAAGCCTCTCCACTACCTTACCCTACATACCCATGCTCATCACATGATGAGTGCCTGTAGGCATGCATATTCTCAACCCAAGCCCACATGAACATAACTCCACCAAAATACAACAGGAGGTCAAGCCTTGCAAGTCACCCAAAAAATGCATGTACACATGCTTGTGTTTGGCGCACCACCATCATGAAGATCAAACACAAGGGCTGGATGAGAACACAAGCAGATATAACACTCAACTGAATAACAACTCAAGAGGATGAATGTGACACACATACCAATGCAACATAAAAGTGCAACTAAGGTCTGATTGACATCCAAATAGATGATCCAAGTCCATGACCAAACTCATGCCAAGCAAACTTGAGAAAATAAGGTGACATGTAAAATGAGATAAAAACCCCAAAAACTAGAAAGCTTGAAAATTAAAACCCATTTGGCCTTTGGGTACAAAACCCTTGAAAATCAAATAATATTTGGGTTTGGACACCATATGCAAAAAGGCCTAGCATAATGATGCAAAACCCCAAACTCCCATCTGAAAAATAGGGAAAATGTTCATACCTGACCAACCGAGTAGAACCATCAAATAGAAATGGAGGGAAACACTAGTTCTTAGCCTCCCAACAAAATGCTACCAGAAACAAAAGCTAAAATGAAAAAGAAATAAGAAAACATGAAAGTCCTAGCTGATAGAAAAAGGGGGAAAAACCAAAATCAGCCTGATAAAATAAATAACCCATCGATACTACCGAAAGTGATGGCAAAGAAAGGTCTCCCTAAGCCAGATCCAATGATATTGATCTCATGAAAATCTCATGCTCACAGCTCTCAGAGCAAGCAAAAGACCAATCCTTTAGGAAGAGGATTTCAGAAAAGCTCTACAATTTCTAAATTAAAAAATTGAAAAGTGTGAAACAAATCCCTTTTCCATTACTAATTCACTTTTCAATTGAATAGTCGATTAGGGAAAATAGCTAGTTAGACTAGCTAGACTTCGAATTGACCCAAACGAAAATAGGTTATTCCTCATAATGGGAATTCACCTAGGGAAAAGCTACCAAAAATTAAATTACATAAGATTTAAAGCCCCAAAACCTAAAATCACAATAAAACCTTTAACAACTTTCACAACAATGTGAACCTCTAAATGCACAGACACGCTCACTGGTCCAATCACATAATGTAGATGAGTTTGGATTTAATAATCACCGAAAGGTTTAATTAAACAATTAAATAAGGATACATCAACCATATAGGGATGACATTAGTAAAATATGAATATCTGAATCACTAACTCCATTTGCCACTACTAGGTATATAATTCTTGCACACTAAAACACATGATCAAGTGCAATTGCATATAATAATATAGCTGAAGTAATAAATGCATTAAATAACTAATTTAACCATTTATTAAATTATACCTAAATAATCCATTTACATCACTTACATTTTCTTAAGCATAAAGCGACAAGAATGAAGTAAATAACCATAGCATAAAATCCATCACATGATAGAATCAAAGATATGTCCAAATACTAGATAGTTAGATATCATCATAGGCCTACTATCATCTCAAAATGGAATCAACATGCAAATATGATAAATTGAACAACATAGTAGTATAACATCTATGATACTGAAACAAAGTACATTCGACCCTCAGGTCATCTCAAAGTACATATAATAAGAGTATCAAGTATCTCTCAAATAAAAAATAGACAAGGTATATACTACAAACACAAGAGGCACTACATCTACACTCATAATTTTGCCTCTTAATCTCATCCACTCATTTTTCCACTTAAAAGACACATGCACATTGATCAACTAAAGAACAAATATCCACCATTGCTTTTTTCCTCTTAATTTTGATCATCCAAATATCTTTAAAAGGACACTCTTTCCTTACTCTTTTGATTTTCTAGTGTTCATGCTATTGTTACATTATCATTTTGATTCTTGATTTCTTCAATACTTATATACTTGTATTCTAGCTTAGCATTTCCTTTTATTGCAACTAGCTTAGCTCATCTAGCGTAATTAGGAGGATGTAATCTTGTATCTTGTCAGATAAGTTTTCTTTTTTGTTCTTTCACTTCTCATCTTAGCTTAATCTTGTATTTCATCCAGTTTACTTTGCATTGCATACTCACTTGGGGTCTTGGATACTTACACTCCTATTGCATGCTATCTTTGAAGGTCTCATCCTATGGTGCACCTTGCAAGGGTTTCAAATCCTAGGTTCATTTGAGGGCTACTATCACATCATTTGATTCCTTGCATGTAATAGATAGAGAGTTATAAGCCACCTCCCAAGCCTATTGACCAATGGGATCTCTGATGTAGGAGCATCTAGAGGTATAAGGGCAATCCTATGTCACCCAGAAAAAAAATACCTAGACATAGTTTCTGTTTCATGTGTTTTCATTTTTGGATACCCATTTGGGTCAAATAAAGGTTCCAACTCTCACATTTCCACTATTAGTGTTTTGGGTTAGAGTTTTTAAGCACCTTGGGATACGTGTAACTGCCAAAAAATAGGACTATGTAATTGAGCCATAATTATGGTGAGTTATAAAGTGTAAATTAGAGGGATGATTAAAATTATAATTTAGAACATTCTAGAAAAAGAATCAAGTCAAAAGGCTGTACGGTTTGAAAGTTATCGTAGTTTTTTGGTTTATGGAGACCTCCTAAGAATGCTTCAAAGTTAGGTTTGAGGCAGTAAATGAACTTGTACAGGCCTAAAAAATGGGAGATGAGCATAGCTGGTCCATAGGGCTATAGAGCACTCCAAGAGCTTTTCGAAAAATGTAAACAGTTCGTCAATTGGAGCTACGGTTCAAAAGTTATGACTCCCGAAAGTTTGGCTACCATTTTTGGATTCTTCTAATTTTGCACCGACTTCTAAAGCAACTTCTGGAGCCTTCCATTTTGGTGGTGGATGCCAACTAGCACTTTCTAGAATGTATTCCTAATCCTTAATCCTTTGGGATCTATTTAAGAACATTTCTGGCATTGTAAAAGGCAGTTCAGAGTGGAGTTTGAGAGAAGGTACGAGAAGAAGAAATTATCTCCAGATTTATACTATTGTAAGCCCATAGGGCATGTTTTGGAGTCTATTCTCTCTACACTGAGTGTATTAGCATATTTTCATAGTTAATAAAGTTTTCCCTTTCCTATTGTGTCCATTCTATTCTTGGTTTGTGTCTCCATCAATCTCTAGGAAATAATGACTTATAGAAGTGTGCCTACTTTTTGGTCTACATTTTTGGCACCCATTGTGGGGCCCGAACCAAATTTCTAACTCTATTTTTTTGCATTCTTGCATTTTTTTGTTGTAGGCATGATATTTTTACTTTCTAGCATGAAATATCATATGAAAAAGTTCTTCTTTATGTGCGATAATACTCTAGCTTGTAGGCGATAACTATTGTACAATGTTCTTTCACTTAGCTATTTTTTGAAATATCACCTAGTTTTCACTATTCTATGGTTTTTGTTAGGGAGTTTTGTTGAGTTTTTGGGTTTTATCACTTGGCTTTTGAAACTTTATTGTACGATATTCTGGTGAAGCTTGTTTCATCACACACATCTATTAATTTATATTTTTTGAGTTTAGTAGCTTAGTTTGTTTACATTTCACTTATATTTTAGATTTATTTTCTACCACAACAAATAATCAAGTGGTTTTGCATGGTTACTTTCCTTTCATTTTGATATTAGATGTACTAACTTGCAGGTGCAAAGAAAAGGAAAAACAAAAATTGTGTGTTGTTAAAATTTTATTTTCATTAGGCACATTAAAATCTCATGATTAGGGGTTCATTCCATTAGTATGGAAGTATGCTCTTGTCTTTTTAAGAAAATTAGAAACCTACACCCTTTAATTTGGATCATATAAAGTTAGTTGGAGAAGGTTTCTCTCTAGTGACCTTAATGGACCAAGTGTTTGGTGCATCTGGGAGAAACTTGTGAAGTAGGAGAGTATGCCCTTTTCCTCTTTGAGGGAAATCATATATCCAAGCCTTCACTTGCGATCCATTTGTGTTTAGATCCTTTATAGGGTTTTTTTTTGAGGGAAAAATCTTTCAAGAATGACCCAAGTGGGAATAATCAAACTCAACTACTCTAACCTACTATAATAAAGTAGCCTCTGTTAGAGACCAAAGTCTCAAGGGGACGTAGTATATCTATCCATGTAGTGAGGAAAATTTTGGGATTGTGACCACTCATGTAAATGCTAGATGGGCATGCTTGATGTGTTTGAGGTCCCTACTATTGCTTGTGAGACCATCACATCTACATACTAGAATGGTTTATCTTGTTCATGGCTCTTCAATTGGTAAAAAAACATACACTCACTAAACCACCAAGTCACACTATAAGATGCAAGTCTAGAGATAAAATTGGATTGATATTTTTTACCATGGATAGTGAACCTATTTTTGATGAAGAACTTGAGAACACTAAAGAATCTAAGGATGAGACTATTCCCATCAATAGTATTCGTAATGGCCTGCCTAGAGATCCTTGGAACAAGGATAAATAAAAGCCAAGATTTAAAAAAAGAAGAAGTATGGATGTAGATGACACTCAACATACAAGGATCATAAAGATCACAATAGAAGACTAACCAATCTATCTAGGCAACCAATGAATCTCCAAGAATCACTACTAACTGATGTGATCAAACTAAAAGATGAGAAAAGGGCAAACAATAAAACTTAAAATGTCCGATCTGTCAAAGCCTAGAAATATAAGAAAACCAAAAGAGTACTCAAATCACCCAAACACATTCCCTAAATAATAACAGAGACACCCCCTATTTTTCGCATGAGGAAACATAGCCTATAGTCTCGCATGAGGAAGTACCTCTTCGCATGAGAAAGTGCACCACACCATGCAAGGAACTACCTTCCCACACGAGGAAACACCAAGATCATCCAACAATTATCTCCACTCTGTTGTCGAGTGCCGTGTGAGAGAATTCCTAGCTCTGCATGAGGAAGTGCCATCTCTTGTGCAAGCTTCCACCGTGCTTCACATGAGAAAATGCATTCTTGTGTGAGGAAATACTTCACTAATGCAAGGAAGTATAACAAAAAACATGGAAAACTAAGGATGAAAAGTAGGAAAAATAATTCCTCCACACTAGGGAGTACTCGATCCACTAATCAAGGCTTTGACACTCAAACACAAGAGAACAAGATAGAAACATAGACAACCATCTAACACAAAGTAGTAAATGAAAATATGCTAAACACAACATCACAATGTACAAAGATAACTAAACTCTTGTGCAGTTCCTCCGAACCATAATAAAATCATGAGAACTTGAAGGTCCTAGCCATCCCCACGCGTAACATTCCAAACTATCAACTAGATAGTTGAAGTTGTCTTATGAGGGTGTCACTACTCTAACATAATAATATCATAAGAATAGAAATATCTAACATGCTAATCAACAAGCAATATATACTCCAATTAAGTGAATCACATCATCTAACCATATGCTAAACATCATAATAAAGGAATGCATCAAATAAATAACATCATCTAAAAATGATATCCAAGCAATCTGAGAAAAGCATAAATCACAAGGAAATATACTCCAAAAACTAAAAATACCAAGTGAAGCATCAAGCACCAGTCACACTGAAATCATAAACCATCTCTGTGCACTAGTCCCCAGTAGTGGTGTAGGTAGCTAAGCCTCCCAACCATGTGGAACCAATAGGTCCACTCCCACCATGCTAATGGATATAATGATTCAACCACAAACATGCATAAATAAAATGTCCATCGCTAATAGTCATGCTAGATAGTAAAGAGGACTGCAACCAAGATCATGAGACAACACAAGAGGATCAAGTCTTGGTCAGACACTCTATGAGTTGCTATGTAGGGGCTATAGTGGAGAGTAATATTCTTGGAAATCCCAAGCTAGCCTAGTGTAGAAACAATATCAAGGGACTCCCTTGGAGGCCATCACACTAGTGTAGAACCACTCTCAAGGGACTCCCTTGGAGGCCATTGCTAAGTGTTCTCATTAACAAACTGTACAACACTTGCCCTCAGAATAACCATATAGGTATATCATTTTCTTATCTAGTTTATTTCTTTAGTTATTACTTGCATATAAACTTCTTCATGCCAACCCTCTGGGAAAATAGTCACCAAGTTGTGAGAGAGAAGCCCCTCCACTGCCTACCCTACATACTCATGCTCATCATATGATGAGTGTTCGTATGCATGCACATTCCCAACCCAACCCTAATGAACATAACTCCACCAAAATACAATTGGGAGTTTAGGCCTCACAAGTTACTTGAAGAATCCACATGTGCATGTGCTCGTGTGTGGCACACCACCATCACAAAGATCATAAAACAAGGGATGGATAAGAACATAAGCAAAATAACACTCAACCAAATACAAGCTTAGGAGTATGGATGCAACACACATCCCAATGCAACATAAAAGTGCAATAATGATAAGAGTAACATCCTATGGATAATTTGAGTCCACGACCAACATCATGCCAATAAAACTCAAGAAAATTGGGTGGTACATAAATCAAGGTGAAAACCTCAAAAACCCAATGTTGACCAAAAACAACAAAAATAAAACCCATTCACCCCAGGGATGAATAAGCTACAAAAATCCAATAAAATTTGTGTTTGAATATAGTATGCAAAAATAACCAACATAAAAGTGCAAAACCCCAAACCCTCATCCCAAAAATTAGGGAAACATTGATACTTGACTAACTGTGCATAACCAATAATAAAAAATAGAGAGGAACACTAGTTCTCAACCTCCTAACATAAAACTACTAGAAATGGAAGTAAAAATAGAGCTAAAACATAAAAATAGGAGAACCCTACCGATAATCAAAATCACAGAAATGGGAATCAACATAATAAATAAATAACCCGTGGAAGCTACTGAAAACCACAACAATCCAAGTTCTCCCTGAGTTGAATCCAATGAGCCCAATCTTGCAAAGATCCCATGCCCATAGTTCCTACAATGGACATAAACACAATTCTATAGAAGAGGATTTGGAAATTGCTCTCAATTTTCTATTTTTCCAAAAGAGAGAAGTGAGGAATAAAATTCCTTTTTGGATACTTATTCACTTGTCGAGTGAATAATCGATTAGGGTAAATAACTAGGTAACCTAGTTAAACCTTGAATTAACACAAATGAAAATAGGCTATTCCAAGTAATTGGAATTCATCTACGACAAAGTTACCAAGAATTAAATTAAATCAATAAAAGCCCAAAATTGCCTTAAACCAAAATCACAGAAATCCTCAATAATTTTTGTGACAAATGCAAACCTCTAAATGCACAAACATGCTAATATTTCTAATCACATAATAAAAATGAGTGTAGATTTACAAAATCACCAGAAAGTTTAATTTAAATAATTAAACAAGATACGTCGACAATACAAGGATGACATTGGCTAGATATGAACAACTGAATCACTAATTCCATATACCACTGCCACAAATATAAATCCTACACACTAAAACACATGATCAAGTGCAATTAAATATAATAACATAGACAAAGAAAAAAATACATTAAATAAAGCAATTTAACCATTTATTTAATTATACTGAATTAGTCTATTTACATCACTCACATTCACATAAAGCATTACAAAGCAAGATTGAAGTAAATAACCATAGCCTTAAATCCAACACATACACGTAACCATAAGACATGTCCAAATAACAGATAACTAGATATCATCATAAAACATACTATCATCTCAAAATGACATCATCATGTAAATATGATCAACTAAGAAACATGGTAGTCTAACATCTATGATACCAGAAATCAAAGTATGACATCTGACCATCAGGTAATCTCAAAAGTAAAATAACATGAATAACAAGTATCTCTTAGATCAAAATATAACAAGGTATAGACTACAAACATTAGAGGAACTACATCCTCTCCCAATAGGCATAATCTTACTCCTTAAATCCTACAAAAAGATAGGGCTACAGATCTCTAAATCATGTAGCATCTTCCCAAGTATTAGAAGTCTCATCGCTTAAATCCCACTGGACCCTTGCCTTCTCTATGTCTCAACCTCTCAAAGTAAGTCTCCAATGCTGAGGGATATGAATGGGATCCAAAGAAAGCTACCTATCCTCCACTTGCAAAGCATCCCAATCAAGAACATTGGTCACATCAGGAGTATACTGCCTCAAAATAGAAACATGGAAAATATCATGAATGCATGATAGGTAAGGTGGAAATGCTAGTCAATAAGAAACAAGACTAATCCTCTCAAGGATCTCAAATGGTTTGAAAAAATGTGATGCCAACATAGAGCCTTTCCCATAACAGATGGGGCTCTTCCTCGAAGACACTCTCAAAAACACCCTATCACCAACATAAAAGTGACGATCCAACCTATGGGAACCTGCATACTTCTTATTCCTATCCTCAATAGTAACCAAATTCTCTCTAATGTGAACAACCTACTAGTCCATATCCTAAAGAATCTTTGGACCTAGAAGTACTTGGTCCTCCAAACGATCCCAACTCAAAGGGGTATGACACAATCTACCGTATAAGGCCTGAAAGGGTGACATACCAAGAGAAAAATGATACCCATTTTTTTATGAAAACTCAACAAGGTATAAATTATCCTCACACTTCACTTGCCTTTCCATCATATACATGCAAAGCATGTCTTCTAGAACCTAGTTCACTCTCTTTGTCTGACCATCAATCTCTAGGTGGTAAGCCAAACTAAAATTGAGCTATGTACCCAAAGTATGCTAGAGAGACATCCACACTACTGAAGTAAACACTGGATCTCTATTCAAAATAATCTAATGAGGGATCCCATGCAATTGAACAATGTCTTCTAAGAAAAAATGCACTATAGAAGAAGCTATGTAGGATGTCCTCATGGGTGAAAAATGTGCTACCTTAGACAACTTTTCCACTATCACCATGATATAATCATACCATTGTGATGACATAGGAAACCCTGTGATAAAATCAATAGATATGGTATCCCATTTCCACTCTAGAATGACATGTAGTTGATGCTCTGCCTTCACTCATTAGCACTCGAGACACCAATTAAAAAAATCAGCAATACAACACCTCATCCCTACCCAAAAGTAAAACTATTTAAGATAAACATGAATCTTCTTGATGCCAGAATGTGTGGAATACAGTGCATGATGTGCTTCTGACAAAATCAAGGTATGAAGGTGTCATGCCCAAAACTCGACAAGGCAACCAAAATAAGCACACCAATTTTTTTTTCTTTTTTTAAAAAAAAATTTCTTTTATATGAATATTATTATTAGGATTAATCATTACTCACTTTACTTTTAACCTATCACATGACATCAATCAAATTACCTCTAACTTCCTCTAACCAAAAGGACACTTTTAATTAACTAAATCTTCCTTCTTCCTTGTACTTTAATTCACAACATTGCTAACATTGAGTCTCCCTTTAAATAGGCATGGAGCTTGTATATTACTCACTCAATAAATTTTGCTATCATGTTATTGGCTTCTCATCACAGTACACCTTAGGCATATAAGTGTTATAATGTTTGTCACTCTACCTTGTTCTCTAACATTGGATAAGCTTAGTTGGAACCTAATCTGGTGGATGTCGTTCGATAATAATGTTAAATAATATGTATATTTGAGCATTGATCATAACCAAGCTTCATGAATACTAGTCGACACTAACATTCTATATAAATTTTTTTTAAGGTTAATTTCATTTCAATCTCAAAATCAAATATAACATTCCTATTTTTTTCTCTAATAAATCTTGAGGGAAATTAACAAAATTCTAATTGGTAACTTTTTAATATCCCAACAAGACTACTTGTATTATCTAAACATATTAATCCCCCTTAGCTTTTTTTTAAAAATTTAAATGACTTAACTAAGATCAAGTTTATTCTTTTATATATATATATATATTATCATTATTTATTCAAAGCATAATAATCTAGATACGAAATTTCCTATCCCACTTTATGACACAACCATAATAATTTTATTAATATTATCCTAGACTTACTAGATTCTAAGACCACATCTTAGCATAAAATTATAACAACCTAACACCCTATACTAAGCTCTAACCTATATCCTAGGCGTGTGTGGAGAGAATCTCCCAAAATGCTTCCATATTCCAAGCATAAAATTGGTGCTCAGGGTGAAAGGGAATATTGACCAGACTTGAATTTATTTAAACCTTGTTTTAGTTGTATAAACACTTACCTCATTTCAACATGGCAGCACTATCCTTTGTCATTCAACCAAGTGGCTAGTGTTAGGTGGCATTTACTCTAAACTTTAGACTTTTTTCCCACAAACCTTTATCTCTTTCCTAGGTGTGGGTAGATGGGAGTTGGCAGATTTATGTCATTCACATCTCACATCTTGTCAAGGAAATGAGCGCTCCACTTGGGATAGGCAACATTAAAGAGGATGGGGTCCTTTTTCTAAAGATTGATTTGAGGGCATGCTTGCCCAAGTTTAAACTTAATTACTTCCTTCCTTTTTAACAAAAGTGGCACCCAAGGAAGGTCTATGTCTGACATAGGTCAGAGCACACTTTCTGAAGATAAGGAAAGTTGGCACCTTGTGGGGCCATGTTCTTTTGTTTTTCCTTGATTTACATTCATTACAATATTGACTTAGTTTCTTTTTTTCATGAGGTGGGTAATATATATATTGTTCACTTTTTGTTTTAGTGTTTATTTTATTTAGTTTTTTTTTTTTTTTTTTTTCCTACATGCGTACTATACTTAGATTTGACTAGGATTATATGTCTTTTCCCAAATTTTGCATAATGGGACTAGGGTAGTCTTAGAAAGTTTAGTGTTATCTCATTCTTAGTTTAACTCCTAAGTCACCTAGGGCCCTAGATAGAATGCCAAGCATATTCTCCCACTAATATTTTATTGATCTGTAATCAAGAGAAAAAGGTTATTCTCTTTCCCATATATTTTCTAGAATGTTGGATGAGCTCCTACAACAAGGTTAATCTTATGCACTTATGAATTGATGCCAATTATTTGTTTTTCCATCCTAAATCCCAAGGTAACTTTGATATGTTATTACCAAGATTATTGTGAGGGATTGAACATATTAATTATGGCCTAAAAGAATTCTTTTAACCTTGGTCATTCACTTATTATAATATGTATGCATTTTACATGAGAACTTCGATATACAACTATTGTGCAATGAAACTGAAATAAAAATAACATTCCATAATCCAAATATTTAAGTGTTGCTATTCTTTCATGATGATGAAATCCATTCCTACTATCCATATAGAGATGCAGGAATACAACAACTAAAGGAACAAGATAGTTTATCCTCAAACAGAATATAGAAACTTTCTCCAATAATTTTTGAGATACACAAGAAGGTGGTGGAATCACTATAACAGTATTACACAAATGGAAAGACCTTGCTAACATACTTAGATGTTTCCTAAATTCCTCTATTGCCAATTGGATATAAACAACACCAAACACCTTGATCACAAAAAGAAACACATATCAAGTTGGAGATTACATCTCCATTATTAAACCAATTACAACATCATTCCTTTCTTTTATGCAATGAAATCTTCTCAACCTCCAAGCATCCAAGACATCAAATAACCTGCAAATACAAAAAAATATGGAACCATGGAGGCTCACCTCCCAACCTAGGCCTCAAGGAGACCACCCCCGCGCTAGGGGAAACAAGGCTCAACTAGGTTACACTCAAAAATCATCACAATAACAAAAAAAATACATGAATATCTCAGTTTCACATCACATTTACAATTCCCAACCAAGGCTTACACAATGATTCACACATGGAATCATAAACATTGGGTGAAGGTGGCTTCTCAATTAGAAGACTTGCCATATCATATAAAGTTTGTAACAACAATTTCCATGCCCTTTTGGGGCTTTCAGAAATCAATAATTTCCATGCCTTTCAGGCTTTCACAAAACAATAATTTCATGCCCCTTCGGGGCTATTCACAAGCATTCTCCCATCATACTACCATCAAATGTAGCCACCTTGAATACCATACTTCATCAAAATTCTTACCACACCATCACTCTCCTTACTATCCATAACAAATTATGAAAGCATATGGCATGCAATGGAGGCCATACTCCAAGGTTCTCAACTATATCTCAAGCCCAACTAACCCCTTCACCCAAGGCTTGCTCTTCCCTCCCAAGGGTGAGTGAAGCCTTCACACCCATGAAAAAATTCCAACATCTAAAAAAACAAGAAAATCATAAAGAAAACTCCAAGAAATTCCATAAACTAAACACACCTTCACAACACAAGAATCCTAAGAACATTCCTACAGAGGCACTTTTACAATTTCCAATTTCAGCTATAAGATAGAAAGAAAGCATGGCATCAAGCACTAACCTGCTTACAAGCTATGGTAATGAAATGAGGACCTCTTCTTGCTTAGTTTCCACACTTCTCCTTTCCAATCCTTGTCTGTCTCTAAAGTTAGAGAGTGGGTGAATAATTACCAAGGTTGGCACAAGCTCCCTATAAAGACCTCCACTTTCATCCTCACCTACCTCTCTTACTTTTTGTATCTTTCCACCAATGAGAACTTAACCAAGTGGTGTAATGAAATAAGAAGTCATGTTGCAATATGATTTTCGAATTGGCTTGGAAATGACTTTTTTTTAGGGTCTCCTAGGTCCCCTAGACCAACTTATGTTTATATTTAAACCCCCAACCCATACTATTACCATGTGAGTAACTTATTTTCACAAAATTAACACTTGGGAATCATTTTAGGCTCTCTAAAGTTCCTATATCCACTTATAACTTGAATTTCCATCATGAAGGTGACTCTTCCTAACACTCTCCAAGGTGGGTTAATTGATTTCATAATGAGGATTAGGCTCAGGTTAAGTGACTTCATGCCAAAGAATCCTATTGGACATGTCATTTACACATCAACACTACAAGTGTCAAATGAAACACACACACACACATTAAAACACTTTACACATCATGATTACATGTCTTTAATTAGTTACACTTTATAACTCTAACACCCATGCACAATCACATTATGAAATAAACACAATACAACGAGGTTTTGAATCTTCCAAAGATTCACCTTGGCTTTACTGTGTTCACATGAGATTGAACCTTGTTTCCCCCATTTATCTCCATGGTTCAACTTTCTTGCACACTCAACTTAAACATTAGTAGCCTGATAAAATAATATACAAGGACATATATATAAATGCAGAATAAATCCAGTGTCACATAATACACATTAACATATACATTTAACTTCATCTAATCATTTCCGTTCTAACTACTATAAAAGAAGCATTGCAATATCATAACCATTTAACCTTCATCTAAATACATATATATAATTAACTTTCATTTGATTCATATTCAAAACATTGCAATTTCATCATATGGGTATTAGCATAATGAATTACCGTTCTAAGTACTATCACCATTCTTATAATCCATTAAACAATCAAAACATATAAAATGGATTGCAGTACACATGTCTTAGGTGAAAATCACTAATATGCAGACTTATTAACTAATATTTTCCATCAAGTTAGATATATTGACATTCCTAGCAATATCTCTTTATCACCCTACGAGGGGTTTGTGAGTAAGTTTCTAGCGTTAATTTCCTCAATCGATTAGCATGTTTTCAAAAGTGTGTCATCGTGCTTTAAACACAAGTTTCACATGTAATCATATGTCTTATTGCCACTTTAACCTACATTCATTGTTATCCCCTAGAAGAGGAAATGTTAATTCATCCTCCCTAATTTGGCTAGGGAGCTATTCTGTAAATCTTTGATCAAGTCCTTAGATTGAACCTAGAGAGTTTCATTTTCAGGTGATTTTAGTTATTCCTTCTAAAGTTACTTAATAATGATTACACTTACCATTGCTAGAGTCCACTTAGGCTCTAATAGGATCTCAAAATTAATTTCTAGTAACAAAATTTTCATCATACTCTAATTAACTCTTGATCACATTCATTTTATGAAATCTAAAATAGGTTACACATGCAGGTCTTACAGAAGGTCACTAGAGATTGCTACATAGATACACCCCAAGTATCATAGTAGTCCATCAAACTCAGGAAAATAACTTGAAAACCTCCCCTCGTGGGCATGTACAAACTTGATCTCTACCCTCTCTTCCTGATACCAAGTATCACTAGGCAAGGCCTCCAAGATACAACCTCATAAATCCACTCTCAATGAAAAAATTGATATCTCACATCTCCTCCTACTCAAGGAATTCGTAATGACATTTTCTTTCCTTTAACTATAGTGAACATCAAAGTCATATTCACATAGGAGCTCCATCCAATGAAGTTGTGCATTTAGGTTTGGCTAGGTAAAGATATGTAACAAATCTATGATGATTGCTATGTAGCTCAAACTTGTGTCCCAAAAGGAAATGTCTGTAGTGCACAAGCACATACACCACAACCACAAGTTCCAAATCATGAGTGGGGTAGTTGAGCTCATGGTTCTTGAGTTTTCTAGACTTATATATAATCACACAACCATCCTACATCAACACCACACCCACATCTTCCAATGAAGCATCTGTGAAAACCATAAAATTGCCTACATGATTAGGCACTGTGATGACTGGTGCACTGGTCAAACACTCCTTAAGAGAAATAAATGTTGCCTCACATTGGTCTGACCAAACATACTTCTTCCCTTTCCGCTGAAGAGAAGTGATGAGATGAGCCACACATGGAAAATCCTTCACAAAGTGACGATAATAACTAGCCAATCCCATGAAACTATAAACCTCATAAAAATTAGTGGGTACTAACCAATCCTTGATAGTGAAAATTTTCTCTAGATCCATTGCAATACCATCACCAGTGATGATATGCCCCAAATACTTCACCTCTGATAGGAAGAATCCACATTTACCCAAGTTTCCATACAACTGATGATCCTACAAGCACTACAATACTTTGTGTAAATGGACCTTACATTCTTATACAGTCTTAGAATAGATCAATATGTCATCCAAGAATACAATGACACACTGATTGAGGTATGTGTGAAATAATCCATTCATCAAACTCATGAACACTGTTGGTGCATTGGCTAACACAAAGGGTAAAATTGTGAACTCATAATGCCCATATCATGTATGAAAAAATATTTGATGAATGTTAGCCTCATGAATACAAAGCTAATAGTATCCTAACTTAAGATCAATATTTACAAATACTCACGCTCCCTTCATCTGATCAAACAAATCATCTATCCTTGGCAAAGGATATCGATTCTTCACTGTCACCTTAGTCAACTACCGGTAGTCAATGCATAAATGCAATGATTCATCTTTCTTCTTCATAATGAGGAACTGTGCACCCAATAAGGATACACTAGGATGAATATGGCTAGTGGCCAACAATTACCCCACTTACAATATGAGTTCAGTCAACTCCTAAGTAGTCATGCAGTAGAGAGATTGTGAAATTAGTTTCACTCTTGGTATGAGACCAATATGAAAATCAATGTCATTCTATGGTGGCATACATGGTATCTCACTAGGAAACACATTTCATACTCATGAAGGAGTGGATGATCATCAAGTGATACCATACAGTTCTCATCCTGCTCAAGATCACTAACAAAGATAACAAACCTTTGACATCCCTTCTGCACACTCTGCTTTAGATGATTAGCTGAGATTATCTGAAGTGAGACTGGTCTTTGGACCCCTAAAAGCTCCACATGCCCACTTGTGTCATCAACACACTACACTAACTTATGAAAATAATCTATATTTTCTCAATCGGTAGCTAACCAATCCATGCCTAACAAAATGTGATATGATCCTAGGGGTAGGATATGAAGATCCAATGTGGTGGTGAAGGTACCCAAGTCCAAAACACATCCACTAACCAAGGAGTTCACAATCACTTTGGATCCTATGGCTAACTCAACTTGCCACCTATTTAATTGATGTGTTGCCACTAGCCCACATCACTGAACACAAGATGGTGAAATAAAAGAATCTAAAGCACCTGAGTTAGATAATACTGAAGATGAAATACCATGCAACATACCTGTGGCCTTAACTATGGTACCGTAGTGCTTAGCTTAATAATTATCAGCCACTATAAGGACTCGATGACCTCTACCTATATCTCCCACAATAGGCTCAAATCTAGTTGCACCTCTACTTGGTCCTAAAGGAGTCTTCAAAGGAAATTTCACTACCATATGGCCAAGCTGGCCATAAGAAAAAAAATTCTCCTGAAAAGATGTGTCCAGGTCCATGCCCACCCTGGTTAGTACTAAGATATGGTACACTTCACTTGCTAGAGTTCTATCAACTACTCTGAGAATGGAAATCCTACTGAGACTTCTGGCCCTAGCTCTAGTCATCCCCTTTCTTCCCCAAGGAACCTAAATATTGTCCACCCCTAATCCAATACCCTTTTTTTTTTATGATGATAACCACCTTGAGAGGGTGCTGATAGGTTTGAACCGTTCTTGAGGGCTATGGAACCTAGGTATCCTACCCTAAATTTTGTGCATTATGGTTCTATAAACTTGACCTACCACTAAACCCCTTAGAAAAATTACTCTCCACAATCTGTACCTTTTCTACAACAATGATAAGTTGTTGGAAATATTCAAGATATGATAAGTTACTGAGAGGGGAGGGGTGAATCAGTAACTTCTAAAATTTTAAACAATAAAGCTGTATGCTAATATGTTCACCATTCATCCAAGTAACCTACTATAAGCATGAAACAAAATCATTTGCAACACTTGAACACACAGATTTGGTGACCCAGAAACCTTCCAAATAGAAAGTAAAACTAGGGTGGGGATGAAACCCACAAGCTTCGTTACTCCAGTATGAAGTTGGCCGGTTAAGGCTTACAATGACCACTTCTGGTGATATGCCCTGTTAGGAGCACAAAGGATTGCTAGATCCACCTTGTTAGAGGATTTCCAAACATACAATAAAGTATGCACTCTGTTAGGAGATTTTCAAAAGACTGTTAAGTCTACCTTGTTAAAGGATTTACAAAAACTGATTCACCTGTTAGAATGAAACAGTGGATCTGATTACAACTGATTGCTGATAAGATCTGCTATGCTCTGATTCACCTTGATGTGATAGATAAAACTTTTCTGCTCCAAAACTCGACCTGCTGAATATCTTCACAATTCAGCCCACATACTTTCGCACGCATGTATTTCTTTCGTACTTTCACACTTTTACACTTTCACATTTCCATTCATTACCATTTCCATAACAACTATATTTGAATGATACAATACATTGCATATATATACCATCCATATAAACAATACATGCAAGGTCGGCTAAACAATACATGCAAGGTCGGCCAAAACAACAAGTGCAAATCTCTATACAAAGTCGGCCCAAGGTAAAAACTCGAGTTCACTGAACTGACTCGGTGTCCTTCTGATACTCGACATCCACTGCGTTACTCAGCATCGTCATGCACTCGGTAGAAGTGAAGGCATGGTCCATACTAAACACTTCAAGTAGTTCTGAACTCGGTAACCACTGGAGACTCGGTAGAAGAGATGTCACTCGATGAATACTTCTATCTGAACTGTAGCTCGGTGATCAAAGGAAACAATTGATAGAACCTTGTGATTCGGTGATAGTTAGTTTCCTTGATATCCGTCTGAGCTCGGTAAAAATTAATTTGCTTGATAACCTTAAGAGCTCGGTTATCATGAAGTTCTCGGTTACATCTTAGTACATCTTCACTCGGTCAAAACTGATTCCTTTCTTTACCTTGAACACTCAGTAAACACTGGCTGCTTTGTTCACCTTGATCACTTGGTAAACACTGACTTCTTTGTTCACCTTGATTACTCGGTAAACACTGGCTACTTTGTTCACCTCGATCACTCGGTAAACACTGACTTCTTTGTTCACCTTGATTACTCGGTAAACACTGACTTCTTTGTTCACCTTGATTACTCAGTAAACACTGAGAACTAGGTAAAGCTTGGCTTTCGGTGAGAGCTCGGTAAGAATTTAGAATCCAATAAGTGTTGTAACTAATGACAAAAATGTATCATAATGCCAACATAAGTGTCCTAGGTTGATGCATCCAAACCTTGCCAATGATGGAGTTCTTTATACCCTAGATAAAATAATGAGTAAAGAGTATCTCATCATGATTATAGCATGAGTTCTATCTGAGTTCAAAGAATTTGATCTTGTACTAGTCCACTAATATGTTCCCTTGTCTAATCTCATGGAAATCATCAGCACAAGCCTCCCTGAACTAAGGGGATATGAGTCTCTCCTCAAAGATCTCCTAGGCAAGATCTATAATACTAATCTAAAGCTTCTATTCCTTAATGTTCCACCAAATGGATGCATGGTCCTCAATTGCATGACTACACAAAGGGACCTTAAATTGGTTGCATATGGATACATCAAAAAGAAATATTCCATATCTAATAACTAAGTCTCTGCCATTAGGCCACCTCCCTTACCATCATAGAATGACTGTTTGGATTGCTGAAGAGATTTCATAATGTCCAAATGGATGGAATCCTCATTATCATGGTCTTGACCTCCCCTATGGTGCCTTCTACCACTAGGTGGTGTGTGGGAATGCTCACGCTCATGCTGATGTAGGAGTAGTTTTTTCTATTTTAATAAGGACTAGTAGACAGGGTGGTTACTATTTATGAGAGCTTGCTATTTTTAGTAAGTTTGTCATATGAGCTCAGAATGTTCTCATTTTTTATATGTAGGTTCAATTCAAAGTTATAAGCCTACCATAAAAATTACATTGCTCTAGCTTAAGTATGAGAGAATTTATTATAGATTTTCAATGGAAAATTTTGTAGAAAAATCTTTAGGCTCATCGTTGGAGGCCTTAGAGTGCCCGGATGAGGTCCAAAAACTCAATAGAAGGGCACTTGCATAGTTTTGAGCCTATAGATTAGAGCTAGAATTTTTGAAAAGTGGTTGTGATAGCCAATTAGAGCAAAAATTTGAGAGTTATGGCCTTCCAAAGTTGGGCTACCAAAATATCTAAAATAATTTGTCAAAAATCTATTTAGCTAACTCTATATGTATTGTTAGGGTCTGTTGGCCCTCCATAAGATCATCCACTAGATCTTTCACCATGACCTCTTCCACTGTTCTTGTTATCAAACTTCTTACTTAGTTTCTCCTCAACCCTTAGGGAAAATTGGTATGCCTCCTCAATACTAGTCACTTGAATAAGACTCATCTCATCTTGATTGCTTGGCCATAACCCATTAAGATAACGAGTGACTTTCTCCTTATCAGCTTCTGCATGGTCGATTCTAATGAGAACTTGGTGGAACTCTTTAGTTAAATCTTTGATAAAATCTTCAAACTTAATACCTAGGGCTGATAGACACTATAAATACATATAGAGTTAGCTAAATACATTTTTGACAAATTATTTTGTATATTTCAGTAGTCCAACTTTGGAAGCCCATAACTCTCAAACCATTGCTTTGATTGACTATTATAACCACTTTTCATAAATGCCAACTCCTAATCTACATGTTAAAAAATGTGTGAGTGCCCTTTTGTTGAGTTTTTGAGCCTCATCCGGGTACTCTAAGGCCTCCAACAATGAGCCTAAAGATTTTTCTGCAATATTTTCCTCCAAAAATTTGCAGTAACTTCTTCGATACTTAAGTTGGAGTAATGAGATTTTTATGGTAGGCTTATAACTTTAAAATGAACCTTCATATAGAAAATTAGAACATTTCAAGCTCATATGACAAAATTACTAAAAATGGAAAGCTCCCATAAATAGTAACCACCCTGTCTACTAGTCCTTATTAAAATAGAAAAGATTGAAAATAATTTTTGTTTTTTTGGGTGATGCAAAATTGCTCTTACACTTAGGATGCTCCTGCATCCGACACCTAGGGTAATTTAAGAAGTGACCCCATCATGTGTTAAGTGTTCAGAGGAAAACCAAGATAGTTGACCTCCTTTTCTAGCCTCAATGAATCCTCTACTGGCCTCCCTTTCTATTTGACTAGATATTCCTCAAGTTCTATTCTTGGTACTTCTGCCAACACGACTATCCAGTATCTCCACAATCTCCTTTGTAGTCACTTCTACCACTTCATCTCCATCACCTCCTTCATAATACTCTGTCAAATTTGAAATTTGAATATTGGTGAAATATTCAATTCAATAGGCAACTCCACTTCATAAGCATTTCCAAAATCATACCATTTCACTATCTTGCATGATCCAAACTTCTTCATCTTCAACTCATTATATGTACCCACTGGAAAATGCTCCTTTCTCAAATGAACCATGACTTCATCTCCAACCTAAAATTCCTTATACCTCCTATTTATATCTTCCTTAGCCTTGTACTATGTATTCATCTTTGTGATGTGCTTCCTCACCTCCTCATGGGTGTTCTTCAAATGTTTAATAAATTCTTCTACTTCAACACTACTCATCTCTCCTTTATCCAATTTCCACAATTTTAAAGCATTTCTAGGACTACTTCCATACAAAATCTATAATGGTGATTTACAAATACTCCTATTGGTAGAATTATTATATGCAAATTCTACCTATGGAAAAATCATATCCCATCCTTTTGGCTTGTCTACAACCAAACATCTCAAAAAATTTCCCAAACTCCTATTCAACACTTCTATTTTTCCATCAGTCTGTGGATGATGTGATGAATTGAACTTCAACTCTGTCTCTAAGTTCTTCCACAATGTAAACCCAAAATGCTCAACAAATTTGGTATCTCGATATGAAACTATACTCTTTGGTAGACCATGTAGTCTCACCACTTCTTTGAAAAAAAATTCTACCACATGAACAATGTCACTAGTCTTCTTGCAAGGAATGAAATGTGCCATCTTTGAAAACCTGTCAACTGCCAAAAAAATAGAATCATGTCCATGCTGAGTCCACGGTAATCCAAGATCAAAATCCATGCTAACATCATCCCATGACTTCTCTAGTATAGGTAATGGCTAATACAACTCTGTAATTTGCTTCACTCTTTTTTCCATATGGCATACTCTGCAACTTTGTACAAACTTCTTCACATCTTCCTTCAAACAACATACTATCCTAGATCATGAAATTTAACTAATTTGTCCTGTCAAGTGTAATAGGTTCTGTACAAGCCTTCCATGCTTCACCAAAATTAGGATCATCTGGATACAAAGTATTGAGTTCCTTGAACCCAACCACCTCTATCTACATTTCTATTAGTAAAAGTTTTCTTCTACTAAGAGCATCTACAACTTTTTTAGACTTTCCACTCATATGTTTCAAAACAAATGTATAACTTTGCAAAAGCTCAACCCACTTCAACTGCCTTTGGTTCAATTTTCCTTAACTATTCAAATATTGCAAAGCTTGATGATCAATATACAAAACAAACTCCTTAGGAAGAAGATAGTGTCTACACTTCTTCAATGCTTTAACTATAGCATAAAATTCTTGATCATAAACATAATATTTTCCTTTTGCATCATTCAATTTCTCACTGAAATAAGCAATAGGCCTACCTTCTTGGCTCAAAACAACACTTATTGTAGTATCACTAGCATCATAGTCTACTTGAAACACCTTGTTAAAATTAGGAACTACTAAAATAGGCTGCTTAGTAACCTTCTATTTCAATAGATAAAAAATCTTATATGCTCCTATAGTCCACTTAAATTCTTTCATGTCCCCTCTCATTGTTTCAGTCAAGGGTTTGCAAATACTACTAAAACCTCGTATGAACTTTCTGTAAAAACTAGCCAGTCCATGAAAAGATCTTACCTTTGTCACACTTCTTAGATTAGGCCATTCAAGGATAGCCTTCACTTTCTCTAGGTCCATTTTCAGACTTGCAACCGAGACTACAAATCCTAGGTACACCAACTCCTTTAAAAAAATGGACTTCTTTAGGTTTATCAACAAATTTTCTTCCCTCAAATTATTAAGCACCTTGTGAATATGGATCAAATGCTCCTTCAATATCTTAATAAAGACCAAAATATCATCTAGGTAAACAATGACAAACTTACCCAAAAATCCTTCAGTACCTTATTCATAAGCCTCATGAAAGTGCTCAGTGCATTGGTTACCACAAAAGGCATGACTAACCACTCATATAGTCCTTCCTTGTCTTGAAAGTAGTCTTCCATTCATCTCCTTCTTTGATACAAATTTGATGGTACCACTCTTCAGATTTATCTTTGTGAAATACTCAGCTCAACTCAAATAGTCCATAGTATCATCTATCCTTGGCAATGGAAATCTGTACTTGATTGTGATCTTGTTGATAGCATGCCAATCTATGCACATCCTCCATTCTCCATTCTTCTTTGGTGCTAATACAACTAGTACTACACATGGACTCAGATTCTCTCAAATCAATCCCTTCTGCAACAACTCATGAACTTGTTTGTTCAACTCTTTAGTTTCTAATGGTGTCATTCTGTATGCTGCCTTGTTTGGAAAACTAGCTCTTAGAACCAAATCCATTTGGTGACTGATCTTCCTCATTGGGGGTAATCCATCAGGCATGTTATCTGATACAATATCAAAAAACTCTCTCAACATATCTACAACTTCTACAAGAACCTCCTCTACTTGTTCTTTACTATCTTTTGGAATTATAGCAAAACACATATGCTCATGCTTCATACCTTTGAGAAACTCTTTTCCATCAACAAAACATATTTTGGTAGCACTACATACCTTTTCTTATTTATCCTTCAATGACTTCAACTTCTACCTAACTCCATCCTTGGTTAGAGTGTAGGTATTTTCTCAGCCATCGTGTACAACATGCCTATCAAACTACCATGGCCTACCCAACAACATATGACATATATCCATAGGTATGATATCACATAGTACCTCATCTTGGTAGCTTCCAATCTTGAACTTCACTGAGTTCTACTCATTAACCATGACCTTGTGATCATCTTGGACCAAAGCAATATGGTATGGATGTAGGTGTTTCTATCTCTTTAGCTTCAACTTTATGACCATCATTTCTAACACTAGATTATCAGTACTTCCACCATTAATGATCACATCACAACACTTATCTTCACATCTACATCTTGTGTGAAACAAACTCCTTCTTTGATTAGGTTCATTCTCACCACTCAACAAGACTCCTATTAACTAGGAATTCTCCTCATTCATCATCTTCAAAATGTGATGATTTGACATCTTCATCAAAATGTGAAACTCTAGCTTGGCCTTCTATTCTTCAAATTGTCCTTCCTTAGCACTGGGCACATTCAAATTCTCTATGCCCTTCTTCTCCACAATGAAAACATTTCCCACAAAAGCCTCCTCTTCTAGATCCTTGTCCTCTACCTCTTCCTCTTTGATCTCTATTGTTGTGATCATGGAAATGTTGGGATTGTTTTCCCTCTAGTTTTGACTTCTACTCCCAACCTTATCCTTATTCTTCTGATCATCATATTGACCTCCATAAGATCATCTGCTAAATCTTTCACTGTGACCTCTTCCACTGTTCTTGTTATCAAAATTCTTTCTTAGTTTCTCCTCAACCCTTAGGGAAAATTGGTATGCCTTCTCAATACTAGTCACTTGAACAAGACTCATCTCATCTTAAATGCTTGGCCATAACCCATTAAGATAATGAGTGAATTTCTCCTTATTAGCTTCTGCATGGCCAATTCTAATGAGAACTTAGTAGAACTCTTCAGTAAACTCTTGAACAAATTTTCCCTCTTGCTTTAACCCTTGCATTTTCTTCAATAGATCAAGCTCATAATCTATGGAAATTAATTGTCACTTCATTTTATCTACCACCTAATCCCATCTAGTGATTTTTTCCTTTCCTCTTTTATTTTGATCCAATTGGATCTCCTACCACCAGATCTTTGCATGACCCTTTAGTTTGGCCTTCAAAAACTTGACCCTATCTAGATCTTCAAAATCTTCATATTCAAAGTACTCTTCCAATTCATTGATCTAGTCGATCAATTCTTCTAGGTTGAGATTTCCCAAAAATGTCAGAACATCAAGCTTAGGTCTTTTTCCAATACTGGAAATGCCCCTAAAAAGCTTTGCCTCCTTTGTGCTAAGAACTTCCTCTATTGTGTCTGGGTCCATGTTTCCTTCTTCTTCTCTTTCATCCTCACTTTCATCATCTCCTACAATAAGATTCATTTCTTAATGAATATGCTCTTACATCACTTGTATTTTCCTCTGGAGGGTTCTAAAATTCTCCAGTGTAACACCTTTGACTCTTCTACCATGCTTTCTTCATGGAGGCATTTTCTCACTTCTGCTAAAACCCTAGTACAAATTGCCTCACAATTAGTGATCTATCTACATGCTTAACCCAAACCAAGGTCTTGGTGTGAACAATGTCACAGTCAAAAATTTTTCCACACACTCAAGAACTCTAGCTCTAGTACCACTTGATGAAGGTTGCTCCGCTTAATACCATAAACCATAGTAGAATAACAAAGAAATAATAGCAAATGGGAGAACAAAATATGGACTTCTTATTTGCACTGCAAATATAGAATCACATAATTCAAAAGTATAATATGCTAATCCACATGGGTGTCTTCATTAAAATAATCTGCAAGACAAGCTACGAACTATCACCCAGATGCTCAAAATGAATACCTAGGGCCGATCAACCCTAACAATACATATAGAGTCAGCTAAATACATTTTTGACAAATTATTTTAGATATTTTGGTAGCCCAACTTTAGAAGGCCGCTTGTGAAGGTTCCAGATGCTCAAAATTAATACCTAGGGCCGATCGACCCTAACAATACATATAGAGTCAGCTAAATACATTTTTGACAAATTATTTTAGATATTTTAGTAGCCCAACTTCAGAAGTCCATAACTCTCAAACTATTGCTCTAATTGGCTATTATAACCACTTTAAAAAAATGCCAACTCCTAATCTACATGATTGGAATTGAGAAAGCACCTTTCTTTTAAGTGTTCAAACCTCATCTGAGCACTCTAAGGCCTCCAACGGTGAGCCTGAAGATTTTCTACAAAATTTTCCACCAAAAATCTACAATAACTTCTCTGATACTTAAGCTAGAGTAATGAGATTTTTATGGTCGGTTTATAACTCTAAAATGAATCTTCATATAGAAAAATAGAATATTTTGAGCTCATATGACAAAATTACTAAAAATAGCAAGCTCCCATAAATAGTAACCACCATGTCTACTAGTCCTTATTAAAATAGAAAAGGTTGAATTTTTTTTTTTTTTTTTTTGGGTGATACAAGATTGCTCTTACACCTAGGATGCTCCTACATCAAACATCAACCTCAGACCACTCAATAAAACCTTGACAATGAAGTTTCCTCCACTTCTACTTTGCTTTGCTCAACTTCACATTCCACTCTCTCTGCTACTTACAATCACTTCTAATCAATACAATTCTATACTTCATGATAATGGAAAATGTCCTTCCTTTATATCAAGTCCATAAAACAATTTATTGAGTTAGCTATTAGACATTCTCAATTAATAATTAGGACCACATTAAGAACATATTACACTTAGCGACAATATTAATCTTTCATCTTGCAACTTGAATAACTTTTTGTACATGCAATATTATGACGAGAAAACTTAGCTAGGCCATCGCCAATATGTGTTCTTCATATCCTTAACCTCGATTCTCAAAATAACAACTTTGCTAATAGATATATGAAGTTTACTAGAATGTGCCTTTGTAAACTCTAACTCAAAATAGACATCACCAAAACTTAAATAACTTCTTCTAGACTGATCATTTCTTCATCTAATGTTAACTACATATGCTAGATACTCAGACATATCTTCCATAACCTCAAATAGTGAGAATAATCACTAGCCATCTATACCAACTTGATCTTTCCATTGATCTTCTATGAAATACCACAAAAAAATACTATGTTGACATCAATGAAAAATTCAGTCATGAATGTAACATATCATCATAGTAACATATCTACAATACTCCCCCACAGGAATATCATCAACATTCATGCTTCCAACAATCTCCCCCTTTGGCATTGATGACAACATAGATGAAAATCATCTAGTTTCATGAATACCAACAAAAGACTATTCATCTTTCTTTTAAAATCCTCTTTATCAATCATTTTACCCCATTGATATACCTCTATGTGCTTTTTGTCAAACTATCACTCCATGCTGTACTTCTTCTTGCTTGTCTTTTGTTTCTCCCCATGATGTTCTTCCTCATGCTATTCTTATAATGTTTTTCATGCCAAAATTCTCCCTCATTGACATCAATGTCAAAGGTTTCAACAACCATCAAACTCTACAATAACTGATTCTTACTATCTCAAGTGTCCAAAGACAATATTCGAAATAATGTCCAACAAGAGTCCTCGATGAATCTATCCATCAAAAATACTCCCCCATATAGGAAGCATCAGCATTCAGTCTAGACAAATAATGGTGCTCTATTACATTGGATTGATGCTTTCTTGCATCTTCTATTCTAATGTAGAAACTGACATAACCCTTAACATACCTTGTAAATACTCTAAAGTCTCTTTAGGAAGAGGCTTAGTGAATATATCTGCAATCTTCTCTTTAGTTCTCACATACTCCAATCTAATTTCCATTTTTAGAACTTTCTCTCTCAACATGTAATACTTAATAGAAATGTGCTTGGTCTTCAAATGCAACATTGGATTCTTAGACATATTTACTATGCTTGTGTTATCACAATGTATGACAACAAGTTCTCTAATTTCTATCCTTATATTCTTCAACATCTACTTAATTTGAACAATTTGATTGTAATTGTTTGCTGTAGCAACATATTCTACTTCTGCTATACTTTGTGAGGTACAATCTTACTTCTTGCTTAGCCAAGAAACCAATCTTCCTCCAAGAAAGAAGGCTTCACCACTAGTGCTCTTTTTGTCATCTGTACTACCTACCCAATCAAGATCAATAGAAGTACATAAAGTAAAATCATTAGATTTTTCATACCACAATCTGAACTCTAATGTTCCTTTTAGATATCTAAATATTCGTTTGGCTGCTACATAATGTGCTTCTCTAGGATCAGATTGGAATTTTGCAACAATTCCAACTACATTTGCTATATCTGACCTTACGTGAGTTAGATATTGCAATCCTTTGGTCATAGATCTATACTTCTTTTGTTCAATAGTAGGCGTCTCATCCTTTGTAGATAACTTGTGTCTAGTTACCATAGGTGTTCCAATAGGTTTACATGTTTCCAAACCAAACCTTTTTAGTAAATCCTTCAAATACTTAGTCCGAGAAATAAAGCTCCCTTCTTTATTCTGTACAATCTATAATCCTAGAATGTATTTCATTTCTCCTATCATACTCATTTCAAATTCCCTTTTCATCTCTTTTACAAACTTGTCACTTTCATAATCATTTCCTCCAAATATGATATCACCAACAAATATTACCAAAATCATCAAACCATAATCAATTTATTTCCAATAGAGATTATTATCTGCCATACCTTTTTTTTATCCAAACTTTGCCAAATGTTTGTGCAACCTTGCATACCAAGTTCTGGGTGCTTTCTTCAAGCCATATAATGCTTTCTTTAGTTTTCATATTATGTCCTTATCATCTGTCAAAGAACAACCTTTAGGTTGCTCTATGCACATTTCTTCTTCAAGTTCTCCATTTAGAAATGCTGACTTGACATCCATCTGATACACATTGAATTTTTTTTGTGCTGCATAGGCTAAGAATAATCTTACTACTTCTATTCTAGCCATAGGAGCATATGTCTCATCATAGTCTATTTCTTCTTTCTGTGAGTAACCTTTACGTACCAATCTTGCCTTATTCCTTACAACTTCACCTTGCTCATTCATCTTGTTCCTGAACACCCATTTAGTTCCTATCACATTCTTGTTTGTTGGTCTAGGGAGAAATTCCCATGTCTCATTCTTTACTATTTGATCCAATTCCTATTTCATAGCTTGTTTCTAATAATCATCTTTGCATGCTTCATCTGCATTCTTAGGCTCAACTTGAGATATCAAACCTACTTCTTCATTGGCTCTGCTTCATGTCATCAAACCTTTATCTTTGCTTCTGATTATCTGCTTAGATGGGTGATTCTTTATCATATTCTTTTCCAAAGTAGGAGTTGCTATCCCAACTCTTGACTCTATTGAAGGTTCTAAGCTTGGTTCCTTCCTTGGCTCTCCTTCATTTTGCAAATCATTGTTAGTCTCAAGAAATAATTCATCATTCCTTGGCTTAGTAACAACATCTTCATCTAAATTGTAATCAATTATTCTTTCTTGTATTCTAAATTTCTCATCAATTCTCACATTTTCACTTTCCATAATAGTCTTAGTTCTCAGATTATAGCATCTATAAGCCTTGTTTTTCAATGAACAACCAAGAAACATACCTTCATCTCTTGTAGCATCAAACTTACTAATATCATCATCTCTTTTGATATAACACTTACTTCCAAAAATTCTAAAATACTTAACTGTATTTGAGTGACCAAACCACAATTCATAAGGGGTCTTGTTTGTATCTTTTCTAACTTGCACTCTATTCACAGTGTGGATAGTTGTATTCACAACTTCTCTCCAAAACATCTTGGATACATCATTCTCAGCTAACATAGCTCTTACTAGTTTTGTTACTAATTTGTTTCTTCTTTTTGCTATACCATTTTGTTCAGGGGTTCTTGGAGATGATAACTGTCTCTTGATTGTATTAGCTTCATAAAAAAAGTTAAACTCATTTGAATTAAATTTGCCTCCTCTATCTGATCTTAAACATTTAATCTTCATGCTAGATTCATTCACAACTCTATTGTTGAATATCTTGAACTTATCAAATGCCTCAGATTTCTCTTTAGGATATGCAACCCATGTAATTCTAGAGAATTCATCAACTAGAATCATAAAATACTTTTCACCATAGAATCCTTTAGTCTTCATAGGACTACCAAGATCTGTGTGTATGTCATGCCCAAACTATGAGGGCAAAAACACACAATTTTAAAAAAAAAAATTAAATTAATAATTAAAATGCTCTAAGTTTGATCTGGTTAACAACACAATTTAAAGGTTCTCTACATATCATTTTAAGGTTATAATCCTTGCAGAGGGATACATCATTAAAATGAACTCTCGTTATTAATTTGATCTCGACATTTATTACGTTACTACATAATTACACTTAAATCTAAATTTCTTTAATTCAGAATCTAATATTAACAATTACTAACCAAATCACGATTAAAGCTAACAGAACTATATTTAATTAAATATTTAAAACACTAACTAAAACATAAACAAACTCTACAAAGCAAAAATTAAAATCAAAATAACTTTAATAAAATACTTGATCCATATTAATTTAATTAATATCACTTTCCAATAATCACATTTTAATAAACTAAATTTTACTAACTTAAATGATAAATAAATAAAACATAAATTTCATTTAGTTATTCATTCAATATAAATGGGTAAACAGACTAAAATACTAACCTTCTTTTAATAACACTAATACTATCCAATACTTAAACCAAAATAGAATTAAAACTAAATATTCATCACATTAATTAAACTCATTTAAAATTGAAACTACATAATCATCATATTTACTTAACAATACTAAACTAATATCATTAAAATACTAACTTAAAACTAACTAAACAAATACTAACTACCCTATCTAACTTAATTTCTAACTAATCTAAAATCTAACACTAACTTAATTAAATATTTAGTAAAACACAAAATAAAATAAACAATAACTAACTAACATAAATAACTAAGACTAAACTTATTAACAACTAACCCAAGCTACCCTACACTACCCCACACTACCCTAAGCCGCCACCTACACCCTAGCCCCCTACGCACGCACTGCTCGAGGCCTGCACATGGTAGGTTAGGCCCCCTGATCTCGCGTGGGCGGTAGTTGCGCAATCCCAAGTGGATGCATGAGGTGGCGACCAGCGCTAGGGGAGTAAATAGAGACCAAGCAAAAGAAAAACTTTTGCTATTTTGTTTACCACAAAATTAATGCTTCCCCCAAGTTGAGTGAGTACTCAGTGAGGAATAAAGGAGGTGGGAAGAATAACATATAATAACAAGCCAGTCTCATGATCATTGTGAATTTAAGAGAGGGGACAGGTGACATCATCTACATGATGACTTCTTGACTTTGCAACATAAATTTTTTTTTCTAATACCTCCTTCCAAACTGACGTCCACGAAGGAGGAATTATATTAATGACATAAAGTTTTATGGGTAGCCAAAAATATATATTTAGGGTATTTTGTTAAGTTTTATAATCTCTTTCTTTATATGATTTTTATTATTGTGCTTCTTTATTCATTTTAAATACCATATTCAAAAAGGAAGAAAAGAATAATTAGAGAATCTTTTGGTTCTCTGTCACTAGAGACATTTAAATGCTACTCTCATACAAAAGGCAGAGAGTTTTTACTCTCTTCGGCCACTTTTTTTTTTTTGAAAATTTTCTAAGTGTAGATTTCAAAGCCATGCAAGAATATATATATATATATATATATATATATATATATATATATATATATATATATATATATATATATATATATATATATATATATATATATATATATATATATATATATATATATATATATATATATATATATATATATATATATATATATATATATATATTTTGTTTAGAATTTTTTTTTGTATAGAATTAAAACATGGATACAAGAGTTTGAGGCATAATAGCACCATATTTAATGTGATTTCCTATACAACTTGCATTTGCAATATATATCAACCATAGGCATTATTTTCTTTCCTGAACATAATTATCATTTTGAACATATAAGGAACATATAAAGAACTTGAAAATTTTCTCAATCAAACTGAATCTACATCTATGATATAATTTTTGTTTCCAACATAGAAGTAAACTTGAAATTTGCCTAATTAAATAAACACCATTTCCATCCTATTTTGATGTGCATCCATCTAGATTAAAGTTTACAATTAAATCACATGACAAGCAATTATACTCAAACACCAATTTTATTGGCAAACCTGATTCAAAAGCTCAGTTGAGAAAGAACCCGGAAGAAAACCTGGCTTCGTTGCCATTTACAACAAAGTTTGAAAAACCAATTTACATAGGATATCAATCCCAATTACAACAATTTAATTGAGTTTTCTTCATGACCCTCATCAAAGGGATTCATAAGGATTTCTACAACACATTTTAAGACCCATGGAGGGGATAGAATTTGATCAGGTGACCAAAAAAAATATGACCAAGAACAATTCAAACATGCATATTCATACAAGGTTTTCAAAATAAGATCCACAATGAATCAACACTAGGGAAAGGTGGATTCTTCCAATAGGAGAAGTCAAGCACAACACCAAATTAGATGCCCAATCGGGGCTATTAACCAAGAACTTCCATTCTGCCATTTAAAAATGCCATACTCATACAAGGTTTGTGTTGACGGGTAGGGGCCCATAACACCCTACCCTCTCTCCCTCTTCTCATCTTGAGAAGAGACCCTACACTAGTTGGAGTCCAACTAAACAGACCTTTCCCAAAATTGGTCACTTCTGCCCTCTCCAAGGGTGAGTAATACCAAAACACCCATGCAAGAAAAATCTCAAAATTGAAACATAAACATGAAAGGAAATCATCCACAATAAAATAATTTTAAAATCTTCCCAACGTACCCACAAACATACAAACATTGAAACAAAAACAAGGTAGCATAAGCATGAAACAAACCTAAAAATTGAATAAGGGAGATGAGAATTTCCTACCTTCACAAAGGGGTAATGGCAATGAACAAGTTTGAGTAGAGTTTCCACTTCCTTCCTTCAATCTTCAATAACTCCTCTCTAAATGTAGAGATTGGGTAACAACCTCCACTAGTCCAAGAAGGGCCTCTAAATAAGTTTCAAAACTCAACCACCCAAGGGATCAATAACTTCTCCCACCCACTTGTAATTCTAGAAACTCCTAACTCTACTCTCACTAGGGTTAAACACTAAGTGGAGATGAGGTGAGGTAACTCAAGATAACCATGGTCAATTTTCGCACAAAGGAAAAAAGAGACATTTTGAGTGGCCTCAAAAGTCAAAAAAAGGGGCTTAGGGGTTGGAAAAGACCCCTAACCCATACCCATACCCTTTGGGTATAATTATTTCATGTTTTAAGCCTTAGGAAAAAGGTTTAAAGCCAAACAAAATCTAGGAATAAAATAGGACCTTCTAACTACTCTATCATGTAGATTAAGCACTAATCCGGATTAAGGGATGACTAACCTCAATTAAGAACCTAATTAGCAAACTGACACTAACTTAAACCAACTTGGGTCCAAAGGTTACACAACTAACCCTAATCAGCATACTGAAGAACAAAACCAATTTACGAGTGTCAAGCGATACTAAAAGAACATAATTATGAACACTAACATTCACTGAACATAGGAAGATACATACATACATCTCACAATACAATACCTGAATTATGAATAACAAGGTTTCCAAAATTAGCACACAGAGATCAGTTCTGTTCCTCAGCTAAAATATCTGCATACTCATTGCACACATCAGTAGTCCCATAAAATCACATGTACATATATGTATACGTGTCAGAAATCCACATAAATTGAAACATACATCAATAAGGGTTTCTTCATCCTGCTTAATTCTTAACCATTTAAAGTCTCTTAAATCAAAGTCTCAATCCTACATTACTGATTTCATCAACATACATATACATGAAACATTAAATGACGAATGTCAAATATATTTGAATGTAACATCACACAACATGAAATAGTATAGTATGTTCTAAGCATCAGATAATGTCTCAACATCTCGAGTCGTGAATATCAAAATAATAGTAATGTATCTCTAACTACAAACATACTACTAGTCTTCAAAATACTGCCAAATTTTATATGAAAAAATCTCTTATGCCATAACCAACTGTCATCTACCTTTGCAACCAAACATGTCATTTTAGTAGGATTCAACTAAAATACATTACCTCTAGATCTGGTTCCTATTCCAAATACCTTTTCATCTCTGTATCTAATCATGTATGTCTTGTCTATGAACTACAACTGATAACCTTTGTCCACTAGTTTTCCAACACTCAAAATATTATGCTTCAAACCATCAACAAAATATACATCCTTAGTATTAGTTTTACCATCAAGAGTTATCAATCCAATACCTTTAACTTGTTGTTCTGCATTGTTTCCAACTCTAACAATACCTCCATCCTTACTTTTGAAGTCAACAAACTTATTCATATCACTAGTCATATGATGTGAACAATCACTGTCAATTATCCAATTAGATTTCTTTTCAACCTATGACACCAAAGCTGCTTTCTTTAGACTTTCTTCTTTAATTGCCACAAATCCTATTTCATCATCACTAGCACTTATTGATTGTTCATCACAATCATTTTATTCATTTGCATACAAATACTCTCTATCTCTTCTAGGTTTGTAATTTCCTTTATAATTTCTCTCTCTTTTAGGACACTTAGATATATAATGACCATATTCACCACAAGTCCAACATTTATAGATTTTCTTACTACCTTTTTCTCTTCTTACCAGAAGAGCTACTCCTTCAATATTTCTATCATCATTAGATCTATTATTGCTAAAAAAATTTCCTCTAGCACTTGTGCTTCTTCATTAACTAGGTCAAATATTCAAGGTACTAAAAGTTGTTTTAGTTCTGGTCAACTCTCTAGATTGTCTAAGCTTATTCTTCACTGCTTCAAGTCTTCCAAGCAATGTGTCCTTTTTGAAATCTTTGGTACAAGATATCAACAATTGTATTATTTGAACTATTGGCTTAAATGGTGGTGTTAAGCTCTTCAATATCTTCCATATAACCTCATCATATTCTTTGGTCACTACTTGACATCTAATACCTATAGTGATTTTTGATATCTTGCCTACATATGTTCTTATAGATTCATCTTCCATCATCTTAGCATCTTGAAATGCACAAATCCAACTTTGTAACCTCAATTTCTTAGAATGTTCATTACCTTCAAAACTATTTTCCAAGGCTTTCCAAATCAAATGAAAAGTAGCAAGTGACTTTATCTGATTGTATTCAATTTTAGGAAGTGTAGTCAATAATGCTTCTCTAGCTCTCATATCACACATAAAAAGATCTCCTTTTGCCTTGGTACAAGTTTCCAAATTATTTTTAGAAATAATTGTCTTTGCTATTTTTTTCAAGATTCAATATCCCAGACCCATAAACAATAGATGTTTCTTCATCTTTTCTTTCCAACTATCATAATTTGTTCCATCAAACTTCAAACTATATTTCCTAAACATTCTCACCATGGATCTCCCAAATTTGTTAAACTTTGTCTTCAAGAACCTGATGCTTTGATACCAATTGTTAGAAACAATAGTCCACCAAGATAATTGAGGGGGGTTAATAAGTTATCCAACAATTAAATAACATTTATCTTCCTTAAATAAAATTAACCATTCAAAAAAAGTAAATAACAACCATACAAAGATGCACATAGATAATTACACTAGATATGTTAACTAGGGAAACTCTTGATTTGAGGGAAAACCCTGGTGGGAATTATGCCCACAAGATGATGTACTAATATAAATATTCCTTGTTAGAGGATGGACCCTTTTAGGAGTCTATTATAAAATTTAGTACATATGAGTCCCTATTTGGAGACTTTGAATCCTTGTCAGGAGATTCCAACCCTGTTAGGAGTTGTGATATAATTTGCGAAAGATAAGCCCATTGCCCAAACATGCAATTTCAACTACAAGAAGAGCTTACTACCCAAAAAAGTAATTTATGGTTATGTTATTCTTTCCTTTGTTCTATCAATCAAACCAAGAACTATCATACCTTGTAGACAAAATATCAACCTTAGATCCAAATATCAACCTCATATCACTTAGCAAAACCTTGACAATGAAGTTCCCTTCATTTCCACTCTGCTCTTCTCAACTTCACATTCCACTCTCTTTGCTACTTACATTCACTTCTAATCCATACAATTCCATACTTCATGATAAAGGAAAATGTCCTTCCTTTATACTGAGTCCATAAAACAATTCACTGAGTTAGCTATTAGACCTTCTTAATTAATCACTAGGACCACATGAAGAGCACATTACACTGAGTGAAAACATTAATCTTCTGTCTTGCAACTTGAATAAATTTTTGTAAATGCAATATTATGATGAGTGAACTTAGCCATTTCATCATCAATATGTCTTCTTCATATCCTCAACCTTGATTCTTAGAATAAAAAATCTACTAAGAGATATAGAAATTTTACCAGAACGTGTCTCTATAAACTCTATCTTAGAATAGACATCACAAAAACTTACATAACTTCTTACGGATTTATCATTTCTTCATTCGATGTTAAATAAATATGATAGATACTTATATGTATCTCCCATAACCTTAGATAGTGAGAATACTCAACTAACCATCTGTACCAACTTGATCTTTTCACTGTTATTCTGTCAGATACCATAAAAAAATGCTATGTTGACATCAATGACAAACACAGTCATGAATGTAACATATCATCATAGTAACATATCTAAAATACTCCCCCATAGGAGTATCATCAACATTCATGCTTCCAAAATCTTTCTGACCACAATCATGTTTTTTTTCCTCTACACAAGGTCCCAAATGAGCTTTGATATCTTGTAGCAAAGGCATAAATGCCGCAACCCCACCCTGGTCTTTGTTACCCTATTCTTACCCACCAAACTAACATTCCTCCTCTTGGTGTTCTTCTTTATTAATAATTCTTTGGTTAATACCTTGACAACCAAGTTTACATACAAGTGACATCACTATGAAAGCAACAAGATACGGTCAGAATTATATGAGTTATAAGCATAAACCACAACAAGTTATCAAATATAAGAAAACACAAGATAACAATACATGCACTAAAAACAATATCATAGTGAGAGCATAACACATACATCCAAATGTTGCAACATGGGCTTTAATACCAGATGTAATACCCCACCCAGACATCCTTGGGACAAGGATAAATAGGAGCCAAGATATTTTGTTTAAAAATAGGTATGATGCACACAATACTCAACATACAAGGATCACAAAGATCACAATAGAAGACTAACCAATCTATCTAGGAAACCAATGAATCTCTAAGCATCACTACTAACTAATAAACTCAAAATGAAAGATGAGAAAAGAGACCACAATAGAACCTAAAATCTATGTTTTTTTGAAGCCTAGAAATATGGGGAAACCTAAAGGGTACCCAAATAACCAAAATGCATTCCTTGAAAAAAATAGTGGAGACACCCCCTATTTTTCTACTCTAAGAAACTCAACCTATAGTCTTGCGTGAAGAAGTAGCTCTCCGCATGAGAAAGTACACCACACCATGCAAGGAACTACCTTCCCATTCAAGGAAACACTAAGATTAGCCAACAATTTTCCCCACTCCTGTTGTTGAGTACCGCATGAGAGAATAGCCAGCTCCATGCAAGGAAGTGCCATGTCTCACGAGAGACAGTATAATCTCGCATGAGATTCCACTATGCTTTGCATGAGAGAATTATTTCTTATGTGAGAGAACACATTCTCATGTCAGGAAACACTTCTCAAATGTGAGGAAGTATAACATCAAATAGGGAAAACTAAGGATGAAAAGTAGGAAAAATAATTCCTCCACACAGGGGAGTACAAGATCCACAAATTGAGGCATCTCATTTTCTTATCTTAATTTTATTACCCAATTTACTTATTTAGTTATCACTTGCTTATAAAATTCTTCACACCAACCCTCTGCGAATATAGTCACTAGGTTGTGAGAGAGAAGCCCCTCCACTACCTACCCTACATACCCATGCTCATCACATGATGAGTGCCCATAGACATGCATATTCCCAATCCAACCCCAATGAACATAACTCCACTGAAATAGAACTAGGAGTTCAGGCCTTGCAAGTCACATGAAAAATACACACACACACACACACACACACACACACACACACACACACACACACACACACACACACACACACACATGATTTTGTTGGGCACACCACCATCACAAAGATCATAAACCAAGGGCTAGATGAGAATACAAGCAAAATAATACTCAACCAAATATAAGCTCAGGAGTACAAATGTAGCATAGATCCCAATGCAACATAAAAGTACAATAATTTTTAGACTAACATCCTATGGATAATCTAAGTCCATGATCAACATCATGCCAATAAAACCCAAAAAAATTGGGTGGCACACAAATCAAGGTGAAAACCCAAAAAATCTAACGTTTACAAAAATCAACAAAAATAAAACCCATTCACCATAGGGATGAATAAACCACAAAAATCCAATCAAATTTGGGTTTGAACACCGTATGAAAAAATAACCAACATAACAGTGCAAAACCCCAAACCCTCATCCTAAAATTAGGGAAACATTCATACTCGACCAATTGAGAAGAACTGACAATCAAAAATAGAGATGAACACTAGTTCTTAGCCTCTTAACATACAACTACCAAAAATGGAAGTCAAAATAGAGTTGAAACATAAAAATGGGAGAGCCTTACCTGATAGCTAAAAGGGAAGAAATGGGAATCAATACAATAAAATAAATAACCTGCAAAAGCTGCCAAAAATCACACCAATCCAAGGTCTCCCCAAGCTAAATCCAACAAGAGAAATCTCATGAAGATCCCACACTTGTAGCTCCTATAACAAATAGAAACACAATCCTACAAAAGAGGATTTGGAAATTGCTCTCAATTTTCTATTTTTGAAAAGAGAGAAGTGAGGAGTAAAATTCCTTTTTGGACACTTATTCACTTTTTGTAGGAATAATGGATTAGGGTAAATAACTAGGTAACCTAGTTAAACCCCAAATTAACCCAAACTAAAATAGGCTATTCCAAGTAATTGGAATTCATATACAAAAAAGTTGTTGGGAATTAAATTAAATCAATAAAAGCCCAAAATTACCTTAAACCAAAATAACAAAAATCCTCAATAACTTCTATGAAAAATGTGAACCTCTAAATGCACAAACATGCTTATAAGTCTAATTACATAATGCAAATGAGTCCAAATTTATTAAATCATTCGAAGGTTTAATACATCAACCATACAGGGATGACATTGGCCAGATATAAAAAACCAAATCACTAACTCCATATGCCACTACCAAGGATATAAATCCTACACACTAAAACACACAATCAAGCACAATTACATATAATAACATAGCCAAAGCAATAAATGCATTAAATAAACTAATTTAACCATTTATTCAATTATACTAAATTACTCTATTTACATCACTTACATTCACATAAAGCATCAAAAAGAAATAATGAAGTAAATAACCATAGCATTAAATCCAACACATAAATGTAACCATAAGATATGTCCAAATACCAAATAACCAGATATCATCATAAAACATACTATCATCTCAAAATGACATCATCATGCAAATATGATCAACTGAGCAACATGGTAGTCTAACATCTATGAAATTAGAAGTCAAAGTATGACATCCTATCATCAGGTCATCTCAAAAGTAAAATAACATGAGTAACAAGTATCTCTCGAATCAAAATATAACAAGGTATAGACTACAAACGTGAGAGCCACTAAAATATTTCTCAAGAAGATGCTAATTTTTTCCCATCTACATCCCTTTTTTTGAGGAGAATATCAAGTACATCTCATCAATTAAGGAAAGGCATCTACCTCTTGCCAAAATGATGATTCAAATGTTGAAGATACTAATAAAACATGAATTTTCAAAAACATGACACGATTACTAGAAAGAAACGAAAGTATTGATTCATAGGACTATGAGTAAGATTATCTTCCAATTGAATCTATAGAGTTGGGGCTTTTTTTAATTCATAGTTATGCCAACCAACCCGATTTAGATGATGAGTTGCTAGATTTGATGAATCAAACTTTCATATCATTCCTGTTGACCAAGTTGAACACACTAGGAGTCAGATGAATTTGGATGAATTTGAAGGGTACCTTATAGGCTTTGAATTAGTTTTCATTAGAAAAAATTCCTATCGTATCAATACCCTTTAACCTTCTACATCCATTTCACTTATGCACTTTGAGCTTATTGACTTGTTGTAACTATTAATCACATGATAAGATATATTGTCAATTAGTGTCAAAACACTTATTCATAATGAAAAGAAAATTGTAACCAAGTCACTATTATGAAATGTTAACTGAGCTCAAAGATGATCAAAGAAAACAAGTTAACCTTGTAGAAAGTTTTAGTGTCAACCGAGCTCTAGTGGCAATCAAGTTGATAGTTCACACCAAGCTCTAGTGTCAACCAAGTTGACTGTGTCTACCAAGCTCCAATGTGAACCAAGTTGGTAGAGAAGTCTTGTTCCAAGGTAATAATAAAGATGATAGAATAATCCAAGCTAATTAAAAAGCATCTACCACATGATCAGTGTGAACTAAGTACCCAACATCTATTGAGTGCTAGAGCTAACTAAGGAGATAGTGGTGACTGACTATTTCCAGTATTGCCTAAGTATGACAGTTATCTGAGTTATTACACTGAGCTAGCTTGGTGATTGTTTTTGGAACTATTCATATTGTATCCAACCTATGTAACAAATATTTTGATGGATATAAGTATGAGCTATTTTTTTTATCCAAAGTGTATTATTCATTGTATCATCATTCAAGCTTTAGAGAATATGAAAGAGTAGATTGTCTAGAAGGTTACAAGCATCATAAGGAAAGGAAAAAAATCATTTATCATAGTTAGGTGATCAATTTACTTCAAAGGATCTTCACCAAAAATCAAGTTACATTTGAGAGATCAATCCACTAGTTCATCCTAATAGGTACATTAGTCCCAAATCCTTTAACCAGGTGGACCTAATAGTCCTTTGTAGAAAATTCTAATAGAGTACATACTTAACTGTATTGTATAAATCCTTTCACAAGGTGGACTTGATAGTCTTTATTACTCCTAACAGATTAATATCACCAAAAGTGATCATTTGTAAGCCTTAACTGACCAACTTTATTACTAGAGTAGTGAAGCATTATGGGCGCCATCCCCACCCCAGTTTTACCTTCTACTTGGAGGGTTATTGGGTTACCAAATATTGTGTTATGGTGTTACTTTAATGCTTTAATGTTTCATGCATGCAAGTATTTTAGAAAAATATAAAAAAGTGGTTCAAGTGTAAGAAGTTTAAGTAGTTCTTGATTCACCCCCCCCTTCAGTCACCTAGTTTGCATTACATTTGCAACATTAACAACATAAAAAACTTGACCTATTTACCTTCCAAAATGACTATGAGATTGATTTATACCTAAGTTTTTTTGAAACCATAGTCTCTTTGACCAACAAACCAAAACAAAAAACATGACCAAGTCATACATCAAGTCTCTTAGTCACAAAATAAAAAGGAAAAAGGAAAATAATAGGCATTTTGATGGCAAAAACTAGTTTTTGGTAGTGTCAGAGCCAAAAAGAATAAAAATAAAATATTTAACCAAGGGTGAAAACCTCCATGAGGAAACCAAGGATAAAATACTTGGTATTTTACCTAATTACTTTCAAGAAAGACCATCAATTCTGATACAACCTACTCAAACAATCAACATTGGGATAGAAGATACACATCGCATCATAGATTTAACTCAGTCTTTGTAAGAAGATGAAAAGAAAAAGTTCACTAATTTCTTCATGGAGAAAAAGATAAATCATGCTTGGATTTATTTAGATATATATGCTAGGGCTTGACACTAATCTCATTATTCATCACTTATCTATAGCTCTTGATTCCAAACTTGTTAAACAAAAGTTGGGAAAAACGCATCCCTACATATCTTTATTGGTTAGAGTAGAACTAGAAAAGGTCCTTAGTTCTAGATTTATACAAGCTATTGATTATGTTGAGTTGATTTCCAACACTGTACCTATCTCTAAGCATGAATAATCCATTCAAGTTTGTATTAATTTTTGAGATCTAAATAATGGTTTCCCTAAGGATGATTTTTGACTCCCTAACATTGAAATCATAGTGGACATGACTGCAAACTATGTAATGTACTCCTTAATAGATGGATTCTTGGGATATAACCAAATCAAGATAGCTCCCAAAGATTTAAAAAAAGATAGCTTTTACATGTGAATGGGGAACCTTTTGTTGGAACATCATGCCATCTGGACTTAAAAAATACTAGAGATACATATCAATGAGCTATGGCCACAATATTTAATGATATGATGCATAAAAAAATGGAAGATTATGTGCATGACACCTTAGCTAAGTCTATGAAAATAAATACACATTTTGAAGAGTTGGGGTTAATTCTATATTGCATGGAATATTTTAAGCTTAGGCTTGATCCTACAAAGTGTGCATTTGGAGTTACCTCAGTGAAGCTTCTTGGTTACATCATATCTACCAAGCGAATTGAAGTAGACCTTGAAAAATTTCAAGCCATCATGGACATGTCACCTCCTATAATTATTAGTCAAATGAGAATTCTTCAAGCATATCTACAATCTATTAGCAAATTTATCTCTCAACTTGCTGATAGAGCACAAAAATTCAATAAAAAAAATACATAAGGGAGATAAGTGTGTGTAGAATGAAGAATGTGAGAAAAACCTAAATCAGATTAAGGAATATTTGATAAATCATCCTATTTTGATGCCTTCTACTCTTGAGAAGACCCTCATTCTACACATATTATCTACAACAACATCCTTGTGGATATTAATAGCACAACAAGATGAGATAGGAAAATCAAGAGCCATATGCTATATCTGCATGTCACTTGTAGATTATGAGATCAACTACAATAACTTTGAAAAAGATTATCTTGCAATAATGTTTGCATCCCAAAAAATCAGACACTATATGCTTGGACACACTACACAACTTATGGTTAAAATTGGTCCATTGAAATTCTTACTAAGTAAATCTAAACTTATTGGTTGATTAGCAAAATGGATGATGAATCTCTCAAAATTTGACATTGAGTACGTTGATTGTAAGGATATAAAAATACACACCATTGTTAATTAATTAAATTTTCTTCCTCTACAAGATAATGTATCCATGCAGATTAATTTTCCTAATTCCTCCATCATGGTTATGACTATACATATTGGAAAAATCTTCTTTGATGTTTCTTATACACAAAATGGTTTAGGTGTTGGGGTCCTATTCATTACACCTTAAGGATATACCATACTTAAAGCATACAAATTGCTTTTCCCCTACACTAACAACATTGCTGAATATGAGGCATTGAAAAATGATATCAACCTATCTATTGAATGGAGGATAATCAAATTACACATTTTTGGAGATTATCAAATTATTATAAATCAAGAAATTAATGAATATCAAACCAATAATAAAAAATTGATATCCTATAAAAATATGATTGATGATCTAAAGAATAATTTCACTTTTGTCACATTTTAGTAGATCCATAGAGCTAAGAACAAGGCTTCCAATTCTATGGCTACACTTGCATCCATCCTATAGTTTCAAGAACATGAGTCTAGGTATGAAATCCTAGTGGAAGAGCTGTATTTCCTTGCCTATGACTCTCCTAATAACCACACCATTTACATTGATGTTGGTCATGATTCCTCTTGCTATGCTATAATATACTCCTACCTACATTATTTGTAAATAGTTTAATCAAGGTGGCATTTTAATGGGATGTTCTTAAGTCCTCTAACAAGATCACTCCTAACAAGGTGATTAAATCCTTTAATAGGGTCACACCTAATAGTGTGTATTGTAACCTTTAATAGGATTGGTTCTTAACTGAGCTCACTTCAAAAGAGTGAAAATTTGGTAGCATGTTGTTGGTGCTTTTTCCTAAATTGGGTTTCCATGACTATTGGAGATAGGTAAAACTTCTAGAAGACTGATTGCCTCATCGCTTACTTCACTACTCCCTAGTAGCCTTATTGTTGAGATTCCAAAGACTCCATTGTATTCAAAAGACCCTTTTATATAACATATAGAGGAGGAGAAGGCTAGGCTTAGGGCTATATAAATAGAAGTATGGAAGAGGTATGAAGAGAAAATAAGAAACACTATCGTGAACTTTTTTTTCAAGATTGATACTAGATTGCTTCAACATGTGATAACAAAATTGATGATTACGAAAAAAATCTTTTAGTGATAATGAAGAAACGTTGAGAGAAATTTTGGATAAATGGGCTGGTGGAGAGAAAATTGTCATGCCCTAAATTTACAAGGCAAAACACTGCAATTTTTTTAAAATTTATTTATTTATTTATTTTTTAAATTTACTTTATTATTATTATTTTTCACTTGCTTTATTTATTTATTTTTTCATTATTCATTTTATAATTTGTTTTGTTTTATCTTCTCTATAAATTTAACCTTTGATTATTTGCTTCCTCATACTGTGGAATGATTCTTTCATATGTTATTATCAACTCTTTCATTTCAATGTATATATGAAATAGGGGCCATTCTAATTATTTGCTAATTTTTTTTCACCATTCTATTTATTTATTTATTTCTTTAATCTACTTTTTAAATAATTATTAACCTTCTCACAAGTTTGTTATCATTATTCTTAACTACAACTTTAACCATTAACACAAGACATTACTCATAACCCATTTGTTAAAAGAACCTAGTCACATAACATGAATCAAACACTAAACTGAATTAGACTTAATGCTCCTAACATTTGAGATCTATTACATTACATATCTAACAATGATAGATGCTACCATACCCAAATTTATTATCACCACTATATCAATACCAACCAATTTATGAGTCTATCTACTACCCTTACCTATATCTACCCACTTAAAATTACCTCTATGCAAGTTAGTTTCCTTATAACTTCTATACTTTTCCTATAACCCAAATTCTATTCACTAACACATAGTTACTTAATAAATTATTTAATAAATACTAATAATCCAAATTAATATAACACATTCCCCATTAATTCCCTATAAATGGCATACCTTATGATTAGTAATTTTATTTAGTTCCTAAACATAATCTAAATCTTTTAAGTCAATACTAAAAAATTCTTATATCTTGACCTATACTACACAAGGCCCACCCCCATCCTTCACATTCTTTTCAAATTTGCTCCCTAATTTCAAATGTCTAGGGTATGGGTCAGGTGTCCACATACTCCATTTCCATGTGGGTAACAGGTCCCATCATGATTACCTATGTGGCTACATTAAATCCTAATGGTAATATTAAATGCACATTATTTTTTTATGTTCAACTCCTAATTTCCTTACCATACATATACGTCTCCCTCAACTAGGCGTGGGTGGTTAGAAGACTTCAAAACATTCACTTTTTCCCATGCTCAAAAATAGGTGCCTAGGAAGGAATTTGGTCATGTCAGATCATGGCAATTATTATAACATTTTTTAACACTCAACTCACTTCCATAGATGGCCACCTACCCTTTTATTTCTTAATCTCCCTTGCTGCTCATGTAATCCTAAGACAAGGTGGCATGAGAAAATGGGAAGTGGGTCTAACAAGACAACCCGCCCCATTAAATGTGATTTTCTAGTTTGAGGTGCCTTATAATGGGGAAGTCCTATTTAGGACATGAAAAATGCATATTATGTTTGACCCTTTTAAATTTTTTTTTGCCTCCCTTTGTAAATCGATAGGTAGGGGGTGGATAAGGATGTGACCCATCCCCTACTTGCAATGTAATGTATTTTTAAAAAAATTATGAACCCTGTCAACAATTAAATGCCCCTAGTCACCTCCTTATGGAAGGGGTATTATAATATATATATATTTTTTACTCCTTGAGGTTTCTATCATAATCATGATAGTGACTTATACTTTTTTATATTACAATCGGATAAAGAAGGTTATTCTATTCTGATATCAATTCTATTCTGACTGTATCTTGGAAGAGGTTTTTTTGTTTTCCCATACATTTTCTAGAGAATATTTATGCATTTATAGGTCTTTTTTTTTATTGAGCTTAACTTTTTTGTCTAGATCTTCTCATGTAATCTCTAAGGTTTTTTAGTTTTGAGTTGATGATATTTTAACATTGCATCATGCATTATAATTTCTATTCTATTTAGCAAATCTAATGTAAAAAAAAAACAACTATCATATTATTAACAAAATCTATTTGCAAGATACACTAGTATGGAACTTAAATGAAATCCTTTGATTATAATTTCAAAAACTTCAAATATTCAATATACATTATTGACACCCAATTTCATAATTTAAACTATCTATGAATCTATCAGCTATTGATTGCATATTCTACAACTAATTAAGAAACAAAACTGAAGACCAATGCAACTAAATTATTCTTATGAAAATTTAGGAGGTAAGAATAACAAAATGATAATATCCTATCCATTCTTCCAATGTATATCATAATACAAATTTCTTTTCTTCAATACATTTTAATTTCAAGTAATGATAAGGCAACATCAAAACAATGTAATTTTTTTCCCTTCATGTTCCTCTCAAGATTTTCATTCAACAGAATATCAAGTAAGCATTAGGGTGGTGAAATCATCATATCAAGATACACAATTGAAGGACCTTTACAAGTAAGATAATGCACAATCTCTCTATTGGCATATGTATGAAATCAATAACATCATTCCTACAATACAAATAAGTTCACATAATGAAAATGGAATTATCTTCCATTGCAATACAAAAAATACAATAGTGTTCTCTTCTTCTATGCAAAGGTAAGACATCTCAACTTCTAAATGTCCAAGAATTCAAGAAAATACCTGCAAACAAGAGACAAAATGTAGAACCATGGAGGCTCACCTCCCAACCTAAGCCTCAAGAAGGACACTCACTGAGCTTGGGAAAACAAGGTGCACACTACATATTCACATATCATGCATGATCACAGCAATATAACAAAACTCTACACAATACATTACAAGACAACCCAACCCAAGGCTTGCACAAAGATTCAATAATTGAATCAAGTTATAGGATGAAGGTGGGCTCTCTCCACGAGGAGGATTTCCAAACTATGATTCACAAATATGCACATATTCTCATTATCAACATGCCCTTTTGAGGCTTACAACGACTTCCCTCTTCACACACCTCCTTATACCTCCCAAACTGCAAGTAACAAGAAGTCCACATTTTATTGAATACATAAAAAATCATCTCCACACATGGGAGAGTTTCTCAATTACATGAGTGAGCCCAACTAACCCCTTCCCCCAAACATCTCTTCCCTCCAAAGGGTGAGTTATTCTTCACACCCATTACACAACACACAACATGAAACAAAACAAGATTCAAGGAAGAAATCACATAAACTTCTCACATGCAATACTCAAACAATTTTTTTTCTTTCACAAATCACATCTACAATAAATGAAGAACACCATATCAAATCTAAATGCAAATGAAGAACACCATGAATCATGGGTACCAACCTCACTCCAAGCAATGGCAAATGAAAAGTTGTAGTAGAGCTCCTTATCCTCTTCCTCCAAACCCTAGTTGTCTCTAACGATAGAGAGTGGTCAAGTGACTTTCTAATTTGGCCAAGCCTCTATATATCACTATCATTTTCGGATTCAATATAAAATGCATTCTTTTTGGGGTCTCCAAGGTCTTCTAGGCACCCTAGTGGTCATTATTAGCCCTCTAACTTAAAGTATTAACATGGGTAGGGTTTATTTTTATCACAAATTCACCTTAGAGCTACTTTATGACCCTCATAATGCTAGACAAGTTCAAATTTCAATTTTCCTTTGGTGGTAACCTTGTTCTCTTTACTAATTTAAGGCAATAAGTCAAATTTCTCAATTAGGATATTTAACTTGGGATAAGGTGGCCACATGATCCATCATCAAAGAACATGTCATTTTCACATAACGAGTACACGTGTCAATTGACACACACAAAATTCACTATACATCACACATGACACGTTTAGAATCTACACATGAAATACATACTACACACATACATCTCATGTTTACAAAATAAACACATCACAAGGAGGTTTACAAATCTTATAAAGATTCACCTTGGAAGTATCATTTTAACATGTGGTTGTACCTTGTTTCACTGTTATTTTTCCATGGTTCCTTTCCTACACAGTAAACTCAAACATCAATAGTCCAATGAAAAGTCACACACACACACACACACACACACACACACACACACACACACACACACACACACACACACACACACACACACACACATAGATATATAAATCACATATGAAAATAAAGATACATGATAATTATGCATTTCATAATTAATTCCCTATTTCTATCATTTACATATAACATTTAATCATTAACCTTCAAAAATTGTATATTACTAACTTCCTTAACAAAATCACATTAAGCATTTGAATCACATTTTAATTCCATTCTTATCATATTAGTGAAATACTAAATAAATATCCATTATTTTATTGACTAAGCCAATTAAGTCCTAATACATACCATAATAAAAGATCACAAGGTGAATATCATCAAATAAGTAGCAAAATTTACTGTGCATCAAGTATTGAAATATATATGTCAAGATATCAAGTCCTAAGTAACAAAATGGAAATGCAATATCTATGCTATGATGGGTCATGGTGAGGCCTCACAAAAATAATGGCCAACTTATGTTTCAATATTATTGATAAAGAAAATGTTGACTATCAAATTGAAAGGACATATTATTAGAAAATTGGGTTGTTGGATTTTGATATAATTAGAGAGTTATTACAAAGAAAGATGAGATTTTCTATATCCAAGTGAAAGAACAAGAGTCATTGTATTTTTATTTTAGTTCTCACAAATGGCCATGAAAAGAAGGCAAGAAATTTTTGTCATGTTCAATGGTAAGATGAGTACCATAATAAATAATGATGATAATTCTATTTTCATTGAAGTCATAGTAGATGTGAGGGGTTTTTTCAAATCCTTCATGTATGAAGTTAAGCAATTGAGGAACAAGTGGAAATATATCACAAAAGGAAATTATTGAGTTTGAGTGGCCCATAGATACAGTCTATGATGAATGAGTGGTGAAATATTCCTCAACAATAGAATCCTCACAAGTGATGGTAGAGGAAAAACCTCAAGACTTGAATACAACTAAAAAGGAGCAATAATTAGTTGTAGGAAGCTTTCATCAGGAGGGGAAAGATATTCAATTAACAACTGAGGGTGAAGATGAACAAAAAGAAGTCAAGAAGATGAAAAGGTGGCCCCACAACTTATAGAAGAAAGAAAAGAAGAAAATGCATAAGAGCTTATTATTGGGATTGAAAAAGAAAAAAATGAAGAGGCTCCTACCCCACTGGAAAGAACAAATAACTAGGATGCATGACAAAAAATGATTATCAAAAGAAAAGAAAGTAGTTATCATAGTAGGATACCTTAATTTTTTTGGTTCATCCACTATGGGTATACGTATGAAGAAAATCATGAAATTACTTTCAATTAATATAGAATATGCCACATGTATTCAAGATCAATTGTCAAGTGAGTTTGTTGATAGCAACTTTTTCTCAACTATAACTATGTTTTGTCTAAGGATAGGTGTCCTTTCCTCTCAAGCTAAAGCTTGTTGCAACTTACCTTTATGAGTGAGTTACCAAGGCTTGAGAATGATCCGAGTTTTCATTTTGAATGAATGTATATTCTAATGCTTTGAGTCAGTCCATTACTATATAGTTATGTTGTTCCAGAAGTGTCATTAATGGAAATAAAAAAGATAGATTACTAAATTTGTCTAAGTTTTCTGATAGAAATTAATACTGAATTGTATATTTTCAAAGAAGATAATACAAAGTACTTATTGGCTGGTTACTCAATCTAGATCTTGTCTCTTCTTTTGTTACTTTTAATTTTTTTAGAATTTGATGATAATGACTATTAAATCCTAGTTATAATTTATTTTGGACTATATCTTAGTTCATAATTTACTGATAATCTAATGGATTATGTAAATGCTTGATGTGAGTTTGGAGAATTGAGAGTTGTCAAAAGAAGATTATGATTAGAATGATACTTTAGATTGAGTATTGTTCTCCTTTTCACAAGGTGATAGGATAGATTTGATATTATGTGTCAAGTTTCTATGAGGAATAGCCCAAATGGACAAAGCACTAATCATGTTTAGAATCAATAAGATCTAGATGAACTGTATAGTGAAAATTAAGAAATCAAAATTTTAAAATATTTATAGTTATAAATTTGGAAGTACAACCTACACTTGATTTAGGGAGTGTTAGGTTTTGAGGAATTATATATCTTGCATCCCTTCCTTGATCCTTAAATTAGAAGAATTATAGGGATTCATTTGTTATATTGGAATTTATACCAAGAATTGATAAATATGTGAAATACTTATAAATTCCCATGTATACCCACCTGAATCTTGTAGAATTCAAAGGGAATAATATTAAAGCAATCTTAATAGTTTGTGCTTTTGATTTTCCTTTAGAATACTTGCTATGTTTTTTGGCTATCTCCTAGTTATTTAGTGTAACTTTAAAAGGTGGTTAAAATCTTGTCAAATTAGGATCCAACATGGTGAAAGATGCACTAAAAAATGAAGATTGGATTAATGTAATGAATGAAGAGATTGATCAAATTGAGAAGAACAACACTTGGACATTGGCACCAAGAATTAAGGATAAGAATATTATTGGTAGAAAGTGGATTTTCAAAAATAAGCTCAATGAGAAAGGAGAAGTGATAAGGAATAAAAAAAGGCTAATTTGTAAAGGATATGGTCAATTACCAATAATTGATTATGGCAAGACATTTTCTCCTGTTGCTATATTAGGTGTGAGAATTTTACTTTCATATGCTACTCACAAAGGATTCAAATTTTATCAAATGGATGTGAAGTCTACATTTTTGAATGGAATTTTGGAAGAAGAATTCTACGTTGAGTAACCAAAAGGATTTGTGGAAAAAGATAAGAAAAAATAGTATGAATATTAATATTTTTACATGGATTAAACTAGGCACTCAAGCATGGTACGCAATATTACACTCTTATTTGAAGAGAATTAGTTTTATAAGAACTAGCAAGAACAACAATTTGTACTTGAAAAGTGAATCTGATGATAAAATCCTAATTGATGAAATATTTGTTGATATCATATTTGGAGGACATGAATAAATGTGTAGAACATTTGTTGATGAAATGAGAAAGGGATTTGAAATGTCTATGTTTGGAGAGATCAAGTTTTTTATTAAATTACAAGTTCAACAAGTCAAGGATGAAATATACATAATTCAATCCAAATATATCAAGGATATTCTAAAAACATTTGTCATGGAAGAATCAAGACCAGTTGGTATATTGATGATCATGTGATGTAAACTTTCAAAGGAATATAATTTTATCAAGGTGAATGAAATAATCTATATATTTCTTAGAAAGTAAATTCCACCAATATAACTAAGGGTGGGGGCGGGGGGGGGGGGTGGGGGTGTGCGCGAGTGGAGGTGAATCAATTGTGCTTAAAATGAGCTTTCTCAATTTTAACAAAAAAAACATGTAACAAATAGATACAATAACCACAAGATAATAACCATGCAATGTGACACAATAAATGTTAAGTAGGGAAATCCTTGATCAGAGGGAAAACCTAATTGGAATGATGTCCACAAGATAATGTACTAATATATAAAGTTCCTTATGAAAGGGTGTGACCCTGTTAGGAGTCAAATGAATACAATCAATACATATGAGTCCCTATTAAGAGATTTTGAATATCTATTAGGAGATTCCAACACTATTAAGAACCATGCTAACCTTGTTGGGAGTTGATAAGAAGACAACTGTACCTACTATCCAAATTTCTTCAGAACTATTTTTTCTAAACAATCCAGGATAAAAAATCAAAGAGAAATGAACTGACTAAAACAACCTATCTTGCCAATACAATTCCTTTGAAGTTCACCACTTATCTTGAGCATCAAATATTACACTAACATTCACAAATTTGCATCCAAATCCCACATAACATAAGATCAATAACATATGAATGCATATGTGTAGACATTGATTAGATCTCATTTTCTTTTAATCAATCACATAACATTGCATTAAAGAGGCCTTGCTAGTGTACTTCCTTGGTGGGTCTTTAGGGTTTGTATTGGAATCCCTTTATCACACTTGGGTTTTGCTAATTAAACCTATGTCTTATTGAGAGTTATGCTTGCAAGCTACTCTTTTTCTTGTATTGAATGAATTAGGGAGAAAATGTTAAACTCATGATATCTATTTTTCATTATTACCATTGGTGCCATGTTTCCTCTAAACAACCTCAAGTATTCCTTTATCCTTAAATTGTCATGGTCCATGTCAATTTTTTTAATGAAAATATAAATAAATTTTCAATAAAAATACTCAAGAGGTAATGTGTTGAAAATAAAGATTGAATTTGATCCCTCTTGTTTGAAGTACAAAAATTAAACATACACATTGACTTGGGATAGATGATAGAGAAATAAATTAACTTAAAATAAAATATTTTTAAAAATATATTAGAGGAGTAATAGGTAGTTGTAGACTAGATTATGATCATAAGTCTCCTTATAATCTATTAGATAACTAATAAGCAAGGTGTGTTGACCTTATGGTCAAATCATTTTTTAAGTAGTGCCAAAATACTTGATCATTTGGTTGGTCACATTGCTACATAGCTTCACAATGTTAACTGAGCTATTGCCATGTTAACCGAGTCTCAATGTTAAATTAAGCTATTATAGTATCAACCAAGTACAAAGTAAGTGTTAACTAAATAGAACAAAAATATAGTGTAAACTGAGCTAGCCATGTTAACCAAGTAGATCAAATGTATTGTTGATCGAGCTTCAGTGACAATTGAGTTCTACAATGTTTTTCGAGTAATTAGTGTTAACTAAATTCATGTTGACTTATGAGTGATCAATGTGGACTAAGCACTGGTGTCAACTAAGTGCTAGAGTTTTTCGAGTTCACTGTGTTGCCGAGTGTCAAAATATCACCTAAGTGGTCTTTAGAACTTGAGTATGAACATTGAGCTGACTTGGTGAAGATTGTTAAATTTGGTATTGTAGTTGACCTCATAAGGTAATTATTTGGATTTGTATATATGTAAGACATCTTTTAATATCCAAGTGTGTGACTGAGTAACAAGTATGAATGTGAATTGAAGAGTAAAGGCTACAATATGTATAAGAAGAAGAAGAGTGTCATATGTCGCAACAAGGTGATCATTCTACATCAAAGGAATCTCAATCAACAAATTGAGTTGCAAAGAAGAGATCAACCACTTGTTTATCGAAAAAGGTGCATTAGTCAAATCCTCTAATAAGGTGGACTTAACAATATTATGCTAAATCTCCTAACCGAGTGCATACTTCATTGTGTTGTATAAATCCTTTTACAAGGTGGACCTAATAGTCCTTATTGCTCCTAACAGGGTAGATTACTGGACGTGATCATTTGTAAGCCTTAGCAAGCTAACTTTATATTATAGTAGTAGAGCTTGTGGATATCATCCCCACCCTAGTTTTACTTTCTATTTGGAAGGTTTTTGGGTTACCAAATGTTGTGTCAACTATTATGAATTTTTTACTGCTTTCAGTCTTTCATGCATGCAACTAGATCAGAATAGTTAATTGGTGAATTAAAGTTAAAGTTTAATTGGTTCTTGATTCACCCCCCCCTCTCAATTACCTAACCCACCATACATTTCCAACAATTGGCATAAGAGAATTTGGTTCTCACATCACAAGTTTAGCAGCTTGAGAAAAGATTAGAGGCAATGCAAGTTTATAGATTAGAGAAAATTATTAAAAATAAAAATCTAGATCTACAGGTGGCCATGGAACAATTCAATAAAATGAAGGAGAAATTCTCTCAATCCTTGAAAAGAAGAAAAGACCTAGTAGCATGGGTGAATGAAAACTCTATAAAGAAGAAATAATTGAAGACATTTTCCAAGATAAAAGTTTAGATGAAGCTGATGCAACAATTAAAGATCTACTTCAGAAGAATCTCACTCTACATAAAGAAGTCAGAAGGATGAAAAGCGAACAAGAAATTTAGTTAGTCAGAATCTGCAAAGACATGGAACAAAAGGAAATAGGAAAAGAAGAGAAAATATTGCTAACTAAAAAGATATAAGAAAAGGATAATGAAATTCATTACCTATCTCTTTAGCAAGCAAATTTGATAAGTCAATTCAATTATGCAAATCAAGAGCTTATAAACTTAAGGAAAAATAATGAAATATTGTAGAATGATCTCAACATCGAAAGGAAAAATAATGAAAGGATGATAAAATATCAAGAAAGCACGAATCAATTGATTGAGAAAAATCAAATTTAGACACAAAGGAAAAGCAAGATTAGGCTATACATATGAAGGTGAATCATCTTAACAAGGAGCTCAGAAGAACAAAAGACCTACATGTAATCATTGTGGAAAGATAGGGCATAAATCAATTTTTTTTTGGAGAAATGGAAAATCAAAACTTAGTGGAAAATACTATAATTGTAACAAAAAAGGACATAAAGCAAGTGAATACATAGAGAAAACCAAGTTTGAAGGAAAATGTTTCAATTGTAACAAACAAGGGCACAAATCTTCAAAATGCAAGACCAAGAAATGGAACCCAGTAGAATAGATTGTGAAAGCTATCTTTGGTTGGGATGATAACACATTGTACATATGTCACTTATGTGGCAAGCATGGACATATTGGAGAAAATTGAATAAGAACTCACATGAGGAAGAACGACCCTACAAAAAGATGTTTTGTATGCATAGAAATTGGACATCTAGATAGAAATTGTATGAACCAAGCTAAAGTTGAAGATGAAAAGAATGAAAAGACTGAAAATATCAGAAGTCAAATGATATAGCAATGGATAAAGAAATCTCAAGAGAATGCAAGTCAAAGTCTTGAAAATGTTGACACCCAAGTAAATGAGTTGGGTGACTCAACCATTTCAAATTGATTAGTAATGGAGATCACTAGAACTATGATTTAGAAGAAACATCCTATATCAGTTCTAGTTAGAAAGCAAGAAGATCCAAATTGGTGATTTAGATGCATTAGGATCACCGAGTTGATGAACTTATAGAGAAAAATTAGGTTGCAAGATCTTACCAAGAAAAGTCAAGTTGCAAGACCTTATTGACAAAAGTCAGATTATTGACCTAACCGAGCTTGGAGGTAGATGACATATACCAAGTTTGAGACATAACTGAGCTTATTCTTTCTGAGTTGAAGATTGAAGGTATCTTTTGAGTTGAAGAATTTTGTGGAGTGGGATGGTAGAGGAGTGAAGCTTAATGGTATTATAGATATGGTTATCAAGTTTGAAATTCATGTGATTGCTCATAAGATATATAGTTCCAGCTAACTGAATAGTGTCTAATGAAGGGTGCTTCCCTTAATACCATAAACCATAATAGAAAAAAAAGAAACAACAACAAATGTGAGAAAAAAAATAGACTTCTTATTTGCACCGTAAATGTGAAATTATATAACTCACAAGTACAATATGCTAACCCACATGGGTGTCTTCATTAAAATTTGTAAGACAAGCTACGAACTTTCACCCAGAGCTATCTTAGACAATGTTTGAGCCCTTCTTAAATAGGAAATCTTATGTCACTTAGGAAGGTTCTAGACAATGAAACTTAATACCTAGTGCTGAAAAACCCTAACAATACATATAGAGTTAGTCAAATACATCTTTGACAATTATTTTAGATATTTTGGGTAGCCAACTTTAGAAGGCCATAACTCTCAAATTGTTGCTTTGATTGGCTATTATAACCATTTTTTCAAAATGCTAGCTCATGATCTACATGCACAGAATGGAGCAATTGCCCTTCTATCAAGTTTTTAGACCTCATCTAGGCACTCTAAGGCCTCTAATGGTGAGTTTGGAGATTTTTGTACAATTTTTTTCATCAAAAATCCACAATAACTTCTCCGATGCTTAAGCTGGAGCAATGAGATTTTTATGGTAGGCTTATAAATCTAAAATGAACCTTTCTATAGAAAATAAGAACATTCTCAGCTCATATGACAAACTTGTTAAAATAGCAAGTTCCCATAAATAGTAACCCCCTTGTCTACTAGTCCTTATTAAAATAGAAAAGAATGAAAAGAAAATATTTTTGGGTGATGCAAGATTGCTCTTACACCTAAGATGCTCTTGCATTAGACACCTGGGGTAATTTGAGAAGTGACTCTATCACATTTTAGGTGTTCAAAGGAAAACCAAGATGGTTAACCTCCTCCCTTGCTAGCCATGATGAATCCTCTACTAGCCTCCCTTTCCATTTGACCAAGTATTCCTCATAAGTTCTATTCTTGGTACTTTTATTGACATGACTTTCTAGTATCTCCTCAATCTCCTTTATAGCCAAACTAGTTGCTAGAATACTCCACTATGCTTTTGCAACTTCATCTCCATCACCTCCTTCATAATACTCTATAAAATTTTAATGTTAAAAACTAGTGAAATATTCAATTTAGCAGGAAACTCCACTTCATACGCATTTCTAGAATCATGTCTTTTCACTATCTTGCATGGTCCATGTTAGTGTTTTTTCAACTATTAAGTAAAAAAAAATCAATACTAAGATAATGAAAACACAAATAATCTAAGGATCAACTACTTCATATAAACAATTGAATGTGTTTCTTATTTGGACCCAACTAAAATGAAATCAAGACAAATTTCCTACTCTTTAGGCTCTGCAAAACCAAGGTGGGTATACCCGAGGGATGGTTCAAAGAAATGAATACAAATGATTAACAATCTCTTAGTTTCATTCTGATTCTCATCTCCTACTTTTGACATATACATACTTTGCTCATTCCATGACACTTTAAGATACTACACATCCCTTATAAGCAGTTTGGGTCACAATTCTTCTCAGATTTACAAGTATTTCTAGCAATAGTAGCTAGCTAAGGTTTAGAGATTAAGTGTAAACAAGTGCTGACCAACATTGATAATTATTTTGAACAATAAACTTGCTTTTTAATTTGAGTTTGATGTTTGCCTATGATTTCTTCACATACAGATTGAATTTAATAGATAAGTGGCTCATCCATTGGGATTCATAGTCCACTCTCTACAAGAAACTTTAGTGGTGGATTCTACTACTATTTCTCATAAATTGTCTTCTCCTGGGAAGGATTCTCCTTTGGCCCCTTTTGTGGTGGTAGCTCGTCCGTCTCTAGATTCTACTATCCCAGCTTTTGGTGTTGATTTTGTTGTTGTCTCTTTTAGTCTGTCCCCTCCTTTGGCTCCTTCTGTGATAGCAACTGGTTTGTCTTTGGATTTTTCTATACCAATTTTTGCCATGGACTTTATTGGTGCCTTTGATTGTCCATCCACTCCTTTCTTGTTGGTGGATCCAAAGTTGGCTATTGTGGTTATTGGTCCATTTGATTCTATTATTTTAGTTTTTGGTGTTTTTGAGGTGGTTCCTTTTTTGGGTGATGTTGCTGCTATCACTTCCTCTTTTGCAATCTTCTCCTTGGTTTTGGGGGTTTCTAGAACTGGCTGTGAAGGAACTAATTTTAAGTGGCATAAGACTACTAGTTTGGTGGAGAATGGATGGACTACAATAAAAGGAAAAAAGGTCAAGCCATCCAATCCCACTTTTGATATGGCACTACAGTCTAATAAGAAGGGTTCTAAAGGAAAAATCTAATACCTGGCTTTTGGCTTGTTGTCTCTGTACTATCTTTTGGCCTATAGTTCTTTGTAGTGTGTCTCATCATGGGGTTTTAGGATCCTGGTCAAAATCTATTTTGTGGTTGTAGTGCTTTGTTTTATTTGTGTTACCACATAGGTCACCTTTTGTTTGGTGATTTCTTTCACCTTGAGTGGTTGTTTTGTATAGGGTTTAAGGTACCCTTCAAAACTTGTTTGGGGTTTTAGGTGCCTGCTCAAAATCTGTTTGTGTGGCTGAAGAGTACTGTGTTATTTGTGATGTCACTCCAGTCACTATGTCTTGTTTAGTGATCTATTTCATCTTAGGTTTGATGTTTTGTTTGGTTTGGGCTTCATTGAAAATTTCTTGATTTGTAAAGGGTTTCAGGCTCCATTCAAAACCTATTTTTCTTATCAAAAAAATTCTTATTAGAAATTGTACTTACAGATGTCCTTCCTATTATCATGGAGAACCTATCAATACTACTAAAGCATTTATTTAATTCATTGAACTAATAGAAATGGTGAATTGATATACAATTTGATTTCATTGCATTCAACTAGACAAGCTTTGCTTATACAACTCCAAAATAACTAGGTAAAAGAAATGGAGACAAGATTCAGCCAAAAAAAATGTGGTAACAATTCATCCTTGTGTTAATTTCATTTTGACAACAATTGTATACAATTGAACAAGACTTAGAATGACTTGAGATAAAACATCTAAATCATGTCAAATTGATGTTTTCTCATAAACCTATAGAGAAAATATATCACAAAGTATTCATAATTTTTTTTGGACTGAACAGACTTAGTAAAGACTTAGAATGACAATAATTCAGACCCTTTCTCTAGCCTTGGAATATCACTTATAAAGGGTGAGATGCAACAAGATTTAGGCTTAGAGAAAATGATAGCTATCCTTTCAGACTAAAGATATTTACATTTTGCTATCATAAAAGACAAAATTAGGTGTAACAGAAAACCTTTCATTATACTATTCTTTTTTGATAGCTTCCACTTCTGTTACATTTTTAGATGCTACAAATTCCATGATTGGCCTTTTGCTATTATGAATCCTCGACATATGTAGCTATCAAGTTCACCAATGATGTGTCAGGCTCTGATTCCTGTAAATTTACCTCAACTCTAGCATTTCCATTTGCATCATCATGCACTATCAAGGTGATAGTTATACCTGGTTTTATTTCTGCCACATTATCCATCTGGCCCACAACACTTTTCATTTGAGATGGTTGCCCTTCTTTGTCTCCCTCTTTCCTTTGATCTGTTGAAGGTGTAGACACCTGAAATTTTTTAGAAAATAAAGTATTTTTATTTTCTGAAAAAGTCCCTGATGACATCATCATTAATTAATTAATTAATTAATTAATTTTTATGCCATTAAATCCTTTTATCTTAATTAAAAATATTTAATTAAGGAATCCCTCCTAAAAATGTTTAAATCTTATTTAAACATTATTTCCTTATTTATTAATTATTTAATTAATAAATTGACCAAAAATTTCAAAATAAATAATTTATTTATTTTTTGCCCAAAACTTGGCCAATTTCCTTAAGACCACTAACCTCTTCCAAAATATTCTAATCCTTCTTTAATTTCAATTAAAGGCTAATCCCATCATTTCCTACCCCTAATCCCAACTCAAAATATTTAATTAAGATTAAATATTAATCCTCATGTTTATTAAAAATATTTTAATAAATATCTCCTCAACCCAAACCCTTGAAATAAATAAAACTTTATTTATTGTCTAAAAACCTTATTTATCCTCATCCTAGGAAGTTCTAGACTCTTCTAGAAAGTCTTCATCCTCATCCAAAGCATAGACTCTTCTAGAAGATGTCAATCCTTATCTTTGACCCTAATCCTAATCCCCCCCTAACCTTGTCAGATTCCCTAAACATGGGTCAAGACTTGCTAACCCAAGCCAAAGCCAAAAAATATCTCCTCCTTCACCCACCCTCATTAAATGCCATCCACTTGCCCATCTCTAACAAGTCTAATCTAATCTTAACCCAAGACTAATCCAAGCCTTAATCATTTGAACATTCCTAAGTCAAGATTAAGACTTTATTAATCCAACTCAAGTCAAAATATCTCAACTCTCTCACAAATATCCCAACCATAAAATTTTATGAAGCCCACAAAGCCATAAATGACTCTTATAAGCCCTCTCATTGCTCTTACAAGCCATTATGAGGGTCTTTATGAGCTTTGAGCCTCCTTTGTTGACCCCTCAACCCCTCTTGCTCTAACCAATGACCCTGTGACATGTGTCACTCTCTGATTGGCTGTAAGGAAGCACAATCCATGTGCTCTCCTCTCATTAAATCTAAACCTTCCATAAGATTTCTCCCATCCTTGCATCCTAGCCCTTGATCCCTCAAGCCCTTTGCCTATTTAAGGAATCCTCTCTCAAGCCATTTTAATAGAATTTAGAAAGTAAAGCCATAATGCCATTTTGAGAAGCCATTTTTACATCAAATCCATTCACCAAAATCTATCAAAAATCCTCCATTGAAGCCCATTTGAGCATTTGAGCATACATACATAATCAAGCCATCTTAGCTATTAGACACACCTCTACATCAAGTGATCATCCTCATTGAGAGAGCCTATCCATGGCTCATATTCTCATTTGAGGACTTCACTTTGTCTCTCATGAAGTTATGTTAAATTAGTATGCAAATTCTTTTAGATTGTTTTAATTTAGTGTTTCTAACATACTAAAGTAGCATATACATTTTGACACGCCCAGTGGGACCCCGCATGGGTCATCTTCATTAGCTTTTTTAGTCAAGTTTTGTATGTCATTTGCTGATTTTGGCTAATTTTTCTTGTTTTTGTGATTGGTAGGATTGTATAAATTGGTTTTGTAGGTCCACATGAGTATGAAGAAGACAAAGGAACTCATAGTCTATCTCATAGTGTTTGCAGATTTTTCAAGCTTATAGGTAGACGGAGCACTTGAAATTCTTCTTCCTCTTCTTGTCTATATTCTTCTTCTATTCTATCTACTTCTTCTTCTTGAGGGATCTTGGCCTTTTTTTTTTAAGGAAACAAAATCATACACACTTTTTTTTAAGTGCTTAAAATGAACCCCCAAATCATACTTAAATCCATTAAAAACTAAAAATTTGCAAAAAAAAAAAAATCTTTTAACAAGTGATACTAAACCAATCCAATCATTTGCATCCTTGCAACATCAAGGTTTTAGATGCATTCATGCAAAGTTAGGAACACTTCATTTTTGGAAATTTAAAAAGAATTTCAAGTTTCCATTTCAAAAGGTTCAAAATCAACACTAAGTGCACACTAAAATCTAAATCAAACTCAAAGCATTAATCAAGGATAAAATGAACCTCATTTGCAAATATTTTAAAGTTATTTTAAAAATCTCATGAAAAATAAGAGTCCTAAATGGTTGCCAAAATTATCCTAAAAGCTTTGTTATTTGTTCCAAATAAATGTCTTGTTGCAAAATCTTGAATGTTTCCTAAATTTTTCATGCATCAAAACAATCTAGGAATATCATTCTTTTTAGGCTTAAAACATGCAAACTAGAACACAAAATCTTGAATGAAAACCAAAGTCCAAAGATTCATTTTCACTTTTGAGTCCAAAACAACCTTTAATGATCTAAGGTTAAAACAAAGCACTTCAAAGTTCTTAAAACAAGACGCAAAATCTCAATCTTGAGTGCTCAAAGGAAAAAACTTGAATGTTTAATCACTTGTCTTTGAATGCATGTTGCTAATATCACTCTTGAGTGCCATGGATTAAAATCAAGTTTTTTTATTTTTATTTTATTTTTATGAATGCATGATTAAAACAAAAAATCCAATCTTGAATGCCATAGATCAAATAATCATCTTTTGGGGCATAAAAAGAATCCACATTTTAGAAACTTTCTAATTTATAAAAACAAATAAAGACACTTTGAGTGAATTTGTTGTTGGACTCACCCTCTTTAATCACCCATTATTCTAACCATTAGTTGCAATATCAACACCATATATGGGGATGGGTCTACCTAAGAAAGTGTTAAGTGCTCCACAAAAATCAAATTCCACTCACTTGAATTTTTATTGATTTTTCTAAGATAGAAATTTTTTTTAATGCACATTAGTTTTTCTAACACTTCATTTGGGCATAAAAATTGAACAAATCTTGACGTGGAGGGCCTCTGAGCACGCGCTTGAAATTAAGCTTTACACACATCTTTGTTTTGGCCTTAAAATGAACAAACACCAACTCTTGAATGCCTCAAAAGAAATTAATCAATACTTGATGTGGAGGGCCTTCGGGCACGTGGGTTTACTTTCTTGTTGACCCTAACTCTCTTTTGTGTATTCATTCTTTGATCACTTCTCTTTTTTTGGCACATTTCAAATTGGAATTGAACCTTTGCATCTTAATCATGTGTATTTTCAAAAAGTCTAGATCAAAAAACTTAAGTGTCAGTTGGAAAAGAACTCTATCTTTTAGCCCAAGATCATCCAAGTCTTCTCTCCCCTTGTCTTTCGAGGCCATCTTGGGTGCATAAGATTAGGATCCAAAATCTTGTTTAAGTTTTAGGAGGCCTGCTTGGGGATTTCATCACCCCTTGGGAAGACCTCAACTCCAACGTTTTGATAGAGTATAAAGATCGGGAGGTGAATCCAAAGACACCTCTCTTGGGATCAAAATTCTGTCACTCAGGCTAAGCCTCAAAGAACTTTATACCCTTGAAAAGTGAAAGAGGAGAAGTGGGTTACCACTCCTCTCAGCTGTGTGACATATTTTTGGTTTCATCTAAAAATTTGGGCCTCATGTACCTTGCGTATATCGAGGACTCCCTAGCTTAACCAAAGTTCATCCTTGTAGAAAGCTTCCTAGGATGTTGGTGTGTTTGATGTGCTTGTCCAAACTTTTGTCTGCTTTTTTGTTCATAGCTTTTGAATGAATGTTTGCCAACTTTGGTCAAAATTCTAGAAAAGAAAAAATCTCCCAGCTCAAGGCATACTTAGCATTGTCACTACCTCATCAAAAAATCATCCAAGCTCCCCCACCACAACTAAATCTATCTAGTTCTTTGCTTTAGAAAAATTCCAAATCTAAAGTCCATCCAAATCATCCCCCTAGCCAGTTAGCAACTCAATCCAAAATCACCCAAGCCTTTAAGGAATTGTTGTTACTCTGCCAAAGTTTTCTATCCAATCAATCTATCCAAATTCCTCAATCTCCCCAAGGTTATTTATTTGATAGAGCTTTGTCTAGGATAATCTAGCCTTGTCACTTGTCATCCCTCATCACCTTAAGCTAAAGGTTGGGATCCACAAGTGGTCAATCTCATGTCATGCCCATAGGATCATTTTTCTATCCTAAAGTTGACACCAAAAGCCACCAATCCTACACATAGGAAAGCAAAACTCACTTTTTAATAGCATACCCTTGAAGTCTTCCATCCACAGGAAAGCCAAAAATCTCTAGCCAATCCTCCTTAGGTCTATCATGCAGCTTTGACTCTCCCTAGGAAATCTTTCATCAGCCAATCCAAAATCTGCACTTAATCCAAATCCAACCATGAGCTTTCATGTTCATCCATATGCAAGACCCCATCCCCATCCAACTCATCATCAAAACATGAAATCCCAACCCTATCATGATGAGTTTGGTCACATTGTCCTTTCTCCTGCTACATCCTATTTCAATGATGATGAAAATCTTGTTGACTATGACAGGTATCTTGAGAGCTTTAGATGCCTTCTACCAACCATCCCCCAAAATCCAAGCATTCCTCCAAACTATCTAGTCATGCCATCTCATATCCCAGCTTGTCCTCCATTACCCAATCAACCAAGCTTCCAATCTTCCACCCCCATCACACTAGCTATCCCTGTCAATCCACCACCTCCACCTCTAACACACGAGTCTCCCAAGAATCTCCTAGAGGAAATACAAGAAAAGCCACCTCCAATAGTCGATAATCCATGCCATCTAATCTGACCATGTGAAGCAGTCAGTGATGAAGCTTCCCCATCTATAATATCACCTCCATCTCCCATATCTATCATCCCCATACCATCCATCAAATTGCTTAAAATCCTTCCACTTCTTGCAAGCATCAAAAGCCCACCACCTGTCAAATCCCTCTAAATCCCATCCACATCACCTCCAAGCATTTTCCAAATCTCTCATAATGACCCTTATGCATCCATCTTCTACTCACCCATCTCCACTACCAAATCTCCCATCTATCCATTTGCTGCCTTTGAAGAATCCATCCCTTCACCTCCTATCACACCATCCACTCCAATCAATTCCTATCAAGATCCTACCCCAAAAGATTGTTGACATCCCCCAAAGCATAAATGAAGATATCATCATACTGTATACACCCTAAAATGGTCGCCTAGACTATGGGCCTCCATTATTCAATTTATCAATTTATCAAATTTCTTGAATCAATGGTTTGCAATATTTTATTAAATCAATTCAAATAAATTTCCTTGATCAAATTTGATTATTTTATTTCTAATGTTGATCATTTTATCCTAAGTCTTATTTAATTAAAAGAAAATCTCCTCTTTTAATTAAATAAAATAAGTCCCCATTTAATTAAAATGAAACCTCTCTTTTAATTAAATAATTCATCCGCATTTAATTAATTAAGAGAAAAACCCCTCTTTTAATTTAATTAAATATCTCCTATTTAATTAAAAGAACTTGCTCCCTTTTAATTAAATAAAAATCCCACTTAAATATCTCTTGTTGATGAAAGGGAAATAAAATAAATTCTTTTATTTAATTTCTACACTTAAATGCACATATTTCTAAGTGAGACTTATCTTTTCACTTTCTTCTCAACCACTCCTCTTTTCTCATTGGTGGAATTTCGTCTCACATGGATCAAACTCTATTATCCCATATTGGTTGTGAGAAGCCTCTCACCTCCATAATTTCTTTTATAAGGGAGAGCCCTCTCCTCATTTTAGACACAGATGATGTTATTGTTATGCTGTAGGTTTGGAGAGTAATTTTTGAAGAAGGAGTTTTTGAATGCTAAAGATTTTTGTGGAGAACTTCTATCTTCTTGTCTCATTCTCTCTTGCACCCATGGCTTTCATCATGGGATTTTATCATTGCATTTTCATGTTAGTTTAGAGTCATATTTGCTTTCATAAGATTAGATCTTGCTTTCATAGATTGGATTTTGCATTGTTCTTTCATTTTTATCATATAGATTAGTTTTCATCTCCATTTGCATGCATTTTGGATCTTTGAATCTCTCATTTCATGGTGTACTTGCATGGGCATGAACTTGGTCAAACTGAGGGCCTCCATTGCAAAACCCTTGCACTCCATGAGTAGAGAGCTATGAGTCGCCATTTGAGACCTCATTCTTGCATAATATTGAATATAATGATTCATAGAAGTGTGATCACATTTTAGGCATACATTTTTGGCACCCACTATGGGGCAACCCACCTTTGCTTGCTGGTTTTTGTGCAAACATGTTTGTAGACTCAAAGAAACTTTGGATTTGAAATATTTGCTCATATCTTTCAAAGAGATGTGTATTTTGATCTGAAATTTTTTGTGCAGGGCGGCGATATATCCAAGAAGCTTTGGTTCAAATTTTAGACTCTCTTAAACGTTTTTCAGCTTTTATGATATTTTCTTCATTTTTCATAAAAAATCATTTTCAGGCATAAATCAGCACATTTTTTGGAAAAATTTATAGTTTCAAAAATCTCTTGAAATTTTAAATAGAGTTGGTTCTTTGTGTTTCAATTTTAGAGGTCATATTATGGGTCAATAATTCGATTTACAAAAACTGGTCTGTTTTGACAAAATAACTCCCTAGGGCACAAATTAAAAGATCTTTTCAAAATTTTTGCATTTTTGGAAAGCTCTCTAATTTTTGATAGGGGTTACTTTTTTGTATTTTGAGTTTTGGATCCAAATTCATATCCTGTAGATCCTATCTTTATGAGTAAGTCAAAAATCAATTGAAAAAAAAAGGCATTGAATGAATAGTTTGCATTTCATTTTTACAATGAATCAATGCATAATGTGGGATTTCATTTGGGTTACTTGCTGATTATCATCACTCTTAAAAATTAGATTTTTAGATCTAACCTTGATTTTGCATGAGTTGACATATATTGCATTCATGAGTTTGTTTCTTTGTTCATTGTGAGCGAGCGATCAAGTGTAAACGAAAGGTACAACAAAGAAAAGATGCGTTGCGAGGATTACTAGGTAATTTTTTTTGACTGATAACACTTCATTTGGAGATAAAATGAACATCTCTTGTGTCAAGCTTGTGTGTGTATTTCCTTTCATGTTCTCATTTTACAACACATGCATAGTTTGATACTAGGTTGTGATCTCCATTAGTTTCCATTTAGCAGGCTTAGTTACTCGTGATAGATCTAATTAGCTATCTTGGGTTATTGGACTTGCTAATCCACCGGCCCCTCGTTCCACCCTGTGGTTGCAAGCTCAACACCATGTTAAACGGGGAGGGGTCTACAGGACATAAGTGTTAAAGGCTCCACAAGGCAACCCTTTTGTGCTTTTTAGAACTCACTAGTTTTTGAGTTGTGGACTCGTTTTGGTTTGTGCGAAGGGTTAAATGTTCCACATATTTGGACTCACCTCAAATTAGTTAAAGCGTTAGTGCACCACCTTGTGCTCTTTGGTTTCTTTTGGATAGATTTGCTTTCAGGAATTAACATCTGTACACACATAGTAATTAGGCCTCATGAAAACTATTTGTGGATCTTGAGAGAGTGGGTTCCTAGTGAAACTCCTTTCTACGATGGATTCCTTGTAGGTGGGGAGGATACTTTGAGCATCTCGCAAATAGATGAATCTTCAACTTGTTGATTGAGGCATCCTTTCTTCAGAGAGGTTGATAGATCACTGGGAGTTGATATCATAGATCTTTAAGAGATACTCTTAGTTTAGCGTGTCAGATTAATCTATCTTCTTTGATTGGGCTAAAAGTGAAAAGGTGTCAAAACCTTGGATCTGGAAGCTAAGTCCCCTTGTGGTACACTATTTTGAGTTGGTCACCTTTAGAGAGGGTCAACCGTAGCAGACAATCCCTCTATAGAGAAAACTGCGTTGATGGAACCTCAACCAGTAATAGCCATTTTCGCCATGGTAGTGACAACCGCTATATAAATGTCCTTGTGGAAGAAATATCCATGGGTGTGTTTCATTGTGGGTTTTTAGATCTCCCCAACAGCTCTTGAAAATTAAGTTCTCAGACTGTGTATAAACCTCGGTGCGTTGGGATTGGAGGTCACCCCTGTGAGTCATAAAAGTTGCAGAGTCAAACCATTACTAAAAACCTTAGAGAGGCCAAACTTTTTCATTTTCTAGGAATGTGTGCAATGATTGCAAAACTCTTTGAAAACATAAACAATTAGCTCTCTTAGGGATTAGCACAAACTAAGTCACTTGATTGTTCATGAGCAAGGTTGCTTTTGCCCTTGCTCATTGTTTTCAGACATGCTTGATATCACCTGCTTGCTGTTCTACGTGCTTGTTTATCTGCTTGCTTATTCAAAATGATTGAAATCTACCCTCTATCTGTAAACAGTCCTGAAATAGTGGCACTTCACTTAGCTAAAAACTTGTGTCTTGAACTTTGACTAGTCTCGTCTCTTAAGTTACCTTTGGTCTTCATTTCTTAATATTTGTCATACCTTGTGTCATGTTGGTCATAATCTCTAGCTGTTCTAGCCTTTAAATCAGACCATTTGTGCCTAGGTGGACAACATTCTTGTTATTATCTCACCCTTTTTGAGACTAAGTTCTAGTTTGGTCCTTGTCTAAGCTTCTGCTTTTTGTCATTGTCTATGATTGTGGCAACTTGACTTATGTTCTAAAACTTGGCTATCACTACTTGAAACATAGTACATCAAAATGGCTAACAAAAAATGTGCTAAATCCAATATTCCTAGTGAGGAAGAAGGGATTCTAATTACAAGCATTAAGAAACAAATTGAAACGATAAGTGCTCAACTTCAAATACTAAAAGAAGAGGAAAACATATCATCGAACAAATTCTCTTTGAGAGAAATTTTCCCTTTCTCCTATGACAACCAGAAATCACATTCTTGTGATCTTAAATCCAAGACATCTGAGGACACCTCACATACACCCAAGAAATCTAGGAATATATTTGAAGAAAAATCTTGGGAACCTAAACCAAAGCATGATTTCACACCTTTGGGAAAATCTTAAGAATTAACCTTGGAAGAACTTCTTGAAGAAAAACTCATTACTTTACCTAAGCTCACTTTGGTGGGAGTTTCCTTTATAAGTAACTATTGTGCCTATCATAGACATAATTTACATAAAACTTCCTATTGTAAGGAGTTGAAAAACAAGATCCAAAATCTCTTTGACAATGGCATAATTCAAAAGTCTAAGCTCTCATATACTAAAGATTCTACTCTCAAGAAGGATGAACCTCATAAAACCATGTCTAGTAATGGTTCAAATGCAACTGCTACTTCCTCCAACATACATCCACCTTCTAAATTGTCCAATCTTTCCAACACATACTCACCAAACAAAGAACTCACTACTCCCCCAGTTGACTATGTGTACCCTCAAGGACTATCTTTAAAGGAAAATCAAGCTAATCTTGACTTAGCTGCAAACCTCTCCCATACTACACCAAGAAAAGATCCAAAACCTCCATGTGTTGCTCCTCCTATTATCCCCACTCCAACTATCCCTCCATTGTCTCTTCAAGAGCCTATTATGCAGCCTCCAGAAATATATTTGAATATAGATTCAGATACTCCCTTATCCTTGGATTTGGTTTCATGTCAAGAGGACCACTTAAATGATGAAGAAACAAATGTTGATCAAGACCAAGATTCCTCCATCCCCTTTCAAGTCTTCCAAGATCTTGTGCCTCCATCTCAAGAGCCACATAGTCTTCCATATCCCATGTCATGCACCTCTACTAAGAAAGATCAAGATATTCCTTCCACCATCCTTAAGGAAATTACAAAAGACCAAGAGAAGGATACTTTTCCTATGTTACCTAAAATTCCTTTTGAAGAGAAAAGTGTTCCCTTTCTCTCTTATTTTACCTCGCTACATTCACTTCCAAACTATGCTCAAGCTTTAAATACTCCTGTCAAAGGTACTGCTCCTATAACAGTTACTCATAAATCTATTGATTAATTTGGTCATATTGCTCACTCTAAAGATGCTGATATCCATACTCATGGTTCATTCACATCTTCTAAATCTATCCTTGGTCCTTATCCATCTAAGCTAAATCCTTCAAGTCTTCCATCCATATTGGGACCTTATTCTCCTCTCTCTCCTACTTCCACTCTTAGCTCATTCCACGTTCCTCCTACCCTACCCCAAGATCAACAAAGATACATATACTTGAACTCTCCACATCAACCTTTCCATCTAAACCAGTCATATTGGCCTCATTCATCCACAAGTCCCAAGTCCTTTGGAAGCAATTTGGATGATCAACTCAAACACAAGTGCATGAATCCATCTTCAAAATTTCACTATTTCTCCTCTAATTGACATGTGAATGTTAAGAAGGAAAATATGCAAAAGCGACTGCAAAGGTCCACCATTCAAAGAGCTCAACCAAAGAAAGTATGGGTTCTCAAATCTGTTATTGAAGAAATGCATTCCAAAGCATCTAATAAAAAATCAAAAGCTTAATGGATTCCCAAGTCTCTTTTGAAGGACTTGAATATCAAAAACAAATTAAAGTTGACATTCAAGCTTCCAAAGGCTTCCACTCTATCTTATTCCCAACATCTTCCTAAAAAGGTTTCAAAACCTTCTACTCCACCCCTCTCCAAAATGGCTTTGCTACCTCATATATCTAAGAATCAATCTATTTCATCCATATTTCCTCCATCATTCCACTACCCTTCAAGGTGTGTGTCAATGTTGATCTTGCCTAATATCTCATCCACCCTCATGAGATTCTCTAAATCTTATGCTTGCTTGTCATCCTTGCTTGTTTCAATCTTCCAAAACTAACAACCTTATCCTCCATCTACCTCTCATTTTTCTATCATTTCGCTTCCACTACCTTATCAGCATCTTTGAGTGTACCTTGCTATGGCCTTGTCTTATCATAACTTATATTTCTTATAGGAGCACTATTCAAATTGAAGAAGGCTTGAATTCTTTCCAAAAATTCTAAAAAAAAAAACAAAAAAAAAAAGAAAAAAAAGAAAAAAAAGAAACAAATGTGCCTCAGTGAAAACCTGGAAATAGGCACCGTGGTAGCAAAAGTAAAGATAAATAAATCCATCCTATGGTGAAAACCACTTCTTGTGGCACCTTGGATAAGTACCATGATGAAAACCTGGCAAACATGCATCATGCATAATTCTTCCATCCATGACATCCTATCATGATCTTGCTTATCCTTCAAATGTCCTCATTCCTGAAGTCATTCACTCATAACCTCCATAAAAAACTTTTTTATCCTATTCAGTTAACCCTTTGGTCTTGATTGACGAAAGAAAGAAGAAAATTCAGTTCTTAGCAATCTCTTGACATGGTTACTTTCTTGGATTACCTACACGACACCCTTCACTACACCATGAGCTTATATTGTTATCCTTTTCCCTAGCTTGGGTAATCTTGTGAAGACTTTCCTTGAGGGTAACATTCACCGCTTCATACTCCTTGTCTTTCCATCTCTGCTTATCCACCAGCTTGCTACTACATCTCGTCCCACACCTTGCTAGACACTGGAACAAAATCAAGGTGATTCTTCTTGAGAGCTAGTAATCTCTGAAAAAATCTAAAAATTGGAAAAAAGTCCTAAAAAAAATTGTTACCCTGGTGAAAACCTAGCAATAGGCGCCTTGGTAACACCAAAAAAATACAAAAAAATCAAAAAAAGAGAAAAATACAAAAAAATCAAAAAAAGAGAAAAATACAAAAAAAATTGAAAAATAGAAAAGTGCCATTGGTGAAAACCTGGAAACATGCATCATGGTAGCAAAAAAAAAGAAAATCTTGCCAAGAAGGTGAAAACCTGGTAAACAGGCACCTCTTATTTCCAATGCTCCATCTTGCAGTGCATCTTCTGGCTATTCTGTATAGTCACTTTCACGCTTTTGCTTTCCTGCTTTTCCTGCTCATGTATCCATGGATTGAGTCTTATCCCAGATCGGGGGCATCCCCCCTAAGTGTCACTCTTTTTGAGGTTCTCCTCATAGAATCTCTTTCGCGATAGTCACCAGTTGTTTCAATTATGTCTGCCTACTATCACTAGTGTCACGCTTTTCAAGATTCTTCTCATAGAATCTCTTTCGCAACAGTCACCAGTTGTTTCAGCTATGTTTGCCTACTGTTGCTTAGGTCATGTCTCCAGCTTCATTTATGGAAGATCTCTATTGCATCAATCACCGGTCATTTTGGCTATGTCTGTCTACTGTCGCCCAGTCCTCTTTAGGTTCTTCATCGTGAAGATTCCTCTTTGACATTAGTCACCAGTCATTTTGACTATGTTTTCCTACTGTTGTCACCCTACTAAAGAGATTTATTTCGAATGTATTCTAGACATTAGCACTTGACATCAATCCCAAAATATTGAACTCAAAACTGATGTACTTGTTTGGATATGTTGAGCATTTTTTTTGTTTTTTTTGTTTTACTTTATCATATCTCCTCGAGAAACTCGATGATGTCATCTTTGACTAGAGAAGTAATGACTGGAGGCATGATCTTTTTCTTTGCTTGCTGTTTGTGGTTTAGTTCCAATAAGTTGATCTACTCCTATAAAAGAGGTGTCCACTATAAGAGCCTCCATCTCGTATTGGATGGCCGTGTGTACCTCGACTCCTTTTATAAGAATACATCAATAACATTGGTGCTTCTCCTTATTTGTTGGAGTGAAATCTTCATGCTATAGTAAATACTAATAGTCGTCCTCCTAAGTGAATGTATGGGTCACTGCGAGTATATCTAGCACACTTTTATCTTAGGTTATGAATGCAAGGGTTGTTGCAGACAGAATGAATACTGAATTCTTAGCATAAGAGGGATCTCCTATGTGTTTGGTGTGCCTGTCATGCAAGCAGCATTCTGGTCATCCTAGCATTTATGCCTTGATGCTTATGTTAACTTGCTACATTAAAAGGGACAAATGTTCTGGTCATTCTGGCTTCTTGTGCCTCGAATGCTTACATTTAATCCTGACAAACCAATAAGGTATGTTATATTCATATTTCCATGATTGCAATGTTAGTGGGAATTGTATGACCTATGAGCTTTGTTCTATATTTGGTGATGATTAAATATTGAGGCTTGGTAACCAAACCTAGGGTTGCATTTAACATAGTCTCGCATTGCATACTTCACTTGTATAAGCATGCGATTCAATTGTGAATCTACTTTCACCTTCTTTGATGAGGGATTGTTGATCTCTTCAGAAGTATCATGTTCTTCATGACTGCACAAATGATCGATTAATCACTCTTTTGGCTACTTTGGCTTCTTAGAACCCATTTTTTTCGAGATCAAATTCAAAATCTGACACACTTAAGTGGCTCAAAAATGCATTTTAGAATTTTGGGCAATCCAAATTCTTTTGATACTTTGTGATTCTTGGAATCTTTTCAAATCAAACTTGGAATTTTGGACCTCAAAATCACTTCGGATCAACTTCCACATTTCTTCAGATCGTTCTGATCTCTTCAATTTCTTTTGATCATTCTGATCTCCTCATATTTTCTTTAGATCGTTCTAATTTCTTCTACATTTTGTTGAATCTCAAAATTGATAAACTACTTCACATCATATTTCTGGTGTGTCATCTTTCGATTTTGCTCCCGAGGGGGCAGGATGATTACATCATTGAATACTTATTGCTCGGGGCATCTCGTTCCCATCTTATGTCCTCGTCACTTGGGGCATCTCATCACTCGGGGCATCTTGTTCCCTTCTATCTGGCATCTTTGCTATCTATCTTATTTTTTTCATCAATTGATCAACCTTATAATAGCTCCTCTCAGAGTTTGATGGATAGGTATTGGGACAGTCTAAACCTCAACTCCTGAGGATCAAGCCTCATTTTGGGGATGATCCTATGACTCATGATTAGACTTTGTTATCTTTTAGCAATCTCAGGTATCTAGGTGTTCTATCTGGATCCTTGAAGGTTAAGCTCCATTCTGGAGATAATCTTCTAAATGCTTTCAATCTCAGGTATCTAGGTGTTCTATCTGGATCCTTGAAGGTTGAGCTCCGTTCTAGAAATAATCTTCTAAATGCTTTCAATCTCAAGTATCTAGGTGTTCTATCTAGATCCTTGAAGGTTAAGCTCCATTCTGGAGATAATCTTCTAAATGCTTTCAATCTCAGGTATCTAGGTGTTCTATCTCGATCCTTGAAGGTTAAGCTCATTTTTGGAGATAATCTTCTAAATGCTTTCAATCTCAGGTATGTAGGTGTTCTATCTGGATCCTTGAAGGCAAGCTCCATTTTGGAGATAATATTCTAAATGCTTTCAATCTCAGGTATCTAGGTGTTCTATCTGGATCCTTGAAGGTTAAGCTCCATTCTGGAGATAATCTTCTAAATGCTTTCAATCTCAGGTATCTAGGTGTTCTATCTGGATCCTTGAAGGTTAAGCTCCATTCTAGAGATAATCTTCTAAATGATTTCAATATTAGGTATCTAGGTGTTCTAACTGGATCCTTGAAGGTTAAGCTTCATTCTGGAGATAATCTTCTAAATGCTTTCAATCTTAGGTATCTAGGTGCTGTGCCTGGATTCCTTGGGATTAAGCTCTGTTCTAGAGATAGTCCTTAAAAGCTTAGCAATTGGTCTTCGTATCATCAACTTCAGAACCAATCCTTAAATTAAATCTCTTTTAATAAATACACCTATCTTGATTAATTAAATGTAATTATTTAATTAAATGAGAAAGGTATCTTCATAGTTGCACTTGTGACTAGTGATGATTGTGTGATTTTTTTTTTTTTGGATGTCCGTTAATAATGGACCAATGATGAAAATAAGTTCTTTACATTCTCTAATGAATGATGAACACAAAATCCTATGTTATAGTTGCTCTTTTGCAAGTACACCATTGCATTTTCATGTAGCTTGCATTATTAGACTTCATGTTAGTTTGCATTTTTAGGCTGCATTATGAGTTTGAGAGGGTTCTCCCTTCATCTTTATTGTGGACTTTTAATCAACTGTGGTCATGTTTTGATCTTCATTTCCTTATCTTCTTTCATGATCTCAATCAAAATTTCTATCTTAAATAGTTGATTGATTTTGGGGCATTTTCTTTTCTTCTTTCTATTTTCTTTCCATATCTTTCAAACTCCTATCTTCCATTTTCTTTATCCCCCACTTCTTTTCTTCTAAAATCACCTTTGGGGCATAATATTTCATGCTTGATGATCTACCCTAGTTCAATGATTCTTATATCTTTCATGTTACATCAAGAACCTTATCTTTTGTTCGATTTGATCAAATTTATCAATTTGTTGTCTCTCCTCCATCTCATTTCAATTTCGATCATGACGGGGCAATAATTATTAACTTCAATCTTTGATTCAATTTCTTTCTTTGACTACATGTGTTCCCAAATTGATCAAACATTAGTCAAAGAGGGGCAAATGTATACACCCTAAAATGGTCGCCTAGACTATGGGCCCCCATTATTCAATTTATCAATTTATCAAATTTCTTGAATCAATGGTTTGCAATATTTTATTAAATCAATTCAAATCAATTTCCTTGATCAAATTTACTTATTTTATTTCTAAGGTTGATCATTTTATCCTAAGTCTTATTTAATTAAAAGAAAATCTCCTCTTTTAATTAAATAAAATAAGTCCCCATTTAATTAAAAGGAAACCTCTCTTTTAATTAAATAATTCATCCGCATTTAATTAATTAAGAGAAAAACCCCTCTTTTAATTTAATTAAATATCTCCTATTTAATTAAAAGAACTTGCTCCCTTTTAATTAAATAAAAATCCCACTTAAATATCTCTTGTTGATGAAAGAGAAATAAAATAAATTCTTTTATTTAATTTCTACACTTAAATGCACATATTTCTAAGTGGGACTTATCTTTTCACTTTCTTCTCAACCACTCCTCTTTTCTCATTGGTAATATTTCGTCTCACATGGATCAAACTCTATTATCCCATATTGGTTGTGAGAAGCCTCTCACCTCCATAATTTCTTTTATAAGGGAGAGCCCTCTCCTCATTTTAGACACAGATGATGTTATTGTTATGCTGTAGGTTTGGAGAGTAATTTTTGAAGAAGGAGTTTTTGAATGCTAAAGCTTTTTGTGGAGAACTTCTATCTTCTTGTCTCATTCTCTCTTGCACCAATGGCTTTCATCATGGGCTTTTATCATTGCATTTGCATGTTAGTTTAGAGTCATATTTGCTTTCATAAGATTAGATCTTACTTTCATAGATTAGATTTTGCATTGTTCTTGCATTGTTACCATATAGATTAGTTTTCATCTCTATTTGCATGCATTTTGGATCTTTGAATCTCTCATTTCATGGTGTAATTGCATGGGCATGAACTAGGTCAAACTGAGGGCCTCCATTGCAAAACCCTTGCACTCCATGACTAGAGAGCTATGAGTCCCCATTTGAGACCTCATTCTTGAGTAATCTTGAATATAATGATTCATAGAAGTGTGCTCACATTTTAGGCATACACGTACCATGTCTTCCATCCATAGTGTAGTCACCATACCCTCCATCTCCAAAACCTCAAGCCATACCTCCTCTAGTGTAGGATATCTTTTCATCCCATCAGCTAAATCAAGATCTTATCCTACCATCTCCTCCACTCCATGCTTCCATCTTACCACCTATCCAATCTATTCCACCATATATGATCTACCCTCGTGGTTCACTTACATTCATCCATGGTGGCCTCCTCTCACCAAAAGAATTATGAACAGTATCTCCCCATTGCAATACATCTAATAAAGCACTTCTATCATTTTCTACCAGCAAAAAGTTTCCTCAGCTCATTCAAATGCTCAATCGATGGCATTATCAAGGTCAAGGTTTAGGACCACAAGAGCAAGGAATCAAAAAGCCTATTATTGCACAAAAGAATCCAAGATTTCATGGTCTTGGATATGTATCCAAAGGCTCACCATCTAAAAGTGTTGGTACACGCCACCCCCAAACCAAGCCTATCTCCAAGCCCACCATGCCAGCCTCCCATCACTCCTTCAAGAAATCTTATGTCATCCCCCCTCCACCATCTTTGCAACCCAAAACAACCTACCATATCCCCCCTTCATCTGCTAAATCCATTTTGGGTCCCTATGTCCCAAAATCTACCATCCTCTATCATCCTATCAGCCATCATAAAAATCCTATTCCCTCCATTCCTACGCAAGATCAACAAAGGCACATATCAGGGCACATCATCCATCATCATCCCCCTATACGCTCTTCCATATCCTCTCCATCTCACAAACCTTCTCCTAACCATCTTCCCAAAGCTTACGAAAGCAATGTGAATGCCAACTTCAAAATGTATAAAGCTAAAAATCCACATCCTAGGAAATCATATGTCTATTCTAAAAGACATACTCCAAAAAGGCAAAATGCAATCAAAGAATGCAAAACAATGCAAAAGCCTATGAAAAGAAAATCAAAAAACCATGTGGATCCCAAAGAAAAAAGTTGAAACCCAATGCATAATGGCATCCACCATTGCTAATCCCCCATCCAATGACTCATGTCCCCCATCTCCTAACTCCATCTTGGGTGCCTATATCCCCAAGCGTGCTTCCACAAATCCTCCATCAAGCCCGCATCTACCATCTATCCCCCATATGCTCTTTTCACACCCGTCCCAACATGTGCCAATGTTGATCCTGCAAACATCCCCATCTCATGCTCCTTTCTAGACTTTTCATCCCTCCATCTCCTACCATCAATCCCATCTAATCCGATCTATTTCATAAATCACACATCCTATGTACCAACAACTAATAAAAAAATTAAACATTCCAATGGCTATCCAAAAAAGCCAAAAATAGCTGAAGAAAGCCAAAATCATTCTAGCTAAGTCCAAAGTCAAATAGTCAAAAAAATAAAGAAAAATAAAGCATCCACTGGTGAAAACTTGGCAATTCAAGTGCCTTGGACAAGTACCATGATGAAAACTTGGCAAACAAGTGTCATGCACAATCCAACCATCCCCAACTTAGCCTATCATCCTCATGCTTTTGGTCACATCTTGCCATCCAGCTCCATCTTCCAATTTATCCACCTATCTTTCATCCTCTAGCTTTTATCTATCACTACCCACTTATCTTCTGCAACTTCAGCCCATCATCCTAGCTATCATCCATCTCCCTAGCGTCTTAGACTTTTCCATCCTAGCTTCAATCCTATCACATCCATCATAAGACCTCCTTCTGCATGTCATCTTATAACTGGGGGCACTGTGTTCCTTGGAGATCTTATCTTGTCCATCCTCCCTTGTCATTGGTATCTCACTCTAGGATATCCTCATGCAAATCCAATGTCATCCTCTCATTAGCCATTCACTCTAGTGCCATCAATCAACTTAGCTACCACCAACCTTAGCATTGTCCCCATCTTTGGCCTCACATCTATCATCATCATTGGATGCATCCTGCCAAATCCATATCTTCCGCTATCACCTCATCCTTAGCTTCTGCATCTTGCACCAACTTGAGCCATCCCTTGTATCATAGCTTTTATATCCAATCTTGTCCAAAATAACTTGTACCTTTGTACCATATCTTGGTCTATCAGCTTGTACATCATCTTTAGCTTAGTACCATTGTATTAATCCACCTTTTGTGTTGGTTCCTCCTCGATCGACATCTTGTACACATCGCACGAATCTTGGTTAGCTATTCCAATGCATCCTTTAGCTAGATCTCCTATCACCAAAGTGTTATCCTTCTTAGTTCAGCTTGCCAAGTGCATCACTCATCCAAATCCACCAGCTTAGGTGCTCTTTGATAGATCCTTGTAGGATATAGCTTTCCTCATGTCTGATCTTGGTCCGTTAGTACCTCGTCCTACCCATCTCATTAGAAAATAGTTCTCTTTTGGATTTTTTCTTCTTTTGATTTGGAATCTTCCCTTTTGGGTCTTGAAGTATCTTTTCCAAGCAATCTTTTTGTTCCCTCCTCAAGGTTTCCATGATCTTCCATATCATGGTATGCTGCGAATAGGGCAATCCTTGTGTGTTTGTTTCGAGTCAATCCATCAGTCCTCTAGATGGTTGGTGGCATGGCCTTGATGTTCTTGGTAACCTTGGCAATTAATGTACAATCCTATAGAAAATCTAGTGCTCAACTACATGATGGTACTTCTCTTTGAAGTATCCCCCTACTCAAAAAGCTTCAATGGATTCCCTTCATCTCCATTATCCCCCATCCATATCCCGCATCTATCTCTCCTACCCTAGCTTGTGCATCACTATCTCTTTGAATCAATCTTCACTTTTAGCTTTAGGGATCCACAATCCTAGTCTTAAGAATCTACCAATCCAATCAATCAACCAAGCCTCATCTTTCGAGATCCACAATTCTAGTCCTAGGGATATTCAAAACCCATCTTTTTCCAATCTGACTCTTTGAAATCCTGTTGCATCCGCTTTATAATCCCTTCATCCTTCTCCCTATCTTGGATTCCTTTTTATAGCACTCTGCTCCTTCATCCTCCCCCCAATCCTGAAAGTCTTAAGCTTATTTACTCTTGTGCCTCTGATCTTCCCCTTTATATATCTCCCATAGTGAGAGTTTGAGCTAACTAAACCTCTTCTCTTAAGCCACTCTTCATCCTCCTACCCACCAAGATTCTTGTACTTTTCAAGAAGCTATCGAGCCTTGCTTTCTCTCCCCACTGCCTTCTTGAGGGGGCATCTCGCAGTCCATTCTCTCCTCTTCTGCTCTAGCCTTGGGCATCTTATTTTCTTATCTTTGATGCCATGCCACTTGCAGCATCACATCAAAGAGGGGCAAAATTTAGACACCTAAAATTCTTTAGAAAATAAAGTATTTTTATTTTCTGAAAAAGTCCCTGATGACATCATCATTAATTAATTAATTAATTAATATATTTTTATGCCATTAAATCCCTTTATCTTAATTAAAAATATTTAATTAAGGAATCCCTCCCAAAAATGTTTAAATCTTATTTAAAAATTATTTCCTTATTTATTAATTATTTAATTAATAAATTGACCAAAAATCCCAAAATAAATAAATAATTTATTTTTTGCCCAAAACTTGGCCAATTTCCTTAAGACCACTAACCTCTTCCAAAATCTTCCAATCCTTCTTTAATTTTGATTAAAGGCTAATCCCATCATTTCCTACCCCTAATCCCAACTCAAAATATTTAATTAAGATTAAATATTAATCCTCATGTTTATTAAAAATATTTTAATAAATATCTCCTCAACCCAAACCCTTGAAATAAATAAAAATTTATTTATTTCCTAAAAACCTTATTTATCCTCATCTTAGGAAGTTCTAGACTCTTCTAGAAAGTCTTCATCCTCATCCAAAGCATAGACTCTTCTAGAAGATGTCAATCCTTATCTTTGACCCTAATCCTAATCCCCGCCCCCCCCCCCCCCCCCCCCCCCCCCCCCTAACCTTGTCACATTCCCTAGACATGGGTCAAGACGTGCTAACCCAAGCCAAAGCCAACAAATATCTCCTCCTTCACCCACCCTCATTAAATGCCATCCACTTGCCCATCTCTAACAAGCCTAATCTAATCTTAACTCAAGTCTAATCCAAGCCTTAATCATTTTCACATTCCTAAGTCAAGCTTAATACTTTGTTAATCCAACCCAAGTCAAAATATCTCAACACTCTCACAAATATCCCAACCATAAAACTTTATGAAGCCCACAAAGCCATAAATGACTCTTACAAGCCCATTCATTGCTCTTACAAGCCATTATGAGGGTCTTTATGAGCTTTGAGCCTCCTTTGTTGACCCCTCAACCCCTCTTGCTCTAACCAATGACCCTATGACATGTGTCACTCCCTGATTGGCTGTAAGGAAGCACAATCCATGTGCTCTCCTCTCATTCAATCTAAACCTTCCATAAGCTTTCTCCCATCCTTGCATACTAGCCCTTGATCCCTCAAGCCTTTTGCCTATTTAAGGAATCCTCTCCCAAGCCATTTTAATAGAATCTAGAAAGTAAAGCCATAATGCCATTTTGAGAAGCCATTTTTACATCAAATCCATTCACCAAAATCTATCAAAAATCCTCCATTGAAGCCCATTTGAGCATTTGAGCATACATACATAATCAAGCCATCTTAGCTATTAGACACACCTCTACATCAAGTGATCATCCTCATTGAGAGAGCCTATCCATGGCTCATATTCTCATTTGAGGACTTCACTTTGTCTCTCATGAATTTATGTTAAATTAGTATGCAAATGCTTTTAGATTGTTTTAATTTAGTGTTTCTAACATACTAAAGTAGCATATACAGAAGGTGCATCAATGATCTATATTTTTTCTTGATTCATCTTATCATTATAGCTTTCAACTTCTTCACACATCTCATCATAAGCAATATCTACCATCCACTTCTCAAAAAGTGTGTCATCTGGCTTGTTAAACTACAAAATATCATTTTGCTTCTTAATCACATACTCAACCTCTTTATCAATATTGACAAAATCTTGTTTTAAAGAATCAAAGAATAATTGGACTTTCACCATTTCTTCTATAGTGGTTTCCCAACATGCATGTCCTATTTCATTAATGACTTTATTCATTCTTAAACAAAATAAATCATCTAATTCTTTGGACCATTCATCTTTACTCTTTAGTTTATTCTTCTTATCCAAAGCAAGTGGGAATAAATCAAATTTCTTAATTTTGTACTTATCCAAGTAGGCAATTGTTCTTCTTTGTAGCTCAACTCTTTTATCATCAAATTCTTGAAGATCACTAACAACATCATAATTTATTTCAATGTGGTCATGTGAAGATCTTATAACAAAATAACACAACAATGTAACCTCTTTTCTTCTCTTGCTCCACTTATTGACAATGGGTTTCAAAGTCTCATCACTTGCTTTTATTTCCTCCCATATGTTTATTACCTTTGACAATTGATCATAGAATAATGGTCATTCGATTTTGTCAACCAAATACATGAGATCCTTTCTCAGTTTATCTTCATACTGCACATTCAACTCTACATGTGATGCCCACTGTTTACTTTCCCCTTCTTCAAAATCTTTAGCTGTATAGTACTGTGGCCTCTACGATGTATCGAGAATCTCAATAAGATAGTGGATTTAAAAGGCTCCAGTAGTGGGTGAGGGTATGTGATCTTTGGTCTAGAAGATTATCCCCTAATTTTATTTTCAAGTTCAATTCTTTTTTGATTCTTTATTATACGCCTCCAAAACTTTCTCATACTTATCCTATAACTCCAACCTTTCCTTCTCATCTCTTTTTGTAATGGCCAAAGCTAGGTGAGATGTACCAACATTCAAATGTCTAGCCTCCAGATCGGTTGTATCTACCACTCTCTTTACAATTATATTTCCTATTAATCTAGTGTCATCTAACTATGAAGAAATAGTCCTGGATCCTTTGCTTAGTGACCAAATGACTAAGGCAGCCTAGTCTTCATTGAATGTGGCACCTTTTATTTCTTTCCTATTTTGGTCCTGTATGTTTTGTTTATTAGAAACATAATTAAATTAGAGTAGTTGCTATATCCCAATTCAGTAGTAGTAGAATATTAGATGCTTTTACCATCTATCTCCCCTCTTTAGGGGTTATATTTTGGAATTCTTGCATCATTTTTTCTTTTGTTTGATTCTGCATGGCTGCCTCCCCCATTTCTAGATGCTCTATTCTTAACTTATTACACTTTTCCTCATATTTTCCTATATTTTCTCTCCATGCAAATTGGTAGAAGGCTCTTATTCTAAAAAAACTATCATCAGACAAAAATTCATGACCAACCTATTCAATTACAAGGTCTAGCTCTTTTCCTCTATAATCTTTTATTGTCAGATCAAGGTTTGGCATTGGAGGTTATTGAGGATTTCCCTCTTCTAGCTCTACCTAGGTAATAAATACTCCCCCTTGGGACCCCATTTATTCAACTTGCTCTCTAGTGAGCTGCTCTTCTCGAATCTACAAAGGCAATTGGGTAGGTGAATATTCCTCAATGCAAGGACCTTGTTTAATTAGTTTTTGCCTCTTGGGTGAGGGCTCATCATGTCTCTCTTCCAAAACAACACTAGTTGATTTTAATATTTGCTTTCCTTTCTCTATAGAGGTTTTCTTATTTTGGATCACATTGTAGCACAGTATTTTTTGGACAATTAATTATCTTGCTCCAACATTGGGAGTGAATGCTAGCCTTCTCATAACCTCCCTAGCTTTATCAGGATAGGCATTAATGAAGAATTGTTTCTTCTCATTCATTGTTTCCATTATCTTAGGAAAAGTTATAACGAGTTTATTTATTTTATCTACCTCTATTTTTGCATTATCCAGAGGCTCATAATTCTTGTAAAAATAATGAATAAATTCCAAAACTCTTGAAAAAATCCTTCATTTCTCCTTTTTGGTCTCTTGCTCCTGCAAAGAGAAGTCATTCCTTATTATATCCTTAGGGTAATAAGGCTCATGTTTTATGGAACCAAGTTTAGCTTTGAATCTAAAGACTAAATCATAGAATCCCTCAATATCATAAAAATGGGGATGAGATACAACCATCTTATACTAGTCTAGTAATTTGTATAAAGAAAACCAACCACCCTTTGTGATTAAAAAATGGTGGACTACAATACAAGTTGGGAAAATTGAGCCTCTTTGTCTTTTTATCAAATAGTTTTCCTTCAATACTCCTAGCTACCACAATATCTTAGCTATCCCCACTTGTAGAGGCACCTGGTAGGGCAATACATGAGGAGTCCCTCTAAAACCATAAACTCTAAACATAGTTGAAGCAAAGTATGGTATAATATCTCCCTAGTTATGTGATACTTTTAGATAAGTAGGATTATCCGTGGGTCTGATAAAATTTACTAGTGCCCTAGGAACTCTAGGATTGTCACTTAATAAGAGGCACCTTAACCTTGAGGGAAAGCACCTATCAAACCTGATTAAACTACCCTTCTCTACACCCCAAGTCATATCTACACTCCATAGTTGAACTGGCAACACTTCTCCCTCTTGTTCTCTATTTAAGGCCATTTCTTTCCCAAAATATGTCACACCTTTAAACAAGAACATGTGCATCAATAATGAGTAGTGACCAAAAGTTTTTTCTACCTTGCCCCTAGAAATTCCAACCAAGCCTGTATGAATTTCTTCTGCTAAATATGAGGCAAAAAAAAATAAAAATATCAACATCAAAAGAAGAAATTTGAGCTAGCATATACATAAAACTTATAGGCATGATACTCTACTCATCCTCACCAAAAACCCTACACAGAGTCCTATATATCTCCATAGCCTGGGAAGTAAAATATTCTTTTTTAAAAGGTTCCCTAGTAGATGCTATGATTACTAGTAAGTTCCCAATTGTGCCTATCTATGCCCTTAATGCACCCTATTTGATCTTATCCCTTTTAGATTAATATTATTTTTCTAATTCTTGTAGGTCAATAGGTATATGATAATCTGATGGTGGGTCAAGAACAAAAACTTCTCAAATTTCCTTAGGGCTTATTGTGATAAGATATTTTCCATGCAATATTCTTACTACTCTAATTGTTGGGTCATAATTTTTAGTAGTAACCTCTAATAGGTCATAATCCATGAAAACACTAGGGACCACTAGTTTTCCCAAGTCAAAGTTCTAAATGTTCCCATGAGGGGCAAATAATTTCCTTTCTGAGAACCATTTTTTGAAGAGACAAAGCCCTATTTGAGAAGTTTTGGAATCCCTAACCTAGTTCCCCTTATCATACAATCCATCAACAATTTTGACTCTAGGGATTAGAGTGGTTAATTTCTTCACTTGAGCAGATTCATTTGTGGACTTAGGCAATAACTCAAGGAGGTCATCATGTATGTTTCTAGATAAATAGTCAACCTGATTTGAGAAAACTTTCTTTGGAGGCATGGTGATTAAAATTATAGAATATTAGAAAGCTTAAATATAATGGACCGAGAAACTTACTTTCTTTTCACCATCCTATAACTGTAATTCTGTGACACACCTTGATTATTGTAAATTTCTTTATGTTTTAATCACCAAGCACAAGTTCTCAATAGCTCTGAGTGCTTTGGAAGCTAGGAAATTTGTTCGCGAATGAAGGAAATAGCAAGATTTCTACAATATACTCTATTCCTAGTTCACACAAGGAGATTTCAATCTTTATCAATGAACTGTAAGGAGAACATACTGGCACCACCTTCTATTTTTGAAAGTACACTATCGATTTCAAAAAGATTTGATGATCCAGGAGTAAAATAAAAGATGACTCATTTTCTACTTGCCAAGTTCAAAGTCAACCCAATAAACTTTATCCATGTAAGCTTTTATTTTACTACTGGTAACTTGGACTAGGTCCACTAACACTTATGGACATGTGTCACCTTCTCACTATGTCACCATGCATAAATAGCGAGCAATTTCCATATGTGACATAACAACCACCATCAATTTATTATAATTTCTATGACATACATTTGATCACTATTTTAACATGATTGTGGTGGGTCCCTCTATATCTTCCTTTTGTCACTATGTCGCTACTATTAAAAACAAGCAATTCCTCATTATGACTTAACACCTACCATTGATGCAAATTTGATCAGATGGTGAGGAATCTACTATTATCTTACTTCAACTATGGTAGGCCCATACATTCCTTCCCTTGGTTTCCATGTCACATGGAATAAACATCACACAACTCTTGATGGCAACTTAGTGATAGTCATTGATGAAACATTGATTTGACAGTCCCAACTCTTCGTCTGCCCTTTTCTTGAGTGCTTTTCCATGTCATATGTGATGTGGAAACATTTTGACATGCTAGAAAATCATATATAATATTTTAATCCCTTTTACAACACGATAAAATCAAGCCCCACCTTGTCTTTTCTTTTTTGATAAGGTGCTAGGTTGCTACTAGTATAAAACATTGGTTTTCTGATCATGACATGGTGACCACCACATTCTTTAAAAATATGGCACAAGAAAAACACATCTCTCTTTAATTATTTCCAACATGTCACAATGATTATGTATTGACTAAAGAACTTTTGGGACCCACCGTTCAATATAATTGTTGTCGTGTTCCATCTTTTCAGGCAAGGTGCTATGTCGCTACCAGTAGGATTGCTTGATTTTCTAGTCATGACATAGTGACCTCCTAAAGGCATTAAGAAACTTTTGTACTAAGAAATATCACATGTTTCTGCCATTATTATTGCAATCAATGCTTTTGACAATGCATCATAAGCATACAACCTCATTAAAAATATTAAAACTTTGCGGCGCTTGTCCATTTGTTAATCTCATGCTTTTTGATTTTCACAGCAAGGCACTATGTTGCTACCAATAATATTCATGCATTTTTTGATTGCAACATAGAGACCTCCAAGAATTTTTCAAAACTAGTGATGGAAAATAGAGCACCTTTAAACTAGCCCATTACTTTGATACTAGCATTTTTGACATCAGTTTGACCATTGAGAAATTTAAAACAATGAAAAATTGGCACCCATTTTTCTATTTCCTATCACCATCTTTATGTTTTGCAATGGTCACCATGTCACATATGATAAATTGCAACTTCACTATGCAACATGATGACTGCCATAGATCTAGAAGAGATATGATGGTAGAAAAAATTCCCAGAAGAGGAGACTAAAATGATTTTTTAAAAAAAGATCTCCCAAAAGAATATTCTACTTTCAAAACTTGATTCACTTGCTAAGCCCTTTTTAAAAATAAAAATGTATGACATAACAAGTCTGCTTGGGGCATAATTTTTTAAAATAGGGCTTTACCTATTTTTTTGTTTAAATGAAATTTTGCACAAACCAAACCCTATCCTGCAGGAATACAAACATGTCTAGTTTTTTACTTGTGAAAAATTAGACCACCAGTCCAAACTTCTTCATCTTCAGCTTATTATATGTGCCCATAGGAAAATGCCCCTTCCTCAAATGAACCATGACATCATGTCCAATTTAAAATTCCTTATAACTCCTTTTCACATCTACCTTATACCATGTATTCATCTTTATGATGTGCTTCCTCACCTCCTCATGGATGTTCTTCAAGTGTTTAGAAAATTCTTCTACTTTAGCACTACTTTTCTCTACTTTATCCAACTACTTCAATTCATAAACATTTCTAGAACTACTCCAATATACAATCTAGAATGGTGATTTACTAGTACTCCTATTTATAGAATTATTATATGTAAATTCCACCTATGGTAAAATCATATCCCATCTTTTTAGCTTTTCTCTAACTAAACATCTTAGCAAGTTTCCCAAACTGTGATTCACAACTTCTATCTACCCATTAGTCTATGGATGATGTGATGAATTGAACTTCAAATCTATCTTCAACTTCTTCCATAATGTATGATAGAAATACCCAACAAATTTGGTATCTCAATTTGACACTATACTCTTTGGCAGACCATGTAGTCTCATCACTTCTTTGAAAAACAACTCTGTCACATTAACAACATCACTAGTCTTCTTTCAAGGAATAAAATGTGCCATCTTTGAAAACCTATCAACTACCACAAAAATAGTATCATGCCTACACTATTTCCTTGGTAATCCAAGAAAAAAAGCCATGCTAACATCCTCCCATGGCTTCTATGGTACCGTAATCATAGATACAACCTTGGATTCTGCTTCACTCCTTTCGCCATCTGACATACTCTATAGCTTTGTAAAAACTTTTTCACATCTTGCTACAACTATTGCCAGTAATAATTTTTAGTAACTAAAGCTATGGTTTAATTTCTATCAAAATGTCTAGCCAATCCTCCACTATGCTTCTCCTTAATGAGATTCTCTTAATGAACTTCTAGGAATGCACAACTAGCTTTCTTTGAACAACATACTATCTTGGATCATGAAATCCAACCACTTTGTCCTATCAAGTGTAATAGGTTTTGTACAAACCATCCACACTTCACCAAAATTAGGATTATTTGGATACAAATTACCGAGTTCCTTGAACCCAACCACCTCAATCTATATTTTTGTTAGCAAAAGTTGTCTTCTACTAAGAGCATCTGCAACTTTGTTAGACTTCCCACTCAAGTGTTTCAAAAAAAATGTATAACTCTATGAAAATTCAACCCACTTTAAGTGCTTTTGGTTCAATTTTCCTTGACTATTCAAATATTGCAAAGCTTGATGATCAATATGCAAAAAAGAATCCTTAGGAAGAGGATATTGTCTCCTCTTCAATGGTTGAACTATAGCATAACATTCCTTATCATAAGCAAAATGTTTTCTTTTTGCATCATTCAATTTCTCACTAAAATAAGAAATAGGTCTACCTTCTTGGCTCATAACTACTCCTATTGTAGTGCCACTAGCATCATAACCTACTTGAAACACCTTGTTAAGATTAGGAAGTGCTAAAATAGGCTGCTCAAGAACTTTCTATTTCAATAGATTAAAACTCTTATCTAGTCCTATAGTCCACTTAAATTCTTTCCTATCCCCTCTCATTGTTTCAGTCAAGGGTCCACAATTACTACCAAAACCTCTTATGAACTTTCTTTGCAAAACTACACTTCTCCAAGTTTATCAACAAATTTTCTTCCCTCAACTTATCAAACACCTTGTAAATATGAATCAAATCCTCCTCCAATGTCTTAATAAATATCAACATATCATCTAGGTAAACAAATACAAACTTACCCAAAAGCTCCTTTAGTACCTCATTAAGGAGACTTATGAAAGTGCTTGGTGCATTGGTTAGCCCAAAAGGCATGCCTAACCTCTTGTACAATCCTTCTTTGGTCTTGAAAGCAATCTTCCACTCATCACCTTCTTTGATATGAATCTGATGGAACCCACTCTTTAGATCTATCTTTGTGAGATACTTAGCTCCACCCAAATAGTCCATAATATCATCCATCCTTGGCAATGGAAATCTATACTTGATTGTGATCTTGTTGATTGTGTGAGAATCTATGCACATCCTCCATTCTCCATTCTCCTTTGGTGCTAATATTGCTAGTACAACACATGGACTTAGACTCTCTTGAATCAACCCCTTCTACAATAACTCATGAACTTGTTTTCTCAACTCTTCACTTTTTATTGGTGTCATTCTATGCACTGCCTTGTTTGGAAAATTGGCTCCTGGAACCAAATCCATTTGGTGACTAATCTTCCTCATTAGGGCCAATCCATCCGGTACATTATCTGATACAATATTAGAAAATTCTCCCAACATATCTGCAACTTTTGCAAGTACCTCCTCTATATCTTCTTTAACTATCTTTTGGAATTATAGAAAAACACATATGATCATGCTTCATACCTTTGAGAAACAATTTTCCATCATCAAAACATATTTTGGCAGCACTACATACCTTTTCTTCTTTCTCATTTGATGAATTCAACTTATGTTTCACTCTATCCTTGGTCAGAGTGTAGGTATTTGCTTGCCCACTATGTACAACATGCCTATCAAACTGCCATGACCTACCTAGAAACATATGACTTTTTTCCATAGGTATGATATCACAAAGTACCTCATCTTGGTAGTGGTAGCTTCCAATCTTGAACTTCAATAAGCACTGCTCATTGACCATGACCTTGTGGTCATCTTGCATCAAAGCAATATGGTATGGACATGAGTATTTCTGTCTCTTCAACTTCAATTTGGTGACCATCATTTCTAACACTAGATTTTCAATACCTCCATAATTAATGATCGTATCACAACACTTATCTTCACATCTACACCTTGTGCAAAAAAGGCCCTTTCTTTGATCAGGTTCATTTTCACCACTTAGAAAGACTCTTCTATTAACTAAGACTTGTCCTCTTTCAACATCTTTAGAATGTGAGGATATGGCATCTTTATCAACATGTACAACTCTAGCCTAGACTTTTATTCTTTATTCTATCCTTCCTTGGTACTAAGAACACTCAAATGCTTTATACCCTCTTCTCTATAGTGTAAACATTTCCCATAGAAGCCTCCTCTTCTAGATCCTTTTCCTCTACCTCTTCCTCTCTAATCTCTATTGTTCTACTCATAGAAATGGTTGGAATTATTTCCCTTCTAGTTCTAACTGCTACTTCCATCCTCATCCTTTTTCTTCTAATCATCATTACAACCTCCATAAGATCGTCTGCCAGATCTTCCACTATGACCTTTCCACTATTCTTGTTATCAAACTTCTTGCTTAGTTTATCCTCAACCCTTAGGGCAAACTATATGCCTCCTAAATACTGATCACTCAAACAAGATTCATCTCATCCTAAATACTTGATTGTAACCCATTAAGATAATGGGCAACTTTCTCCTTATCAGCTTCTACATGGTCAGTTCTAATGAGAACTCCTTAGAACTCTTTAGTATACTCTTGAAAATTTTTTTCTACTTGCTTCAACCCTTGCATTTTTTTTAATAGATCAAACTCATAACCTATGGGAATGAATTTTCACTTCATTTTAGCTACCATCATATCCCATCTAGTGATTTTGTCCCTTCCTCTTTTATTTTGATCCAACTGGATCTCCTGCCACTAGATCTTTGCATGACCCTTCATTTTAGCCTTTGCAAACTTGACCCTATCTAGATCTTCAATATCTTCATATTCAAAGTACTCTTCCAATTCATTGATCTAGTCGATTAGTTCCTCTAGGTTGTGATTTCCTAAAAAATGTGGGAACATCAAGCTTAGGCCTTTTTCCAATACTAGAAATGGCCTTAAAAACCTTCACCTCCTCTAGGTTAAGGAATTCCTCTATTGCATCTAGGTCTATATTTCTTTTTTCTTCTCTTTCATCCTCACTTTCATCATCTCCTATGACAAGATTCATTACTCTATGAATTTGTTCTTACATCACTTGCATTTTCCTTTGAAGGGTTCTAAAATCCTTAGGTGTAACACCTTCAAATCATCCACCACACTCTCTTTGTGGAGGAATTTTTGTGCTTCCATTGAAACCCTAGTGAAAATTTCCTCACAATCAACAATCTATCTACATGCTTAGCCAAAACCACAGTCCTAGTGGGAATTTTCTTATAGTAAAAAATCTATCTACACACTCAAGAACTCTAGCTTTAATACCACTTGATGAAGGGTGCTCCCCTTAATACAATAAACCATAACATAAAACAAAGAAACAAAAACCAAATGTGAGAACAAAATATGGACTTCTAATTTGCACTGCAAATGCAAAATTATAGAATTCACAAGTATATTATACTAACCCACATGGGTGACTTCATTACAATAATTTTCTAGAGAAGTTGCAAACTATCACCTAGAGCTATCCTAGACAATGTTCAAGACCTTCTTAAATAGGCAATTTTATGCTTCCTATGAAGGTGCTAGACAATGAAACTTAATACCTTGGGCTGATAGACCCTAACAATACATATAGAGCCAGCCAAATACATCTTTGACAATTATTTTAGATATTTTAGGTAGTTCAACTTCGGAAGGCCATAACTCTCGAACCATTGCTTTGATTGGCTATTATAACAACTTTTCAAAAAACATTGCTTCTAATATATAGGCTCAAAATGTTACAAGCACTCTTCCATGGAGTTTTTAGACCTCATCTAGGTACTCTAAGGCCTCTAAAGGTGAGGCTGAAGATTTTTTTGCAATTTTTCCACCTAAAATCTGTAATAACTTCTTCAATACTTAAGCTAAAGTAATGATATTTTTATGGTAATATTATAACTAGAAAATAAACCTTCCTATAGAAAATGAGAACATTCCAAGTTCATATGAAAATTTCCTAAAAATAGCAAGTTCCCATAAATAATAACCACCCTATCTACTAGTCCTTATTAAAATAGAAAAGATTGAAAAAAGTATTTTTGAGTGATGCAAGATTACTCTTACACCTAGGATGCTCCTACATCAATGTCCCATGTGAAGTTGTGGACTTAGAATTCAAGGTGGTCAAGAATAATCTATCCTTTGACCTCATCGAGTTGCAAATGAGCTAGTTAAGAAAGAACATGGAGAGCATTTGAGCATCCAAGACTAATGTATAAGTTTGGATCACTTCTTGTATGTTTATTCTTTTATGTTCAAAAGTTTATCCCTTCAAAAGGTAGTGTAGTATGGAGGAAATATAAATCTATTCTATATCAGATCAATGAGTTTATAGATGAAATGGGAGACAATTTTGAGGGCATCATGGATTCATATTTTGAGACTTTTAAGGAAAGGATATAGAGTAGATTTAGAATACCTAAGCAACCAGTTGATGATTATGAACAAGACATATATTTCCTTCTGGATTGTGACAAGGTACATATACATGTAGTTAGTCCTAGAGTTGCATGGGTAAGACTATTGGTTATGAGGCAACATTGATGATGCTACCAATATTGTAGAGGGTCTTGTAAATGAGCTTGTGGACCCTAGAACACCATATTTTCGAACATATGAAGAAGTAAAGACTAGGATTTCACCTGAAATCAAGATTCCTCAAGCCTTGAAGAGAAGAAGGAAGAAGGTTGAAAAGATTTAGAAGGAAAATGTGAAATCTGGTTCCCCTCTTTTGGTCATAGAAGGAAAGGGAGATGATATTGAATAAGTAGCAGAGAAACATGAGGAAGAAGAAGAGGAATAAACAATAGAGGAACCTCCAAATAAAAAGGGAAAAGTAACCATAACAAAAAGAGCTACCAGGTCCTCTCTTGCATTTTTCACCAGAAGATTCACAAAGTCAAGGACTAAGCTCAAACTTCAAGATGAAGATGAAGATGAAGATGAAGAAGAGCACTAGGTAAATTTCAAAAGGTTTTCCCCAAAATTTGAAGAAAGATTAAGATGACTCATAGAAGGAGGAGGTATGACATATTTTAAACCTCGTAAGTATGAAACAAGAAGTAAGGAAGAGAAAAAATAGATATAAGTCTTAGTGGAAAAGATAGCTAAATGGAAATAATTTTCAAGTGAATTAACTAATCAAGTTCCATATATTATAATTAACGTAGTTACAATGCATTGGGAAAATGTAGTAAATGTTACCAAGGATACCGGGGAACAAACATTTAGGAAGGAAATGCTAGAACTATGTTAGAATATATAGTCCATTGATATAACTAAGAGGGGCAGGGGTGAATTAGTTATCCAACTATTATAACAATTATCCACCCCCGCCCCTCTCATTTATATCAATGGACTATATATTCTAACATAATTCTGGCATGGCCTTCCTAAATGATATCCTTGGCAAAATTTACTAAATTTTCCCAATGAGGTGTAACTGCCTTAAGTATAATACATGGAACTTGATTAGTTAATAAAAAAACTTAACCATATGAGTAATATAAACTAAAATCACAACAAGATACTCATACACAATAATACTAGATATGTTAACTAGGGAAATCCTTGATTAGAGGGAAAACCACAGTGGGGATGGTACCCACAAGATGATGTACTAATATAAATGTTCCTTATTAGATGATGGACCTTGGTAGGAGTTAATGAATACATTTAGTAAATATAACTCCCTATTAGGAGACTTTGAATCCCTATTAGAAGATACCAATCTTGTTAGGAGTTGTCCCAACCCTATTAAGAGTTGTGGAAGATAGCTAGACCAACTGCCCAAACAACTTTAGGGGAAAGACCAATGAACTCATTGTCCAAATGATCATTGTATTATTCCTTGTAGAATAATAGAACTGTATTGTGTTGCTCCTTCCTCTTTCTCTATCCTATCAAGCATAATTCTTCTCCTTTTGACCTTGTAACTAGATCACAAATCTCACATCCAATAATCCCTTGGATCGCTTACATGCATTCAATAAGGACTCTACTCCTTTTTGCACTTTACACTTCTTAAAATGATCAAAACACTTCATACACTTTTACAAACAAGGAAACCATCTTTCCTTTATAGCATATCTTCATAATAATTCCTTGAGTTGGCCTTAAGGCTTTCTCAATTAATTATAATATAATAATTAATTAATTACAATACAATAACATTGTTGGCTTGCAATTTATACAAAATTTCACTCGTGCAATACTAGGGACCATGCACTCACTAAAATCACCACCTGATTGTTCTTTGTTACTATTTGACTACACATCTTCTTACTACATCTTAGATGTAATCTAGCAAGAAAAATCAAGAACTTCTTTCCCAATACTCTATCTCTAAACTACTCACTGTAAATTAGGTATAACTTTTGTACATTTTCAACTGATACTCTACATACTTGACCATGTCATCAAGACACTATGCTGAACATGTCCATAATTGTAAATCACTAGATAATCAAACATTTTCTATACCACTAATATCTCTATTTTATACTCAATTAGTCTTTAAATAAACTATGCTATGTTAACATCAATGATAAACATAGTCATGAATGCAACATGTCAATACTCTCCAATGCTTAGGATACTCCCCCAATGTAGTATCATCAGAATTCAAGCTAATAATCTCTCCCTTTGGCATTGATGGAAACATAGATTAAAAAACCATCTAAGTTCCAAGAATACCAAAGAGTGTTCTACTGCTACTACTGACTAGCATCAGTTGTCCACACACTAAAAAAGAATCTCAAAACAATAGGTGTGCAAAAGGTGCATACTCCTTTTTAGACATCAATTGTTTACTTCACACTAAGAAATTCACAATACATTAGATGCATATTCCTGCTTCCTTTCATGAATCTTTCTAAATCTCTCTAAAGAGATACCTTTCTCCATACTAAGGAGATGTTTCTTTTCATGCATACTCTCCCCCATGCCTCAGGAGACAATATACCCATACATTATGAGATGCATTTTTTTCATGCATATTCTCCCCCATTGACATTAATGTCAAGGACCTCAATCTCAATCTTACTACATACCAATTGCTAATATCTGCTCCAAGTCTTCAACCAACTTGAGTGTCCAAAGACACTATTCAAAACCAAATTCCAAGAGTCCTTAATTTTTTTTTTCATAATAGATACTCCCCCATATGGGAAGAATCAACATTTAGTCCAAGCTAAAAATAGTGCTCTATACCATTGGACTGATGCATTCTTTGCATCATCTACTCAGAAGTAGGTAGGGACATAACCCCAGGTATACCTCTCAAGTACTCAAATGTATCTTTAGGCAAAGGCTTCATAAAGATAACTATAATCTAATATTTAGTGCTCACATACTCCAATCTTATCTACTTTTCTACTGCTTTCTCTCTTTGTACATGATATTTAATAGATATATGCTTAGTCTTAGAATACAATACAATATTCATAGACATAATCACTATACTTGTGTTATTATAGTAAATGATAATAAGTTCTTCAAACTCAATTTTGATATCCTTCAACATTAGATTCATTCGCATAACTTGATTACAATTATTTGCTATTGCAACATATTCTAACTTAGAAATACTCTATAAAATACAATCTTTCTTCTTTCTTAACCAAGAAATCAATCTTCCTCCAATAAAGAATTCTCCACCATAGGTGCTCTTTCTATCATCCATACTACCAATCTGTATCATTATATGCACATAGAGTGAAATCAATCGATCTGTCATACCAAATTCCATAGTCAAATGTCCCTTTTAAATACATGAATATTATCTTCACTACTACAAAATGATACTCCTTAGTATCAACTTGAAATCTAGCTACAATTCCAATGAAATTTTCTATATCTTGTTTGGTGTGAGTCATATACAGTAAACCTACAATCATGGATCTATACTTCTTCTGCTCTACTACATTTGTCTCATCTTTGCTGGATAACTTGTGACTAGTTATCATAGGTGTACCAAAAATTTTAAATCTTTTCAAACCAAATCTTTTCAAAAAATCATTCAAGTACTTAGCTTGTGAAATGAAAATACCATCACTGTTCTATATAATCTGCAATTCTAGGAAAAAAATTATTTATCTTATCATGCTCATTTCAAATTCATTCTTCATCTCTTCAGAAAACTTATTACTAGCTTCATCATTACCTCCAAAAATGATGTCATCAACAAATATTACAATAATTAGAAAACTATCTTCAACTTCTTTCAAATACAAGTTAATGTCTACAATACCTTTAGCAAATCCAAGATTTGCCAAATAACTATCCAACATTACATACTAGGTTCTTGGAGCTTGCTTCAAACCATAAAGAGCTTTCTTCAATATCCATACCATGTCTTTGACTTCTAATAAAGGGAAACCATGTCTTCAAGTTCTCCATTTAGAAAGGATGATTTAACGTACATATGATAAATCTTGAACTTTTTATTTGCTCCATAAACCAAGAATGTCCTTATTGCTTCAATTCTAGCTATAGGTGCATATGTCTCCTCATAGTCTATGCCTTCTTGTTATGAATATTCCTTGCATACAAGTCTAGCCTTATTCCTCACAACTTTTCTTGCTCATTCATCTTGTTTTTAAATACCCATTTGGTTCCTATCACATTCTTGTCTTTAGGTCTAGGAACTAATTCCCATGTATCATTCTTCAAAATATGATCTAACTTTTCCTTCGTTGCTTGAACTTAAGCTTAATCTATGCTTTTAGGCTCAACTTGAGATATCAAACATATCTCCTCATTTACTCTATTCCTTTTCATAACACCTTTGTCTTTTTTTCCAATTATTTTCTTAGGAGGGTGATTCTTTGTAAGATTCCTATTAGAGGTAAAAGTTGATATCTCAGCTATTATCTCTTCTCTAGGTTCAGATCTCTACTCTCCTCTTTGCTAAAAAATTAGCACATCATTCTAAAAATCATCAACATAAATCATACAATATTTTTCCATAGAATCCTCTTTTTCTAGAGGGACCACTCAAATTTGTGTGAACGATTGCCAACTTTTCTATGGTAGTGAACTTCTTGCTAGGAAATGTTACTTTCTCCTACTTAGCCAAAATAAATTCCCTATACATGACATTAGTAGGATTCATAATCTTAGGAAAGTCCTTGACTACAAAAGTGCTACTAACCTTCACAATATTATTAAAGTTTATCTAATACAATTTTCTATGCCACAACCAACTATTATCCACTTTAGCTAAAAAAAATGTCATTTCAATTGGATTCAACAAGAATACATTACATCTTGATCTAGTACTAGTTCTAATTAGCTTATCATCTCTATCTTTCATAATATAGGTCTTCTTAGTGAAGTGCAACTGATAACCCTTGTCTACCAACTGTCTAGCACTCAACATGTTATGATTTAATCCATCAACAAAATAAAGATCATCAGTGTTAGTTTTACCATCAAGAGTAATGGATCCAATTCCTATTATATGATAGGATGCATTGTTACCAACTCTAAAAATACCTCCATCATGATTCTTGAACTTAAAAAACTTATTCATATCACTAGTCATGTGATGTGAACAACCACTATCAATTATCCAATCAGATTTCTTTTCCACTTAGGAAATTAGAGCTCTTTCTTCTCTAATTTCTCTATCAAGGTCATCTTCCTTGATAGCAACAAATCCAACTTCATCATCACTTTCACTTTGACCTTTCTCATCAGATTCTTTATCTTCATTTGCATACAAATAATTTCTATCTCTATCTCTTCTAGGCTTAAACTTTCACTTACGTTTTTTCTTCATTTTAGGACATTTAGATGCATAATGACCATATTCATCACAAGTCCAACATTTAAAGATTTTTTTACCATTTTTTAATCTTCTCACAAGAAGGGCTATTCCTTCCTCAATCTTCTTGTCTTCATCAGATTTGCTACTATCAAAAAAATATTCATGTGTTCTTGCACTCCTTATCAGATTAGGTCAAATGTAGAGGGAACTAAAAGCTATTTTGAATCTTGCTAGATCTCTAGACTATATTAGATCTAATTCTACTAATTCTAATCTTCCAAGAAATGTTACCTTTGTGAAATCCTTAGTGCAAGGCATACTAGCTGAATCATCTCAGCTACTGGCTTGAATGGTGGTGTCAAAATTTACAAGATCTTCCATATAACTTCATCATCTTCCTTGGTTCCACCATGAGATCAAATTCTTCCATCAATTTCTAATATTATACCAATATAATTTCTTACAGATTCATCTTCCATCATTTTAGCATCTTGAAATGCACATATCCAATTCTGTAATCTCATTCTCTTTGCATAATCATCACCTTCAATAGTACATTCTAATGCTTTCCAACTTTCATAAGATGTTATAAGTGGCTTTACTTGACTATATTCATTCTCTGGAAGAGTAGTTAATAGAGCTTTCTTTCTCTCATGTTACACATGAATAGATTTCTCTCTTCTTCACTGCATCCTTCAAGCTTTTCTTCTGCAATGATTGTCTTCTTACTCATTGTCAAAATCCAATATCCTAGACCCATGCACAAAATATGAGTCTTCATCTTCTCCTTCTAACTATCATAGTTGGCCCCATAAAATCTAGGACTATCCTTTCTAAAAATATCTTCCATCAATCTCCCAAAGTTAATAAGCTTATCCTTCAAGGACCTAAAGCTCTGATACAAATTGTTAGAATATATAGTCCACTTATATAACTGAGAGGGGCAGGGGTGAATTAGTTATCCAACTATTATCATAATTATCAACATTAAATAAACTTAACCATATGAGTAATATAAAATAAACCACAATAAGATACTCATACAATAACAATATATATGTTAACTATGGAAACCCTTGATCAAAGGTAAAACCTCAGTGGGGATGTTACCTATAAGATGATGTACTAATATATATGTTCCTTGTTAGAGGATGGACCCTGTTAGGAGTCTATGAATAGATTTAGTATATATGATTCCATGTTAGGAGACTTTGAATCCCTATTAGGAGATTCCAACCCTATTCAGAGTTGTGGAAGAGAACTGGACCCACTGCTAAAATAGCTTCAAGGGCTAGACTAATGAACCCACTGTCCAAATGATGTTTGTATTATTCCTTGTAGAATAGTAGAATTGTATTATACTATTCCTTCCTCTTTCTCTATCCTATCAACCCAAATTCTTCTCCTTCTAATCTTGTAACCAAATAAAAATTCTTGCATCCAATAATCCCTTGGAGTGCTTACATGCATTCAGTAAGCACTCTACTTATTTTTTCATTTCACACTTCTTGCAATGATCACAACACTTCATACACTTTTACAAACAAGGAAACCATATTTCCTTTATATCATATCTTTATGATAATTCCTCGTGTCAGCCTTGAGGCTTTTCTAATTAATTATAATAAGATAATTAATATATTACAATTACAATAGCACTATTGGTTCACAATTTATACAAAACTTCACTCCTGTGATACTCATGCACTCACTGATGTCACCACTTGACTATCCTTTATCAATACCTAACTACACATCTTCTTTCTACATCTCAGATGTAATATAGAAACAAACATAAGGAATTGCTTTCCCAATACTCTATCTTTGAACTACTCACTATAAATTAGGTATGATTTTTGTATGTCTTCAACTCAGACTCTATGCACTTGACCATGTCATTAGGAAATTGTCTTAAACATTTCCATAACTACACATCACTATAAAATCAAACCATTTTTCATACCACTAAGATCTTTATTTTCTACTCATCCAGTCTTTAGAGAAACTGTACTATGTTGAAATCAACAACAAACACAATCATGAATGCAACATGTCAATACTCTCAAATGCTTAGGATACTCCCTCAATGTAGTATCATCAAAATTTGTGCTAACAAACTATCAAATAAGGAAGTGAAGGAAAAATCAATGAAGCATGAACATAATCTTACTCCTAAGTTCAATGCATTGCTGATTTTGTCAAATGATATTGAATCTATTGTACAATCCAATACAAAAAATGGAAGAACATTTATGGATTGCATAAGATGAATCTCATTGAGGAAATAGTGTAAGTTGATGATGTTAATGATTATGAAGAGGAACATGATGAGAAAATAGTCAATAAGTATCTACTTGAGACTTAGGATATTCAAGATTTTGATACTAAGAAGATTGTAGAAGAGGTAATGGCTTCCCTCCCTAATTCCCTGAAAAAAGCAATAGTTATATCTAGATTAGAAAATGCTACAATTGAGTCATAGAAAATTGAGATAAACATTGTTTAACCTAGCACTCAATTAGCTATTAGATCTATCTTATTGAGTATAGTAATGAGTACTATCACCACTACTTCATCTACTAAGCAACATTCTCCACTCTTTATAGCTCCATGCTAGACTAAGTCACAACATGATATTGCAAAAACTCTTGCTATTGTTGTTGTTTCATAAATTAGTAATCTAGTTTTAGTAGAAGTGATTCCATAGTAAGTGCAATGAAAATTAAAGCTAAACCTCAACCAGACACTAAGGATTTGAACAAAGGTAAGGAAATCATTTCTTCACCTAATCCAAAGGAAAAAGGTAAAGAGGTAGAAGTTTCTCATGAGGAAATTGATCTAGAAGAGGACAAGTAATTCTAGATAGGGATCTTTCCAATCTAATTCCTGATTAGATGGATACTCTTAAAAAAATTTGGAAGAAAAGGGCTAGACAATAAAAGCTAAGAGTAGAGAAGAAGAAAATAAATCAAGTGTTAGAGGATATCAAAGGTATATTTATTGATGCACTTGGTATTGAAATTGATGATAATAAGCCTACTTTGGATAAACTTGTTGACATAGCTCACAAGTTTAAATAAGATTTGAATGGACAAGAGAAACTACTATAGAGGGCAAAGAGAAAATATGATAACAAGGTTTTAGAAAAAAGGTGGCACTAAAGATTTCCATAGACCAAGTGGAACACTATTCTTGTTAATTTTGAGAATACTATAAATAGCATTATTTCCCTATTTATAAAATTTAGTGATACTACTAATTTTACCAAGGAAGTAAAGGACAAGTTGTCAAAGATTGATATGATCTAAAGGCAAGTACAAACTAGTTGTCACTTGACCCTAGCACTAACTCAACACATTTTAAAAAGATTAGGTATCTGATAGACTTTCAGACCTAGAATTATTGAGAGAAGAATCAAGAATTAGGGCTACACTGAGAAAGATATAGAGTATGATAATTCCAAACATGGATGTAATGCAGAAACACATTGTACACGCAAAGATAGTAATCCATGAAAATAAATTTTCTATTGCTGATCATATGATGGAGTTATTAGATGAAGTTTAGATAGCTTTGTTGGATACAATTGTTCAATTGTGTGTTGTCTTTGATGTTACACAAATGTCATATCAGTTATTAGACATATTCTATTGAGCTTAGTTGGTTGGAAAAGCAAAAGACAGAGTCTACCAAGCTCAGATGGTTAGCAAAGTGATTTATAGTGTCTACCAAGCATTTCTAGAAGTTACACTGTGGAGATAGTTTCTATCAAGCTCATTCAGGCATTAAAGATTTTTAGCAAAAGTTAATTTCTACCGTGCTCACAAGGTTAGCAAAGGAAATTTAGTGTTTAACAAGTTCACTTGTTCTCCAAAGGATTTTGTAGATTTTTTAGTGTTTACTGAGCATCAGTTGATTAACACTAGAAATAATTTCTAGAGCAGTGTTTACCTAGCAAGGTCAGCCAATGAAGGATTTCATTGTTTTGGGAAATAAAGTTTAATTGTTTCATGTAATGTTTGTAGCTAACTGATGTAATGATTATTGGTAAATGTTAACTTGTAAATGACCTGACTAGACAATTTTTAAGGTATAAATAAAAGGTCTAGTTGTGAAATCTAAATTGTAATGAGAGAGCATGCAAGTGAGTTAATTGTGTGAAAAGGAAAGTGTGAGAAAATTTTGAAGAAGCATCGGATATCCTTGAGGAGTAGCAAAGGTGTATTTGATCAAGAGGATATAGTGAAGCAAAATAGAGATCTATAACAACAAAGATTAGTTGCATCTCATTTAGGTCACTTATTGTTATTTTCTCACCATTTTAGCAGTAATTCCTAAATCTCTTAACAAAGTTGGTTTAATAGCCATTTTTGTAAATCCTCTAACAAGGTGAATAGTTCTATTGAATTGTTCTTAAGTCCTCTAGCAAGGCCACTCTTAGTAGGGTGATTAAATATTTTAACAAGGTCACACCTCATAGTGTGTTTTGTAACCTTTAATAGGGTTAGCTCCTAACAAGGCTCACTTTAGAAGAGTGAAAATTGGTAGCTAGTTACTTGGTGGTTTTTCCCATATCGACATTAAATCTAGTGTCTCTTGTGTTTATGTTATTTCTTTTATGCATGCATGCTAAATCTTTGTGAATGCTTAATAAGTTAACAAACATCTATTGAGTTACAATATTTTTCTATGTGGGTACTGAGTGACAACAATAACTAAGTTTATAAGACATGTAAGGGATTTGTGAATTTATTTTTGTGGTAACTGATTCACCCCACCCTCTCAGTTACTCCATCTATATTTCCAACAATTGGTATCAGAGCTTTTGGTGTTTGCAAGAATGATTTCAAGGATCTAAGATAAAGATTAGGATGTCTTACAAGAGGTAAATTCCAAAGCTTAACAGGGATAACTTTTCAACATGGCAAGGTCTTGTGAGACTCCATCTGGCTTCCATTGGAGATACACGATTAAAATATCTTGATGAATAATATGTGACTCCTTTTGGTACACTATTTGTCAATGACATTGCTGAAAAGAAGACTAATAACACCGTGATGATAGACATTGCATTTGCATTAAGCTATGAAGAATTTGATGATGTCAAGGACTGCAAAACTACCTTTGAAATGTGGAACAAGTTGAAAGATATCTGTGGAGGTGATAATAATGTTAGTAGAGCCAAGGAAAAAATTCTAAGAGGACAATTTGATTAGATGAGAATGAGAGAGGATAAAAACATTGCCAAATATATTGAAAGAGTCAAAGTAGTTGTCAGTGCAATCAAGGCTTCTAGAGGAGACATTGAGGAGGAAATAATTGTAAGTAAAGTTCTTAGAAAATTACTTCCCATTTATGCAATTAGAGTCTCTACAATTCAAGAAAGAAGATGTGAAGAAAATCATAAAATAAATTTAGAAGCAATAGTAGGAAGATTAACTGCATTTGAGCTAGATAATTATGACAACTATGTTCTAGCTATTAGAGTAAATAATTAATTATGAATTATTTATTCTATTTACTTAAGATTACTTAGGTTAATGCATTTATTTAGTATTTAATAGTTGTAGTGGTTAGTTGTTAACAACATATGAGTTTTTTTCCTTTTAGCATGTTCCACCTTTTTGTGGAAGTGTGCTTAGTTATCAACCTTATCTTCTACCTCCTTCTAGTTTTTCTACAACCTTTCATGAGGCCTTTATATTTGGTCTCTCTCTCACATTGTAAAATCTTCCATTCACATACCAATTTCATTTTCCTATCATGAAATATTTTCTCTTGCTTTGTTTCTTGAAAGCTCTTGGTCCTTAAGTTTCTCTTCGACAAGCTATTTGCACTATAGGTGATCTTAGCGACTGTGGAGTTGGATTTTATCAAATCCTACATGGTATCAAAGCCTCCCTACTACTTCTTGGTTGAAGGATTTTTAAAGCCATGATTTAGAGACACAAACCCTAGTTTGTTTGTGATTTTTTCTTCAATCAGGATGAAGAGCATTTTTTTAAGTATTTGGAGAAAAATGAAAAAGAGGGTTTGACATAATAGATCTATCATTTTTTGGGATTTTTTCTTTATTTTTTGGAGGTGTGATGGTGGCGATTTAGAAAAAATAACTATTGAGGTGATTTTCAAACATCGATACCTCCCTCATACAGACTCATTTTTTTGAGCATTTTTTTTTTGTTTTGGGGTAGAATTTCATGACCTACACATTGGTGTAAGTAGTTTGAAATCTCTATTCCTAAATTTTTCTACAACTTGCAAATCCCAATTTTTTCCACTTTAAATGCTTTGTATGGGCTCATCTAGACACATAATCAGGTTCTATTTTTTTTGAAAGTGTATATATTTTTGTCTACTTTCCAAATCTACAATTAGATTATAGGTTCTATGGACAAACATATTACTTTTAGAAATAGGCCCTAAATTGGCTATTATAGTTGCACTAAGTATAGAGTGCCCAAATCATACATTGGGGGGGTTAATTATTCTCTTTTGCATTTTGGGAGAGCATTTTCTTTTCTATAATTTTCTTTAGATAAGACCCTTCTACTTTCTATCTTTTTCTTTCTCTTAATGGCAGATCCATCTATGACTCATTTCACACCACACAACTACCACACTTGGAAGGCACAAATGACTAGGTTTCTCATGTCAAGAGGTTTATGGTCTTGTCTAGATGAGCACCAACCTACTCTTACATGCCCTTTTGAGGTTCTATAGTATAAGAACAAAAAGGATGAAGCCATGGGATTGATTGCACTCAACATTTTAGACAGTCTGCTATTTTACTTGGATGGTTTGACTACTCAATGAGCTTATTGGTAGAAATTTTAGACTTTCTTTGGTCAAGTGAATAAGTTCTAAGCACTTTGGTTGGATGCAGAGTTGAAATCTTTGACACCTACCAATTTTCCTACCATTGAGGACTTCTTGATAAAGTTCAAATCTCTGCATACACTTTTGCAGGGATGTGGCAAAAATAAAACTGATGATGAATGTATCTTTTTGATACTCTCTAAGTTACGAGGCCAATATTAGATTTTCTCTTCCACCTTCTACTCCACTATGGATGCCTTGGGTGATAGACACAGGATGCCTTCATTTGAGATCTTTTGTGACTGATTAGCTCATGAATAGTCCAAGATCAATCAAATGGACTCACTTTCAGGTTCACAGTCACAAGCTTTTCTTACCAAGGATACATAGGAGCAGAAGCCAAAGCAAATATCAGATTCCTTTGGTTCATCATCTTCTAAGAAGAAGGAGAAAAAGAAGACTGGGACTCCTATCTATCCCTATTGTAAGAAGGGACCTCATGATGAGTCACATTATTTTTAGAAGAAATTTGATGGCTATGAGAAACATATTGTGGATTTGAAAACTCTCCTTTAGAAGAGCATTATTTCCTCTCCATCCTCTTCTGCCTCATAGGGTCTACTTTTTAGTCTTCTATATCTTTGACATCTATACAGGATCTTGGATAGGGTCATGCATTACAAGCTTCCTTAGCATCCCCTTTATAGGTCCCTTGGATATTAGATTTAGGTTCTTTTCACCATATGACATCTTCTCAAGGTGTCTTCTCTACTCTTGAGGCTTCTCCTATTCGTCATATTCTCACAGGGAATAATGTTGCTCTACCAGTCTATGGGAAAGGTTTAGTTTGCATCCAAGATGGTATATTCAATAATGTATTATATGTTCCATCTCTATCTACTAACCTTCTCTCAATTTTTCAGATTACACATAGTGGATCAGGGAAGATAGTTGAGTTCACCACTGATAGTGTCGAGGTCTTATTGCTATAGGGATAGTTGATTCTTTCACCCATCTCTACTCCTTCTCGTAATTTTTCCCATCATATCTATTTTCAAAGCATGGCTCTCCTCTTTTGCAGGAGCATTATGTGGTGCAATTATGATACTTGAACCTTTGTATTGTTCCTGAGATCCCTATTTTGACTGCCACACCACATCTAATTGAGGGCTTTTCTCTTCTGCAGGATTTTGCTTCCACTCTACCTAATCCTGCAGCTCTATTCATTAAGCCTCTAGATGCACTTTTTGTAGATAAACCTTCCTTGGGGATTCCCTTTCTGGTTCCTCATACATTCTCCTCTAGGCATTAGCTAGGCTTTCTAGTTTCACCTCTCATTCAGGGATTCCCTTGTTATGTACCCTTGTTTCTTCAACATTGGAGTTGCATTGGTTCAATCCCTCTTCATGGGCTCGTTTATTTTGGGGAGGCTTTAGTATCTCTCATGGGGGGGCTGGTTGTACTTATGGTTATGAGCGGGTCTCTTGACTCTTTTTTGATGGATGCTGTCCTTGGGGGGATTAGTTGAGGCCCCTTCCTTCCTTCACTTCATTTTTTTTTAAGCATGTTATTTTTACCTCTTTTTGGGGGAGGGTTATTCCCATGTGGTTTTCTCTCTTTCCCTTTTATAGAGGTTGCATTTTCTTGCATTTTACATGGTTACCTAACATGTCCTCATTGCTAGGACGCATTCTGCATTTCATCTTAGTTTTGTGAGCTTAAGGAATTCCCCTAAGTTAAGGGAAGGTGTTAGAGTAAATAATTAATAATTAATTATTTATTCTATTTACTTAAGCTTACTTAGGTTAATAAATTTATTTAGTATTTAATAGTTGTAGTGGTTAGTTGTTGACAACATGAGAGTTTGTTCCCTTCTAGCATGTTACACCTTTTTGTGGAAGTGTGCTTAGTTGTTAACCTTATCTTTTACCTCCTTCCAGCTTGTTCTACAAGCTTCCATGAGCCCTTTGTATTTGGTCTCTCTCTCATTGTAAATTCATCCATTCACATAGAAATGTCATTTTCCTATTGTGAAATATTTTCTCTTTCTTTTTTTCCTTCAAGCTCTTGCTCCTTAGGTTTCTCTTCAACAAGCTATTTGCATTGCAAGTTATCTTGGTGACTACAGAATTGGATTTCATCAACTCCTACACCAGCTTCCAAGAAAATTGAATCAAAATTTGAAGCCAAGCTTTCACTCAAAGAGAAGGAAAAAAAGATGAAGGAATCTCAATTAGAAAGTGAAGAAGAATTAGAATAAAGTTCGAACAATGAACTTGAGGTGGTTGAAGCTCTGCTTGTAAGGAAATATTCTAGAGGGAAAGGAAAATACAAAGGTAAGGTTCCTTTAATCTATTTTTCATGTGAATAAATTTGACATATTGCTGCTAGGTGCCCAAACAAGCAAAATAAGGATGAGAAGAAGGTCACAAATGCAATGGCAAGAAAGACTTTAAATCATTCAAGGACAAAGGTAAGAAAACATATTTCATGGATAAGGATTCTAATGATTCTGATGATGTTGAAGATGAAATTATTTACATTGACATGAAAGATGAATCTGATAATGATGAGGAAATGGAACTTATCTCTCATGTGAGAAAAAATGATACATGGATCATAGATAGTGGTTGCTCTCATCATATGACTGGTGACAAAGCTAAGTTTGAACATTTTGAAGATTATGATAGTGGTAGTGTGAGATTTGGTGATAATGAACCTTGTTTCATAAAAGGAAGAGGAAGAATCTCACTAACCAAAGAGCTTGTATGTGATAATGCCTATTGGATTGAAGGCCTAAAATAATTTTTTTTGAGTGTAGCACAACTACCCAATATTAGATTTAAAGTGGAATTCATGCATGTAAAAGAAAGACTACTGGATGACAAAGGAAAGTTGATAGGATCAAGCATACAAATAAAAGGTAACTTGTTTTATCTTGAACTTGGTGAATGTTCATGTTTTATTGCTTAAGTTGAAGAAAGTTGGTTATGGCACAGAAGGTTATGTCATGTGAACTTTGATAATCTGGTGAAAATAAGAAAATTTAGGAAAGAAAGAGGCATTCCTAGTATAAAGAAACCTAATGTTGGTCTATGCAAGAATTATCAGATTGGTAAGATAAGAAAAACTAGCTTTAAAAGTAAGAACTATCAGTTTGAGGAAGTTTTGAAAATTGTGCATACTAATTTGAATGGAACTAGTGGAATTGAAAGCTATACTAGAGAAAAGTTCTTCATTTTTTTTGTTGATGATTACTCTAGAATGATGACTATCATGTATTTGAGAGAGAAATAAAAAGCATTTGAGAAGTTCAAATGGTATTTGGCTAGAGTAGAGAAGGAAATAGGGAAAAGACTGAAATGCTTGAGGTCAAATAGAGGTGGTGAATTCATCTCCCATGAGTTCAATAACTTTTGCATTGAAAGGAGAATCAAAAGATAGGTATTAGCACTTGGAACTCCCAAGAAAAATGAAATAGCTGAAAGACGGAATAGATCTATCATGGACTGTGCAAGAACTTTAATGATTGAAAATAACATTTCTATCAAATACTGGAAGGAAGCTATTGAGACTGTAGTTCATACCTTGAACTAAGTATTGCTAAAGAATGACTCATTCAAAAACCCCTATGAGTTATGGTATGGATATAAACCCAATGTAAGTTACCTAAAAGTATTTGGAATTAAATGTTATATTCTAAAAGAATCTAGAAAAGGTAAATTTGATATGAAGGGTGATGAAATAATATTTTTGGGATATTCTTGCAAGAGTAAAGCATATAGATGTTTGAATTTGTCTACTCACAAAGTCATAGAAAGTGTGTGAAAGTTGATAAGTTTGTAGAAAGGACTAAAGAAGAAAGCAAAAAGGAACCAAGAAGATTTGTTTTCATTGAACTTGATACAGTACCAAATACATTTGTCAATTAGGAAACTTCTACTCCCAAGTCTTTAGTCACCAAGTTGCAAGAAGTTCAAACCGAGCTATAGGAACCCAAGTTACATTTAGATGCTACTGAGCCAATGCCTACCAAGTTTGAAGGACTTAAGAAATAGTCAAGTTAGCCAAAATAGCCAAAACCTAAAGTTGAAGTGCAAGAGGATGACAATGCAAGGAACATGTATTAGCCAAGTATGTTAGGAGACATCATGCTCCAGATCAGATCATTAGAGACAAATTTGAAGGTACTATGATAAGAAGTAAGCTAAAAGGTACTTGTTTACTTGCTAATTTTGAACCTAGAAATGTAAAAGATGCATTAGAGAATGAATGTTGGATTGAGACTATGAATGAAGCGATAAAGAAAATAGAGAAGAACAAAACATGGACTCTTGTACCTAGGCCCAAAGATAAAAATGTGATTGGAACTAAGTGGGTATTCGGAAATAAGTTGAATGAAGATGGTAAGGTGTCAAGGAACAAAGCTAGATTGGTATGTAAAGGATACTCTCAAGAAGAAGGAATAGACTATGGAGAGACTTTTTTTCCTATTGCAAGATTGGAAGGTGTCAAGACCTTACTTGCATATGCTACATACAAAGGATTTAAGGTATATCAAATGATGTCAAATCAACATTCTCAATGGAATAGTAGATAATGAAGTCTACATTGAACAACCTAAAGGTTTTTTTGATCTAGACAAGAAGGATATGGTCTACAAATTACAAAAAGCATTGTATGGTCTAAAACAAGCCCCTAGAGCATGGTATGAAAGATTGCATAACTATCTTATTCATATTGGTTTTTAGAGAACTAATGATAACAATAGCTTGTACATCAAGGAAGGATCAGATAACAAGATTGTTTTGGTAGAAATATTTGTGGATGACACTTTGTTTATAGGGAATGATGATCTATGCAAAGAATTTTTGGAGCAAATGAACAAGGAATTTGAGATGTCAATGTTTGGTGAGATTAAATTCTTTGTTGGTCTTCAAATTTAGTAGAGTAAGAATGGTATCTACATCACTCAATCTAAATACATCAAGGAGATACTCAAAAAGTTTGGGATGGAAGATTGTAAACCAGTTGGAACTCCTATGTGCACTAGACTAAAGCTTACCAAGGATGATGAATCAAAAGAGGTAGATCAAACATTATATAGATCAATGATTGAAAAGTTGCAGTATGTAGTTCATACAAGACTAGATATTGCTCTTGCAGTTGGTATAGTTGCAAGATTTTCAGCAAAACCAAGAGAGAATCACATGATGGCAATCAAAAGAGTCATGAGATACTTGAAAGGCACTAAAGATTATGGATTGTGGTACAAATTTGGATTTGAAAGTGTTTACTGATGTAGACTCGGTAGGAAACATTAATGATAGAAAGAGTACAAGTGGAGGAGGTTTCTTTCTTGGAAAGAGATTGGTTTCTTGGACAAGTAAAAAGAAAAATTGTACATCCCAATCTATAGCTAAAGCATAGTATGTGGTACCAATAGTAAACTGTTCTAATATTGTTTGGTTCAAACAATTATTGGAAGGTATGAAGGTGGAAATTAAAGAACCTATTATGATGTTTTGTGCCAATACAAGTGCAATCAACATATCTAAAAATCTAGTGATGCATTCAAAAAGTAAGCATATTGCAATAAAGTATCACTTTGTCAGAGAATTGGTACAAGATAAGGAGATTAGATTGGAATATGTCCACACAAAGGAACAAATTGCTAACATATTTACCAAGCCACTACCTAAGGATGCATTCTTGTATCTAAGAGGTAAGTTAGTGGTCATTCCCATATCTTAGGCTCACTAAAATGAAGTTTTAGTGATGCATCAATAGAAATCAAGTTGCAAATCTTCTTAGTTGATGCAGCATAGTTATGAAAACATTGCATATGAATTAGTACTCAATTTACATTGCTACTCATTTGGTTTGTGTTGTCTTTGGCACGTGTTATCAAAGAGAGAGAGTATACTATCATATCTTTTTGAAATTTGAATATGTTTGTGAAGAATCTACTATTTGATAAGAAGCTATGTAATTCCTTCACAGATGGAGATTACTATATTTGAGAAGTTTGTAGAATAAAATCTAAGAGGGAGAAATATTTTGTTAGAAAAAGACTTGTTCTCAAATTTCATTATGCTATAACATGTTGTGTTGCCATCAATCCCAAAGAGAGAGATTGTTGGATACAATTGTTCAATTGTGTGCTGTCTTTGATGTTACATAAATGCCATATCAGTTATTAGATAGAGTGTACTGATCTCAATTGGTCAAAAAAGAAAAAGATAGAGTCTACTAATCTTAGATGGTCAACAAAGTGATTTATAGAGTCTACCAAGCATTTCTGGAAGTTACACTATGGAGACAATTTCTACTGAGCTCACTCGAGCATTAAAGGTTTTTAGTAGAAGTTAGTTTCTATCAAGCTCAGAAGATCAGCGAAGGAAAGTTACTGTTTACTAAGTTCTCTTGGTCTCTAAAGGATTTTGCAGAGTTCATAGTGTTTATCGAGCATCAGTTGGTTAACACTGGAAATCATTTCTGGAGCAGTGTTTATCGAGTAGGGTCATCTAATGAAGGATTTCATTATTTTGGGAAATAAAGTTTAATTGTTTCATGTAATGTTTATAGCCAACTGATGTAATGATTATTGGTAAATGTAACTTGTAAATGAGTCAATTGGACAATTTGTAAGGTATAAATAAAAGGTCTAATTGTGAAATTTAAATTGTAATGAGCGAGTATGCAAGTAAGTTACTTGTGTGAAAAGGAAAGTGTGATGAATTTTGAAGAAGGATCAGATATCCTTGAGGATCCGCAAAGGTGTATTCGATCAAGAGAATCTAGTGAAGCAAAATAGAGAGTTCTAACAAAAAAGATCAGTTGCATCTCATTAAGGTCACTTATTTTTACTTTCTCACCATTGTAGTAGTAATTCCTAAATCTCTTAATAGAGTTGGTTTAACAACCATTTTTGTAAATCCTCTATCAAGGTGAATAGTTCTATTGAATTGTTCTTAAGTCCTCTAGCAAGGCCACTCCTAGCAAGGTGATTAAATCCTTTAACAAGGTGACACCTCATAGTGTGATTTGTAACCTTTAACAGGGTTGGCTCCTAACAGGGCTCACTTCAGAAGAGTGAAAATTGGTAGCTAGTTACTTGGTGGTTTTTCCCATATTGGGTTTCCATGTTAAATCTGGTGTCTCTTGTGTTGATGTTATTTCTTTTATGCATGCATGTTAAATCTTTGTGAATTCTTAATAAGTTAACAAACATCTATTGAGTTATAGCATTTTTCTATGTGGCTACTAAGTGACAATAGTAACTAAGTTTATAAGACATGTAAGGGATTTGTGGATTTGTTTTTGTGGTAACTAATTCACCCCCCCCTTTGAGTTACTCCATCTATATTCCCAAGAAGCTTTGCATACTTCAAAAGGTTTGAAAGAAAATTGGGACAAAAATGCCTCTAGTTTTGAAGTTACATAGTGATTTTCTCTCATATTTTGGTGTTACCTTGTAATTATGCATTTTTTTGGCATTTGTATCAAAAAAGGGGAAATATATCTATAAGAGGGAAGACCCAAGTGGGAATATAGAAAGAGATAAATATAGTCATGTACAATAGAGCTACACAAACAATTTTGAAAAATAAAAAATAGAGTCAATGTCAGCTAAGTATCAACATAATAGTCAAAACTGAGTTACAGACCCTAGTACATTGATAGGGGGAGTTTTGACTTATCTTTTTGAGCATTCAATTTTTTTGGTATGATAAGTATTTTTGTCACTAATTTCAAAGGGGGAGATTTTTGACCTTATGGTCAAATCATTTTTCAGTTAGTGCTAAAACACTTGATCATTTGGTTGGTCACATTTCTATCGAGTAGAACAGAAAGACAATATAAGCTGAGCTCTATAGTGTCAACCAAGTTCTATATTTTGTTCGAGTCAAAAGTGTTAACTGAGTTCATTTCTACTCCTAAGTGAGCAATGTGGACCGAGCACCAATGTCAACTGAGCACCATAATTTTTTGAGTTCACTGTATTGCAGAGTGTCAAAATATCACTTGAGTGGTCTTCAGAACCTAAGTATCAACATTGAACTAACTTGATGAAGATTGGTGAATTTGGTATTGTAGTTGACCTAAGAAGGTAATTATTTAGATTTGTATATATGTAAGATATCTTGTCATATCCAAGTGTGACTTGTTGTGGTTTCACAACACATGCCCCATTTTGTCTAGAAATGTGGACCCCCTACTTTATTTTTTGGCTTTCCTAAACCCTAGTCTAGGGTCCAAGTCTCTTCTAGGGTTTTGTCTAATTTCCTTGGTCAAAATTGGGTCCCAACTAAAAAACTCAATTTTTGAAAGTTAAATTTCAGAGTGCTAATGTCATTTTCTTGCAAAAAAAGAAAGGCACACCAACGCATCTCATTAGGTGTGCTAGTGCATGAAATCACTTAGGAAGGGGCATCACCCTTGGTGATGTGCAACTGCATAGAAGTGTAGTACAAGGGGCGCTTAGGACCTAGGTCTATATAACCCAGGGACTCCCCCTTTATTTTCCCACTTATCTTCTTCTTCTCAAAGATTTGACTGCAGCTCTCCACCTATAAAGTGCACCTCATCTCCTCCTCCCCTACCCATAAACATAAAAAAAAAAAAGTTAAGACCTCAAAAAGGTGCACAGTAGCACACCTAATTAGGTGCAACACTGTGCACCTTTTTTCTCTCAAAATGCAAAAACTTTTAAAAACTCTAAAAAAAACAACACAAAACACCATTTAAGGTGTGCAGTAGTGCACCCTTAAGAAAAAAAACACTCTTTGCATCTAAATTGCATATGGGGTGCACATATGTGCACCCCATGAGGTGTGCTACTATGCACCCCACATTTTAAATGGAAAAACGTGCACCAGGTGCACCTATTAGGTATATTGGGTGCACCCTTTTTCTACAAAAAGGGTCATAAATTTAGGTTTTTGATGTTTTTCATCATAGGATTTTTTCAAGGTTTTCTTGTTTTAGTATTAGGGTTTGAATTTATTTAATTTTCCTCAACCCTAGAGTAATAGACACTATTTTGTATGTAGATTCTATGGCATCTTCATTGTCCTCCCTTACAGAAAAGATGGTCCCAAAGCCCATGGTATTCAAGTTTCAAGGTGTTCCAACCAAATAATGATTTTAGGATAATCATTCAAAGATCTAAGACACCATACTAGGTCACACTAATTTGGGTTCATTCCTGATACTATGTAACAAACCAAAATAAAGGTTTCCAATCATTTTCATGTTGATCCGATCAGGGCTTGTCAGTGCAACATCACATCCGGTGTTAATGTAGTCCTCAGAGCTAATTATGACACTCATAGAGAATTATGTTCCTAAAGAAAGAGTTATTAAGAGCATTACTGGAGAGATTGTCTTGACTCTTTGACCCAAGAACATTGAGAAGGTGTTCCATCTCCTGAGGGTAGATCAATTCATTAGATTATCCTATTAGCAAGCGGAAAGATGGTATAGGGAACATATTGATGAAGCTTCTGAGATCATCCAATCTTCATACCTCTTTGAGAAGGCTCCTCTAGGGTGAAAAGAAGGCAAAGTGGATATGACAACAGGCTATATGAAGGAATATATTAGATATTCAATCATACTCTTGAGTAGAGTTATGGGTTTTTTGGCAACTTGACGCCTAAAATTTTTTATGATGCATTTTATTGAGATGATGAAAATAATAGAGATGCTGATTGATTGGTCTTCTATTCTTAGCAAGAACTTGGGTAAGTAGTTGATGGTAGTGAAGAATAATAGATAATTTTATATGATATCATACTTGGTGTACTTATTAGCTGCAAGGGCAACTGATTATTTGGGGCTCTATAAGAAGGGTAGCATGCAAGATGAAAATGCATGGCCCTACATTGTATACCCTCAACTAGTAAAGAAGAGGATTTTAGAGAAAAGAAAGGAATATAGGATTGTAAACAATGCTTTCATATTCAAAATATTCTAGTTCATCGAAGGGGATTATGTGAAGAAGACGTCAGAAGAGGTAGCTGCAAAGATTTATGAGGTTGGAGCCTATTACATCCAATACTAAACATTTACATATTTGTGTTAGAAATGCTTTTAGAATAACTGGGGTGGGGGGGTGAATCAATTATTCAAGGGCCAAATGTCCCATTCAAACTTTTCACTAAGTGTAGTTAGCTCATTCAACCATTCATTTATCTAGGCTTTAACTTTTCTAATCAACAAGTTATTGTAAATCAACAAGTTCCAATACTAAACATTTACATATTTGTGTTAGAAATGCTTTTAGAATAACTAGGGTGGGGGGGTGAATCAATTATTCAAGGGCCAAATGTCCCATTCAAACTTTTCACTAAGTGTAGTTAGCTCATTCAACCATTCATTTATCTAGGCTTTAACTTTTCTAATCAACAAGTTATTGTAAATCAACATGCAAGCATAACACATAAGAAATTAACACATAACGTAGTGATTTACATAGAAACCCAATTTGGGAAAAACCACCAGTAACATGCTACTCAATTCTCACTCTTGTAAAGTGATGCATTGTGAAAGGCTTTCCCTATTAAAGGCTTACAACACACTATTAAATGTGATCTTGTTAGAGGATTTAACCACCTTGTTAGAAGTGGGCCTGGTTAGAAGACTTTAGAACATTCATTTGGAATGTCACCCTATTAAAGGATTTACAAATGGTTGTTAAACCAACCTAAGTCCATAGGATTTTTAGATCTAATACAATTGTTAGAGAGTATTAGAAAATATTGACCTAACTACAATATACAACTTATCTTGTAGATCTCAGATCACTTCTCAGCTCATACCCTTGCCTAGCCCTCAATCTCTGCAACTTTGATAGCTTGCCCTCCTTTCAAGCTTAGTCTCCTTGAGTCTTCATGCTCAATGTACTAGTGAAATCATCTCTTCATGAACACTTGTAGAAGTAGAGCCTCTATGCTCTTCCTACTACTAGATGTATTCTCCTTGACACCCTTGTAACTACTTCACAGATTTGGCTCCTTAGTAGCAACAGTATCAACAACTCTTTTCTTCTAGGCATATGACTCCTTAAATAGAAGTCTTGGAGTTCTTTTCTCACTCAATTTATCCATTCTTTAATTTCAATTCACATGGATTAGGTAGGACTCATTGCATCTAACCCATATTTTGTTTCCTCTAGAAACTTCTTGAATAATCCTTTAGAATTTACCTAAAAATGGTTTACATAAAATTCTATGCCACCAAATCATCATTCTTATCTTCCAGCTTGTTCAAAAAATTCAAGACAACCACTTTGTTAGCTCAAATTTGGAAAATCTTCATCATTTGAAATAATGTAGCAACATGACACTATTGAAATTGTGGTGCTCAACACATACTATGTTACTCATCATCAAGTATGTTTTTCCTGATGCTCGACACCAACTAAGAATTTTTTAATGCTTGGCATCTGATCTTCAATTGGCACCTGAAGATCACTTGGCACACACTAGAATTTCCTATTACTTAGCTCCAATTAAAAATTTTCTCGGCTACAACTAACTTGATCAGCACTCACTAATGATCTTAGTTTAAGCTTTGCAATCAACCTTGTTATAACTTCTTCCTCCAATGTTTCTAAGTGTGACCAACCTTTGTATCCTTGAGTATGCTATCACTACATCATTTAACCATTGTCTTAACTTATCCTTGCACTTCATTACAACATCATAACTCAAACTTTCCTTGAGGTACTCTTGTTACATCTTGTTGATCAAATCCTCTTCATCAATCAACTAAGTGATAGTACTTGGATCTTATAAGAAAATGTCGTTCCTACAAGTAGCAGGTTTGACATGAATGACAAAACAATAGTTGAAAACATTCTTTTACAACAATCTTCCTTCTTGCAACAATCTCCCTCTTTGATCTTCAACAATGAGCTTTTCAATAAGATTTCCAATAATCTCCCTCTTTGGTATTGATGTCAAACCAAATTGATCAACCATTAAACTAAACTATTTAACCAAATTCTGGCTAGGTTAAACCAATAAGTCAAATGCCAAAAAGTAAACTGTCTCTTCACATCTACTTCTACTATTATGATTGCTTCATTCTGCTTCTCCCTCTTTGCTGCTGTATCCTTATCCCTATGTATTGTTCATCTTCTACTATTCTGATCAACCTCAGATTATTTCTGTCAACTTTTCCTATTGATTAGTTTCTTGCTATTTCTCCCTCTTTGACAACAATGCCAAAGACATATTAGCATCTTAATATGCAAGTTTATTTTTTACAGGTTCATTCAATTTCTCCCTCTATCACCTTGCTTGTGATTGATTTGGAACTTTAGTACTTCTACTAATTTAGGCATGAGTCCTAAAGTAGACATCCTCTACATCAATGTATAGAATCTTCTACAATCAACTCATTTGATGTAGAGCATTCTTACTTTTGTCTCAAGTAGCCTTAGCTAGGGGTAGCACCCCTAGCTTACCTCTAAGATACTCAAAAGAATCTTTAGGTAGTGCTTTTGTGAAGATGTCAAAAATTTGTTCCTTTGAGCTAACATATTCCATCTTCACTTGTTTGTCTTCCACCAACTCTCTTACATAGTGATGCTTGATTGCAATATGCTTGGTTTTAGCATGCATTACAAGGTTATTTGATATGTTGATAGCACTTGTATTATCACAATAAAGTATTACAGGCTCAGTTACCTCTTCCTTCATACCTTGCAACAAATATTTGATCCATACAATATTGGTGCAATTTATATCAGCTGCATCATATTATGCTTCAACAGTTGATTGTAAGGTGCAACTTTGTTTTTTGCTAGTCCATATAATCAACCTTTTTCTTAAGAAAAATGCTCCTCCATTGATTCTTTTTCTATCATCAATGATACTTCCCCAATCTGCATTAGTGTAGGCTCTTAGTTCAAAATTTTCACTCCTCTTGTAGTAAAAACCAAAATCATTAGTTCCTTTTAGGTACCTTAGTATTCTCTTCACTGCCATTAAGTGATTTTCTCTTAGATTTGTAGAAAATCTTGCCATTATTCCAATAGCTAATGAAATTTCTAGCCTACTATATACAATATATTGCAGCTTTTCAATCATTGATCTATACAATGTTTGATTCACTTCAGTAGACTCATCATTCTTGGATAGCTGATGGCCTGTTGCCATTGGTGTGCTGATTGGTTTTGAGTCTTCTAACCCAAATATTTTGAGTATCTACTTGATGTATTTGGATTGGGTCACAAATATGCCATACTTTAATTGATGTACTTGTAATCCAACAAAGAATTTGATTTCTCCAAACATTGACATCTCAAATTCATGTTTTATTTGATCAAAAAAATCTTTGCATGGAACATCTTTTCCTCCAAATATTATATCATCAACAAAATTTTTTGATGTCAAAATGTCTTTAGCTCTTTTAGCTTTGATGTACAAGTTGCTATTGTAATTAGTTCTTTCAAATCCTATCTTCACAAGATATTTGTGTAGCCTCTCATACCATGCTCTAGGTGCTTGCTTCAATCTATAAAGTTCTTTGTGTAGTTTAAAGACCATGTCCTTGTTCTTTTCATCAAAAAATTTGTCTGGTTGTTCTATGTAGAATTCCTCTTCTAGTATACCATTCAAAAAAGTAGACTTTACATCCATTTGGTAGAATTTGAAACCTTTATATGTGACATATGCAACTAATGTTCTTACTCTTTCCATTCTTACAATAGGGACAAATGTTTCCCCATAATCTAGTCCTTCTTCTTGTGCATAGCCTTTGCAAACTAGTCTGGCTTTGTTTCTTTTTATCTCACCATTCTCATCAAGTTTATTTCTAAACACCCATTTGGTACCAATCACATTCTTATCAGCTGGTCTGGGAACTAAGGTCCATGTTTTTTTCTTCTCACTCTGATCTATCTCCTCTTCCATGGCTTTATACTAGTCATCATCTTATAGTGCATGTTTCATTGTCTTAGGTTTGACCTTGCTCAGTAGACATCATTCATTCCTGAGCCTATTCCTTGTCATTGGTCTAGCATCCTTGTCACCAATGATTTGATCTATAGGGTAATGTCTTTTCACATACTTGGCTAATCTGGATTCTGTCCTTCTTTGCATGTTTAATCTTTCAACTTTAGAGTCATTTTGTTCTTCCTCACCTGGCAATTCACAATTGCTTTCATGTATACTATTTTCAAAATTAGAATGTGCATTCTCTACATTCTACAACTTAGCTTCTTAATGTAGCTTAGCATCCTTAGGTTGAGACTCAGTAGATATTGAAATTTGTTGCTGATTCTCAACTTAATTTGTAGCATTGTCTTCAATAGTCCTTCCTTCATAGAAGTACACAAAGGATCTATAATCCTCTTATTTCTTGGACTCATCAACTTGAACTTCTGCATGCTCAACAAAATTTACATTTTCACTCTCCACAATATTGTCAGTGTTAGTGTTCAAACACTTATATGCTTTGCTTCTAATGGAGTATCCAATAAATATGCCTTCATCACTTTTTGCATCAAACTTTCCATTTCTAGTATCTTTTAGAATATAGCGTTTACAACCAAATACTTTGAAATATTTAGCATTGGGTGAATGACCATACTAAAACTCAAAAGGTGTTGTATTTATACCTTTATTAACTTGAACTCTATTCAGTGTGTAGACTGTAGTACTTACAACTTCTCTCCAATACTTTAGTGCATGATTTTTCTCCATCATCGGGATTCTAGCATAGTCAATCACTGACCTATTCCTCCTTTTAGAAATACCATTTTGTGGTGGAGTTCTTGGTATTGATGTTTTCCTTTTGATACCTTTGTCATTGCAGAATATTTTAAACTCTTTTGATATGAACTTACCTCCTCTATCTGACCTTAGTCTTTTAAGGTTCTTTCCTATTTCCTTCTCAATTCTAGCCAAATACCACTTAAACATTTGAAATGCATCAGATTTTTTCTTTAAGAACATAGTAGTCATCATTCTAGAATAATTATCTACAAATAGCATTATGTATCTGTCTCCTAGGTAGCTTTGCACTTGTATTGGACCACATAAGTCTATATAGACTAACTCTAGTACTTCTTTGGAAGTGTATGTTTTTATTTTGAAATTAGACTAAGTCATCTTCCATAGTTGAAATTGTATGCATATTGTGTTTTCAGGTTTCGTCAATTTGGGCAACCCTCTGACCTTCTTTTTCTTGTTGATGCTAATCAGATTATCAAAGTTAATATGACACAACCTTTTATGCCACAACCACACATCATCAAGTCTAACAAAAAGACATGTTGCATCTTCCATATCTAGGTATAATAGATTACTCTTAGTTTTTTCACCTTTTATTTCCATTAGTGTCATAGATCTTAGTAGTTTTGTTTCCAAATTCAACTTTGCAACCTACATTGCCTAATTTTGATACACTTAGCAAGTTGTAGTTCAATTCTTCAACATAGTATGCATTATCACATGAGATTTTCAATGTGAGTTTAGTAGAACCTTTTTTTTTGATTTGAAAAGGAGTATCATTACCAAATCTAACACTATTTCCATCATATTGAGTAAAGGTAATGAACTTACTTTTATCTCCTATCATATGATATGAGCATCCACTGTCAATGACCCACTTGTCATTTTTGTTCACATAGATAACCAATGTTATTGCTTCATCTTCATCTTTATCTGATTCATTCTTCATGGCCACATAGACTACTTCACCATCATTCTCATTATAATCTTCTTCAACAATGTAGCATCTTTTGCCTTTCTCCTTGTAATCTTTGCTATCATCTTCCCTCTTGCTCTTGTATTTGTTTCCTTCTTTGTAATTCTTTTTTCATGTACATCTTGTAGCAATATGACCTATGTAATGCCCCGCCTAGAGATCTTTGGAAACAAGGATGAAATACAAGCCAATTTTTTTTTTTTTTTTTACAAGTATGAATGCACATGACAACATCATACAAGGATCACAAAGATCGCAACGGAAGACTTCACCACAATCCCAGCAACCAACAGATCTCTGAATGCCACTGCCAACTAACACACACAAACAAAAGTCAACAACAACCATAAACAAGATGAGGGCACAAGAAATGACCACTTATCAACAAAACACCAGCCTGGGATAAAATGCAGAATCCTAAAATCTAGCTAAGCCTGAAATCTTGAAGCCTTAAAAATTAGCTAAGTCTGGATTTTTGAAGCCCTAAAAATTTCTTAGAATCCTTAACTTATCTCCAAGAGGTCTAAAACCTATCTCAAACGATTTGTCACATATATTAAAATATATCTTAAGTATAAGAAATTAAATATATATTAAATGATATATTTTAAACCCCAAGAGACTAAAATAGAAACATGAAAACTGGATTTCAAGAGAAACCAATAGAATTCAAAATGCAAGAGCATAGGGTTGAATAACACCCAAAAGGGTAGCCAAATCAACCCTCAAAAAGTTTGGAACATGATGTAAAGGGCCTACTATCTGCCTGCACAAGTTTTTACAAAAAATTGTGCAACACTTCTTACTAAGGGAGGCTGACACTTCTCCTTAAGGTGTGCGACACTCTTCCAGTGTCGTACAAAATTTCTCAAGAAGGCATGAAACACTTTACAATCTCGTATGACATTTCTCAAGAAGGCATGCGACACTCTTCCAATGTCGTAGGACATTTCTCAAGAAGGCATGCGATACTTTACAGTAACGTACGACATAGTTTGTATGGGCGTGCAATACATTTTTATGTCGCACAATGCTGACAAAATGTCACCCATAGAAACATGAAAATACTTAAAGAACTCAGAAAAATGGAAAAACATAGCGAAAAACCTCCACACTGGGGAGTAACAAATCCACACAAATTGAGGAATGAACACTCGAAAGTAGCAACAGAAAGGGAAGAGGAACATCTATCCAACTAAACCATAATAACAAAGAAGATACTGAAATAAACATCACAGTGAACAAAAGCAACATCGCAAAGTACAAAAAAACCAAACTAAGTACACAATTCCTCCCATTCGTCAATAGCATCATTAGACCCTTGTGGATCCTAGCCATCCCTCGTGCGTAACATCCCAAGCCACCGACTAGATCGTGGGTACTATTGTAATAGGGACATCACTACTAAAAACATGCACAATATCAACATAAAGAAATCTAACATGCTAGTGAAAATGCATAAGATAATCCTACAATAGATAACATTACCTAGATCACATGCTAAATAGTAGTAAGCAATAGATATACTACTAAATCAAATAACATCATCTAATCATATGCTAAACATCATGATAAGGGAATGCATCAAATAAACTAACATCATCTAAACATGATATCCAAGAATTCTAATGAAAGCATAAATCAGAAGAAAGCATACTCTGAAACTCAAAGTATCAAGTGAAAACATCCAGCAATTGTCGCACTAGGACAAAAGATCATCTCTGTACACTGATCGCTAGTAGTGGTGAAGGTAGCTATGCCTCCCAACCACATGGAACTCATAGGTCCACACTTGCTATGCTGATGGAGATAAAGATCCAACCACAAACACACAAAAAGCACAACATCCAAGGCTAACACTCACACTAAACAATATGATGGCTATAACCAAGAACCTAAGACAATGCAAGGAGTACAGGTCCTGGTCAGACACTCAAAGGCTACTAAGTAGGGATTGACATCATGGTGAGTCACTTGGCATTGAAAAGCCCAAGCTTGGATTGTGCATTTCAACTCCTCAACAGAGGGCCCCGCACACACATTTTATTATCTTAATTTTTATTACCAATCACACATTTTATTTAGTTATCACTTATTTAAAACTTCCTATCCTCTGCCAACCCTATGGAACTAAGGTCATCAAGCTATGAGATAGAATCCCCCTCGATATGCTACCCTACCCTACCCATGCTCATCCTACAACAAGTGCCTGTGGGCATGCATACTCCCATCCCAACCCATTTGATCAAAACTTCTAGAAAAGACATGGAAGGTTGAGACTTGCAAGTCTTCTGATAAACGTATGCATACGTACTCGTGTGTGGTGCACCACCATCACAAAGATCATAACATAAGGACAAGAATAAGAACATAATGCAAAGAGAACACCCAACCGAAAGCAACTCAAGAGGATAGATTCTACACAAATCCCAAAGCCAATAAAACTATACATCATAAAATCACTCAACCGGCCTCAATTTGAGAGTATGGGTTCTACACGAATCTTAATGATGTAACAAGACCAAAATTCATGAACTTACTCAACCAACCTCAATCTGATAGTATGGATTCTACACAAATCCAAGCATTCACAAAACAAAAGTAAAGGTCCAATAGAAACCATAACAATAGGTAACAAATCACTCGACCAAACACAAAGCCAGGAGTACGAGTGCGACATGCATCCCAATGCAACAAAAAGTGCAATAGTGGTCTGACTAATATCCAAATGGATCATCCAAGTCCATGACCCACATTGTGCCAAGAAAACTTGAGAAAATAAGGTGGCATGCAAAACGAGGTAAAAACTCCAATTTTTGGAAAACTTCAAAATTAAAACCCATTTGGCCTTTGGGTTCAAAAACCCAAAAAATCCAAAAATAAAAGGAATCAAACATCGTATACAAAAACGGCCAGCATAATGGTGCAAAACTCCAAACCCTCATCCCAAAAAACATGGAAATGTTCATAGCCACCCAATCGGGTAGAAGTAACATACAAAAACATAGGGGAACACTAGTTCTTAGCCTCCAAACAAATAGCTACCAAAAATAGAAGCAGAAATAGAACCAAAACAATAAAATGGGAAAGCCCTACCTCACAACCAAAAGGTAAAAATGAAAAATTGAACTAGAAAATAAAATGGCCGCAGAAGTGGCTGAAAATTGCTATAATCCAAGGTTTCCCCGAGCTAAATCTAATGAGCTCAACCTCGCGACGATCCCATGCCCATAGCTCCCACAATGAACAAAACAGTAAATCCTCATGAAGAGGATTTTGAGTTTTACTCTCCAAATTTCCAATTTGAAAGTGAGAAGTGAGGAATTAAATTCCTCTTTGGATACTTATTCACTTTTCGAGTGAATAATCGATTAGGGAAAATAACCAGCCAACCTAGTTAAACCGCAAATTGACCCAAATGAAAATAGGCTATTCCTATAAATAGGAATTCATCTATGGAAAAGTTTCCAAAAATTAAAATAAAACAATTCAAAATCCTGAAAACCCAAAAATACATAAATTTCAATAACTTTCGCGATAATCCAAACCTCTAAATGCACAGACATGCTTGTATATGAGCAATGTTAGTATGCTAATAGAAACCAAATTTAAATAAAGCTTCTACAAACTAAAAAAAATTCATAAACTTCAAGATAGACTAAGATGAGCTCTCAATTGAAAATATGAGCCATTAATGGGCTCTCTCAATGAGAAGCTCTCTTGTTGAGTAGCTTTGTCTAAAAAGATAGGATGTATGCTCAATATGCTTCCAAAGGCTTCAATGGATGATTGTGGATTTTTGGTTTGGATAGATGGCTTTAGTATGGATTTGGCTCTCAAAATAGCATTATAACTTTACTTCATGGATTGTGTTATTTTGTAAAGGGGAAGGATCCAATTTATAGGCAAGAGGCTTGAGGGATTGAGGGCTAAGATGCAAGGATGGGAAAAAGCTTATGGAAGGCTTAGATTGCATTAAGAGAAGAGATTTAGTTAGCTCAAACTCTTACTATGAGAGAATGATAAAGGGAGAATCAGAGGCACAAGAGGAAGCAAGCTTAAGATCTTAGGGATTGTAGAGGATGAAGGAGCGGAGCGCTATAAAAAAGAATCCAGGATAGGGAGATGGATGAGAGGATTAAAAAGTTGATGCAACAGGATTTCAAAGAGTCAGATTGGTGGAAGATGGGTTTCGAAGATCCCTAGGACTAGGATTGTGGATCTCGAAAGATGAGGCTTGGTGGATTGATTTGGATTGGTGGATCCCTAAGACTAGGATTGTGGATCCCTAAAGCTAAAGGCGAGGAGTGATTCAAAGAGATATTGATGCATAAGCTGGGGTAGGAGAGACAGTTGCTGGATATGGATGGGGGATAATGGAGATGAAGGAAAACCATTGAAGCTTTTTGAGCAGGGGGATACTTCAAAGAGAAGTACCACCATGTAGTTGAGCACTAGATTTGCTATAGGACTGTTGGTTAATTGCCAAGGTTACCAAGAACGTCAAGGCCTTTTCACCAATCGCCCAAAGGACTGACAAACTAACTCAAAACAAACACACAAGGATTGCCCCAGAATCACACATGAATCCTAGAGGAAGCAGCGTGGAAACGACACTGGAGAACCCACAAGCAGAAAAGAAAAACAAACGAAAGACCTGATCAAGACCTTACGCTCTAATTGCCCCATTCGCAGCATACCATGATATGGAAGATCGTGGCAACCTTGAGGAGGGAACAAGGAGATTGCTTGGAAAAGATACTTCAAGACCCAAAAGGGAAGATCCCAAATCAAAAGAAAGTGAAAATCCAAAAGAGAGCCGTTTGCCAACGAGATGGGTAGGACAAGGCACTAACGGACCAAGATCAGACATGAGGAAAGCTATATCCTGCAAGGACCTATTGGAGAGCACCGAAGCTGGTGGATTTGGATGAGTGATGCATCTGGCAAGCTGAACTAAGAAAGATAACACTTTGGTGACAGGAAATCTAGCTAAAGGATGCGTTGGAATAGCTAACCAAGATGTGTGATGGGTGCAAGATGCTGATCAAGGACGAACTGACATGAACGCTGGATAGATACAATGGTACTAAGTTAAAGAGGATGTACAAGCTGATGGACCAAGATATGTTACAAATGTACAAGTTTGTTCATGTTTTGGTTTTTGTGAGATGGAAATGTTTGTGAGGGATGGGATGTCTATAATAGGTGATAGGTGGATAGGTAGATGGTTCGCGAAAAGCTTAAGGAAAATGGAATTCTTTGGGTGCATGTGATAGGATACAAGCTAGGATACAAGATTATCTACAATTTGGAGTATGGTACAAGCTTTGGACAAGATTTGGATATACAAGGTATGGTACAAGATTTACAAGGTATAATACAAGCTTTGGTACAAGATTTACAAGCTGTACAGGAGGTATTTACAAGCTTCATCAAATTTTGGATATTTGGTTGGAACACCAAGGGAACAAGCAAGTGTGTCTTATGGGATGGTGGGTAAATGGATGAGGGATAGGATAGTGATAGAAAATGGATTAGTCTTTAGTACACAAGGCGCCTGAATTACCAGGTTTTCACCAAGGTACCTATCTAAGGTGCTTGAATTGCCAAGTTTTCACCATTGGACGCTTGTTTCTCTTTACTATTTTTTTTTTTTTTTTTTTTTTTTTGACTTTTTGACTTTGGACTTAGCTGGAATGATTTTGGCTTTCTTCAGCTATTTTGGCTTTTTTGGGATTTTTCACTGGCTGTTGGAATGTTCAATTTTGTTGCTAGCTGTTGGTACACCGGATGTGTGATTTATGCAATAGATCGGATTAGATGGGATTGATGGTAGGAGACAGAGGGATGAAAATGCTGGAAAGGAGCATGAGATGGGGATGCTTGCAAGAGCAACATTGGCACATATTGGAACGAGTGTGAAAAGAGCATATGGGGGATAGATGGTAGATGTGAGCATGATGGAGGATTTGTGGAAGCGTGCTTGGGGATATAGGCACCCAAGATGGAGTTAGGAGATGGGGGACATGAGTCACTAGATGGGGGATTAGCAATGGTGGATGCCATTATGCATTGGGTTTTAACTTTTTTCTTGGGGATCCACATGGTTTTGGATTTTCTTTTCATAGGCTTTTGCATTGTTTTGCATTCTTTGATTGGATTTTGCCTTTTTGGAGTATGTCTTTTAGAATAGACATATGATTGCCTAGGATGTGGATTTTTAGCTTTATGCATTTTGAAGTTGGCATTCACATTGCTGTGGTAAGCTTTGGGAAGATGGTTAGGAGAAGCTTTGTTAGATGGAGAGGATATGAAAGAGCATGTAGGGGGATGATGATGGATTATGTGCCATGATATGTGCCTTTGTTGATCTTGCATAGAAATGGATGGAATAGGATTTTTATGATGGCTGATAGGAGGATGGAGGATGGTAGATTTTGGGACATAGGGACCCAAAATGGATTTAGCGGATGAAGGGGGAATATGGTAGGTTGTTTTGGGTTGCAAAGATGGTGGAGGGGGGATGACATAAGATTTCTTGAAGGAGTGATGGGAGGCTGGCATGGTGGGCTTGGAGATAGGCTTGGTTTGGGGGTGTGGTGTACCAACACCTTTAGATGGTGAGCCTTTGGATACATATCCAAGACCATGAAAGCCTAGATTTTTTTGTGCAATAATAGGCTCTCTGATTCCTTGCTCTTGTGGTCCTAAACCTTGACCTTGATAATGCCATCGATTGAGCATTTGAACAAGCTGAGGAAACTTTTTGCTTGCAGAAAATGGTAGAAGTGATTTATTAGGTGTATTGCAATGGGGAGATACTGTTCTTAATTCTTCTGCTGAGAGAGGGCCACCATGGATGAATGTAAGTGAACCAAGAGGGTAGATTATAGATGGTGGAATAGCTTGGATAGGTGGTAAGATGGAATCATGGAGCGAGGGAGATGGAAGGATAGGATCTTGATGTAGCTGGTGGGATGACAAGATATCTTGCAGTGGAGGAGATATGGCTTGAGGTTTTGGAGATGGAGGAGATGGTGATTGCACTATGGATGGAAGACATGGTATGATGATATCTTCATTTATGCTTTGGGGGATGTCAACATGCTTTTGGGCAGGATCTTGATAGGATTGGTTTGGAGTGGATGGTGCGATAGGAGGTGAAGGGATGGATTCTTCAAAGACAATGGATGGATAGATGGGAGATTCAGTAGTGGAGATGGGTGAGTAGAAGATGGATGCATAAGGGTCATTACGAGAGATTTGGGAAATGCTTGGAGGCGATGTGGATAGGATTTGGAGGGATTTGATAGGTGGTGGGATTTTTATGCTTGCGAGAAGTGGAAGGATTTTAAGCAATTTGGTGGATGGTATGGGGATGATAGCTATGGGAGATGGAGGTGATATTATAGATGGGGAAGCTTCATCACTAACTACTTCACATGGTTGGATTAGATGACATGGCTTATCGACTATTGGAGGCAACTTTTCTTGTATTTCCTCTAGGAGATTCCTTGGAGACTCGTGTGTCGAAGGTGGAGGTGGATTGACAGGAATAGCTAGTGTGATGGGGGTGGAAGATTGGAAGCTTGGTTGATGGGGTGATGGAGGGGAAGCTGGAATATCGGATGGCATGACTAGATAGTTTGGAATAACTCTTGGATTTTGGGGGATGCTTGGGGGAATGTTTATAAGGCTTTCAATATACCCGTCATAGTCAACAAGATTTTCATCATCATTGAAATAGGAGGTGGCGGGAGCAAGGACAATGCGACCAAACACATCATGATAGGATTGGTACTTCATGCTTTGATGATGAGTTTGATGGGGATGGGGTCTTGCGTATGGATGAACACGGAAGCTCATGGTTGGATTTGGATTAAGCGTAGATTTTGGATTGCCTGAGGAAAGATTTCCTAGGGAGAGTCAAAGTTGCATGACAGACCTAAGGAGGATTGGATGGAGATTTTTGGCTTTCCTGTGGATGGAAGACTTCAAGGGCATGCTATCAAAAAGTGAGAGTTTTGCTTTCCTATGCGCTAGATTTGGTGGTGGCTGTGTCAACTTGAGGATAGACTAATGATCCTATGGGCATGACACGAGATTGACCACTTGTGGATCCCAACCTTTAGCTCAAGGTGATGAGGGATACAAGTGACAAAGCTGGATTACCCTAGACAATGCTCTGCCAAAGGGATAACCTTGGTGAGATTGGTTGATTGGTAGGATTGATTGGATAGCAAAATCTAGCAAAGTGACAACAACTCTTTAAAGGCTTGGGTGATTTTGGATTGGGTTGCTAGCTGGCTGGGGGGATGATTTGGATGGACTTTGGATTTGGGATTGTTCTAAGGCAAAGAACTAGATAGATTCGATTGCAGCGGGTGAGCTTGGATGATTTTCTGATAAGGCAGTGACTACGCTAAGTATGCCTTGAGCTGAGAGATTTCTTCTTTTCTGGGATTTCGACCAAAATTGGCAAACATTCATTCAAAAGCTATGAACAAACAAGTAGGAAAAAGTTTTGAGCAAGCACGTCAAACACACCAACATCTTAGGAAGCTTTCTACAAGGATGAAATTTGGTTTAGCTAGGGAGTCCTCAATATACACAAGGTACGTGAGGCCCAAATCTATAGATGAAACCAAAAAGATGTCACACAGCCAAGAGGAGCGGTAACCCACTTCTCCTCTTTCACTTCTCAAGGGTATAAAGTTCCTTGAGGCTTAGCCCGAGTGACAAAATTTTGATCCCAAGAGAGGTGTCTTTGGATTCACCTCCTGATCTTTATACTCCGCCGGAACGCTGGAGTTGAGGTCGTCCCAAGGGGTGATGAAATCCCCAAGCAGGCCTCCTAAAAAGCTAAGACAAGATTTTGGATCCTAATCTTATGCACCAAAGATGGCCTCGAAAGACGACAAGGGGAGAGAAGACTTGGATGACCTTGGGCTAAAAAACACGCTTGTTCTTTTACCAACTGACGCTTAAGTTTTCTGATCTAGACTTTGCAAGCACTCATGTTTAAGAGACAATGTTCAATTCCAACTTGAAGGGCCAACAAAAGTAAATCAATCGAAGAATGAAAACAATTAGAAGAGTTAGGGTCAACAAAAGAAAACTCGCGCGCCCGGAGGCCCTCCACGTCAAGTATCGATTAATTTCCTTTAAAGCATTCAAGAGTTGGTGTGATTTTGTTTTAAGCCCAAAGCAAAGGTGTGTGAGATTCGATTTTAAGCGCGCGCCCGGAGGCCCTCCACGTCAAGATTTGTCCAATTTTTATGCCCAAATGAAGTGTGAGCGAGATTAATGTGCATTCAAGAAAAATATTATTTTAATCCATGGCATTCAAGAGTGTGTTTAGCAACATGCATTCAAAGATACGTGATTAAACATTCAAGTTTTTTCCTTTGAGCATTCAAGATTGAGATTTTGTGTGTTGTTTTAAGAACTTTGAAGTGCTTTGTTTTAACCTTAGATCATTCAAGATTGTTTTTGGACTCAAAAGTGAAAATGACTCTTTGGACTTTGGTTTTCATTCAAGATTTTGTGTTCTAGTTTGCATATTTTAAGCCCAAAAAAGATATTCCTAGATTGTTTTGATGCATGAAAAACCTAAGAAACATTCAAGATTTTGCAACAAGACATTTTTTTGGAACAAATAACAAAGCTTTTAGGACAATTTTTGGCAACCATTTAGGACTCTTAGTTTTCATGAGATTTTTTTAAAAGAACTTTAGTGTGCACTTAGTGTTGATTTTGAACCTTTTGAAATGGAAACTTGAAGTTCTTTTTAAATTCCCAAAAATGAAGTGTTCCTAATTTTGCATGAATGCATCTAAAACCTTGATGTTTCAAGGATGCAAATGATTAGATTGGTTTAGTTTCACTTGTTAAAAGATTTTTTCTTTCTTGCAAATTTTTAATTTTTCAATGGATTTAAGTATGATTTGGGGGTTCATTTTAAGCACTAAAATGAAGTGTGTATGATTTTGCTTCCTTAAAAAAAATGGCCAATATCTCCCAAAAGAAGAAGAAGAAGAAGTAGATGGAATAAGAAGAATATAGACAAGAAGAGGAAGAAGAATTTCAAGTTCTTTGTCCACCTATAAGCTTGAAAAATCTGCAAACACTATGAGATAGATTATGAGTTCCTTTGTCTTCTTCATGCTCATGTGGACCTACAAAACCAATTTATACAATCCTACCAATCACAAAAACAAGAAAAATTAGCCAAAATCAGCAAATAACATACAAAACTTTGACTAAAAAAGCTAATGAAGATGGCCCATGCGGGGTCCCACCGAGCGTGCCAAAATGTATATGAGCAATGTTAGTATGCTAATAGAAACCAAATTTAAATAAAGCTTCTACAAACTAAACAAAATTCATAAACTTAAAGATAGACTAAGATGAGCTCTCAATTGAAAATATGAGCCATTAATGGGCTCTCTTAATGAGAAGCTCTCTTGTTGAGTAGCTTTGTCTAAAAAGATAGGATGTATGCTCAATATGCTTCCAAAGGCTTCAATGGATGATTGTGGATTTTTGGTGTGGATAGATGGCTTTAGTATGGATTTGGCTCTCAAAATAGCATTATAACTTTACTTCATGGATTGTGTTATTTTTCAAAGGGGAAGGATCCAATTTATAGGCAAGAGGCTTGAGGGATTGAGGGCTAAGATGCAAGGATGGGAAAAAGCTTATGGAAGGCTCAGATTGCATGAGAGGAGAGCACATGGATTGTGCTTCCTTATAGCCAATCAAGGAGTGACACATGTCACATGGTGAGAGGATGGAGGAAAGGGAAAGGATGAGTCAACAAAGGAGGCTCAAGAGATAAAATCTTCATAAAGACCCTCATAATGACTTGTAAGAGCAATAAAAGGGCTTGTAAGAGTCATTTATGACCTAGTGGACTTCATAAAGTTTTATGGTTGAGATATTTTGAGGGTGATGAGAGAAAATTTGACTTGGACTTGATTAGGAAGGTTTTAAGCTTTCTTAGGCTTGTGCAAATGATTAGAAGATGGATTAGGATGGTTTAGGATTAGCTTAGGGATAGGCAAGTGGATGGCATTTAATGAGGGTGGGTGAAGGAGGAGATATTTGTTAGCTTTGGCTTGGGTTAGTAAGTCTTAACCCATGTTTAGGGAATGTGACAAGGTTAGGAGGGGATTAGGATTAGGTTTAAAGACATCTTCTAGAAGAGTCTAGACTTTGGATGAGGATAAAGACTTTCTAGAATAGTCTAGAATTTCCTAGGATGAGGATGAAGACTTTCTAGAAGAGTCTAGAACTTCTTAGGATGAGGATAAATTATATTTTTAAGAAATTAATAAAGTTTTATTTATTTCAAGGGTTTGGGTTGAGGAGATATTTATTAAAACTTTTTTAATAAACATGAGGATTAACATTTAATCTTAATTAAATATTTTGAGTTGGGGTTAGGGGTAGGAAATGATGAGATTAGCCTTTAATCGAAATTAAAGAAGGATTAGAAGATTTTGGAAGAGGTTATTGGTCATAAGGAAATTGGCCAAGTTTTGGGCAAAAAAATAAATTTTTTATTTATTTTAGGATTTTTGGTCAATTTATTAATTAAATAATTAATAAATAAGGAAATAATGTTTAAATAAGATTTAAACATTTTTGGGAGGGATTCCTTAATTAAATATTTTTAATTAAGATAAAGGGATTTAATGGCATAAAAATTAATTAATTAATTAATAAATGATGATGTCATCAGGTATTTTTCAGAAAATAAAAATACTTTATTTTCTAAAGGTTTTTAGGTGTCTACAATGCTTACTGGTCTAATCACATAATGCAAATGAGTTCGGATTTAATTATCACTGAAAGGTTTAATTTAAACATTTTAATAAAGGATATGTTGACCATATAAGGATGACATTGGTAAAATATGAATGGCTGAACCACTAACTCCACGTGCCACTGCCAGGGATATAAATCCTACACACTAAACAACACAATTAAGTGCAATTGCATATAATAACATAACCAAAGCAATAAATGCATTAAATCACCTAATTTAACCATTTAATTAATTATATTAAAATAATCTATTTACATCACTCACATTCGCATAAAGCATAACAACACAGGAATAAAGTAAATAACCATTGCATTAAATCCATCACATAACATAAGCAGAGGTATGTCCAAAAACTAGATAACTAGATATCATCATAAAACACACTATCATCTCAAAATGGCATCGTCATGCAATATGATTAACTGAACAACATAGTAGTCTAAAATCTATGATACTAGAATCAAGGTGTAACATCTGACCCTCAGGTCCTCTCAAATGTAAACATAACATGAGTAACAAATATCTCTCTAATAAAAAATATAACAAGGTAAATGTTCGCAACACATAACCAAAGAATCCAACAAGAACAACCCATTTTAATTACTTAAGCATTTAATAATGATTGATTACTCTATATTAAAAAGGCATTTAAAACACATAAACAACCATGGTCATAAACATGACTAACCACTACTACAAGAACCTAGTCCAGTGTAGCATGATAAAAGAACATAGTGCAATCTCTACACACATCTCAAGGTAATCACGTAACAACCTCATGATACCACATCAATCCTGGTAACCACTGGCACAAACCTCAGAGAATTATAAATCACATCATAATCTCATAGATCAGTCAAAAGCATAATCAAAGCAACTGATATAGAAACATAAATCCAAACACCCCGACGGTGTAGACCACTTAGGGTCACAATCATGATCCTATCACAACAAAAGATCAAAAAGGTTGCATCCATCAGGATGACTTATAGAAGTCAAATGGGAGAGGCACTAAAACCTACCTCATTGCATTTGAAACATACGATAGGGAGCTTACCTTTGAATTTACCTTTGCCTTTTTGGAATATCCTAGCCAGTAGTGCTTCTAACTATTCCACATCTTCTTCATCTATACTGCTATCACTAGATGCATGTTTTCCTTTTCTTCTCTTCTTACTTGATGTTTCCTCCTCAATGTCTTTTATTTTCATCTTGGCCTTGAAAGCAGATTTAATGTTCTTAGGTTTGTAGTTATCAATGTTGGACAATTCAAATGTAGTAAGTCTTCCCACTATTCCTTCAAAGGTTAGTGTGTTCCCTTGTACACACCTCAGCTCTTGAATGACTGATACTCTAATAGCATAGATAGGGAGTAGAGCTCTTAAGTATTTGTTAATGATAGTTTCTTCTTCCAATTGACCACCTAGACTTCTTATTGCACTTACAACTTCCTTCATTCTTGCAACATATTTAGAAACATTTTCACCTTCCTCCATTTTCATGTCATCAAAATTTCCTCTTAGACTTTCTCTCCTTGCTCTATGGACATTTGGATCTCCTCCATAGATATCTAATAAGGCTTTGCACATCTTGAATGCAGTGTCACAATATTTGATGTCATCATATTCTACATAATTGAGTGCAGAGGAAATCTCCAAAATTGCTTGATTGTGCTCCTTTTTATTCAAATCATCTGCAGTAAGAGGTCTTTTTGCATTTACATGTTCTATTCCAATTGAGGTTTGTGCATAGTCACCTATTGATCTAAGGTGCAATTTTTTTAGGCTCTACCATGTAGCAAAGTTGTCTTTGTTGAGCTTGGGAACTTCTCTCTTGGACATCTTGGTCTTCTTGCTTCTAGTACCTTGAAACTAAATTAGCAGATGGTTCTGATACAAATTGTTAGAAATTCTTTTAGAATAACTTGGGGGGGGGGGTTGAATTAGTTATTCAAGGTCCAAATGTCCTATTCAAACTTTTCACTAAGTGAAGTGAGCTCATTCAACCATTCATTCATCTAGGCTTTAACATTTCTAATTAGCAATTTTTTGTAAATCAACATGCAAGAATAACACATAAGAAATCAACGCATAACATAGTGATTTATATGGAAACCCAATTTGGGAAAAATGACTAGTAACATGGTACTCAATTCTCACTATTTTGAAGTGATGCCTTGTGAAAGGCCTACCTTGTTAAAGGCTTACAACACACTATTAAATGTGACCTTGTTAGAGGATTTAACTACTCTATTAGAAGTGCGCTTGGTTAGAGGACTTTAGAACGTTCACTTGGAATGTCACCCTATTAAAAGATTTACAAATGGCTATTAAACCAACCTAAGTCCATAGAATTTTCAGATCTAATACAATTTTTAGAGAGTATTAGAAAATCTTGACCTGACTACAACATACAACTTATCTTGCAGATCTCAAATCACTTCTCAGCGCATACCCTTGCCTGGCCTTCAATCTTTGCAACTTTGATAGCTTGCCCTCCTTTCAAGCTTAGTCTCCTTGAGTCTTCATGCTCAATTTACTAGTGTAATCATCTCTTCATGACCACTTGTAGAAGTAGAGCCTATGTGATTTTCCTTCTCCTAGATGTTTTCTCCTTGACACCCTTCTAACTACTTCATAGATTTGGCTCTTTAGTACAACAATTCTTTTCTTCTTGGCCTATGACTCCTTAAATAGAAGTCTTGGAGTTTTTTCCTACTTGATTCTTCAATTCTTTAATTTCAATTTGCATGGATTAGGTAGGATTCATTGCATCTAACCCATATTTTGTTTCCTCTAGAAACTTCTTGAATAATCCTTTAGAATTTTCCTAAAAATGGTTTACATAGAATTATGTTCCACTAGCTCATCATTCTTATCTTCCAAATTGTTCACAAAATTCAAGACAACCACTTTGTTATCTCATACTTGGTGAATCTTCATCATTTGAAATAATGCAGTAGCATGACACTATTGAAATTCTAGTGCTCAACACATACTGTGTTACTCAGCATCAACTGTGTTTTTCTTGATGCTCAACACTTGAAGATCACTCGACACCAACTAAGAATTTTTTGATGCTCGACACCTGATCTTCAATCGATAGCTAATCTTCACTTGGCACTTGAAGATCACTCAACACACACTAGAATTTCCTGTTACTCAGCTCCAACTAAGAATTTTCTCGACTTCAACTAACTTGCTTGGCACCCATTAATGATCTTAGTTTAAGCTTTGCAATCAACCTTGTTACAACTTCTTCCTCCAATGTTTCTAAGTGTGACCAACCTTTGTATCCTTGAGCATGCTATCAATACATCATTTAACCATTCTCTTAACTAATCCTTGCACTTCATTACAACATCATAACTCAACCTTTCCTTTAGGTACTCTTGTTACATCTTGTTGATCAAATCCTCTTCATCAATCAACTACGTGATAGTACTTGGATTTTATAAGAAATTGTCATTCCTACAAGTAGCAGGTTTGACATCAATGACAAAACAATAATAGAAAACATTCTTTTACAATAATCTTCCTTCTTGCAACAATCTCCCTGTTTGATATTCAACAATGACCTTTTCAATCAGATTTTGAAAAATTTGAAGGTAGTAGGCATAACTATCAATCCTAAAAAGTTCCCAAGATATCCAAGTGATAGGATTATACTCTTGGAGATCACTCAATAACTCTTGTGTACATACAATAGAGTAAGGAGACAACACAAAGTAACATGGGAATGGCCTATTATAATAGGACCATTCAGTGTTGATTAGAGATAAGAAATTTGATTTTTGAGTGTGAATGGGATTAATATCCCTTAGAGAATATAATTCTCCATGACATTATTTTGATAACATTGGAAGGGTGCAACGTCTAGCTGGTAAGACATTTCAGCATGAGGATGCAATTGAGGATCATTGGATGAATGCAGTGGACAAATGATATCCACATAAAGGATTATTGTACGATGACTCTATATCTAGCAAAAAGTGCTTTAAAGATGAAGATCCCATTGAAGATTATGCAACAAGATATGAAGGATCTACTTGATCCATTGTTCAATAGGGACACGATTGGTAATATACCTATTATGAATGTCGAGATTGACAAAGAAGAGAACTTAGATATTAATCATAGGGTGAGGCACATCATCAAATTAACAAAGGATTGGATCAAGAGATCTTTCAAACTTGATCCAATTCCTCAAATAGTAGTCTTTCATGCTCAAAACTACCTAGCTAAAGGTCGAGGAGCTAAGGTGATAATGCCTACATTTACAACCCAGTTGCTAGTGAGACACAAGAGTGCACCAACTTGATAGACCAGTTGGGTATTATAGGGCTCACAAAGGTAAAGTAAAGGAAAGAGGAAGAGAACTTCTCCTTAAAAAATTGAGCTAGAAGAAGAAGTGACTTAGGCACCTCCAAAGTAGTGAGAATAAAATGTACAAGGGCCAAAGAATGTGGAAGCCACACTAGCTCAAGATGATCCTCAAGTACCACCAGCTAGACAAGACCAAGGAGAAGTTGAGATTGAAATATGAGAAGTGCCTTCACAAGAAGTACAAGCCTCCCCTTCCATGCCTAAGAAGAGAAAAATCAAGACTCTCATAAAGAGGAGACAAAGGGTCATTAGGAAATTCTTTCCTTTCCCATTAGTCTCGAGCCTATTCCAAAAGAAGTAGAAGAAGATGATGATGAGGAAAAAAAGTACAATGTACCTTTGAACTAGAAGACTCATCTAATAAGAGCTATAAAGTCAAAAAGGAGAAGAAGCTCCACCATCATACCTCCATCTATTCCTAAGCAACCCATTTATACTACAACATCAAAAGATGAAATGCAATAGTGGATAGATGAGTAAGATGTAGAGGGTACTGATGTCTTTTAGATGTTAGATTTTGATTTCATGCCTATGGGTACTGAATTGGTCAGGGATAAGATAAGAGACACTCCAACCAATCAACCTCAATAGGAAGATTGGAGTTAGCTACCACCTATACCAAAAGGACTTGAGGTGGTTCCATCATCCCTAGTACAAGTCACACTCTATGTAGACAAGGGATCATCTACCTCTCTACCTTCAAGCATCAAAGGAGAATAGGTACAAGTAAGAAAAGGGGAAGAGCCACAACAAGTATCCATTGATGAAGTGTTAGAAGTAGGGAAAATAAGTGAACAACCACAACAAGCTTCCCAAGACATAGAGGTGAGAACTATGGACTCTACAGATATAGAGACTCCTGATGCAAATCTCTTACAAATGGAGAGGAATCTAGAGAGGGGAGATAAGGGGAAGAGTATAGCCAAGAAAAATCCTTCATCCCCAAAAGGAAAATCCCTGGTAAAGAATATTCCAAGGTAGCTAACAAAATAAGAAATAAGTAATAAGAAGCAACAATTCACTACAGAAGAGGAGGATAGAATTGAATTGATTAAAGTTATGAGGAAACTTGAGTCACAACCAAAGGATGCATAGGAATTAGCCTTCATCATGAGTGATTAGAGCCAGGACTTGTTTGCTCACATGGATATCCCTCCTTCACATTCAAATGTTGAAGAATTGACTCCATAGTATTATCAAATTAGGGAGGTTATGCTTGGGTAACCTACCTTGGATACTACTAAGCTGATGGTTACAATAGGAATAAAAGAGGTATTTAGAAGCTTAGAATAGGATGGGGTAGAATTGATAACACTTTAGTGAAAAAATGAAATCCTAAAATGGATATCTAAGAAAAGTTGTTGTTCCCTTAGATCCCACAAACCCTGAAGAAACCTTGAACTCAACAATCGAGAGAAGAGATTGGGGTACAAGCTAATTGGATCCATTTTTGAAAGCTTGTCAACAATGGTGAGAATGTTTTGAGGAGAAGGGTGTACAAATCATTCTTATGCAAGGGCATCTGAGGGTTAAGGCTATTGACTCAGATGTGGGTTTTAGTCGAGATTTACTTTCGAGGGTCATAACTTTTGACTCATATGTGGGTTCTGGTTGAAATTTTATAGGTAGTTGTAGTAGAAGGAGTTACTTGGATTGCCAAGCTCAGCTCGATAGGTCACCGTTTTGACATTTTTTTAGGATCCTAAAAATTCATCTTGACCTCCAAAATTAGCTTTTAGTGTTTTTTTCCAATTTTTTTAGAAATTTGTTTTTGTAATAAATTTGAAATCGTATCTTTGATTTCATTGATTAGTTGGCAATTCATCTTTCTTTCGTTGGGGGATTTTCTTGGGAAAAATTAGGATTTATAGGATAATTTTTAAAAATTACCAAAAATGGAAATTTCTATTTTTTCCAAAAAATTGCCAAATATGATAATTTTCAAAATTGTAAAAGTAGATTTTTTTTCATTGTAGAGGTAGAGTAGAGTTGGAGAATATTTTCTAATGAAGAGCTTGGTTATTATAAAACACTTATCTTGTGTCAAATTTAGATTTGTTGTTTAATGATATTAGGGTTACAACACATTCAAAGAAATATGAAGATATTAAACATTATGCAGGATAATTCAGATAGACTTGTAGCCATTTTGAATCAATATTTTGGCCTAATGGATGAAGTACATACCTGGGGCAAAGATTTGCAAGCATTATAGGCAATTAAAGGCAAAAAGTATTGGATGTTGATGGAAATGTATACAGACGAGGAGTTAGAAAAGATTGATGATTGGATTAAAAAGATTGTGGATGGCAATAAAGTAGAGACATTATGTGTAGAGATTCACAGGCTCAAGGATCAAGCCCAAGAGAAAATTTTAGAAGCTGAGAAGCATTATAGTGATGCATGTTTAAACATTTTTGAGGATGATGCATGGGAGAAGTTAGTACTAGTAGAGGTAGTAGTTGAGAAATTCTAGATTTTTTTTGAGGAGGCTACAATGATGATGACATTAGGTAAGCATTTAGAATAGAGGAGGCATTTTTAGAACTGGATATGGAATTAGGAGATTTTGTAGAGACTCGTATCGAGGTTGGAAACTATAGGCAGAAGGTGAAAGAAAAACATGAAGCTTTAGATTTTCTAGATGTGGCTCAAGTCATTGAGATCATTTAGAAATTCAAAGGAAATACCCATACATAGCTTGGTATAAAGGTGAACAAAACCTAGAAGCCAAAATTTCAATTTTTACACTTAGTGAAATTTTGCAATTTTTGGAACTTGCTTTCAAGGTGCACTGCTGTGCTGGTGCGCCCAGTGCACAGGTGCACTTTTTCAATAGTGTTTTGGAAGATTTTGAGGAATTTAGAAGTGCACCAATAGTTAACTACAACTTCTAAAATTGGAGCTTTCCATGCATCAGAAACACATTTTGACATCAGTTTAACTTCAACAGATGCCTAGTGAAGATGGAGCTTCTATTTTTGGCACTTCCAGACACTCCTACATTGACTGATGGATCTCTCTTTCTTATTTTCTCATATGCATCCAATTAATGATATATATGGAAGGAGTCTTACTTAGCACCAGTTAGATAGTTAGTTTGTACATAAATAGATTTTTTTTATTAGTTTAAAAACATATGATTTTATAAAGATATCTCTCACTCTCAACACAAATTAAGGAGAAGATTTCTTATAAATTTGGGAATGTAATATGTATTTATGGTTACCATTATTCTGATGTAATAATATATGCTGTTGGTGCTCACATTTGGAGTGTAGTGATTCTTGCCTAAGTGTGTTATATTTTTGTGAATGTTTGTTCAAGGGATGTAATTGAGAGAACAATTTTATTGCATTGTTTTGGTTGTGTGATATTTTAATTCTAGTGATTGCTATGGGTCTACAAATTCCATTGACATACTTGGTTTGAGAAGAGATCATCATATTATTCCTACATAACTTTTTGTCTTGCATAACCGCACTTTTTTGACCTTGTTATTTGACAAAAACTGAAACATCTTATAGTTACTAAATTCCCATCAATGATTGCATTAGTGGAATTCAAAAATCATTGGTCCTATTTTCATTGGTTATCGACTGATCTTTTTGAAAGCTTAACTCACAAATGTGTTATTTTTGTGGCTTATGTCCATTAGGATTTACTTTTCATTTTATTTGTTTAAATTTATTATTTCCCTGTTGTCGTTATTTTCTTTACTAACTCTTTGGTTAAATTAGGAATTCATATAGTTGCATTGTTAGATTGCATTCATCATAAAAATAGAAAAATACAAAACACATATTTCTTTCTTTTGTGGTTATTCTTTTGAGACATGAAGCAAATTCTACATCTTATCTAAATCATTTCAAAACTAGCAAAGGCCTCCTCATGAACATTCACATTTATCTTCAACTAAGTGGCTTCCAATAGGTCTTAAGATCACCAAGAACATTGGAGTTGATCTTTGGATTAGATTTTTAAGAGAGGAGTTTGAAAGGAATCTTTTCATTAAGCATCATGCAAAATGACAGAGTAATAACACTAGTACATTTGCACTTATTTTTCTACCAATTTTTTTGACCAAAGCTATGAATTTTTTTTTTTTTTGTTTTGTTTTCATTCCTGCATTGGTCGAAGATTAAAAATAATTGCCCCATTTGGTCAAAATTTTGACCAACTTAATTTTTCCCAAATTGATCAAAATTAAGTTGGTCAAAATTTTGACCAACTTGAAAATCGCATTATGAAATTATAAAAAAAATGACCTTATGTTTCAATTTTATGTTGAAAATTGTAGTCTTCCTAGGGCTTCATTTGTTATGCCCCAAAATACAAGGGAATAAACACACCAATTTTTTTAAAAAAAGTGATAATAGGATTAAATGTAATACATAAGTATTCGAATAGAATTACTTAGCTACCTCATATCATTCGTGGGGGTAGTTTTGGCTTCAATCGCACAGACAACATTGCTGGGGTTCTTTCATGCATCAGGGAAACAATTTTTCTGGGGCTTCTTTTCCATAATAATCATCCTTTTATTGATTCACTATGGTTGCATATATATCATCTACTCAAACATTAAATCCTATCAAGTTTTTATTAGGGATTGTGATATCATTGTGGAAATTTTAGGGTTCTTGATCATTCATCATTTCTAATGAGTTTTTATGAATCTGGGCTTAGATCTATTTCTATGCATTTTCTATAACTATTTCTAGGCTTTAATCTGCAATGTGAGACACTTATTTTGTTGGCAGGTAATTTAAATAGGAAGCATTTTCTACTGCTAATGTCCTAGAGTTTGTTTTATAAATGATATTTAAGTTTATTATTATCAATATGCATGAAATATTATAATAGGAGAATATTATCAATATGCATGAAATCTTTAGGATCATACAAGATTTTCTTTCATCTAGAGCCACATAGGTGTTGAAACTCCTTTATTATATACAGGTTGTTGCTGGAACTAACTATTTGAAAACATCATAATGTGGGTTATTTTCATATTGCAACATTGTTAGCCAATCAAAAAAGATGTAGATTTGAAATCTGTTTCACTTTTTTTTTCATCCTAAATTAAAATACATATACATTATTAATAGTCATGTTTTACGTTTTAGGTGCAATTTATCAGATAGCCCCATTTTCGATATGTCTTTTGAGTTAGTCCTTTGGTCAAACATTAAATTAAAAGATCATTTTATTGCAGGGCCCTAGAGTCAGAAGTGGAGATCTACCATAGCCTATCATGCTCACAAAGGGCCAAGAGTTTACTTTCACAATCAAAAGAGGAGTGGGCTCTGAAGACTATGTAAGCATGAATTATGGTAATTTTGTGAATGATGTGGAGAAAGGAGACACACTACTTGTTGATGGTATGTTCTCTTATGCTGGCTTGAAAATTCATTTATTAGTTGAAAAGAACAGAGTTACTAATGCTATTCACAACATTTTCATAGCTTTCTATTTCTTATCATTATTTGAATTTCTCTAGGGGGGATGATGTCACTATAGGTGAAGTCAAAAACATCAGATTCAATAATTTGTGAATTAATCGATGGAGGAGAGCTTAAATCAAGATGACACTTAAATGTGCATGGAAAAAGTGCTACCCTACCTTCCATTACAAGTTAAGACCATTTTATAAACTCTCAGGCATGCATAGCAAATCATATTTTTGTTACTTAGTGACATGTACATCTCAATCTGCTTCTTTCTCAAGGACTTTGACTTCATTGTGATTTCCCTTTTTTTTACCTAATATTGATTGATTGAAGTTACCTAGAATATAATTGAATGATATGTTTATCAGTCTTGAAATATGTGTAATATTTGTGTTTTATTGTTGCTTGTATATGTGATGAGTTTTTTTGACCAACACAATATCTGAGATAGCTTAATTTGGTATTTGATAAAATCTATTTCTTGTCTTTTGTTTTGTAGATAAAGATTGGGATGATATTGAATTTGGAGTTGAGAATAGCATAGACTATTGTGTTGTTTCCTTTGTTAAAGATGCTAAGGTGGTGCATGAGTTGAAAGATTACCTTAAAAGTAAACCTTTGAAGCAAACTTTTAACTTTCTAGTGTAATATAATCCTTTGTAGATAGTTTTGGGCTTGATATAGCATGTTCCCTTAATTTATATTTTAAATCAAAATTAAAAAAGTGATAAAATATCAATGCATTTGTATTTTTAATTATGTAAAGGTTGTGGTGTGGATATCCATGTGACTATGAAGATTGAAAGTGCTGATTCAATACCAAATCTTCATTCAATTCTTTTTGCATCAGATCGAGTAAGTACAATCTCCCTAGATCAGAGGTTTTAGTTGGAGTTGTTACTTTATGATTGGTGATATTGCTTTGAATGGGGTTAATAAATTATGTGAAGTCATTATTGTCAAGCATTATATAGAAAGTTAAATGCACATGCTACTTTGTTTACTATTTTGTCAGGCATGTATTTGTTTGGATGTTGGTGCTTTGCCATTGTTGGTTTTTGATGGTTTTTGTATGTCTTTGATGTAAAATACAAAATATAAAAGATTTACTTGTGAATATGTTATAATCTTCTTTAAATTGTTGGCAAGGACTATGAGCTTGAGTAAACATGTTTTTAAATCAATTTTTTTGATTGTCTATCATTCAATAAAGTTAATTGGAATGAGACCATCATTTAGCTGCCTGACTAATTCCTAGCAATTGAGTTTCCAAATTGTAGTTTCCTCATAGAGCTCAGGATGGTTCTGTCAAGAAATGAGAGAGAAAAAATTAAACATGGACACTAATATCTAAATCAACACTTTGAAAGGAGGGATAGATATATTCTTTATGCTATAATTTTCACATGAAATCAATTAATGTGATTTTTTTCCTATGTGAGTAAAATCTGTGAGGCCATATGGCCTTTGGAAATTTTTCTAAATGCGACATAAGTTGGTTAAAATGGCATAACTCTCAATTGTGAAAATCTTGACATCTTCCTCATTTTGAGATTGTTTTCTTCTGATGGGCATTTTTATGTCATCACAACTTCTCATAATTGATTTTACTAGGTACATTCCCATGCAAGACTTGTTGGTATCTTTTGCTTTTGAAATTTTAGTGTATGTATTTAAACATGGCATTCTCTTCAGATTCTATTGTCATAATTCATAAATTTGACATTAGTATGATCTCATTAATTATGCCTTTGTTATCTCTATCCTTTCCATCGTTTAGCTTCACAAAAAAGGGCTCATAAGTTGTGAACTGTCAATCTTGTAGAAGAGGAAGCAATTGAGATTCTCTCTAATTGTCAGATTATGGTATAAAATTAAAACATTTTTCTATGACAAGAAATGCACTTTTCTAATTCCTAACAGAGATGTTGTGGCATACAAGGGCTATGGGTATTTTTATGTAGTTGTCATACCATGCATGGGAAAAGATCTTCCATTTGCCATAATTTTTGTCAGTGCTTCCTTGAGAAGAATTTAGGGTTAGCTTTAGGTTAATTCTAGCTTTGATTCCATCTTGTCACCTTTTGTTTGGGTATGAGATGCCAGATTTTGAATACATAGGATATAAGCTAGGTTTTAAAAGCTAAGAAACATTGTTTTGCAAGTTAGATTTCAACAGCTAAGAAATAATGATCTTATTGTTTTGTTAATTTTTACATTCTTTTGAACTTGGTTTACAAGATTTATTGTTTTGTCTCTCATAAACACCACTTAACACTATTTGGCTAGTCTCTAGGATATCTCACACACCCAAATATTCAATCGACTCAGTTGAGGTTGAAATATACCACCCAGAGGACTAACCAAGATAGTCTCCCAAACAACAAAACTCTTGTCTTTTGTCCCTATTCAGATAAATATTTAGTTTTCTAGATGTCCAGAGCCCATATAGCAGTTTATATGTCAATCTAAAGAAACTATAAATGATCATGCATCTCTTAGTACTGGGCTCACTACTACATTTGACCTCATTTTTCTACCAAAATTTTCAACCATCAACTAAAAAAGTTTAGGTTGCTCATAATGTAGAAGGAAAAATTTTCTTTTTTTTTTGTACCTAAGCCCCATTTTGGCTGAAATTTTGACCAACACATGTAGGTTGAAATGGGTTGGTCAAAATTTTGACCAACACAAGGAGATGTTAAAAACAAAGGTATTTTGTGTTTTTTTTTTTCCTATGTGCGGGATCATTTGCATTTTGTTCACAGTTTTGCCCTAGCTTGCTGATACATTTGTTGAATTTGGTTGCTCATCAAAAATGGCTACAGACCAAGAAGGAAAATGAACCACCAAATCATAGTTGAGAAAGATGAGTTTGAATCCACAGGTCTAGCCCTACATAAGCATAGAGAAGTTTTTAGTAAAATGTTTGAAGTACTTGCTATGCATTGAGTTTTACATATATTGTCTAGAAAAGTTTTTAATAAAATGTTCTATATAACTTCTATGCATATAGTTTTGCAAATATTGTATGTGCTTGTATGGAGATGCAAATAGATGGATTTTTAGTCATTAGTATACATATTTTTTCATTGATTTTGTATTGTTAAAAATATTGAGAGCTTGTTTGCCTTGCAAATAAAAGAAGCCATTGAAAAGCTTTTGAATCTTGAGTGTAACCCAACTACAATTGCACAGGTGATTGTGTATCTAATTGTTTATCTTTTGGTTGTATCACTTTAAAGTAACATTTTTGTATCATCCTTATTAGGTTTTGTGTGAACCACTCTAGGGTTGGATAAACTACGGAAAGGCCTTTTTAGGGATTATCTAGACCAATTGGGAAGCTCCCTTATTGGCATCTCTCCAACCCATTCTAATGTTTGGCTCAATGGGAAGACTAGGACTTAAAAACCCATCTTGATCTTAAAAATATTTCTCTTCATTTGAATCATTAGCAGTAGCATGAGGCTTGTTGGGCACTGTAGAATGTAAAATTCCATTCATGCTTGACATCCCTGGGGTTAAGTTATGGATTTGGGATGTTTCAATTTTAGATAAATTGTCCTCCTCCAAGCTTGACATTTCAGCTTCAAGATTAAGTTTTGAGTGCATAAATTGATTACAAAGACCATGATCCATTGAAGAATTGATGTTAGATACCATACCATCATTAACATCAATACTCTTTATTGTAGAGCTTATGAATTACAAGTTTCCTTGAGCTAAAAGGTCAAGATCTTAGGTTTACTTATCGTCCCCAACCTCATCCCTTTGAATGTAGTGCATTCTTCACTTCATCCTAAGTGGGCTCTTTATGAACCAGCCAACTTCACCATGGCAACTTACTAGGGTTTCAAGTATGGATTATTATAAATTATATACTTTTAAAAATTCACTCAACACTTTCTCATTTTGAACTTTTAATCTTTGGTTGTGTTTTCTTTGATTTGGATTGTCTTGAAGCTAACATTTGTTAGTTCCCATTTCTTATATTCTTTCAAATTGCCTTGTTTTGTACAGAGCATTGCTTCTTAGTTGTTGAAAACGTACACATTGAAAACATACAACACATACATCTATCAAACTATGTCCAACAATTTATAATGTCACTCTTAGGGTAGGAGTAATAAGAAAAAAAATTTATCAATATGAAAAAAGAGTAATATAAAGCTTTGTAGTACAAATAGGTGTATCACCATGTATGAACATTGAATATATAACCTCTAAAAGAGTGTACCACAACTTGAGTGAACCTGATGGTGAAGATGTGTATGGAAGTTCCATCCTCTAATAATAAGGTTTCATCCACCAATTAATGTTATAATTGCAGGTGACTTATTTTTTTTTTTTCTTAAATCTAACTTGAAAACAAGATGGATATAAATAATATCTTAGCTCTAGCCCTCTTGTCAGAATATAAATATAACATTTAAACATGAGCAACTAGACAATGCTAGAAATAAACATTTATCTCTCAACATATTGGAAAAATATCTCATTAATTTTGGCAAAAGAGAAATTTTGATGTAATTATTAAATTGCATATGCTACAATGCTATCTAACTAAAACTTATAGAACCTGATAATTCAAAAACAAAAATGAAACAAAATACTAACAAGCTTTTCATTTAGGCATAGCTAGTTCCGTATAATTAAGGGGGCACAAATGACTATCTTTCTTGTCATTTCTAATGTTACAATATCTTGTTGTTTACATTACTGACTCAACCAAATTCAATCCAAAATTATCTCAACCAAGTGGTTTATCCATTATTTTAGCAAGTTGATCTTATGTGAATTAAGAAGTGAAGTAAGAAGTGAAATATCATTCCCTGAGATAGAATTTGGCAAAGATTTTAAGGATTGTTTCCAAAATTACCTTCAAGGGCTAAATTTGTCAAAGAATTACCTTCAGGGTCTAAATTCGTCAAAGAATAACAAGTAGGCATCATTATATATGAATCTTCACATTATGGGCAAAATTGTGATTTCTATTTTTGAGTATAACATTAACAATTTATGCCAAGATTCTAAAACATTAAAATTTTAAGAAAAAAACCTCAATAATACCTAGAGTATAGTGTGAGAGTCTAAAGTTTTTAAAAGGATGGTATACTGACTATAGTCTATTGCATGATCTTGTACTTTGGATAGTTGACCTGCAAAACCATAGGGAAAATAATAATTAGGGCATGATGGTGGGTTCATAGTAGATTTAGGGCATGATTGGGGCTTTATAATATATTTAGTTGATAAAATAGTCATTTTGAACGATTGAGCATGCATGGATGGAAGTAGAAATGCATGAATGTGCTCTTAATTTCATCTCTTCACCTTTTAATTACCCATGTTAAAACTACTTCCCTCTTTCACTAACTAGTGTGGAATTAGGGTTTGCAATAGATGAGCAGACTTTGTTCTTTTATGGCAATGGATGCCCAGAAAAATATATATAGATAGAAGGGCACAGGGATGGTGATATCACATAGATTTAGGGTACATAAATACATGAATATTATTTTAAGTACACAATATTTAATATAGTTGTTAGAAAATTAGATATGGAGAAGGTTATATAATCCCAGAGATCTGGGGTATGTGGTCTGGTATGGAGATATTATTTGTAAATATTGCTACCACAAGAAAGTGGGTATAGTGGTAGAGTCCTCCCTATACATGAGTCTTCTTGTGTCTATGGATCCAAATATATTACATCTTAGCATTCCATTGGACTTAAAGGATCTAAGTTGGCCTATAAGTTTCCCTATCTAGAATTAGAAGTTTTAGGGTTCTATGTAGGAAGCACAACTTGTGGATTTTATGCCTTTTCATAAAGTTTGATGCTATACTGTGGTTTACTCAACACTATTATTTACTCAGATAATATGAATTGCTTCTCTAAATTATAGTCATATGAAATCACTAATAAATAAATATGGATCAGATTGCTAGATTGTTGTTTGGCATTATTTTACTACTTTTTAAAAATGCATTTTCAATTGTTTTGTTATATTTCTTTTATCATGTTCTTTTCTTGTCTTTCATGGTTATTTTCTGTCCAAGTTTTGAGGACTTTTACTAAAACAAAGGGTTTCTGTCACAATTTCTTAAGATAACACATTTTAGTGTAAGTTACTATATTGTTCCCTACTGGTAATGGCCTCAAGTTCTCTTTGCTCACAATGATTAATAACATGCATTGTGATTTGTAGACGTATGATGTTAATAAAGATGCAAAGCATGAGTGTAATAGCCTTGTAGATTAGGCTTTGGTAATTATTGAAGAAATTATTTTGTCAAATAGATATAAGTAACCATTGTAGCTCATAGTTTGAGATCACCACACATAACTTAATGTTGATATCAATATGTTTTAATAGTTGGAGCAGCCTTATGTTAACTGGATATTGCATTAATATTGGTACCAAGTAGTACTGAGACTTTCTTGTATTGAAATGATAAGCTAATTATAACCCAGATTCTTAGTCAAGGTAGAGGATGGATATGATCTCTAGGACTTAATACTCAGGATTGTTGATATTGTGAAAGTAGAATTGCATTGATGATCATCAGATATCTCAAGATTGAATTGAGGGCTAGAAGTAGGTTGTCTTTTATTGATTATTGACTCCTATTACATCTATTAATTGAGGCTCCCAACCAAGGACATGAAACAACCACCATGCTTCCAATCAATGCTTCAAATCTACTGGATATGAATTGCTGATTAGGTTTCTTAATTTTCTGATTGTATTGGTGATTGTTTACACTACTTAGAAGCTAGCAAATGAAGTTATGTTATTTCCATCCTCAAATGGGCCATTCTGCTCTAGCAAGTGGAGAGTTATCGCTTACTAGCCTCATTTAATAATGTTCTATGCTTTTATTGTGTTTACTATTGATTGTCAATCTGTGCTGACTATATATAAGTTTGATCTCGAATGATGATATGTACTGAATGCTGAGTGTCTGTGCTGAGTGCTCCAAAACCATCCATTTCATGCCTTCATCTATACACAATGTCTTTCTAGTTTCTTTCTACTTGAACACCCATTTCATTTCATATGATCATTTGAAAATTGTGTCACTCTAAGCTCTCAACTTTTTCCTCTTGATTGATCAATCACCCAGTACAATTCTGAAAGTGCTATGCTCATTACAAATGGCATACCTTATTATTGATAACATTTAACTTTTAAGTCTTGTTACAGGTTTTCTAGTAGACTATGTTTCACTCTAATTTAATGCATTGTCTCAAGGAGATATCAATCAACATCAAATAATGCATGGTAATTATGAATTACACTAGTCTATATGGGATTAATGCTTAATTAGGAAGGGCATACCTTAGTGTTGATCACATTTTAGTTTTGTTGAGGTATTACAACAGACTGTTTGATTCACATTTAATGCATTTCCTTATGGAGATCTGAATCAAGGTGAAATTATGCATGGCAATAGTGAATTATACTAGTCCATAGGGGATTGATGCATAATTCATCTCTTGCAGGCCCAATATGAGTTATAGATTTGCATGAGAATTAAAGGTGTTCCAGCATTTTGAGGTGTTGGGCCTCGATATAATACATCAGTTTTAGCTTGAGAACAATGTTGTTCAAGTTTCAAAAATGTTCTTAATAAGGTTTCTAGGACTCTAAGATAGGTTGAGGATCAGTCTAGTAGGGATATTAGGAAACTAGGTGAAAGACTTTAATAAGGAGGAAATGGCTTTAATGTTTAATAAACCGATTAATGTTTTAAGTTCAAATTTTCAAAAATATAATGATCATTTAGATTTTGGAGGGAAGTATTAGTTTTAGATTTGAACCTTTCAACCCAATAATGGTTGAATTAGTTATATTGTGAAGTCTTATATATGTAAGAGGGAGTAACTATTATAGATATAGAACAAGGAGTCTGGTGTACGAACTGGTGTAATACCACAAGCAATAAAACTTCAATTTTTGCAAGGTTTCCTTGATCCTTCAGAGTCTAAAATCAATTTGGTTTTCTTTATTAATGTATTGATAGGAGTTATTAACCATCCACATTTCTAATTGATGTTTTCCACATTGTGTTAAACTTGTTGTCACACCAGTTGCAGAATCAATGACTTCTTTGAACTATTTACTTGCTGCAATAGAATTTAAGAATAATGGAAATCATTCCATCAATGTGGGGGATTGATATTGACATGTATTATAAGTTACTAACTAGGCATATGCAAGATTAAACAAGATAGGAGTGATCTTAGTTAAACAACAACATGACAATGCATTAAAAATGAATGATCGAGTAGAGCAGTAGACATTCTACCCAAACAATGGGTCTATTTGATGACTAGAGACATTGAAAAATTTTCATGTGAAGGTTAATCCATTGTTAATTGGGATTGGAAGTGTGTGTAATTGGGGGATTGAGGAAGCCCTAGTTCAAGGGTTTGGGAGTGCTAGTTTGGGAGTTTTGATGTTGTAGGGTATTGGAGAGCAATTCCTTTTGGGATTAAGCAATTGAAGAGGTAATAAGTCACTATCCAAGATTTGGGGTTGATTGGATGTCATTTGATGATACTTCCTTTGAAAAAGTAGTCATTTTATGCATAAAAATAGGGTACTAGTCAAGGGTAGTTGTGCTAATCCAAAACAAACATAAGAAAATCCATGATATGTTGTAATACACCAAATAGGGCATCAGTGAGCATCATTACATTGTCACATATATTGGGAAAAGCCAAAGTCATCCCCATTTCAAGTATGCAGCAGGCCTAAAGGGTAGAGAATTGGACTATTGGAACAATTTGAGAGAGTGTTGTATTGGGGTATTGAAATTGTGTTGGAGCCTTAGAATCCTTGAGTTCAAATGTTTTAAAGTTTATGAAGCCAAATCGTTCATCTAGGGAGCCTTGAAGATAGTCTTAACAAACCAGATCCTTGAAGTATTGACATGGTATCTCCTAAATGATTTTATTTGAGTGAGGAGTGCCATTGTATGGGACATGTCTCGTGTCCCTTCATTTCCTTTCCTAATCAAACCTTTCCATTACAATTCTTCTAACAATAAGATTAGTTAGTATAACATTTTTTAATAATGAAGATTGTATCTCTTCATGATCATTTCTAGATGCACCTTTTCCTTGTTAGATTTGCATCCTTTCATTCAATAATTAATCAACCTTTAGTTATTGATTACAATATTCTCCTTATTGGATTCCAATAGTAATAATCTCACTAGTTAGTGTGCATGAGCTAGTATAATATGGTTCATTGGTTCAATAGATCTCAAAGTTTGTCATTTTTTCACTTAATCATTATCATAACATAATTACTGTTCCTCCATATTGGTATCAATTATGAGTGATGTATGCTTATTATTGCTCAGTCAAATGTTGATTGATGTCCTCTTGATTATTTTTATTTATTGATACAACTTATCTTGATTTGTGTATCATCCTATTACATCGTAATCATGGAACATCATTGGATATACATATGATCATTGATCAATTATCACTTGGTTTTTGGTCTTCATAGTAGCTATCATACTTATCAACACTTAGGAACTAGAATACCCATTACAGATTCCTCATTTGCTATTCTGTATCACTCCATATTGATTTAGTAATCGATTCATTAACCAAATCACTTCTTCTCATGATGTTGATGTGTATTGACTGCTCTTCAACTTCTTCCATGTATGATGCAGATTGATATCTTAGCTACTAGTGAAAATAGTTCTAAATGATGATTTATCCATAGTTGTGATTCTCTAATATGAGTACTTTCCTTCATCTAGGAATGATTTCTCAATACTAGATGTCATGCAGAGGATCCTTTGCCATTTGATCATGGATAATCTTGTGATGGTTATTGCTTTACAATTTACATGATGACTAGTTTGAAGATGTTATGCTGACTATCCTTTTCAATGGTTTACCCATACAACATAGAGTGTCTAATTTCTTTTCTCCAATTGTATTCCTAATTATGTATTTCATTCTATCCCCCATAATGAGACAATTAATCAATTAAATAGTTGTATATATTATCTATTATGCATAAGTATCATAATGGAAAGAATAAAAAAATATAAATAAATATCATCAATAATATGCTAATTTCTTACTAGATAACAAGTCAGCAAGATCAGAGTTCCATGCATTATGCATCATATCAAATACTTGAGTAGTATATAAGTCTGTTGACTAGTTTCATCAACTGGGAACTAAAAGTCTCTCCCTTAATTGATTGCCTTAGTTCTTTTCCCTTAGTTCTTTTCTTTGATGTTGTGACATGATTTGGTTAATATTTGAATGATTTATATTAGACTGATTAAATTGATGTATGAACTGATTGCTGTTCTATTTGCTTGATTCCCAATTGATGTTTGATGGATGATTGAATTATTTTCTCTAATTTGATAATTGGATACATTAGTGAATGAAGAATGAATAAATAGGAATTCATGTAGTGATGAGTGATGATTGAGTGAGTGCACTTATCCATAATACTTTATTGGTGAAAGGGTCACCACTGTTAATGATAATTGAGTCATCACTTTTCATTGTTTCCCTTGAAAAATAATATATTATCACTCCAAATGGGTTTGACTTTTGATCCTCCTCATAGAAAACATACTGCTGATGGATTAAGAAGTGAAGTTACATGCATTCAATCCTCTAGGTTCTCTGAGAGGCCTATTGTAGATTGATTTGACAAAAATCATACTGTTTCAAATTATACAACATAGTCGGAGCTTGCATCAAAAAATAAAAAATAATGAGTCAATTGTAGTTTGCATGATTTATCAAAATTAGAGTAGGATTCATCTTCCTATTGCTTCTACAAATTTTTCTCTTCCACCTGGTTAGCTATGCCAACATTTCACTTTGACTCCTCCACCAGCTGATAAGAAAAGAAACAGGGCCTCATCGTAAGTTGTCACCACCATTAGCATTGAAAAACATGTACGGTGAATTAGATATATTCAATGTATTCTAAGCTTAAGAAAAGAAAACATTTTGTCATCAAGTTTTATCTGATTGAATTGACACAAACTTCCAATCTTACTTGTTGGATGCTTCTTATGATATTTTTCTTACAATATGCCCAATTTTTTATCTACCTATTGAGGAGGCAACAAAGCTCATGCCTGCTATTCCTTCTGCTACCCTTGTTAAGAAATTGACATATGTTACCAAAGTGGTATCTGCTGTGCCAACACAAGGTAGCAGTGGTTCTAATTTTGGTGGCTATCCAACATTAAAGCATAGAGATGATTATTTTAATGTGTACATGTCTATGCATGTGCATTGTGGGTCAATTTCTATTTTGTACTTGGTATTTGACAAGTGATGTTTTTCAAGTATTTGCATTAGCATGTAATGGAAAATTTTTAAATACCAGCTTTGAGACATATTATTGAAGTCATTGGAATGATGAATATGAATATTTGGCCATTGATTATATTTTCAATTTTGTGAAAGGATCTACACTAGGTAAGGCAATTGGGTTCAACTTTGAGAGAGAAGATATTATTGATATGAACCACTGCCATGGGATTGTTGTTGCTTTAGTTGTATTTGGTTTGTTTCCTTAACATAAATATCATAATCTATTACTTTTTGTACTGAAATCCAATGAAATCTTTTCATAGATGTTCTCCATGGCTTATTCTTTAGATTTGTTATGGAAGGTAACTATGATGAGATACAATAGCCTAAAAACATTAGCAAGATATCTAAAAGGGAAGTTTGCTTTTTCATGTTTGTTGATGAGACAACGAAATCATTCTTGAGATAAACTGTTGCTTTGGACAATTCAAAGATGATTGGATTGTGGAGAATAGTGATGGTTCATAATCTGCCTTATTCTGATGGACACCACACTGGAAAAGTATGATGATTTCATACTTTTCTCCATCTTAATATTTGATGATGGAAACCAATTATGGCTATTTGAAGTGGAGAAAAAGACTTTGGAACTTAGTAGGTGTAGGAGTAGGGGTATTTTGTGGTTCTTAAGGAATGATTTCTACCCCTTTGATTAATATTGAAGTGAGACTTATCTTGTAAACAACACATTAAAAAGGAAATTTACATTTACTCTCTAAACTATGGATTTTGAGTGTTATTTGTGCTAGGATCATTTTTATGTGGTTCAAATGTGTGTTGGTGAATTGCCATTGGATGATTCATGGAATTTTGGCTTTCTTATTGGCTTTTTAATTATTATTCAAATTGATACATACCCTTGACTCTTGAGGCTAGAAATAATACAAATAAAATGTAACTATAATTAGTAAGTCCAACATTAGAAGGTAATATACATCCGCTTGATAAACCATGGTTGATGAGGGTATTCTACTTGGGCACTTTTCTTTTGGTCAAACCTTCATTGTTCAAAATTCAATGTTTGGTACTAAATTGTAAGAAATTGAGAAATGATTCAACTTTTAGAAAATGGATTTGTACCTTTTATTAGGTTATTTTGTTTGCAACATAGTACATTGTTAGCAGATTCATATGGCTCTGCCCTCTTCCTGTTATGTTCTCTTTCCGAGCAATGCCCTTTGATTTTCAAGGAGCTATCTTAAAACACAATGTAATTTTGCATAGCATTTTATTTTATAGTCATCAAATCATTTGTAATAATAAGGGCCAATACAAATTTATTAGATGATTATTATATACCCATTTTTTTGGTATGGGGCCTACATATGTAAATTAATTTTGTCTTGGTTGAAGGTCTATTTACATCCCATTTTGACTGTTGTGTCCTATTTTTTCAATTGCTTCCTAAACACAAGGCTTGCTTCTTGAGTAAATCCCTCTAAAATTTTTGGACCATAGGTAGTATCATGCCTTGAGGCTAGCTGACCATTTTAATGCAGAATTTCATGCCCTTGCCTTGATCTACAAAATACTGTTATGCCATGAATATTTATACATACTAAAATTAGCTAAAAATACCTTACATAATGTCTTAGTGGAGTTGTGATAAGATGGTTGATAAGTATTTTTACTTGGTATGATGGGAATATACCTTGTGGAGTATGTTGCTTTGTTTGTATTCCATTTTTTCTCATCTTTTATCACTTGCAAATCTTATTGTTCTTTTAGGATATTCTGGAATTTGTTTACTAATAATATTGCCAAATTTATGGTCACTTCAGCATTTTTTGTTTTGAATCTTTTTTTTTTGTACATTCCAAAGTTGCTACTTCACAGGATCTTCCCCAATGTGAATTATTCTTTATGGATTGATGGGAAGCTTTAGCTTGTGGCTGATCCAATTCAAATTCTTGAAAGGTAAGTTTCCATAGTTTGTTACTAATTGCTTTTGCTCGAATTATATTCCTAATTATGTATTTCATTCTATCCTCCATAATGAGACAATTGATCAATTAAACAGTTGTATATATATTATCTATTATGCATAAGTATCATAATGGAAAGAATAAAAACACATAAATATATATCAGCAATAATATGTTAACTGCTTACTAGATAAAAAGTCAGCAAGATCAAAGTTCCATGCATTATGCATCATATCAAATACTTGAGTAGTATATAAGTCTGTTGACTAGTTTCATCAACTGGGAACTAAAAGTCTGTCCCTTGATTGATTGCCTTAGTTCTTTTCTTTGATGCTGTGATGTGATTTGGTTAATATTTGAATGATTGATATTAGACTGATTGAATTGATGTATGAACTAATTGCTATTCTATTTTCTTGATTCCCAATTGATGTTTGATGGATGATTGAATTATTTTCTCTAATTTGATAATTAGATATATTAGTGAATGAAGAATGAATAAATGGAAATTCATGTAGTGATGACTGATGATTGAGTGAGTGCACTTATCCTTAATACTTTATTGGTGAAAGGGTCAATGCTGTTAATGATAATTGAGTCACCACTTTTCATTGTTTCCCTTGAAAAATAATATATTATAGCCCCAAACTGGTCTAACTTTTGATCCTCCTCTAATCTTTTGTTTGTGAGAGCTTACTGGGGTTTGAGAAGTAGACTATAGAGTTATCTTAGTATGATGTCTCCTTAACACATCTCTATGGCATATAGATATGTGATCATGAGATAATTATTGGTTTTTAGATTTGAGGGAAAGACATGTAAGATCCTCTACTATAATGCCCATGTTGCTATAGAACTTAAGTGGTTTAATCTAGACTAATTTTTGTTACGTATAGACTATCATCAGTAAAATCCTTAACCCATTGCATTGAAGATAAGTTGTTTTTGCAGAAATTAGGATATTGATTAATTTAAGGATTAAAGTGGGAAGGTAAGGGCTACACTACACATATTTGTTTAAAGGTTAATGCAACACTCTCTGCAAGGTTTCTTGTAAAGGAACTTAAGCTCCCAAGATAAAGTGAATGTTAACAAACATAGACAAAGATGAGCTGAACAAATAGATGGGGGATCTCTTGATGAAATTTTGATGTGTTTGATTATGAGAGTTACCCTTGATTGATCAAAATTGGTCTATGTGATGTACGTATGGGTTTAAGCTACTATATTTGAGTGCTCTAATCTTTCGAAAGAATAATATGTAGGAACACAACTGTTTATGGAACCAATTCAATCAAGGTGGATGATTGGAGAAATTTTTCGTTGATACAAAAAAAGGTGTGGCTTTGAATGAAGAATTTTTTATAGTGTGCTTGATGGAGGTCATCCTTGATTGATTTAGATTGTAATTATTAAGGTAGTTGTGGGTTCACGTAGAATATAGGGACGATAAAGAACACTGCCATTCATATAGATAATATGGGCTATTTCTTCCAAGATCTTAGTTTTGTTAAGATTGTGGATTGTGAATCATCCTTTTGATCTTTTTTGGTTATGGCTAAAAAAAATTTAGGAGGAATTTGTGCAATCAGAAGGTGGGTGGGGTTTCTATGATGCTAAACCTGAGACATCTAAGGTATATATGCCTACTTGGCTTAGTTGTGGCTTGTGGCTGTACACTTATGATACTATTCAATTAAGTTTCACAACTTTCATGGAATCATGTCTGTATAATTGTATTGTTCAAGGAATAGTGGCAGTGGATTTGTGTAGTTGTGATGTAGGCTAGTGATCCAATACTAGGATTCTTCTTTTAGATTTGAGTGCTGCATTATTATATAGTCAACTCAAAGCTTAACATGTGATTTAATTGAACCCATTTGACATGGATTGTCGTGGGATGGATATATTTTATTATTATAGCTTGCCATATGTTCTATATTTTATCATTATAGCCTGCCAAATTTCCTGACCTATTGATACTAGTCATCTACATAGGTATGCTATCAAATAGAAAAAAAACTAAAACATATACATGAAAGTCTCTAAAATTCATCCCATGCAATGCATTTGGAAGCAGGAAGAATCAAACTAGAGGAATATTGTAACTGCCTCTTGAACTATGCCTAACTTCAGCGAGCTAGTTAAACCTAATCCTATTCTATTACACCTCTTTGGGGATCATTAAATGTGCTCCTAATTTTTTTTTTAAAATAGAAGTTATATTATGTAAATTAGCTTTTACCTTCCCAAGAGTTAATAATTATTACTGATAATGTTTTCTGAATGTGACTTTGTATTGATTTATACTTGTATAGTGGCTTAGTATGGTTTAAATAGTATAACTCATTGTTAGACTTTAATGGTTTCAATGGTTCCTATAGAGTATGAGAGCGAAGGAATTAATGACTATTTTTATTTGTGGTTCATGGTTTCAATGGTTCCATAGCCATGTAGGCATAAGGTTCATTTAAAGTGATCTAGGGTTTCACTCTATCTCCAAACTCTTGAAAGTAGACTTCAGTGTAAGCTACAAAGTCCTTCCTGCATTATTAGGAACACCGTCTCTTTTATGCAAGTACGATGACCAAGCAAATAAATTAAAGTTTAATGATTTAAAAGTGTTGCTTACACAATGATTTGAAGAATCTTTTATAATTTGAAGTCTCTTTTAAAACTAGTAGTGGATAAGTTCGTATTACTATTGTCAGTTTTATGATTATCCTACATAGGCTGGTCAATCACTCTGAAAAGAAGCTGACATATCTCTTACGAGTCTTATATATCTCTAATTTTGTCTCCATTTCTAGTTGATCTTATTTCCTTAGATACAAGGTTGATTGGGAAATATCTAATTCTACTTTATGATTGAAAATGCATGCAGAAAACAATGTTATGTGTATGGTACTACACTAGATTCAGTAGCTAAGGTCAAGGGAATCGTAAAGTTTGATCTTCAAGAAGAACCTATGGTAGGAAAGTTTTAGATTGAATTTGGAGGCAATGTGCTAGGGGTTTTTGACTTTGGACGTAGAAGATTTGGTTCTAAGGCAATATTTATACCCATGGATTATGGGTTAGATTTGGAGGAGGATGATTGTTACTTGATCTATTTTGTTTATGATGACAGCATAGGGTATGGTTCTGGCTTACACTTAGTTTTTTTGAGTCCCGAGTTGTCTTATATTTTCTCTAGAGATGATAAGAAGAAACTTATATTTATGTGGAGGCTATTGTCTCTCAAATACATGATGAGTAGGTTGTCTAGTACATGCCACTATTTTGAGAGATATAGTCTTTAACAAAATGGCTCAGAATAATAAAAATACCATAGCCAATACTAAAACTAGGATTGAGATAAATCATAGTATTTACAATTAATCACTATATTAGTAGGTGGCATGTTAGGAAAAAATTGATTATGTTAGAGAAATCAGTAGTTATGAGATGATCAATCAAGAGGAAATAGTTGAGAGCTTAGAATGAAACAATTTTTAGATGATCATATGAAATGAAATGGGCTTGTGAGTAGAAAGAAACTAGAAAGACATTGTGTACAAATGAAGGCATGAAATGGATGGTTTTGGAGCACTCAACACAGACACTCAACATTTAGTACCATTTTCTCTTGAATGATGATATGTACTGAATGCTGAGTGTCTATGCTAAGTGCTCCAAAACCATCCATTTCATGCCTTCATTTGTACACAATGTCTTTCTAGTTTCTTTATACTCACACGCCCATTTCATTTCATATGATCATCTAAAAATTGTGTCACTCTAAGCTCTCAACTATTTCCTCTTGATTGATCATCCCATAATTGCTGATTTCTCTAAAAAATTTTTGACCAGGCATTGGTCAAAATTTTGACCAATGCTTGAGGGTTTTCTACCAAGCATTGGTCAAAATTTTGACCAATTTTGTGTAGTTTTCTACTAGCATTGGTCAAAATTTTGACCAATGCTTGGTCAAAAACTGATAGGTGTTGGTCAAAATTTTGACCAACATCTGGGTGCAAATTGCACCATGGAAACATACAACTTTCGACCAACCCATTGGTTGAAATTTTGACCAAATTTTGACCAACCAAATTTTCATCAAAATTTTGACAAGAAAATTTACGACTAATGGGTTGGTTGAATTTGGTCAAATTTTTTGACCAATAATGGTTGAAAAATGACCTTAAATGTACCAGTGTAAGTATGAATGCAAATTGAAGAGTAAAGGCTACAAGTAGTATAAGGAAAAATAGAGTCTCGTCTATCACAACAAGGTGATCATTTTACATCAAAGGAATCTCATTGATAAAACCATGTTGCAAAGAAGAGATCAGCCACTTGTTCATCCTAATAGGTGCATCAGTAAAATCCTCTAACAAGGTGGACTTAACAACATTATCCTAAATCTCCTAATCGAGTGCATACTTAATTGTATTATATAAATCCTTTTACAAGGTGGACCTAATAATCCTTATTGATCCTAATAGGGAAGATCACCAGAAGTGATCATTTGTAAGCCTTAACAAGCCAAGTTTATACTGTAGTACTAAAGCTTGTGGGTACCATCCCCACCCTAGTTTTACTTTCTATTTGGAAGGTTTCTAGGTCACCAAATATTGTATCAACTGTTATGAATGTATAATTGCTTTCAATATTTCATGCATGCAACTAGATTAGAATAGTTGATTGGTTAATTAATGTTAAAGTTTTATTGGTTCTAGATTCACCCCCCTCAGTCACCTAGACCACCATATATTTTCAACTTCATAAACTTTTAGATCAATGAATCAGTAACCACATCAAAAATCATAATTCAAACTTATAACAATTTCACATCAAACTGTTATCTCACTATTTCTTTATATATCAAGTATTAGAGTAATCATCTAGCTTATAGCAAGTTGTATTAAACATTTAACATGAATTAAAATTTTCAAAAAAATAAGAAATGACACATTTGATACAAATATTTAACATCAAAAATTTGTAAATGGAAAAACCACTTGGGAACCAAGAACTCAAATAATTTCACTCTTTTAAAGTGAGCTTTATTATGAGCCAAACTTGTTAAATACTACATGAATTTTTTTAGTGTGACCTTATTAGAGGCTTTTCTCCAAAGACCATCTAGAACTTATCACTCCTTGACATTTCTAAAGAGTGGCCTTCTCTAAAGGACTTATAAACATTACTATTAAATGTTACTATATAGGATTTTAAAGACTTGTTAGGCCCACTCGGTTAAGAAATTTTTCTTCAATAATGGTAAGAAGGTAAAATTCAAATGATATGTTAGGTTTTAGCACTACCTTTGTTGTTCAAATATCTTCTTCACTCTATCACTTCTAATATCTTTTTGGTTTATTCACACACTCACACTTTCACATAACACTTCCTTTACTTGATCTTCACACTTCTATTTTTCTCGGTTCACCTCCTATCTTCTATCTTTACTTTAATTTGGATAAAAAATAATCACCATTGAACATCAACATAAAAAATAAGGAACATATTATTAATTTTTCCTTTCTAGAATCTTTCAAATTTTGTGACTTAATTACAATCATAGATCTCATACTCAATGAATTTAGACACTCAAAAAATAGATTTCCTTCTTGAACTTTGTGCTCCATTTAAAATTATTAACTCATCTCCATTAGATATCCTTTGAATTATTCTATCCATTGGTCTCATAAAAGAATTTTGTCTTTATCTTTTAGACTTCTCAAACATTCTCAATTTTTACCAAATATTAGCCTTAGATTAATCTTATTTAAACTTGTGCTTCATGTTCATGCTCGGTGAATACTACAACTTGATCGATCATGACATGACTTAGTTAACAATAAAATTTTTCACTTAAAAATAGAATTTAACACTTCCTCCTTAGGCGCTCGGTGAAAACTGTAGTAGCTTGGTTAATACTACATTTCTTCATTCACTAATCAAACTATCATGTATATATATCTTTCTTAAGATCATATAGAAATAAAACCAATATTATACTATTAGATTTTAACTAATTGAAGTACCCATTGAGTACCATACACTTATATCATCCTAATTTCTATTGGTAACCACAAGTAGGACAAAGTAAGGGGGTGGGGGTGGGTGAATTAGTACTTTTAACAATTTACTTTTTGAACACTTACTTTCCTTTAACCGATAGGCAGTCTAAACATTCATCTGACAATGTCCTTAGTGCATTCTTTGTAAAATAATAGTTAATGTAACTTTAACAATAAAATGAAACAAAAATTTAAACCATAAACTTGAAACACATAACGTACTAATTTTGGTATCATAGAAAACCCTTGGTTAAATGACAAAACTATGGTGGGGATAATAACCACAACCCATCATTGCATAAATAAGATGCTTGATTACAAGATTAAAATAACGTCATCTTCTAAATGACTAAAATCTACTCAAAGTGTCTAATACATTGTTGAGAGTATCAAAAGTCCTTTAAAGACTACTCTATTAAGAGATTTAATCACACTCTTACAGTTTCACCCGATTAAGGGATTTACAAATGAGTTCAACATAAGAACTATTGAGTCCCATTATAGACCACCTTGGAAAAGGATTTTAAAATCTTCTTGATTAACTTGTTAGGTATAAAAAAGGAAGATAATGACTTGTGCTTTCCTTTCCTTTTCTTGATAGGTTCAATGCTTCTAATACCAACTAGTTTTCTTTTGATAGCTTGTTCTTGTCACTTCACTGATAGATTATATTTTTGTCTCTCACTTTTATAGCTCTTCACTACAATACTACTTTTGATTACTTCTCCTCTTTATCCTTTTTTCTTTTTTCTTTTTCTTTTATTTCTTGCTTACTCACTCTTTTCAATTCTTGACCTAATTTACTAGAGTTTCTAGATTCTTCTTCAAACTTCTTTTGAACCTTCTCTTCCTTGTGACACCGATAGACCTTAATGTCTCCAATAAGATAAGCCTTTTAGTATCCTAATAACATATTATTCTTTGATAGCAACATAGCATAATATACTATAATATAGTTTTGGCCAATAATGAAAACATAAAAAAAATCATGCCAACAGGGTTGTAGGATTTTGTCAAGATAACACTTTTTTCAAATCATCTTCATCAATAAAATGATATGACACTTGAGTGAATTAGCATAATGTCTAACCAACATTGACTTGACATCAATGACAAAATAAAAATTGATATGAATCTTATATATACATTAATGAACATTATTACTTAAGGATAACAATCTCCCCCTTTGGCATTGATGATAACACATAAACATAAGAATTTACATTACAAAACATTAAATCATAAGATAATCAAATGTATGCATTGAAAATAACACAACTCTTCAACTCTACACTTTATTTAAGTTCTCTATGATAGGTTTAGATTTTCTAGCTTGGTGTCCACTATGACAAATTCTCCTCCTTTGGGTGTACTTCACTTTCTATTCAGCAACATCTCTTCATATTAGCTTCCCCATTTGACTACTTCAACTCCCTTAGTATATCAACCCCTAACTATCTAATTACATTGTCTCCCCCTTTAACAACAATTCCAAAGGTAACTATAAGTTATAATGTGAAACTTATTAAACCTTGTAGTTATACCTTGTACCTTGCATGTACTTATTACATTTGTCTAATTATAGTCACTTTCACAACTTTAAGAAATAGTCTGTAAAGAGTGAACTCTAGCATCAACTCTAGAATTATATATATGTTCATCCATAAATTGATGCAATATGAATCCTTTATTATTGAATCTTTGATAGGTAAATAACCCCTAACTTACCTCTTAGATACTCAAAAGCATCCTTAGGTAGTTGCTTTATGAATATGTCTACAATTTTATCCTTAGAATTCACATACTCTAGCCTTACTTGCTTCTTGTATACTTTCTCCCTCAAATAATGATACTTGATAGATATATAACCCCTAACTTACCTCTTAGATACTCAAAAGCATCCTTAGGTAGTCGCTTTATGAATATGTCTACAATTTTATCCTTAGAATTCACATACTCTAGCCTTACTTGCTTCTTGTATACTTTCTCCCTCAAATAATGATACTTGATAGATATATTCTTGATTTTTCCATACATCATATGATTCTTGGATATGTTTATTTCACACGTGTTATCACAAAAGATAGTAAAAGACTTGGTAACATATTTTTGCATTCCTTCCAATAATTTCTTAATCCAAACAATATTTGAATAGTTAACTACAACACCAACATACTCAGCTTCAACTATAGATTTAGATATGCAACTTTTTTTCTTGCTCACCATGTAATCAATCTTTATCCTAAAAAGAAAACTCCACCAAAAATTTCAGCGCAATTAACATTAGTGTAAACTCTAAGTTCAAACTCACCATCTTGTTTGTATTAAGATCCATATTATTAAATTTAGAAATCTAAATATCCTTTTTAACAATATTCATGTTTTCTTCCTTTGGATTAGAGGAAAACCTTGAAAATGCATGTGCAATATTAGGTCTAGTATGCACAACATATTGTAGTTTCCCAATCATTGATCTATATTGTGTCTCATTTACTTTAATAGTAGTATCTTCCTTAGATAATTTGTGATGTAGAGCATCATAAAAAACCAAAAAATTAGTGGGATACATTCTGATACCTTCAAAATTTATTTAATAATTCCATTATTAGAGGCATCTCATAAGGTAAACACAACATTCATCAATATTTCACCATTTACATAATCTGATTTCTATTCCATAGAATATCATTCATAACTTTCATTTCTGCTAATTTATTGCCAAACCCTTTAGAGGCTTTATTTAAATTTAGTTCTTCTATAATATATCCAAATATTAGCCCAATTCAATAGCCCAATTACAAGTTATACTATTTGTACCAAGATCCATTTTCTCTATCATAAACCAGAAGTAAAAAATCTAACCCTATCTAGGGCATCAAATATCTTTCACAAAACAAATTAAATGGAAAAAAAACAATCCAAATTATCCATTTATGAGTCTAGTTTTCAAATATTTAAGACATTTATTTTTCCATTTATAAATTGTTGTATAAGATCAAATCTTTGTTTGGAACACCATTGAAGGCATTTAAAAACCAGCTTTCACTCAAATCTTCATAACTCTCACAAATCTAAATGAAAATGATTCAAAAAAATTGGAAATGAAATATAGTTCAAATATATTTCCAATAAATATTATTAGAGATACTTTGTCTCCAAAATGTGTCCATACCACATGCTGAAACATGACTATATTCAGAGAATCTCAAATCTGCAAATACCCACTTTCACCAAAATGCTCATAAATTATTCATTTATTTATAAAATTGAATTAAAAAAAAAGAATTAAAATTAAGATTCATCATTATATCTATTAATTACTATATTACATGGTTTGCAAGCTGTTTAGGGCTGTACAATGTCTGGAAACAACATTAAAACTAAAACACCAATCAAAACAACAACAATTGAATGCACCAAAAATGTATCAAAGTATTTCCTCTTCTCTAGTTTTTATTTGGTTCAACCATACAATGGTATTTATATATATTTGATAGTTATAAACCTTCCTAACTACCCCCAAGACCAACCATATGCCTTTTTACATCATTTTTGTAATGTTAGCAACTTTCTAAATGTTGCATTTTACAACTTTTTATGCAACTTTAACATTTTTGACAAAATGGCTTCATAGCCCTTACAACTTGACCCAAATAAAATATAAATGACTCAAATGGATTTAAATATTTCAAATAAAGAATCCTAAATTTCACATGTTCTTGTACTTTAGGTGCTCTTGCACCATACTCCCAATCTTGAAAAATTTCCAAGTCTATTAGAAATAGGGAACCAATAACCTGCAAGAAATTTAGACCAAAAATCTTCATTTTTACCTTCATTTTCCTTTTCCTCTTCATGCCTTTATCACCATCATATTTTTCTTTAAGGACACATGACTACCCTCAAAATCATCTTCTCAAATACTCCTATTAGTGGAGCATTAATGGTTGTCATACAAGGGTTCCATAAATCCACCATTCCTCTTTCTACTACACAACTACCAACCTATTGCCATCTTACCCATCCAAGACCCTGGAAGATGTACTACAACCCTCTCTTAGTGGTTTCTCTCTTTACACCTTCTACCCAACTTCATCTTGATGGAGACAATATTAAGACCCCTTCTTAGGTCTTCCACACACAATTTATTACAAAATCTTTGATGGATAAGAACCTTGCAACCAAAACTCATCAAAAAAATAAATACCAAATCTTTAAGGTCCTGGTGTGGATTGTCTCCCTCAACGCTCTATCCACACACTCATGATCTTCAAGCTCTAATACCAATTTGATGTAGAGCATCATAAAAAACCAAAAAATTATTTGGATACATGCTGGTTCCTTTAAAAGTCATTTAATAATTCCATTATTAGAGGCATCTCATAAGGTAAACACAACATTCATCAATGTTTCACCATTTACATAATCTGATTTATATTCCATAGAATATCATTCATAACTTTCATTTCTGATAACTTATTGCCAAAAAATTTGGAGGATTTATTTAACTTTAGTCCTTAAAATATATCCAAATATGATCCCAATTAAACAACCCAATTACCAATTATACTATCTATACTAAGACCCATTTTCTCTGTCATAAACCAAAAGTAAAACATCTAACCCTGCCTAGAGCATCAAATATCTTTCACCAAAAAATTAAAAATGACACCAAAATAAGTTCAAATTATCCATTTGTGAGTATAATTTCAAAATCTATAAGCCATTTATTTTTCCCATTCATAAACTATTGTATAAGATCAAATCTTTGTCTGCAACACCATTGAAGGCATTTAAAAACCAGCTTTTACTCAAATCTTCATAACTCTCACAAATCTAAATAAAAATGATTCAAAACAATTTTAAATGAAACTTAGTTCACATATATTTCCAATGAATATTATTAGAGATCTTGAGTCTCGAAAATGTGTCCGTACCACATGCTGCAACATGATTGTATTCAAGGAATCTCAAATCTGCAAATACCCACTTTCACCAAAATGCTCATAACTTATTCATTTCTTTATAAAATTGAACCAAACCAAAAGAATGAGAAGGAGGATTCATAATTCTATCTATTTGTTAATATATTACATGATTTTCATGCTATATAGGGCCATAAAAGGCCTAAATACAATACTAAAACTAAAACACCAATCAAAACATCAATAATAGAATGCACCAAAAATGTATCAAAGTATTTCCTCTTCTTCAATTTTTATTTTTTTGACCATAAAATGGAATTTATATCTATTTTATAGTTAGAAACCTTCCTAACTACCCCCAAAACCAACCATATACCTTTTTACATAATTTTTTGTAATGCTAGCAACTTTCTAAATGTTGCATTTTACAACCTTTTATGCAACTTTTACGTTTTTGACAAAATGGCTTCATAAACTTTACAACTTGATCCAAATACACTATAAATGACTCAAATGGATTTAAATATCTCAAATAAGGAATCTTAACTTTCACATGTTCTTGTACTTTAGTTTCTCTTGCACCAATCTGTATCCAATCACCATAAGTGGTCTAATTGGTCTCGATTCAACCATATCAAATGTCTTCAAAATATCCTTAATTCACTTAGAATGTGCACATATATTCCTCCTTCTATTTTATGAACTTTCAAGCTAACAAAACAATTGACCTCACCAAACATATACATCTCATACTCCTTACTTATCTAATTAACAAATGATTCACATAACAAATCATTCCCACAAAAAATGATATATATCATCCACAAATATTTCAACAATAAGTACCTTGTTTTCAGCTTCACTCTTCAAGTATAGGTGATTGTTTTCATTGGTTTTGAAAAATCCAATCTTTATCAAATATGAATGCATCCTTTCATAACATGCTCTTAATGCTTGCTTTAGTCCATACAATGCTTTGTTCAAGTTGCATACCAGATGCTTCTAATTTGGCTCTAAAAACCCTTCTCGTTATTCAATGTATACCTCTTCTTCCAACATTCCATTCAAGAATGCAATCTTAATGTCCATTTAATATACCTTTAATTTCTTATAAGTTGCATATGCCAACAAAGTTTTGACTCCTAGTTTAGATACAAGTGCAAAGGTATCAGTATAATCAATACCTTCTTTTTGGGCATAACCTTTACAAACTAATCTAACCTTGTTCCTTACTACCTCTCCATTCTCATTAACTTTGTTTCTTAAGTTCCTTTTTCTTCCAATTAAAGTCTTTTCAATAGGTGTTGGAACTAGTGTCCATGTATTTTTCTTCTCAATTTGATCTATTTATTCATAGTGTTGATCTAATCTTCATTATCATGGGAAAATTACACATTGGATCAAACTCAACATTCAAACAAGTATTATCCTTCAACTTTATTTTGGTCATGACTCCAACACTCTTATCTCCAATTATTTATTTAGGTGAATGGTTCTTTCTCACATATTTTTCTAGGACAAGTTCAAATCTTTGATTTCTAACATTATCATTACTTACTTGGGGCTCAAAAATATGCTTGGGTTAATTTTTCTGTGACTTGGGTAATATAGGATGATGCTTGGTAGCTCTTTGTTGTTGTTAGGGTGGGGGGGTAGTATCAGGGTCATTTTCATTTACATAATTAAAAAAAATAATCCTCAGGTTCCTACTTGCTCTTTTCATCATTCTTAGTTGCAAAATCATCAACTCTCACATTTTCACTCTCAATCATAGTGTTAGTAGCATTATTCAAACACTTGTAAGCCTTTCTCCTAGTAGAGTAACCTAGGAATATACCTTCATCACCTTTAGAATTACACTTTCTATTCTTTGCATGTTTATGGATATAAAACCCACTTCCAAACATTTTGAAATAACTTACATTCGGTGTATATGTTGGACTAGTTACCAACATTCACCTTCAAGATTCATGACATGGCTTAATCATCTCTCATGTTCTATAAGTCTAGTGGTTTTTATCATACATTGGTAGGTTGATCTTTGGGTGTAACCACAACTCTAGCTTGTAACAAGTGGTATTCAAGATTGGTCACATGTTCAAATCTCCTTGGGAAACACCAAGGGAGGGATTATTGGGCTAACAAAAAATATTCCCCTTTTAGATTCATGCTATGTCTTAAGTACCTCCTATGTTATATATGTCTTGTAGTTATATTAGGCATTAACATATCAATCTTTTGGTGCAATGACAACTCTAGCTTGTAAAAGTATGACCATATTGGATTTCAATGATGTCCTACTTGTTCATTTCTTTAACTAAACTTAGTTGAGAGAATATACTATAGTGCTTATGGATTCTCTCTAGAACATTTGTGTAACATCTTTTTTGATCAACAATTCTCTAGCACAATCAACAATTGATCCATTTCTATTTTCAACAATCTAATTATGTTGTGGAGTCCTTGGTTCAGATAATTATCTCTTAATTCCATTCTCAATATAAAATTTAGTAAATTCATCATAAATAAATTCACCACCTCTATAAGATCTTAGGCATTTCAATTGTTTACCTCTTTCTTTTCCAACTTTAACTTTATACCATTTGAATATTTAAAAAGCATCAAATTTCAACTTCAAAACAATAATTGTCATTATTCTTAAATATTCATCCACAAAAAATATGAAATATCTATTTCCATAATAGATATCAAATCTCATTGGTCCATACAAGTCAATAGGAACTAGCTATAGAATATCACTGGTTGAACTATGTTTTCTTGGAAACCTAGATTTAGTCATCTTATTGAGTTGATAGTATTTGCACATTGCATTCTTAGGTTTTTGTATATTTAGTAAGCCTCTCACTTTCTTCTTTCTAGTAACTTTGACCATATTTTCAAAATTTACATGCCATAGTCTTTTGTGCCACAAACACACATCTTCAACTTTTGTAAATAGACATGTGCTAATACTAGGATTAGGGTAAAGTAGGTTACCTCTTGTTTGTTCTCCACTACCAATAAAATTTCAATTATCATCATCGATAGTTACTTTTATATTTTGAAAGTACAACTTGTGACCTGCATTATTCAAATAAGAAATACACAATAAATTATACTTTATTCCTAAAACCCAATATACATCATTACATCTAATTTTATCATTTAGCATCAATGCATTAGAGTGGGGTTTCCATTGCATGCAAAGTCCAATTTGTCAATGCTTGATACAACCACTCAACTTATAATACACAAGAGGTACTTAAGTTCTTATCACAAATCTTGAGGTGAGCACTGAACAAATTTCTAACAATCTCCCCCTCAACATTACCCAAGGGTCTAAGGATTCAAACTTGTGACTAATCTCTGATACCACTTGTTAGAGTGAGGTTGCCATTGCACCAAAAGAATGATATGTCAATGCTAATTATAACCACTCAACTTATAATACATAGGAGGAATTTAAGCCCTTGTCACAAATCCCAAGCAAAGAACTAAACACATTTATAACACAATGTATCTCTACCTTTCATAGGAAATGTAACACCATTTCTAAGTCTAATAGTTCCACCATCATACTCAAATTTATCAAATTTATATCTTCAGTCATGTGATGTGAATATCCACTATTAATAATCCATGTGTCACTTTTATTAACATGAGAAATAATGGATTTTATTAATTATAACTTTCCTTATTAGGATAGTTTTTAATAGCAACATAAACCACTTCTACTCTTTTTTCATCTTTTGTGTCTATCTTGGAGTGTTCTTCCTTAGCAATGTGTCTTGACTTCGATAGTCTCCTTACAAGAAATGCTCCAATCTCATTCAATTCTTCATTTGATTTAGAATCACTTTCATCCTTAGTGTTATTTTCTTTATTTTAACTTCCTATGGTTAGTGATGACTTGAATGCATTATTAATCTTATGCACACTATTATCATAATTACTTAAATACAATAAAAATACCAACTAAACCATCAATAGTTAGATCATTATTAGACATAGATCTAAATTCTAGAATTGTAGATAATATTATTGCACAAAAAAGTATGTGTCCTAAAAAAAATACTTGCAAATTCTTCATTATTGATGGTGCCTCCAAAAAATTTGATAGCAGTAACAACTTCCTTGATTCATTTGACATACTATATAATATTTTGTCTATCTTTCATTTTCAGCTCATGATATTTTACTCATAAGAGTTTTGCTTTGGCTCTCAACACATTGTCATCTCCTCCATGTAAAAATGTCATCTTGTCCCACATTTCTTTAGCAATAGCACAATTTTTCACATCATCAAAGTCAACATCATGTAATGTAGAAGCAATATAAATCATGAGACTATTATTCCTTTTTCTAGTTCATCTAATCAACTACTATAGTCCATTGGGAGGGGTTTACTAGTTGTCTAGATAGAATAGTGCATTATCTCCAATCCTAGATAGGCAAATCCTCATCCTACTTTTCCATGAGGAGAAATTCTCCTTGTTCTACTTTGGTACTTCTCTCTTATACCTCTTCATATCTTTAGCTCAAGTTCCTTTAAACTTCTCCCTTCAAGCACTCAACTCTAATACAGATTATTGAGAGTTGGGGGGGGGGGGGGGGGTGGGTGGTGAATTAGGTATAATCAAATATCCTATAGGCTTTAAAAAAAATTCTATAATAACTTCAACTTCATAAACTTTTAGATCAATAACTCGATAACCACATTAGACATCATAATTAAAACTTATAATAACTTTACATCAAAATGTTATCTCACTATTTCTTAATATACCAAGTATTAGAGTAATCATCTAGCTTACATCTATATTAAATATTGAGTATTTAAGATTTGATAGAGGTGGAGATTTTACCTTGAACAAGTTTAATAGTTTTTGTGAAGTACATGACATTAAAAGAAAACTTTCAATCCATTTTAAAGAAGGAGATGATCTTTAAGTTAAAGAAAGCATTGTATAGTTTGAAACAAGCACCTAGAGATTAGTATGCAAGGTTGGATAAATATTTGGAAAAACTAGGATTTTCTAAAGGTATTGCATATAGTAACTTGTATTTGAAATAAATTGAGAATGGTTTTCTTATTATTGAATTATTTGTGGGTGATATAATCTTTGGAGGAGATGATGAAGCAAGTGAAACATTTGATAATGAAATGAAGAACACATTTGAGATGAGCATGATTGGTGAGATGAAGTATTTGCTAGGTTTGTAGATTGTGCAGAATAGTGAAGACATTTTCTTATCACAAACAAAGTACTTCAAATATTTGTTGAAAATATTTGGTTTGGATATTTTTTAACCTATTGGTATACCTATGGTAACTAGCCATAATTTATCTAGAAAAGATGGGACACCTACTATTGAGAAGAAGAAGTACAAATCCCTGATTGGAGGTTTGTAATATTTGACACATACAAGACTAGAGATAGCTAATGTAATTGACATTATTGTGAGAGTTCAAGATGATACTAAAAAAACACACCATGTAGCAATAAAATTAATTTTTAGATACTTGAAGTGTAGTGCCTCTCATTTTTGCAGTCTGTACCTTATCTATTTTGATTTGAGAGATACTTGATACTCTTATTTTAGGTACCTTGAGATGACCTAAGGGCTGGATGTTATTCTTTGATTTAGTATCATAGATGCTTTACTACTATACTATTTAGTTTATCATATTCACATGTGGATCCCATTTTGATATGATAGTAGATCTATGATGATGTTTGATTATCTAGTATTTGGACATATTTTTGTTTATGTTATGTGATGGATCTTATGCTAGGGCTATTTACTTCATTCTTATATCTTTATGCTTTATGTGAAAGTGAGTGTTTTAAATGGATTAATTAGGTATTTAATGGATTTTTCTTTGGCTATAATATTATATGCAATTGCACTTGATCATGTATTTTAGTGTGCAAGAATTATATCCCTAGCAATGGCACATGGAGTTAGTGATTCAGCTATTCATATTTTACCAATGTCATCCCTGTATGGTCAATGTATCCTTATTTAAAATTTTTTAAATTAAAACCTTTTGGTGATTATTAAATCCAAACTCATCTACATAATGTGATAAGACCACTAAGCATGTTTGTGCATTTAGAGGTTTGCATTGTCACGAAAGTTGTTTAGTGATTTACATGATTTATGTGATTTTGGGCTTTAAACCTTCTCAAATTTAATTTCTAGAAGCTTTACCTTAGGTAAATTCCTTTTACAAGGAATAACCTATTTTTTTTTGGGTTGATTTGAAGTCTAGCTAGTCAAACAGGCTATTTTTCCTAATTGGCTATTCACTCGAAAAGTGAATAAGTATTGAAAAATGGATTTTACTATTTACTTCTCACTTTTTGAAAATAGAATTTTGAGAGCTTTTCTATAATCCTCTTCCTAAAGAATTGGATTTTTGTTTGTTCTGGGAGCTATGAGCATGGGACCTTCACAAGGTTGGTCTTGTTGGATCCAACTTAGGGAGACCTTGCTTTGCCATGATTTTCAATAGCTTCGATGAACATTTTATTTTATTGTGCTTTTTTTAGTTTCTACCCCTTTTTTTGTTAGGTAGGACTTTCTTGTTTTATTTTTTTAGTTCTATCTTAGGTACTATTTTTGGTAGCTATTTGTCTGGAGGCTAAGAACTAGTGTTCCCCTCCATTTTTATTTGCTAGTTCTACCTAGTTGGTTAGGTATGAACATTTTCCCAATTTTTGGGATGGGGGTTTAGGGTTATGCTAGTTGTTTTTGCAACAATTTCCAAACCCAAATTTTATTGGATTTTTAGGGGTTTTATACCCAAAGGTCAAATGGGTTTTAATTTTGGAATTTTCCAATTTTGGAGTTTTTACCTCATTTTGCATGCTGCCCTATTTTCTTAGATTTTCTTGGCACAATGTGGATTGTGGACTTGGGTGATCCATTTGGAAATCAGTCAGACCACTATTACACTTTTATGTTGCATTGGGGTGCATGCCGTATCCATCCTCCTAATTCTATTTTTGGTTGAGTAGCTTTTTGCATTGTTTTCTCATCCAGTCCTTGTGTTATGATCTTTGTGATGATGGTGCACCACAAATGAGTATGTGCACATACATTTATCTAGTGATTTGCGAGTCCTAATATTCTATGGTACTTTCAAAAATAAGATCATTGGGGCTAGGTTGAGAATTTAGATGCCTACAAGCACTCATCATTGGATAGGGTAGCATCATTACATGCATGGTAGGGTAGGGTAGCATATGGAGGGGGCTTCTATCTCTGCAATTCGGTGTCTATTTCCCAAGGGTTGGTGTGAATTTTTTTTAATTAAGTGATAACTAAAGAAAAAAATCGATGGTAATAAAACTTAAGATAATAACATGTGTGTGTGGGGCCCTTTGTTGAGGAGTTGAAACACACAATCTGAGCTTGGGCTTGTCAATTCCAAGTGACTCTCCATGATGTCAACCTCGACTTAGTAACCCATTGAGTGTCTGACCAAGACCTATAGTTTATGCATTGTCTTGGTCTTGGTTTTAGTCATCATACTATCTAGTGTATGTGTTAGCCATGGATATTTATTTTGTATGTGGTCGTGGTTGACTCATTATCTCCATCATCACGATGGGTGTGGACCTACAAGTGCCACATGGTTGGGAGGCATAGCTACTTATACTACTGTTAGGGATTGGTGTACAAAGATAGTCTTTTGTCCTAGTGTGACCATTGCTAGATATTTTTAGTTGGTACTTTGGGTTCCATCGTATGCTTTCTCATGATTTATGCTTTCATTGGGATGCTTATATATCATGTTTAGATGATGTTAGTTATTGTCACATTTCCTTATTATGATGATTATCATATGATAGATGATGTTATTTGTTTCGTAGGATCTTTTATGCTTTGCATTTAGTATGTTAGATTTCCTTATGCTTATGTTGTAGCATGTTTTAGTGGTGACATCCTTCTTATGATAGTACTGATGATCTATTTGGTAGCTTGGGATGTTATGTGTGGGGGATGGCTAGGGCCCATGATGGTCTTATGATGCTATTATGGTTGGGAGGAATATTGTACTTAGTTTGGTTATACTGTATATTGCAATATTATTTCTATTATTGTGATGTTGATTTTGTACATTGCAATGTTTCCTTCTATACTTTCCCTTCACTACTTGTTTAGATGGTTCTAGTTGTAGTTTCCATATTTTAGTAGTGTGTGTTTGAGTGTTCATGCCTTGAATTTTGGATTTGATACTCCCTGATGTGGAGGTTTAGAACCTAGTTTTAACCTATTGTTCATCCTTAGGATTTTTTTTTACATTTCTTGGGTGACCATGTATCAACATGGGTTGATACTATATGGTGTTGCACACCATTTTCATTTTATCATGCATTCCCTGATTGTGTTGCACTCCTCTTAAAAGAATTTTGTGTGATACTTTCAATTATCACACTTCCTTAGAAGAACTATTGTATGATACTTGTAATGTATCACACACCCTTAAGAGAAGTATCACCAAATCATTGAAAGTGTCACCTTGCTTCTTTAGAAATGTTGCACGATACTGAAAAGAATTTCCCAGTGCTGATTTAGAGTACCACCTAGTATTTGTAAAAACCTATCTAGGCAGATAGTGTGCACTTTTTAGTAAGGCTCAAACTTTTTGGGAAGTGTTTTGGCTACCCTCTTAGGTGTTCTTCAATCCTTTGGTGCCACATTTTGAATTTGAATCATTTTGATTTAGACTTAGTCATGCATCTTTCATTGTTAGTAGTTCCATTTGGAGATTTGTTCATCTGAGAATGTTTGATTAGTTTTCCATTTGATCTTGGTGATCCTCCTATGTTGTTTTCCATGTGTAGTCATACTTGTTCAATTTTTAAAAAAATCTTGGCTTATATTTATCCTTATTTCCAAGGATCTCTGGGTGGGGCATTACATGAAGGGTACACCTAATTTTGAACTGTGGCATGAAATATCAACTGAATTTATTCTATGTACATATACTGATGCATATTGGGCAAGCATTATGGGAGACATAACAAGTATAAGTGGTGGGGAATTTTTATTAAGAGGAAGATTAGTTTCTTGGCTTTTAGAAGAAAGAAATAGTATTTTATTTTACAAAGTAAAAAAGAAGTAGAGTATGTAGCAACATCAAATAATTGCAATCGAATTATATGGATGTAGTAGATGTTGAAGAATATTGGAGTTGAGTTTACTGAACTTGTTGTCATACATTGTGATAACACAATTACAATGAGTATTTCTAAGATCATGTGTTGCATTTTAAGACTAAGCACATAAATATTAAGTATCATGTTTTGGGAGAGAAGGTTGCATAGAAAGATATTAGACTAAAGTGTGTTAGTACAAAGGAGCATATAGATGATATTTTTTATAAAGCCTTTGCTGAAGGATAAACTTGAGTATTTGAGAGGTATGCTTGGGGTTATTCCCCTTCCTACTTCATAGTATATGATGTAGAGATTATATTAGTCTAGTGGTACACATCACTATCATTTATCTAGATTAAATTCTTGATACTTCCTCTATGGGGGAGTATTTGTGTTTGAGATGAGTCATGAAGGACACTTGGTAGTTGGTATTGAATAATATCTTTGGACACTTGATTTAATTGAAGATATTGAGTTGAATATTGACAAAATGATGCCTTTGTCATTAATATAAATGGGAGAGAGTTGTACATGAAAAAAATTCAATGGAAAGAGTATTGATGTCAATAGGGGAACTATATCAATGGGGGAGAGATGTTTCTATGAGAGATTGATTTGATTGATGAACTAGATTTGAAAAGAAGCTAACTACAATAATGGAGTAGTTGCAGTAGAGTGGTATGTTTGGTATTCTTGGAAATTAGATGATTTTCATCTATGTTTCCATCAATGCCAAAGGGGGATGTTTTTAGCATGAATGTTAATGATATTCCTATGGGGGAGTATCCTAGCATTTCTAGAAGAATTTGGGAGATTTTTTGAGTAATTATATCTTGCATTCATGGCAGTGTTTGTCATTGATGTCAACATATTGAATACTAACAAAGCTATAGAAAAAGACCAAGATCATACAGATTGAGGATTGAAGATGGGATCATTCAAAGTTGAGGGCATGATCTATAGAGTGTCTTGATGCTATGGTTAAGAGTGCGTGAAGAAAGTCAAAGATTGGCAATAGTTATTTGAGATTTATAGAAGATAATGTACAAAGCAAGTTGCTGAGAAGTGGTTCCTAGTAATCAAATTATATCTCCTAACATGAACATAATATATGGTTATGCATAGTTCTAGATATATAGAAGACATCAATGAGCATGCAAAGTATGAGGTTGCACATGTGAATATTTTTGAATACTATGAGTCAATAGTGTTATGTAATTATGAAAATATGTAATCTAACGTATATTGCTTTATCTTAATCAGGTCCTATTGTGATTATAAATTAGAAATGCCTTAATGCCAACTCAATGAATTGATTTGAGGACTTTGTACAAAGGAAAATTATTTTCCTTGTGATTATAAAGAAGGATGCAATTCTTTTGAAATAGAAAGTGAATTGTAAGTGCAAATTACATGCAAATAAGAAATCTAATAGATTATTGTGATGCAAGTTTATGGATCTGGTATTGATATCTAAGAAGTATTTGGTGTAGCAAAGACATAGTGAATGAGCACAGTGATTATATTTTGCATTTAGATGCACAACAATCTACTGTAGATCCAATTAAGGGGATACAAGTTGTAGATGTTACAATTATTACTGATAGACTAGACATTCTTGACAAGCAAGTATGAGAGTTGAGTCATATTGAGGTTGGTATTGGGTGTAGGGAAAATTTGGGGTTTAAATTTATGGATTATTTCTAGATATAATTGAGACAAAATACTCTAAGAGTGTTAGTTTGAGATTTGTAAACTAACAAGAGATATAATGGCTATTTGCTCGAGGGGTGGAAATAAAAAGCCAAGTAATTATGAATATAATATATTTCATGTGTAGTTTAAAAACATCCAAGTAAATTGTAATTCAAATTCAACAAAATCTACACTTGTAGAAATATATCTATCGAATTCAAATTAACTTTTATTTGATTAACACAACATCATTATGATTATGAAAGCCAACTATATTAACAACACCATTATAATCATAAAAGATGAATATATTTAATTAAGAAAACATTATTACAATTATGAAAGCCACACATCAAAATATCCACATTTAAATCAAAGTTCTCTAAAATGATGATGATAGTTTAGGTTAGATCCAATTTGTGATAGGATGCTTAAGTGTGACAGGAGACCTATGGAGTGATACTTGTTGAGGTCAGAACTAGGAGCGATAGGAGGTCTATAAATTGTGACAAGATGTTGTGCTAAGAAACAAAGAGAAATTTGATAAAAAAATGAGATTCAATATTATTGGAACAAAATGTAGAGAAAGCAATAGAGAATGGTGAGAACTTTGGGACTACTATGGTTTGCTACTAAACTAATGAGAATAATGTTTCTAGTTACATAATGAATTCCAAACTTTAAGATAAATTATCAAAGAGCTATACAATGAATGAGTTAAAAAAAAAATATTAGAATCATACCACATATTAAACAAACTAAATCCAAGCTAATTATGAAGCATCTGTTAGAAAGAATAGTCCACCAAGATAACTGAGAGGGTGGGGGTGTGAACAATTATCCAAAAATTAAAACATTTATCTTATTTAACCAAAGTTAACCATTCAACCAAGGTAAAAAAAAACAACCATAATAAAATGCACATAGATAATTACACCAGATATGTTGACTAGGAAAACCCTTGATCAAAGGGAAAACCCTAGTGGGAATGATGCCCAAAGGATGATGTACTAATATAAATATTCCTTGCTAGAGGATGGACCCTATTAGGAGTCTATTACAATAATTAGTAAAATGAGTCCCTATTAGGAGACTTTGAATCCCTGTTAGGAGATTCTAACCCTATTAGGAGTTGTGCCAACCCTATTAGGAGTTGTAGTATAATGTATGTAAGAAGAGCCCATTGCCCAGACATGCAATTTCAACTACAAGAAGAGCTCACTACTCAAACAAGTAATTTACTGTTATCTTCCTCTTTTCTTTTCTTTTTCAATTGAACCAATGACTATCAAACCTTGTAGACTAGTTCATGAACCTTAGATCCGAATATCAAACCTTAGATCACTCAGTAAAACATCAGCAATGAAGTTTCCTTCACTTCTACATTGTTCTTCTCAACTTCACATTCTACTCTCTTAGCTTCTTATCAACAGTCATAAAAAACATATCATTCCATACTCACATCTCATGATAAAGGAAAATGTCCTTCCTTTATACTGAGTCCATAAAAAAATTCCTTGAGTTAGCTATTAGTCAATTAATTATTATAGGACCTCATTAAGAACATGTTACACATAGCAATAACATAAATCTTTCACCTTGCAACTTGAATAACTTTTCATACATGCAATATTATGACAAAAAAGATTAGCCACACCAACACATCTTCTTCATGTCCTCAACCTCAATCCTCAAGATATCAACTCTGCTAAGAGATATAACAAGTTTACCAAAACATACCTCTATAAACTCTGTCTCAAAAGAAACATCATCTTCTAGACTTATCCTTTCTTCTTCCAACATTAACTATATATACTAGATAGTCAAAAGTATCTCCCATAACCTCAAATAGTTATAATACTGAACTAGCCATCCATACCAACTTGATTTTTCTGCTATTCTTCTATTAGATACCACAGAAAATTGCTATGTTGACATCAATGACAAACTTAGTCATGAATGCAACATATCATCATAGTAACATATCTATAATACCCACCCATAGGAATATTATCAATATTCATGCTTTCAACCAATCTTTTAACAATCTCCCCAATCTTCCAACAATCTCTCCCTTTGGCATTAATGGCAACACAGATGAAAATCCATCTAGTTCCGAGAATACCAACAAAAGACTGTTAAACATATTTTCAAATCTTCTTCATCAATCACTCTCCTTATTGATATACCTCAATGTGCTCTATACCAAAATATTGTACTCATGCCAAACATCCTCCTCAACATAATACTTTTCATGCAATACTCTCTCCCATTGACATCAATATCAAAGATTTCATCAACAAGCATCTTTGCATCAAACTCTACAATAGCTAATACTTAATAGCTTGAGTGTCAAAAGAAACTATTCACAAAAGTATCCAACAAGAGTCCTAGATGAATATGTCCATCACAGATACTCCCCCATATAGGAAGCATCAAAATTCAGTCTAGACAAATAATGGTGCTTTGTTACCCTAGATTGATGCACTCTTGCATCTTCTACTCTGATGTAGGAAGGGGCATAACCCCAAGCATACCTCACAAATATTCAAAGGTCTCTTTAGGAAGAGGCTTAGTGAATATATCTATAATCTACTCTTTAGTCCTCACATACTCTTATCTGATTTCCTTATCTACAACTTTCTCTCTCAACATGTGATACTTAACAGAAATATGCTTAGTCTTTGAATGCAAAATTGGATTCTTAGACATATTTACCATGCTTGTGTTATCACAATGTATAACAATAGGTTCATTGATTTCTACCCTTATATCCTTCAACATCTACTTCATCCAAATGACCTAATTACAATTATTTGCTGCTACAATATACTCTGCTTTTCCTATACTTTAAGATGTACAATCCTACGTCTCACTTAACCAAGAAACCAACCTTCCTCTAAGAAAGAAGGCTCCACCATTGGTGCTCTTTCTGTCATCCATACTACTTTCCCAATCTACATTGGTATAAGTTCTTAGAGTGAAATCATGAGATTTGTCATACCACAATCCATGCTCTAATGTTCTCTTTAGATATCTAAATATCCTTTTCACTATTGCATAATGTGCTTCTCTAGGGTCAGTATGGAATCTTGCAACAATTCCAACTAGATTTTCTATATTTGGCCTTTTGTGAGTTAGATATTGCAATCCTCCAATCATAGATCTATACTTCTACTCAATATTAGGTGTCTCGTCTTTTGTAGATAACTTGTTTTTAGTTACCATAGCTGTTCCAATGGGTTTACATGCTTCCAAACCAAATATTTTCAGTAAATCCTTCAAGTACTTAGTGTGAGAAATAAATATTCCTTCTTTATTCTATATAATAAGCAATCCTAGGAAATATTTCATCTCTCCTATCATACTCATCTCAAATTCCTTCTTCATTTCTTCAGCAAACTTTTTTCTTTCCTCATCATTTCTTCCAAATATGATATCATCAAAAAATATTACCAAAATCATTAAACCATCATCAATTTCTTTCCAATATAGATTACTATCTACCATATCTTTTCTATATCCAAGTTTTGTCAAATGCTTGTCTAACCTTTCATACTAGGTTCTTGGTGCTTGCTTCAATCCATATAATGCTTTCCTTATTCTGTATAGTATGTCCTTGTTATCTGTCAAAGAAAATCCTTCAAGCTACTCAATTATACCTCTTCTTCAAGTTCTCCATTCATAAATGTTGACTTGACATCCATCTAATATACTTTGAATTTCTTCTATGCTGCATAGGCTAAGAATAATCTTACTACTTCTATTCTAGCCATTGGAGCATAAGTCTCCTCATAATCTATTCCTTCTTGTTGTGAGTAAGCTTTACATATCAATCTTGCTTCATTCCTTACAACTTCTCCTTGTTTATTCATCTTGTTCCTGAAAATCCATTTAGTTCCTATCACATTCTTGTTTGCTAGTATGGGGACCAATTCCCATGTCTCATTGTTTACTATCTGATCCAATTCCTCTTTCATAGCTTGTTTTTAGTAATTGTCTTTACATGCTTCATCTATATTCTTAGGCTCAACTTGAGATATCAAGAATAGTTATTCATTTACTCTGCTTCTTGCCATCATACCTTTAACTTTTCTTCTGATGATCTATTTAGATGGGTGATTCTTTATCATATTCTTTTATTAAGTAGGAGTTGCTATCTCAACTCTTGGTTCTACTAAAGGTTTTGAGCTTTGTTCCTGCCTTGGCTCTCCTTCATTCTGCAAATCATTGTTAGTCTCAAGAAATACTTCATTATTCCTTGGCTTAATGACAATATCATCATGAATTGTAATCAACTATTCTTTCTTGTATTCTAAATTTCTCATCAATTCTCACATTTGTACTTTCCATAATAGTCTTAGTTCTCTGATTATAACATCTATAAGCCTTGCTTTTCAATGAATAACCAAGAAACATACCTTCATCACTTCTAGCATCAAACTTACCAATATCATCATCTCTTTTGATATAACACTTACTTCCAATTTTTTTGAAATACTTAACTGTAGGTGAGTGACCAAACCATAGTTCATAAGGGGTCTTGTTTGTGTCTTTTTTGAATTGCACTCTATTCATAGTGTAGATTGCTATATTCACAACTTCTCTCGAAAATGTCTTGGATGCATCATTCTCTACTAACATAGCTCTTGTAGCTTCTATAACTGACTTGTTCCTTCTCTCTATAACACCATTCTATTTAGGGGCTCTTAGGGCTAGTAGCCACCTCTTAATTCCATTTTCTACACAAAACATGTTAAACTCATTCTAAGTAAATTCTCCTCCTCTATCTAATCTTAAACATTTAATCTTCATACCAGATTCATTCTCAACTCTATTCTTGAATATCTTAAACTTATCAAATGCCTCATATTTCTATTTTAGAAATGCAACCCACATCATTCTAGAAAAATCATCAACTAGAATCATAAAATACCTTTCAATATAGAATCCTTTAGTCTTTGTAAGATCACTAAGATCTGTGTGTATAATCTCCAACTTCACTATAGTGGTAAACCTCTTGCTAGGAAAAGAAGTTCTATTATGCTTTGCCAAAACACACTCCTTGCAATTGTGTTAGTAGGCTTTACAATCTTTGGAAAATCTCTAATTGCAAACATTCTACTAGTCTTCACAATACTATCAAAGTTTATATGAAAAAATATCTTATGCCATAACCAATTGTCATCTACCTTTATAACTAAACATGTCATCTCAATAAGATTCAACTAAAATACATTTCCTCTAGATCTAGTTCCTGTTCCACTTACCTTTCCATCTTTGTCTTTAATCATGCATTTCTTTTCTGTGAACTACAACTGATAACCTTTGTCTTTTGTCTTTAATCATGCATGTCTTTTTTGTGAATTACAACTAATAACCTTTTTCTACTAGTTGTCTAACACTCAAGAGATTGTTCTTTAAACCATCAACAAAGTATACATCCTTAGTATTAGTTTTACCATCAAGAGTTATATATCCAATACCTTTAACTTGGCATGCTACATTATTTCCAACTCTAACAATTCCTCCATGCTGACTTTTGAATTTAACAATTTTTTTCATATCACTAGTCATATGATGTGAACAACCACTGTCAATTATCCAATTAGATTTCTTCTCAACCTATGACACTAAAGCTACCTTCTCTATACTTTCTTCTTTAATTGCCACAAATCCAATTTCACCATCACTAGCACTTAATGCTTTCATCATAATCATTATCTTCATTTGCATACAAACATTCTTTATTCTTTCTAGGTTTGTGATTTCCCTTATACTTTTTCTCTCTTTTAGGATAGTTAGATGCATAATGACCATATTCATCACAAGTCCAACATTAAAAATTTTTCTTGCCTCCTTTTACTCTTCTTACCAGAAGGGATACTCCTTCAATCTTTTCTTCTTCTTTAGATTTTCTGCTAGCAAAATCTCCTCTAGCACTTGTGCTCCTTGATAATTTAGGTCAAATGTTCAAGGCACTAAAAGCTGTCTCTATTCTAGTCAATTCTCTAGACTGTTTGAGTTCATTCTAAATTGCTTCAAGTCTTCCAAGAAATGTCCCCTTTGTGAAATCTTTAGTACAAGATATCAACAATTGTATCATCTAAACTACTAACTTAAATGGTGGTGTTAAAGTTTTCAATATCTTCCATATAACCTCATCATATTCTTTGGTTCCTCCTTGAGATCTAATACCTGTAGTAATTTTTGATATCTTGCCTATATATGTTCTTATAGATTCATTTTCCATCATTTTAGCATCTTAAAATGCACAAATCCAACTTTGTAGTCTCAAATTCTTAGAATGTTCATCACCTTCAAAACTATTTTCCAATGCTTTCCAAATCAAATGTGAAGTAGCAAGTGATTTTACCTAATTTTACTCAATTTAAGGAAGTACAGTCAATAGTTCTTCTCTAGCTCACATGTCACACATGAAAAGATCTCTTTCTGCCTCAATACAAGTTTCCAAATCCTTTCTAGCAATGATTGTCTTCGCTAATTTTGTTAAGATCCAATATCTCAGACCCATACACAATAGATGTGTGTTCATATTTTCCTTCCAACTGTCATAATTTGTTCCATTGAACTTTAGACTATCTTTCCTAAACATATTCGCCATGAATCTCCCAAAGTTGTTAAACTTTATCTTCAAGGATCTGATGCCCTCATACCAATTGTTAGAAACAATAGTCCACCAAGATAACTTTGAGGGGGGGGTGAATCAATTATCCAACAATTAAAAACATTTATCTTCTTTAACCAAACTTAACCATTCAACCAAAGTAAACAACAACCATAGTAAAATGCACATAGACAACTATACCAGATATGTTGACTAGGAAAACCCTTGATTAGAGGGAAAACCCCAGTGGGAATGATGTCCACAAGATGATGTACTAATATAAATATCCCTTGTTGGAGGATGGACCCTGTTAGGAGTCTATTACAACATTTAGTACAATGAGTCCCTCTTAGGAGACTTTGAATCCCTATTAGGAGATTCCAACTCTGTTAGGAGTTGTGCCAACCCTATTAGGAGTTATAGTACAATGTATGCAAGAATAATCTGTTGTCCAAACATGCAATTTCAACTAAAAGAAGAGCTCATTTCTCAAACAAGTAATTCATTATTATCTTCCTCTTTCCTTTGTTTTGTCAACCAAAGAAATCATCATCAAACCTTGTAGACTAGGTCATGAACCTTGGATCCAAATATCAAACCTTGGATCACTCAATAAAACCTTGATAATGAAGTTTCTTTCACTTCTGCACTACTTTGCTCAACTTTGCATTCCATTCTCTCTATTGCTTATCACAGGTCATAAAAAACATATCATTCTATACTCACATCTTATGATAAAGGAAAATGTCATTCCTTTGTACCAATTTGATAAAACAATTCCCTGAGTTGATTGTTAGTCCTTGTCAATTAATTATTATAGGTCATATTAAGAACATGTTACACATAGTGATGACATAAATATTCCACCTTGCAACCTGAATAACTATCTGTACAAAAAATATTATGAGGAGTGACCTTAGCCATGTCATCACCAACATGTCTTCTTCATATCCTCAGTCTCTATCCTCAAGATATCAACTCTATTAAGAGATGTAACAAGTTTACTAGAACATACCTCTGTAAATTCCATCTCAAAAAAAAAATTACTGAAAATCTCATAACTTCTTGTAAACTTATCCTTTCTTCTTCTAACATTAACTACATATACCAAATACTTAGAAGTATCTCCCATAACCTTGGATAGTTATAATAGTCAACTAGCCATCCATACCCACCTGATCTTTCTAGTATTCTTCTGTGAGATACCACAAAAAACTACTATGTTGACATCAATGACAAACTTAGTCATGAATGTAACATATCATCATAGTAACATATCTATAATACTCCCCCATAAGAATATCATTAGTGTTCATTCTTTCAATGAATCTTCTAATAATCTCCCCAATCTTCTAACAACATCGATCATTTACAAATTAGAAACTATAAAATAGGAATAGAAGGCATTTGAAACAATATCATCCATGTTCCAAGAAGAGGCCCTTCCTCTAGTCCTCATGGGTAGAATTTAACTTAAATTTGTAGAAGTTATCTCAATGAATAACCATAAAATGAATATATTGATCAAAAGCATATATATATATTTCTGTTGGTATTTTTCACATTATTTGTAAGCTATCTTCTTCTATGTAAAGGTTTGATCATACATATATATAATTATTTTGAATGTTCTGAGCCCATAAAATTTGGATCAAAATGGAGAATCAGTTCTAACTGTCTATTAGTCTTAAAAAACTTAAGATTATGGCTTCTAGACATAGGCTAGAAGCTGTAAAAAAGATATAGAAGCCATAAACAAGCTAAATACTATTCAAAGAGCATAAACTAACTACACAAAAATAACCATCAAAATAAAGATCCTCCAAAATCCATATCTTCCATTTGTCCTACAACATTCTCAAGGCTGATCACGTGAAACATTTGAACATGTGTCACATGAGTGCCAAAAACAAAAAAAGCATATTCTTTCTAGCTAATAATAAATTAGGCCTATTTCATGTATTTCTATTGATAATTGGTGACTTTAGGAATTAGGTGGACATGGGAAATGAAGGAAATGTAAGAAAAACTAAGACATTTTTTATTCCCATTATTGGGGTGCGATCTTATAGGGATATGATATTTGGTCATAATACTAGTGACTCTACACCACTTCCATCTTAGTTGGTCACCCCCTTGAACTATTCATTATTATAGAGGATTGCTACAATTAGAGATGGAGTTTCTATGGATGAAACTACATCACGTGTCATGGATGACCCTCTTGCTCATTAGACCTAGGTGCCTCTTTTAATTTTTTTTTTTGTATAATAGTTCAATTGTAAACACAAGTGTACATTTACATGAACTAATATTTTTCAATGAATAATATTTTCTTGGCATAGGTAGTAGAGCCTTCTCATTCTAGTGTGGGATCTGATCATGGAGGGAGGAGTGACATTATTGATATGGCACCTAATATTGGTGGGAGTACACATATGATGGATGTGACACCCACTAGTGCTCAGGTGAAATTTAAATTTAGACTTTCAAATTAAATTAATTTTCACAGACAGACAGCCGGACAGAAAAACACACACACACACACACACACAAACAAATACACACACACACACACACACACACACACACACACACACACACACACACACACACACACACACACACACACACACACACACACACACACACACACACACACACACACACACACACACACACACACACACACACACACACACACACACACACACACACACACACAAATTTGTACATGTCCAATGAATTTTTGTGTAAACTAAATTTTCAAGAATTAGTTGATACTTCACAACCACATGTTGCTCATCAATCTCTCTTAGAGGGTCAGTCTATTCATATGCTTTTGGACGACTCTCTAGTTTAGGATGTATGAATGATATGTTTAGTTTATCATTCATATTTTGAGTGAGACATGTGCATGTTTATGATTTTACATTTATGTATGTATTGATATGTGTATGTACATGTTTATTGTACATTTATGATACATGACATATATTTATATGATTCTTATGATTAGACATTTTATATATGTTCCCACTTTATGCTCTATGTGATATATATTTGTAGTTTATGATTAGACATGTGTGGTCTAGATATATGTTTCTAGTTTATGATTACACACACATGTGATTGGTTCAATTTCTATGTGATTTAATTTCTAGGTTTATGCTTATATGTCATTGACTAAATTATATAATAAATAAATATTAATTACATGTGATTGATTACATTTGTGATCCATATTCAATCACATAGTTTAGATATTAATTACATGTTTGATTGATTACATTTGTGATCTTGATTCAATTACATAGTTTAAATATTAATTACATGTGATTGATTTAGGTGATTCAATATGTTATAATTTAGATTTAAGTCCTAAAACAAAATAATCATACACATGCATACAAGTCTAATTGAAAATGAAATGAACAAGCATTTATAAGTCCTAAATATGAAATGAACATGCACATATATGTATATAAGTCTTAAAAATGAAATGAATGTATACATGTGTATATATGTTCTAAACATGAAATGAATATGTGTGTACACATACACATGTATAAGTCCTATGAATGTGTTTAGATATATTCATGAATTAATACATAAATGCATGTACATGTATATATAAGTGGACTAAACATAAATACATGTGTGTATAACTCCTAAGTTGTACATGAAATGAAAACAATGCACATTTATACATCCTAAACATGAAATGAACACATGTATATATAAGTGGACTAAACATGAAGTGAACATAAATACACACATTTATTACTCCTAAGTTGTACATAAAATGAAAAGAATGAACATTTATAAATCCTAAACATGAAATGAACACATGTATATATAAGTGGATTAAACATGAAATGAACATAAATACACACATCTGTAACTCCTAAGTTGTACATGATTTGAAAAGAATCTACATTTATACATCCTAAACATGAAATGAACACATGTATATATAAGTGGACTAAACATGAAATGAACATAAAACACAAATGTGTTAAATGAACATACATTTTAAATATCTTTTCAGAAAAGATAAATATGAAATATCTAGGCAAGTCCTAAATATGAAATATGCCAAGTGGTTCCAAGTGGTTCCATGTGCTCATGGAGAATACTTAATAATCTCTCATGATCCTTGGTATCTAGTCTCCACTTGAATCATCCACTTTGATGTTTAATTGGATGTAGATTAATAGACATAGCAATAACATGGTGACTACATTGAAGCACATTATTGTCAAGTTTGTAATCAACAAAGTGAATTCCATGTTTCACTAATATGGTTTGCACGAGACATGTTCCCTCTACACACACCATCCATTTAAAAGTTAATATATTTTAATGTGTATAGACATATTAATATTTTTATATTATTATTTAATAATTAAGTGTAATATATATATACATTATATATACACACACACAAACACGTACATACATAAATAATATTAATATAACAAAGATTTAATAATTTTTTAAATTAAAAATACTTACTAATTTGAACTAGTTTGGAGATATGGTCATAATTATAAGAAATCAAAGGGATGTCATCAAAATTTTCATCTTTATCTAAGCCATTAGTTGTATCAATAAAAACAAGTGACACAAAATTCCATAGACCTACATATCCATGATCCTGGTTGATGGATTCAAAATAATTCTCATCAATGCAATAAAAACAAAAACATGAATAACCTCTTGTGTACAATGTCCAATTTTGGTGATTGGCACTCATAATAGAATGTAAGGATCCTATTTTTTCAATCCTCTTGCAACCATCCATAGTTTTTCTATCAACACCTGAACATACATATTTAATATATACATAAATATTAAAGAGAAAAATATATAGATGTGTACATGTCTAACTTAAATAAATTTAAAATATATACTTGTACACACATACTTGATATCTCCCAAAAGACTCTACATGGTACTGCTTGACTCATTCTTGATGATGCACCAACCTTGTTTGATGCAAAATGTGTCTTGCACCATGTTGGTGTTTTGAAACAACATGGTTCCAAATTACCTTGATGAGAACAAGTACATCTAGGGGCAGCTACTTCCCATCTTTGACATACCCTCTTAGACATTAGGCCAACTATAAGGATAGACCTTTCTTTTACTTCAGGCTCTACAAAACCTATGCGAGTGTACCTTAGATTCACTTAAATGGTACCTGTGCTAGAACATACACTTGAATCTTGAAAAAGTAGATAATAACCCTAAATCTTCTAACACTTATGCAGAGATGTTAGACATGGAATAGCTAATATCATGACCAAAGAACTTGATAAGATAAGTGAGGGTATCACATTTCGGTTCTTCAATATTTAAAGGGAAAAACATTTGATCAATGATATTGATTTCAGTAAAACATGACATGAACAACATAAAATTCTAATCCTATAGCTGATCAATGCCTTTTCTATTGGGCAATCACACAAAACCCTAACACACATCCCTACAAGTCATTGATGTATCCCATAAACTAGGACTTCTTGAGCTATCTATTCACCTTGTGAATCAAACATCTTCATCTCATACTTGACCTATCCCTTCATGAGATCTACAATTCTATGATGATGAATTAAGCATTTACATAACTCCTTGAGTCATAAGAAAAATAAATCAACATATACAACCAATAGATTACAACTGAGTTTCATACCATTTGTTTACAAAGTATAAAAGATCACAAGCAACATGAATGGGAGATGAGATATCAGAATGAAGACTAACTTGCTGCTATATTTTCATTCATTTCTTTGAAACAAATACATTAAGATGAATGGAAATGAAATGTAAAACTATCTAATAGATTACAACTATCTATATGCTGATTTCTTGCTATTCATTACAAGAGAAAATTGCTAAAGAATATGGTATCATAGTCATGAAAACATATCAACAACTGGAACCCTTGGTCTCACAGTGAAAATTGCCAACCCTTACAATGGATGAGGAAAAGAAAGATATAGAAGAAGACTGGAATCCTATATCTGATCTAGAAATGACATGTGTCCACTTGAATCTCCATTCTTTTCTATTGTAAAAACCTCTCTCATCTTCCTACCCATGAGATATAATTTAGTTTTCATCATTTTTTTGTAACAAAATTGAAATATCTTTTCCTCAATGATGAAAACCCTTCTTGTAATGCCCCGCCCAAAGATTCTTGGAACAAGGATTCAATACAAGACAAGATATTTTTTTTACAAGTATGAATGTACATGACAACATCATATAGGGATCACAAAGATCACAATGGAAGACTTCACCACAATCTCGGCAACCAACAGATCTCTGAATGCCACTACCAAACTAACACATGAAAACAAAAGCCAACAACAACCACGCACAAGATGAGGGCTTAAAGAAATGACCACACATCAAAAAACACCAAGTTGGGGTAGAATGTAGAATCCTAAAATTTGGCTAAGTTTGAAATCTTGAAGCCCTGAAAATTGGCTAAGTCTGGATTTCTAAAGTGCTAAAATTTCCTAGAATCTTTATCTTATCTCCGAGAGGTCTGAAGCCTATCTCAAAAGATTTGTTGCATATATTAAAATATATCTTAAGTATAAGGAATTAAATATTATATTTTAAACCCCAAGAGAAAAACTACTAAAACACACACAATAGAAATAAAAAAGCAACACCATAGGGTTGAAGAGCACTGAAGAGGGTATCCAAATCAACTCTCAAAAAGTTTGAATCAGACCAAAAAGTGCTTATTGCCCACCTGCAAAGGTTTTTATAAAAACTAGGCGATACTTTAATACAGCATAGAAAAGTATCGCATGACATTTCTAATGGAGGACAACACTTTCAAGGATTGGGCAATACTTCTCCTTAAGGCATGTGACACTTTAAGGGTGTTGTATGACATTCTTACAAGGAGGTGCGATAATTTCTAGTATCACGTGATATTTCTCCAAGAGGCATGCGATAGAATCAGGGGAAACACAACAGAGTTTCAATGGGCATGTGATACATTTTTGTGTCACACCATGCTGATAAAATGTTGGCCATAGAAACACAAAAACACTTAAAGAAAACATAAAAGGGGAAAAATAGAGAAAAATTGAGTTTAGAACCTCCACACTGGGGAACATCAGATCCACAAAAATTGAGGAGAAAACAGTTGAGTGCATAATAAACAAGGAAAGAGGGACATCAAACCATCTAAACCAACACATTAAAGAATGTAATAATAGTAACATTGCAGTGAATGCAAGCAACATCACAATGTACAAAACAACTAACTAAGTATGTTGTTCCTCCCAAATGTCAATAGCATCATAAAACCATCATGGATCCTAGACATCCCCCATGCGTAACATCCCAAGCCACCGATTGAATCATCAATACTATTGTAATAGGGACGTCACTACTAAAACATGCTATAATATAAGCATAAGGAAATCAAACATGCTAGTAGTAAAGCATAAGATAATCTTACAATTAGATAACATCACCTATCACATGCTAATCAACATAATAAGAAAATCTAACATGCTAACCAATAAGCAATAGATAATCCAATACAACAATTCACATCATCAAGTCATATGCTAAACATCATAATATGGAAATGCATCAAATAAACTAACATCATCTAAACATGATATCTGAGCATTCCAATGAAAGCATAAATCATAAGAAAGCATACTTCAAAACCTGAAGCATCAAGTGAAAACATCTAGTAATGGTCGCACTAGGACAAGACCATCTCTATACACCAGTCCCTAGTAGTGGTAGAGGTAGCTATGCCTCCCAACTACATGGAACCTATAGGTCCACACCCATCATGTTGATGGAGATAATGATCCAACCACAAACACACAAAACAACATCCATGGCTAACACTCACACCAGATAGTATGATGGCTGTAACCAAGAACCTAAGACAATGCAAGGAGTATAAGTCCTGGTTAGACAATCAATAGGCTACTAAGTAGGGGTTGACATCATGGAGAGTTGCTTGGCATCAACAAGAAAAAGCTTGAATCACATGTGGAAAATCTTGCAAGGTACTTCCCTCTTGAGGTACTCCCTTGGAACCATCGCACGAAGTTTTATTATCTTAAGTTTTATTACCATTCACATGTTTTCTTTAGTTATCACTTAATCAAAATCCTCTCTACCATACCCGTGGTGTCATGATCACTAGGCTGCGAGATAGAAGCCCCCTCCATATGCTATCCTACCCTACCCATGCTCATCCTATGAAAAGTGCCCATGGGCATGCATATTCCCAACCCAACACCAATGATCATAACGTCCAAAAAAACCACAGAAGATTGGGCCTCACAAGTCACCCAACAAATGTACGCGAACATAATCATATGTGGTGCACCACCATCACGAAGATCATAACACAATGACAGGATGAAAATACAATGTAAAAGATAACACCCAACTAAAAGCATTACAGGAAGGACAGATTCAACATGAATCCCAAAGCCAATAAAACCAAACATCATGAAATCATTAAACTGGCCTCAATCTAGAAGTACGGATTCCTAATGATGCAACAAGACCAAACATCATGTACTCACTCAACCAGCCTCAATTCAAGAATATGGATTCTACATGAATCCTAGTGTCCACAAAACAAAACCAAAGGTCCAAAAGAAACCATAAAACCAGGTATAAAATCACTCAACCAATCACAGTGTTAGGAGTACGGATGTGACATGCACCCCAATGCAACATAAAAGTGCAATAGTGGTCTGACTAATATCCAAATGGATCATCAAGGTCCAAAAACAACATTGTGCCAAGAAAACTTTAAAAAATAGGGTGGCATGCAAAATGAGGTAAAAACCCCAAAATTTTGGAAAACTTCAAAATTAAAATGCATTTGGCCTTTTGGCACAAAAACCCCAAAAATCCAAAAAAATCAAGTTCAAACACTATATGCAAAAATAGCTAGCATAATGGAATAAAACACCAAACCAATGTTCGTACCCGCCCAATCGGGTAGAACTAGCATATAGAAATGGAGGGGAACACTAATTCTTGGACTCCAAAAAAATAGCTACGAAAAATAGAAGTAGAAACAGAGCAAAAATAATAAAATAGGAAAGCCCTACCTCACAACCAAAAGGGAAAAATGGTAATCTAAACCATAAAATAAATAGCCCACAGAAGTAGTTGAAAATCGTGGCAATCCAAGGTTTCCTCGAGCTGGATCCAATGAGCCCAACCTTGTGACGATCCCACACCCATAGCTCCCACAACAAACAAAATAGTAAATCCTCATGAAGAGGATTTTGGGTTTTACTCTCAAACTTTCTAATTCAAAAGTGAGAAGTGAGGAATTCCATTCCTTTTTGGATATTTATTCACTTTTCAAGTGAATAGTTGATTAGTGCAATTAACTAGCCAACCTAGTTAAACCCCGAATCCACCTAGATGAAAATAGGCTATTCTTAGAAATAGGAATTCAACTATGAAAAAGCTGCCAGAAATTAAAATAATTCAATTAATAAGCCTGAAAACCCAAAAACACATAAATTCCTTAACAACTTTCATGACAATGCGAACTTTTAAATACACAGGCACACTTACTGGTTTAATCAAATAATGCAAATGAGTATTAAATAATTAAAATAAGGATACATTGACCATACAAGGACAACATTGGTAACATATGAATGGTTGAATCAATAACTCCATGTGCCACTGCCAGGGATATAAATCTTACACACTAAACAACACGATCAAGTGTAATTTCATATAATAACATAGCTAAAGCAATAAATCCTTTAAATTATCTAATTTAACCATTTATTTAAGTATATTGAAATAATCTATTTACATCAATCATGTTCACATAAAGCATAACAACACAAAAATGAAGTAAATAACCATAGCATTAAATCCATCTCATAACATAATCTGAGGTATGTCCAAATACCAGATGACTAGATATCATCAAAAAACACACTATCATCTCAAAATGACATCATCATGCAAAATAATCAACTGAACAACATAGTAGTCTAAAATCTATGATACTGAAATCAAAGTATAATATCTAACCCTTAGGTCCTCACAAATATAAAACATCACATAAGTAACAGATATCTCTCAGATCAAAACATAACAAGGTAAATGTCCATAGCACATAACCAAATAATCCAACATGAACAATCCATTTCTAATTACTTAAGAATTTATTAATGGTTGTTTAAACAACAACAACAAAGGTCACATAAAACACATAAGCAAACATAGTCATAAGCATGACTAACCACTGCTACAAGAACCTAGTCTAGTGTAGCATGGTAATATTACATAGTGCAATCTCTACACACATCTTAGGGTAATCATGAAACATCCTCATTAAACCACATCGATCTTGGTAACCACTAGAACAAACCTTAGTGAACCATAAATGACATCTTAATCTCATAATTAGACAAAAGCATAAAGAACACAACTAATATAGAAACATAAATCCAAACACCTCAACAATGTAGACCACTCATGGTCACAATCATGATCCATCACAAGAAAAGATCAACAAGGTTGCATCCAATAGGATGACTTATGGAAGTCAAATGGGAGAGGCACTACACTACTAGTAAAATATCTAAAATGCATCATAAATGTTGATGATACCTTGATTTAACTAACTTAGGATGTGAAAAAACTCACCCATAACTACATTCATGCTACCTTTTATGTTCATTTAGTTCATCATTTTATTGGAAATCAAATATAAATTGCCCCAACTGAATCAAATTGCAAATTGGGTAACTAAGACAAATCCCTGCATAACTTGAACTAGTGACCTCCTGTGCAAAAAAAAATTCTAGAAATAGACTATTCATTATCTCCCAATTTAAGCGATATATAATATCGCTATATTAGCCTACCAGAAATGCCTTAAATCTTAGTTTGAAAAATGGGCTCCTGTTATGGCCTCAAAATTGCATTTGGGAAAGTATTTTGACTTTTCCTAAAGTTTTAAACTCTAGGTTTAAATGAAATTTTATTTAAAATTTACCTTGCACATTCAGAAGAGGAGAATAATAAAAAATTAATTTTTAAAGCTATTGATTTTTTCCTCCTTTTCTTCATCTGGGTCAAACTTGTTTGACCATCCTTCTGACAAATGTCATCACCAAATTGGATGATTCCTATATAGTCATCTAACATATTGTTAGATTGTGGTGACTGATCAAGAAAGTATTGTACATACTTCATAAATTCTTTGGGATTTAGGATTTTTGGGCCCTATTTTATGCGGATTTTGGGCTGACATGTAATTATTAATTATAACCCTAAAGTGGTTAAAATACTTGTATAAAAGGGCTTAGGGTTAGGGATTGTTTCATAAGGTGTGATGTGAAATTGGTTCTTCCAGTGGTATTGAGCTGTAAGGGATTACAAGTTGTAATTAGGTTGTAATCACTGGATCAGAAAAATATTGGACTTGCTGTTTGGTGGACATAGTCCAGGGATTGGGTGAACCATGTTAAATCTTGGTGCCTTGTGTTCTTTTCTATGTGATCTATTATTTTCTGTTATTGGTTATATTTACATGTAATTGTTATTTCTGTCTGTAGTTTAATCCTAACACATATGCCATGTAGATTCCACATGTCTACCATGTCACTAGTCCCCATGTCACATGATGAGTTAGCATCATGCCATATCATCATGACATATTGACCATGTGACGTGTGTCATCTTCCTCCACCTCAACATCTAATCATCACACCACCTCATCTTGCTACATCATCAATCCATGTCATCACCATGTCATCTCTACTTTAGCTAGTCACCATGTCACATGGTTATCTTCCTTGCATCTTTCCTTTGGCAAGATGGTGACCAACTTCTGATTACCATGTGAATCCATCCTATGCATCATTGAAAACCATGCCACATGTCAATTTTAAATTCATCCATAGGTTCTACATCATTTCTTTGTTAGTGTGCTCATTCAATATTTGTTTCCCTCCAAATTTGACCAATTGGGGTCCACCAGGAAAGCTTGTGCTTCCAAAAGAACTTGTGTTTGTAAGAGACTTGTCTTATTGTGTGGTTGTGTATTTAAAAATCGAAAACAACTAATCCCTACCCAATGTAGGATAAAGTAGATGATGTATGTTACACACTCTACCCCTTGTTTTAGTGCAATGTTCTAAATGCTTCTAAATAACCTTAAATTCTTTGACTTCTCACAACAACATATGTAAAACATGTCCAAAATGAGTAGCCCATTACTAAAATCAATATAAGCTATTAAACATACAAGAACGATCACTGATATTCGACATGGGTAGAAACTTTCAAAGTCTGAAAAACTATCTTCATGATGATGTAATTTCAACCACATATATGCCTTTTGCAGCTAGTGTTCTTCAATAGTTGTAAGCACTGGGATCAAAGACTATATCACTACCTTCTGCACCAAGTTTTGTTCAATAGTTGCAAGTGTTGGGATCAAAGACTATATCACCACAGAGAGAATCACATAAACAACACAAGGAGGTTGACATTACTTTTATAAAAATCTAGGTACAAGAGCCAACTTTCATCTTCTCACATGATCTGTGTGTCTTCTTAAGAAGTCCAACACCCTCTTTTCTTCATTTGGAGTTTCACATATCACTATAGGCCCTGCATTTTTCAATTTTTATAGATGAGATGGAAGAATGATCTTCACAAAATTTTGATTGTTATGAGGATATGAATTAATACCCATTATCAAGCTTAGGCTATACGAAAAACATAGGTCTCCAACACTTGTCAAAAATTAAATTTTATAATTAACTCTCTATTTTGGTATTTCTTCCTACCATTTCCAGCATGCCTAAATGACTCATGACCAGCCTTAAGAATGGGTAATGCCAAATCCAGCTCTATTAAGCTCCTTCTTCATGCATATGGATTACCCCATCATGGACTTTGCTCCTCGTTCATTTTGAAAAGAAGACAAACACCTCCCTACTATGGGCATAAGCTTGCTATAGATTGATCGATCAAATTACTCCATCACCCTTGGATCTCTATCCTATCAATTCGGGTATGGGTTAGGCTAAAGAGCCTAAAGGTAGTTGAACAAGGGTGAGATGGCTAAGGCTTTTTATCATGATTCCCCACTAGGAGACACTGAACCAACCCCTATAGATCTAGAAGCCATTCCCACCTCTACATTTTTTTTATAGGCTTTTTTGATGTTGTATCTTAAACACATGTCAAGATATTCATTTGAAGCCTTTGTCTCTTCTCATCCACAACTTGCCTGAATTTCTCCCCTTGGATTCTCAAAAAATTGGCCCAATTCCACATGTTGTCACTGTAATTCTCCATTCAACTATTCACTTGAAAGGGCCAACATTCTTAAATCACCCAATGAAATGTTACTATAAGAGTATAGTATTTCACCATCAAAAGACAACTGAAAGCCAGCTGAAACTGGTCCATTGGATCGGAGCAATGCTTAAGCTTGCAAGAAATCAATGGATGAAATCTAAAAATTTTCAAAAACCTCTTGATTTTTGGTTTCTTAGCTATAATCTTCATGCTTTGATAAGCTTGTAGCTACTTTTCTGTTTGTGTGCCCTATTATGGAGCTCTTCCTCATTCCTAGCCAATATCCCTTCATAGAAGACATCAGAATATCAAACAAACTTTTCCTATTAGATTTTTTACATTGGTAGAGTTTTCCCTTTTAATATTCATACTTTTCACCTGATTATTTGATCCTTCATTGATCAAACAAACATGACCAACATTGTAAAACACTTTAGATATTGTGGTTAGAAAATATACTTGATCACTTTAATACACTAAGGTATTCACTTTAGCTTCATTAATTTCATGCTTTGACTGATCTAGAAATGGAGACGTAGTTGCAACCTACTTAATCATGTTCATACCTTGTCCGTATAAAACTTACTTTGCTTGATGGAATCAGTTAGGCCCCAACATGGGTCCAACTAATTTTTTTTTCATTTTCAAAATTGACATTACAAACTGATCCATTAAATACTTGGCTCTAACTAAAAAAAAATTGCATCATTTTCTTAACTTTAAAAACTCTCATCTCTATCTACAACTTGTCAATTTTGTGTCAAGGGGCCCTTTGACTGGCTTTAAAAACTAACCAAAAAATTTGATCGAGCTTTGAAAATAGATGCATTGGTTCTTTGTTCTACATACTTTTATCCTGTTGAATCTCATCTCATGAAGAATTTTTATTCAAAGGATATCGACTGTCAAACTTTAGAATTTCTTGCAGGAAAACATATCAGAAAATAATAAATTGCGTTCTATTTTGGCTTCAAAAATAGGGCAAACTGACATTTGGGGAATAAAAAATTGGGGCATTGGTTCAACATCATGAGGACAATATAAAATTAGGATTTGGAGTCATGGAAAAAACTAGACATATTTAGCGAAAGATCAAAGTGGGCTACTTGGATTTGTAGACTAGAAACACTAGCAGAAAAGTGATTTTTATGAATGGAATGGACCTAGGAAAGTGTGCAAATGGATTTGTCAAGATTTGCAAATTGGCACACTTAAGGAATTTTCAAAGTAGAACACAATAGTACATACCATTCAATCTCACCTACCACATATTTAGAGTTATGACATTACGAATAGAGGTAACAACCAATCTACATTTACTGACACTAGTGAAACTTTACAAGTTGCATTTGGAATCACATTTGAAAACTGATCAAACAGATTCATCATAAACTCAAAATTGATACATAGCTATTACTTGGCCTCTAGAATGAAATATAAAAGAAATTTTATCATTTTAGTTAATTGGTTCAAAGTTATAACAAGTCAAATAGGGCCTCCCATAATTTTGAACAATATGCATCAACACGACAATGATAAACAACCAAATTTGAGGGATTCAAAACCTAGTCAAAACATATCAAAATGACTCAAAATTTAAAACATAGGTTCTTTTGTGGGTACTAAATACTCCCAAAGTGGTGAGTCATGAAACATTACTGGGTACAAGATATTCAATTGAAAACTAGGCCTCCTATCGTTGTTTAACATAGGAAAAAATGCAGATTTGGACATTGCTCAAAATGGAACTTCATAAAATGGCTCAGAAAGACAATTTATGTTTATGGGATGAATAGACATATTGAAAGCACGGTGTTAGAAGAATTGAACACCTCTTAGGCCTCAAACATGTGGTATATTTTCATTAGGATGATATTGACAAAGTGCAGAAAATGTTCTAGATGATTTAAACTATGCAACACACCCATTTGACCATACATAATGTCTAGCAATACTTATGCCCCTTTCTTTTGTACATGTAAAAAAATTCCTGAAACAATGTTCTACATAATGAATATCATGTTCTTTATCATCACTTATGTAGAAGTGATATTCTTTGTTGATGACACATGCTTCAGTTGTGCTTTGAATACCATCCAAATCTGACTGTGCATGGTAATAACACACTTGTACCATAATAGTAACTTGATCTAAAAAATAGAAGTCTAATTTAATAGACTTTTGATGAATGAATGAATACTTTTTTGCAAATTTAACAACTGATAAAACTATTCCAAGTGGAAAATTATCTCTAAGTGTTTGAAATTATTGTGCTTGCCACTTTGGAAAAAAATAATGACAAATATACGGTTGAATCAAACTTTTAAATCTATCCATAAAAGCTCCAATAATTATCCTCTTCAACATATTCCAATCTTTTTGTTTCCTTCCAATTTTAGTTTCATTCCTTACATACTTGTAACACTCACAATTTATCATTTTTGTCACATCAATATCATCATTTTTCAAAGGAAAAAGAGCCAAATTAGCACATTTATCACATGTTCCTTTAATGTAATTAATTTGACCAACATGATCATCTATTTTGTCACATAACATAGATGAAATGAATTGACTTCATCTACTAGGAGGAGCATTTTTATAACCGAATGTATCTTCTACAAAATTTCCATAAACCTGATAGTGAAGATCGAATTCAATATGATAACTACAATAATAAGTTTCAAACACTTTGTTTCTCCTTACACAATATGGCTTCAATCTCTCAAATAATGTCTGCCTAATTTTTATATCAGAATTTAAAATACAAAATGAGACATAAATGTCATGTTTTGTTATGTATAATGTTCATAATGATTAGCTCTATCCCTATATTTGAGAACATTTCTAGTGTTTGATGAATGAAAAGTATTATCATTCCAAAATGATATTACCAAATATTTGATTCTATCATCAATCCCATCACAATGAGGAACTCTACACATAATTTCCCAATTTCCTTCCAAAGTGCTATCATCCAAACCATTCTCCACTTAACATATTAATATAATGGGTTACACTTTTTTGCCTAAACTATCACTTTCAAATGCAAATTACCACTTAATGATTAGGAATTTGAAGATGAAGTAAATTAGAGCTTTTTATGATTTTCTATCTAGGTTCTAAATGCATATTTATTTTTGAATTGATTTTATTTAATTATTTTTTCTCCCACAAAAATTGGTATATTATCTAAAAGCTTATTTTGAAAGAGTTATGCTACTTTTGATACACATTTTTTTTTCTAAAATAGATATAAATTTGATACTTTCAAATTTAGTTTTCTAACATCCATACAAAACTTGTGGAGGTGATTTGACATCTTTATCTTTAGTATTCCATGTTTTATCAGAGTTTAAAGTTGACATAACACTAACTTGGACATACATGGCTTTTGACACATGTAACTTATAATATAGTTACTTGGTTTTGAAATTTATTTTTTTGATTGAAAGAGGACTCAAATATAGAGACTGTAGCTATTTATCAAAAAAAAATCTCTTAGTTACTAATTTTCCATGAGCGTCCAATATAGAGGTTTATTTTGTTATAACAAACCTCTATTCAATTCACGTAAAAAAATGTATACCTTAAATATAAAAAATGAATCAAATTCATAGTCCTTAGAAAGCTTGATCAGAGTACTTCTATAATAGTATAGAATGGGGTTGAGGGGAAACACCCCTACAAGAGCTTTTGGGGGTAGCACCCTCAAAGCCAAAAATGACCTTATATTGTAAAAGGCAGATGACTACTATTTTTTCTATTATTTTAGCCCTAATTTTGGAAGTAGAAAAAATCTTGTATAAAAAGGCTTAGGTTTAGGGATTTTCATAATGTGTAATGTGAAAATTGGTTCTTGCAGAGGTATTATGCTATAAGGGATTATAGATTGTAATCAGGTTGTAATCACTGGGTAATAATAATATTAGACTTGTTGTTGGTGGATGTAGCCTAGGGATTGGGTGAAGCACATTAAATCTTGGTATCTTGTATTCTCTTATGTGTGATCTATTATTTTATGATATTGATTATATTTGCATGTAACTATTATTTTTATCTAAGGTTAATCCTAACAAGTGGTATTAGAGCCAGATGGTTGTCATTTTTTTTTGGCTAGACCATCGTCAATTTTTTTTTTTAGTGATCCTTTGCAAGAAGGTCTCATGATTGAGTGGGAGTCTCAAAATTGAGTTGGAGTGATGGAAGATGAGGGTAAGCTAAGGGTTGACAAGTTTAATGGGTAGAACTTTCAGTTATGGAAAATGAAAATGGAGGACTATTTCTATCAAAAGGATTTATGGAAGCCATTGGAAGGAAAAACTAAAAACTAGGAAACTATGACAAATGAGTAATGAGAGATTTTAGATAGGAAGGCACTTGGAAGCATTCAATTATGCTTGGCACCAACAGTGATATTTAACATTACAAAAGTGAAGAAAATGGAAGAGTTGATGGAAACCCTAGTAAAATTGTATGAAAAGCCCTCCACTTCAAATAAGGTATTTCTCATGAAGCATTTATTTAATATTAAGTTGATAGAAGGTGGATCTATTATAGATCATTTAAAGAGTTTAATACTATTACTAGTCAATTATCTTCAATGGGTATTAATTTTGATGAAGAAATTAGGGCTCTCTTGATTTTGTGTTCTTTGCCTAAAAGCTAGAATGGCTTGGGAATGACTATGAGTAATTCTATTTTAGATCTGATAACCTAAAATATGATGATGCAATCGGTGTTATTTTGAGTGAGGAAACTTGTAGAAAAACCTCAGGTGGATCTACATTAGGAAGTTCTTTGAATTCACAAAGAAGAGGTAGAATGATTGAGAGAGGAAATAATTCTAGAAATCTTGGAAAATCAAGAGGAAAGTCAAAAGGGAAGAGGTATCAATCTAGAGGTGCAATGAACCCAAATTGGGGGTCCATCATTTATCTACGACTTTCATTTTATATAAATTCTTTTGCCATTTTTCTTCGAATGGGTTTGATAATTTCTATCTGATCATCCTTTTCTAGAGTTTATTCATTACATATATGTTTTCATTGTAAAAGTCATGCCATTTCATAATATATTATATTAATTTAATAATTATATTATATAATTATATATATATTAATCTTAGCTATATGTAGGCGCACTTTTATACCCCTATTTCAAAATTTCAATATTTGGTTGTCCTGGTCAGTTTTCCCATAAGTTGCCTGAAATCTCTTTAAACATGGTGTTGTAAAAGATGAAGATCATAATCTTGAGATGCAGATGTAAAAGTTTTATGCCTCAGATTTAGAAGTTCAAATATCAGAGTTTAGATCGAGATCTATATCTACAGTTTCAAACTTCAGTTCAGGTGTTTGGTGATATCATTGTCAGAGTGCAAATGTGGAGGCAAAGGCCCTTGTGATGGTCATAATGGTTCTGAAACAAGTTGTTAGCATTAAGGTTATTATGAATAAGGTATTTTAGATTGAACAGGTTTGTGAAATATACAACATCATAAAGATAACATACTTCATTGCATAAGAAAATGCTTATTGATAATAGGGAGGTCTCTAGCCCATGACTCCACTTATCTCAAAAATTGTCCATGCGGGTTTAGTAGATGCTATTAAGTTGATTATGGTTGATAATGTTTGGACACCAATACAGATATAATGCAAAAGCATGTGACCCATCTGATGAATGTTCAACACCTGATCGGGTAATCATTGTATGAATATGCTAAGCCTAATCATGGTGTAGGTGATTCAGATATTATCATGATGATCATGGTAGAAAATGTCTTAAAGTAGCCTGATGGAATGCTAGTATGCATATAGTCGGCTTGGTGAAGAAACCTAACTTTTCTCTCAAATAGAGAAAACTTGATGATCATTAGGTTCAATTATGGATTCCTAGAAGATATTTCGATTTTCTTAATAATATGTACTCCACGAAGGTCAATTTTTGTGAGACTCCAAGTATTGGAGGCAATCGACACACTGTCTACAGTGAGAAATGAAAGAACCCAATGTTCTTCCTGATAGAGTTGGCCAAATTTCTTTAAATTCAATCTGTAAAAGTATCAATAATGCATAAGAATTGCTTGATAGAATGCACATGGTTAGTTAACTTTCAAATCAAGTGCCTTGACATATTGGGAGCTATGATTTCACAAGATTTTCATAAGATCTTTGCAGGTTTCCCTGCAATGGTATTAATTTTGAAGAATATATATTCGAAAAAAGATTCTTGAAAAGGAAGTCACAATGTACAAAGTAACCATTATATGTAGTGGGAATCATGGAACCAAAGTAACTAGAAGAATACTAGTGACATTTTGACACCCTACTCTTTATGGGGTATTCAAGCTGCGACATTCAAAGTGGAAGGCAAGACTCTTGCATGTGATGGCATTAAAAACCTGACTCCTCTTGACTAAAAGCTGTGACTATGAACATCATGATTGGAGGCAAGGATAGAAAATGGAAATGGTGCATAGACCTTGAGTTGGGATATTTATCTACTAAGACATTAGTTTGGCTTCTTTTGAATGATATCCTACTATTTTATTACACACCCACGGGTATGAGATAAAGCCACGTGGTGATTGGTTGGAGATCTGATGAAATCTCTCTCTTTACTTATATACAAGCATGAGGAAGGTGCTATCAAGGAGAGAGCTCATGACCATAAGGCAAAAGGGATATACAATTGCCTTTGTCATTCTATCTGGTGTTGGAATATCTTTAGCACTTTGCAGTGTTGGTCAATTTGTGTGGGAGTGGCCTAGTGTTGCTAGAGGTTAGGGTCTTGTGCCTGCAGATTTTTTTTTTATCATGGACACCTGAATTGACTTGTTATTTAGTTGGGCACCTTTTAAATGATGACTTTGAATTTATAAATGATGAGGAGGCTTTGTATCCAAACGTCTATCTCAAAAAGAGTATTTTATTGAATCAAATTCACAACAAGCATATACCCTGTCTACAAAGCATATGGCTGTAGATTTGTCAGTGACTTCTTTGATAGGACCAACTACACAATCCAATGCATATAGCTCAAAGAAAATGGGTGTCCAGCTATTACATCCATCTTCATTCTTGCAAAGTAGTCTTCCTACAGATGCAAACTTTCCAACCATTGCTAAACCTATTGCAACATCTTACATGGATAATGACCCTCAGTCTATTATTTTGTATGATTCAAATTCAGTGCCAAATTTAACATTTTCTTCATTCTCATCACAATTTGGTGCTTCCATTTCTAGGGCTATGATAGAGTCATATTCCTCAATACAAAACAATCTTCCAATTACACTAGCTATCTCGACACCTCCATATGTTGGAGAATCAACTCCAGCATCTGCAATACCTTTTGGTGGGTATAAGATGAGTGGTCAAGGAAGTAAAAGTTAAAAGAAGTGGGATTCAAAAAGATTGACAATAGGTTATAATTAATAAATAATTAGAGACTTAGAGAAAGGAAGAGTTATTTTGGTGACATAAGAGACATGGTCAGAAACAAAGAAGTTAAATAGAATTTGATAGAAGTTGAGGGGGGTCTTCTTTTCTTGCATATAGTTAGATAGCTAGAGTAGAGGAGAGGGCATGTTATTTTAGGTTTTTCATTTCGTTGCATATTGGGGTCAAAAAATTTTGGGTGTGAAGCTGGTTGCAGAGATAATCAAGTCTGGTGCCATTTATTTTCTATCCCATTGTATCTAGTGTTATTTCCTTGTATTGAATTGGGAATGATAAATAAATAGAGTTTTGTTCCATTGTTTTCAGTTTAACCAATCAGTAGGATAATCAGAGAATTATAACTGGCTGTGGAATTGCATCAGCTACTTTATTTGCATTTTGTAACTTGCATAATCATTCTTCAATTGCATTTCATAATTTGCATCTTTCATAATTGCTTCATTGGGAAATTCATAAGATTGTGAAGATCACAATATAGCATCTTTGCATTTAAATCTTGCCTGAGATTTCACTTGCCTAGGTGGAACTCGGTTTCCTCTATTGTTCTCTGGTTAAGAAAATACTTGCAGTAGGGATTAGTAATGAAACATAATTCATTGAATATCATTTACATAGGGAGCTATACCTCAATTTAGAGGGAAACTAGATATTCTTAGAAATAGTTTCCCAACTATTGTGTAAAGTTGTTCTTCATTATAAGTTTGGGCACATAAAAAGAGGAAAAGAAGAAGAACAATCTGTTTACCAACACTATAATAATTAATATAATATTAATAGTTATATTACAATTAATATATCAACTATATTTATATTATATTTTATTAATATAGTATTACCATATTAAAATATATCATAATGATAATATCATTATTCTTGTATTAGATTTATATTTTTAGATTACATTATAATACAATATAATATGATATTATTACATGATTATAATATAATATAATTTATAAAATATTATTATTTGAATATTAATATTAATATATAATACTTATTAATTATTTAATTTATATGTTAAAGTGGGGACATTACAGTCCTCCCCTCTCGAATTTGCTTTCCCTCAAGCAAAATCTTTTATACACAAGCTTTGCCATAGATACAAAACATATTTGCTTATGAAAGGCCTAGAAGGTCTATAACACATACATCTTTAATGAATGAAAACATGAAGTAGACACAATGCAAACAGATGAAGACACGAAGCATATACGATGTAGACACATCATACATAACCTTGATTAGATCCTAAAATTAACAATGCACAATGACTATACTTCTTCATTAGGCTTATGAACCCTGCAACCACAAAATAAGCATTAGTACATGTATATATATAAGCTTCAAAAGAAATTTGAATAATAATAAGTTAATCCAAGCCAGTTCCATACTAAGCCCAAGAGCAGAACTTTGGCCTCCTTGGCCTCAGTGGCAGGTGTTAGGCATCCACATGAGGTGGTCTACTTAGTGGATTGCTTGTTTGGCTAGAAAGATTCTTGTGAAAAGGATCCATTACTATCTTTCCCTTAACTAGCACTACAATAGGGTGTTCTCTCCCAATTGCAGACTCCATAGCAAGTGGTAGGGTTACTTTTTCTTATTTACATAATCCTTTGGAAGGAATATGTCTCTCTCTCCTTATTACTATCATCATAAGATGGTAGATTTATGGTGTAGAGGGCATGTGAAACAAGCTCCAAGTGATTTCAACAAGTGCTCAAAATTACTTTGCCTTTCCCTCCACCAACTCCCTACCTTAGGATATCATAATGTGGATGATAAGATGAGTATTAAATTTAATTTACTTAGTTTATTTGAAAGATTTCTTCTTATAGTACACTCAAATTTTTCTCTCTCATTGTTATGATCATCTTGATGGTAGAATGACAGTGCAGAGGGTGCATGAAACAAGCTCCAAGCATATCCAACAAGTGCTCAAAATTACTCTACCTTTCCTCCCACCAACTCCCTATCTAAGATTACATAATTTTGGACGAGAGATAGACTCTTTGTACTATAATTGAAATGCATTCTAATTACTATGTTTTCCTTAAATCAACATTTATTTATATTTCATTTTTCTTTCCTTTTTCATATATATATATATATATATATATATATATATATATATATATATTCCATTTATATTTCATTTTCATATATTCTGATTTCATTTCTTTGTAACTAGAATCATTGATTGATTATTCAATATTTTTCACAATAAAAAATGTGTCAGTAGTAAGAAAGATAGTATCAATTATTTCATAGCAATATATGCACAAAATATATATCTTACGTCATTACCCTCACCTTATTACCATTATGTGTTTGAAGTGGTGATTTAGGAGTATGGGGTAACTTCTTATCCACTTTCCCTTGTGTATTTTCTTCTGTATATATATATACTCAATGTATATATTTTAATATGTTTTCTCTTTATCATTAGAAAATAAATTGAGTAATCTATCATTCACTTAAATCATAGATTCATAATGAAATAAACAAATAGTATTTACCTTAACATTACCTCAATATTACCTTTAACAATATTCTCTTTAATCTTTTCCCATGCTTTCCTTGTAACTCTTTGCACGTATATCTTAAAAAAATGTACTTCACTTTCCATTTCATGTAATACCTTCACTTTCCATTTCATTTAATAGGAAGGTAAAAATATCTTTCCTTTTGAAATAGAGGGTTTTGGCAGGTCTTTGCATTTACCTCCCATAAGCTCTCTAGATTGCTTGATATTAGGTTTAGGTTTTGGTTGGCATGAAATATTTTGTTAAGGATTGCCGGTCTATGAAGCAAATTGAATCTTACTTTGAACACTCAATTCATATTTGACTTCTCCTCTATCAATTTGATTACCTATTTATAGGTATTAGCATTATATCCAAACAATGTATTTGTTATTTGTATCTGTGTCTCCTTATCTTTGTATTTTGTACCCACAACCATAACATCTAATCAAAATTTTTGGTTTGTATTCCTCCTTATCCACTTGCGATGCTTAAGCAAAGACAATGAGTCAAATTATTAATCTTTAAAAATTATATGCATTCAAACAATTCCTTGATTGTTGCAAACTTCTATGACTGTCCAAGTAGAAAATGTCTTCCTCTTGTATAATCATGATCAGTTAAATACTTTGCATATTCTTCATTTGTGTACTGTACAACACCAACTATTTTGTTATACTTTGCAAATGCATAGTCTCTTTTTGGACGAACTCCATTTACAACTTTAACCCAATGGTAAAGCTCCAAATTATCTCTACCAGTGGATGATTAAAGAAAGCCACTGCGAAGAGATCTTATCAGAATCTAAGGAAGGACACTTTTTCAAATTAGAAATGTCCAAAGTAGGCATCATAAGAGGTAAACCACCAGTGAGTTCATCCAACTCTTAAGAGATTCCATGAATTTCCACCTTTGAAAGCCCTAATATATCCTTCACATCTACGATTGCTTTAATTCCTCTTCACACCTTTCTCATCTGTGACTCTAGCCACTAGTTTTATGAAACATTAACTTGTTATATTTGTTTTCCTATGTTTCACTATGCTCAGATTCATGGGCCTAGTTTCTTTTGTATTTTTTTTTCAAATTTAGACTTAATTGTGTTAAATTCTAGCAGTTTAGTGTAATAGCATAGGGTGCCTTTACCGTCTTTTCCTTCATGGTATATACCATAAGCAAAGAGGTCATTTGCAAAATACATATATACTACTATATGTAGGAAAAAATTGTGTGATGGGAATATGAACCAACATCTGAGTCTTCCTATGCTAATTGGTATTCACTCCCCTAGTTTGGTGTGAAGTTATTGGCTAGGGTGGTTAGAGTGTTCGAAAGCTGAATACATCAAGCCTAAAGTGATCAAATGTCATGGAAAATTTGAAGCATCAAAATACATCTATTTAGTATGAGCCTAATTATTGGATGTAATAGATAATTTTGCAGAACCTTGAAGTAGTGGAAAGATTGTGTGAAGGGTCAAACATAAATCATTGAAATTATTTCTGGGAGTAAACCCCTACAGGTTGGAAGGATGCTAGCTCTGATACCATTTGTAATGAACCCAAATTGGGGGTCCATCATTTTTCTACGACTTTCCTTTTATATAAACTCTTTTGCCATTTTTCTCCGGATGGTTTTGATAATTTTTATCTGATTATCCTTTTCTAGATTTTATTCATTATATATATGTTTTTGTTGTAAGAGTCACGCCCTTTCATAATAAATTATATTAATTTAATAATAATATTATATAATTATATATATTTTAAGCTTAGCTATAACAATTAATATATTATTAATAGTTGTATTACAATTAATATATCAACTATATTTATATTATGTTGTATTAATATAGTATTACCATATTAAAATATATCATAATGATAATATCATTATTCTTGTATTAGATTTATATTTTTAGATTACCATTATAATACAATATAATATGATATTACTATATGATTATAATATAATATCATTTATAAAATATTATTATTTTAATATTAATATTAATATATAATACTTATTAATTATTTAATTTATATGTTAAAGTGGGCACATTACAAGAGGACAGAGAGATTGCTAGTACTATGGAAAACTAGGGCACAAGAAAAAAGATTGTTGGACTCAAAAGAACAATGAAGGATATAAACCAAAAGGGAACAAGGAGGAAAATGTTGTAAATAAATGTCATGTCCCCTTTTCAAATAATTAAAAAATAATAAACTTTGCTAAGACAGGCAGGCTCCAAAAAGGTGAAGTTTCAGAAAAATGGGCTAATCTTTGGAAACCAATGGACTAATAAATAAAAATTATTATTAAATTATATTTTATTAACCCCTCTTGGACATGAGTTAGGTTTATGCCCTCTTTTAAAGGGGTTTGGAGGCATTTTGGGCTCATTCCAGAACTTGATTTTTGCTAATTTTCTTGTTGTTCTTCAGAGGCTGCCAAACCTGTGGAGAAGGAGACCCAAGAATGAGAGTTTGTAGGTTTCTAGGAAGGCTAAGGACCAGAGTTTGAATCCATTCCATGTGCATGCTCATATAGAGTTTGCCTTTGTGCTGAATAGTGCCGATTTGTGGGTTTTCGGGGTTGTTTTTGGTTTGAGTTTGGTGTTTTCAGAGTAGTGTTTCATATCAGTTTGGGTTGCTGCTATATTTCAGAATTTAAGATGTTAAAATAGAGCTGAATATATGTATTGGGTCATGATTAAAATTTTGAGATAGTTTATGAGTGTTTTTGTGGTGTTTTTGGGCATTGTGTGTTAATTTCGGGAGCCCGATTGAGCATAGTTTTGTCCTACATTTGTGAGCTATTGTGTAAAGGCTATAAAAATCTAGAAATGTAATTTTTTAGGCTGTTATGCTGCTGAAATTTCTGTAAAAATGTCCATTCTCAGATTTATTAATAATTTTTGAAGTTGTGAAGTTTTTTGGCACTAATTTGGACACACCCGATTTGGGTTTTATTGGGAAATTGGTAGATCTTTGTAATATTGGTTGTTTGATTTTAAAGATCTGATTTGAGGCTAGAAATACTATGAAAAATCAGTAAAGGGACATTTCAATGGTATCAGAGCCATGATCTTGCCAGCGTGAGGGTTTGTAGAAGTTGCATGTCAGTTTTAATAACTACCCAGATCTTGCATGTCAGTTTTGACAACTACCCAGATCTTACATGTCATATTTTATGGTTTCATGTTGCTTCTAATTAGTTTCATATCAAAATTTATGATCACATACAACTAAGTGAAAGAGAAAAAAGATATTTGCAGCAAGAAAAGAATAATGAAATTTTGATCAAACCCCCAGTTGAAAGCAAAAGTACAAAATCCAAGGAAGAAAAAAGTATGGCTGATCCAGATGAGATGGCAAAGAAATTCTTCCAAGACATCCAAAATACTTAGAAGCAAAAAGTGGATGGTTTGGCTGAAACTAGAGAGGCTTTGCGAATATTGACAGAAAAATTACAAGGAGTTGCATCTATTAATGAGAAAGGGAGCACTTCAGAGGAGCCAAGAAATGGGAGATCCACACCATCTAAATCAACCAAAACTATTTTTTAGCCTGCAGATGAGCCACCAGTACCAAATCCAACCATTAATCAAGTGGAAGAGAGCTCAAAAATAAAATAAGCAAGTTTACAACACCTACTTTTGATGGAACAAATAAAATTTCAGCTAGAGCATGGCTACAAAAATTACAAACTTTCTTCACACTTAACCCCATGAAAGAGAGTGATGCTATTCAATTTGCAAGTATACACTTGGAAGATGCAGCCTATGATTGGTGGTATCATGGAATGACTACTCAAGGTCACAATTAGGTAACTACATTTGAAGATTTCAATCAAAGAGTGATAGATAGATTTGACCTCAAGGATGATGAAGAGTACTTTAAAGAATTGTCAAAGTTGAAGCAAACCAAATTAGTTAATGAGTATATAGAAGAATTTCAAAAAGTGGCTGTTATGGTACCTAATATGAGTGAAAAGAGGATTGTTTATCTTTTTCTTGATGGTTTAGAAGATTCTGTTAAGGGTTTGGTTAAGGTTTTCTCACCCTCAACCTTACAGAAAGCTATCAAAAGAAGCTTGCAACTTGAAACTTGCATGCCTATGAAATCAATCACTAATAAAAAACCCCCTTTGGCAACATAAGGGAAATTTTTAGAAAAAGACTTTCCCAACACTACCACCAAAAGATGTGACAAATGTGGCAAAAAAGAAGGTAGATGAAGTGACTAGGAGTGAATTACGAAGGAAAAAGCTTTGTTTTACTTGTAGAGAACCATGGGTTCCAGGACACAGATGTTTGGGGAAAGGTCAAGTGCACTATATTGAAGTTGCTTCAGAATCTGATTCAGATGAGTATGAGGAATTTCATGATACTAAGGAGGAGGTAGAAGAAGAGAAAGTAAAAGAAATTAGCAAGGATGGCACTTTAGCAGCATTATCAGGAGTCCCAAGATACCATCCCTTCTGAATTCGAGGGGTACTAGCAGGGAAAAGGTTGACCGTTCTTCTTGATAGTAGGGCAACTCACAATTTTATTGATGAGGGATTTGTCATGAAAAGAGGGCTTAAAGCAGATGATTTTGAGGGATTCAATGTTACTGTAGTTGATGGATTCACTATGCCTTGCACACGAGTGGTGAAACAACTCAAGATGACCTTAGGAGATTATGAGTTATGTGATGACTTCTATGTGGTTGGTATTGGGGAGACAAATCTTGTATTGGGTGTTCAATGGTTGCAGTCTATTGGAGGCTATTACATGAACCATCAAACTATGGAGTTTAAATTTCATTCCAATGGGAAAGAAGTTATATTGAGAGGGTTATCGAATGGAGCACCTAATGCGGTCTCTGCAAAGAGGATGGAGAGGACTTTTCGAAGAGGACAAGTAACATGGGCAGCAGGAGTCATAATCCAACCAACAAGCTCTCCAAAGAATCAAGGTAATTTCCATTTTGAAATTCAAAATATTCTTGATAAGCATAGTATAGTTTTCAATGATTTGCCTCTAGGATTACCACCAGATAGAGGTTTTGAGCATGTTATAGAGTTAGAATAGGGTGCCAAACCAGTTATAACAACCCCATACCACCATCCAAGAGGTTATAAGGAAGAAATTGAAAAAACTATTAAAGAACTCCTAGAAATGGGATTCATAAGGCCTAGCTCTAGTCCATTTGCATCATCTGTGGTACTTGTCAAGAAAAAGGATGGTACAATGAGAATGTGTATAGACTATAGGGCTCTAAACAAGAAGACCATAAAAAATAGGTATCCCATACCATGCATAGATGAACTCATTGATGAGTTACATGGTGCTGTATACTTCTCAAAAATTGACTTAAGATCAGGCTACCATCAAATTCGAATGAGGAGTGAAGATGTGGAAAAGACTGCTTTTAGATGTCACTATGGGCACTTTGAATTTCTTGTTATGCCATTCGGACTCACTAATGCACCTGAAACATTCCAATCTTGTATGAATAAGGTATTCAATCAGCATCTTCAAAAATTTGTTTTGGTATTTTTTGATGATAGCTTGATATACAGTAAAACATGGGAAGAGCATCTAAAGCACATAGACACTGTTTTGGGAATCTTGGAGCAGCAATCCTTCTATGCTAAGCTATCTAAATGTGAGTTTGGTTTGACAGAGATCCTATATTTGGGACATATTATAAGTTCTAAAGGAGTACAGGTTGATCAACAAAAAATTCAAGCAATTTTGGATTGGCCTCCACCCACTAATCTTACACAGTTGAGAGGTTTCTTCAGGTTGTGTAGCTACTATAGGAGATTTTCCAAGGGATTTTCTCAGCTTGCTGCCCCCTTGACTGATTTGAAAAAGAAAGGAGCTTTTTTTTGGACAGAAGAGGCATAGAAAACATTTGATAAGCTTAAGGAGGTAATGAGTTCATGCCCTGTGCTTGCAATTCTAGATTTCTTTTTACCTTTTGTTGTTGAATGTGATGCTTCTGGAGAAGGTATAGGGGCTGTCCTAACTCAAAGGGGACATCCAATAGCATTTGAGTGTAGAAAATTAAATCAATCAGAGAAAGGTTACTCCATCTATGATAAGGAAATGTTGGCAATCATGCATGCACTTCATAAGTTTAGACAATATTTGGTATGTGGGAGATTCATTGTAAAGACAGACCATAATAGCCTCAATTTCTTCTTGAACCAAAGGGATTTGAATGATCATCAACAAAAATGGGTAAGAAAATTGCAAGCTTATGATTTTGATATTGAATACATGAAAGGAAAGAATAATGTGGTTGCTGATGCTCTCTCAAGAAAGCCCACTTTGTGTTCCTTATCATCTATCTCTGCTGATTGGAAAGTCTCCATAATTTTAGAGTATGCTAAAGATTCATTTGCCACCAAGATTTTGGATAAGTTAGTGGATGATAATAGGTACAAGGTTGTTGATGAATTGATTTATTACAAGAACAGGATCTTCTTAGTGCCAGGGTCAAAAACTAAGGAGAGGATATTGAGGGCCTTTCATGACACACTTTTGGCTGGTCATCAGGGATACTTCAAGACATACAAGAAAATTTGAGAGCATTTTTCATGGAATGGTATGAAGGAGGATGTCCTTAAACACATTAAGGAATGTATGGTATGCCAACAAAGTAAGAGTGAGCAAAATTTTCTTGCAGGGTTGTTGCAGCCACTTCCTATTCCCGAACAAAAATGAGAAAGTATTTCCATGGATTTCATCACTAGGTTGCCCAAGGTTCAAGGTAAGGATATCATATATGTGGTGGTAGATAGACTAACTAAGTATGCACATTTCTTTCCTATCACATCTAATTTCAAGGCAGCACAAGTGGCCGAATTGTTCTTCAAGGAAATTTTTAGATTACATGGTTTGCCTAGAAACATTGTTAGTGACCGGGACAGTAAATTCCTCAGCTCTTTTTGGAAGGAGCTCTTTCATTTGGTAGGAACTGAACTCACTCCTAGTACTATCTATCACCCTCAAACAGATGGACAAACAAAGATAGTTAATAAATGGATAGAGGGATATTTGAGGAACTATGTTTCAAATCAACAACATGCTTGGGTGAAATGGTTACACCTAGGGGAGTATTGTTACAATACATCTCATCACATGTCTATTGGTATGCCTTCTTTTTGTGCTCTTTATGGTTATGATTCCCTTTCCTTTGTTGATCTAATAATTTCTGATAGCAGAGTACCCGCAGCAAGTGATTTCATCAAGCAAAGCCAAGACATAATAAGGTCCCTCAAGGATAATCTACAACATGCACATAACCAAAAAAAGATATATGCTGACATGAAAAGGATTGAAAGATCTTTTGAGGTGGGAGATTTGGTATTTTTTAGGTTGTAGCCATATAAGAAAAGCACCTTGAAGAGGAGTGGGGCAGAGAAACTCAAGCCAAGGTTCTATGGGCCTTATAAAATCATCAAGAAGGTAGGAGAGGTAGCTTATGAATTGGAGCTCCCACCAAACAGAAAAATACATAATATTTTTCATGTATCTTTCTTAAAGAAAGTTCTAGGCCAGCAAACCATAGTATCTACAGAATTACCACCTCTTGATGATGAAGGGAAATTAGTTTTGATACCAGAAGAGATTTTGGATACAAGAGAGAAAAGGTTGAGAAATAGGAGCGTCATAGAGCATTTGGTCAAATGGAAAGGATTACCACTAGAGGATGAAACTTGGGAAGGAGCACATATTCTTGAGAATTCCAACCTTCATTGCTTGAGGACAAGCAATATTTGGGAGGGGAGGACTTGTCATGTCCCCTTTTCAAATAATTAAAAAATAATAAACTTTGCTAAGGCAGGCAGGCTCCAAAAAGGTGAAGTTTCAGAAAAAGGGGCTAATCTTTGGAAACCAATGGAATAATAAATAAAAATTATTATTAAATTATATTTTATTAACCCCTCTTGGACATGAGTTAGGTTTATGCCCTCTTTTAAAGGGGTTTGGAGGCATTTTGGGCTCATTCCAGAACTTGATTTTTGCTAATTTTCTTGTTGTTCTTCAGAGACTGCCAAACCTGTGGAGAAGGAGACCCAAGAATGGGAGTTTACAAGTTTCTAGGAAGACTAAGGACCAGAGTTTTAAGCCATTTCATGTGCATGCTCATACAGAGTTTTCCTTTGTGCTGAATAGTGCCGATTTGTGGGTTTTCAGGGTTATTTTTGGTTTGAGTTTGGTGTTTTCAGTTGAATGTTTCATATCATTTTGGGTTGCTACTATATTTCAGACTTTAAGATGTTAAAATAGAGCTAAATATATGTATTGGGTCATGATTAAACTTCTGAGATAGTTTATGAGTGTTTTATGGTATTTCCGGGCATTGTGTGTTAATTTCGGGAGCCCGATTGAGCATAGTTTTGTCCTACATTTGTGAGATTTTGTGCTATAAAAATCTAGAAATGTCATTTTGTAGGCTGTTATGCTGCTGAAATTTCTATAAAAATGTCCATTCTCAGATTTATTAATAATTTGTGAAGTTGTGAAGTTTTTTGGCACTAATTTGGACATACCCGATTTGGGTTTTATTGGGAAATTGGCAGATCTTTGTAATATTGGTTGTTTGATTTTAAAGATCTGATTTGAGGCTGGAAATACCATGCAAAATTAGTAAAGAGAAATTTTAATAAAAAATTTGAAGAGGATGCTTTGCTTCTATCTTTAGAAATTATTAATGATTCATGGGTTTTAGATTTTGGTGCTTCATTTCATGCTACACCTCATAGAGGTTATTTTATTGATTATGTCCAAGGGGATTTTGGGCTTGTTTATTTGGGGCATAATAAAACCTATGAGATTTTTGGAAAGGGAAAAGTTAAGATTAAGTCACAGAATGGGAATCATTGGCTACTACATGAGGTAAGACATGTTCCAAGGTTGAGTAGGAATTTAGTTTTAGTAGGGAAACTTAATGATGAGGGTTGTCTATTTACTTTTAATGATAAAAATTGGAAGGTTTCAAAAAGTTCTCTTGTAGTAGCAAGAGGTGTGAAAATAGGAACCTTATATCTTTATATAGGTCATATTGTTCCTTCTACTTTGATTGTTTTAGAGAAAAAATAATGTTTAGGAATAGTTGTTGTAGTTGAACAAGGAGAATAAATAACTATTGTAGATTCTGATACAACGTTGTGGCACAATAGACTTGGGCACATGAGTGAGAAAGGTATGGAAGTACTTCATTCAAAAAAAGTTTTACAAGGTCTAAAATGTGTCAATATGGATTTTTGTGAAAGTTATGTGTATGGAAAATAAAAGAGAGTGAGTTTTGTGAAGTTTGGGAAAGAAAACAAATATTAAGAAATTAGAGAATCTACATATAGATGTATGGGGACCAGCTTAGGTATCTTCCCTTGGTGGCTCTTATTATTATGTTAGATTTATTGATGATGCAATTAGACAAGTATGGGTTTATTTCTTTAGATAAAAAATTGATGTATTTCAAGCTTTTAAGAAATGGAAATGCTTGGTTGAAAATGAGAATGATAAGAAATTAAAATGTCTTAGATCTGATAATGGTGGTGAGTATTATAGTCATAAATTTGAAGATTATTTCTCCACTAATAGTATTCATAGACATAATTTTTTTCTAAGGACTCCACATGATACTAGAGTGGATGAACACATGAACATAACAATAATGGAGCATTCAAGAGCCATGAGGTTGCATGCAAGGTTGACCTTAAACATGTGGGCAAGGCTATCAATATTGAATAATAGAGGTCCTTCTACTACTTTGGGTTGTGGTATTCTAGGGGAAGTATGGATTGGTAAGAAGGTGAGTTATTCTTTTCTAAAAATTTTTAGTTTTTGTAAGAATTTGGCTTAGGCTAGAATTCACCCAAGAACTAAAGAACTCAACACAAGCACATAGTAGACCAAAATAGACAGAGTATGATCAGAATGATGATATTCATTCAATAACTTGATTCAAGAGTACACTAAGAGTGCCTAAATATAAATGCCTTAGGAGAGCTTCTAGAATGCATAGAAGTTAACATCATGATATGTCATACAACTAGGCACATGTCCACCAGATATGGATTATCCTCTATTAAGCACGAGATTAAGTGTGATGATGTGAGGATAAGCCTACAATGGTGTAGTATGCAAATCAGTGGAGTAGACAACATATGCTAAATGAGGAGCACAGATAACTATGTTGTCATCATGACAACTCAGTGAATGATGCATACTCTTGTGTTGTAGACACCATGTGCATAATTAGAGTTGCATAACTCAATGAGAGTTCACAAAATCTTAAGTATCTCACCTAAAATAATAATAAAATAATGCAAAATAATTAAATAATGCATTAACCTAAGTAAAACTTAAGTAAGTGTAATAAGTAAATACTTATTTACACCAACACCCCCCCTTAAGTGCAACTTAGGGGAATGCCCTTAAGCTTACAAAATCTATGATGATATGCAATATGGGTCTCGACTACTAGGCCATGTTAGGTACCCATGTGTGTAATGATATGCAATCTCCCATAAAGCGAGGAAAGAGGGAAAACCTCATGGGAAAAACCCTCCCCCAAAAAGAGAGATAAATAAGGATGCATCGATGGATGGAGTAATCAAGACCCTCCCATTATGACATACATCTAGTATATACATAAGAGTGATGAGAGGAGGAAAAGAGATAGGATGGGATCCCCCCCCCAAAGAAGAATGCCAAATAGTGACTGCTCCAATGAAGAAGTTGATCCAAGACTACAAAATGGTGTTCCTCCCCTTAGGAAGAAACAATGCCAAGGGTAAAAATGAGATGCTTCCATTGTGTGTGGAAAGAATCCTATGGATGAGTGATGTCTCTAAAACTTGCTCAACTGGCTAAAGAACCTATCCCAAATAACTGTCTGTCTCTGCAACTGATAAAGAACCCTGCTACAACTACTGATCATAAGTATCCACATTCATTTCAACTTGTGACGATTGATCATGTAGAGAATGAACAAGAGAGTCTAATGGAACCCTCATGACAAGTGAAGAAAGTAATTCTACATCAAGATAAAGAGGTAGATCATCAATACTGTCCCCCAAATCTGTCATTGAACCTATATCTAGAAGACTAGATGTACCCTGCTATTCTGTGTAAGGAAACTTGGCAACAAAGAATATAACCATTTCCACATAACCCATAATAGATCTGAAATAAATATGGAATTAAAATCCACATGCAAGAGAATAGACAACATACCCACAAAATTGTGACACAAGATATACCCTGGGAAACCCTCATTGAGGGAAAAACCCAGCCTCCAAAAGCATCCATCACCATGTATTATTCAGCAAAAAATACCATTGCCATACATCCATGGAAGCCTTCATGGCCATAGCCACAATCGAGCAAACTATGTGAAGAAGCATGAATCCACACATCCCATGCCATGCTTCCAGCCTTCACAAATGCTCCCTTGGCTAACCTGTCAACCCTTGTCCCACTCAACTCTTGTCTTTTGTCTTCTCCTTGTCACTCTTTCTACAAAAACTACCCTTGTGGCTGCTTATATAGTAGCAAGTCCCACAAAACCACCAAGTGGTATTACATAAACCATGTGCTACCTAACCCATTGACCCCACATTTAATATTGGGCATTTAATTCTTTTCCCCAATATTAAATAATTACATAAAATATTATCACAATGTCACAATACAACTCATCAAGAATATTCCATGGGAATCTTTACATGTTGCACGTCCATCTAGGTACAACATTACATAATAAAATAAAATAACAATATAATGCAATGTGTGCAACACCCATTATCCCAACATTCTGGACCTATCATTATGGCGATGTATGCATGTGGACTAAACTGATGAAGTGACCTCTCACTGTAACTATCGATAGAACCCCATGTGTCTAAAGCTATTGAAGCACCATCATTGAAATCACTTTCAGTATCCACACTGTATGATGTGCGAAGAGGAGTAGAGGACAAACTGGGAGAACTTTCTTCAAAGTATACATCCTTCTCCACAAAAATTTGATGCGTCTCAGGATCTAGAAGTCTATATGCCTTCACATTATCTTCATAACCAATGAAAGTACAAGGTCAAGATGACTATGCCTTGCAACCCTTGGAAGATATCTTTGCCCATGCAGGAAAATTGAAGACTTTGAAGTGTGTCACAATAGGTTTTCTGCCACACCATGCCTCAAAAGGAGTTTTTCCATCTAAGGCTAGATGAGGAGAATGATTAAGAATGTGAGTGGCACTAGAGATTGCTTCAACTTCTAATGATGGATCTAGAGACTTGGCATGAATCATGCAACTTGCCATAGACTTAAGAGTTTAGATCCTCAAGGCTGCAACATCTATCTTATGCGGACTAAATGCTGGCAAAGTCTAAAGATCAATTCCCTCATGTCTGCAAAAGTCCTTAAGTCTTTTGTTCACCTCCATGTTTCCATTGTCCATGCAGAGTACTTTGATGGCCTTTTTGGATTTCTATTCTACATGAGTCTTGAAGTCTAGAAATTTGTCCAACACTTCATTCTTGTTATGCAAAAAGTAGACCCAAGTGAACCTTGAAAAGTCATCAACTAAGGTAAGTATGTAGTGACCTTGGCTAAATGAAAAAGGACTTGCTAATACCATGTGAACCATCTATAGAACACTTGTTGCTCTAGAAGACTTCCCTCTTTATAACTTTCCCTCTAGATGCATAGCCACTGAATCTATTAAATACTCACCCTTAGAAAAGTTGATTTGAGGTAGACCTTTGACCATGTGGTATGTGAAAAGTTGTTGAAGGTAGCGATAGTCAAGATGACCATACTTCTCATGCCATAATTGCATGTTTGAATTGGATTGAGTTAACAAGGCCTTTGAAGAAGGCTTGGGTACAAAATGCAAGAAAGAGTACAACCTCTTGTGATCATTCACTTTCCCCACTGCAACCAAGGAATTATCTTTAGGACTATGAACTTGAACTAATTTTGGAAGGAACTCAACTCTATGTCCATCTCTGAGGTGAATGATTTGGTAGATTGATAGGAGATTCAAATTTAGGTTTGGAACACAGAGATTCTCTTAAAACTCTCCATTTTTCATCTCCATGTTTCCTTTTCCTTTAACTTTCATTTTTCTATCATTCTCCATGAAGATGTACGATACCTTGGACTGCTTCATTGAAGAAAAATCCTCCTTTGAAGAACCCATATGATCTGAGGCATCAGAGTCAAATATCCATTCTTTTGAAGAGTTTGAATTTGCCATGAATGCTTGCCCTTTGCCCTTAGAATCTGAAGAATATCCCTTCTCCTTATAAGCATTAGGTAATGGAAAATTATGTTTCTTCATGATGTTGGTTAATTCATCAATCTTTTTAAGATAACACTCATGCTCTTCATGACTCAATTTCTTGCAATAAGCACACTTTTTCTTTTCCTTATTGTTGTCCCCTTTCTTGTTGGAATTCGAGGACTTTCCTTGTTGATTAGATTGTGGTGTTGTCTTTTCTACATCCTCTTATTTATTCTTCCATTTCTTTTTACCCTTTCCTTTGTTTGAAGATTGTTTGGCTAAATGTTGAGAACCCTCATTGGCCACCAATACTTTGGACTGAGGTGATTTGAGAATTTCTATTGTTTTCAACTTCTTTTCTTCATCATCCAAAAGTTTAGCATATTCATCAAAAGTGACTTTCTTATAGGAAAACCCTAAGTTAGTCTTAGAGGTGTTAAATGAAGATACAAACGTGGAATATTCTGATGGCAGCTTGTTATGGATGAGATAGACCAGTCTATCATCTTTGATAGAATTTCCACAATCAGTAAGCTTTGTCCTTAATTCATTCACCTAGATGATGAAGTCCTGTATGGAGTCATATGACTTAGGATCTAAGGAAACTAGCTCATCTTCAATTTTGAACACATCCTCTTCAGACACTTTACCATAAAGGCTTTCGAGGGTATCCCAAGCTTTCTTGGATGTAGTACATTTCTTGATTCGATACATGATTTTATCATCTACCCCCAAACATATATCACCTAGGGATTTCCTATCCATGGCTACCCAATTTGAAATATCATTTGCAAACATATTATCACTTGCTGGTTTAGGAAGAGTACCATCTACATATTGTGAAACTCCATTATGCATTAAGTGATACAACATTTTGATTGACCACGAAGCATAGTTATGAGGAGTTAATTTAGGAAACTTAAAGTTGCCCATAATGCAAAAAATGAAAGAAATGTGCAAAAAAGAGAGAACACAACACCAAGAACACCCCCCCTTTTCACTAAATCAAGAAACCCCCCCAAAATAGATGCTTTGGGCACTTTATTAGTAGTACAATTACAATGGGCCACTTGCCAATTTTGGCCTTCATGGACTTCTAATTTTTCTTGTTACAACCTCTTAATAAAGTACAAATCTAAAACTTTACAATGTGCTACAATTCTGAAGCATTACAATGCAAAGAAAGGCCCTATTACTGAAAGTGACAATTTCATCCACACAACACTACAATCTGATGCTAGATATGGAAAGTAGATGAAAAAATATGCACTTTCAAAAAAATGGAACCTATTTTTGACTTTAGATGTGCCCGTATAGAGCATTTGAAGTTGCAAAATGTAGGATTATCTAGGTACAGTCACCAAAAAACACAATTTCTAAACAATTCATGCACCAAAACCAAAAACTAGCTACACCACTGAAAAATTAGAAATTCTACCCAATTGCAAAAAAAATTGCACCTGATTTGGAGTCTGGATGTTCGAGTTATGGCCTCTTGAAGTCGGATTGCAAAAACCAAAATGAATCTGGTGAGGGGTTACATCAGCGAATGAGAGGGTTAAATTTGATGGTCATACGGCCATCACAATAGTTGTAATTTGGCCAAAAATGATGTCCAAATGGGCGTCAATTTTAAGCTCATGAACTAGGGACATCAGCGATAACTCAGCCTCTAATGATGTCATCATGTATAGAAATGTATAGAATAAGCTGACTGTATATGCCACATGGGTACAGATTTGCTGACTATTTCTCTACTGGCAGGCCTGATGATGTGTCCCTGAGCTTCTGCATGGGTGATCAAAATTTTTCCACATGTCACAGGGTGGCAGCTGCGTGGATGAACAGAGAGTGATGCGTGTCGCTACTGAGAATGCTGCATGGTAGTTTAAGATAGGCCACAGTTTAAGACTATTGCTGGAGTGAAGTAGAAAGATCCCACATTTAGTGGGAGAGTGCCAAAAGCACTATTTAAATATAGCCTTTGGTAGTATTGGAAATAAAGAACTGACGAATTTGTATATCGTTGGTTGTTGAGGGCAGGGCCTACCTAAGGTTGTTGAAGCCAAATTATAGTGAGGTATTTGCAGTCTGTGAAATTACAGAGTATGACTATAGGTGTATGTTACAGAGAATGTCCCGCGGTATAAAAAATAACCCTGCGATTAACAATATAATTCTGCCAAATAATAGAGGGCCGAGCAGGGTTGTCACTGGCCAGTTTGGCAAATTTTTTTTCTCTATCTTTGTAATTAATCCAAAAATACAAATACAGATACAGATACACAGATATGAAAATAATCTAAAAATACAAAGAATTAGATCCAAAAAATCAACAGAAATAATCTGAAAATATAGAGAATTATATCCAAAAAATCAACTAATTAGATCAAATAAAATGATCATACCCAATTGCAAATTGGGGCCTTCGGGTTTTGATTTGCAATTTTTTTTTGCCTCATGATCAACTTTCACCCAATATAGGAAAATTTATAGTCGATCTTCACCGAATCAATGCTCTAGATGCAACAGAGAGTTCAGATCTAGCTCTAGACGCTCCCAAATTTTGCGGATCCTCCAGATTCATGTTGAGGTGCTGAAGCATGAACGGTCTTGAATGGCTATGTGATGAGAATCTCTCTTAGCTCTGATACCATGTAAGAATTTGGCTTAGGCTAGAATTCACCCAAGAACTAAAGAACTCAACACAAGCAGACAGTAGACCAAAATAGATAGAGTATGATCAGAATGATGATATTCATTCAATAACTTGATTCAAGAGTACAGTAGGAGTGCTTGAATATAAAGGCCTTAGGAGAGCTTCTAGAATGCATAGAAGTTAGCATCATGATATGTCATACAACCAGGCACATGTCCACCAGATATGGATTATCCTCCATTAAGAAAGGGATTAAGTGTGATGATGTGAGGATAAGCCTACAATGGTGTAGCACGCAAATTAGTGGAGTAGAAAACATGTGCTAAATGAGGAGTGTGGATAACTATGTTGTCATCATGACAACTTAGTGAATGATGCATACTCCTATGTTGTAGATACCATGTGCATAATTAGAGTTGTGTGTAACTTAATGAGAGTTCACAAACTCCTAAGTGTCTCACCTAAAATAATAATAAAATAATGAAAAATAATTAAATAATGAATTAACCTAAGTAAAACTTAAGTAAGTGTAATAAGTAAATACTTATTTACACCAACAGTTGTGAAGCATTTACTCATATAGATTCAAAAAATAGAACCAAACTAGAAGCTAAGTCAAAGAAATGTGTATTTGTTGGATATGACATTAATGAGTTTTTTTTATAGGCTTTGGAATTTTGAAAATCATAAAATTGTAAGAAGAAGGGATGTCATATTCAATGAGAAAGTGTTGTACAAAGATTTGTTGCAACAACATGAGAAGAAAGAAGATGATTATGTAGTGCTAGATGATACTCCAAAAGTTGATGTTCCAATAAATCCTCATGATGTTGGTGAACTTGAATGTTATGATGAAGTTGGTGAACTTGAATGTTATGATGAAGTTGTGCAAGTGGATACTAAGATTCAATCAAAGTTTGCAATGAAAGACGAAATGGACTCTTTGCTAAAAGATAAGACTTAAGATTTATGCAAGTTGCCTATAGGTAAAATGGATTTATAGAACAAGTGGGTTTATAGGTTAAAATAAGAGGATGGAGGTAAGAAAATATTTAAAGCCAAGTTAGTGAAAAATTATTTGCATAGAAAAAAGGCATTGATTTTGATGAGATATTTTTTCCTATTGTTAAAATGATTTCTATTTGCACTATTTTAAGTACTATGGCTACTGAAGATTTGCATTTGGAGCAGCTTGATGTTAAAACAACCTTCCTTTATGGTGATTTGGATGAAGAGATATATATGACACAACCATAGGGATTTGAGCTCAAAGGTAAGGAGAACTTAGTGTGTAGATTGAAGAAAAGTTTATATGGCTTGAAGAAAGCACCTCAAAAATGGTATCTAAAATTTTAAAATTTTATGCATGAGCATGGATATACTAGGTGTCATTAGATCATTATGTTTATTTTAAGACATTAGATGATGACAACTACATTATTTTATGTTTATTTGTTGAAGATATGCTTGTAGCTGGGTCTAACATGGATCACATTAAGGGGTTAAAGGAATAGTTAGCAAATTCATTTTCTATGAAGGATTTGGCAATAGTAAAACAAATCCTTGGTATGAATATTTTCAGAGATAGGAAGAACAAGAAATTGACATTATCTTAGGTTGATTATATTGTGAAGGTGTTGCAATGTTTCTTTATGGAGAATGCTAAAGCTGTTAGCATACCTTTACTTGATCATTTGAAGTTGACTAAGGAGATGTGTCCTAAGACACAAGAAAAGGAGGATAAGATGTCTAAGGTACCTTATGCTTCAACTATAGGAAGCCTTATGTATGATATGGTTCGTACTAAGCCATATATTGCACATATAGTGGGAGTTATTAGAAGGTATATGAGTCATCCAGGAATTGAGCATTGGAATGTAGTTAAATGGATTCTCAAATATTTGAGAGGAACATCTAGTAGATGTTTACATTTTGGGGGATCTAGTGCTAATTTATAAGGATATGTTGACTTAGATTTGGCAGAGGATATTGATACCAAGTGGAGTACTATAGGTTATGTATTTACTATTGGTGGGGCAACTACGAGTTGGGTTTCTAGGTTGCAATAGGTTAATGCTTTATCCACTATAGAGGTAGAGTATGTTGCTTCTACAGAGGCATTCAAGGAGATTATGTGGCTTTAGTTCTTCATAAAAGAGTTGGGACATCTACAGAGGGATAACTATTTGTTCATAGATAGCCAAAGTGCCATTTATCTTGCAAAGAATTCAACTTTACATACAAAGACTAAACACATATAGTTGTGGTACCATTTCATTCGATTAGTTTTAGATGATGGACAACTAAAGCTAGAAAAGATACATACATATGATAATCTAACATATATGTTTACCAAGGTAGTAACAAGGGAGAAGCTGAAATCATCTGCAACTCTGGTTGGTCTTCTAGACTAAATAGAATAAAAACACAACAAAGTCCAAGATGATTTGATATACTAGTGGGAGCTACTTGTTAATTAGTGCTATTATTAATCTTCAAGTGGGAGGTTATTATTATGAAGCTTGATTAGTCTCAAAGTGGAATATTGTTGTGATGTGGAGCCTAATCAGACTTGGAGGTTTCTTTGGCATACTTTTCTCCCCATATTATTTCTATGGGGGTTTTGGGGCAGTACCCCAAAGATGGGGTCAAGGCCCCAAGATGGGGGTCAAGGGGTAGTACCCTAGGTGCACTCCTTATCATAGTATAGGGTGGAGATGAGGGGAAACACCCCCACGAGGGTCAAAGCCAAAAATAACCTCATATTGTCAAAGGCATTGGTTACTATTTTTTCAATTATTCTAGCCTGAATTTTGTAAGTGCAAAAAATCTTGTATAAAAAGGCTTAGAGTTAGAGATTTTCATAATACATGATGCAAAAATTGGTTCTTATAGTAGTATTGAGCTATAAGGGATTATAGATTGTAATTAGGTTGTAATCACTTGATAATAATAACATTGGACTTGCTATTGGTGGACATAGCCCAAGGATTGGGTGAACCATGTTAAATCTTGGTGTCTTGTGTTCTCTTATGTGAAATCTATTATTTTAATATTCATTATATTTTCATGTAATTTTTATTGTTGTATGAGGTTAATCCTAACAATTATTGGAAATATAAGGTAGGCAAGGTTATAGAGAGGGGAGAGGTGAATCAAGAACCAATAAAAATTTAACTTACTTTACCAATTAATCCTTCATATATTATTTTGATCTAATTTTATGCATGAAAGAATGAAAATAATAAAAAATTCATAACACTTTGACACAAGATATGCTGACCTAGAAACCTTCCAAATAGAAAGCAAAACTAGGGTGGGGATGATACCCACAAGCTTTAGTAATGTAGTATAAGGTTAACCTATTAAGGCTTACAATTGACCACTTTTGGTGATTTTTCCTGTTAGGAGCAATAAGGACTACGAGGTCCAACTTGTTAAAGGATTTACACATAAAATGAAGTATGCACTTAGTTAAGAGATTTAGTAAAAAGACTATTAAGTCTACCCTATTAAAGGATTTGATTGATGCACCTGTTAGGATGAACTAATGGTTGATCTTTGATTTGCAACTCTAATTTTCTAGTTGTGATTCTTTGTATTATAATGATCACCTCACTATGATAGATAAATCTTTGCTATCCCTTTTACTACTTGTAGCCTTCTTCAATTTACACTTATGCACTTCATAATATTCTTTAATGAGATACTTGGATATGATACAATGTATTACATCCAAATAACAATTTATTGGAGTTGGCTACAATACCAATTTCATCATAATTCACAAAGTTAGCCTAATTATGATAGCTCGAGTTCTGAAGACAAACTTTTTGATGTTCTGATACATGAAAAACATTGTCAATGCTAAAAAATATTTGGCACTAAGTTTTACTTGAATCTCATTCCATACTAATCACTTCTAAGTAACTCAAATTTGGTCAACATTATGTGACTTAGTGAACACTGAAAAACTCAGTAGCTATTGAATCCTTTAATTGACATTGCATGACTTGGTCAAAACTAGATTCACATCATTAACACTATGAGCTCGGTAGATATAGTGGAGCTTAGTTAACATACCAGAGCTTGGTTAACACTACAATATTCTTCACTTGTGCTAAATAGCTTGGTAGCATATGCTACACTCAGTTTGCACTGTATATAGTCTTTAAAGCTTAGTAGACACTGTGTAGCTTGGAAAACACTGCAAACTAACTTAAGTGTTCAATAGATACTACATTTTGACTACTTAGGTTAGGAGAATCTAAAACACTTAGTTATCATAGTTGAGTGAATGATAAGCTTAGTAGAAATTATAGAGCTCGGTAGCAATGTGACCATTTGACTAAGCGTTTAGTCACTAATAGACAAATTAACCTTAATGTCAACAATCTCCCCCTTTGGCATTAGTTACAAAAATACTTATCAATCCAAAAATTTGAACATTCAAAACTATAAGTCAAAACTTCCTTTATCATCATTCTAAGTCTTCAACTTGGTTTTGACTTCTTGTTTCTATAGCTTGGTAGCATACTCTATTTTTTTTATTCTTCAAAATTTCTTTTGTAAAGATATTTTCTACTTATCTATACAAATATCTGCATAATACTATAATACTCCCCCATACAAATATCTCTCCTATATACATACATATGGAGTATAATAATCTTTTTCTTCTTTTGCAATATCTTCTTCTTCTTTATGTCTTCTCCCCCTTTGCATATTACTTCTCCCCCTTTTTGACATAAATGCCAAAGGTGTGTAATATCTATATGTTAATACCAAAATGTGACAAGAATCCAGAGTGTATCTTCAAAATTAGTACCATAATCTTGTTCCAATTCTTTTGCAATTCCTTACTTGCATGCAAGGAAATATGAACTTTTGCTAATAATTTCATCATGTGATTAGCCATGGGGAAGTTGTTCTCATGAATGAGAGTATTTGCATATGCAATGTGTTTCTACAATGCATCCATGTTTGGAAGAATCATGCCCTAAATTTTTTCAAATGTGGCCCTAATTCTAACTTCTTTCTTCAATAATTTTGCCTACAAATTTTTTAGATATCTGATCATTGTGAAGTGTCTAGAACTATAACTTGGGTCAAGTGACAGCTGGTGTGAGCTTGCCTTTATATCTTCATCTATCTTGGACAATTTATCCTTGATTTCCTTTGTAAAGATAGATGTGCCACTTAACTTGACAAAAAGTGAAATAACATTGGTTATAAATGTTTCTAGTGAAATAAGAATAGTAGATAACTCTACTTGATCTACTACAATTTTCTATGCAACTTGCTCCAATACTCTTTTCTCAAATTTTCTTTAAGCTCATTGCAACATTTTTTCCTATCCATTCAGATCTTTATTGAATTTGTGGGCAATTTTAGCTAGTTGATCAAAAATAGGTTGTGTATTATCAACCTCAATACTCGAAGAATCAACAAATATTCTCTTTATATCGTCAAGGACTTAATTCTCATTCTTTTTTTCTTCTCTAAGCTTTTGTTTCTTAGATCTCCTCTTTAATAGTTCTCCTAGGGTATATGTATCATCTTAAAATGGAAGCACTTCCATGTTGAGAGTGTTTAGCCCTCTGAGTAAGGGGTCTAGGGTCATGTCAAGCATCATGAATGGGTCTTTTCATGGATCTCATCACTTCCCCCTATTTTGCTTCTCTCTCTCTCTCTCTCTCTCTCTCTCTCTCTCTCTCTCTCTCTCTCTCTCTCTCGCCTATTTATGATTAACTACTTTTTGAAACTGAGGACTTTGGCCTCTGGGTCAAGGATGAACATCTGAGTCAAGGTTGATCTTAACCCTAACTTAGGTCAAAGATGACCTTGACCTTGACCTAGGCTATGGTTGACTTTGTCCTTGACCCTAGGTCCCATTTTCAATTTCTGACAGCTTTAAGATCTTAGGCTTTGGACAATTTCTTTTCTTACTTTTGGGTCAACTATTTTGGGTTTCAAAATGGTAGACTCTTAAATTATATTTAATCTAGGTCCATTCCAATGGGTTAAATTTAAATGAGATTTAATGCTCCTACGTCAACCTTCTCTAGGAGTTTGTGCCCTAGATCTCTACATAAGGAAACCTTCTTCCCTCATTTTGAAATCCACTTATCATGCAAGCAATGAACCTAAGAGCACATAAAAATACCTTCTATCTATGAGAAACTACCTACTTTTTAGGATCAAGCAAGCATTTTATCATTCAATAATTTAAGTTCTCCATTGAAGATCAAGGATTGAAACATTCAAGCCTTTGAAGGGATTTGGTTCAAGCATTCAAGATTCATCATTCAAAATCCTAGATCTAACCATCATGGTTGTGTGATCTTCCTTCAAGAACCTTTGTTCATCTTCAAGATCTATTCATACTTCTTTCAAGGTGGATTCTAAGCATACAATCATGGAGGTTTTGATTTACATTTGTTGATGTTATGTTCAAGCATTCATATCAATACACTTGTTTACAATTCAAATAGAATTACATATCTGTTGGAGTTGATGAAATCCAACTCTAAAGATGCCCAAGATCACCTGCATACAAAAACTTGTCAAAGGGAAGCCAAGGAGAGAAGAGTGTGGAGCGAGGGAAAAACCCTAAATAGACATGAGAGAGAAAATATTGCAAACACAAAAAAATATGTATTTACAATATGCAATATGTCTTGTTGATACAATGAGGGAGAGACCACTTATAAAGGCCTCAAGGAATCTCCTAGAACAAGTTAGAAGATGCTAGGAGATAAGTGTTACAACTAAGCATACATCCAAATGAGGTGGAAAGTCCTCAAACAAGGTGAGAGGATAAATATGACTTAGGAGAGAACAAACTCTTGTATTGTCAACAACTTATAACAAACTCCTAGACTAAAATTAATAAATAAATGCATTAACCTAAGTAAGCTTAAGTAAATAGAATAAATAATTAATAAATTAATAATTTACTCTAACACCCCCCCTTAAGTGCAACTTAGAGAAATGCCTTAAGCTCACAAAACAAAGAAAAAAATGCAAAATGGGTCTTGGAAATGAGGCCATGTTAGGTACCCATGAACAATGCAACAAGATGCAACCTCTATAAAATGGGGAAAGAGAGAAAACCACATGGGAAAAACCCTCCCCCAAAAAGAGGTCAACCTAGTGAAGAACTAAAGTAGCCCCAACTAGGGAATGTCCCCTAAAATAGGACCATGGAATGATCATGAAGAGCATCACTAAAGCATGAAGAAGCCACAATATTTTCCATCTAAAAGAGAACTACTGATCTAAAGAACCTCCATGGAAGAAGAAGGCACGAACCGAGCGTGTCTATATGGTAGATGATCCATCTCACCGAAATGCATAGGTAGCCAGCCACTGCAATCGCCTTGTATATAAGATAAACCACTGAATACATAGTTCACACTAATGAACCATCAAACCAAGGATGCATTAGAACAAAAAAATAACCCCCCCTTGATGCAAATGGGGTGAGATGACAGGCAACTAAGAAGGTGAGCCAAAAATCTCCTGCAAGAAAACCAAGAATAACGAGAGAGGAAGAGGTACAAACACCTATAAAGACACAGTCAAATTGACTCTGCATGGGGCTAATGTCATGGAAGGGACACTCACTTGACAAAGGGAGAAGGCCTAAAATAGCAAACACCTATCCCCCCCATGGTGCTTTATAAAAATAGTGCATGTACAACTAACTCAAAAATAACATTCATGAGCTCCGAAATGCAAGAGTGGCACTTTATCTTAGTGTGTATACAAAAGTGCTTACAAATAATGTCTACAATGATTAGAACAAGAAAAAATATGACACAAAAGAAAGGACAACGTAAAAAAAAAGAAACCATGCTAGGAAAATGATCATCGGACCTAAAATGCCCAAGAAATCCACCATGGACCAAAAATGCCAAAAATATGATAGAAAGAGCATGGGCCAGAAACTAAGGAAAAGGACCACATTTCTGAAAAGATGACAAAACCAACTTTCCAAAAATATAACATTTTCAAAAAACTAATATGGGATGCAAAAGATATGCAAGTCAAAGTCAAAAATAGAACTTCAGACTTCAACTGAAAAAATAGGCAATAAAAATGCATCAAAACCTGGAAATACCTCCACCAATGTGAAAATTTGTCTCTTGCTTTGTTTCCTTCAAGCTCTTGCTCCTTAGGTTTCTCTTCAGCAAGCTATTTGCACTTCTGGTGATCTTGGTGACTATAGAGTTGGATTTCATCCACTCCTACATGGTATTAGAGCCTTCCTGCTACTTCTTGTTCGAAGGATTTTTTTGAAGCCGCGATTTGGAGACACAAACCCTAGTTTGTTTGTGATTTTTTCTTCAATCAGGAGGAAGAGCATTTTTTCAGTATTTGGAGAAAAAGGAGAAAGAGGGTTTGGCATAACAGATCTAATATTTTTTGGGCTTTTTCTTTATTTTTTGGAGGTGTGACAATGGCGATTCAAAAAAAATAGCTATAGAGGTGATTTTCAAATAGCAATACCCCCTTCAAAGGGACTCATTTTTTCAAGAATTTTGTTTTGTTTTGGGGTAGAATTTTGTGATCTACACATTGGTGTAGGTGGTTTGACATCTTTGTTACTAAATTTCTTTGCAACTCACAAATTCCAATTTTTGCAGCTTTAAATGCTTTGTATGGGCTCATCTAGACACATAATCAGGTTCCATTTTTTTTGAAAGTGCATATTTTTTGTCCACTTTTTAGATCTACAATTAAATTATAGGTTCTATAGATAGAAATAGTACTTTTAGAAATAAGCCCTAAATTGGCTATTGTAATTGCACTAAGTAAAGAGTGCCCAATTTAAATACATTGTAGGGAGGGGGGGGGGGGCATTTTCTTTTCTATAATTTACTTCAGAATAATACCCTTCTACTTTTGTCTTCTTCTTTCTCTCAATGGTAGATCCATTTATGACCCATCTCTCACTAGCCAACTATCACACTTGGAAGGCATAAATGACACAACTTCTCCTATTCCTCATATTTTCATGGGGAATAACACTACACTACTAGTCTATGGGAAAGGTTCAATTCAAATCCAAGATGGTATATTCAATGATTTATTGTATATTCCATCTTTACCTACCAACCTTCTCTTGATTTCTTAGATTACATGCAGTGGATTAGGGAAGATAGTTGAGTTCACTGCTGATTCAGTCTTCATATTTACAATATGCAATATGTCTTGTTGATACAATGAGGGAGAGACTGCTTATAAAGGTCTCAAGGAATCTCCTAGAACAAGCTAGAAGATGCTAGGAGATAAGTGTGACAACTAATCATACATCTACATGAGGTGGAAAGTCCTCGAACAAGGTGAGAGGATAAGTATGACTTAGGAGAGAACAAACTCCCGTATTGTCAACAACTTATAACAAACTCCTAGACTACAACTAATAAATAAATGCATTAACCTAAGTAAGCTTAAGTAAATAGAATAAATAATTAATAAATTAATTATTTACTCTAACAATATCTATTGAATATCACAGCTTCATTGTTAGATTTATTTCTACTACTTGTTAGCATTCTTTATTTCAATTCAATTATTAAGGTTGATTCCAAATAGAGGTATAACCAAGGAAAGCTCCTCATCCAAATAAAAAGACAATTTTTCTTGTAGATATAGGTGTGGAACAATGAATTGAAGAGTAGATTCAGATATCCTTTCATTGAACTTGTGAGATCTATGAACATAAATTTCATTAGAGCAGTGTAGGTCAAGGTTGACTTTTTTAGGGTACAATTGTGCCCCAATGTACAATTGTGCCCTGAGGTAGGATTATACCTCGCTATCAGGGTCAAGGTTGACCTCCCTTCAAAAAGATAAAAGATTTCTAGGTTTTCTTCGTCCCAACATTTCTAGACCTAAATAGATTGCAGAATTCCCAAAAACTGTACATAGACATCAGAAACTAGTATTTTCTAGATTTAAGGTTAGTATTTTTCTTTTATCTATTTTAGAATTTAAGCACATACTTCCCCATAATAGAAATAGTATATAACCTCCTTTCTCCCTATTTTACATCACATGATCCATTTCTACATTGATCACTCTCTTTTGCTTAATCAATTTGGATCATCACATTAAAAATTAGGATTAAGAAAGAAAACCTTATTTTCTTTTTATTCATTTTGGTGAACTCTACAAAATTACCCTCTTTTCTTTTGTATAATTAGATTATCTATTGTGGTTTATGATGTAATATTTAATTTCATATTTTTTTAGGTCTTTTCTTGAATTAAGATTAGATTTAATTTATGCTCTTGCATTTTAAAAAAAAATAAAAAAAAATAATAATAAAAATACAAAAATATTTCTTGCATTTCATTTACTATGAATATTACTAAGATTCTTTGGAGTGTGGTTATGTTCCTTACTATCCTTCTTTTAGCATCTCTTTACTAGAATTATGAGGTTTACGAGAGTATCAATCATTTTATTATGTTCAGGCTCTTTCATTTTATTCTCACTTATGATTTTGTGAAATTAACTAATACTAATCTTCCTACATTTAAAACTTTCATTAAAGATTTATGTGGTAGAATTATTATTCTTTTGGATTATGTGAAGTTTGGAAGATGATACACCATCTCCTATTCTTCCTAATCTAAATTCTATTATTCCTTATCCAATACCTAATTCTCCATCTATCATCCCTAGTTCTTCTCATGCTTTTGAGGAGGTTCAAGCTGTAGTTCCAGATACAGATGTGCAAGACTTCTTTGATTTACCTTCTCCTCCAATTCATGATGATATTAAAGGAAATGGTAAATACACTCCTTCCAAACCTATTATTCCTCCTTATAAAACCTTATGTCATGAGTGTGATAAAAAATCACCTCTTGTAGAAGCTTTACATGATATGTACACTACAATATATAATATGATAAATAAATAAGGTTATAAAGTTTTAGGGCTTGGAGTTAATGAACATGGTATTAAGTAACTAGTTCATATACCCTCTAAACCAGATTTTCAAGGTGTTGGTTCTTTGAAATATCAAGTTAGGTAAGGTGATGTTAAACATCATCCTCCTCTTCATAAACTTCTCCCTACACATACCTTGAATAACTTTGATACTTGTTAAGAGGTGGCTAATTGTGATATTGCTATTAGGATTTAACTGTGTGATTTTGAGTCAAAATATTTGACCCATGTTTCGTTAGTAGTGATTCAACATGTATCCATATCTCATGAGAATAAATGGAACACTTAGCACTCATTGGATCTAGGTGATGCTCACAGGGGTGAAGCACTAGGACTTCTCGAGAGGTCACCCATCCCAATACTACTCCAGCCTAAGCGCACTTAACTACAAAGTTTCCTCCATGGTTAAACCCAAATCTTGCAACCCCATTTGCAAAAACTTCACCAAGTGTTGTGGCTTATGAACCATTCATTAGAAAGCCCCTTAAGCTCATCAGTTGATAAGTAGGAGATAATTTCCATAGTAAGTCAAGTTGTTCATCACCTAGATCCAATGAGTGCTAAGTGTTCTATTTATTCTCATGAGAGATGGATTCATGTTGAATCACTACTCATGAAACATGGTTCAATGTGTTTGACTCAAAATCACACAGTTAAATCCTGATAGCAATATCTCAATTTCACTTACTGTGGAAATTATCTCCTACTTATCAAGAGGTAGCTAAGTAGGTATATGTTGAATTAATTAATTCCAAAAAATAAGTCATTAAACCTATGCCTAAAGATGCTTTATAAAAGTAAAAATCCCCTTTTCATTATCATAACACACACTTACTTGCTGTTGTAGACATTTCAAATTGTATGTTCGTGTGTGCTGCTTTAGAAATTATATCTCACTCTTGTACAATTTTACAATTCCTTCATAATTTTGATATAGGGGATTATCCTCCTATTTATATAATATAGATCTCATCTCCTCTTATCTGTAGACTGGGGGGCAAGAGGTGTATTTTCATCCAGTCTCTTAGGATCTATTAGGCTTTTAGCATATTTTGTGCCTTGAGTTTAATTGATATTCTTTTTGTTCTATCCATCTATGGTTTTGTATTTTGTTTTTAATAATCCATAGAATCTATTAAAGATATATTTTCTATGACATTTTTTTTGCAAAGGTATGCCTTGTCTTCCTCCCTAGGGGCAAGGTTCTTCCTTCTTTCTCTTTGTTTAGGGAATTGCTTTCCTTAGCCTAGTGGTACTTATTTAGATTGTCATATTATTTCTTCATATTAATAGATGTTTTGAAAATGGATTCTCTTTCTTTATAAGAGGTTTTTATCCTAGGTCATCACCTCGTCTTTATGCTACAAATTTTGTTCTCTATAAACTCTTACCCATGTTTTGGTGTTGGAGTTATTTTTCTCATTCCAAAGATTCCTTTTCCTCTTTCTTGGAGAGGGCTTGGTGATTGACACTTTGTTCCCTTTTGAATTATCTTTGAAAGATGACATTTTATCTACTAGCACTTCTCTATGATGGGAATCTTGTTGATAAGATCTTTTTTCTTTGAGGATCCTTTTTCCACAAGTGACATATCCTTTTCATGATTATCTATGTTCTTGGATGTAGGGATTACTATCCCTTGTTAAGAATATAGTATACATTGTTGTTAAATAGGCTATTTAATTTCCTTGTGAAGTAGGTATAATATTCATCTTTCTTACCATGTCTAGTAGACAACCATGATGAGGAGGGGGGCATATATAGGGTCTTTGTTGTACTATAGTTTTTTATTTATATGCTAAATCTTGGAAGGTAACACACATAAGTTGCTAAATCCTTAAGAGATAAACATTTTTCAATTTTTTATATGCTATATCCTCTAAGGATAATAGACATAAGTTGCTAAATTATGAAGAAACACACATTGCTAAATCGTTGAAGGTAACTGTTCATGTTTTATTTTGATGTTAACAGTGCTAAAACTACTAGGCGACAAAAGGCTTAATACCTAGATATCAGTACATACACAACCTAAAGAATAGCCAATTCTAATTATCACTTGTATATGCAAAGTAATAGGACCCAACTCCAACAAAACCTTAGACGGTTTTCTACTCTTTTGGCTCTGTAAAAACCAGGGCGGGTGTACCCGGGGATGGTTCAAAGATGGAATAATTGTATGAGAATTATCCTTAGTTTCATTTTGATTCTCAGCTCTAAATCCTCAAACATATACGTAAATCTTACCGGATTGATAAACACATCCCTTGAACAGATATGGCCAAGAAATGTTCTATAGCTCTGCAGATGTTTTCGACAGCAATGGCTAAATGAAGCTAAAACAATCCATGCAGGCAAGTGCTGGCCAACTTTGAATATCTTACAGGAAATATAAGTAAAGATTGATTTTATGATGTACTTTGAAAAAGCTAGTCATAATATACTTCTCTTTTGGCTGAAATACTTTCGATCAGTGCCTAATCCATTGGGAATTCAGAGTCAAGTAAATTCTTAGATCTAATTTGTTGCTTTGCAAAAAATTTTCATCAGCAATTCTTACCAGAATTTATCATTCAAAAATCCTTATTAACACCCAAGCAACCTCATCACATTCATCAGAGCCTTTATTTAATCCATTGAATTAACAGCAATAACAAATGGATGTACTGTCTTACTATATTGCAATCAATTGCATAAGCTTTTACTCACACAACATCAAGGTAGCTAAGTATTTAAAAGGAGACAAAATTCAGAGAAGAACAGATATGGGGATAGTTCATAATTTGTATTCATTTCCTTTGAAAATGGTATATCCTTTACAAAAGACCCAGAAAAACCTTCAGAGAAGAAGCACAGTTCTTTCTACATTCATCTATATCTCAGAAATTTTGATAGAAAAAGTATATTATAAATTTCTTTCCCAAAATGTTTGGACCAAAAACAGAACTAAGCACAATACTTAGTGAAAACCAAATTCAGACCATTCTTTAGCCTTGGGATCTCACTTAAATAATGTGAGATGCAACAAGCTTCAGGCTAAAAAAGGTGACAGGTGTCCTCCTTTAGAAAAACAAAAAAAATAAGAATAACAGAAGGGTTAATTACAACAACAATTCTTGGCGGGTCCGTTCCTGTTATGCTTCTTGGTTGTTATGATCTGATCTCACAATCATTCTTCATCTTCATCTTCAGAGTAAATACCCATAAGGTCTGTAAGTGATGTATCATCTTTTGTTACATGCAAACTCACTTTAACCTGGGGATTTTCTATGTCATCATTGCTGACCACAAAAGTAACTATTACTCTTACATCTTCTTCGTCCTCGTCTCCTAACATCTGCTCACTAAACTGATTTTTCCATTTGTTAAAAGTATCATCATCTGGCCAATCAAAACTTAGGGTTTCTCTTTGTATCTTTATTAAAGAATTGGCATTTTCCTCTAAATCATCGAATTCTTTTCTCATATCAGCATAATATAATTGTACTTTTACCAGCTCTTCATTTGTCTTTGCCCAAAACCAATGGCCAGTCTCACTGATGATGTTTGTTATTATGTTATCGAATAATTTATCCATTTCCTTTTTCCATTTTTCTTTTTCCTTTACCGTATCAACAGACTCTAAGGCACAAGGAAATAGGGTGAATTTTTTAGCAAGATATTTTGAAAAATAGAGTATCAATTTTCTTTGTAAAGAATCTCTTTTATTCTCAAAATTATCTAATTGATTCAATAAATCAAAAATCCTTTCAACCTGATGATAAGGCATTTGGACTGTAGATATACATATAATTGTAACATCATTGTTTCTCTGTCTCCATTTCTGTGCAAGAGAATCTAGTCCATCCTTTTCTTTATTTAACTCATCCATGAGGGTTACAATCCTTGTCAACTGATCATAAAATGTTGATCATTGTATTTTATCCCTCAAATATGTCACACCCTGCCTCCATTTCTCTTCCTGCTGATTTCTAAATTCTATCTGCCACTCATGTAATTTGGTTTTTTCTGCTTCAAATTCCTCTGCAGTATAGAATTGGGGTCTTTCAAGGGTATCAGGTATCTCAATAATAGGGGTTAATCCCACAGATGACTGTGGGGGATATGCAATTCTCAGTGTACTGGATTCTCCCACTTTCCTCTTTCCAAGTACCTTTTCTAATTGAGATACCCTATTTTCTAACTCAATTATCCTTTTTACCTCTTGGTTATAGGCTTCCACCACTATTTCATATTTATTATGCATATCAATCATTTCCCTCTCTCCTCTTTCCGCAGTAGCCAAGGCAAATTTAGAATAATCCACATTCATGTGGGCTGCCTGTACATTTGAAGTATCAGCAACTCTCCTTACAAAGATACTCCCTGTTAATCCTGAATCATCAGGCTGTGATGAAGTAGTTCTAGATCCTCTTCTTAGGGACCACATAACAAGGGTAGCTTGATCATTGCTGAATGCTATACCCAAGAATTCCTCTTTATTTGGATCCTAGAGTCCTAAATTATTTGAAACAGAATTAAAAATTAATGCGTCAGCAATGTCCCAATTGGGCAATAATAAAACATTAGCATTTTTTACCATCTGTCTTCCCTCATCAGGGGTTATATTTTGGAACTCTTGCACCATTTTTTCCTTTATTAGATTTTGAATGGAGGGCTCATCCATTTCTGGATGTTCTGTTTTCATATTCTTACACCTTTGCTCAAAAATGTGCATGTTTACCCTCCACGCAAACTGATGGAAAGCCCTAGATCTTACAAAATTGTTATCAGATAAAAAATGCTGACTGGCTTGTTCCAAAACAGGGTCCAATTCCCTTCCTCTGAAATCTGCTATAGTTAATTCAAAGCTTGGCACAGGGGGTTCCTGGGGGTTCCCTTCATCAATCTCTGCTTGTGTAACAAAAATTTCTCCTTGTGACCCCATTTGTTCGAATTGCTCATTGGTGAGCTGTTCTTCCTCAATTCTCATTGGAGTTTGAGAAGGTGAGTAACTTTCATCAGGGGATTCTTCCTCCCTTATTATTCTCCTTCTTTTGGGAGAAGGTTCAGGGGGTCTTTCTTCTAGGACAGTGCTGGTGGATTCAACTATCTGTTTTTCTTTATGTACAACGGGCACCTACTGTCGAACAATAGTATATCCTATTTTCTTTCGTACCACCAGTGGACCTATTCCAATGTTAGGGGTGAAACCCAATTTTCTCATAATTTCTCTGGCTTTATCTGGAAAAGAATTAATAAAATGCTGTTTCTTCTCATTCATTACTTCCATTAGCTCAGAGAAAGTACTCATGAGCTTATGTATTTTATCTGCATTGGTTGCAGCATTACTAAGAGGACTGAAATCTTTGTCAAAACAATTAATGAATTCCAAAATTTTTGAATAGACTCTCCATTTTTCTTTCTTTATTTCTTGCTCATGGAGAGAGTATTCATTTCTTATTATATCTTTAGGAAAATAGAATTCATGCTGAACTGGACGAAGCTTGATTCTCAATCTAAGGGCAGAGTTAAAGAAACCTTCTGCATCACAAAAACGAGAGTGAGACACTGCCATCTTGTATTGATCCAAAATTTTATGGAGAAAGACCCACCCTTCTTTAGTTATCACAAACTAGTGGGCTATAGTACAAGTAGGAAAAATCGATCCTGTCCCCCTTTTGTGCAAAAAGGCCTCCTCCACTCCTCCCAAATGCCACAAAAATTCAGCTATCCCTACCTTTAAAGGTGCCTGATAAGGTAACACATGGGGTGTTCCTTTGAATCCATAGACCCTGATGACAGTTGAGACTGAATATGGGATAATATCTCCCCAATTATGTGAAACTTTTAGATTATGGGTTTTGTCCATAGGCCTGACAAGGTGCATTAATGCCTTAGGGATTCTGGGATTGTCACTCAATATGAGGCACCTTAGTTTGGAGGCAAAGTGCCTATCAAATCTAACGAAGCTAGCATTTTTTGCTTCCCAGGTCATGTCTACACTCCATAATTGGACTGGTAGTGCTTCCCCTTCTTGTTCTCTATTTAAAACCATTTCTTTACCAAAATAAGTGGCCCCATTAAAAAGAAACATATGCATCAATAAGGAATACTGACCCCAAACCTTTTCCACCTTGCCCTGTGCAATCCCCACCAATCCCTGATGAATCTCATTTGCCAAGTAAGATGCAAAATCAAAAATTATTTCCACACCAAAAGAAGAGATTTGGGTGATCATATACATGAAGCTCACCAGAATAAAATCTTCTTTGCCCTCTCCGAAGACTCTGCACAGGGTCCTATATATCTCCACTGCCCTGGCATTAAAGCATGATTTCTTGAATGGTTCTTTAGAAGATGATGTTATGGTTGGGAGGAGTCCAATCCAGCCTATGTGGGCTTTCAGTGCACCCTGTCTAAGTACATCCCTCTTGGATATATATTCTTTTTCTAAATCTATCAAATTAATGGGCACATGATACATGGTGAGGGGTCCCAGACTGAAAACCTTCCTAATCTCCTGGGGACTGATGGTAACTAAAGCCTCACCATCCATTCTTCTCACTACCTTAGTGGCTTGGTCATAGTTTTTTGCTATAGCTTCAAGCAGGTCAAAATCCATAAACACGCTGGGGACAACAAGCTTTCCAAGATCAAAATTCCATATATTGGAATGAGGGGCATATAACTTCCTTTCCGCAAACCATTTTTTGAATAAACTCAAACCAGTTTGAGAAGTTTGAGCATCCCGGACCCAATTACCCTTATCATACAATCCATCAGCTACCTTTAGCCTAGGGTTGAGTGAGGTTAACCTCTTAACTTGCACTGTTTCTACAGTAGATTCAGGAAGTAACTCAAGCAAATCATCATGCACATTTCTATCCAGGTAGTTTATTGCACCTATAAATCCCTTCTTAGGAGGCATCTTGGGCTATCTTTTTAAAACTTAAAAGCTCACGAAGATGATGGTAGTTTTACTTACTTGAATTCTGTCTCAATTCTCCTCTGTATTCCTGCAAATTTTTCGCGAACAAACAACTTGACAAATTTTTTATCAAACCTTGGTACGCTTTTCTTTCAGTAATGTCTTCTGCACAAGAATGGCTTCAAATCTTTTCTCGCATGAAATGAAACTGATGGAATCTCTCTGTATTATACTCTATTTTTCCCCACGGACGAAGCTTTCTTGTCTAATTAATACAGAGAGTGGCACTACATTTTTCATTTAAAACTGCGCCGTTGATCTTCAAAGATCCTATGATCATGCGGTACAAAGAGAACAACTAGGAGTTATATTTGCCATGTCAGTTATTTTATCCAATGAGAACTTGCCACATACAGAATTCTTTCTTTTGATGGCACTTATATTTAGACCCACTGACGATGGAGAACACATGTCAGCATGTCGCTACTTCGTTATGCATAAAGAACAAGCACCTTGCCATGGCGAGGCGGCGACAATCGTTGATCAGATCAAGAAATGATCGAAAGATACGCTACAGGACTTCTTAAGAAAGAAGGCGACGGGCCCAACTCGCTATGTCACTGTAATTATCTTCCTTGCAACTCTTCATAGCGAGGTAGTGAGCTCCATTGATCCACTTCAAGCTAACGTTCAAGATTTCTTGTACATTCAGTCAGATAGGTATTAATGAGAATCGGATCTCTGCATACCTGGCACATGTCAAAATTTATCACAGTCATCTGTCATTACACGTCATCAAAGATCTTGCCGATCTTTTGCCATTTTATGGGGCCTCGCTAACTCGCTAATGGTGAAGCACCTAAATTTTCTGATAGCGAGGTAGCGAGCTCCGGCACTTAAAAGGATTCCGTGCCGGAAAATGCAAGGGTTACCCAGTAATTACTTTTGTTAATTAAAACTGATTCTGAAAATGGTATTTATGACTGGTCATGCCACCTAGTGTAATTATGATACAAGCAAGATGCAATGTCATCATTTTGAGATTTTCACGTGGCCTCGCTACTTCGCTAACGGTGAAGTGCCTGAATTTTCTGATAGCGAGGTGGCAGAACTTCCGGAAAAATCAACATTCCGGCTCTAATGTCAGATATTTTAGTGGGTCCCTTTCCTTTTTTTTTTTTTGGATGGCAAATTGCAAAGTGTACCTACACAATAAAACATTTAATAAGCAAATCTCCGATCACCGCATCTCCACTTTATGGTCCCACCGCTTAAAAAAATCAATACTCGCTATCTCGCTATACTTAATGAGCATGCAACTCTCAATAGCGAGGTAACGTCAATGGTAGATCTAATCAGATCCGACGGTTGGGACAAATAGGAAGAAAGGTAACCCAGGAGAAAGGAAAAGGAATATGACAGCATATTCGTCTTTTTTGAAAATTCAAAATTTCGCGCCCGACAATTTATGAATAGGGATGAATATAGGGTTTATATGGTGATTATTTCTTATAGATGGTTTATCCAAAACCCTATGTTTCACTTAGGCATAGAACATTTGACTTTTCTATGGTTTAACTGAAAGTTTTTACTACAGAAAAGTCAGACCAACAGTGGCTCTGTCTGGGGATGATAGACTACTTGAGTCTATGCAAGGATTCAGAATCTATGGGAGAGCAGACCACACAGCCAGTAAAGTGACAACTTCTTCAGAGAGCACAGAGCAACACACAAAAAACAAAAACTCAGACTGTACAAGGATTTACAGAAAACAAGACGATAGGAAAACCTAAAACTATTGTTCATGGAAGAAAATAAGCATTTTTTCAAGAAAAATACCTCTTCAAGAACTGTCCATGAACTGGAAATTCAAGAATATTATCAAAAATATCTTTGATTATGTAAGAATCTTTACCCCAAGCATTCTCAATGAGATATGGGCCTAACCAAATGGGATCAAATTTGCCATGTTTTCCTTTATCTTCAATTCTGGCGTTCCACATTAAGACTAGGTCTCCATTTTCAAATTTCTTGTTTACAGTTCTTTTATCATAGAGTGTTTTGAATTGTAACTGCAATTTTTGATTCCTCAGAGATGCTTCTCTTCTGGCTTTGGTCAATCCTACCAATTCATTCATTCTTTCTTTCATTTCATCAGTAGTATCTTCATCATATAACTGGATGTAATTGTATAATCCCATCAAGTTGTTCTGGGGCATTCTAGCTTGAATTCCATACACTAAATCAAATGGAGCCACCCCAATTGCCTTCTTTACAGTTACTCTGTCAGCCCATATTGCCAACTGTAACTTGGAATCCCATGCCCTTTTATTATCGTCCAAGGTTCTCTTAATGATTTTCAGCAGGCTTTTATTTGTGGACTCAGCTTGCCCATTCCCTTGTGGATGATATGGAGCAGATGATGTTCTTGTCATTCCATATTTATCACAAAACTTGATGAATTCCTCAGACCTAAAACACATAGCATTATCTGTGACAACTTTCTGTGGACATCCAAATTTGGAAATGATATTATTCAATAAGAAATTATTTACCACTTTACTCGTTGCATTTCTGGTAGGGATAGCCTCTACCCATTTTGTAAAGTAGTCAGTAGCAACCAGAATCCAAGAATAGCCAGTATTGGACTTGGGAAAAATTTCTCCTATGAAGTCCAGACCCCATTGTTGAAAAGGTGCTTTAGTTTCAACTGGCTTCAGTGGAGTATTTCCTGAGAATTTCAGCTTTCCAGCAAATCTCTGACAAGGATCACATTTCTTAACCATAACTTGAGCATCTTTAAACAAAGTAGACCACCAGAAACCAGCCCTCATTATCTTATGCGCAGTAGTTTTGGCCATGTAATGTCCTCCACATACTCCAGCATGCATTTCTTTCAAAATCTCTTTTGCCCTTTCTTTGTCAACACATTTCAACAGAACTCCTTCAAAGTTTCTATACCATAAGTTATTTTGAACAATTACATACCTGATGGATTGCAATTTAATATTCCTTTGTTCATTATCAGGCAGATGGGGAGGAACTTCCATATGTTGCAAGTAATGTATAACATTGGTGTACCAGTCACATTGGTCCATGTCATAGAAATCAGTTCTGAAATCATCATTTACTAGGTTTATCTGATTAGCTTGCAGGTTAGTTTCGGCCATAAGTTTGGCCAAACCTTGACCTCTTACTAACTTAGTTATCTGCATATCAATGTTAAATTCTTGGATTCTATTGATCCATCTACATCTCCTTCCTGACACTTCCTGCTGAGAGAAAATATCTTTAACTGCAGCACTAGGTACAAAGGCAATAATAGTAGCACCTACCAAATAACTTCTGAATGCTTTTACAGCCTTTACCAAAGCATATGCTTGTTTTTCATTTATTTCATACTTCAGTTCAGCATGCTGCAGGGATTTGCTAAAAAAGGCAATAGGCTGCTCATACCCTTCTTGGTTTTTCTGTAATAAAACTGTAGCTACAGTATGGAATGATGCAAAAGAAAAAATATGCATGGGTTTAATATAATCTGGGGTCCTCAACACTGGAGCATTTTTTATCGCAGTTTTTATATCCTGGAATGCCTGTGAAGGTTCACCATTCCAATCTATAACAGCTCCTTTCTTGAGCATTTTTGAAATGGGTCTACTAATTTCAGCGAAATTGGTAATAAACCTCCTCAAAAAATTAACCTGGCCAAAAAAGGACTGTATACCTTTCACGTTTTTAGGTTTAGGGACTTTATCAATAGCTATTACCCTTTCTGGGTCTATTTTTACCCCATCCTTGGACACTATGTGTCCTACTAACTTTCCTTCTATGACCCCAAACGAGCATTTCTTTGGGTTTAGAGATACCCCATATTCCAGGGCTTTTATAAATTTTTTTTCCAAATGTTTGCAGTGATCTTCAGCCTTGTTAGAATATGTTGTAAGATCATCCTGGTACACAACCATAAATTTGTCAATATACTCATGAAATGCTACATCCATGGCTCTTTGGAAAGTAGCTCCTACATTAATCAAGCCAAAAGGCATCCTCACATACACATACATTCCCCAAGGGGTTGTGAAAGCTATTTTGAACTGTTCACTTTCTTTTACCAGAACTTGATTATATCCAGAAAAGCCATCCATCATTGACATCAATTCAGAGCTGGTCACTTGTTGCAACATGGCTTCCATATTAGGTAAGCCATAATTATCTTTTAGAGATGCAATGTTTAGATTTCTAAAATCCACACAAAGCCTAATATCTCCATTCTTTTTTCTTACAGGAACAAGGTTTGAAACCCAAGTGGAATGCCTAATTTGTTTGATTATTCCACCATCTCTCAGTTTTTTAAGTTCTTCCTACATTTTTGGGGCAAGGGTAGGATTGATTGGCCTCTATTTTTGCCTAAAAGGTTTTACATTTTCTTTCAACGGTATGACATGCTGGAAAAGGTCCTCCCTATAAGCTTTAAGGTCATCATATGACCAAGCAAAAACATGCCTGTACTTTCTAAGTAGGTCAATCAATGCTTTTCTGATTTGAACCGGCAGATCTTGGCCGATGTAAACCCTTTTAGGGAAATCATCCGTTCCCAAATTCATTTCTTCTAGCTCCTGCGGTTTGGGGTCCTTTATTCCCGATTTTACTCTGTCTTGGTTATCAAAAATATTCTCCAAGACTACCAACCCCTTAGGCATCTTATTTGTTTTTAATTGCATGATTTCTTGACCAAAAATGGTTTCTTTCCCATTTATGGTTTCAATCAGTCCATTGCAGTCCATCTCCTGACCATGGTATTTGTCTTCATTTAGCAAAAAATTTGTGATATCTTTGTCATCTTCAAACACCTGCCAATTTTCAATGTTGTCAGGTATAGAAGGTCTGTTTTGGGCCTCAATCTGGGAGATTCCTGCAAATGATATTTCTTTTGGTTTGATAGCTACATTGGCCAGAAGATTAGCCATTTTATTCTGGGTCCTATCTCTCCATGAGATCCCAAATGCATCAAAGAATTCTATTTGATCCCAGACTGTGTTTCTATATTGTTTTAATCTCCTATTTTTTGAGGAGTAGGTTCCTTTAATCTGAGAGATGATCAATTCAGAATCCCCTATGACACACAATTTCTTAATTTTGTGGTGTGTGGCCACTTTGAGTCCTAGCATCAATGCTTCATATTCAGCGATGTTATTAGTGCAAGCAAACTTCAAGGTGAATGAATACCTGAAGGTGTTATTTTTAGGGGACACAAAGACTACACCTGCCCCTGCACCCTCTTTAGAACTAGCCCCATCAAAGAACATTGTCCACAATTTTGGTGAATTCATGCAACATTCAACCTCATTTTCAATGATATTAGGCAAGTTTTCCACTTCCTGAATAATTAATTCAGCCCTGAAAGCATTAATCCCAGTGTCTAGGAAACAAGTGGTATCTTTGTCAATTTCTTCACCTAAGATGTGGTTAACCCTTGGTTCCCTATTTACCCTGACAGCTTTGTCCCCTATATGGAAGGTGGCATAAGTAAGGTCACATTGTAGGCTTCCCCCCATGGCGGCACTCCATTTTCTGGAAAGTAACATCCCGTAGTGTGGGGGTATATCCACCACAAGGACAGACATGGTTAATTCTACCTCAGGAAATGCAACCAGTTTGAATGGTAAGGCATTTATAGTACCTATTACTGGAACCTCTCTAGCATCCATCCCTCAGCATCTACCTTGCTTAGTATCCACCTTCAATCCTAGGGCTTCCATTACTTTGAAAGGCATTATAGTGTTGGAAGCTCCAGAATCTATCATACAATTTTTTAAGGTTTTCCCTTTTATGATTAGACTAAGGAAAAAAGGATCAATATCTTGTATGAACGCAACTGATGAATCATCTAAAAACATCTGAGGAATCTGGGATATAATACCATTGTCCTCTATTATTAATGGGGTCTGTTGGGCTACAGCTTGATCATCAATACTATTGTTGTTTACTATTCCACCCAACCATGAAAAAGCCTTATTCTTATGCTCTTCAATTCTAAAAAGCTCAGACAAGGGTACTTTCACAGTAATTTGAGATAACATGGCAATCATATCAACAGGTTCAACCACAGTAGGTTTTACAATAGTACCTGGAATCAAAGTTTTTTGAGTAGCAGGGACCACTTTTTGCTTGACAACATCCAGTTCTGATTTCTCTGGTTGCACTACTGTCTTTGTTGCTTTACCTTTCTGAAATTGAACCTTCTTTTTTGGTTCCCATTTCTGACCCTTGTTCTCCTTGACCTTAGGCACATCTATACTGACTTTCTTGTGTTGATCATCTGTCTTATGAGTGGTGTCTTTGATGAACACACTAGATGGCCTTCCTGCCTCATTATTTATTGCTCTATTTCTCAAATTGTAATTACTATGGACTTGTGAAATCATCTCGGCTGTAATTCTATCAATTTCCTCCTTGGAGGGGATTCTTAGGTTTGTGAAACCTACTTCAGAAAATGTATTGCATACCTTCTCTGTATCATTCTTTTCATCATCTGAAAAAATTTGCTGATGATGTAACTGGTAAGCAATTCTCTGGCTGGTAACATCATTCTCAGGTTCTTCTGAATCAGAATCTAGCAAATCATCAGATGTGTTCACCATATTGCAGCTTATATCATCATGGTTTTTTTCTTCTGTTTCTTCTTCTGCTTGCACTCCTTGAGCTTGGGCGAACGACTGGGCAACAACACAATAATCAGCAGAATGAGGTGATTGGCATATAATGCACCAAGGTACATCATCATTCATATTTACAGTGTTCCTTTGCAGGGGGTCTGGGGTACCCTTATCTTTCATATTTTGGGTCTGGTTGGGAACTAGTTTACCATCTTTCCACTGGGTGGTGTAAGAGTAATTCTACATCCTAGGCTGTCTATTGAAATTGTTGTTATTCACAGGGGTTCTCTCAGTAACATTTGTCTTATTGAAAATAGTGGGATTCATCTTCTTGAGAATTTCTAAAACATGGCCTATAGTAGGTTCTTCAGGCCTTTTTCTTATGGGAGTTTTGTCACCTTCCCTTTTATTATTATTCTTAGGATTGAAAAGCTTAGGATCATCCCTCCTCCCTAATTTGCCAGAGGCTTTTCTATTATTTTCTATATTCACTGCAACTCTATAGGCATCTCTTAAAGTTTTAGGATCCTTATCTCTCAGTTGGTAGGCCATTTTGCTATCAAAGGCATTGAAATAGGTTGTAAGATAGATGTCTTCATTTAACCGCATAAACTGAAATAGTTTGTACATCCCTTTCTGAAATCTCACATTGAAATCAAATGTGGATTCGTTTGGATTCTTCTTGATATTGTTGAACTCATTCAACATGAATCCTGCATTAGTATTGTCCCCATATTGTTCTTTGAAAAATTTCTCCAAATCACTCCATGAAGTAATACTATCATCAGGCAACCTCCTGAACCAATCCCTTGCATCCTCTGTGAGTGAATGCACAAATAATTTCATCACCATGTCCTCATGTTCAACTTCATAATCATTGAGCATGTCAATGAAAATTCTCAAATGTTCTTCACCAGTAACAACATTATTTGCAGAAAACTTAACCACTTTTCCCTTAAATCAAAAGATATGGGATGGGGGGCACCAGAAATACCGACAAATGATATTTGTCTATATTTTTTGAGGTATATAGGTTTCTTCTGGAAACCCGGAGCGTTAGAGGTACTAGCTGCATTAGCTTGACTTAGGAGAGCAGCTTGGGACAGCTGTGGTGGGACAAATGGGACTTGAGTGCCAATATTGGAAGATGAGGTAGGAGCAGATTGGGGTGCTTTCTGAGTCGAGATTATGGGAGCACTAACTGGTGCAGGATTTTTAGGTGGGATAGACAAACTAGGCCATGAATTCAATGCAGAATTAGACTTTATGAATTGGATTTTCCTTCTGGTTTCTGCGGCCTGAGCTTCATTTTCAACCTTCTCAAGTTCTTTTGCAAGGTCTTCCCTCTCCTTTCGAGCCTTCTCTAGTTCTAGATCTAATTTTGATATGGAGGGTTGTATAGGTTTGCTCGGTATGGCTTGAGGCTCATTTATTTGGATTCCTATAGCCTTGCCTTTCCCTTTATCTGGAATTGTTCCAGTGGGCTCTATTGGATTAACTTGAATGGGTTTATAAGCTTGAACTTGAGCAATAATTGGTTCTTGCCTTTGATTTAGGAGTTTTTCCTGTTGTTGAACTTTAGCTCTTAGATTATCAACATCTCCAAAGATGTCCTGATGGAGAGTGGTGGCATTCTCTTCTAATTTTTTATTTTGCTCTTTCAAAGCAGCCATCCTTCTTAGCAGAGTATCTCTTTCTATTATGGCATCCAAAGTGGCTCGCTCCCTTTCCTTTTCAAGATGGATGCATTTAGCTTCTTCTCAGCAATCCATTTCTTCATAAATCCTATTTCAGATTGCACTTCTTTAGAATCAGCAGAGGTTGCCTCAGAATCAGCAGGGTCATCTAGATCTATAAGGTTTGGTTCCATATATGGGGCTACTCTGGGATTAAAAGGGGTATCAGATGAACTCCTAAATCCTAGCCTACAATTTATATCTGCTACAAGCCCTGGTCTTGGTGAAGCAATTCCCATAATAGATACGTCTTTGTCTTGAAAAACTCTCTGATCTGGTAATGGGGTACTGAAAATACCTCCTAAGAGTCTTGTATTTTCGGATTCAGAACTAAGCAAAGATGACTCTCTTGCTATTATCGGTTGATAATGGGAATTTATGGAGGCATTACCTCTAGGCTTCCAAGTAGGATTTGGATCTATTCTTTTCTTATTTTGGTTCTTCCTACCACCTTGGGGTAAATCAGTATACATTGATACATCGGGATTGGCTCTCATGTAAGCCCTTGTTTTTTTTCTCTTGTCAACCATATTCTTCTTTTGTTACAATAAGCACTAGCTTCAAAACCTTCACTGAGTCGCCACCCTTTTTCGGGAAAATATAATAACACTCTTACTGATAGAAAGAAAACAATACACAAGTGGGAACAAAAAATATGGCACAAAGAGACCAATCACTGATGTTGTAAGACTGCAACTCTTGCTTGTTAGATAAGACACTCGGATAAGCTGGATGCGTCAGTGTGTAGCAATGGTACTTGGGTTATATCTTCTTTAAATCCTCAAGTTTTGACACTAAATATTCCCCTATAGCTACGGGAAAAATAAAGATCACACGACACATACTTACTTAGTAAGACTAAAGACAACTGCAGTACTTTTTACAGATGTGTTAGACATTCCCCAGTGGAGTCGCCATTTTGTTGGTGTTTTATTTTGATGTTAATAGTGCTAAAACTACTAGGCGACAAAAGGCTTAATACCTAGATATCAGTACATACACAACCTAAAGAATAGCCAATTCTCATTATCACTTGTATATGCAAAGTACTAGGACCCAACTCCAACAAAACCTTAGATGGTTTTCTACTCTTTTGGCTCTGTAAAAACTAGGGCGGGTGTACCCGGGGATGGTTCAAAGATGGAATAATTGTATGAGAATTATCCTTAGTTTCATTTTGATTCTCAGCTCTAAATCCTCAAACATATACGTAAATCTTACCGGATTGATAAACACATCCCTTGAACAGATATGGCCAAGAAATCTTCTATAGCTCTGCAGATGTTTCCGACAGCAATGGCTAAATGAAGCTAAAACAATCCATGCAGGCAAGTGCTGGCCAACTTTGAATATCTTACAGGAAATATAAGTAAAGATTGATTTTATGATGTACTTTGAAAAAGCTAGTCATAATATACTTCTCTTTTGGCTGAAATACTTTCGATCAGTGCCTAATCCATTGGAAATTCAGAGTCAAGTAAATTCTTAGATCTAATTTGTTGCTTTGCAACAAATTTTCATCAGCAATTCTTACCAGAATTTATCATTCAAAAATCCTTATTAACACCCAAGCAACCTCATCACATTCATCAGAGCCTTTATTTAATCCATTGAATTAACATCAATAACAAATGGATGTACAGTCTTACTATATTGCAATCAATTGCATAAGCTTTTACTCACACAACATCAAGGTAGCTAAGTATTTAAAAGGAGACAAAATTCAGAGAAGAACAGATATGGGGATAGTTCATAATTTGTATTCATTTCTTTTGAAAATGGTATATCCTTTACAAAAGACCTAGAAAAACCTTCAGAGAAGAAGCACAGTTCTTTCTACATTCATCTATATCTTAGAAATTTTGACAGAAAAAGTATATTATAAATTTCTTTCCCAAAATGTTTGGACCAAAAACAGAACTAAGCACAATACTTAGTGAAAACCAAATTCAGACCATTCTTTAGCCTTGAGATCTCACTTAAATAATGTGAGATGCAACAAGCTTCAGGCTAAAAAAGGTGACAGGTGTCCTCCTTTAGAAAAACAAAAAAAACAAGAATAAAAGAAGGGTTAATTACAACAACAATTCTTGGCGGGTCCCTTTCTGTTATGCTTCTTGGTTGTTATGATCTGATCTCACAATCATTCTTCATCTTCATCTTCAGAGTAAATACCCATAAGGTCTGTAAGTGATGTATCATCTTCTGTTACAGGCAAACTCACTTTAACCTGGGGATTTTCTATGTCATCATTGCTGACCACAAAAGTAACTATTACTCTTACATCTTCTTCGTCATTGTCTCCTAACATCTGCTCACTAAACTGATTTTTCCATCTGTTAAAAGTATCATCATCTGGCCAATCAAAACTTAGGGTTTCTCTTTGTATCTTTATTAAAGAATTGGCATTTTCCTCTAAATCATCGAATTATTTTCTCATATCAGCATAATATAATTGTACTTTTACCAGCTCTTCATTTGTCTTTGCCCAAAACCAATGGCCAGTATCACTGATGATGTTTGTTATTATGTTATCGAATAATTCATCCATTTCCTTTTTCCATTTTTCTTTTTCCTTTACCGTATCAACAGACTCTAAGGCACAAAGAGATAGGGTGAATTTTTTAGCAAGATATTTTGAAAAACAGAGTATCAATTTTCTCTGTAAAGAATCTCTTTTATTCTCAAAATTATCTAATTGATTCAATAAATCAAAAATCCTTTCAACCTGATGATAAGGCATTTGGACTGTAGATATACAAATAATTGTAACATCATTGTTTCTCTGTCTCCATTTCTGTGCAAGATAATCTAGTCCATCCTTTTCTTTATTTAACTCATCCATGAGGGTTACAATCCTTGTCAACTGATCATAAAAAGTTGACCATTGTATTTTATCTCTCAAATATGTCACACCCTACCTCCATTTCTCTTCCTGCTGATTTCTAAATTCTATCTGCCACTCATGTAATTTGGTTTTTTCTGCTTCAAATTCCTCTGCAGTATAGAATTGGGGTCTTTCAGGGGTATCAGGTATCTCAATAATAGGGGTTAATCCCACAGATGACTGTGGGGGATATGCAATTCTCAGTGTACTGGATTCTCCCACTTTCCTCTTTCTAAGTACCTTTTCTAATTGAGATACCCTATTTTCTAACTCAATTATCCTTTTTACCTCTTAGTTATAGGCTTCCACCACTATTTCATATTTATTATGCATATCAATCATTTCCCTCTCTCCTCTTTCTGCAGTAGCCAAGGCAAATTTAGAATAATCCACATTCATGTGGGCTGCCTGTACATTTGAAGTATCAGCAACTCTCCTTACAAAGATACTCCCTGTTAATCCTGAATCATCAGGCTGTGATGAAGTAGTTCTAGATCCTCTTCTCAGGGACCACATAACAAGGGCAGCTTGATCATTGCTGAATGCTGTACCCAAGAATTCCTCTTTATTTGGATCCTGGAGTCCTAAATTATTTGAAACAGAATTAAAAATTAATGCGTCAGCAATGTCCCAATTGGGCAATAATAAAACATTAGCATTTTTTACCATCTGTCTTCCCTCATCAGGGGTTATATTTTGGAACTCTTGCACCATTTTTCCCTTTATTAGATTTTTAATGGAGGGCTCATCCATTTCTGGATGTTCTGTTTTCATATTCTTACACCTTTGCTCAAAAATGTGCATGTTTACCCTCCACGCAAACTGATGGAAAGCCCTAGATCTTACAAAATTGTTATCAGATAAAAAATGCTGACTGGCTTGTTCCAAAATAGGGTCCAATTCCCTTCCTCTAAAATCTGCTATAGTTAATTCAAAGCTTGGCACAGGGGGTTCCTGGGGGTTCCCTTCATCAATCTCTGCTTGTGTAACAAAAATTTCTCCTTGTGACCCCATTTGTTCGAATTGCTCATTGGTGAGCTGTTCTTCCTCAATTCTCATTGGGGTTTGAGAAGGTGAGTAACTTTCATCAGGGGATTCTTCCTCCCTTATTATTCTCCTTCTTTTGGGAGAAGGTTCAGGGGGTCTTTCTTCTAGGACAGTGCTGGTGGATTCAACTATCTATTTTTATTTATGTACAACGGGCACCTGCTGTCGAACAATAGTATATCCTGTTTTCTTTCGTACCACCAGTGGACCTATTCCAATGTTGGGGGTGAAACCCAATTTTCTCATAATTTCTCTGGATTTATCTGGAAAATAATTAATAAAATGTTGTTTCTTCTCATTCATTACTTCCATTATCTCAGCGAAAGTACTCATGAGGTTATGTATTTTATCTGCATTGGTTGCAGCATTACTAAGAGGACTGAAATCTTTGTCAAAACAATTAATGAATTCCAAAAATTTTGAATAGACTCTCCATTTTTCTTTCTTTATTTCTTGCTCATGGAGAGAGTATTCATTTCTTATTATATCTTTAGGAAAATAGAATTCATGCTGAACTGGACGAAGCTTGATTCTCAATCTAAGGGCAGAGTTAAAGAAACCTTCTGTATCACAAAAATGAGAGTGAGACACTGCCATCTTGTATTGATCCAAAATTTAATGGAGAAAGACCCACCCTTCTTTAGTTATCACAAACTGGTGGGCTATAGTACAAGTAGGAAAAATCGATCCTGTCCCCCTTTTGTGCAAAAAGGCCTCCTCCACTCCTCCCAACTTCCACAAAAATTCAGCTATCCCTACCTTTAAAGGTACCTGATAAGGTAACACATGGGGTGTTCCTTTGAATCCATAGACCCTGATGACAGTTGAGACTAAATATGGGATAATATCTCCCCAATTATGTGAAACTTCTAGATTATGGGTTTTGTCCATAGGTCTGACAAGGTGCATTAATGCCTTAGGGATTCTGGGATTGTCACTCAATACGAGGCACCTTAGTTTGGAGTTAAAGTGCCTATCAAATCTAACGAAGCTAGCATTTTCTGCTTCCCAGGTCATGTCTGCACTCCATAATTGGACTGGTAGTGCTTCCCCTTCTTGTTCTCTATTTAAAACCATTTCTTTACCAAAATAAGTGGCCCCTTTAAAAAGAAACATATGCATCAATAAGGAATACTGACCCCAAACCTTTTCCACCTTGCCCTGTGCAATCCCCACCAATCCCTGATGAATCTCATTTTCCAAGTAAGATGCAAAATCAAAAATTATTTCCACACCAAAAGAAGAGATTTGGGTGATCATATACATGAAGCTCACCAGAATAAAATCTTCTTCGCCCTCTCCGAAGACTCTGCACAGGGTCCTATATATCTCCACTGCCCTGGCATTAAAGCATGATTTCTTGAATGGTTCTTTAGAAGATGATGTTATGGTTGGGAGGCCTCCAATCCGACCTATGTGGGCTTTCAGTGCACCCTGTCTAACTACATCCCTCTTGGATATATATTCTTTTTCTAAATCTATCAAATTAATGGGCACATGATACATGGTGAGGGGTCCCAGACTGAAAACCTTCCTAACCTCCTCGGGACTAATGGTAACTAAAGCCTCACCATCCATTCTTCTCACTACCTTAGTGGCTTGGTCATAGTTTTTTGCTATAGCTTCAAGCAGGTCAAAATCCATAAACACGCTGGGGACAACAAGCTTCCCAAGATCAAAATTCCATATATTGGCATGAGGGGCATATAACTTCCTTTCCGCAAACCATTTTTTGAATAAACTCAAACCAGTTTGAGAAGTTTGAGCATCCCAGACCCAATTACCCTTATCATACAATCCATCAGCTACCCTTAGCCTAGGGTTGAGTGAGGTTAACCTCTTAACTTGCACCATTTCTATAGTAGATTCAGGAAGTAACTCAAGCAAATCATCATGCACATTTCTATCCAGGTAGTTTATTGCACCTGTAAATCCCTTCTTAGGAGGCATCTTGGGCTATCTTTTTAAAACTTAAAAGCTCACGAAGATGATGGTAGTTTTACTTACTTGAATTCTGTCTCAATTCTCCTCTATATTCCTGCAAATTTTTCGTGAACAAACAACTTGACAAATTTTTTATCAAACCTTGGCACACTTTTCTTTTAGTAATGGCTTCTGCACAAGAATGGCTTCAAATCTTTTCTCGCGTGAAATGAAACTGATGGAATCTCTCTGTATTATACTCTATTTTTCCCCACGGACAAAGCTTTCTTGTCTAATTAATACAGAGAGTGGCACTACATTTTTCATTTAAAACTACACCGTTGATCTTCAAAGATCCTATGATCATGCGGTACAAAGAGAACAACTAGGAGTTATATTTGCCATGTCAGTTATTTTATCCAATGAGAACTTTCCACGTACAAAATTCTTTCTTTTGATGGCGCTTATATTTAGACCCACTGATGACGGAGAACACGTGTCAGCATGTCGCTACTTTGTTATGCATAAAGAACAAGCACCTTGCCATGGTGAGGCGGCGACAATCGTTGATCAGATCAAGAAATGATCGAAAGATACGCTACAGGACTTCTTAAGAAAAAAGGCAGCGGGCCCAACTCGCTATGTCACTGTAATTATCTTCCTTGCAACTCTTCATAGCGAGGTAGCGAGCTCCGTTGATCCACTTCAAGATAACGTTCAAGATTTCTTGTACATTCAGTCAGATAGGTATTAAAGAGAATCGGATCTCTGCATAGCTGGCACATGTCAAAATTTATCACAGTCATCTGTCATTACATGTCATCAAAGATCTTGCCGATCTTTTGCCATTTTACGGGGCCTCGCTAACTCGCTAACGGTGAAGCACCTGAATTTTCCGATAGCGAGGTAGTGAGCTCCGGCACTTAAAAGGATTTCATGCCGGAAAATGCAAGGGTTACCCAGTAATTACTTCTGTTAATTAAAACTGATTCTGACAACGGTATTTATGACTGGTCATGCCACCTGGTGTAATTATGATACAAGCAAGATGCAATGTCATCATTTTGAGATTTTCACGTGGCCTCGCTACTTCGCTAATGGTGAAGTGCCTGAATTTTCCGATAGCGAGGTGGCAGAACTTCCAAAAAAATCAACATTCTGGCTCTAATGTCAGATATTTTAGTGGGTCCCTTTCCTTTTTTTTTTTTTGGATGGCAAATTGCAAAGTGTACCTGCACAATAAAACATTTAATAAGCAAATCTCCGATCGCCGCATCTTCACTTTATGGTCCCACCGCTTAAAAAACTTAATACTCGCTATCTCGCTATACTTAATGAGCATACAACTCTCAATAGCGAGGTAACACCAATGGTAGATCTAATCAGATCCGACGGTTGGGACAAATAGGAAGAAAGGTAACCCGGGAGAAAGGAAAAGGAATATGACAGCATATTCATCTTTTTTGAAAATTCAAAATTTTGCGCCCAACAATTTATGAATAGGGATGAATATAGGGTTTATATGGTGATTATTTCTTATAGAAGGTTTATCCAAAACCCTATGTTTCACTTAGGCATAGAACATTTGAATTTTCTATGATTTAACTGAAAGTTTTTACTACAGAAAAGTCAGACCAACAGTAACTATTGGTCATTTTTGTCTTCCCACCTAAATTGCCTTATTTTAATTTAAACATGGTAACATCCACATATGTTAAAATTTTAATAAAGTGGGGCACAAAAATATTTCATATAAAACTTTAGGTTATTATTTATTTCCTAAGTGACTACACACTTTAATATTCCATGGACCCACACCTTACCATCAGATCCTTGATCATCCACAATGGTCACTTTATCACTATGCAGAGTTGCACAACCTTTTTTTCATGTGACATAGCAATGTCTTAGTAGACCCCCTTTCTTGTTAGAATAGTTGGGCAATTGCCAAAGCATGTTAACATTTTTTTGGTTTATCATTGGCCATGATATGGATGTGCGAGGTGTGTGGGCTAGTTCCTTCCCGCAACTTCCCCATCATTAGATCTTTCATCATCGACAGTGTTCACCTTGTTGCTATGCAAATTTGCAAACCCATTACTTCATGCAACATAGTGACATTATGCCACATGTTTGTGTGGGTTTGAGTTTCTTTGATGAGTCAAATTGAGATGGCGTATGATGGGATCTTCATTGGTCATGCCTTTGACATCTCTAGGTCATGAACCACATGTTCTCAATTTATACGTTCCATTGTGCAATGCAAACATATCAATGGAGGTTGCTTTGTCTCTATTGAAAGTTTCTCAATTTATTCATAGTGACAAAGTGATGAGTTGATGTGTGGTAGGTGGGTCCATTCCTTTGTGGGCCATGGTTTGGTGGATCAATATTAGATAAGTTGGAAAAGGACCATGTTCCTATTGGTTGGTACACTAGCAAGATTAATGATTTTTTGGGACTGTCAGATGGTGGGAGATCAATGCCTCTTGCTATATCACTATAGGAAGTTTCTTGACCTTTAGTCATAGTGACATAGCAAGGATTTTCCATGTGTCCTAGCAGGCTGAGTTTGGCAGGTGCAGTTAGCTTAACATCATGGTTAAAAAATAATATTGCAACTTGTCATAGTTAAGTTTGAGGGTGGTGCAGTAAAGGTGATATGGTGGTCAAATACATGAGGACTCCACTAGGTGGAAAAAGGAAATGATATGGTTGGTCCACATGGAGGTTTCTAGTTGCTTGATCGGGTTGACCTGTTGACCTCACTACTTTGTAAAGCCAAAAATGAGAAAGATAGGGTTTCTTGCATGATTCAATCTTCATGATCGATTCCAACCACTTTCCAATGAATGTTGTGCCTAGTAAATAAAGGAAAAAACTCCACCATCTTTTGTTTTATCCATCTACTTGGTTAGAGTGATTTAATGGTATCGTTCTATCTTCTCAAGGCTCTATTTTTGAAAAATATTAGATTTCATTATATTTGAATCTGTACTAAGTTCAAATTTTCCCTAGGGCTATATGATTATGCTCTAAATAATTTAAGACAGTGGTTGTGGAGTAACATCAATTAGAAATATCTCAGTTATGCCTGAGTTATAAAAGTAGCTTTTGTAAATTTTGTTAGGGTTAACTCTTCTCTATTTTCTTGATATTTCTCTACAAAATTCACTATAAATTCCCTTTGCCTCAAAACCTATATGACATTCTACCTTATCTCTTTAGACATTGATGCATTGTGCACATACCTATTTGCCTCTCATTACTTTATTGTAGATCTACACAATCTTGCATGACTATATCTCTCCTTGGCCTATAAATGATATATAAGTGAATTCTCTTCTCCCTTGTGTCATTTATTTGGGTTTTTTGATCTACATGTGATTGTTAGATTAAAACATGTCTGAATGTGTATATATTTTGGTGTGATGATGGTTCAAAAGTGCATGTATGGACAGTGATTAGTTTGAACACTCTATTTTAGTGCATCACCCCTTAGGTTAGAATAGGTAGATTTTGTTCCATGCATTCCTTCTCCCTTTTCCTCTCTAAGAGTAGTTTGGTGCATCTTGATAGTAAAGGAAGCTAGCCTTCTTTAGAGATTCAACCTCATAGTTCAAGTCCCATAGCTTAGAGGTTGTTTCCATGTTTCACAAGGTTTTCCTTAGGTAAAAACTTTGGGTAGGGGTGCAAAATTTTGTGATAACAATTTTTGGCATGCATGGTGGGACATATTCTAGAAGATCTCAAGTCTATTGGTGTCAAAAAATAAAATAAAATTTCAAGTCAATGCTAAGTAAACAATGCTTTTCTTAGTATTCTGGGCCTTAAGAGGCTCATTTCCACAAAGTACTTGGTGACTCTACACCCTTTATATTTGGTTTCCAGACTAGAGTTATAGTGATTCATGCCCAAATATGAAACACGGGCATCTTCTAGAGTTAAATTTTAGTATCAAGAGCTTTCATTTTCAAATTCTAGAAGAAGAAAGACTAGATTATCTCTATCACTAGTTAGGAGTACAGAAGAAGTACATACCCCTACAAGATCCATTTCTACTCATCATATTGTTAGGTCTCAATGTAGAATACCATTAGCTTATATCAATAGATCACTTTCTTATATGAATATAACTCATGCTTTTGCCACCTTTAATGGTGGAAGTCCTCTTTTATTGGCCCAAGGACATGACATACCAGTAGTTGCACTTAAAAGTATACCAGATTTCACTGATGAAACTCTTGTCTATCCCTTAGAACACATTCAAGAGGTTTAAAATGTTTGTAATATTCATGGTATATCTAAGGATGATGTTGCTATTAGGCTTCTAGCTTCCTCTTTAAAAGCGAAAGCACTTCAATATTATAGAGGGTTGCCTCATAACTCTATAACAAATTGGGATTGATTAGGAGCAAGACTATGTAAATACTTTGAGGAAAAAAGTGACTACATGTCACCTTTGGAACAAATAACTACTATAAAAAGGGCCCCTATGAATGTATGACCCATTTTAATTACAAATTTTAGAAAAAATGGGATAGAATACCTACTTTAGTAAAACCTACCCCTAGCAATGCCTTCTTACATTACCTCAGAGCCTTTAATAGTGACATTACCACTATAATTCAAACCATGGGAGGATATAATCTACTTGATGATTATGAAATCACAATGAGGGTAGAAAACATATTGCTACAAGGAGGAAAGTTAGCCTCAAGGCCTCATATGTCCTTCTTCCTTGATGTCCCAAATCACCAACCAATGATGGCCCCTATTCCCATAACTTCTATTCCACAATCCCTTGCTTTAGTCCCTTAAGCTTAAACATCTTCAAATGGAATAGATGAAATCAAGGATAGATGATGCAGTCTATGATGCTGAACATAGATAAAAGATTGTAGGGCCAAGAGAGGAAGCTGGAAGATAGCTTAGAATTCAAAAGGTGAACAACAAGGTAGTAAGGCTCATCAATTGCAATATCAAACTCCAAACAATGGTAGGCCTCTAAATTATAATTATGGGAACAACTCTTTTGATCAAAGTAGGTAGAATAGTCATGCCTCTACTTCAAATATAAATCAAATTAGGGCCATAGTCCTTCGAAACAATATGGCTCAGGATCAAGATTTTTGTCCCTCCTACAACTACTCCTATTCCTATTGCATGTGTAAAAAGGCTGAATCTTATTTGGCTTTGACCACTCAAGAGCTTGTAGTAGGAAAATCATGTAAGGAGAACCAATTCAGTGATGCCTTATATATACAAAGATAGGGTGATTGCTCCTTTATGAATCATCAGGTGGAAGAACATTGCAATGTAAACTAGGATTCCATTACTCACAACACTAGGAGAAAAAGAAGAGCTATTGAAGGTAATACCCCTCCTCCTTCTCAAACTTCAATATAAAATGCAGTGCCTCATAGACAAGCAGAAAGTGCCCAACCTAATGTTCCTCAACAACAAAGACAAAATTATACCAGAGGAGATGTGAATGACCCCCAAATCATTCCAGCTCATCCTCCTACACATGCAGCTCCCAAGCCTTCTACGAAAGCACCTAATTCATCATTTAGTGTGGTAGAGTAGATGAAAAAGACAAATGTGAATATTTCCATGTGGGATGCTATTGCTGCTATACCTATGCAAAAGAAGTTGTTGTAATAGGAATTGGAAAGTATTGAATGAAAGGATCAACCACCTAGCATGGAAAGTTCCACAAGCCTAGTATAACCATCAAGGGAGGTTGAGAAAAATACAAAGGTTAGACCCCCTCCTTTTTATGTTTCTTTGATTATAGGGGGTAAACTAGTCCACAATTGCATGATTGATTCAAGGGCTAGTAGTTCAGTGATGCCTAAGTGTGTTGCCGATGCTTTAGAGATGAGATATAAACCCATTGTTAGGGATGGGATCCTTAGGAACATGGAAATGGCCCTACATTCATGCCTTGGTTGTACTGTAACTCAAGATATATTAGTTGCTAAAGTCAAGCCACACTTTGCAATTTATTTTTTAAGAGACTTCATTGCACAAATAGGTGGTTACATATCTTCTGATTGGTCATATGTGTTTTTTAGAACAATATATGGGACCAAGGATTCAATCAAAGTAGAGCCTCTAGCCCTCCATCATATTGAACCCTACATCCATAATGTCATCAATATGAATTGGACTATTCTAGAAATGGATGAGAATGATAGTAAATGAGCCTATCACTTCTCTAGTAGAGATACCTAATTTTATCTTTGATGAATAGACTAATGCATATCATTTTTATCCCATATTAGAAACCCTTGAGATAGGTCTTAGTAAATACTATGTCAGAAAATGATGCTCTTGTCCCTAGCCTTAGGAAGATACAATAAGAGATGAGTGGGATATGGAGTATGTATTTTGATGGATCAAGAAATAAGAATGGATTAGGGGTTCGTGTGATGTTGATTTCTCCTGCACAAGTAAGGTATTACTTCTCCTTGATGCTCCAATTTAGTTGCACTAATAATGTGGCAAAATATGAAGTTCTGATCCAGGGTCTCCAATAGGCACAATAGAGAGGCATACAACTATTAAATGCATATGGGGATATTGAGTTGGTTGTTAATCAAATTATAAATCAGAATATTATGAAGAAAAACCTTCTCAAATCATACAAACATAGAGTTTGTGATCTACTTGAAGGATTTCAGGTTTTCAATATTCAGAGTGTCCCAAGAAACAAAAACAAACATACTGATAGGCTTGCAACCATTGGTGCTCATTATGATATACCAAAGCATGTTACTAATGAAAAGAAGCAAAAAATTAGAATTTTTGTAAGACTTGATATCCCAAATTATTGTACAAATTGGAAAGTATTTGATTTTGATTTATAGATTGTTAATTTCTTGCAAAATGAAGCAGAGTTCTTTGCTAGAAATTAGTCCAAGCTACGAAGTCAATATGGGGACTAGATTATGAACCTAAACTCCAAAACATTTCCTAAAGGTATAATCACCTTAGAGGGAATTTTGAACTATCATGATCAAGCCAAAGGCAGAGGTCCAAACTTGACCACAAAGAGGGATGACTACACACCTATCGTTGTTGCTAATGGAAAGACTATTAATTTGGGAAAGGTATGCACTAATGCTAAACATAAAGTTTTCATTAGTTTATGTCAAGAATTCAAAGATGTTATTGCTTGGACATATGAAGACTTAAGGGTTTTTGACCCAAATTTATTTCAGCATACCATAGATTCAAATCATGATGCTAACCCTATTAGACAAAACCAAAGGCTAGTCAACCCAAAGATTGAACCTTTAATGAGAAAGGAACTATCAGAACTTATAGAAGAAAATATCATTTTTCCTATTAAGAAATCTTCATGGGTAGGCAATCTTGTTCTTGTTAGAAAGAAGAATGGATAAATCAGATTGTGTGTAGATTTTAGGGATCTTAGTAAGGCTTCTCTTAAAGATCACCATCCCCTTCTATGGAACAAATTCTATCCAAAGTTAGTGGCTCCGAAAGGTTTTCTTTCTTAGATGGTTTTTTAGGCTATAATTAGGTGATAGTCCAAGAGTTAGACACATGTAAAACAACATTCACTACCGAATGGGATACCTATGCTTATTGTAAGATGCCATTTGGACTAACTAATACAGATGCCACATTTCAGAAGGCAATGGTGATGGCCTTCAAGGGTGTGCTGGAAAATTTTGTATTAGTCTATCTTGATGATATAACTATTTTTTCAAAACATGTAGCATATCATTTTTATCATTTGAAATAGATATTTGAAAGATGCAGAGAGTATGGTGTGTCCCTAAATCCCAAGAAGTGTATTTTTTCCACTGATCAATGAAAGATCCTAGGACATATTGTGTCAAGAGATGGGTTGACAATAGATCTAGAGAGAATAGAAACAATTCTCTCTCTCCCACTTCCCAATCATTAGAAATGATTACAGAGCTTTCTTGGTAGGATCAACTTCATAAGAAGGTTCATCCCTGATCTTACCTCCATGGTCAAGCCTCTAATAGCTATGTTGAAGAATAATATTGTGTTTACTTGGATCAAGGAGGGAAAAACTAGTTTTGAAGATATCAAGAAATCAATTACATTAGCTCCCACTCTTATCAATCCCAAATTTGATATAGACTTCATCCTTTACTCCCTTGGAGGAGAATCAAGTAAATGAGCTATTCTAACATAGCTAAATGATGAGAATTTGAAGTAGCCCATTTATTTCTTTAGTAAGGGGCTTAAGGATTATGAAGGAAGATACAACTATGTAGAGAAACAAGTCCTTGCTATTGTAAGGGCTCTCAATACATTTAGACATCTTTTGTCTCATAACAAGGTTCAACTCTTTGTTCCACATGTAAGTGTAAAGGAGTTCCTACTGCACAAGGATATCAATGAAAAAAGAGTTGGATGGATCACAAAAGTCATGGAATATGATATTGATATTAGGATCACTAAACTTGTGAGAGGTAGGGGATTGTGAGATCAAATGGTCTCTTCTTTTGAGACACCCAAGGAAGCTGCCATCTTAATAAAGAATGAGAAACCATTAGGGAATGAAAATTAGAATGATTGGTTGCATGATATGACTACTTTCTTGGTAGAGGGAAGATATCCACATGGCCTAAATAGAGCTAAGATAAGACAATTTAAATTCTAGTCTATCCCTTATGTCTTGGTGGATGAAATACTATTTAGGAAGGATTCTATTGTAGTCCTATTGGGATGTATCAAAATAGATTAGATCATTAGGCTATTAAAAGAGTTCCATGATGGGCCTACTGGTGGTCATTTCTTCGCTAGGGTTACATCAATAAAGATAATGAGGGCTGGTTATTATTGGCCAAATATTTTCAATGATTACCACAAACATGTGGGGAAATGTGAGAAATATGCTTTCTTTTTTGAAAAGAAAAGATTGGCCACCCTTCCTCTCCATCCCATCCAAGTAGACCAACCCTTTTCTCAATGGGGTTTGGACTTTATTGGTCGAATAAACCCACCATCTAGTGCTGGTCAAAAATGCATCTTGGTAGCCATGAAGTATTTCACAAGATGGATAGAGGTAGTAGCTCTAAGAGATGCAACAAAAACTTTAGTGGTTGAGTTCCTTGATGGAATAGTGACTAGATTTGGCATTCCATCAACCATCATATCAGATAATGCTAGATATTTTATTGGGAATAATATATGCTCATGGTATCTAGAATATGGAATATATTTGAGCACTTCCTCAAATTATTATCCCTAAGGGAATGGCTTGGTAGAATCCTCTAATAAGGACCTCATCAAAATAATGAAGAGGAAAATTGAAGACAATCAGAGGTGTTGGCATGCTAAGTTGAAAATTACCCTTTGGGCTGACAAAATCACACCCAAGAGAGATATTAAGAACTCAACCTTCATGCTAGTATATGGACGGGAAGGAAGGCTTCCTATTTCACTTGAATTCCCCTCTCTTGAACTAGCTCATCAACTGGAGCTAGCTGAAGGTGATGCTATGATAGTAAGGATGGCTGAAATAATGGAATTGGAGGAAAAAAGGTAGCAAGCTATGCATACACTTGAGGTACATCAGAAATAGGTCAAAAGAGATTTGATAAGAAGGCTATTGCTAGAGTCTTCATGGAAGGAGACCTTGTCCTCAAATGGGATCACCAACTACAAAGAGGCCAATGCTTTTAAGCTATCTAGGCCTGAAGGTTAAGTTCTCCCATCTCAATCAATGGGATTAACCTTAAACATTGATTTTGGAGAAGGCTAAAGGTTTTTTATACATATTAAAATAGTTTTCTTGCTTTCCAATAAGTGCACAAGCATAGGTTGTCCCTCTGGAGGATAGCAAGTTTTAAAGTTTTATAGTTGTAGAGAAATAGGGGTAGGGCTATGGCATTTTACTATGTTTAGATCTTCATGTTTTATGACATTTTAACCCAATGGATGCATAAGGTCACTAGTTGTATGCATAGCAGGCTTGCATCTCCCTTGAGTAGCCATAATTGTTGGTCATTTTTGCCTTCCTACAAAAATTGCCATATTTGAATTTAAACATGGTAAAGTCCATATATTTTAAAATTTTAATAAAGTGGGATGTAGAAATATTTCATATAAAAATTTAGGTTATAATTTTTTCCTAAGTGATTGTGCACTTTAATATTCTATGGACCCGCACCTTACTCACCATCAGATCCTTCATCTTCCATGGTGGTTGCTTTGTCAATATGTAGAGTTGCATGACCTTTATTTCATGTGACATAGCAATGGCTCGATGGACCCCCTTTCCTGTTAGAATATCCAGGTAGTTGTTAGAGCACATCAACATTTTATTGGTTTCTCATTGGCCATGATATGACTGTCCAAGGTGTGTGGGCTAGTTCCTTCCCACAACTTCCCCATCATTAGATCTTTCATCATCCAGGGTGGTTGCCTTGTCACTATGTAGAATTGCACACCCATTACTTCATGCGACATAGCGACATCATGCCATGTGTCTATGTGGATCCAAGTTTCTTTGGTGAGTTAGACTAAGATGACATACGGTGGAATCTTCATTGGCTATGCCTCTTACGTGTCTAGGTTGTGGGCCACATGTTCTCAGTTTATACCTTCCACCATTTGATGTAAATAGATCAATGGTGGTAACTTTGTCACTATAGGAAGTTTCTTGATATTTATTCATTGCAAAAAAGAAATGAGTTGATGTGTGGCAAGTGGATTTATTCTTTTATGGCCCACGGTGTGGTGGGTTAGTGTTAGATAGGTTGGAAAAGGACCATGTTCCTATTGGTTAGTGCACTAGTAGGATTGATGATTTTTTGGGACTGTTAAATGGTGGAAGATCAATGCCTCTTGCTATGTTGCTATAGGAAGCTGCTCAACCTTTAGTCATAGTGACATAGCAAGGATTCATCACATGTCTTGGTGGGCCTAGTTTGGCAGGTGTAGTTAGGTTAAGATCATAGTTAAATCAACAATATTACAAGTTTTCATGGTTAAGTTTGAGGGTGGTGCAGTCAAGGTGATATGGTGAACAAGGTGTGAGGAATCCACTAGGTGGAAAAAGGAAATGATATGGTTGGTCCACATGGAGTTTTTTGGTTGCTTGATTGGGTTGACCTATTGATCTTGCTGATTTGTAAAGCCAAAAATGAGAAAGATAGGGTTTCTTGCACGATTTGATCTTCATGATTGATTCCAACCACTTTCTAATGAATGCTGCACCTAGTGAATGAAGGAAAACACTCCACCATCTTTGATTTTATCCATCTACTAGGTTAGAGTGATTTAATGGTGTTGTTTTATCTTCTCAAGGATTTTTTTGGCAAAATATTGGATTTCATTGTATTTGAATCTATACTAAGATCATATTTTCCCCAAGGCTATATGATTATTCTCTAAAGCATTTGAGATAGTGGTTGTCAAGTAACTCTAGTTAGAAATATCTTAGTTATGCCTCAACTATAAAGGAAGTTTTTGTAAATTTTGTTAGGGTTGACTCTCCTCTATTTTCTTGATATTGCTCTACAAAATTCATTGTAAATTCCCTTTGCCTTAGAACCTATATGACATTCTACCTTATCTCTTAACATATTGATGCATTGTGCAAAGACCTATTTACCTCTCATTAGTCTATTGTGGATCTCTGTGATCTTGCATGACTGCATCTCTCTTTGGCCTATAAATGATATATAAGTGAATTTTCTCTTCTCGCTTATGCCATTTATTTGGGTTTTTTGATCTACATGTGATTGTTAGATTAAAAAAAGTTTGAATTGTATATCTTTTGGTGTCATGATGGTTCAAAAGTGCATGTATGGATAGAGATTAGTTTGAACACTCTATTTTGGTGCATCACCCCTTAGGTTAGAATAGGTAGATTTTCTTCCATGCATTCCTTCTCCATTTTCTTCTCTAAGAGTAGTTGGTGCATCATGATAGTAAAGGAAGACATCTTACTTTAGAGATTTAACCTCATAGTTCAAGTCTCATAGCTTGGAGGTTGTTTCCATGTTTCAAAAGGTTGTCTTTAGGTAAAAAATTTAGATAGGGGTGAAAACTTTTGTGACAATAGTAACACACATTAGTTGCTAAATCCTAAAGAGATATCTTTCAAAGGTAATGCAAATAAGTTGTTAAATCCTAAGAAGACACACATTTCATATTTATTGTGATATAAGAAAGTGGATCTATAAATATTGTAGAGGCTATCATAAGACCCATTTATAATTACAACCATAGTTTATGGGAGAACTATCTAGTTTGACTACTTGTTTGGCTCTCCCTCTCTTTTGGTGATTCATGGTATGGTGGGCATCTTACTAGGTGAGGTAATTACTTTTTCCTTTCTTTCTTTTTTGCTTTCATGCTAGTAGGACTGGATCATGAAGCTATCTTATTTATAGTGTTTCTCTTGTCTTTCTTATGTAATAACTTATGTTTTTAATATAGCTTTCCAAATATGATAATAGCATGAGAAATATTTCTTAGTAAGGTTTCTTGTGCTAGTTGATTTGGGTTTGTTTGTACTAACCCTTTTATGTTGTTTTGGTTTTTGTTTTGCACTCTTGTTCATATATGTTGAGTTAAAATTCTTATCTTAGGGGTTTATGTCCTTAGTTAAGTTTTATTTTGTCTTGTTATTATCTTCTTTCTTCTCTTCCTTTACCAAGAGTTTGCATCGAGTCCATACTCTTGCTAAAGTGGGGGCTTAATGTATCATCTTAAAATGGAAGCACTTCTAGGTTAAAAGCATTTAGACCTCTGATTAAGTGGTCTAGGGTCATGTCAAGCACCTTGAATGAGTCTTTGCATGGATCAAGCTATTTTCCCCTTGTTTTGCCCCCCCCCCCCCCCCCCCCCCTCTCTCTCTCTCTCTCTCTCTCTCTCTCTCTCTCTCTCTCTCTCTCTCTCTCTCTATCTCTATCTCTCTCTATTTCCAGCTATTTTTGATAAAATGCTTTGTGAAACTAAGGCCATTGACCTCTAGGTCAACAATAAATTTTTGTGTCAAGTTTGACATTGACCCTAACCTAGGTCAAGGATGACCTTGACCCTAACCTAAGGTAGGGTCAACCTTGCCCCTAATCTTAGGTCCCATTTTCAATTTTTGGGAGTTTTAGAATCTTGAGCTTTAGAAAATTTATTTTCTCACTTGTGGGTTGATTTTTTTTGGTTTTAGAATGGTATACTCTTAAATTACATTTAATCTAGGTCCATTCCTAAGGGTTAAGGTTAAATGTGATTTAATGCTCCTATGTTAGCCTTCTTTAGGAGTTTATGTTCTAGATCTCTACATAAGGAAACCTTCTTCCTTCATTTTGACATCCACTTATCATGCAAGTAAATAACCTAAGAGCACATACAAATGACTTCTATCTATGAGAAACTACCTACTTTTAAAGATCAAGCAAACACTATATCATTCAAGCATTTATGTTCTCTATTGAAGATCAAGGATTGAAACATTCAAGCCTTTGAAGGGATTTAGTTCAAGCATTCAAGATTCATCATTCAAAATCCTAGATCTAACCATCATGGTGGTGTGATCTTCCTTCAAGATCCATTTCTCATTTTCAAGATCTATTCATACTTCTTTCAAGGTGGATTCTAAGCATATAATCATGGAGGTTTTGATTTACATTTATTAATGTTATGTTTAAGCATTCATATCAATATACTTGTTTATATTTCAATTACAATTACATATCTATTGAGTATCATAGCTTCATTGTTTCATTTACTTCTACTACTTTCTAGATTCTTTATTTCAATTCAATTATTAAGGTTGATTCCAAACCAGGGTTTAACCAATGAAACTCCTCATCCAAAAAAAGACCATTTTTCTTTTAGATATAGGCGTGGAATGATTAATTGAAGAGCATATTTGGATACGCTTTTTGTCAAGCTTGCAAGATCCATGAACATAAATTTTGTCAAAGCAGTATAGGTCAAGGTCAAATTTTTGGGGTACAATTGTGCCTTAGGGTAGGATTGTACCCTACCATGAGGGTTAAGGTTAACCTCCTTCAAAAAGAAAAAATATTTCTGGGTTTCTTTCTTCTTGACATTTCTAGTTTGGAATAGGTTGTAGAATTCCCTGAAACTATACACAAAAACCATAAATAAACATTTTCTAGATTTAAAGTTAGTATTTGTCTTTTATCTATTTCAATATTTAAGTACATACTCCCCCATAAGAGAAATATTATATAACCTACTTTCTCCTTATTTTCCTTCACATGATCCATTTTTGCATTGGATCATTCATTAAAAATTAGGGTTAGGAAAGGAAACCTTATTTTATTTTGACATAGTATCTATTTGAACAGGGGTAAGGGTAGAGATATCCCAATTTGGAATAATTATGTCCTCACTAAGATCAATTGCTTCCTCTTCTTTACCCTTAACTTTTAGAATGGTAGAAATGATTTCTTTACCTTAAGAACTTTAGTATTTAGTTGAGACTAATTCTCAACTATTACTGTACTAGCTATGGATACACTTGGAATAGAAACAATTGTAGAAAATGTAGAAATGACACTAACAACAAGAATAACTTGTTGGTGCTTGGTAAAGCCTAATGATAGAGAAACTTTCCACTCAATAGATGAAGTGTTGAACACTTCAAGTAATGTAACATTTGACAAAATAGATTTAGAACTTGGTTGGGTGCTTGGTGTAGCAAGGGTAACCACAACCAACTTGATAGAAGCTTTCTTTGAACCTGATTGCACTAAGGCTTTTCTCAAAGATTGAGGAAATGAAGCCATGGTTGCTGCAATTTTCTCCACATCTATTTCCTCAATGCTTTTTATCTCTAGAAGGATTCCTCTAGTAGCTTCATGTTCTTCATCCTCATCATCAAGATTGACATCATCTATCTCATCATCTTTTATTTCTTCTTCATCCTCATCTTCACCATATTTGTCATCAATGTACATAAAAAAGTCACTAGGTTTGTGCAGCTGATAGATGTTTTTCCATGTAGTAGTAGCTATCTTCACCACAAATTCAATATCCTTAAGTAGTATCATGCATGTGTTTAATTTGAAAGTGGACTTCTTCTCATTTTTCTTCAAGGATTCCTTCACTTCCTTCTCACTAAGATTCAACATGAGTTACCTCAAAGTTTGTTCAAAGATGTCTTTGGCAATCTTCTTTTGATTTTCCCATCTATGTTTTACTACCTCTATAAGTTCATTAGGAATTTTCTGTAAAAGATCATTTGGTTAATACTTCTATTTGCCCAATTTTTTCATGAGTGTATCTTCTATCTACTTTTTTCTCTTCTTCATTCCTTTTCTCATACTTGATAAAATTAAAACATTTCAAGCTAGTTCTTTCTTCCTTATTTTTCAATCTTTCTTGAAGTGTAGGTGCAAATCTATTGAAGATAGTCTATTCTACTTCATCTTCACCTGTTAGAATTGGTAATCTTTCCTTGGTTGTATTTATTAAATGGGATAAACCAAGGTATCCCTTATGTTGTTTGTCCTCTAGTCCACATGTGAGGACAAGCCTATTTTGTAATTCCTTTATTAAGGAAAATAGTTAGTCCTCCTTAAGAGGATTATGACACTTGTTATGCACACACTTATATGAATGTGGCAATCATTCACATGGGAGTTACAAATAACTCCTCCTCTCATCTCTTTATAAGAGATGCTTCTCTCTCATTCTTAATACACAATCACTATGTAGTTCTTGTAATGAGGCCTATGGCTCCATTTTCTCTCTTCTCTATCTTTCTTTCATTCTTTAGGCATTTTCCTCATTCATATTATTCACAAGGGGTTTTCTTTTCTTTCCCCTTTCAAAGTCCTTGTCTCCTCTTTTGTGTTGATCTTGGGAAGCTCTTATAAATGATGGTAATTATGTTTTCACAAACTCTGTTGGATTAAGTTATAATTATTTATGTTTAGTTCATTTCATTGTTATTGTTTGTAACATCACCTAACTTCAACTTTTTCTTGGTTTTTGCTACCCTTCTAGTAAATACAACAGGGGAGGATTTGGTAGGTCTAGTTATAAGGACCTTCCCCTTCTTCTCGGGATGCTCTTCCTTCTCAAATTTATATTCCTCTTCATCGTCATCTTGTACATCATCTCCTTTTCATTCTGTTAGCATGAGAGGAGAACTTTCTTGCTTTGTATTTTTTATTAACTTTTCTATCCTCTTGCTTCCTTTGTTCACAACTTGAGTTAGCTTGATCTCAAGCTTAATTCTTTCCTTTTATCTATCATATGTTCTAAAATAGGTGGCTTTAGGATCTATAGGCTCATTCAATAGAGCTTCAATGATATCCTTAGTGTCATCAATCATAACTTCATACTCTAGAGGTTTAATCCATGCCACGTTGGGCTTGATTGCCTGAATGTATACTTTGTCACAATAAACCATTAAACAAATATCTTTCTCATAGTCTTCCACAAGCTTCCTCGATATCTTAAATCTATTTTACATCTTTTCTTTTAATGTTTCAAAATAATCATCCATGATGCTGTCAAAATTCTCACCTATTTCTGCTATATATTCATTGATTTGACATAAAACTAGAAAATTATTCCTCCATACAGCAAATCCTTTTAAAGGGAAAAACTTTTAAACAAAGAAGAATATACATGTCAAAAGAGAACCAAATTTACATGGCTTGTCCTTTGATATTCCGATGCTCTCCAAGTTCTTATTGAATTGGTTCAACAACAACTTGGCAAGGTTTAAGGATAGATTATTATTTACCACCTTGTATGCAAGATCAATAGCTTTAGATGAAACATTGCTCAATCGATTAGAGCTATAAATTTTGTGAACAATCAGATGTATGACAAACTTCAACTCCATATTTGTTATGCCACTTAACTTCATCCTTCTTTTGTCCCACTCGGCAAGAGTTCTCTTAGCCAATTCAACCTAACCTAGGGTTTTGGTTACCTTTTCTTTCTTTGACATTGGCAGTCTGGTGATTCTGTGAATCATTTTCTTTGTAATCTAAATGTGTTGGTCCAACATAATTTCCCATTATGAACGTATCTTAGGATGAATTTGATCCATTTGACTTGAAAATCCATTGGCTTATGGGAAATATGCATTAAACCCTTTCTTCCAAATGTTGATGTTTAGGCTTCAGTACACTATCCATACATAATTTATTGAATGCCTCATTCATTTTTAGGGTTCTAAGTTCCTCAATCGAATAGTGGTAGAATGAACAGATGTTGTGCATGAGTAATACCTTGGGGAGAATTTGAGAGTGAGCACTAGATGGGTTGAGTGCCTTTGTAATTGCTAGAATCACCTTGAATGAAGGTGCATTATAGTCAACTCCACAGACTAACATTTTAGAACCTTTCTTTGATTTGCTACTCAAAGATGCCATTCTGGGTAGGGTTACTAAAAACTTGAGAAATCTTCAACAATGAATACTCAAATTTCTTGGGGCTTTGAATTATCTCTTCACAAATAGCTATGGAAATTCATGGTGGAATAATGCATTCAATTTATTCCTTTAAAAAAATTTCCTCTTTTTAATCACCATTAATGCTTTGTACATATACCCACTTAGTGATTAATTATCCTCTACTTGGATTGGCTTTTACTATTTGGGAGACATTCATAGCTTGGTAGAGTCACCAACAACTTAGTATCTACATCCAGTGTTCTAGTGTATCCCAACCTCACTTGGTAAGGTCTTGTGACATGACCTAGCTCGATAAGGTCTTGAATTTACTATCATCACTTGGAAATCCTTGTGCATCTTGAATGCTGATTAGATCATTCTACTTACTAGCTGGAATTGATGTTAGATAACTTCTTCTAAATCATAGTTCTAGTAGTCTCCATAGGGAACTAAGTTGAAATGATTGTGCCACCCAACTCATTGACTTGGATGTCATTTTCTTCATGATTTTGGCTTGTATTCTTTGGAGATTTTGTTACCCATTGCTACCTCATTTTTTTTCTAATATTATTATCTTTGGCTTTCTTTTCATCTTCAATTCTTCCTGTGTTCATATAGTTCTTAGAAAGATGTTAAAGTTTTATACAAATAAAACATCTCTTTGTAGTATCTCTTTTCCTCATGTGATGTTTCACACAATTTTCTCTAATGTGCCCAAATTCACCACAATAGTGACATGTACACATTGTGTTGTAATCCCATCCAAATATTGCTTTCACAATTTGTTCTGCTAGGTTCCACTTCTTGATTTTGCACTCTGAAGATTTGTGTCCTTGTTTCTTGCAATTGTGACAATTTCCTTCAAACTTAGGTTTCTCTATGCATTCACTTTCTCTATGACCATGCTTGTTGCATCTATAACACTTTCCATTGAACTTTGCTTTACCATTACTCCAACATTTGTTTGATTTATGACCTATCTTACCATAATGATTACAAGTAGGCCTTTTGTTCTTTTGAGCTCCTTGCTAAGATGATTCACCTTCTCTTGTATATCCTAATCAAACTATGCCTTTGTGTCTATACTTACTTTTCTCATTGAATTGATTCATTCTTTCCTAAGATTTCATCATTATTTTATTGGTTTGATTTTCAATGCTAAGTTCATTTAGAAACCTTTCATTCTTTGATCTTAAGTTCATGAGTTCTTCATTTTCACCAACGAGTTGATCAATAAAGTATTCTTGGTGAAGGGATAGTTGTTGCATTTAATTACCCTTCTCTTCTATCAATTATTTAGCTTTTTTTTTTTCTTCCATGACTTCACATAGTCTAATTGATTGGATTTCTTGCTCTCTTTTCAATTTTTTGAATACTTCTTGAATATTGGAATTCTTCTCCAATAGGTCTTTGATTGCTACATTAGCTTCATCTGAATTTATTTTTGGACATAAGTCTTCAATTATACTTTCACTATAGATATTGTCATCCATTTGTACTACAAGATACTTCCTTCTTTTCAATGATTGAGAGAATTTCTCATTTTGTTTCTTTAGTTGACCAATGGCCAATTCCAAATCCAACTTTTCATTATCAATAGTCTTGTCCAACCCATATAACTCCATCACCTCTGATCTTATCTCAAGCTGTTAAACTTGTGATGTGAGAACCAAGAGCCTAATACCAATTGTTGGAAATATAAGGTAGGAAAGGTTACTAAGAAGGGAGGGGTGAATTAGGAATCAATAAAATTTTATCCTACTTCACCAATTAATCCTTCATATATTATTCTGATCTAATTTCATACATGAAAGAATGAAAGCAATAAAACATTCATTACACTTTGACACAAGCTATGGTGACCTACAAACCTTCCAAATAAAAAGTAAAACTAGGGTGGGGATGATACCCACAAGCTTTAGTACTATAGCATAAAGTTAACTTGTTAATGCTTACAATTAACCACTTCTGGTGATGTGCCCCATTGGGAGAAATAAGGACTATGAGTTCCACCTTGATAAAGGATTTACAAATGTACAATGAAGTATGCATTCAGTTAAGAGATTTAGAAAAAAGACTATTAAGTCTACCCTATTAAAAGATTTGACTGATGTGTTGGAAACATAAGAGGAGTAACTAAGAGGGGAGGGGTGAATCAGTTATCACAAAATAAATCCCAGATCCCTTAGATGTTAGTATAAAACAAATTCTATGAAAACTCAACTCTACTGAAGCTTGAAAAACATAGAGACAAAATGTTGTAATTGGGTAAATACTGAAATAGCTCAGTAAATGCTTAACATGTAAATCTTAACTATGATTAATATTACTTTAACTTAGTTGAAAACACATAAGAAAAATAACACAAACACATTGTTAGAAATAGTAATTATTGAGAGGGGGTGGTAAATCATTAATTTAAAAACTTTAGTTACTAACTAGATATTATTAATTACTTTGAACCATACATAACATAGTTAAAAAGTAATGTTGAATAGTAAAAATAACCATGCACAGAGATAACCCATAAAATCATATTTTGTTAACTAGGGAAATCCTGGCCAATGGAAAACCCCAGGGGGGATGATACTAACTAGATAATAAACTAATATATATATTCCTTATTAGGGGATGGACCCTATTAGGAGTCAGTAGAAAATTCAGTATAGAGAGTCCCTGTTAGGAGACTTTGAATCCCTATTGGAATTTCCAACCCTGTTAGGTGTTGTAGTATAGTAGATGCAAGATGAGTCCACTGCCCAAACATGCACTTCCAATTACAAGAAGAGCTCATTGCCCAAATAAGTAATTAGGCTTTTAGAATATAGGTGTTGTAACTTCTTTCTTGACTAACCTTCAACCTTCAATCTTCAACTCAATCTTGGATCACAAAATAGCTTTACAAAACTTCACATATATTGCTTTCATAGAAAGTTCGCATATTACAATACATCGCAAAAACTACTCTTCTCTTTGCAAGATGTCCTTTGCATAAATACAATGCCTTTTCATAAATTGCTACTAGGTCAGCTAAGACCACAATACACTTTTCCAACTTAGAATAAACATCTAGGATGTCGGCCCTAATTGGTAAATTAATTATTTTGTAAACAAAATAATTCCTTTTCTTTAATTCTATTGTCTTGCTTCACTTGTAGAAAAAGAATATCTCATTTTTTAAGAATTTGTACCAATGTTTGAGGCTATATATGTCATCATCAACATGTATACTATCTCCATCTAACTTTTCTAGTCATAATATGATGTCAATAACAAGTTACATACAAAATAATAAATTGTTGTAAACCAAATTCATACTTAGACAATTTTTTGAGTACCAAAAGCTAACTATCATTATTTCTGAGGTTTCCTACAAGAATCTACATCATGTGTTTCTATAAATGGAAACATCACATATCTTCATTGTCTAATTTTCAATAATCTCCCCCTTTGGCATTAATAAAAAAAAAGAAGGGAAAATTGGCTAAGTATTAAAAAATTGTCAAAAATATTATAGTAACATTACATTAATCACCTTTTACAACTTATCCATCTTACATATGCTCCCCCTTACAATATGATTTCATACCTTACAATTTTATCTTATCATTTTTTCCTAATTTATGATTTCTTATGCATCTTCTCTCGCTTTGACATCAATGAAAAATGTTAGAATATCAAAAACTATCAAAAACTACTATCAAAAACTCTATTATTCTGCCTTAAACTGATAGTATCTTCATGTAGCCATCAAAACTTTCCTTAAGATTGGTTAAACCTTTTATCCATGTATCCTTGGCTAATTTATTAGAGGTGAGAATTTCACATAGGGCATATGATGCAATCTCAACTTCACTAAGATCAGAGTATTAAAAGTTTGAGTAGGTATCCTTGGCTTTAACACACTCCTCCAATTGTCTCTCAACAATAGTTATCCTCAGAGAAATAGACTCTCTAAATTCTAATACTCTCTTAAAAATTTGTTTCAATTGATCTTTAATATCATTAGCTTGAGATTCAGGCTATTCACAACTCTCAAAAGGGACAATATCATTAATGTTGATGGTAACATTGGTCTGATCAATTTGCATTATGTCACCACTTACTGACACTTATGAAATTTTAGGTGATTGTGAAGGTGCTACCTTAGATTCTATTATCATCTAACTGATGGCTATAGTTGTTTCACTTCTTATTTTTTCCTTCTCACCCACCATAAATAGAAATGGTCTCACATTGTTTCTCAAGTAAGGTGCGAAATTTTTCAACAATCTCTTGACTTCTTCTTCAACATAAGTCTTGTATATTGTCCTTAACATAGAATTTTTAAGTTCTATGTCTTCTTCTCAAGCTGGTACCTTCTTCTCAATGAGTTTTCCATAGACTTTCTAATTTACCATGCCTTCAATATCCTTAAGTTTTAGATTGTTAGCCATTAAATACCTCGCAATATGTTCATCTAAACAAAGTTCCCTTCATTAGCAATATCTAAATTAATCTTTTCTATCTTTGGCTTCCAGGGTTGCTAAGATTTTCTTGCTGATTGTTTAGAAGTAGTAACTCTCTTTGCCTGTTTAACTTCTTCTTCTTCACTAGATTCAACAATTGTCAACAATGTCTTTTGTCTCTTTCCTGGTCTAGTGGCTTGTTGCTTGACCCTTTTTGTCTTTGTGGTCACTACTTCCACTAACCTTTCTGATTTTCTCTTCAACTCACTTGGTTGTACATATGACACTACTACATAAGGAATGTTCTATCCCGAAGATGTCTCTACAATAGACACTAATAAAGGTTTCACATATGTTATTCCTCGTTTAATGGTCTATCTAACTACATATGAATCACTTTCTATCATACTGACCTCGGTTAAAGCTTTCTTCATTATTATCACTATCTTCTTATGAGATGCCTTACCTAAGGATGCCTGATGAGATAATTGGGTAATTACTTCATAAGTCCCAAATCTATACTCATCTTCATCCTTCTTAGATTTCAACAATAAATCAATGTATCCAACTGTTACTTCATCACTCAATTCACAACCTAAGGGATCAATAAATGTTTCCCAAGGTTCTACTACTTGAATATAATTAAAATCTATATCAATCATAACACATATATCTTCTTTAAATATTTCTACAATTACAGGTGCAATTCTAAATCTTTGTCTCATCCCATTCTAAAATGTTTTCATTATCAAATTCCCACTATCCAAGAATTTATCTACTAGATTTCTTCTACTTACATCTATGATCTTCTCCATTGTAAATCTCTCACTACTCATAATCTCTGTGACTAACAAGTATGGAAATCTCTTAAGTATGTGAAGGAATATATGATTGATCAGTGACTAAAATCTAAACGCACCATTCTTGGTCCTCTTGATTTTCTCCAAGTTTTCAAGAAGTTGCATTCTTATAATTTGACTAGGGTTAACTTGTTCCATCTAAACACATATATTGTAGGCTACATAGATGAATCTAGCTAATAACTCATCAATCTTAGAACTTACACATATAGAGTAGCCAATGATTCTACTCAACAATCTCACATCATCTTGTTTGATGGTGCTGATCACCATGGCCTTCCCATTATAAATTGCTTTTGTGTAACTTTCAATCTTCTTCTTAACAAGTTTCTCACCTATAGGTACACTACCTTGCTTGCTAAGACCAGTTACCTCATGAATAAGGTCAACTAAAATGTCAACTAAATTGTCTTCCATCCATAATGCCATCATGAATTCTACTTAATGTTGAGCTATCATTTTGCATTATGCTCAATAATATGAATCCTTTCAAACTCCTCTCTTGAAAAGCTAATCCAGGGATCAACTCCAAGGTTTTGTGTGATCTTGCAACCTACTAGAATCCACTGAGTTGAAGATAAATGTGAATGTTCATGAGGAGGCCTTTGCTGGTTCTGATAACTTTAGATAAGATGTAAAATATCTTCGCTACTTCAAAAGAATGAAACACACAAAAAGAACTATGTTTTTTGTATTTTTCTATTTTATGATGAATGCAATCTAACAATGCAACTAATATGATTTCCTAATTTAAAAAGGGGTTAGTAAAGAAAATAAAAAAGGTAGAGTGACAAGAGGTTTAAGAAAATAACATGAAAGTAAAATCCTAAAGGACATAACCTATAAAAATAATGCGTTTGTGAGTTAAGCTTTCAAAGAAATTAGTGGGTAACCAATGAAAGTAGGAGCAATGATTCCTTAATTCTATTGATGCAATCTTCAATGAAAATTTAGAAATTGTAAGATTTTTTAGTTTTCATTAAGTCACAAGGCCATGGAAAGTGCACCCATGCGAGACAAAAAGTTATGTAGGAAAAAAATGGGTGATCTCTTCTTGAACTAGACACATTAGCAAAATTTGTAAAACTGTAGCAAACACTAGAATTAAAAGATTACACAACTAGAAATAATCATAATAATTTTTTTGGCTCAATCAAATTCCATGAAAATATATTCACAAAACATAACACACTTAGGGAAGAATCACTACACTCCAAATGCAAGCACCATTGGCATGTATTATTGCAAAATAACAACGGCCTTGATTACATATTACAATCCTGTATTCATAAGAAATCATCTCCTCAATTTATGTTGAGAGTGAGAGATATCTTTATGCAATCATATGCTTCTAAATTTTAAAAAAAAACTAATTATGTACAAACTGACTCTCTAACTAGTGCTTAGTAGGACTCCATCAATTTTTATATCATTAATTGGATGCATGATCCTTTACATGTCATAAAATAAAGAAATCGTGAGAGAATAAGAAGAAGAGAGCCTTGAGTTGATATAGAAGTATCTAGAAGTGCTAAAAATACAAGCTCCATCTTTACTAGGCATTTTTTATGGTTAAACTATTGTTAGAATACATTTTTTATGCATGGAAAGCTCTAATTTTGGAATTGGTAGTTAACTATTGGTGCACCTCTGGAAAAGCGCACCTCAAAAAAGTGCACCTAGTGCACCAACACACCTTTGAATTCTTTAAAATATTCCAAAAAGTTGTTGTAAAAAGTGAAAAAATGCACTTGGTGTAGCAGTGCACTTGGTGCACCAGTGCAACAATGCACCACTAAGGTCAAAAAATGCAAAATTTCACCGAGTGTCAAAAATAAAATTTTGGCTTCTAGGTTTCATTCCCCTTTATACCAAAGCTATGTCTAGATATTTTCCCTTGAATTTCTCTATTATCTTGGTGACCTATGTTGCATCCGGTAAACCTAAGGCATTATATTTATCCTTCACTTTTTTCTTATAGTTTTCCACCTCTATATAGGTTTTTGCAAAATCCTTGAGTTTTGTATCAATCTCTAACAAAGCTTCCTCTGTTATAAAAGCCTACCAAATGTCATCATCATTAGAAATTTCATCAAAAAATTTCTAGAATATCTGATCTACTACCTCTATAGGTATCAAATTTTCTCATGCATCATCCTCAAAAATGTCTAGACATGCATCACTGTAATGTCTCTCGACTTCCAAAATTTTCTCTTGGGATTGGTCCTTGGTCAATGGTAGCTATCAAAGTTTCTTCTAGGTTAGCAAGATCCAAAGTGCCAACAACTTCACTCAAATATCCTTTTAGGATTTCATTCCAACATCAAAGTGTTATCAACTCTACCCCATCTTGCTCTAAGCTCTTTAAAACTTCCTTCATCCTTGTAGTAACCATCAACTTCATAGTTTCCAAGGTCAGCTTCTGAAAAAAAACTTCCTGGATTTGATAATCCCTAGGAGTCAGTTCTTCAACATTTGATTATAGAGGAGGGATAGCTACATGAGAAAAAAGGTCCTGATTTGAATCACTCATAATGAAGGCTAATAGTTGTGCATCCTTAGGAGGTGAATTAGGTTTCCTTAGTACTTCTATTAGTTCCATTCTATCCTCCTCTTTAGTAGTGAACTATTGTTTCTTGTTTTTGATCACTTCTTTTTGGAGCCACCTTGGAACATACTACACTGGGGACTTTCCTTTAGAGGATGAAGGAGTTTTTTTAGCTATACCCTTGCCCTTATCGCTCCTCTCTAGGGTCTTCTCCCTTTGTGAAGGCTCTTCATTCACAGTCTCTATATCTGTGGAGCCCATAGTTCTCACCTCTATGTCCTAGGAAGTTTGTTGAGAATGTTCACATATTTTTACCTCTTCTAACACTTCATCAGTGGATACTTGTCTTGGATCTTCCTCATGTTTAGCTTGGAGCTATTCAATTTTTGTATTAGGAGGTAGAGGGGTGGCCAATCCCTTGTCAACATGAAATGTGACCTACAACTGGGATTCTAGAACTATCTCAAGTCCTTGTGATTCAGGAGGCGTCTGAGTCCAATCTTCCTCTTGAGGTTGATTTTTGGGTGTATCTTTGAGCTTGTCCCCAACCAACTCAATACCTACAGGCATAAAATCAAAATCTAACATTTTAAAGGCATCGGTACCCTCCACATCCTGCTCATCTATTCATTGTTGCATTTCATCCTCTAATGTAGTGGTTTGCATAGGTTCATTAGGGATAGATGATGGTGTGATCATGTAACTTCTCGTTTGTTCTTGCTCTGTGGCCCTGGCCAGCGAGGTCCTCTAACTCAAAGGTAAATTCTCCTCTTCAGCATCATCATCCTCTTCTTCCTTCTCTTCTAGAATGGGTTTGGGGATGGATGGAAAAGGGATCACCTTCTTGATCACCTTTGTCTCCTCTTCAATGGAGTCTTAATTTTTCTTCTTTTTGGCACTGAGGGAGAGGCTTGTTCTACTTGCCAAGGTGGGGAAACTTCTTGTATCTTAGTATTTACCTTTGTTTGGCTTCGTGCAATTGGTGGCACTTTGAGGATCACCTTGGGCTTGTGTAGCTTTTGTATTCTCTGGCCCATGTATATTTTCCTCTCCTTGTTGTGGAGGTGCTGGGATATATCCCTCTTCAGGTTCATCTTTTTGAGGAGAATTCCTCTTTCTTTTGCCCTTACCTTTACACTTTTGAGCTCTATAATAACCAACTAGCTTATCGAGTTGGTGCACCATTTCTATCCTTACTAGTGATTGCATTGTAAACATAGGGATGGTGACCTTTTTTTTCTCTTCCTTTGGTTGGATGGGCTTGTGCATGGAATATTACTATATTTGGAATTGGATCAAGTTTGAATGGTTTTTTTGATCCAATTGGTGATATGCATTACCCTATGGTTAATGTTAGAATTTTCTTCTTTGTCAACCTCAACATTCATAATAGGCCTTTCACTAATTTTATCTCTATTGAACAAAGGATCAAGTAACTCCTTGAAGTCTTGCTGCAATATCTACAATGAAATATTTATTTTCAAGGCCTTTTCTTATAGATACAAAGTCATCCTACAATAATCCCTAATTAAGATATTGTAGTCATTTGTTGTATTCATCCAATGATCTTCAATGGCTTCTTCATGTTGAAATGTTTTACCCACTAAATATTGTACTCCACCAATATTGTCAAAAAAAGGCCATAGAGAATTGTACTCTTCTAAGGGATATTGATCCCATTCACATTCAAAAGAAGAGATAATTTGGTATCGATCCACCTAGAAAGGTCCTATCACCATAGACCACCTCCAACATGTTTTATGCTACTTTCTAACTCTATCATATGTAGACAAGAGTTGTTAGGAGATCTCCAAGAGAAAAAGTCTATCACTAGGATACATTGGGAGCTTCTTGGTGTTAATAGTTGTACCTAGCATCCTTAAATATGTAAATGTCTTGAATTGGATATAATAAGCCATGACTAGTAATATCTATGCCATTGCATTATCTGATCATCTCTTTGCATAATCCCCTTCTATTAATTGGATTATAGAAAATATGAAGGCATGATTAACAATTCTATATTCCTTTCTTTTCTCTAAAAGCCTTTTCTTCACTATCTGAGGGTACATGATATATGGCCATGCATTAACATCTTGCATGCTACCCCTCTTGTATAGCCTTGGATAATCTATTGCTCTTGTAGCCAACAAGTACACTAGGTATGATGTCATATAGAAATTCCTTTGGTTCTTTTTTGCCACCAACTATTCACACAAATTCTCACTAAGAGTGGAAGCCCAATCTAGTTGCATCTCTACTTTCTTTATTGTTTCAATAAAGTGCACCATGAAGATGTTCAAGTGTCCAGCTACCAACAGACCCATAACTCTACTCAAGAGTATGATTGAGTATCCAATGTCTTCTTTTATGTATCCTCTGGTCATATCTACTTTGTTGGTTTTCTTTCCCAAAGGAGTCTTCTCAATAAGGTACAAAGATTGGATGATCTTAGAAGCCTCTTCAATTTGTTCCCAATACCACCTCTCTGCCTGCTCATAGGTTAACATGATGAACTAATCTACCCTTGGGATATGGAACACTTTCTTGATCTTCTTGCATTAGAGATCTATAATGATCTCTCCCATTATGTTCTTTACAATCCTCACCTCAAGAACGAAGTGTTCTATAAGTGTCAAAATAAAATCTAAAGATTACACTGACACTAGGTGCAAAGCTACATCGACAAGTCCTAATTAGATGAGTGCAAAGACCATTTGGGACCTATCAATGGGTTTGTTTCATATCTTTAGAAATTCTCCCAAATATGTATGTCCCAAATTAGTATCTTGGATCTCTAAGTTGTCATCTTGAAAGCATGATTTTGTTGGAATGCCTTAGGACTTAAACACTACAAGTTTTGGTGCCATTTTATTGCCAAGGGAGGATGAAGAAGATGCTATTGTATCTGCATAAAAAAGGATGTCCATTAGTTTAGAATTAAAGGGAATATAAATCAAGAATTCCCTAAAACTGATACAAGAAAAACTTGAAAACCAAGACTAGTCGAAAACCACCTTAATCCTAGTTTTAACCCATAATAAAAAAATGGAACACTAGGCACTCTTGACAGGTGCACCTAATGTGCTCTTAACATAACAAAACACCTTAATATAAGGTGCACTAATGCACACCTTATTTTAAGTTGAATGCATTTTATACTTTTCAAAGAAATTGGGTGCACATCTACACCCAAGTAGGTGTTCTGATGTGCACTCAATTATGGGTATTTGTAATATTTTTAAAGTTTCTTTTAGTTCTTTTCTTGCAAAAAAGGTAAAAGTAGGTGTGCATCAGTGCACCTGGAAAGGTACGCTGATGCACACCTATTTTTTAGGTGTTACTAATATGTTTTTCTATGTTTGTACAAGGGGATGCAAAATAAGGTGCACCTCAAAAGTGCGTAGCTATAGATTGACATAGCAAAGAATGTAAAAATGAAGACAAGGTAAGAATGAAAGAAAGGGGGGGTTTTATAGCCCCCAGGTCTCCTAGGTGTCATGGATTTGCACAAATCTTTCCTCACTTAATAATGTGGTGCATCAGACTAGGTGCACTAGTGCTCCCTTTTGTTTTTCTCAAAAGGTTCTTATCCTCCCCTGAACATGACCCAAAACACTAGGAAGAAACCTAAAAGGAACAAAAACCTAGACTAGGGCTTCACTTAACTAAAAAATTAAGTAGGAGGCCCTCATTTTTGATAAAAAATGGGGCATGCATTATGGAACCACAATAGTTAGTATAATCTGTGTCCATTCCTTAGCATCAAGTTTGTCGTAGAAATGATATTCAAAAACTTCTAATTCTTGCAAATGTTCAAATCTAGGCTTTACTAACATATCATTGTTGAAGACTAATTCCATATCTTTTTTCATATACTCACTTCTAGTAGATTCAAACTTTTTGTTAAGATAACTATCTCCCAAATATACTACATTGTTCATAGTAATGGATAATGCTGAATTAGGGTTTGCTTCTATGGGTTTCACTGAAACAACCTTCAATTTTGGTCTCTCCTCATTCTCAACATTATGAACTACTGATATATCCATGATTCTATCAAATATAAATTTTATCAAATAAATTATATGGATATATGATAAAATGCCTCTTTCCAAAAATAGGGTTTGCTTCAAAATCACCTTGTCAAGTCACTTCTAAGTGCTCTATGCTTTGGATGTAATCACAATGAAGTGGTAATCCAATCTATACTCCATTTTATTCATTCAATTCAAAATTACATTAATTTCATACTTTTCAAACATGAAAAAGCTTTCAATTACATTTTGAAATCAAATATCTACTTAAGATCTTCTATTCAATCTTCAGATGCTACCCAAGGTTTACTACAGGTTCCTTCAATCATGACAATGCTCCAAGAATCTTTGCTCCATGAAATTATTTGTGAAAGAATAGTTTTAATCTTCTTGTAAGAAATTAAATTTCTTTGTAATAACATTAACTCTTAAATCCTTTGTAACTAGTTTTGATAAGCTCCAAATTTCAAGTGAGCTTAGATACCATCTAAACTTCTCTTGATACACCTTTTCCCAACTTCACTACCCATAATTTGATCTCTAAATGAAGTTTCAAATTATGGTGCTATGAACAAGCTTAATTCAACTTAATTGAATCAAACTCAAATACTAACTTAAATATTCCTATCTCACCATCTTCTAACTTTTCTTTTGAGATGTCTAATACTTTTACAAATGCCTCATTGAGTTCTTCTAAAAGTTCACTAAATAAATTTCTTTGTTCCTTATTGTCTTTCTTAGTTCCAGAGTTCCTCTCATGGTTCCTTCTATCATTTTTGACATTTCTTCCATCATTACTTATATTTTTGAAGTTTCTTCCATTGTTCCTTCTATCTCCAAAATTTCTATCCATTCTACAATACTTTACTATATGTCTAAAGTTGTTGCATAATTGATATATGGGAGTTTTGCTTCTAGGATTATAACACATAATATGTCTTGTATCTTCATAATGTCTTCCTTCTCTTGATGTTCTTTCATTAGATCTTCTTCTATTTGTAGGGTTAGTATTTCCAAACATTCTACTATTCCTATTATCATCATCATAGTTAGATTTCCTACAATTATTTTCTCTATAACCCATACCATGACAATTATGACAATACAAATGCTTAACATGATTAAATGACTTATTTGTACAATCTCTTTTCATATGACCTATTTCATTACATGAAAAAAACTTACCTTTAAATTCATACCTAGTTTCTTTAGGAGATTCCACTTGCTTTGGTTCATCCAATATCTCAACTTCCTTCTCTCATCCAACTTCTTTAGGTTTATATGAATATTGATTGGATTCAATCTTATCATTAGATTTATCTTTTTTCTTTTAGATATGATCTAATCTTAGGTTTCTTTGCAAACATGTTAAATAGACAACCAAGACTAGTCTTATCATAGGTAGGTCTCTATATTGACATTGAATCATCAAGCTTTTCTCTGCTAGAATAAAGCTTCTCAAGTTGCTTCTTGTATTGAGTTAACTTGCCTTTCACAATAGTGTTATATTTATGAAGTTCTTCATGATCTTCCTTCAATGTTTCAAATTCACATGTCTTCTTTGGCAGACTTGCTCTAAGATCTGTATTCTTAGTCTTTAAATTAGATTCAACTTTTCTAGGATCATTCTTCAAAGTCAACTTTAGATTGGTGATCTTCAATTCATGCTTCAAGATCTTGTACTTTGTCTTCAACTTTAAATATTCATTATCATTAGTTTCAAATTTAGTAGATTTAGGCTTGGATTTGAGATGTTCAATCTTTTCCCTCAATTTTCCAATGTATACTTTGGAGTCTTTATAACTATCCTTTAGCTTATCTCTTCATTTAGTAAGGAGATCAATTTATTCAAGTGCCTCTTCAAGGTTTTTGATCAAATGTTCCATATCCATAGGGATCTTACTCAAGATATTAAGCCTCTTCTGAGTGACTAGGCTTTGCTACCAACTTGACATAATTAATTACTTTGAACCATACATAATACAATTTGTTGGTCTAATTTTTTGCATGATAATTTTCCCTTGCCTAGGTAAAAAATCAGACTGGATCTACCGATGGTGTGAAAACTTTTTTAAAATATGCAAATGTTTTCCATCCTTTTCAAATTGTCTGCACCCTGAGTCTCCCATTTTCCTTTTTGTTTCTCACCGCTTGATCCTTGAAAGATCTACGGTGGTCACTATCTCGCTATGAAAAGATGCAAGTGTTTTATCCTTAGTGACATAGTGACTACCACTAAGTTGAAAGGTGGTGCCATCAAATGGACATGCTATTTTATTATTATGTTAGAAGCATTAATGTTTCAGCCCCAAATTATACATAGTCATTAGAGGTCACTATATCGCTATTGATAAATTTGTGTTTCTCACCGTTAGTGACATAGCACCTTGATGGAAAGTAATCTTGTGGCAACATTTTAGATAAATTGGGTCCCAGACAATGCTCTATCAGATATCAGTTGTAAAGTTTTGGCACATGATGGCATCTATTGGGATATAGATATACACCAGGAAAAGTGATGCCACCAGAGGTCACTATATCACTATTAGGAAACTTGTTCTTCTCCCCATTAGTGACATAGTGCCTAGACAATAAACAAAAACACATGGTGAGACATAGGCAGCATGGTAATATGGCCAGGTTTTTAAAATATGAATTTATATGCCAGTGGAGTAGGGTTTTCTCACATCATCAATAACTAGACCCATGCCCTAATTCATGAAACATATGAAAGATTCTGATCATCAGATCAATCATATCTCTACAATCATCGCTATCTCACTATGGTGAGTTGCATGAAGGCTATGAATTGCAACATAGTGACAAGGGGCCCACCATATTTCTCTTTAGTAATGCATCAAATATCTTCAACACGATCAATGCAGAACCAATAGTCCTAGCTATCTCGCTATGGAAAGTTGCAAGTTGTTTAGTCTATGCGACATAGCGGGTATGGGACCCACCACTTCTTCAGTGTACTTTGTGCAATTTTTGTACCTTTGATTTGGTCTTAGATCGACAGTCATCACTATCTTGCCATGAAGATTTGATTGGAGGATATGTATAGTGAGATAGCGATTCAACAACACATGTCCTCAAAATTTTGTGGGTCGAATTCAAAAGCACCAAAAATGAAGGAAAGGTACAAATGGAAGCATTTTATTGGGTTGATTGCCAGTGTGTTAAGAAGAAAATGGGTCAGCCCAATTTTCATCTACAAACATTGATCTTGTCTTGATGAACGATTTGTGCTTACCTACAATTTCAAAGTGCAAGAAATTTAAGGAATGTAGGTAAGTGGTAATGCGACACGTGGTCCCAATCTTAAAGATATAGGGTTCACTAATTTTTTGAATTAGAACTGCCTAATGTGGTGAGGATCTATAGATAAAATTTAAAGCTGATTGCAATTTGGAGGTAATGGTTATTGAGAGTTAAATATGGTGTGGAGCTCAAAGCCAGGGCACAGAAATTTCATCTAGTGACTCAGAGAGTTACAACGGGAATTATATAGGGAGGAGGTGCAAATTTAATGTTGCAGATGAAATTGCAATAATATTTAGATACATTTTCACCTGATTTAACTTCTTCAACCATTGTAAGGATGAATTGAATGTTTTGGAGGTGGTTGAAGCAAATTTTTTTTTTGGCAACTGCATAAGTTGATCTTCACAACAAAGCAGATAGGACAAGTAAAGATTAGATTTTTGGAGCCTCGGTGCAGATTGTGATGATTTCTTGATATTCCCTCACTTGGTTTATCAGGTTCATGTGCTCTATTATTAGCTATTTCATCCTTGAATTCTTGAATAAACATAGAAGATTAAGAGATTTTATCTATTTTCCAAATTTAGTTGTATTCCTTTACACTAGTACCATATAAAGAGTCTGAGGTCCACCCACCTAGGTCTAACAAAGCCTAAAGTGAAGAAGGATTTATCCTTATAGTTGGCCCAAGATTGTAGTCAGGTGCATTCATCATATGAATTTGCTAGCCTTAGATGCATTTGTCTAGTTCCTTGGTTCTTTCCAAAACTATTAAATCAGGAGCTAACAAAATGGTGACTCTACTAGGGAATTACATTTAAGTGTTTCCATAAATAGTGAATCATTTAAGATCTATGTTTACTTTGGGTAGAGTTTGAAGTAAGCATTTCATGCTGAGGCTTCTCATGGATTTGGAATTTGTATACATTTTTCCTGAGATTGTCACTAAAGGATTTATCATTTGTTCAGTTCTTTTTCCCATTTTGATAGAGTGGGTGGTGACTCAAAAGGGTTTTAACCAGTGTCAAGATTGAGAAATTTGTTATCTTTAAACCCTGGAAAATAAAACAAATACACGGGAAAATGTGAGGAAAAACCCAAGAATCAAATTACAAACTAATCTCCCTCCTAGAGGAAGACAAAATTGGGCTATGAAGGGAAATTAGATGTAGAAAGGAAGCTATTCAAAAGAGAAACTAGTTGGGAAAGATAATGTTCACCATTCTACTATTGAAAAGGTTCCTTTCTCCAAAGGTCCAAGATCTCACCCAATTTTGTCTGATGATGATTTCTATAATACCCCTAAAATGATATGTTAGGAAAATGTTGTGTAGCCACATGTATTTAGTCTTGAGGATAGGGCTAGTAACAATCTTTTCTAGTATAGCACAAACCCTTTCATGTTAGATTATTCCCTTGAAGAGGTCAGAACTAGACACTTAGAACCTGAGAGTTTTAATGATAAGAAAACATTTGGGTTTGAATTCACTATACCTAATCTTGATGAGATTGAAATTTTGAAAGCTCAGCTTGTTGAGCAAGAAGCTATAAATAGGAGATTTCAAAGGGAAAGGGAAGAAAAGATTATGAAGGCTTATGAAGAAAAGCAAGAATTACTTAGGTGAATCTCTGCTATGAAGAAGAAAATTGAAATAGCAGCTAGTGCCTGGAAGCTTGAGATTGTGGGACAAGTTGAACAGCTTAAGAGGCAGGAGAAAAACTTGTTGGAAACTCAAAAAATGAATCTAGAGGGGACTTATAATATAGAAAATTAGGAACTATACTTCTCTAGAAGCTGATAAAAATAGAGTAAAAAATGTGGAACCTGTTTTAGGGGCTAAGGACAAAGGAAAACAAAAGGAGATTGCTATTAGGATCAATGAGCTAGTAAAGATTGTTCAAATCCATGATTCCATATCACCCTCTAATATTGAGTTGGAAAAGAGAAGGAAAGAAAGGGATACTTTGGCCAAGAGATTGGAGATTGCAAAAAGTGAGGTTGCTATAGTTGAGATGAACAATAAGATCAAATTCCTAGAAAATACCAGGAGACAGTTGGCAGCTATGCTTAAAGATGATGATGGATCTAATGATGCAAATTAGAATACTACTAAGGTACCCATTTCTTTCTTGTCTTCATCTTCACTAAAAGTGGATCTTAAAAAATCTGTTGGTGATGCTAGCACTAGTAATACTATGAATAATACTAAGAAAAATAGTGCTAATCACCCCAAGATCAATTTACAAAGAAGACCTGTTCAATTAGAAGGCTATAGGAAAATATGTTTTGATGTAATCCTTAGTTTTCCAAATCCTATCCCCAAAGAAATGAGGAAAAGATTACCTAAATTTGATGGAAATAATGCTATCTCTTGTGAGGACCATTTAAGGATTTTTCTTAATATGATGAGTGATTATGAGGTTGAAGCTGAAGATGTCATTATGAAGTTATTTGTGCAGTCATTAACTGAAGATGCTAGAGAATGGTTCAAGAGACTTCATGAATTGTCTATTGTTCATTGGAAAGATATAGAGTATTGTTTCAAAGAGAAATATGGTTACAAGAAAAATTAGAGCTATATTTTGAGTGAATTCAATAAGATCAAGAGGTTGCTTCATGAATCTATTACTGAATTTAACACTAGATTTTGGAAAAAGATGTACAATCTAATGCAAGCCATGCAAATTGATGACAAGGTATGTCTAGTCACTTATTTGAATGCTTTTGATGGTAAAATGACATACCAACTTAGGGATAAAGAGCCTAAGACCTTAAGAGATTATTTTAGGATTGCCATTAATATAGAAAATAATTTGAGGATTTCAGGGGGATTAAAAAGTAAAAGAGATGATCCTAGGTTATTTGGGAATAAGGGAAATAGAAAGGAAGAAAATAAGGTCATAGGAGAAAAATGCAAGAACCTAGTGAAATGAGTCAGATTCTAAATGCTATAAAAGGTCTGAATCTTCCTTAGATGAAGAATGATAGGAACCCCACTAATAATAGGGTCCCTTATCAATCAAATTTTAATAGGCAAAATAGGCTACAAAATTTCCCTTACAATACTACTTGGAAGGATGGTCAGCCTAGTATCCCTCTTCCCAAGAACAAAAACAACAAGGTGACCCCTGATCCTTTGTCAAAAAATTCTATAAATTTGGTAGATGATCTTGAGTTTGTTGCTAAACCTAAATGGTGCTTTGCATGCCAATTAACCCATTCTCCTAAATCTTGTGCAGTAGCATTGTCATTCCTAAGAAATCAAGCTATAATAGAAAACTGTCATGAGCAAGGATAAAATAATGACGATGTAGGATGAAATATGTTTGAATCAAATTATTTTGATTGTGAGGATTATGATAGAGATGTGTATGACCAAAGATAGTTTTAGAATGTCATACAGCAACAAGTATTTTCTAATGAGAGTGATCTCGAAGACAATGTGTCTAACATGGTAAATGCAAAGGAAGAAGTAGCACTGAGGAAACCTTCTAGGGAAGAAATTGATCAAATTACTACCAATATGATAGCTCAGGTTTAGACTAGAAACATGGCTCAAAGAGATGAAAGTAATAAGGTATCTAGTATCTTCATAAAAGGGGCTGACCCTAAGAAAGGGGAACTGGTGAAACCTAAAGAGGCTCCTCCTATGAAGGTTAAAATTACTAATAGAAGATGTGAACAAAAGAAAGGAGGAAATCCTAAAGATATGGAGTTTTCAAATAGCATCCCCAGAAAAGTAGATGATAAGATATCAAAGATCATCACAAAACATGATAAGAATCATCAAAATGCTCTGAACACTTTGGATAAACAAGATGAGAAAAGGAATGTGACTAATGATGATCCTTTTGGTTCTTCCATATATATGCTTGCTATTTTGTCTTAGATTACTATTAAGATTCCATTGTCTGAATTGCTAAGAATCCCTGAACACCAAAATAAAGCTATAGCATGGTTGGGAAATATTGATGTAAAGGTAAGTCAGGATTGTAATGAAAATCATAGTTCCAAAGAAAGCATTATAGAAGAACTAAAGAACAATGAAGCTGAAGGAGTTGTCTCTAAAATTCCTCAAATGTTTTTAGATAATTCTATAAATCAGTGTTTGGGAAATGTTGAACCATTTTTCTTGATCATTTTAGTAAATGTTAAAACATTAAAAAATTGCATGATTGATTCTGGTGCTTCCAAACTATGATGCCTTTTGAAATAATGAAGGAATTAGGTTTGAAAGTGGATACTACTCAATGAAGATGTTGTGCTATGGATAAAAGAGAAGTGATAGTCATAGGCACTATAAACTCTTTGCCATATAGATTAACAGCCTGCCCTGACAAAGAACTTACTATGAGTTTATTGGTTGTTGATATTCCACCTCAGTATGGCATGTTGTTATCAAGAAAGTGGATTGCTACTATGGGTGGGAGTTTACAGTGTGATTTGTCATTTGCTACTTTCAATATTGAGGGAAATTTGATAAAATTCAATAGGGAACCTAAGAGTATATACATGATAGAGGAAGATGACAACATGAAAAATTTTGTAGATACAAACATTAATACATTAAGAGATGAGGTTTTGAATTTGAAGAAATCTAAGCATTAGTCTCAGTTAGAAGTGGAAGTTGACACAAAAACAGACAAGAGTGATCTATGTACTATGCTTTTTTATGGTGCATGTTTCAAAGATGGATTTAGTGCAGGCATTTTATTGATATATCCAATATGGGTAACATACAAATTTTTCTTTACTTTGAGTTTCCATTGTACTAACAATATAGCAAAATATGAGGCTTTATTGTTAGGTCTTAGATTAGGTCATAAGCATGGGCTAAAGTGTTTACATGTTGTACGAGATTCTGAATTGGTGGTATCCCAAGTAAGAAATGCTTATGTGTGAAGGAATAAGAGATTGAAATAGTACAGAAATGTAGTGTGGGACATGATCAAGTGTTTTGATGCATTTGGCATAATTTGGAAAGATAGGACAAATAACAAAATGACAGATTTACTAGAAAATATAGCAATAAAACTTGATAATGTCACATTTGTTGGTGTGTCTAAAATTGAGATTCAAACTAGACCTTCTATCCCTAATAATGTTTAGAATTGGTAAGTGTTCAAAGATGATAAGGATATTCTGAGATTTTTGAATTGTGAGCCTATGTTGTCAGGACAAGAAATTGATTGTGTAGCCTATGGAGAAAATGTAGATGGAAAAGATATAATTTTTGGGCAGGAAGTTGTGTAATTGAAGACAAATAAAATTCCAAAAGGTTTAGTTTTTTTAGAAACTATTTTTGACAACCAAGATAGGTCAATAATGGATACTAATGGATATAGTGCCAAGGATTTAGAGGATTTGAACTTGGGAACTCAGGAAACACCTAAAAAGGTATATATTGGTAAGAAATTGCCTCCTAAAATTAGGAAAGATCTAATAGACCTGCTAAGGAAGTATAGACATGTGTTTGCATGATCATATGATGATCTAAAGGCCTATAGGGAAGATCTCTTTCAACATGAAATCCCTTTGAAACCAAATGCTAAGCCTTTCAGACAAAAACAAAGGCTAATAAACCCAACCTTGGTTCCCAAAATGCAAGAAGAATTGATCAAGTTAAGAGATGTTGGGATCATAAAGCCTATCAAACATTCTTATTGGGTATCCAATTTAGTTCTTGTCAAGAAGAAAAATGGAGACATAAGGTTATGTGTTGACTTCAAGAATCTCAATATATCTTCCTTACAAGATAATAATGGATTGCCAAATATGGAAACCATGTTGCAAAGGGTCACTAGCTTAGAGCTTATGTTAATGATGGATGGGTTTTTAGGTTACAATTAGGTGGTTGTTAAAGAATCAAAATAGTTTAAAACTACTTTCACTATTCCACGGGGTACTTATGTTTATGTCAGGATGCCTCTTGGGCTTACCAATGCTGGGGCTACTTTTCAAAGGACTATGGATGTGGCTTTTGCTGATATTATCGACAAATTTCTGGTTGTGTATCAGGATGACCTTACTGCTTACTCTAAGGATGAAAATGATCATTGCATGCACCTAGAAAAGGTATTTATCAGAGCTCTTAAATATTGAATATCTGTCACTGAAGGAAAATTGTTAGGACATATAGTTGGCAAACATGGGGCAAGGATTGACCCTTAAAGGGTAGAATCAATAGATAAGATTCAGAAACCCAAGAGTGTTAAGGGCATCCAATCATTCTTTGGATAGATTAATTTTCTTAGGAGATTTGTGACAAGTTTTGCAAAGATTAGTAGGTCTATATCAAGAATGCTAAAGAAGGGATCCGAGATAAAATGGAATGGTGAACCTAGTATTGCATTTTAAAAGATTAAACAAGCTATTAAAGATACCCCTATTCTCAGAGCTCCTGATTATGACAAAACAATGCATATATTTTCTTTTGCCTCATTTCACACTATTGTTGCCGTACTGTTACAAAAAAATGAAGAAAGTTATGAGCAACCTATTGCATTCTTCAGCAAGTCTTTGCAAGTAGCAGAGCTTAAGTGTGAAATCAATGAAAAATAGGCATATGCACAAGTGAAAGGAGTTAAGGCTTTTAGATGTTACTTGATGGGAGCTACTATCATTTCTTTTGTTCCTACTACTGCTATGAAGGACATCTTTTCAAAACAGGAGGTATCTAGTAGGAGATGTAGATGGATTAATAGGATACAAGAGTTTAACATTGATATTTAGATTACTAAACTAGTTAGGGGTCAAGGTTTAGCCAAATTGATGACATAAGCTAATCTAGAGGCAAATAAAATTAATCAACTTGATGATAGTTGTAGGGAGAATATTTGTGATATGGATATCTCTGACTGGTACAAAGACATAATTTATTATTTACAAAACATGAAATCTCCATAAGAGCTAACAGATAACTAGAAAAGATCTTTGAAGTTGCAAGCTATAAGATATGTTATAATGCAGGGTCAATTATGGTGGAGAAATATGGAAGGGGTACTTTTGAAGTGTGTCGGTGAAAATGAGTCTAAAAGGATCCTAAAAGAGATTAATGAAGGTGTATGTGGTGGTCACTATATGGCTAAAACTACTGCCCATAAGATTTTGAGGGCTGGGTTTTGGTGGCCAATACTTTTTAAAGATGCTCATAACTTTGTGAAATTGTATGATACTTGTCAAAGATTCAGTGGGAAGTTGAAGTTTTTTGTAAACCTACCCTTAAGACCTGTTGAGGTGCAAGCACCTTTTCAATAGTGGGGAATTGATTTTATTGGTGAGATTTCACATAAATCTAGTGGTAGACATTCTTGGATCGTAGTGGCTACTGATTATTTCACTAAGTGGGTTGAGGTAGTCCCTACCAAGAATGCAAAAAGTAGGGTGGTGATCAACTTCATTTTAAATAATATTATAACCAGATTTGGAAGCCCACCGAAGATTGTAATTGATAATGCTATGTGTTTTAGATCTAATGATTATAAAAAGATATACATCCTTGCCTTATCATCCTCAAGGGAATGGCCAGGCAGAATAAAGTAATAAGAGTATATTAAAAATTATCAAGAGGATCTTAGGAGAAAACTAGAAGGCTTGGGACTCAAAGTTTCCATTAGCTCTATGGGTTGACAGGGTTATTGTGAAAAAGGCCATTGGATGTGCCCCATTTGATTTGGTCTATGGTATACAAGCTAGACTTCCACAAAATAAGCTCAAAGAAATGTATAGATTTGTTCAATTGTATGAAGATGATATCATTGATGAGATGCAACTCAGAATGGATGATATATTGCAACTAGAAGAAACAAGGAGAGAATTTGTTGTTCAAAATACCAATTGCAATCACAAATGAAGCATTTATATGAAAAAAGTGCTAGTAATAGGAAAATTGAAATATGTGACATGGTACTGATGTGGAATGCTAGAGTGGAAGATAAAGAAAAGCATGGTAAATTTGACCCAATCTGGCTTGGCCGATATAACATTTGTGATAAAAATGGAGAGGATTCATATTTTTTGAAGGATTTAACTGGAGGTATTCTTGAATTTCCAATTCATGGATAATTCTTGAAGAGGTACTTTTCTTAAAGTATCTATTTTTCATGAACAGTAGCATTAGGGTTCTTGGCTTGTCTGTACATTCTATATATTTTGTAAATCCCTGTAAATAGTCTCTCTGTATAGTTTGCTATCTGGTTTCTTGTTTCTATGTGTTGTTTTGTGCTCTCTAAAGAAGTTATCATTTTTGTATTAAGTTTGTGGTCTACTCTCCCAAAGATTCTAAATTCTTGCATAGACTCAAGTAGTCTATAATCCCCAGATAGAGCCACTGTTGGTCTAATTTTTTACATGATAATTTTCCCTTGCCTAGGTAAAAAATTATACTAGATCTATTGATGGCACGAAAACCTTTTAAAAATATGTGAATATTCTCCATCCTTTTCAAACTTTTTTCACCCTGAGTCTCCCCTTTTCCTTTTTTTTTCTCACCGCTTGTTCCGTGAAAGATCACCAGCAGTCACTATCTAGCTATGAAAAGATGCAAGCATTTTACCCTTAATGACATAGCGATTACTGCTAAGTTGAAAGATGTTTCCATCAAATGGACATGCAATTTAATTGTTATGTTAGAAGCATTAATTTTCTGGCCCCAAATTATACATAGTCATCGGAGGTCGCTATATTGCTATCGAGAAATTTGTGTTTCTTGTCATTAGCAACATAGCGCCTTGACAGAAAGTAATCCTGCGGCAACATTTTAGATAAAGTGGGTCCTAGACAATGCTCCATCAGATATTAGTTATAAAGTTTTGGCACATGATGGAATCTAGTGGGATACACATATACACTAGGAAAAGTGACAGCACCAGAGGTCACTATATCGCTATCGGGAAACTTGTTCTTTTCACTGTTAGCGACATAGTGCCCAACCAGTAAACAAAAACACATGGTGGGACACAGGCAGCATGGTAATATGGCTAGGTTTTTAAAATATGAATTTATATGCTAGCGGAGCAAGGTTTTCTCACATCATCAAAAATTAGACCCACGCCCTAATTCATGAAACATATGAAAGATTCTGATCGTTAGATCAATCATATATCTACTATCATTGCTATCTCACTATGGTACAAACAGTGACATAGTGACAAGGGGCCCACCATATTTCTCTTTAGTAATGCATCAAATGTCTTCCACATGATCAATGTAGAATCAACAGTCCTTGCTATCTCGCTATGGTAAGTTGCAAGTTGTTTAGTCTATGCGACATAGTGTGTATGGGACTCACCACTTCTTCAGGGTACTTTGTGTAGTTTCTCTACCTTTGATTTTGTCTTAGATCAAGGGTTGTTGCTATCTTGCCATGAAGAGTTTCTTAGAGGATTTTTATAGTGAGATAGTAATTCAATGACACATGTCCTTAGAATTCTGTGGGTCCAGTTCAAAAGTGCTAACAATGAAGGAAAGGTATAGATGGAAGCATTTTATTGGGTTGACTGCCAGTGTGTTAAGAATAAAATGGGTCAGCCCAATTTTCATCTACAAATGTTGATCTTGTCTTGATCAATGGTTGGAGCTTACCCCCAATTTCAAAGTGCAAGAAATTTAAGGAATGTGGGTAAGCGGTAATGTGACATGTGGGCCCAATCTTAAAGGTATAGGGTTCGCTGCTTTTTGAATTAGAACCAATCGATGTGGTGAGGATCTACAGATAAAATTTAAAGTTGATTGCAATTTGGAGGTAACAATTATTGAGAGTTAAATATGGTGCAAAGCTCAAAGCCAAGGCAGAAAAATTTCATCCAGTGATCATAGGGAGGAGGTGCAAATTTAATGTTGCAGATGAAATTGCAATCAGATTTAGATATGTTTTCATCTGATTTAACTTCTTTAGCCATAGTAAGGATGAATTGAATGTTTTGGAGGTGGTTGAAGATTTTTTTTTTTGGCAACTAAACAAGTTGGTCTTCACGGCAAAGCAGATAGGACAAGTAAAGATCAAATTTTTGGAGCCTTAGTGCAGATTGTGATGATTTCTTGATATTCCCTCATGAGATATTTGCATATTTTAAGTGGGGATATAGTGGATATTTTGGCATCATTTATGGTTTTCAAGGTGTAGGTAGATGAGGAAGTTCAGTCTCAACAACTCCAGATTGAAGACTCTTTTAGTGGGACACATGTCAAATTTAGATGAGAGACCCAGAAAGATCTTCTCTCCTATATATCTTCCTTTTCTGCTTATTGTAAGGGTTCCAATTTTTAGGACTTGTGAGACCACAAGGTTGGCTCCAATTTTTAGAGTTGTGATACCAATTTTCTCAGTGTTATCCTATTTTGAACATCATATTATATTCCTTTTGAGGCATTCCATATTACATAGTCATTCTTTGTGTATTTTCTAAGTTTTGATATCCAGATGATGTATTGGTTTCAAGGAAATTTATGCAAAGAGTTTAACCTTCTTAGTTTCATTCTGATTCTCATCTCCTTGTTCTATTATCTGTAATATTTTGTGTTTGATAAAAAAGAGCTTGAACTCAGTTGCAATCCCTTAAGGTTATATATCAGAATAGATTTGCTATTGGAACAAAGAGCCAAGTAAATGCATGTTTATACTGATAAGGTTACGGGTTACAGTAGGAGGATATTATCATAAGTACAAGAGTTGTTATGAAGATTGATGTCTATTTGCAAGTCAAATAGATAGATCAGATGCTTGAATATATGAGTATACTTTAGGTATCCATCTGCATGTTAAGGTTTAGTTGATACCCAATGGATAAGGGACTGGCCAGCTTGAAGGATGCATGTTCTCTATTGTTGCATACCCAGGTTATGCTGAGATTCAAATCTTAATCAAATATCTTTCTTTTGTGTTTAAGGGTTAAAAATTTTTTCCCTCACTTGGTTTATCAGGTTCACGTGCTTTGTTATTAGCTATTTCATCCATGAATTCTTGCCTAAACATAGAAGATTAAGGGATTTTATCTATTTTCCAGATTCAATTATATGCCTTTACATTGGTACCACGTAAAGAGTTTGAGGTCCACCCGCCTAGGTCTAACAAAGCCTAAAGTGAAGAAGGATTTATCCTTATAGTTGGCCCAAGACTGTAGTCAAGTGTATTCATCATAGGAATTTTCTAGCCTTAGATGCATTTGTCTAGTTTCTTGGTTGTTTCTAAAACTGTTAAATCAGGAGCCAATACAGTTAACAAGTAAAGCTAAATAGTAATAATAACCATACACAAAGAAAAATAATAACACCATATTTTGTTAACCAAGGAAAACTTGGCCAAGGGAAAATCATGGTGGGGATGATACCCACTAGATAAAATATTGATATATATGTTCCTTGTTAGATGATGGACCCTGTTAGGAGTCAATGAGAAAATTCAATATAGAGAGTCCCTATTAGGAGATTCCAATCCTACTAGGAGGTGTAATATAGTAGATGCAAGATGAGCCCACTGCTCAAACATGTGCTTCTAATTACAAGGAGAGATCACTACCCAAACAAGTAATTAGACTTCTAGAATATAGGTGTTGTAACTTCTTTCTTGACTAACCTTCAACCTTCAACTCGATCTCGAAACAAAAAATAGCTTTACAAAACTTCGCATATATAGCATTCACAGAAAGTTTTCATATCATAATACATCACAAAAAATACTCTTCTCTTTGCAATATGTCCTTTGTATAAGTACCACATTTTCATAAATTGCTACTGGGTTGGCTAAGACCACAATATACTTTTCCAACTTAGAGTAAACATATAGGATGTTGGCCCTAATTGGTCAAGTAATTATTTTGTAAAAAAAAAATTCCTTTCCTTGAATTCCACTATTCTATTTCACTAGTAAAATATAAATACCTCTTTTTTGTATAGTCCCTACTAATGTTTGAGGTTATACACATGATCATCAACATGTATACTATCTCTAACTAACTTCACAAGTCATAATATGATGTCAGTAAAAAGTTATATATAGAACAAGACACTACTGTAAATTAAATTCATACTTAGATAATTTTTTGATTACCAAAAGCTAAGTATCATTATTTCTGAGTTTCCTACAAGCATGTACATCATGTGTTTCCCTAATTGACAGTAATTACATATCTTTGTTAGCCAATTTTCAACACACAATTGACACCAATATTTAATGTGGAAATTCAATTTGGGAAAAACCACCGATTGCATCTAATTACTGATTTTTAAACTCCTAAGTTGAGCCTTGTTAGGAGCTAACCCTTTTAAAAGTTACAAAACACACTATTAGGTGTGACCCTATTAGAGGATTTAATCACCCTGTTAGGAGTAACCTTGTTAGAGGTCTTTAAAAAATTCAATAGAAATGCCACCTTATTATAGGATTTACTAATAGTTACTAAGCCAACTTTGTTAAGAGATTTAGATCATTGCTACAATGGTTAGAAAGTAACAATGAGATGACCTACTTCTTAATGCAACTAAAGTTCTGATTATAGATCTTAATTCTAGCTTGTATACTTGATCCTTCTTGATTGAATGTATCTTTTCATCTCAACAAGGATATTCTACTTATCCTTCTAACTTGCTTCCTCTTGGCATCATCAAATCTTCAATTATGTTCCACTATACTTCTTCTTCTAATCTTCATTAGCTGACCCTACTCAGTAGACACTGACTCAGAAACAATTTTCTTGTGTTAACCAAGTGAACTTGGTTAACACTGAATAATCACAAAGTTCCTTCGGTAACTAAGTGAGCTTAGTTAAAACTACTTCCATCCAAAATTTCCTTCATTAACTGAGTGAGCTTGGTTAACACTCAACTTTTACAAACTTTCCTTTGACACCCGAATGAATTCAATAGACATTGTCTTCTAAACTAGGCAAGCTTTAGAATGTTTGACAAACACAAGAAACTATCTTCAATGCCTGAGTGATTTTGGCGTACACTAACTAGCAATGATATGAAATTTTGTGTAACATTAAAGAAAATACACAATTAATCAATTATTTTCAACAATCTCCCTCTTTAGCATTGATGGAAACACATGTCATAATGCAATGAAATTTTTAGAGCAAGAATAAAGTAAGGAATATATCATTAGTTTCATTTTGATTCTTCTCCATGAGAGCTCCCTCTATTAGTTTGAACTCCTTCTGCCTTCAGTTTCTCCCTTCGTCAAAAAATTTTTGTGTTCAACATCTTCTTCTGATAGAAAACTCTATCTTTGATATCAAACCAAGTTCATTCTCCCTTTTTGACATCTCTTTCTCTTTTTCTTTGTTAAATTTCTATGAGATATGACAAAAACCTTCTCCATTTTTGACATCTCATGTGAAAGACAATATTCAGTGAATATCAATGTACCTATGTACTAATTCATTTACAATATGCCCTTTGTCAATATTGCACCAACTGGTTGATCTTCAATGTGCTCTAGTTGATGCATCACTAAAATTCATTTAATGATCTTTAGATAAGGGAATGACCCCTAGCTTACCTTTTAGTTACATAAATGCATCCTTAGGTAATGGCTTGGTGAATATGTTTGCAATTTGTTCTTTAGTATTCACATATTCTAATATTACTTCTTTATATTGTATCAATTCTCTTAAAAAATGATATTTTATAGCAATGTGTTTGATTTTGGTATGCATCATTGGATTCTTTGATATATTAATTACACTAGTGTTATCATAGTATATAACCTCCATTTTTGTACCTACCAATAGTTGTTTGAACCAAACAATATTAGAACAATTAACTACTATTGCTGCATATTTTGTCTCTATTATGGACTAAGAAATACAATTCTATTTCTTGCTTGTCCAAGACACTAGTCTTTTATCAAGAAAGAATGCTCCACTACTAGTGCTCTTTCTATCATCAATACTTCTTGCTCAATCAACATCTGTGAATATTTTTAAATCCAAATTACCTCCTATTTTGTACCACAAACCATAGTTTTTAGTACCTTTAAGATATCTCATGATTCTTTTAATTTCCATCATGTTATTTTCTTTGGGATTTGCTAAGAATCTTTCCACCATACCAATTGCTAATGCAATATCAAGCCTTGTATGCACTACATACCATAATTTTCCAATCATTGATTTGTATGTGGTCTGATCTACTTCTTTGGAATCATCATTTTTGGAAAGCTTATGTCTAGTAGACATAGGGTTTCCAACTAATCTCGAGTCTCCCATTCCAAAAATTTTTAGTATCTCCTTGATATATTTAGATTGAATAATGCAGATACCATCTTTATTCTACTAAATCTACAATCCAACAAGGGAATTTTATCTCTCCAAATATAGACATCTCAAATTCTTTACTCATTTCTTAAAAAAATGCCTTGCACAAGTCATTATTTCCTATGAATAAAGTGTCATCCAAAAATATTTCAGCCAACTCAATTTTTTTGTTTGGTCCTTCTTTGATAAATAGACTACTGTTATCATTTATTCTTTAAAAATCAATTTGTATCAAGTAGTTATGAAGTCTTTCATACCAAGCTCTAGGAGCTTGCTTGAGATCATATAATGTTTTGCACAATTTTTAGACCATATCACTTTTTCTAGGATCTACAAAATCTTCAAGTTGTTCTATGTAGACTTCCTCATCAAGAATTTCATTCAAGAATGCAAATTTTACATCCATTTGATAAACCTTAAATCATTCATGTGCTACGCATGATAGTAAAGTTCTAACACCTTCTAATCTTGCAACAGAGAAAAATTTTCACCATAATATATGTACATGAGGAATGTTAGTATGCTAATAGAAACCAAATTTAAATAAAGCTTCTACAAACTAAACAAAATTCATAAACTTCAAGATAGACTAAGATGAGCTCTCAATTAAGAATATGAGCCATTAATGGGCTCTCTCAACAAGAAGTTCTCTTGTTGAGTGGCTTTGTCTAAATAGATAGGATGTATGCTCAAGATTATGCTTCAAAAATTGCTTCAAATGGAGTTGGAATTTGGGTGTGAGTGTATGGTTTTGATGTAAAATGGCTTCTTAAAATGGCATTATGACTTTACTTCATGGATTGTGTTGTTTTGCAAAGGGGAAGGATCCAATTTATAGGCAAGAGGCTTGAGGGATTGAGGCCTAAGATGCAAGGATGGGAAAAAGCTCATGGAGGGCTCAGATTGCATGAGAGGAGAGCACATGTATTGTGCTTCCTTATAGCCAATCAAGGAGTGACACATGTCACATGGTGAGAGGATGGAGGAAAGTGGAAGGATGAGTCAACAAAGGAGGCTCAAGGGATAAAATCTTTATAAAGACCCTCATAATGGCTTGTAAGAGCAATAAAAGGTCTTGGAAGAGTCATTTATGGCCTAGTGGGCTTCATAAAGTTTTATGGTTGAGATATTTTGAGGGAGATGAGAGCAATTTCAACTTTGACTTGAATAGGAAGGTTTTAAGCTTTCTTAGGATTGTGCAAATGATTAGAGGATGGATTAGGATGGTTTAGGATTAGCTTAGGGATAGGCAAGTGGATGGCATTTAATGAGGGTGGGTGAAGGAGGAGATATTTGTTAACTTTGGCTTGGGTTAGTAAGTCTTAACCCATTTTTAGGGAATGTGACAAGGTTAGGAGGGGATTAAGATTAGGTTTAAAGACATCTTCTAGAAGAGTCTAGACTTTGGATGAGGATAAAGACTTTCTAGAATAGTCTAGAATTTCCTAGGATGAGAATGAAGACTTTCTAGAAGAGTCTAGAACTTCTTAGGATGAGGATAAATTAGATTTTTAGGAAATAAATAAAGTTTTATTTATTTCAAGGGTTTGGGTTGAGGAGATATTTATTAAAACTTTTTTAATAAACATGAGGATTAATATTTAATCTTAATTAAATATTTTGAGTTGGGATTAGGGGTAGGAAATGATGGGATTAGCCTTTAATCAAAATTAAAGAAGGATTAGAAGATTTTGGAAGAGGTTAGTGGTCTTAAGGAAATTGGCCAAATTTTGGGAAAAAAATAATTTATTTATTTATTTTGGGTTTTTTGGTCAATTTATTAATTAAATAATTAATAAATAAGGAAATAATGTTTAAATAAGATTTAAACATTTTTGGGAGGGATTCCTTAATTAAATATTTTTAATTAAGATAAAGGGATTTAATGACATAAAAGTAAATTAATTAATTAAATAAATAAATAATTAATAAATGATAATGTCATCAGGACTTTTTCAGAAAATAAAAATACTTTATTTCCTAAAGGTTTTTAGTTGTCTACAATATATAATTTTTTCTTGAGAATAAACTTTACATACTAACCTTTCTTTATTTCTGGAAACTTCTCCATCTTCATTTAACTTATTTCTGAATACCCACTTTGTGCCAATTACATTTTTATCCTTGGGTCTAGGAAAAAGAGTCCAAGTTTTGTTCTTCTCTATCTGTTCTATTTCTTCATTCATTATTTCAATCCAACTTTCATTATCCAAAGCATCTTTAAGATTTTTAGGTTCAAATTCAACAAGGAAACATGTACCTTTCAATTTGTTTCTTGTCATTATTCCATTTGACTTGTCTCTAATGATCTAATTAGGTGCTTGATGCCTTCTACCATATCTTGCTAACACAGGTACTTTGGGTGTGGAGTTTGTTTCACTAATTTCTTCATGATCTTCTATGTTAAGGTTGGGTTCCAGTGTCTATGACTCAGGTCCATCAGACTCAATTTTTTCTAGTAACACCTTGGTAGCTTCTAATTACAACTCAGGTCCTTCAGACTATGACTCAGGTTGCACTGATTGCAACTTGGTACCTTTAAGAGATTTTAGGGACTTGGGAGGTGAGGCCTCCTATCTTCCAAATAGATTTGGTGGAGTATCCTGTTCATAGTAAACAAATATTCTATAATCCTTAGGCTCTTTGTTTCTTTTTTCTTCACTCTTTTTTGCAAACACATCAATTCTCACATGTGCACTTTCTATGATTTTATAAGTATAAAAATTCAAACATTTGTATAGTTTTCTTCTACAAGAGTATCCTAAGAATATGCCTTCATCACCTTTGACATCAAATTTACCTTTTCTATATTCATTCAAGATATAACATTTGCTGCCAAATACTTTCATGTAACTTACATTAGGTTTGTAACCATACCATAGTTCATAAGGAGTTTGATTTGAGTCTTTCTTCAAATGTACTCTATTCAAGGTATGCAGTACAATATTGATTACTTCCTTGCAGTATTTGATTACAACATTCTTTTCTATCATCAATGTTCTTGCACAATCCATGATGGATCTGTTCCTTCTTTTAGCTATACCATTCTGTTGAGGTGTACCAGAGGCTGATACTTGTCTCTTAATTCCCTTTTCAATGCAGAATTCATTGGAAATGAATTCACCACCTCTGTCTAATCTCAAACATTTCAACTTCTTTCCAATTTTTATTTATACTCTTGCTAGATACCACTTGAATTTTTGAAATGCTTTGGATTTTTCTTTTAGATACATTACAATAATCATTCTAGAATAATCATCAAAAAAAAGAATGAAAAACTTATCTCCATTTTAACTTTCTATTCCAATAGGTCCACATGAGTTTGTATGTACAAGCTCTAAGATTTCTTTAGAATGATAGTTGTTACTTTTGAAACTAGTTTTTTTTATTTTACCTATTTGACAATTTTTGCATAGACCCATATTAGGTTTTCTCAAGCTAGGAATACCTCTCACTCTTCTATATTTTCTTATCTTGACTAGGTTATCAAATTTCACATGACATAATCTTTTGTGCCATAATCAACTTTCTTCTAGTTGAGCAATAAAACATGAACTTTCACTGAGATCTGGATAGAATAGATTACCTTTTGGTTTTTTGCTAGATCTAACCAAATTTCCCTTTCCATCCAATAATTTGGCCTTCCCATTCATAAATTCTACCTTGAATCCAATGATATTCAATTTTGCCACACTCAGTAGATTATGATTTAGTCCTTCAACCCAATAAGCATTTTCACATGTAAGTTCATTGGTTAATGAGATACATCATTTTCCTTTTATCCAACAATGTTCATTGTTTTCAAATATCACACTACTACCATCATAATGTTCCATGTGCTCAAACTTTTTTTTTGTCTCCAGTCATATGATGTGATCATCCACTATCAATAATTTGTGTATCATTTTTGCTAACAAGAGAGATAAGTGCCTTTTTATCTCCTTCATCGTCTAATTCATCTTTTATAATAATATATACCATTTCATCTTCACTATTATTAGAATCTTTAGCCATAAAACAAGAATTATTACCTTTGTCCTTGTAGTCATTGTAGTTTTTGAATTTTTTCTTGCCTTTTTACTTATTGCTTTTCTTTTCATCCTTGTATTCTTTGTTTGGGCACCTTGCAACAATGTGACCAAATTCTTCACAATAAACATAGATTAGAGGAATCTTACCTTTTTACTTTCCTCTACCTTTGGAATATATATTTCTTTGTGAGTAGGGCGTCAACAACTTCAAGATCATTGTCTAAAATTTCTTCTTGTTCTTCACTTTCTTATTGATTGGCCTTTTATTTCTTATCCCTTTTCTTGTGTGAAAGCTTGGCTTCAAATGTAGACTCAATACCTTTGGAACTAGGGATATTGTTATCATAGTTATCCAACTTAAAAGCTATTAATCTTCCAACTAAAGCATCCAAATTTATTTTTTATTTGGATCACATCTCATCTCTTTAATAGAAAACACTCTAATTGTATGGATAGGAAGAAGGGTCCTAAGTACCTTGTTTACAACTATTTTGTCATCAATGTCTCCTCCAGATGCTTTGATTGTGGTCACACTTGCTTTAATTCTCTCAACATACTTTGGAATGTTTGCATCTTCTTTCATCTTCATCTGCTCAAATTGTCCTCTAAGAATTTTAAATTTAACTCTTCGTACATTATCATCTCCTCCATAGATATCTTTTAGTTTGACCCACATATCATAAGTTGTAGCACAATTTTTGACTTCATCAAATTAAACATAATTAAGAGTAGAAGCAATGTCAATCATCATGATGTTATGATTTTTATTTTCAGCAATATCTTCAATTGATAATGTGCCAATAAGAGTCTTGTATTCATTATCAAGATATTTACAATTTGAATCATTGATAGTTGCAAAATGCAACCTCATAAGTCCTTGCCATGCTACAAAGTTGTCTTGGTTAAACTTGGGAATATCTCTTCTATAAGACATACTGATCTTTAGCTTTGGTCCTTAAAACCTTCTTTGAAAGCACCAAATACTCTAGTACCAATTGTTGGAAATATAAGAGGAGTAACTAAGAGGGGAGGGGTGAATCAATTATCAAAAAATAAATCCCATATCCCTTAGATGTTAGTACAAAATAAATTCTATGAAAACTCAACTATGATGAAGCTCAGAAAACACATAGAGAAAATGCATTTAACTCAGTGAATACTAAAATAGCTTAGTAAATTCTTAACATGTAAATCTTAACTATGATTAATATTAATTTAACTTAGTTGTAAACACATAAGAGAAATAGCATGAAAACACTTGACACCAAGATTTAACGTGGAAACCCAATTTGGGAAAAACTACCAATTGCACCTAGATACTAATTTTCAATCTTCTGAAGTGATCCCTATTAGGAGCTAACCCTATTAAAGGTTACAAAACACACTGTTAGGTGAAACCGTATTAGAGGATTTAATCACCCTATTAGGAGTGGCCTTGTTAGAGGTCTTTAAATAATTCAACAGAAATGCCATCTTGTTAGAGGATTTACAAATAGCTATTAAGCCAACTCCATTAAGAGATTTAGATAACTACTACAATGGTTAGAGAGTAACAATGAGATGACCTGATTCTTGATGCAACTAAATTGATGATTATAGTTATCAATTCTGGCTTGTATACATGATCCTTCTTGATCGAATGTATCTTTGCATTTTAGCACATATATTTTTCTTATCCTTCTAATCTTCCTCTTGGCATCATCAAATCTTCAATTATGTTTCACTATAATTCTTCTTCTAATCCTCAGCTTAACCTTATATTTATATCTTTCATATTGTCAAGTCATCTTGAGTACAACTTACAATAATTAGTATTTTTCTTCTCAGTCAACTAGAACCAATAGACAATTCAATTGAATTAAATATGCCAAAATAAGAAAATCATTTGTTAGCCAACCCTGCTTGGTAGACACTGACTCAAAAATTATTTTCCTATGTTAACCAAGTGAACTCAGTTAACACTGCATATTCACAAAGTTCCTTTGGTAATCGACAGAGCTCGGTTAACATTGGTTCCATCCAACATTTTGTTAATTAACTGAGTGAGCTTAGTTAACACTCAAATTTTCCTTTGACTCTCAAGTGAAATTGGTAGACACTATCTTCTAAACTAGGCAAGCTCTAGAATGCTTAGTAGACATAGGAAACTATCTTCAATGCTCGAGTGAGCTTGGCGTACACTGACTAGGAATGATATGAAATTTTGTGTAATATCAAAGTTAATACACAATTAATCAATTATTTTCAACATGATTCACCTATTAGGATGAACCACTTGTTGATATCTAATCTAGAACTCTAATTTTATGGTTGATATTCTTTGTATTACAATAATCACTTGGCTGTTGTAGATAAATCTTTGTTATCTCTTATACTTCTTGTAGCATTCTTCATTTTTCACTTATGCATTGCATAATATTCTTCAATGAAATACTTGGATATGATAAAATATATTACATATATAATAATCCAAATAATAACTTACTAAAGTCAGCTACAATACCAATTTCATCATAATTCACAAAGTCGGCCCAATTGCTGTAACTCAGGTTTTGAAGACAAACTCAGTGATGTTCTGATACATGGAAAATACTATCAATGATCAAAAAACTTTGGTACTTGATTGAGCTTGAATCTCATTCCATACTAATAAATTCCAAGTAGCTTGAACTCAGTCAACATTGTGTGACTCAATGAACACTAAGAAACTCAGTAGCTACTGAATCCCTCGGTTGACACTACATGACTTGGTCAACACTAGATTCACATTATCAATAGTGTGATCTCAATAGATACAATAGAACTTGGTTAACATACCAAAGCTTAGATAAAAATATGATCTTCTTCACTTGTGTTAAATATCTCGGTCACCTCTGCTACACTTAATTTATACTATATATAATTTTTGAAGCTCAGTAGACATTTTTTAGCTTGGTCAACACTACAAACTAACTTAGGTGCTCGATAGATAGTGCATTCTAATTGATTGGCATGAGAGCATCTAAAACACTTGGTTAATATTGTTGAGTGAATGATAAGCTCAATAGCAACTGTAAATCTTGATAGTAATGTAACCATTTGACTAAGTGTTGAGTCACTGATAGACAAATTGATCTTAATGTCAATAGAAAATTTTGGACATGAGTAAATTTAAGATGAAGCAATGGATATCAAAGAAGGATAATTTAAAGGTTAGATAAAATTATATTTAACATTTCATAAGTTTTGTATATACAAATATATGTCCCCTAAAAAGAAGTTTTATCTTAAGTCTTTATTTTATTTTTTCTTGTAGCTCAAGATCAAACAACAAATGAGAATGTTAATCTAGCTCAAAGATTGATGAGAAAAATTAATCATAGAAACATGGATCATTTAATTAAAATGGATGTGGAAAAATTGAGAGAATATGCTAGTCAACCTACACATACTAAGAAGAGGAAATTCAATAAAAAGTCTAAAGAAATAATTTCATAATTTGAGAATCTTGATACAATGGAGAAAACACAACTATTATCAATTTCACTTCTTAAAGATGATTTAAAAGAGTCATTGAAACTATTGGGTATAGATATAAGTATAAAAAAGAGGAATAATTCTAAACTACAAAAAGATATTGTTGAAAGTGTTAAGGAAGGGTTACATTCCATTGGGATAAAAATTAGATCTTCAAATAAATCCATTGTGTGGAGAGTGATATTGACATTTGTTTTAGATAAGAAATTATGGAAAAAAAGATAGATCTCTTCACTATCATCTCATATTGGGTATAGTCGAAAGACTATATTACATTATTTGAAAAGGAGAAATAATTTGGATGATAGTAGATTAGAAAGAAATTGGGTGCTGATATGTAGACCTCCTTGATTTGATAACATTTTTGAAACAGTTAAGAACATAGTTATTCAATTTTGGATTGATAATACCCGTCCTTCACCAAATAGAAGAGATATCATCAAGTAGAGGATTGGGCCTAAGGTGTATGTTCAATATGTAAAACATTGGTTGGATGTCATGTAATATGAATTGTATCTCTCATTTTGTAATTTAAATCCTAACACAAAGATTGGATAAATAATGTTTGAAAGATTGAAACCTTATTTTGTGAAGATAAATAAATATTTTGTAACATATTTTTTTCTTTATCATGTTGAATTTGATTTGTACTATCAAGGGTTTTGAAAGATGATAGAAGAAAGTGGTGGTTCTCAAAATTCTTTTCATAAATGATCGAGTCAATTCATAACATCAATCTTATGTGACAAACCAAATGATCATGCAATAGGTGAAATAGATTGCATAAGAGGAACTTGTGAAACATGTGGTAACCTAACTAAATTTCCTTTGATAGATGAAGATATTGGTATGATGAGGATGGTAAAATGTAAGAGATATAAGTACATAAAGTTAGAAACAAAAGTTGGAAAAGAATCAACAAAGTTGGAATATGTAGAGGATGAGATACCTACTAGAGAATTTCTATCAAATTTTTGTAAATTGATTCAACCATATATACATCATGATTTTTTTTCTAAGTGGAAAGTAGAACACATTCAAACACTAAGAGAAACTTTTTCACTCAAAACAATTTTATCTGTTGTTGACTTTGCAGAGAATTACTCTTTCATTTCTCAAAAATAACTTCAAGCAGAATACTACTTTACAAAGTAGGTTACTATTATGGTTCAAGTGTCTTATTGACATGCACAAATTAATTTAGATGGTGTGGAAAGTATAGATCAAGCATGAGTTATTAGAAAAAAGTATCACTTTTACATTAGTGATGACAAAGAACACAACACACATTTTTAGGAACATTGTTTTAAGACATTTTTTGAATATTTGAAAAACAAAGAAATAAAAAATGTTAAAAACATTTTGTATGTTTAGATGGATGTGCAACATAGTTTAAATAAGCTAGGACATCTTTGGTCACCAAGGCTTATACCTGCTATAGTGAAAGACCTGAAGAGACCTCTCATCTCTTACTGTCAAGGACATCCTATATAGTATGTGCAAAATATGGAGCAACACCATGAATCTCATCTCTAATATATGTTAGATTGTGGTGACTGATCAGGAAAGTACTGTAAATACTTGTATAAAAAGGGCTTAGGGTTGGGTATTTTTTATGTGTGGTGATACAAAATTGGTTCTTGCAGCGGTATTGAGCTGTAAGGGATTACAGATTGTAATCAGGTTGTAATCACTAGATTGTAATAAGATCGGACTTGCTGTTTGGTGGACGTAGCCCAAGGATTGGGTGAACCACGTTAAATCTTGGTGCCTTGTGTTCATTTTTGTGTGTTCTATTATTTTTTTTATTGGTTATATTTGCATGTAGTTTTTATTTCTATCTGTGGTTTATCCTAACAAGTGGTATCAGAGCCTAGTTGTTTCTCAGTTATCCTCTGCAGGAAAGTCTCACAGTTAAGTGGGAGTCTCACGGTTGAGTGGGAGCAATGGCAGATGATGGTAAGCTGAGGGTTGATAGGTTTAATGGGCAGAACTTCCAGTTATGGAAGATGCAAATGGAAGACTATTTATATCAAAAGGATTTATGGAAGCCCTTGGAAGGAAAAGCCAAGAATCAGGGAACTATGTCAGAGGCTGAATGGGATCTTTTGGACAGAAAGGCACTCGGAAGAATTCGGTTATGCTTGGCACCATTAGTGGCATTTAATATTACAAAAGCAAAGATGACAGAAGATTTGATGAAAACCCTAGTGACACTGTATGAAAAGCCCTCCACTTCAAATAAGGTATTTCTCATGAAGCATTTATTTAATATGAAAATGGCAGAAGGTGGATCTGTTGCAGATCATTTAAATGAGTTTAATACTATTACTAGTCAATTATCTTCTGTGGGTATCAATTTTGATGAAGAAATTAGGGCTCTCTTGATTTTGTGTTCTTTGCCTGAAAGCTGGAATGGCTTGGTAATGGCGGTGAGTAATTCTATTCCTGGATCAAGTACCCTAAAATATGATGATGTGATCGGTGTTATATTAAGTGAGGAAACTCGTAGAAAATCCTCAGGTGGATCTACATCAGGAAGTGCTTTAAATGCACAAAACAGGGGCAGAACGACTGAAAGAGGAAGTAACTCTGGAAATCATGGGAAATCAAGAGGAAAGTCAAAGGGGAGGAGGTCTCAATCGAGAGGACCAAATGATTGCTGTTACTGTGGGAAACCAGGGCACAAAAGGAAAGATTGCTGGACTCGAAAGAAAAATGAAGGAGATAAATCAGATGGAGACAAAGAGGCAAATGTGGTAAGTAATAAATCTGAAGAGGATGCTTTGCTTTTGTCTTTAGAGAGTGTTGATGATTCATGGGTTTTAGATTCTGGTGCTTCTTTTCATGCTACACCTCATAGAGGTTATTTCATTGATTATGTCCAAGGGGATTTTGGGCTTGTTTATTTGGAGGATAATGAACCCTGTCAGATTGTTGGAAAGGGAAAAATTAAGATTAAGTTGCAGAATGGGAATCATTGGCTACTACATGAGGTAAGACATGTTCCAAAGCTGAGTAGGAATTTAATTTCAGCAGGGCAACTCGGTGATGAGGGTTGTGTAATTACTTTTAATGATAAAAATTGGAAGGTTTCAAAAGGTTCCCTTGTAGTAGCAAAAGGTGTGAAAGTAGGCACCTTATATCTTTGTACAGGTCATATTGTTCCTTCTACTTTGATTGTTTCAGAGAAAAATGAATATTCAGGAACAATTACTACAGTTGAGCAGGGAGAACAAATAGCTGCTGTAGATTCTAATACAGCGCTGTGGCACAATAGACTTGGGCACATGAGTGAGAAAGTTATGAAAGTACTTCATTCAAGAAAAGTTTTACCAGGTCTAAAATGTGTGAATATGGATTTCTGTGAAAGTTGTGTGTATGGAAAACAAAAGAGAGTGAGTTTTGTAAAGACAGGGAAGGAAAACAAAAAGGAGAAATTAGAGCTTGTGCATATAGATGTATGGGGACCGGCTCAGGTATCTTCCCTTGGTGGCTCTCATTATTATGTTACATTTATTGATGACGCAACTAGAAAAGTATGGGTTTATTTCCTTAGACAGAAATCTGATGTATTTCAAACTTTTAAGAAATGGAAATGCTTGGTTGAAAATGAGACTGGTAAGAAATTAAAATGTCTCAGATCTGATAATCGTGGTGAGTATTGCAGTCATGAATTTGAAGATTATTTCTCCACTAATGGTATTCGTAGACAAAAAACTGTTCCAAGGACTCCACAGGAAAATGGAGTGGCTGAACGCATGAACAGGACTATAATGGAGCGTGCAAGGAGCATGAGGTTGCATGCTGGGTTGCCCATACACATGTGGGTGGAGGCTATCAATACTGCAGTATATTTGATTAATAGAGGTCCCTCTACTCCTTTGGGCTATGGTATTCCAGAGGAAGCATGGACTGGTAAGAAGGTGAGTTATTCTTTTCTCAAGACCTTCGGTTGTGAAGCTTTTGCTCATATAGACTCTGAAAATAGAACCAAGCTAGAAGCGAAATCAAAGAAATGTGTCTTTGTTGGATATGGAATTAATGAATTTGGCTATAGTCTTTGGGATTTTGAAAATCATAAAATTATAAGAAGTCGGGATATCATATTCAATGAAAAAATGTTGTACAAAGATCTGTTGCAGCAACATGAGAAGAAAGAAGATGATTATGTAGTGCTGGATGATACTCCAAAAGCTGATGTTCCAGCCATTCCTCATGATGTGCAACAATTGCAACAAAAAATACCACACACACCAGTGAATGTTAGACGGTCAACAAGGCCAATTAGACCTCCACAAAGGTTTTCTCCCTCTTTGTATTCTATTTTACTTACTGATGCTGGTGAACCTGAAAGTTATGATGAAGCTGTGCAGCTGGATACTAAGATTCAGTGGGAGTCTGCAATGAAAGATGAAATGGACTCTTTGCTGAAAAATAAGACATGGGATTTGTGCAAGTTGCCTGCAAGTAAAAAGGCTTTAAAGAATAAATGGGTTTACAGGTTGAAAGAAGAGGAAGGAGGTAAGAAAAGATTTAAGGCTAGGTTAGTTGTAAAAGGATTTGCACAGAAAAAGGGAATTGATTTTGATGAGATATTTTCTCTTGTTGTTAAAATAACTTCTATTCGTACTGTTTTAAGTCTTGTGGCTACTGAAGATTTGCATTTAGAGCATATGGATGTTAAAATAGCCTTTCTTCATGGTGATTTGGATGAATAAATATATATGGCTCAGCCACAAGGTTTTGAGGTCAAAGGTAAGGAGAACTTAGTGTGCAAATTGAAGAAAAGTTTATATGGCCTGAAGCAAGCACCTCGGCAATGGTATCTGAAATTTGACAGTTTTATGCATGAGCATGGATATAACAGGTGTCATTCAGATTACTGTGTTTATTTTAAGAGGTTGGATGATGATAGCTACATTATTTTATGTCTATATGTTGATGATATGCTTATAGCTGGGTCTAACATGCATCATATTAAGGGGCTAAAATGTCAGTTAGCACATGCATTTTCTATGAAGGATTTGGGGGCAGCAAAACAAATCCTTGGTATGAAGATTTGCAGAGATAGGAAGAACAGAACATTGACGCTATCTCAAGCTGATTATGTTGAGAAGGTGTTGCAACGTTTCTCTATGGAGAATGCTAAAGCTGTCAACACACCTTTACCTGGTCATTTGAAATTGACTAAGGAGATGTGTCCCATGACACAGGAAGAGGAGGATAAGATGTCCAAGGTACCCTATGCTTCAGCTGTAGGAAGTTTGATGTATGCTATGGTATCCACTAGGCCAGATATTGCACATGCAGTGGGAGTCGTTAGCAGGTATATGAGTCATCCAGGTTTTGAGCATTGGAATGCTGTCAAGTGGATTCTTAGATATTTGAGAGGAACATCCAATAAGTGTTTACACTTTGGGGGCTCTACTACTGATTTACAGGGCTATGTTGACTCAAATTTGGCTGGCGATATTGATACTAGGCGGAGTACTACAGGTTATGTCTTTACTGTTGGTGGGGCAGCTGTGAGCTGGGTTTCTAGGCTACAGAAGATTAATGCTCTCTCCACTACAGAGGCAGAGTATGTTGCTACTACCGAGGCAGCCAAAGAGATGATATGGCTTCAGTTCTTCTTGGAAGAATTGGGACATCCTCAGAAGGATAATTATTTGTTCACAGATAGTCAGAGTGCCATTCATCTTGCTAAGAATTTAGCTCTGCATTCTAAGACCAAACACATACAGTTGCGGTACCATTTCATTCGGTCAGTTTTGGAGGATGGACAGTTAAAGTTGGAGAAGATACATACCAATGAAAATCTAGCAGATATGTTGACAAAGGTTGTCACAAGGGAGAAGCTGAACTCCTCTTCAGCTTCAGTTGGTCTTTTAGACTAAATGTGAATAAAAGAACAACAGAGTCTAGGGTGGTTTGATCCAGTGGGAGCCCCATGCGGTAGTTGTATTGCAACAGGATCAGTCTCCAAGTGGGAGATTGTTGTTTAGTGTGGAGCCTGATCAGTCCCCAAGTGGGAGATTGTTAGATTGTGGTGACTGATCAGGAAAGTACTGTACATACTTCATAAATAGTGGGGCGAATTTTTTTTTTTTTTGGAAGTAGCCGACATGGTAGCCGACATATTATGGCCGACATATGGCCGACATGTTATAACCCTAAAGCGGTTTAATACTTGTATAAAAAGGGCTTAGGGTTGGGTATTTTTTATGTGTGGTGATATGAAATTGGTTCTTGCAGCGGTATTGAGCTGTAAGGGATTACGGATTGTAATCAGGTTGTAATCACTGGATTGTAATAAGATTAGACTTGCTGTTTGGTGGACGTAGCCCAAGGATTGGGTGAACCACGTTAAATCTTGGTGCCTTGTGTTCATTTCTGTGTGTTCTATTATTTTTGTTATTGGTTATATTTGCATGTAGTTTTTATTTTTGTCTGTGGTTTAAATTAACAATATATGGATGGCTACATAAGATTCTCTGGCATGTACTTCTATATACACTAGAGCATGCGCCACTAGCCAGGGATTCATGAAGTCTTTGAATCTCTTGGTTAGTGGGATCATAGAGCTCATGAGTTGGGATAGGCCACTGATTTGTGGGAATAGGCTCTTGTGGGGTGGCTAGGGGAGGGGGGGGCATGAGATAGGCTACTACTCATGGGGATAGGCTACTATTGCTTGGGGGGAGAGGCTACTGCTTGGGGGGATAGGAGGCTATTGCTTGGGGGGAAAGGCTACTACTCAAGGGGGACAAGTTATTGCTTGAGGGGGATAGGAGGCTATTGATCTACCATGTGGAGGTCAATGTATGTAGTAGGCATGTGTATAATGTGTAAAACTGAAATAAAAATAAAAATATTATATTTAATAAACCTGAAATTTATTACAATGAAATTTAAGAAACTAGAATTTCATAAACATGAAATTAAACATATAATACTTGTAAAAATGAAACAAACATAACATACATATTACATGTGTGTTTTACTTCCTAAATTAAAATATGACATTTAATAAACTTGAAATTTATTAAAATGACATTTAAGAAAATATAATTCTCTAAACATGAAATTAAACAAATAACATGTGTAAACATGAAACGAACATAACATACACATGTACATAGAATTTTGTAAACATAAAATAGATATAACATACATGTATATGGGTCTTAAATTGCTTCCTAAAAGTTTCAAATTTGAATGTTACATTTGCATATATGAACCCTAATATTTAAGCCTAATTTTTACTAAATAAAACACTAATATGAACCCTAATAAATTCCTAATTTGAACTCCACAAAAATTGTAATCAAAACCCTAACCTTAGAAGCTTAATTGTAGTCCAAATGTAATTCTAATACTAACCTAAAAACTCACTCTAGAACCCTAGCCATTATTTTAATTCTTCATCAATTTATATCATGTGTATGTTGACAACTTCATAAAATTGTTGATTAAGTCTATAGAGTCTAGATCACATGGTTGGACTACCTCACACATAACTAGGTTAAATATAGAATTAGATTGAATAATAAAATGTCTTAAACATGGGTCTATATTTAGGATATATTCATAAATAAAGCCTAGACCTTAGAGAATCTATCATCTAACTGGTGTAGGAGCACCAAGGTCAAAGGCAAGAGCCATGGAGTGCACTAGGGTCACTCATGGATCCTTAGGACATGTGGAAGACAAATGGCTTTCAAAGGCCATTAAAACTTGTTGAATAGGAAGAAAATAAGACCTATCCTCATGCAAAATTCCAAAATGGAATGATCCAAATTGATTAACCACAAGAAAGTGATCAATGCACAAATAGATCAAGCAATAGAGAATAGGGAGAAGGGAGATTCTATGGTCTTACTATTTGAAAAGTATTTGGTTAAATATTGAATAGGAAAAAGACAAATACTTACCTTGAAGTAGGATAACTATGGAGAATTCTGATTTCTGATGTCTGTATATAGTTTTAGGGATCTTTGCAACCTATTTCATACTGGAAATGTCGAGATGAAGAAAACCTAGAAAACTTTTATCTTTTTTAAGCGAGGTCAACCTTGAACCAAATAGAGGGGCACAATCTTATCTTGAGGAAAAATTGTACCCTAAAAAGTTGACCTTGACCTACACTACTTTGAAAAAATTTCTTTTCAAAGATCTTGCAAGCTCAAGTAAAATTGTATCCAAATTTTCTCTTTAATTTTCTGTTCTGCACTTGTATCTACAAGAAAATTGGTTTGTTATTTTGGATAGGGGGTTTGCCTTGGTCAAAACCTATTTTAGAATCAACCTTGAAATATAATTGAAATTGCAATATGTATAAAAAAAGTAAATGGAACTATTCACCTTGCTTATATTGAAATCCTTGTGGAGGATTCGAATCCTTGAATCCACAATTATGGATGCTCCAAATGAATATAGAAATGTATGTAGGATGTCTCAAATCAATGGAATTAGATCTACAAAACTAATCTTTAATGTATCTTTGCATAGAAAAAGGCTTGAATGAGTGTGGATGGAGAAATATTCAACAAGAGAGCTCCATAGAGCTTGAACCCTTCAATAGCTAACAATGGACCTCCTTGATGAATTAGATTCTTGAACACTTGAATGCTAGTAGATTATCACATCATAGTATAATCATTTGTCTGATATCTCTTGTATGCATGAATTTTATAATAGGTGAATGAAAAGTAGATGTCAAAATGAAGGAAGAAGGCTTCCTTATACAAAAATCTATGACACAAACTCCTAGAGAAGGCCGACAAGGGAGCATTAAATCCTAATCAACCATAACCCCTAGAAATGGACCTAGATTAAATAAAATTTAAGAGTCTACCATTTTGAAATCCAAAACGATTGACTTGGAAGTGGGAAAAAGATTTTTTTTGAAGTGCGATGCCTAAAACTCCCAGAAATTGAAAATTAGACCTAGGTTCAGGGATGAGGTTGACCCTTACCTAGCTTAGGGTCAAGATCATCCTTGACCTAGGTCAAGGTCAAGGTTAACCTTGACCTAAAAGGTCATCATTGACCTAGAAATTCAAAATCCTTAGTTTCATAGAGGAAGTTGTCAAAAATAGACTAGAAATAGAAAGAGAGAAGAAGAATAGGGGGAAAACAACTAGATCCATGGAAAGACCCATTCAAGGTGCTTGACATGACCCTAGATCACTTACTCAGAGGGATAAACATTCTTCACATGGAAGTGCTTCCATTTTAAGACAATACATTTAGCCCCCACTTTAGTAAGAGTATGGACTCAATGCAAACTCTTGGTAAAGTAGATCGTATGAAAATATAATCTTATTAAAATCAAAGGGACAAAGAGATCCTCCAACCCCCAAAGACTCAAGTATTCATCAAATATAAGATCATAATAAGAGAGAAATCTCTAAAAAAGAGAGAAAAGGATAAAGAGTGTGGTTATCTTGCCCAATGAAAACTTATGTCCCATTGCGAACCATACAAGGAAATTGCACAACTAGAAAGATGGAATCAACTACCTAGTGAATGTGGCTACTCACTAGTCAACCCATCAAGGATTTACTCTTAAGAATATTCTATTCTATTAGAGTAAAAAAAAAAAGCAAAAGAGATCTAATCTTAAGGACACCTTTGACCTTAAGGGATCAAGAGATCCTAAAATATAAATCCATGCTTTAAGAATTAGTCATTAATCAAAAAAGGGAGAGAAAAAGTATCTTGAAAAATAATATATATGTTTTGAAAAGTCCGTATGTGCAATAAGTGAGAACAATGTATGGCCCCCACATGAAATTTATTGCTAACACTATAACATGAGCAATGGATTTAATAGAAACATAAACAACTCCATTGATTATGTTTCCACTAAAAAATGCCCCCAGATGAAGACAAATCAAGGGAAATAGTAATAAAAATACATAAAACATAGAAGGGATCTACCTACTATGGGGTTAGTATGATCATAATAGGAGGAAAGATGACATAAGAAATACAAAGAAAAATATTTTCAGACCATGACCTAGAGACCAAAAGGAATCAGTGCTACCAAGTTGTGAATCCAAGCAAATTACACAAGGAAACATGTATGGATGATAGTACAAGTACAACATAACATGAAACAATATATGTAAGAATAGAGATACATATATAGGAATAATAAAATAGCTTCAATTCCTTTATCACCTTGTACTAATAAAGAAACAAATATCGTATAAAAGAGTCTAACAACATTTAACAAACACATCATGAGAGAAACACAGTACAATAGGAAAACACACAAAAAAGGCTACCATGAAGGACTAGCCAATCAAGAACCTTGCTTATTTTCCCCATCTTTTTGTATATCATCTAGGGAAGGTGGGTAATGTATCTATGAAATGTGGGCCTCAGATCCTCACATACACTTCAACATGATCATTATCTGGAAGATCATCTTGAAATGAATATGAGATTATTCATCTGAGTAATCCAACAGTCTGAACCATTGTCTTCTAACTAGAAGGATTTTTCCTTTTCTCTTAGAAAAAGAAGTGGGCAAATAGACCTCTAGTACAAAGGGTTTTATAAGAACTATATGAGAATGCAATTAATCTATATGAAATGCATTGTTAAGATTATAAATAAAAGAAACTTATTATTCTAAATGGATGCATATTAAGCTAACATGAGATTCAAATGTAAGAAACCTTCCCTTAAAATAGACCAATCATAACCTCCATCCCATAAAATTATAGGGATAGGCCATACCCTATAATTTATAAGCTATCCTAAAATTATAGCCCATAAAATTATAGGGGGCTAGGCCCTTCCCTTAAAATAGACCAACCATAACCCATTAAATTTTAGGGCCCTTAAAATAGACAATAGAATAGTAGGGGTCACCCCAACCTCATATGGGCCCTCCCTAAAAATTATGGCTAGACACATGCCCCTACTGGCAGATTATTCTCCTTACTCTTCTAAAGGAATCAACTTGCTAAAATATGCATGAAGGGGGCCTCCAACTAATCTCCCTCTAATTAATCTACCTTGGGAGACTCTGTTGGGCCTCACTCACAATTTAAGCCAGCAAATGAGTACATATTTCAGCATAGATTTGATACACAATTAATTCAACCTCTGTAATAAGGAATTGAAGTCTCCTTAAATATAATCCCATGATTAATTGATGGTCAAGATCAATTAGAATGAATGGTCAAGATTGAAGATGAGACTCAGTTAGAATGGAAACTTCCTTGTGCAGATAAAGTTAACTATTTTAGATCTAAATGTGACAAGGAGTTAAGTAATTCTCTTCTAGGTGTGTGAGAGAGTTAATTAAATTAATTCCATCTCAAGTTCTAGTTCACTTAGACTTTCCACTTTGAAATTGAAGAGAAGATTTGGAGAGAGTATTTAATTTAATAAAATGAGATATGACTTGATAAATGAAAAAAATTTAATTAAATAAATAATCAAATCCAATAATTAAAATGAGAAGATTATTAAATTAAATACATTTACTTCCTTTGTAAATTAGCTAAAGAAGTAATTTAATTTAATTAAAGTATGAAAACTTATGATTAAATTAAATTTAGTTAGTAGGTTTAATGTAGCTAATTTGAGTTAACACTTAGGAATTAAATAAATAGTGTGACTAATGATGATCAGGGTTTCCTACATTTGACACTTAGGTCAAGTAGCGAGTATCAAAATCAAAATTTCCTAGTGAAATAGGACTTAAGAATGATTGAATAGAGCAAAATTGGCTAACATGGTAATGTGCCAATTTTGGGGTATTAAATATACCCCTATTTGAATGAATGTGTGACCAACATTTTCAATTCAAATAAATCAGAAGTATAATGCACAAATCAAGAAATGAGATTGCTTCTGAAAGTGATGATAGAAAGATCAATTAATAAGCTTTTAAAGGTTATCTCTAGAATGAAGTTTAACCTTAGGGAATCCAAATAGAACACCTAGATACCAATATTGATAAGCTTTTTAATGTTATCTCTAGAATGAAGCTTAACCTTAGGGGATCCAAATATAACACCTAGATACCAAGATTGATAAGATTTTTTGAAGTTATGTCTAGAATGAAGCTTAACCTTAGGAAATCTAGATAGAACACCTAGATACACAAGTTGATAAGCTTTTTAAGGTTATCACTAGAGTGAAGCTTAACCTTAGGGAATCCATAAAGAACATCTAGATACCAAATTTATAGAAAAGAGATTGTCAAACTTCATAGAATTTTTCCTAGAATGAGACTCAATTCTCAGGAGTTGGGGTTAGATTGTATCGATACCTATCCATCATAATATGACCAGATTAATCATGATTCATATAATTATCCTCAGAATGAGGTTGAATCCTTAGGACTTAGGGTTAGCGATGTAGGAGCATCCTAGGTTGCCTTTATTTTTGTTCATTTTGCATGTTGATTCCAAGTTATTGTAGCTCTAATGGATGTCAAGTTACTATAGCTCTAGTGGATGTTGAGTTACTATAGTTCTAATGGATACCAAGTTACTATAGCTCTAGTGGATGCTGAGTTACTGTAGCTCTAATGGATGATGAGTTACTATAGCTCTAATGGATGTCAAGTTACTATAGCTCTAATGGATGGTGAGTTATTATAGCTCTAATGGATGCTGAGTTACTATAGCTCTAATGGATGCTGAGTTACTATAGCTCTAATGGATGCCAAGCTACTATAGCAATCTAGTGTTGACTAAGTGTTCCTTCATGTGCCAAGTTATCTAGTGTATTCTAAGTGACTCTTCATGTGTCAAGTCACCTAGTGTATATCGAGTGACCCTTCATATGCCAAGTTTTCTTGTTTATGTTGAGTGTTAGCATTTGGACATGATTTTTGCAAGCTGACTTGCGAGATTTAGTTCAATTGTGACATTTATGTTAAGATCTTTTCTTAGAATGTGTCTAGACCATTTTTGGATCAGCCTTCCTCTTATGTAATGTTCTAGAATGATCTGTAAGCAATTTTGGCAAGTATAAACAGAGTGTTTAGACTTAGAGTTAGGCAATTTTGAGAGGGATTCTAGAGACAAATGTGAAAGTTTGGAAAGTTTGTTGCATATGTATCTAGAGCTATGAATTTGGTCTTGAATATATTTGTATCTGGATGTAATCCAAAAGGCCTTATAGCTGGGCATTTATGTTGATTATTTGATGAATGAATAAGTGTTTTCTCTTCTTCCTCCTTTGGTTGCTATTCTATGTGTTATGTTTCTACTGTGTTAACTCTTGCAAAGTGGTTTGGATAGCTAGGTGTGCCTTTGGCCCTAGTTATTCATCCCTCCACATGTTAAGTGGTATCAAAGATTGAGGATCATCCTTGTGGTGATTAAATCATGTAGAACCCTGAGTGAATTGGATTGTAGGGTTACAAATATGTGGATTTGACCTATAACTTGTAGAGGTTACGATCTTGTAGGAACTACTAGTCTAATTTTTCATAGTGTAGAAAAAGGTCTAAAAATTTGGGTAAAAAATTAGTAACATCATTGCATTTTGTAGATTAGGGTTTCATTCCTCATAATTTTCATAATTTTAGGTTACCCTAGTCATGCCCTGATTCATGTGTTGTTGAAATCTATTAAATTCTCAAGGTTTTTCTCTCAACACAACCATTATAATACCTTAAGTGTGAAAAAACCTAGGTATCCTTTCAAATTTTTGAAAAGATTTGCAAAGTGCTAAAATTTTTCTCTTTATGGTCTTACGATGTAGGGTTTCACATAAGAGAGAAATACCTTTTTCCTCTTGTTTCTATGGTTGCATTTTATAGTGCAATGTAAGAGCATAAATAAGTTTTATTTTATGGGCATACACTTTTCTCTTTCATAATAGTGAAAAAGTTCTTTTAGAGTCTCCTCGATCATATGTTTGGTCTTTGAGCGAAGAAATGTAAGGGATTTTTATGCCTTGAAAGTAGTTTTATAGCTTTACGATAAACAGTTGAACAAGTGAGTGGAAGAGGTTTGAAGAGATATTCCTAGTCATATGATATTGTGTTGAGCATGCGATCATAAAAGGTTTTGAAGGATATGTGTTGTGTTGCTTTATAGGAATAAGAGTAATCAGTTCAGCGAAGGAGCAGAAAGGTGTTGAGTTGAGATCTATGCATCTAAGTTCTAATGATTGGCATAAGAGTGTAATACCTTGGCATGGCATAAAGAAATGGTTCATAAGGATGCACAATTTTTTTTACGATTCTATAGATAAAGTCAACTCATAGGAGCGTAGTTGAGATGCTATTGTGTTTATGTGCATATATTCTTTGGGCTCATGGACAACCATAAAGCTAGATTATAACAGTGATCATTTTAACGTGGGACCTGTTGAGTTGTTATATGGGCCATGTGAAAGTGAATCAAATGGTGACAAGTCACAAACATTAGATGGTCTTGACTTGCATGGCAAACAACTTAGGTTCTTATTTTTGCATGTGCTAAAAATAAATGGAGATGTTATTTTCTATTTTTTTATGCTATAATTTGGGTCGTTGATCAGCAAAAGGTGAAATTTTATCATTATGCCTTTACACTTACAAGACAAGCATATGAATGAAGAGATATTGCATCCTTTCTCTATGGTTAAGAGTTAATTTTAAGCATATAAGCATAAAAGGTAAAGTGAAGGAATGAAAACAAGGCTTTATGCTTATATGAGAAAGGAAAAATATAAGAGTGAAATACCATTTGTAGAAGCTTTTTGGTGTTACGAGGATAGGGTAACTCATGAAAACATAAAGGAGGAATGAAGAAAAGATAAGAAGCATTATGGTGCCATGGGTAAAGCCTAGATCGTATGACTGGAGGATGAATGGTTAAAGAGTTATGATGTCTTGAGTAATGAAGTGAGGGAAGCAATGTGAAGGAATTTTTCAAGCTTTCCACTGATATGTGTGCATATGAGTGTAAAAGGTAAAGAGAAGGTAGTAGCAAGGGTTTTACACTCATACGAGGAATGTTTGATGCGTAAAAGTGAAGACGCCAATTTCAAAGGTTTGAGACTCTACAATGTAAAGGGTCATGTATAGGCATAAAGGAAATTTCAAGATAGTGTTTAAAAGGTCCTAACACTTCTATGCTTGGGATGTTTTAAAGCCTCATTAAAGGAGCATAAAGGCTAGCTAGGGGTGTCTCCAGGGTTACAAAGATTGGAGATCTTGACTTAGCATAAGAATGGAAGACTAGAATTTGAAAAGAAAGCTACTGAAGTGTTGTACCAATTCAAAAAAGGAAAAAATCACCATAGCCAAGTAAAATAAAACATTGAAAAGGACATCAGGATCAAATTTCATGGATGATATCCCTTGTTGTTAACCTATGAAGGTGGTATTAAATACTCGTGCATGTAGAATTAATTAAAAACCTAGTGGATTGAATCATTAAAACATAAATATTTGTTGAATGTCTATAATATTGCCACTCTAAAGAAATTGTGTTCTTGCTCTGAAAATTTTATTCAAGCATCCATAGCTTCATGATTTTTGTGTTTTTGTGTAAGGATTGAAAGTATAATTTGTAGAAAAGATGGATAACAAAGAAGTCAAAGAGGTTCCTAAAGAAGAGGTTGAGGTTGAAGACAAAGGAGATGATGTGGTAGAAGTCACAGCAGAAGGTAAAAGAAAGAAGAGTACTGCTAAGACTGAGAAGAAATCAAGGGTTAGGAAGCCCAACAAGCATGCTAAAGATTGGTTGAAACTTCTTCTAGGGTTGTCAAATGCTATCTCAACTAATGACCACATCTTTAGAGACCCTTATTTCATGATTAGGGATGCATAGTGCCCTAGAATTAATGGCTTCAACTTGTTTTTATATTTTTACAAGAACATAATAAAAAAGGTGCCAGTCTATAACCCATGGAACAAAAAAATGGAAAAATATATATTTCCAAAGGTATTTGTTGATGTAGACCTTTTGAAAGCATTGATAAATTCCTACAATCTAGTTACTAGGACATTTCAAAGGCACAATGGGAGTTTTTTATGCACACTAGATAGAACTTCTTTTATAGAAGCTTTTGGATTAGAAGGGTAGATGGATGTGCCTATTGATCTTGAAGACCTAAAGAGAAAATTTGGGAGTAATAAGACCTACTTTGTAAACAATTTCATGTTGCCTCGCATCCCTTATAGTGTGAAAAAGGCAGGAATGATTCCAAGGAAAGTGGGGGATTTTTTGCCCTTAAGCAGGTTCAAGAATTATTTCAAGAACATAATATATGGGCTACACAAAGTTCTAAGGAGTGATGGTGTAGAGGATTGTATTTATGGTTCCCTGTTCTTGATGGCATGTGACATACAAGACCCTTTCCATCACAAGGAGTATGACTATGTAGCTTTTATCATAGACAACATGCACAATCATCTTGTCAATGCAAAGAAGGGAGAATTGTAGAATTTCACTTTCCACCATTACTCATTGCTAATGCACCTTATTCTGTATCACAACATTGGTCTTCATTGATCAAACCTTTGATGAATTTGGTGAGTTACTTGTGCAACTATGGACTCAAATTTAAGATAATATTTTATTATTCAAATGCCCTTGTGTTTTTTAATTTATTCAATTCTGTTATCATGATGAAATTAGACCACACTTTCTTTAGGGCACCAAATATTTTGAAGACTTTTCTTAGGCCCTCATTCTTAGATGAGAAAAACAAATTAGATCATAACTACAGAAGCATATTTTTATTCAAAGAGTGCACACTAATGAGAGTCTATGCATGCCCATAGCCTCCTCACCTTCTATCTATATATTTACCCCCTACGTTGGCTATTATTAAATTCTTTTGGCAATTTTTATTGATGAATAAAGAAATGATCCCTCCTCTACACAAGCCTACTTTTGTCTATAGAACCTTTAAAGTGGGAGATTTTGAGATAGGAAATAATGCATATGAGGATTTGAGTGAGTACTTAGGCTAGTAGACATTTTCTACTGGGCCCTATAGGATGTATGACCCTAATAAATGCATTACCAATGAGGTCAAGGCTATTAGGGGATACATCCTACCTCCAAGCAAGCCAATCCCTATAGAGGACTTAATTGACGACATAGTAGCAATAGGGGAGGCTGATGAGCTATTAAGGAAATATGAAGAGATAAGGAAAGTAGAGGAGGCCTTGAAAAGGACCAATCCTAACTTTAAGGGTTTTTATATAGAGGTTCCATACCTGGTAACTTGAGAAAAATGGTGGATAATTTTGATTATATCATGTCACAAATGCCACATGAGCTAGAGGGAGAGGAAGCCATTGTAAATAGAGAATCCCCTGAGCAAAATGTGTAGTTAGAGATTGAGTTGGAAGAGGAGCAACCCTTAACTTCAGCTTTGGTGCCAGAGAGAAATAAAAGCCAGAAGAAAATGAACATCTTGGAGAGGGTAGTAAGTAGAGCCTCACAAGTGATACCAAGAAATAGTGAATATTTTTTTGATATTAGGTAAAATTATCTACATCAAAGGGCTATAGAAGTAGGGAAAGCTTCTACTAATCTCTAGATTGCAGCATCAAGATTGGATGATAGGCTCATTCAATTTGAAAATTTTATGGAAGATGATGATTTTATTGAATCATCAGAGTTTAAAAGTTTTCTCTACAAAATAAAACAAAATAAGCTCACATTGAGTCTCATGCAAGGAGAGGATCCAAAGAAAAACAAGGAGTTAGTTGAAAAACTATTAGCCTATGATCCTGAGAGTGAAACAATGACCTCTGTAGAAGCTAGGGAATTGGTACATCAGAGTGGTATGATTTTAATACCACATTGGGATATTGAGAGGGATTTTTTCCTAGACCAAATGAGAAGACAAGACAAGGCCATAAGTTATGAAGCCAGTAGCAGTGAAGGATTAAAGAGAGGATCAAGATTTAACATAGACACAACAACCCTAGCAGTATGGAGTGTGGCCCCTGACACCGAAAAGCCCAAAATGATGGATATACAGGAAACTGCATAGGGCAATATGATTGTGTGGACATTAGAGAACACTACTAGGAAAGAGATATCTAGCTTGGTTAAACAATTTCCTATCATGAATGAGGTATAGGTGGATGAAATTTAGGATAAGATAGCTACAGTGTACAATGAGTGTCTTGAAATTACAAAATTGTATGAAGAAGAGCTCAAAATGAGCCATGTACAAAAATAGAGAATACAAGAGTTGGAGGAGAAAATTCAAAATCTAGAAGCAAAAATAATATCCCCCAAGGAGCAACTGAAGGTAGCAGCTAAGGCAGTAAATGTACCCAGGTAGATAGAAGAAGAAAGGAACACTATAGAGGTAAAGGCCCAAATAGAGGAGATTCCTATAGGGGTAACAGTGCCAATACCTATAGTAAATGTGGAAACAGAGGCTCCTAAACTTGACAAAATAACTAAGAAAAGTGTTATGATGAATGTGTTAAGCCATAGAATAAGCACTTTGAAAAGAATATCTCAAGATGTTTATAATGCATTCATAAGTCTAAAATCTATAGAGCTGGTATGCAAGGATGCAATTGGGTGGCTTGAGACAATTTTTCAACAATCAGGACCATATATGCAATTCTTTGACAGATTGATACCCTTGTTAGCCAAGAAGCTAGATCTCCCAGATATAGTTATTGATGTAAAGGAGGGTATGGACAAGGTAAAAGATGTATTACAAATTTTCACAAGGAAATTAGCAGCCATACAAAATAAAATGAAATTATTAACAAGTGTTTTTGATTCTTTGATTGATTATGTTCTTGATTTTGATAGAAACGTAAAGGATTTCAATGAATGGTCTAGTTCTTTTGACCATATTGTAGACTTTCCATAGGTGGCATCCATTTTCCAAGCTGATATTGATGAGTGTGTTTCTAATGAACTTATTGACACCCTATTCAAGATTGAAACTGAAATGAATAGGTTTACTATAAAAGGAAAGGTGATTACTGATGCTAGATGGTAGAAATTTGTTGGTGAGTTAGCAACTACCAAGACTTGTGAGTGGCCCACCAAAAGAGAAGTTATTGTCTTGGAAGAAATCATAGAAATCAAGGCCCTACTAATCAAAAGTAGTTAAAGAAAAAGAAAAAGTTGAAGATTTTATGCTCCACTATCATTTATAACTATCTTTTTTTGTTTCTTTTGAAAAAAGGTGTCTAGATATTTTGGAGAAGGTTATTGTATTCATTGTTGTAAAAAGACACCTATCAATCATAATTGCACTTTTCTTGTTGCTCTTTTAATGCGTCGAGTAAAATTTTTAATGTGACCGGTAGCGCTGGCACGACATGCCCATCAGTACCATAGGGACAGGGGAGACTAGAACCTGTGACCAACCCCCTGCAACAAGGAAGATTTAGCCAATCGAGCTAGGGCCCCCGCCCTCACTTTGCTTGTTGCAACTCATATTATATAAATGAGTTGTCAAGGCATTGTAAGGGTCCAAATTTTTTTGTATGTTTCCAATTTTTAAGAAAGTACATTAAGTCCAGTCATATGTAGTTGTTTTGAGTTTATTTTTAGTCATGTACTTTTCTGATGACAAATAGAAATGTACAATCAATATGATTTTCTAGGTTCTTTATTGAGTTTCTATTGGTTATTGTATTAGTCAACAAAAGGGATAATACAAGGGGATATTTACACCAAATCTGTGTCATCATTTTCTATCTCCTTTTCATGAGTTTATTAGTTTTGAGATCATTTGAATAATATTCATTTGATTGAATGCATTTTGGATGGGGTGTATATTGGTTATATTGTTTCTTATAATTCAATGGATTATGCAAATTCTTCAATAAATCAATAGAATTCATGAGCTTATGAAGAGGATGTCATGTAAGAATGGGAATAGGTGATTATAGCTTATAGATTCAATTGCAAGTTGATTAAACAAGGTCTCCTACCCATAAGTGACTCTTTATGCCTAATGGATAAGGTACTAGTCTTATAAATTAGAGATGATTGAGAGTAAATTCTGCCTCTACATGTTAAAACTATTATAAATTTAAAATCATTCTCATTCTATTTTTGTTCAAGGTTGTAATGCTGGTCATCATTCATTTACATTTAGTTTTCTAAGTCATAGGTAGCTACTATTCCTAGAAACACTTGTAAATTTTAGGAGAATTAGGGCTAGATTTTCTTATAGGGGATGCATATGGACTTGAAAGCATTCAAAAAAATGGGTAAACTATGTATGTGCATGAGGATAAAGGATGAAAATTAGAATGAAACTAAGATAGTTGTAATACATTAGTTTGCATCAGAGTTATCCCTAGGTATACCCACCTCAGTTTAATAGAGCCTAAAGAGTAGGAAACCATCCCTAGTTTCATCAAAGTTGGGTCTAGATGATCTACTAAGAAGTTTGTTTCTCAGTAGTTTTAGACACTAACAAGAACCTAATTTGTAAAGATGGTTTAAGGTAGAGGAAATGCTGATAATGTAATATTAGATACATTGAGACAAATTGCAGCCAAATTAGATGCTATGGAGATAGCCCAGAGGAGAGGAGCACATCTAGATGATATAATTGATGATGAAGTAGTAGCACCAAACCCTAATCTAGAACCTGAAGAAGACCAAGATGAAGCAAGGTTGTTGAGAGTGTTGTCTAGGGAAAATTCAAAACCTACTGTAAAAGTTGTTCCTTATGATGAAAAATTGGATAACAATGTTGTGTTGGATTGGATCTTTGATATGAAAAAATTCTTTGAGTATGAAAACACTCTAATAATAGGAAGGTGAAGATTGTAGTTACTAGGCTAAAAGGTCATGCTTCACTATGGTGGGAGCATTTGCAAACTGATAGACAAAGGAGAGGAAAGGAGAAGATCATAACTTGGCTAAAGATTGTGAACAAGGAAAAGAAAAAAATCCTTCCCATTGATTACCAAGTTAGCTTGTTGAGAAATATGCAAAATTTGAGACAAAAGGACATGACTATGAAAGGGTATACTGAGGAATTTTATAGATTGGACATCAGATCTAGAGATGTGGATGATGATGTTGAGAAAATTTCAAGGTACATCAATGGATTGAGATCTAGAATACAAGATGAAATAAGTTTTTTGAATTTGGAAAGTGTGGAAGAAGCATACCAATATGCCTTGAAAGCTGAGGAGATCTTGATAAAGAAGCATGAACAAAGTCAAAGAGGTAGAGGTGGTAGATTCTAGAGAGGTAGAGGTAGATCTTATGGTGAAGGTGATAAATCTAAAAAATTTGTATAGGATAAAGGCAAATTTGAGTGGAAGAATGATGAAAAAGGAAAGACTGAATGGAAGAGTGGTAATTCTTACCAAGGAAGAGGTAATTCTTATTCTAGAGGTGGATTTCATCATAATTATTTCAAATGTAGTAAAGAGGGACATAGATCTTTTGAATGTAGATCCTTTGAAAGTGGAAAAGGTAACATAAATGCTATGATTGAAGGAGATGATGAGGGTTCACAAAGTGGACCTGAGGCTAGAGAAAATTTGATGGTGAGAAGAATCTTATGTAATAAGGGAAGTGATGAAGAACCTATTTTAAGGGGAAGTCTTTTCAAGACAAGATATAAGATGGATGGAAAATGCTACAAAGTGATCATTGATAGTGGAAGTTCTACAAATTTGGCATTAGAAGAGCTAGTTACAAAGTTGCAGGGGCTAAAGCATCCTAAACTCTATCATGTTTCATAGATTAAAGATGAGCATAAGATATTGGTAAGTGAGCAATGCCTTGTGAAGTTCAAGATTGGACATTACTTTGATAAAGTTTTGTGTGATATTATGCCTATGGATTTTTATCATATTATGTTGGGTAGACCTTGGAAATATGATAGATGTGCTATGCATGATGGAAGATTGAATTAATAAACTCTTTGGTTGAATGAGAAGAATCAAATATGGCCACCTTTAATTGAAAGGCCAGATGAGGTTAATTATACTACTATAAAAATTTGCATGGTTAATGGGAAAAAATTTGAAAAGGAAATGAAAAAGAATCAAGTTTGTTTTGCTATAATTTCAAGGAAACTAAGTTGTGTCAATAATAACTAAGTTCCAAAAAATAGTGTTAACCGAGTGCCAGTCAGTGGTGATCGAGTGACAACTGGTAGTATTGACCGAGTACCAGAAGAAATTGCAGAATTGTTGAATGAGTATAAAGAGATTGTTGTAGAGGATATACCTAATGGTTTACCTCCAATGTGAAATATAGGTCCTATGCCAAGAATGGATGCCATAATGGATTGTTTGAGTGGAGGAAATTATTTTACAAAGATTGATTTGAAGAGTGGCTATCATTAGATCAAAATTAGAGAAGGTGATGAAAGGAAGACCGCTTTCAAGAAAAAAGATGGTTTGTATGAATGGTTGGTTATGCCCTTTGGTTTGACTAATGGACCTAGTACTTTCATGAGGTTGATGAATGAAGTTTTGAAAAGATTATTTCGTAAGTTTGTGATTGTTTATTTGTATGATATTCTGATATTCAGTAAGACTAAGGGAGAACATCTTGAGCATATTAGAAAATTATTGTAGAGGTTGAAAGAGGAAAACTTGCTGATTAATCTAAAAAAGTATTTTTTTATGAAAGAGGAGATCATGTATTTGGGATTTGTGATTTTAGTTGATGGATTGAAGATGGATTTGGAGAAGGTTAAAGAAATTTTGGAATGGCCTACACTTGAGAATGTGGGTGAGGTAAGATCATTTCATGGTTTGGCTAGTTTTTATAGAAAGTTTATAAATAATTTCAGTTCTATTTGTAATGCTATGACTGAGACAATGAGAGGATAGAAGAAGGAATTCAAGTGGACAAATGGAGTTGCTGACTTACCTATATTGGCTTTGCTTGATTTCAATAAGGTATTTCAAGTTGAATCTGATGTAAGTGGTAGTGTAATAGGAACTATATTGAGTCAAGAAGGTAAACCTATTGCTTTCTTTAGTGAGATGTTGAATGATTAGATCTATAAGATTTCCACAATCCATTAACATAAGTTATGATTTCTGGATTAGATTGTGTGCAGATTTTTACCATCAACTTTTTGGATCATACTACATGATCCATCATTAGGATGCCAAAGAACATGAAGATTAAGAACAAAAAAATCCTCATCTTCATCTTTATGTTCTTTGGCATCCTGATGATGGATCATGTAGTATGATCCGAAATGTTGATGGTAAAAAATTGCACACAATCTAATCCAAAAATCATAACTCATGTTGAATGATGCTAAAAATAAATATTTTGTGTATGATAAAGAGTTTTATGCTATTGCTCAAGCTTTGAAGAAGTGGAGACATTATTTGAATCCTAAGGAGTTTGTGTTGTATACTAGTCATAAAGCTCTACAATACTTGGGAAGTCAACATAGATTGAATCAAAGACATATGAAGTGGCTTGAGTACTTGCAAAGTTTCACATTTTTTATTAAGCATAAGAGTGGAGTTACTAAAAAAGTTGCTGATGCATTGATTAGAAGACATTCTTTATTGAGTGAGATGAAGATTGAAGTTCTTGGTTTTGATGAAATGAAAGAGTTGTATGATGTTGATCCAAATTTTTCTGAGGCATGGAGAGAGTGAAGAGCACCAAATCTAATAGTTCACATAAGTAAGTATGATGAGTATTTCATTAAATAAGGTATATTGTTCAAAGGCATTCAATTGTGTATTCCTAGAAGTTCTATGAGGTTGAATCTAATTAAGGAAAAACATAGTGGTGGATTGGCTAGACATTTTTGTAAAGAGTTGTGGAGTTTGTCAAGTTGCAAAAGGAGTAAGTCAAACTACTTGTTTGTATACACCTATTACTATTCCTAAGAAAACTTGGAGTGACATTAGTATGGATTTTGTTCTTGGATTACCTAAGATAGTGAAGGGGTATGATTCTATATTTGTTGTAGTGGAAATTTTTTCTAAGATGGCTCGTTTCATACCATGTATGAAGGCATCAGATGCTGAGCATATTGCTAAAATTTTCTTTAAAGAGATTGTGAGATTGCATGGATTACCAAGAAGTATTATTTCTGATAGAGATAGTAAGTTTGTTGGTTTTTTTTGGAAGACTTTTTGGAAGAAGATGGGTACTGAGTTGAAGTTTAGTTCTAGATTCCATCCACAAATAGATGGACAGACAAAGGTTGTGGATAGAAGCTTGGGTAATTTTTTGAGATGTTTAGTTGGAGATAAGCCGAGTAATTGGGAAGTAGTATTCACACCAGTTGAGTTTGCATATAACAATTCTATGAATAGGAGTATAGGGAAAAAATCTTTTGAGATTGTTACTAGAATGCAGCCTAGAGGTATATCAAATTTGAGAGATGTTGTTGGTGAATAAAAGAGAAGTGTTGTAGGAGAAGAATTTGCTGATTTAATGGAGTCTTTGCATAAGAAAGTGAAGTTGAGATTGGAACAAAGTAATTAGAAGTATAAGGAGAATGTTGATAAGTTTAGAAGACATCATGATTTTGAACTTGGTGATGAGGTGATGGTTCATTTAAATAAAGGAAGATTTTTGGTTGGAACATCCAGTAAGCTAAAGATGAAGAAATTTGGACCTTGTCAGATCTTGAAGAAGTGTGATATTGGTAATGCTTATGGAGTTGAGTTACTTGATGACATGGATACATCTCCTATATTTAATATTTCTAACTTGTATAAGTATCATGAGTCAAATGACGAAGTTGTTGTATTAGAAGATTATCCTAAGAAGCAGATTGAAGAAGTTGAACATATATTGGATCAGAGAGTTTTAAAGAGCACAAGAGGAAAATATTACTATGAATATTTGGTGAAGTGGAAGAACATGCCTATTGAAGATGCTTCATGAATTTATCAATCTAAGTTGGATTCAACTCATATTGTGACATCTCAATGATTCAGGAGAATCATTTCTTTTAACCTCAGTTATTTGATGTAGGAGCATCCTTGGTTACCTTGTTATCCTGCTCATTTTTATTCATTCTACATGTTGATGCCAAGTTACTGTAGCTTTAATGGATGTTGAGTTACTATAGCTCTAATGAATGTCGAGTTACTGTACCTCTAATGGATGCCAAGTTATTGTAGCTCTAGTGGATGCCAAGTTACTATAGCTCTAATGAATGCCAAGTTATTGTAGCTCTAGTGGATGTCAAGTTATTGTAGCTTTAATGGATGCCAAGTTACTGTAGCTCTAATGGATATCAAGTTACTATAGCAATCTAGTGTTGACCAAGTGTTCCTTTATGTGCCAAGTTACCTAGTGTATGCCAAGTAACTCTTCATGTGTTGAGTCACGTAGTGTATGCTGAGTGACCCTTCATGTGTCAAGTTTTTTTGTTTATGTTGAGTGTCAACATTTGGACATGATTTCTATGAGCCAACTTGCAAGAATTATTTTGATCACAACATTTATGTTAAGATCTTTTCTTAGGATGTGTCTAGATTGTTGTTGGGTTGACCTTCCTCTTATGTAATGTTCTAGAATGATTTGTAAGCCATTTGGGCAAGTATAAATAGAGTGTTTCAGCTTAGAGTTAGGAAAATTTTGAGAGGGATTCTGGATAAGAACATGAAATTTTGTTGCATATATATCTAGAGCTGTGAATTTGATCTTGAATATATTTATTTATGGTTGTAACCTAGAAGGCCTTACAACTGGGAATGTATGTTGATTATTTGATGAATCAATAAGTGTTTTCTCTTCTTCCTCCTTTGGTTGCCATTCTATATATTGTGTTTTCACTGTGTTAACTCTTACAAGGTGGTATGGATAGTTGAGTGTGCCTTTGGCCCTAGTTATTCATCCCTCTTTGTATTAGTTAGACTGTCTTGATACCTATCTATTGAAAGGTGATTATAATCAAGAGCTTAGAATTATCTTTAGAATGAAGCTTATTTCTTAGCAAGAGTAAGGATTATCTCTAGAATGAAGCTTAATCCCCTAGATACCAGATAGAAAATCTAAATATTGGTCCATAAAAGATAACAAGACCAATCATGAGTTGAAGAATCATCCCAAGAATGAGGCTTGATCCTCAAGAGTCAAGGTTAGATAGTCCCAATACCTATCCATCAAACTATAATAAGGACCATTATAAGTGTGATTAGCTGATCAAAAGATGAGATAGATGACATATGATACTAGATGGAGGGGAACAATATGCCTTGAGTGAGGAGATGCCCTGAGTGATGAGGACATAAGATTCAGATTGAGTTGTAACCAATTTTAAAAGATTCAATAATATAATCATCCTACCTCCTTAGGAGAAAAATCAAAAGATGACATACCAGAACAATGATGTAGAGTAGTATATTCAAAGATAAAGATGCGACCAAAGATTCAAAAGAATGTAGATCAGATCAAAAGAGTTTGAAGAAATTTTGGAGTTGATTCAAAGTGATTTTGAGGTCTAAAAGACCAAGTTTGACCAAAGTTGAATTTTTCTAGAAAATTTAGAAAATTTAAAGAAAATGTGATTTGAAAAGATTTCAAGATTCACCAAGGATTAGGAAAATGAACTACACATGCATTCAATCAGGTTAGTCCCAAAATTTTAAAATGTGATTTTGAGTTGTTTAAGTGTTTCAAATTTTGAATTAGATCTTGAAAATGGGTTCAGAGTAGCTAAAGTAGCCAAGAGGATGATTAATTGATCATTTGTGTAGTCATGAAGAAACATGATAATTTGAAGAAGCTGACAATCCATCATAAAAAAGGATGCAAGTAAACCAATGATTGAACCATGTACTTATGCGCCTTGTTAGAGGACTTTTGATCATTCACCTAGAATGTCACCCAGTTAAAGGATTTAAAAATGACTATTAGGTCAACCTTAATCGAAAGGATTTACCCTAGACTGATACAATGGTTAAAAAGTAACAATAAGGCTTGATCTGATAACAACTTACAACACACTTTTAGATTAATGCAGCCTTACACTAGATGCAAACCTAGGTCTGGTTACCAAGCTTTGCTAATCATCATCATTAAGTGTGTAGTTAAACCCCAAATGTCCTAAAATTCCCACAAACATTGCAATCATAGCAATATGAATAGGAAATCTATTCTAGTTTTGTTAGGATTAAATGTATGCATTCGAGGCACAAGAAGCCAGAATGACCAGAACATTTGTCCCTTTTAATGTAGCAAGTTAACATAAGCATCAAAGCATAAACACTAGGATGAATAGAATGTTTCTTGCATGTAGACACACTAGACACACAAAATATCTTTCTTATGGTAGGTAACCAATAAGTATTCTATCCATAATAACCCTTGCATTTGTAACTTGAGATAGAAGTGTGTTAGGTATACTCATAGTGACCTGTACATTCACTTAGTAGGACGAGTATCAATATTTACTGTAGCATAGAGAATTCACTCAAACAAGAAAGAAAAAGAACCAACCTCAATTAAGAGTCCATATAAAATGAGTCAAGGTATACACATCCATTTAATACAAGACAGAGGCTCTTATAGTGGACACCCCTTTTATATGGATGCTTCAAATCATTGGAACTAAAACAACAAAATAAAAGCAAAGAAAAGACCATGGCCCTAGTCCTCACTACTCTAGTCAAAAGAGACATCATTGAGTGGCTCAAAGAGACATGATAAAGCAAAAACAAAACAAGTAGAGAAAGCTCAACATATCTCAAACAAGTTCATCATCCTTTCTAGAGTCTGAAATTGAGACCATAGATCTTGAAATTTTCCAATGGTCTTTAGGAGATCATAATCATTTGGACTTAGTTGAGATTGAGAATAAAGAAATTTAAAGTCCATAGTGGTAGATAAGGAATCAAGAATGAAAGAGCCCAAGATATCTTGATGCCTCATGATGGGTGTTAGAAATGTATATATGAAATGTGGGCCTCAGATCCTCACATACACTTCAACACGGTCTTTATATGAAAGATCATCCAAGAATAAATATGAGATTATTCATCTAATTAATCCAACAGTTTGACCCATTGCCTTCTAATTAGAAGGATTTTGCCTTTTCTCTTAGAACAAGAAGCGGGCAACTAGACCTCTAGTACGAAGGTTTTTATAAGAACTATATGAGAATGCAATTAATCTATATGAAATACATTGTTAAGGTAATAAATAGAAGAAACATATTATGCTAGATGGATGCATATTAAGCTAACATGAGATTCAAATGTAAGAAATTTAAGCTAGCAAATGAGTAGATATTCTAGCATAGATTCAATACACAATTAATTCAACCTCTGTAATGAGGAATTGAAGGATCCTTATATAGAATCCCATGATTGATTGTTGGTAGAGATCAATTGGAATGAATAGTCACGATTGAAGATGAGACTTAGTTTCAATGGAAACTTCCTTGTGTAGATGAAGTTAACTATTTTAGATCTAAATACAATGAGGAGTTAACTGATTCTCTTCTGAGTGTGAGAGAGAGTTAACTAAATCAATTCCATTTCAAGATCTAGTTCACTTAGGCTTTCCATTCTAGAACTGAAGTGAAGATTTGGAGAGTGTATTTAATTTAATAAAATCAGATATAACCTCATAAATGAATAAATTTTAATTAATTGAATAATTAAATCCAATAATTAAAATGAGGACATTTTTTAATTAAATATGTTTAGTTCCTTTGTACATTAGCTAAAGAAGTAATTTAATTTAATTAGAGTACAAACACTGATAATTAAATTAAATTAAATAAATAGGTTTAATGTAGCTAATTTGAGTTGATACTTAGGAATTAAATAAATAGTGTGATTAATGTAGATTAGGGTTTTCTACATTTAACACTTAGGTTAGGTAGTGAATATTAGAATCAGAATTGCCTAGTGAAATAGGACTTAGGAATGATTGAATAGACCATAATTGGTTAACATGGCAATGTGCCAATTTTGGGGTATTACAAGTAATTCATAAGAAGGACTATATACAACATAGTAGGAATGATAGCCAATTCCAAACAAGGATCCTCTTGAGAATCACAATGTTCAATACAAGGTGCAACTGTCAATTGTGAGGAAAGTATATTAGATAAAATAATGCCAATGTCAATAGCTTCATATTCATCATTAACATAATCAATATCATTAAGAGTACCATATTCATCTAGATTATTCAAAATAGGATCTAAGATACGTATAGAATCATCAAAATCATGTATCTTAACATCATTATTAGCAAAAAAATCTCCTAACACATCATGTAGAGTTGTATGGAAAGAAGGTAAAGATTTTCGAAGAATAGAATTACGAGTTTTAGCTTGAGCATGACATTTTTACAACCTTCATTAGAAGATCGATTATATTTTGTCTTGCTTGAAATATATTGAGAACTAGGAAGAAAAATTACAAAATCCTTCACAGGTTCTATAGGAGGATTAAAAGGATTATCAACAGACTAACAAGTAATAGGAGGAGCTTGATTAACATATGTAGAAGCCATAGATAAATGAGGTATGGAAGGTGTAGGCAAAAGACCACAGTTAAGATCCATAGGAGGTAAATTTATCTCAAGAATCTTATGATGCTTATAAGATTGTTATGAACAAAAAAGATGATTAGGTAAAAAAGGACATGATTGGGCAATGAAGGCCAAAAGAAGTCAATGGTAGTGGAGTCCTTGGGCCTAGAAGCATGATATAAGCTATGATTAAAAATCTTCACTTCTCCATCGTAAATAAACTTAAGACATTTATGAATAGGGGAAGCAAAAACATGCATGACATTTAACCATGGTAAACCAAGATCAACTTGAAACTGATCAGAAGTAGGAATAAAAACAAAGGTAGTGTTAACAATTTTCCACAAAGTTTAATCAGTAAATCAATAGAACCAAATGATGGATAAAGAAAACCATTACATGTTTGAATCCACACATATGATGTATCATAAAAATCACATTGTAATCCTTTCATAAAAATATTTTCTTCTGTAATCACATTAATTAAGGAGGTAGATACAACAAGATAACCATGAGTGTGTATCTCAAAAATCTTAGCATAAATATAAAGGGGACCATTAGGAGCTTTATTAGTCTCAAAATCATCAAAGGTAATCAAACATTCCCAAGGTTATTTTTTCTTAGGTTATTCTCAAAGTTTAAGTTGAGGCTTCAATTTAGGCTTAGGTTTCAGTTGAGGTGGAGCTAAAACTTGAGATTGAAGTGGAGGTTGAGACTGAGGTGGAGATATAGATTGAACCACATGCTCCACTTGATTAAAAACATGATTAAGATAATCCATCTTTGAATCATACACAATATCCATAGAATATGGCTAAGAAATAGTATTAGTATCATGTGTAGGTAAATGATTCATATAGATTTGAAGATTTTGATTCAGAGGAGAAATAGATATATATTCCCACTACCATCAAAATGATCACCATATAAAGAATTAGAATCAATTAAGTCCCGAACCTTATGTTTTAAAGAATAAAATTTCTTAGTATCAATGACCATTTTGGCGATGATATTGATAAAAGCTTTTTGGATCAAAATATTTAGATGCCATTGTAGTAGGTAAAAGAGGTCGAATAGGAGGTAAATTAATCATATTAGTAGTTAACAACCTATTGATAAAATAATGTAAATATTTAGAAAGAGGAGTAAATCTTTGATTTAATCAAAAAGTGGTGGATGTAAAAGTGGCATTATGAGATACAACAACAACTTGATCAACAACTGTGTTTTCTTGTTTAGTTACATTGACATAGTTGTTGAGTTTTTGAACTTTATTTGGATTAGGAGTAGCACCACCTTTATCCATAGAAACATGAGCCATTAGAGTGGTGCTCTCAAATTGACTCACTTGTAATTAATAATGACAAAGGACTGCACATGACATATTGAGTCGAAGATGAACTCTTTTAAGCTTCCAATTTTTTAAAATAGTTTTGGTTGAAACTAAATTGAGTACTTTTGATCAAAATTACCAAGCTCGAGACTAGGGTTAACAAATCTCATTTGGGATTGGTAGTTTCGATAGAAACTACCTAGATAGTTTTGTTGGACTAACTGCCAACATTCCCCTTCAAAATTTGTGACATGGCTTAATCACCTCTTCTATTCTATAAGGCTAGTGGTTGTATCAAGCATTAATAGGTTGATCTTTTGGTACAATGAAAACCCTAGCTTGTAACAAGTAGTATTAGAGCTTGGTCACAGGTTTGAATCTCCTTTGGTAATGTTGAGGGGGGATTGTTGTCCAGACTAACTGCCAACATTCCCCTTTGAGATTTGTTACATGGCTTAATTGCCTCTTGTGTTCTATAAGCCTAATGGTTGTATCAAGCATTAACAGGTTGATCTTTTGGTGTAATGGAAACCCTAGCTTGTAACAAGTTTTGATCGAAACTATGTAGGTAGTTTCTATCAAAACTATGTGGCACCCATGGTTTCAATAGAAACTTGACACAATTTGTTTTGACAGAAACTAAATAGTTTATATTGAAACTTTTATAAAACTTTCTATCAAAAGTATGAAATTTAAAACTGATGCAGGAGCATCCAGAGGTATAAGGGCAATCCTGTGTCACCCAAAAAAATGTACTTAGACTTAGTTTCTATTTCATGTGTTTTCATTTCTAGATACCCATTTGGGTCAAATAAAGGTTCCAACTCTCACAATTCCACTATCAGTGTTCTAGGATAGAGTATTTGAACACCTTGGGATACGTGTAAATGCCAAAAAAATAGGAGTATGTAATTGATCCATCATTTTTGTGAACTAGGAGGTTTAAATTGGCCAGATGAATGTAATTGTAATTTAGAGCATTCCAAAAAAAGAATCAGGTCAAAAAGCCCCACGGTTTGAAAGTTATCATAGTTTTTTGAGTTTTGGAGACCTCTTAAGAATGCTTCAAAGTTAGGTTAGGGGCATTAAATGACCTCAAAAAGGGTCAAAAAAATGGGGGACAAGCAAACCTTGTCCATAGGGCTATAGAGTGCTTCGAGAGCTTTCCAAAAATGTAAACAGTTTGTCAATCGGAGCTACGGTTCAAAAGTTATGCCTCCCGAAAGTTCGATTACCATTTCTAGATTCTTCTAGATTTGCATCAACTTCTAACATGGATTTTGGAGCCTTCTATTTGGTCAGTGGATGCCTACTAGCACTTTCAAGAATGTATTCCTAGTCCTTAACCCTCCAGGGTCTATTTAAGGACATTTCTTGCATTGTAAAAAGTAGTTCAGAGTGGAGTTTGAGAGGAGGTACTGAAAGGAGAAATTATCTCTAGATTTATGTTATTGTAAGCCCTTAGGGCATGTTTTGAAGTCTATTTTCTCTGTACTAAATGTACTAGCTTATTTTCACAGTTAATACAATTTCCCTTTTCTTGTTGTGTCCATTCTATGCGTGGGTTGTGTCCCCATAAAAAATTGATTCTTGCATGATTTTGGAGGAATTTCTTCCTCAAAAAAAGTGTAACTCACTATTGAGGGTTCACACAATATTTTGATACTATTTTTTACTAAAACCAATCTATGATGGAGCTGAAGATATTTATCTATTTTGAGGTACATTGCTACTAAGAATAGATGTTGACATTACTCTTCTTGTCACAATTTTATCTTTACTTTGAGTTGTCTTCCATACAGAGGTCAAACCTTTCTTAAGATTTTAGTAATAACACTTTGCATGTTAGAAAATTTTCTTTCTTTTTGATGTCGTGTCTACACCCAACAACTACAATAATTCTTACAATTTTTTTCCTATAAGAGCAAGAGAAAGTACTTGGAATTTTTCAAGTTTCCAAATCATCAAATTTACTTGCTATTTCTTTTACTATCTTATTCAAAACTCTCTTTTTAGAAAGACCTAAGGATTTAATATTAGCAAGTGATTTCAATTTATCCACATCCATTGTATGTAAATGATGTAAATTTTTATGTGTAATATTTTTCTTTACACTTATAGCTAGTCTTAATTGTTCATCCATACCAATAGGAGCAACTATTCCCATCCCTTCTCTGATTTCCATTGTTTCATATCCTGAACCTTCCTCATCATTTATTTTCTCATCTTGTAATTGTTTGTTGCGGGCTACATGCACATAAATGAATGCGATCACATTACTATTTAGAGAAAATATATATATAGAAAAACATGAATGTACAGATACATACCTTCTCTCCATCAATGATAATTTGCTAATATTTTTTCATCATTTCTTTGTTATGCATCAACTATTTTGTTTCTTGCTAATTTACTTTGTCTTCCTTTCTTTTTTCCCATCTTTGTTCTTCACAAAACTATCAAATTGCTTTCAAAATGAAAAATTCATATATTTTATATTTGTCTTCTTTATAATTCCTTTGAAAAGAATTAATTTGAAAATTATTTGATATGATTTACATTCTAAAAAACATTATATATGTTAGAAATAGGAATATTGTTAATTACTTTATAACTCAAATATGAAATAGTAAATATAACCATGCACATAGAGAATTCATAACACCATTATTTTTAAACTAGGGAAACCTTGGCCAAGGGAAAACCCTGGTAGGGATGATACCCACTAGGTGATTCACTAAACAATAGGACCTTGTTAAGGATATTGACCCTATTAGGAGTCTATGATGTACATATAGTGTGAAAATTCCTTGTTAGAGGACCAGGCCTTGTTAAAAGTCTCAACCCTATTAGGAGTTGGCAGAAAAAATGTGATGTATGCAAGAAGAGCCCATTGCCCTAACATGCAATTATACAATTCAGTTCTTCATAAGAATAGATATACATACAATACTTTCTATTTTCTATATTTTCACTTGCTTTAACTGTACATTAGATGTAGTTCACATATCATTGACTTCACATAAATCAAAAATATCACATATCTCATTCATATGTCACATAGTTCATCATATATCATACACTTATCTTGACAAGATAAGATCTTGACTTATTCCTCTCATATTCACAAATCTTTCCTTAGTCAGCCTTCATGTCTTTACACACTTTATATAATATAAATTAATGTATGGAATAATATCCACATAGTAATCTCATCACGACTTAGTAATTTTATTGTTAGTAAAATAATTCCTTGAGTTGTACAATCCAATTATCTACTCTGCTCTATTCTGCTATGTTAAATACTAGTACTAGTATTTCAATCATATCTTGTACTATACTATCCATACATACTTGCGCACTAGAAAACATCATCATGAAAATTTCATAGAGCTTTCCTCAATTGTGCATGATCTAACTCTCAACAAGTTGTCTGTACACATCACATCTTCTCTTTGTGTTGCTGCAAATTGTCTAACTCTTAGACAATTTTCTATCTCTAAATGCATAAATGAAATGATGAATATGTGTTTCCATAAATGATAACCATTACGACATCTATCTAACGATATTTCCAAAAATATCCCATTTTTGCATTCATGGATTTTTTTTTGAAAAATTGACTAAGTCACAAAATGATGTCATACATAGTAAAAATAAAATAAAAGTAACTACACAAAACTGCCTTCAAAACAAAACTATTTTATTCATGTTTTGATGGATCATTACATTTCTTATCAATCATTTACATTGATACATAAGTGTACTCCCCATTACATATTAAATATAGAACTTACAACTATAGAGGTTTCCTTTACATATTACTCCCCCTTTGGCATCAGTGGAAAAAGGTGTCAGAAACTATATCAACAAAAACTATGTGGCTTGTTGCTGATCAGCTTGATATTCTAGAAAAGAAATCTATATATAAAAGTTTCAGTCTTTCCACATCCTTCTTCTAGTTCTCCTTTACTATATTTGGAATATTGATTAGTGCACATAGTGCATAAGATGCCACTTCAACTACACTTAAGTCAATATAGGCAAATTTGTCATAGGAAATCTTTGTTGCAAGACATTCCTCCAATTGCCTCTGCAAAATGTTGATCTTTGCTAACAAAATTTCTCTAAGACTAGAGAATCTCTTTGTTATCTTCTCTTTATCAAATTCCAAGCCTCTAATCACATCATGTATATTCTTAGCTTCTGCTCTATAGTCCTCAATACTGGTCTCTGGGAGTTGTAACTTAGCAGTGAGTGTTTCAAGTTCACTCAACTTACTATTTATTTGGCTCTCAAAATTAGTCAAGTACTTGTATGACAATGTGCACTATCCATGCAACCTTTTTCCTTCATCAATGTGCTTTCTTAGTTCCTTGATGCTTCCATCAAGTGCCTTTAGATCATTCCTCACATTGGTGCATACTGTATTAAATAGTGTTGCACAATGTTTAGCCTATGCTTGTGCTAAAGCTACCTCTACTAGAGTTGTGAATTCCTCATCAAAGGTTTTTACCAACTCTTTGGCCTTTGACTTTGAGTCTTGATTTTTTGTAGTTGTAGTAACTATCTTCTACATTCTATCCAAGACTTTAGTTAATGTCTTCTCCAAAGAATTTATTGATTTAGTCTTCTCATTTAACTTTCTTAGTGAGCTCATCAATCCTTTCTGATCTTCATGGTTTAATACTACTACTAATGGGCTAGCTCCTAGTACTACGATAGATATAATTTTTGGGACTACATAAGGTATTTCAATCTCATGTTGGAACACTACCTTCCAAATTTTTGACTCCACATGTTTTATAGTGGGCAAGAAAGTTGATTTTTGCATTACAATCTTCTAGTTATGCTTAAGTTCAATATCTTCCTTTTTCTTCTCCTCTTCTTCTTTCTTTTTCTTTTCCACTTCCTTTCTCTTCTCATCTTCTTTCTTCTTATTTTTCTCCTCTTCTTCTTTCTTTTTCTTCTCCTTTTCTGCATCATCATCTAAGCTAGAGTAAGCTATAATATTGCCAATAATAGTTTTTCCATATGCTACAAATGGGTTTTCTTTTGTGTCCATAGTTATGTGCATACTATCCACTTACATGGATTTGGTACCCATAACAATGTGTAGTGGCAAAAGTTCCTACTATGTCTCCTTTGATTCTTCCTCTTCATGGAAAGGTGTACTTGCTTGTACATAGACTGGGCTCATAAGTTTGGATTGAGCACCTACTTTTAGCACTGTGGTCATGTATTTTACATTTGCATTCTCTATTTCTTTTCTAACATCTTCATAATTTTTGGGCATTCATTTTGCATGAGGTCAATGATAGGAATCCATAGTGTAATTCCTCTCTTGAAAAGAAAATCTTTTTAAGGATCCACTCCAAGGTTTAGTGTTTGTCTTGTGATGTACCAAAATCTGCTTAGTAGAAGATAAATGTGAGTGTTCACAAGGAGGTCTTTGTTGGTTCTAAAAACTCTTTTATCTTGGAATTGAAGTAAAATCTGTTAGCTATCTAAAAATATCACACCAAAAGAACAATAATTTTGTAATTTCTATTTTTTCAATGAATGCAACTCTAACAATGTAGCTACTATGAGGTCCTACTCTAACAAGCAATTAGCAAAGAAAATAACGAAACTAAATGCAAATAACATGAAATTAATTAACTTGAAATTGAAATTCTTAAATAGACATAAGCTATAGAAAAAAACACGCTGCAAGTTAAACCTTCGAAGAAATTGGTAGGAAACCAATGAAAACAGGAGTAGTGCTTCCTAGAATCCACTGATACAATCGTCAGTGAGAATCTTTAACAAATCAAATGATTTTTCACTCTTCATCAAATCACAAGGCCACAAAAAGTGCACTCATGTGAGACAAAAATCTCTGTAGACACAAATTGGGCGATCTCTTCTCAAGCTTGTTATGTCAATAGAATTCATATATCTATAGCAAACACAAGAACTAAAAGATCACATAACTAGAAACAATGCAATAAACCTTTGGCTCAATCACAATCTCATGAATAAAATTGACAAAAAAATGACACATTCAGCCAAGAATAAGTACACTCTAAATGCTAGCACCAAAAGCATAACTTTATTGCATAATAACGGCAGCCCTTGTTACATTTTACAATGGGGTATTAATAAGAAATCATCTCCTCAATTTGTGTTGAGAGTGAGAGATATCTTGATGTAATAAAATACTTTTAAAACATTTAAATTAACTAAATATATACAAACTAATAATCTAACTGGTGCTTAGAGGGACTCCATCCATAATTTACTCATTGTTTGGATGCATGAGTCTTTTACATGTCAAAAAAAGGAAAGCGGGAGAGAGGAAGTAGGAAGAAGCCATCAGTCAAGGTAGAAGTGCATGGAGACACCAAAAATAGAAGTTGCCCTTTCACTAGGTGTATTTCAGAGTTAAACTGCTGTCAGAATTCATTCTTGATGCATGGAAAGTGCAATTTTTGGAATTGGTAGTCAACTATCAATGTACCTCTAAATTGTGGACCTATGGAGTTATGGAGCTATAGACCTATGGACTTGCGGAGTTGCAGACCATGATTGGGTCAAAAATCTCAAAATTTTACTAAGTGTCAAAATTGAAATTCTAGCATATGGGTTTTACTCATCTTTATCCTAAAGATATGTTTGGATGTTTTCCCTTGAATTTCTCTATAATTTGAGTAATCTTAGCAACATCTAAAAGATCAAAAGCCTCATACTTGTCTTTGACCTTCTATCTATAGTTGTCCACTTCAATTCAAGTTTCTGCAAAATCTTCGAGTTTGGTATCCAACTCTAACATTGCTTCCTCTATCCTGAAGGCTTGTCTGATGTCTTCAGATGCTTCCTCTAAAGTCTTTCTAAAATTTTCCACAACTACCTCAACTAGAAAAAGCTTCTCTTGCTCTTCATCTTCAAAAATTTCCAAGCATGCATCACTGTACAACTTTTTGGCTTCCAAAATTTTCTCTTGGGCTTGGTCCATGAGCCTGTGTATCTCATCATGAAATGTTCCCATCACTTTATTTCCATCTAAAATCTTTTCTATCCAATCATCTATCATGTCTAACTCATCTTTGGTATATACATCAATTAGAATGCAATACCTTTTCCCTTTTATGGCTTGTAGAGTTTGTAAATCCTTGCTCCATACCCGTACCTCATCCATGACGCTGAAGTCCTACCTCAAAATTGCCATGATCTTGTCAACATTCTCTTGTGTAGCATGCAATCACTTCAGACTTCCCATGATTAAAGTGACACCTTTATCCTCAAGGCTATCTCACCAATCTTGAAAAGCTCTCAAAAATGGACTAAGCCATACACCTTCCCCTTCTCTAAGAATGGTATTCAAAGTCTCCTCAGGGCGTTTAGAATCAAGAGGACCAATAACTTCAGCTAGATATCCCTTTAATATCTCAAATTGCCTTTCAAGTGTTCTAATTTCAATTTCATCCTATTCCATATGGGTGAGAACCTCCTTGACTCCCATAGTCATCATCTATCGAGATGTATCCCATGTGCAAATAATTCTTGGTTTCGTGTAGTCATAATGAATGCAAATGGTGTTGCATCATTTAATGGAGAGTCAGGCTTGTTCAAAATCTCCACAATGTCACAAATATCATCCTCTGAAGCATGAAATTGATGCTTGGCACTTCTCATTATCTCCTTCCAAAACCATCTTGGGATATGTCTTTCTATAACCTTGGCTCTAGATGATGAAGGGATGTGTTCAACTGCCTCCTTCCATCTATTGCTCTTTCTTGGAGTCTCCTATCATGAGGGTTCTTCTTCTATAGTCTTAGTTTTTGTAGATCCTGTAGTTTGATCCTAAACTTCCTTAGAAGGTTTTTGTATAGATTCTACTATTTGTGCCTCTTTTGATGGTTCATGAGTAATCGTCTTTTGGTTTCCCTTGTAATGACAATTCCTTCTGAACATATTCTTCTAAACTTGAAGGTGGAGGCATTACTAAAACCTTATCTACCATCATAACCTGAGGTGAAGATGGGGGAGTGAGATGAGGAGCTTGCATCTTGGGTGGCATCTACATCCAATCTTGCTATTGAAGTTCACCTGTAGGATATCTCTAATTTGATCTCCAACCAATTCTATACCCACTATCATGAAATCAAAATCTAGGATGGAGAGGACACCATCACCTAGTTTCCTTTGCTCATTCACCCATCATTGTACTTCATCTTTCAAAGAAGAGAGTTCTACCATTTTAGCTTAGGTGGGTGGTGGGGTATTTGTGACACTCTTCCTTCTTTCCAATTAGTGGCTTTGGCTAGCTAAGTTCTCCTTTGTAGAGGCACTTGCTCCTCCTCTTCATCTAACTCTATTTCCCCTTCATCTGATTCTTCCTCAGGAATGGTTTCAAGAATAGAGGGATTAGGCACTAATCTTTTATGAAATTTTTGCCTCTTGTTCATTCTAACCTTGATCCTCTTTTGTTTCTATGGAACCATAGGAGAAGCAGTCTCTTCATGCACCAGATGAATTGATGTATCTAGAATTTCTCCCTCTTCTTGTGTTGACTTGAAAAAATAGGAGGCAATGGAAATTCAACCTGGATATCAGAAGCTCCACCATCTTGGGGCTTTTGCAGACTAGATTCTTGTTACTAGGAAGGGACTTGTTCTTTAACATGCTTTTTCTGAAACCTCTAAGGAGATATTTTGTTCCTCTTTCCCTTCTTCTTTTAAGGGTTGTAGTATCCCACTAAATGATCTAGTTGGTAGACTATTTTTGGCCTGATAGGAGATTAGAGTGCAAAGATAGGAACTATGACTTTCTTTCCCTTCCCCTTTCAGGGTGAGCATGTGCATGGAATATCACTATATCTGTAATTGGATCAAGTAGAAAGGGTTTCTTGATCCAAATCTTTGTCATTCTAATGACATGTCTCACTCGATGATTAATATCATCTCCTTCCTCTCTATTAATTTTTGCATTCAGAATGGGCTTCTCACCAACTTTATCTGTATTGAAGAGGTGATCCAATAGCTCCTATGAGTCCTATAGCCTTATCTCATCTAGGATGGTCAAATGGAGAGCCTTTTTTACTAAATACAAAGTCATTCTACAATAGTCTTTGATATAAACATTGTGGTCATTTGTGGCATTCATCCACTAATCTTCAATGCATCCTTGTGGTAGAACTCTTTTCCTACTAGGTTTTCCACTTTACCAATATTGTCAAAGAATGGCCAGGGAGAGTTATATTCTTCAAGAGGATAATTATCCCATTCCCACTTGAAAGTTGAGATATCCTACTTTCTCTTTACCTGGTATGCTTCTATTACAAAAATCCAATCCCAACAAGGCCTCCATTTTCTTTTGATCCTCTCATAAGCTAACTCAATTTGCTGGGAAATTTCCATCAAACCAACTTGTCACTTGGGTACCTTGGGAGTTTCTTTGGATTGATGGATGCACCACCTACCCGAATGTATGTGAATGTTCTAAACTAGATGAAATATGCATCGAGAGCTGTGATCTACATCTTGGCTTCATCACACAATCTCTTCCCATAATCCCTTTAATGAATCAAATGATGTCAAAGACAAAGGCATCATTCAAAATTCTATACTCCTTGCTCTACGATGAGAGCTTCTTTGTTACCAGCTGAGGATAAACTATATACATCCATGCATTAGAGTCCTACATAAACCCTTCTTGTACAACTTGAGATAGTTGGTTGCCCTTGCTGCAAGTAGATACACCACATAAGAAGTCATATAGAACTTCTTCTTGTATTTTACTATCTGCAACTAGTCACATAAGTTCTCACTAAGTGTGGTGGCCCAATCCAGTGGTGTCTTTGCATGTTTGATGGTCTCAATGAAGTTGACCATGAATGGAGCAAGATGACCCACTGCAAGCAATCCCATAACTCTGCTTAGGAGAATGATTGAATATCCAATGTCATCCTTCATGTATCCTCAAGTCATATCCACTTTTCTGATTGTCTTCCCCTGAGGTGGTTTCTCAATGAAGAATGAGGAATATATGATGTCTATGGCCTCCTGATAATGATCCTTGTGCCACCTCTCAGTTGCTTCATATGAAACCCTGATGAACTGATCAGCTCTGGGGAGATGAAAAACCCTCTCAATATTATCCGATCATAGATCCAAGACCACTTCCCCAGTGATGCTCTTTAGCACCCTTTCATTAGGAAAAAAATGTTGAGATAGGTTCATAATCAATTTAGCTGACTGCATGGTTTCAGGATGTGATGCCACATTTACTAATCTAGAATAGATTAGGGTAGATCTCAAGGATGACCTTTTGCTTGGATTGTTACAAACTCTCAAGAACTCTCCCAAGTCCATGTGTCTAGGTTCTGTGTCTTTGATCTTAGAGTACTCATCATGCAATCATGATTTTGGGGTTACGCCTTGGAACTTGTACACAACTAGTTTTGCTACTGATCTAGATGTGGATGCCATCTGATTATATTACCTGCATGTCACGAAAAAGAAAACATAATTAATTATTGGATATCGAAGAAAAATAACGTAAAAGAAAAAAAGGTTCCCCTTGGGAACTTATTTATTTTTTATTTTTATTTTTATTTTTATTTTAATTATATATATATATTTATTATTATTATTTTAAAAAATAAATAAAAAATTAATGGAGTTTCGCTTGTGTAGTCACGAGGGTGCTGTGTGCATGCCCCAAAATGGTGCACGGCAAGCATGCATGCACTACTTGCATGGGCATCCGCATGTGCACCCAAAATGGGCACATATTACACATGCCCACACTAGTCGTGCGACAGTGTGGACATCGCATGCACACACCAAAAGGGGCACAGCCAGGTACGAGCCCCATGAAAGCACCGCAAGCGCACCCAAAAGGAGCGCACGATGCACCGCACGGGTGCAACATGTGTACCTAAAGGGGGCATGGTGCTGCTTACGTGCCTAAAATGGGCATGTGACACACCTTGTGGAAGTGCTACACACGCACCCAAAGGGGCGCTACTTGCAGTGGTGCACCGCTCATGCACAAGGTACAAGGCAACATGTGCATGCCTCATGGGCGTGCGGCATAAAAAAAAGAGGGGGGAGTGCATTTACCTCTCCCTCCTTGCTCTTGAGAAAAATGATCAAGGCAAGAAGGGGAGGGAGGGTTTCATAACCCTCTCTCTCTTTTGCAAAGCGCGCTGTGCCTCAATGCGTGCACATGGGATTTTTTGTTTTGGCTGTTTCTAACTTCTAACCAAATTTTCTTCTCCCGACCCCTGAACTATGAGTCCAGGAGTCAAAAAAAGTAGGGGATCCCTATTCCTAGTGAGGAATGGGGTATGTGTTATGGACACCACAATAAATAGCCCTAGAAAAAAGGAAGAAATGACCAAGGCATTTCTTTATCAGCAAACATCCCTTCGATGTGTGTCAAACACCAACCGAACTTCAAACACCTTGAGTGTATTTCAAATGACTTTATAATCAAAACATCAGGACCCAAGATTTTTAGTTTTAGTGTGTGCATTGTGTATTCATTCCCTTTGACATGTCAAGATGCAATCAAACAAAGTTTTCTAACAACTCAAAACAATCTTCCACTCCTCCCAGCTCATTCATTTAGAATTTCAACAAAGGCTTTTTATCAATCAATTGCTTGACCAGATGAGAGAATCAGTTCGAGGGCTCTTGGTGGGATGCCATGTTCTTTTAATTTTTGTCTTTTTGCATAACTGTTCCATGTCATTCAACATGTTACTTTTGATGAAACAATACTTTTGAGTAAAGACACTTTGTTTTGTAATGTATCTTTAGCTATTTCAAATCTCTAGAATCCTTTAGACGTAACACTATCTTTTCTTCTTCTTCTTCTTCTTTTTTAAATTTTTTTTTTTCTATATCTGGATGACACTTAGACTATGTAGCTAGAACATCGGTGTCATTTCTTGGATTCGATCTCTTATGAACATCCCTTGCATTCTTCTTTTAGAACTTTTTATGAAACTCTCACGCCAAACAATGATCTTAGTAACCTTTCAAGGAGACCCCTCCTGCTTGAACCAATTAAAGTTTGGAGCATTCCTCATCATCTTTGACTTTAATTCAATAGCACCCAAAATTATCAAATCTTAAAATTTTTAAAGTGTTGAGAGCTTGTTAGTCTAGGCTTCTATTTTCCACACTGAAAGTCCCTTATTTTCACAAGAAACATCTATTGCTTGGTTGGTATAAGACACACAACTATCCAAATGTTTTCACAAAGAAATACCTCCTCCTAAAATCAAGACCAAAGAGTGGTTAGTAAAATCTTGAGAAAAATCCCAAGTACACCTTACCCCTTAGGATTGACACAACTTTGAAAATGAGCACACGACTGAAAGCAAACACACAACTTGAAAGGAAACAAACTTGCAGAAATAAACATGCTTGCAGAAATGGGAATCTAATCTAGATGTAGAAATGAAATCTAACTGATTTTTTTTTCTTTTTTTTTCTTAGGCTTCAAAATAATGTTTTAGAAATTTCCCATTTACGGGTAAAGGTAGAAATCCCCCCTCCAAGGAACTTAGCCTAAAAGTGTTTTCTCCAAAAAATTTTGCAACCTGATACGGGCCTATCCACAAGCATTGAAACTTGGTATGGCTACGTGGCTTTTCTTTTGCCTTATCCTATAGTAGAAGAAGGTTAGAAATCTTGAAGGATTTTATTGTGGCCCTCTTGTCAAAACATCTCTTAACAACAACTTGATGTTTAGCCATGAGCTCTACTGTAGCTATTCATTTCTCATCCATTTCTAGAAGATTCATCAATCATATTTGTACTATGTTAGTGTCATCAACATACCCACTCATGAATTTTAAGATAGGGATCTTAAGATTGAGTGGGAATGCCAGTTCTTGTCTATAAATAAGTAAATATGGATAATTCCCCAAGGAATTTTTAACTCTGACCCAATCCATCCACAAGGCATATTTCAATTGTGTATGCCAATCCCTAGGATTCTCCTTTAGTAATCATTTTATCACAGTGATTAAGTTCTTATTTGTAGACTCTGCTACCCCATTTCCTTGTGGGTAGTAATTTGAGGAGAATCTAATGATGCCTTTGTTTTCAAATGCCCATTGTGTCAAGAATGCAAATGCAAATGCAGATCCATTGTCACATACAAGAGTGAATGGCATTCCAAATCTAGTAACAATATGTTCTTCCAAAAAGTCAGTCACCACCTTAGCAGTGCAATTTCTAAAAGTCTCTGCCTCCATCCATCATGTGTAGTAATTTGTAGCTATAAGAATGAATGCATGTCCAATTGATGATGGTGGGTTTATTGGGCCAATGAAATCTAGTCCCCACTTTGTGAAAGGGCACACCTCATATACCGGTTGTAGTGGTATTGTTGGATGCCTCTCTTTGTTAGCATTGGTTTGGCATATATGACAAGAATGCACATGTTCAAAAGTATCCTTGAATATCGAGGGCCAAAAATAACCCGATCTTAAAATCATGTGAGCTGTTGCTTCTACTAAGCCATGTCTCATACCATACTTGTCATGGAAATGTTCCAAGACATCCTTAGCTTCTTCACATCCTAAGAATTTCAAATAAATCCCTTCATAGTTCCTTTTATACTACTTGTTATCAAGTAACTTGTAAGACTCACATTTCATCTTAAGTCCCCTACATTATCAACTATTCATCCCTTTGGGGCATTGATCTTGTAAGAGATAATAGACAATATCTTGGTACCACACATCTATCACCACACCTTGATTGATATGAACTTGTGATATAACAATCTTCTTTTGATCATCTTCATCTATTTCATCATCAAATTTGAATTCCTTTTGATTTCCTTCTTGGTTGTTAGAAATCATTTTGGACAATCCTTGTCCTCTGACCAGTCACAAAGGTTGAATCTATAGAACCAAATTCCTAAAGTATTGCCATCCACTTTCCCCTTCTTTCACCAAGTTCATTCTACATAAAAAGCATCTTTATTGTTGGGTCAGGTTCAATTGCATACACCTTACTTTTGAGTATGTAGTGACAAAACTTCTTTACTGCCTAGATTAATGCAAAGGACTATTTATCAACATTTGAATATTTCAACTCAACATTCTTTAGAGGACAACTCATAAAAGCAATTGGTTTCTCATCTTCCTTTTCTCTTTTTTGTGTCAAGATCCCTATGCAAGAATGTTTAGAAGAAAAGGAATATATCTTGAATGGTAACTCATAATCTAGACTTACCAAAATTGGGGCTGTGGAAATGGCAACCTTAATATCTTGGAATAATTTCTTTATCTCTGGTACTCATTCTATTTTCACTCCCTTTTTGAGTAAATCATTGAGGGGGTAGACTATCTCTATGAAACCACTTATGAATTTGCATACAATGTTTATCTTTCCAAAGAAATATTTCAATTCCTTTCGATTGTGTGGAGGTGCTAACTTAAAAATAGACTCAACTCTATCTAGATCAATGGAAATTCTAACTTCAAAAATGACATGTCCTAGAAGCTTCCCTTTAGTAACACCAAACGAATATTTCTTGGGATTGAGTGATATGTTGTACCTACAAAATCTATTGAATACCTACCTTAGATCAGCAATATGGGTACTTCAATCCTTTGAAAAGATAGTTAAGTCATCCATGTATATGACTATACACCTATTTATCAATCCTTTGAAAGCTTCATCCATTGCTCGTTGAAATGTAGCTCCCACATTAATCAACCCAAAAGGCATCCTTCAGTAGGAAAACAATCCCCACTTGGTTGTGAAAGCAGTCTTTAGCCTATCTTCTTCATAAACCATCACCTAGTTATATCCTAAGTAACTATCCAAGAATGATATCATCTTTGAACCATTAAAAATTTGCAACATCTCATCTAGTGAGGGTAGAGGGTATTTATCCTTCTGAGATGCTAAATTCAAGTTGCGAAAGTCAACAAAAAGATGAATCTCTCTAGTCTTCTTTTGTACAGGAACCAAATTTGCCACCCATGTGGAATGATAGATAGGAAATATGATCTTAGCATCTAGAAGTTTCTTAACTTCTTTTATAATCAGTGGTTTGATTATTGGATTTACTAGTTTTTGTCTTTGTCAGAAAGGTTTAGCATCTGGTTTCAATGGGATGTCATGTGTGATAATCTCAGGATAATAAGTTTTAACTCTTCATAGCTCCATGAAATAACATCTTTATACTCAGTGAGTAGTTTGATCATGTCATCCCTTTCTTTTTGATTGCATGCTTTTCCTATTTGCACCATTTTTGGTTCTTCATCAGTACCCAAATTGTACGAGTTACATTCTTCGATTCCTTTCTCTTGAGTTTCCCTTCTATTGAGTGCTAATTCATCATGGTCAAAGATACATTCAAGTTCAACCATTCCTTTTGGAATGCTGTTGGTTTTCAAGTTAAGGATTCCATCATCATCCTCAAGTTTATCATCTTTAGGCTTGTCCTTAGGTGTATCATCAATCTCTTATCCTTGAAAATGGTGACTACACATAATAAACTCGAGTATATGTTGATCATCTTGAAAGACCTAAAAGTTAGTGATATTGTCAGGAATGGAAGGAATGACAACTAGTTCGACTGAGAATCTTTTTAACTTTTTTTTTTCAACTGGTTGCAAAGCGCTAGCCAAAATAGCAAGGGTGTTTGCTACCATATTCTTTCTTCTTGGAATGGATTTGATGTTTAGAGCTTCAAAGTCATCCATTATATCCTATACCCTTTTCCTATAAGTGATTAATCTTTTGTTGTTGCATGAGTATATGGATTTTACTTGTCGTATAACTACTTGAGAATCCCCTTCAATTATAAGAGCAGTGACTCCCTTTTCCAATGCAAAGAGAAGTCCTCAAATCAAAGCCTCATATTTTGCACCATTGTTAGTACATTTAAACTGCAATCAATATGTGGCATAAAAAGACCTACCTTTTGGGTTGATTAGTTCAATACCTACACTGGCTCCTAATTTGCATCTGGAACCATCAAAGCAGAGTATCCAAACTACATTTTCCTTTGGTTTTCTGACTTTGTGCTTATTCATCCTTAACTTTTCTTTTACTTGAGCCTTGAACAACTATTTCTTGGGAAACCATTGTAACTTTTCTCCTCTAGGGCTTGATGAATCTCCTTCATATCCTATGGATAGAGGAAGAGTGTTTTTTTCTTGTTTCTCATGAATTTCCCCAATGAGCTCTTTGATTTCCTCAACTTTAGGTTCAAGATGAATGACCACCTAAGTCCATCCCTTACCTTTGACATATTGTCTTCTTCTTTGAACTTTAATCATCCTAGGAGGAGGAGGAGATAAACCTCCACCATCTGAAGAGGTATCACTCTATGATATATTTAAATCTTCACTTTTTTCTTTAGTCTATTCAATAAGGTTGGATGAATTCATTGAATCTTGACTTTTAGTAATTTCATCTTTTGAGGTCTTTGTACTCTTGTTTTCCATCATTTGTGTCAACACCTTTGCTACTACTTCTTGGTATACTAACCATTCGAACTCTAAATGACTAAGTTTGTGTAACCGTAAAAATCTTGGAAGGAGGAGGATACTGGGGTCAGATTCCTCTCCTAAACAATGTAGATTAGTCACCATACTCTCTATGAATTGTGTCACGGTCTCACTTTTGGGTACCGACACCTTAGGTTCATCATTTTGATCTTGAGATGTATTGTTTGGAACCATGATCAATACCATCACTTTGTATGAACCCAAATCCAATTGTAAGAATGCTATCTCATTCGGGGCATTGTAATTTGTGATCATTGTTTTCAGTTTGGGCTTAGCATCTATCTTGATTTGATTGCTTAATCCTTCTCATGGCAACCATAATTGAGTGAAGTCTATAGAGAACCATCCTTTGAGACAACTTGTCCATTCTCTACTCAGGAGTAATCCATATGTCTCCGGGATATCAACCACATGTATGTCAATAATATCTTGGATCTGAGGATCAACTGTTAACTATATCAACACATATTTCAATACTCCAATGACTTTTACCTTTGTTTTATCCAACTCTATTACCACTTAGTTAGAGGGTTGAGGATTAATTCCTAGCCTTTGAGTTATTGATAATGGCATCACATTACATGAAGCTCCTGAATCAATAAGACAATTGTGAAGATTCTTCCCATATATCCTTATGCTTAGCAAAAATGGGGGTACCTCAACTTTGTCCTTGAACATAGTGGGCATTGCTTCTGCAACATTTACTTGTTGTGGCACTGTCTTTTGAGGGACATTATTCATATTATGGGAAACCTTTGTATTATCCAATATCTTCATGAGTGCTTCTCTTTGTTGTGGACAATTCTACAACATGTCAAACATGGACATATTGGCTTTTATTTTCTTCAGATCTTCAACAACATTATACTTTTCAGTAGATCAAGTAGGGTTCTTTAGTATTGTTGGTATATTCACTTGATTCTGATACTGTTGTCCTCCTTGGGGTGGCCTTACCAGTGGTGGATTTTTGTTTGCTCTAGGATTAGGTGGAGTTGTTTGCAAACCAAGAGGAATTCCATCAGTCAAAGGATCCCTTTTATTTTTGAGATTATAAGTATTTCGATTGTCATTTCGAAAGGCAAACATCTCATCATGTTGAAGATGGGGTTCTTGACTAAAAGGAAATGAGAATTCCTCACTTGCTTGTTGTTCCACTTGTATATTTTGTGTAGAATCATAAGATTCTAATAGCATTGCATTGAATTGAATAGGAGGAGGATTATCATTCAATTATGGGTTTTGATTCACCTCTTGATTACCATTATAGTACGCACCATCATTGCTAGGCATATTTTGGCCATTATCATACTGATTGATATCGGTATACTGAATGTTGTTGTTGTTGTTATCAGCAAGAACGCTTCCATTATTTGGTTGAGTATTCCATTGTTGGTTTTGTCTTTGGAAGCCATTGCTGTGGTTAGGAGGATTGAAGTTGTTTCCTCTGCCATTGTTTCTTGCATTGTTGTTACTGTTGTTGTTAAAGTTCCTATTGTAATTCTGACCGAAATTGTTATTGTAGGGGCTAGCATTATTTCTTTGGAAGTTGTTATTTTGTCCTCATGACAATCTAAGACATGTCAACTCATTGTTCATTTTTGACATGGTCTTCTTCATTTGACCAACTTTTGAAATGAGATTGTTATCTCCTTCCACAAGAACTGTTGCTTTTTTTTCAAAGAAAACTATTTTCAGGGGCTCATACCCTAGATATGTTATTTCTTGAGTTTGTGGAGTGGGTGCCTACTGCAATGGAACTAGGTTCATAGGTATGAACTAACTAGGCATGGTGGGTACTGCCATAGGGTATGTTGGCATTGTAGGGACTGTTTGTGTAGGAAGCATTATTTCCCCCCCATTAGGATTAGCTTACTTCGTGAATGTGATCGCTTTTGCAAAGACTTTGTCCAATGTGTCAATATTTGCTGCAGGAAGTCTTCTCAGAAAGATCACAGTAAGAGGGTCCATAGCATTCAAATAAACTTGGATGGTGGCTTCAACCAGTATTGTGTATGGTGTTTCCAACTTGCACTAGGCCATATGAAAGCAATGATTGAAGCATGAAATTGTCTTAGCTAGGTCCCTTTTTATTGATATGAATTGTTGATGTATCACTGTTGGATTGATGAATGTTTTGAATTGTTCCAAGAATAATTTTTCAAAAGTGTCCTAGTCTCCAATACATCCTGGTTGTAGGTTCACATACCAATTGAAGGTAATTTCCCCCAAAAAGTAGGGAAATAAATGAAGAACCACATCTTCATTAGCAATTTTCTTTCGATTGCAAATTTCCTTAAAAACCTTGACATGATCTTTGGCAGTTCTTGTTTCTCTGTAAATGAACCTTGGACAAAATTTCTCGGTATTCTTAAGGAGGTCATGGAGGGAACCTCTCAAGTTAATGGGTAAATCAACTACATTTGTGAAAAAGGCCATTGGAGGATTTTGTGGACCTAAAGGTGGTTGGGATGGTGATGGGAGTGTTGAAATATGTGGAGGTCCACCTGGTGGTTGAATGGGTGGTGGAGTAGAAGAAGATGACAAAATGTTCAATGGAACTGGTTGAATTCAGGGTATTCCTCTGTCACTACGTGGCTAAGGAAAATGAGTAAGCTCTAAAAATTCTTGGGCACTTGGTGAAGATCTTAATGCTCACTAGAATGGGGAACTTGGATCAATATCCTCTAGCTTGTATCAATTCTAGAAAAAGTGCACCTCTATAGAAGTACACTTCCTCACTTCTTCTAAATTTTGCACACCAGAGAGATCTGTGGACCTACAAATGTACAGACTTTTGGATCCGTGGACCTATGGATCTGAATTTCTAAAAAAATTAAAAGTGATTTCTAAAATTTTATGGAGTGCAGATTATTGTGTAACGCCTCGCCAAGGGATCCAAAAGAATTAACCTAAAGTTTCACTAAGTTTGCTAAACGTTTTTTTTTTTTTTAAAATTAAAAATGTATAACATACACATCAAACACATAGTAGCGGAAGCAATAACATACATATGAAAGAATAATCAGAAGTCCCATGTCCATATAATACATTTGTTCTGAATGCCTCTTGGCAAATTAATTCGGAATGCTCAATCATCCACTGTACAAGTCACAGGGTATGAAAGGCTTAAAAGAATATACATATGTAAAGATAAAGATACAACATCCTCAAATCCCTGATACAAAGTACAGTAAAAATATATGAAACTATACACTATACATGATACATCCATACATCCATAATGACAAAACATCTATCATAAAATCTAACCATCCCTCATAATAATCCAAGAACATAGTGAAGATAAAGGCCAATCACGAAAACTCCAGCCACGGTGACCACGGAATGGATCTCAATGGTAAGAGTAAAAAGCACTACCACCCGACCGCGTGGAACCTAAATGGTCCACTCCCACCGCGCTGAGGAGATAGTCTCAAGTCCCAAACAAGGTATTAAAACACAAAACACAAGTACTCTCTAAGTCTGGAAATCCTAAAAGTATACTAACTCAAGGGTTCCAACATAGATAGACATCTAGACCCAGAGGTACCACAAAGACACGTAGGAAACCTAATATGCAAGCGGGAAAGTGTCATCGCAAAAGTCACGTAGAAGTTACCCGAGCAATCCCTTAGGAATCTCGGGTCCCCACTGATCCCTGCGGCCACTAGTATCCTCTCGTACTGACGAGGCATACTATGGAGTGCAAGGTCGTAACCAAGCGTTCTCTCTACCCCATCCTAGTCTGTACTAGCACTCAAGGCATGGGAGAGAACATACAATTATCTTATTAGGTTCATTTTCCCTTATTTAGTGTAAATGTTTTCACTTATTAAAACAACTTACAATGGGTTACTCCAGGCAGCCTCTTAGGGCCCCGATCCCCATTGCAAGCCACTTCCCGACTCTACACATTGATAACCTACCCTAGGCTCATGAAATCATAAATCAAAGAATCATAATAAAACCACCTCAGTCCTATACAAGCAACTGAAAAGACATCATAAAAGATAAGCCACAAAACTACATCAGTTCTTCATGAGCAACAGATAAGCACCAAATAATAATCATATGACCACGACAGTTCTCTATCAGCAACTGAAGGCATCAATGATAAATCAAAAAATCCAATGGTTCTCCAATGAGCAACCAGAAAGTATCCCAATAGTAAATTACAATACTGATCGAAGACTCCAAAATGGTCAAGTCAAAACATGACATCGTCAAGAACATAACAAACACTTCAGTCCTCTCAAGCGACCGAAAAGCAATCCAAGTATAACTGATCGAGACTCAAAAATGGTTATCAAATATAACTAATCGAAACTTGAAAACGATTAAGTTAGGTATCTCAAATACATACATCTCAGCTTCACACAAGGAAAGTGGAAAGCAATAACAAATAGTAAACACAATCATGTCATAGAGCACTTCATCATATTACCATGGTCGGGTTAAGAAAGATCGAGACCAAATCATCATGACATCACATTCACAACCCCGAGCCTCTGGTAACAACTTAAACTGGTCAACGCTAAACCAACCCCCAAAACACTCAAAGCACAAGGACAACATCAAAGTCTCAGAGATTGGATTTGAAAGTATATTATTGAGTTAAGGTAAGGTTTATGTTTCAGTTTAACGTCGAATTCAAGTAACTAGGTTTTCATAACTACCCCTTACGATTAACCCATTTCTATAATAACTTCCATTAAGTCAATATTCCAAATCTACCATTTAATCAATTAATATTCATTATTAATTAACTTTAATTAAACTAATTTTAATAATCATTTGTTCTTATCTTAATCTATTCATTACTTGTTAATTTATTAATATTAAACCAAAATTATTAATAAATTAATATTTACAAACTATGTTAAATGCATTATTATTTAATTATTAAATATGAATAAAAAATTAAAATATTTATTAATTTAAAAATATATATATATTAAAAATTTATTAATTAAAAATTTTAAATAATAATAAAATTTGTTTTATAAATAATAAAAATTATATTAAAAAAAAAAATGAAATAAATAAAACTTTAATACATATGTTTAAAGCTCGTCAGCTTTGCCGTAGGCCTGCGGCGGCAGGTACGTTGTACCTACTGTTGCAGTACCTACGACGTAGGTACTGTCGACCGTCGGCAGTGGGGGGTGGGTACGGGTGATCCCCTCCCCCCCCACTTAAAACAATAATTTTATATATATATATTTTTTGTATAAAAACAATTTGTTTTTAAAACGTTTTCTATAAATAAAGTCATGTATTATATATCGATTTCAAGTAAATTTACTTTATTAAATTTTATCAATCATAAAATTTAAATAAAATAAATCAATCATATTTATTTTCCAACTTAGAGTTTTCTTCATCCAATTTCACAACCCTAACCTTATTAAATTTCTCAAATTCCATTTAATTCAAACTCAAATCTTGATTTAATTCTTATTTATTTCAATTGTTGACTGAGGTTTGTAAACGGTTTTTCAATCTAGATTTACAAATGAAAACGAGTAGCAAAAGATTCAGAACGAAGAAATGACACATTCGAGAAGGCAAGTTCTTACAATCACGGAGTAGACAGGAATATCAATTTGCATGATTCAATCAGTGATCAAAACACAAGACCCTACCTGAACCTGATGCTATTATGCAATCTCTAGGAACTGTAAGAGAATTCGCTCCTCTCAATAACCTTCTTCTCGAAAACTTTCTTGGTATCAGCCTTCTGAAATTCGCTTCCAAAAATTGTCTCCCAAAAATTCCTGTCCAAATACGTCTATCTCAAAAATGAACCCCCAAAGTTGTGATAAGCAATTTCTCCTCAAATCGGGGCACTAATTGTGCGTTTACCCGAGAAGACTCTTTGCACAACTCAGTTAACTCCAAATTAACCTTTATTATCTTTTCTTTTATTTTGCATTCATCTTTCATGCACATTAAGTTGAATTATTAAATAACTTTATTTAATATTCCACTTGACTTCTATTTTTAATCTTTATTACTTTTAATCTCATGCGCACTTTATGAAATTAAAGTAACATTATTATTTTCACTTATTTTTTATCTTTTAATAAATTTCTTTTATTTAATCTTATGCATAAGTCATGCGAACTAGAATCTTTTATTAAATAATTATATTTTCACTTTTTAAATTATTTTAGAAACTAAATTGATAAAAACATTTATTAACTCAAATAATAATAATATTTAGCATTTATTTAAAAATGAACTCTAAATATATTATTATTAAATTAACTAAATATTATCACGTTCTAAATTTAGACTTAAAGCTTTTATCTCCAAATTTAATTCCTTTCATTTAATTAATTTCTCAATTAATTAAATATAATTAAATATTAAAATATCATAATAAATTTCTATTAAATTAAATCATTAATTAATCCTTTTAATTAAACCTAATTAATAGAAAATACATCAAGGACTCATAAAGCAACATATGAAAACCCATCATAGAAGAACACATACTAAATCAAACAAAAAGGGTTATAATCACGAAATAACATCATTTGATGCATTCGGAGGGTACTTAACTCAGATACTTGTCCTAATTATCAATTAGGACAATTGGCTAAAGGGTTTAGGATTTGGACTTAAGAGTTTATCTCCCCTCTCTTACCATTGAGATAATGCGATAGGGTACGCTCATCCTGGCAATTCAGGGAAGTCGATACCCGGTACCTGCAACCTGCATAAAATTCACGCATGTACAGACACAATATTCTAAGCTAAATAGACAATGGCAGGAAGTGGTGCATCGTGTAGATCCCGACTAGCAGGTGACTACGACTCCCTTCCTTAACCACATCAGAAACACCATACATAAAGAAAAAAAACACGCACACCATACACATGCAGTATGGGGTAAGTATCCATAAGAAAGCACGTGTGATAATAAACCATATAACTAATCATCATTGATAATTGAAAACATTGAATAATCATCATACATGCATGAAATATAGAGTACCAAGTCATCTCTTCATATAATAAATTGAGTGTAAAACAACATCTAATAATCTGAAAGTAATGCTACTAAACATCAAGTATAAAACTGGCCTAAAAGAGTTTGGCAATGAAGACTAAAATGCGACTTAGGGGCAGGCACTACATATTGCAAGGGTGCAAAAATTTTGAAACTTATCAAATCTTTCTTGTTTCCAATAGTAGGTTCTTTGTTTGAGCCCTCCTTCTAGTGCCATTTCTGTTGGGCATTCATTTTGCATGAGGTCAATGGAAGGAATCCATAGTGTAATTCCTCTCTTGAAAAGCAAATCTTTTTAATGATCCACTCCAAGGTTCAGTGTTTGTCTTGTGACGTACCAAAATCTGCTCAGTAGAAGATAAATGTGAGTGTTCACAAGGAGGCCTTTGCTAGTTCTAAAAACTCTTTTGTCTTGGAATTGAAGTAAAATCTATTGGCTGTCTCAAAATATCAGACCAAAAGAACAATATTTTTGTATTTTCTATTTTTTTAATGAATGCAACTCTAACAATGTAGCTACTATGAGGTCCTACTCTAACAAGGGGTTAGCAAAGAAAATAACAAAACAGAAAGAAAATAACATGAAATCAAATAACTTGAAATTGAAATTCCTAAATGGACATAAGCTACAGAACACAACACACTGCGAGTTAAACCTTTGAAGAAATAAGTAGGAAACCAATCAAAATAGGAGCAATGCTTTCTAGAATCTGCTGATGCAATTGTTGCTAAGAATCTTTAACAAATCAAATGATTTTTCACTCTTCATCAAATTGCAAGGCCGTGGAAAGTGCCCTCATGCAAGACAAAAAGCTATGTAGACACAAATCGGGTGATCTCTTCTCAAGCTCATTATGTCAATGAAATTCATATATCTGTAGAAAACACTAGAACTAAAAGATTGCACAATCAGAAACAATGCAATAAAAATTTGGTTCAATCATAATCTCATGAATAAAATCCACAAAACAATGACACAATCAGGCAAGAATAACTACACTCCAAATGCTAGCACCAAACACATAACTTTATTGCATAATAACAACAACCCCTATTACATTTTATAGTGGGGTATTTATAAGAAATCATCTCCTCAATTTGTGTTGAGAGTGAGATATTTTGATGCAATAAAATGCTTTTAAAATATTTAAACAAACTAAATATATACAAACTGATCATCTAATTGGTACTTAGAGGGAATCTCTCTATATTTTACTCATTATTTGGATGCACGAGTCTTTTACATGTCAAAAAAAAAGAAAGCATGATAGAGAAAGTAGGAAGAAGCATTAGTTAAGGTAGAAGTGCATTGAGACACCAAAAATAGAAGCTACCCCTTCACTAGGCATGTGTCAGAGTTAAACTACCATCAGAATGTGTTCTCGATGCATGGAAAGTGCTATTTTTGGAATTGGCAATGAACTATTGGTGCACCTCTAAATTGCAGACCTACAGAGCTGCGGACCTGTGGATCTCGACAGGCTAAAAAATCTTAAAATTTTACTAAGTGTCAAAATTGAAATTTTGGCATCTAGATTTTTCTCATCTTTATCCTAAAGATATGTTTGGATGTTTGCCATTGAATTTATCTATAATCTCAGTAATCTTAGCAGCATCCAAAAGATCCAAAGCCTCATACTTTTCTTTGAACTTTTGTCTGTAGTTGTCCACCTCAATTTGAGTTTCTACAAAATCTCTAACTTTGGTGTCCAACTCTAATAGTGCTTCCTCTATCCTGAAGGCTTGTCTGATGTCTTCATCACTAGATGCTTCCTCTAAAGTCTTTTTGAAATTTTCCACAACTACCTCAACTAGAAAAATCTTCTCTCACTCTTCATCTTCAAAAATTTCCAAGCATGCATCACTATACAACTTTTCTACTTCCAAAATTTTCTCTCAGGCTTGGTCCTTGAGCCTGTGTATCTCATCATGCAATGTTTCCATCACTTTATTTAAATCTGCAATCTTTTCTATCTAATCATCTATCATTTCTAACTCCTCTCTGATATATACATCAATCAGAATGCAGTACCTTTTCCCTTTTATGGCTTGTAGATTTTGTAAATCCTTGCTCCATACCCATACCTCATCCATGATGTTGAAGTCCTGCCTTAAAATTGCCACAATCTTGTCAAACATTCTCTTGTGTAGCATGCAATAACTTCAAACTTCCTATGATTAAAGTAACACCCTTATCCTCAAGGCTATCTCACCAATCCTAACAAGATCTCAAAAATATACTAAGCCATACTCCTTCCCCTTCTCTAAGAATGGTATTCAAAGTCTCCTCAGGATATTCAGAATCAAGAGGACCAATAACTTCAGCTAGATACACCTTTAAGATCTCAAATTCCCTTCGAAGTGTTCTGATTTCAATCTCATCCTGTTCCATATGGGTGAGAACCTCCTTGACTCCCATAGTCATCATCTGTTGTGATGTATCACGTGTAGGCTTTCTTAACATAATATCTTTAACTTCATAGTCCTGAAGGCTAACAACTGCTTCATCTGTACATTTCGAAGGGTGAGCCACTTGTGCAAATAAGTCTTGGTTCCATGTAGTAGTAATGAATGCAAATGGTGTTGCATCATGTAATGGAGAGTCAGGCTTGTTCATAATTTCTACAATGTCACAAATATCATCCTCTGAAGCATGAAATTGATGTTTGGAACTTCTCATTATCTCCTTCTAAAACCATCTTGGGATATGTCTTTCTATAACCTTGGCTCTAGATGATGAAGGGATGTGTTCAACTACCTCCTTCCCTCTATCGCTCTTTCTTGGAGTCTCCTATTGTGAGGGTTCTTCTTTTGTAGTCTCAATTTCTGTAGATTTCGTAGTTTGATCTTGAACTTCCTAAGAAGGTTTGTGTATAGATTCTACTATCTATGCCTATTTTGATGGCTCATCAGTAACCCTCTATTTTGGTTGCCCTTGTAATGACAATTCCTTCTGAACATATTCTTTTGAACTCTAAGGTGGAGGTGTTATTGAAACCTTATCTACCATCATAACCTAAGGTGAAGATGGGGGAGTGAGATGAGGAGCTTGCATCTCGAGTGACATCTGTGTCTAATCTTGCTATTGAATTTCACTTGTAGGGGTATCTCTAATTTTATCTTGAACGAATTCTATACCCGCTAGCATGAAATCAAAATTTGGGATGTAGAGGACATCATCACCTAGTTCCCTTTGCTCATTCACCCATCATTGTACTTCATCTTTTGAAGAAGAGAGTTCTACCATTTCAGCTTGGGTGGGTGGTGGGGTATTTGTGACACTCTTCCTTCTTTCCAATTCTATGGCTTTGGCCAACCAAGTTCTCCTTTGTAGAGGCACTTGCTCCTCCTCTTCATCTAACTCTATTTCCCCTTCATCTAATTCTTCCTTAGGAATGGTTTCAAGAATAGAGGGATTAGGCACTAATCTTTTACGAACTCTTTTCCTCTTGTTCATTCTGACCTTGATCCTCTTTTGTTTCTATGGAGCCATAGGAGAAGCAGACTCTTCATGCACTAGATGAATGGATGTATCTAAAATTTCTCCCTCTTCTTGTTGACTTGACATGAAATAGGAGGCAATGGAAATTCAACCTGGATATGAGAAGCTCCACCATCTTGGGGCTCTTGGGGACTAGATTCCTGTCACTAGGAAGGGGCCTATTCTTCAACATGCTCTATCTAAAACCTCTAAGGAGAGACTCTCTTCCTCTCTCCCTTCTTCTCTGAAGGGTGGTAGTATCCCATTGGATGATCTAGCTAGTAGACTATTTCTAGCCTGATAGGAGACTGGAGTGCAAAGATAGGAACTGTGACTTTCTTTCCCTTTCCCCTTTCTAGGCGGGCATGTGCATGGAATATCCCTGTATCCCAAATTGGATCAAGTGGAAAGGGTTTCTTGATCCAACTCTTTGTCATTGTAATGACATGTCTCGCTCAATGATTAATATCATCTCCTTCCTCTCTCTCACTTAGTGTGGTGGCCCAATCCAGTGGCATCTTTGTGTGTTTGATGGTCTCAATGAAGTTGACCATGAATGGAGTGAGATGACCTATTGCAGGCAATCCCATAACTCTTCTTAGGAGAATGATTGAATATCCAATGTCATCCTTCATGTATCCTCGAGTCATATCCACTTTTCTAGTTGTCTTCCCTCGAGGTGATTTCTCAATGAAGTATGAGGAATATATGATGCCTATGGCCTCCTGATAATGATCCTTATGCCACCTCTTAGTTGCTTCATATGAAAGCCTGATGAACTGATTGGCTCTTGGTAGATGAAAAAACCTCTCAATATTATCCAATTATAGATCCAATACCCCTTCCCCAGTGATGCTCTTTACCACCTTTTCATCAGGAACAAAATGTCGAGATAGGGTCATAATCAATTTAGCTGACTAGACCGTCCAAGGATGTGATGCTGCATTTACTAATCCATAACAGATTATGGCAGATCTCAAGGATGACTTTTCATTTGGATTGTTACAAGCTCTCAAGAACTCTCCTAAGTCTGTGTGTCCAAGTTTTGTGTCTTTGATCTTAGAGTACTCATCGTGCAATTGTGATTTTGGGGTTACGCCTTGGAACTTGTACACAACTAGTTTTGCTACTAATCCAGATGTGGATGCCATCTGATTATATTACCTACATGTCACGAGAAAGAAAACATAATTAATTATTGGATATCGAAGAAAACTAATGTAAAAGAAAAAAAAAGTTCCCCCTTGGGAACTTATTTATTTGTTTTTTTATTTTTGTTTTAAATATATATTTTTTGTTATTATTATTTAAAATAATAATAATAATTAATAGAGTAGCACTTGCATGGTTGCAAGTGCACCATGTGTGTGCCCCAAAAGAGTGTGTGGCACGCATGCACGTGTCACTCGCACGGTGGCATAGGCATCCACATGTGCATCCCAAAATGGCATGCAATATGCATGTGTACATTACTTTCATGGTGGCATGTAGGGTGCCAGACGCGTGCCCCCAAAGGGGTGTGGCTAGGCGCAGGCATCATGACAGTGTTGCACATGCACCCAAAAGGTATGCGTGATGCATTGTGCGGGCACTGCACTGCTCAGGCACGGGTGCAACATACATGCCCAAAGGGGGCGTGGCATTGGCACCACTCATGCACATAAAATAGGTGCACGACATGCCTTGTAGGAGCACTGTCCGCATGCTGAAAGGGGTATTGGTTGTAGCACCACTCGCATGCAGAATGTGGGGTAGTGCGAGCGTGCCCCATTGGTGTGAGGCATTAAAAAAAGGAGGGGGGGAGTGCATTTACCTCTCCCTTCTTGCTCTTAAGAAAAATGAGCAAGGCAAGAAGGGGAGGGAGGGTTTTATAACTTTCTATCTCTTTTACAAAGTGCACTGCACCTCTAAAATTTTACTTTTTTTTCTTTTTTACTCTAAAATTATAACTTCTAACCAAATTTTCTTCTCCCGACCCTCGAACTATGAGTCTAGGAGACAAAAAAAGTAGGGGGTCCCCATTCCTAGTGAGGAATGGGGTGTGTGTTGTGGACACTAGAACAATAATTACTTCCCATTAGAAGAATTTCTTATCTTTTGTTCCTCAACAAGGGCTCAATACCCTTCAAAATTATGTTCGAGTCCTCCTTAGAGTCAACTTCATAGACATTATTTATCATAGTGATCCTAAAATTTAGATTTTCTTCTAATTCTCTCTTCTTCCTATTTATAAGCCTATTATACAGATCTTTAGATATCTTATTCTATATATTCTAAAACTTCTTATTCCTTAAAATCATATTCCTTACAATGGCATTTTCTAATTTCTTTCTATCCATATTATTGTACAAGTTATAATACTTATTTAATTGAGAAAAAATATCATGATTTATTATCTGAATGTTAAGGTTCTCTACCTTTGGTTTCCATACTCTTTTTCTAGCTTTAGTTCTTCCTTCCTATGCATCTTGCACTATTGGTCTATCAATTACATCATACATGGTTTGACTAGCCATTGAAACTATAACTGTAAACATTAAAAAACTAGATTCAAACTCTAGGAAATACCTTAAAAATATGATTTAGGGCTTTTGCAACTTTGCGCTTCACAAAATTCTCTTCGCACTTTAATTAACTATCGAATCACTCTTAAATTTTCTCAAGACACTTTACATGATCAAATGGTACATACATTCTTACTTGCAATAATTAAATCATTTCAAATCTCACTGCAAATTAAATGCATATCCACCACAAATTCAAATATTGTCTTTGTTTACTAGTACACTTGTTTTCTGGATTTCTCCTCATTGAGATCATGAATAGACCTACACAATTGACCATATTTTTCTCTCTATGTCCTTAACCTTCTATTAACTGTGCAACTTCTAACTCTCTCTAACATCAATTCTGGCCAACTGATGCATTGCCTCTTGTAAAGCTACTTAATTTAGGTAGAATGAGTCACAAACAATCTATTACTTCAATGTCTTATCAGGTGCATCAAAATATTGTTCCTCCAAAACTATATAATAGGTTTTTGGATCCTGAGTTGTCACAAATTCTTCTTTGAATTCATCAACATGTTCCTTAATTACTTCCTTTTAGCTATTGTCACTGCCATTATGATTCCTTTTGTCATTTCTGTTGTTGTTCCTTTTTTTATTAGGATTCCTATTAAACTTCATTTTGTCCATTCTACATTATCTCACTGTGTGTCTAAACTTATTACATAAATGACATACAAGTGTATTTCTTCTTTGATTAGTTCCATTCTAACTTAGGTGCTCTACAATTTCTTGCAATGTATCTAGGATTGCTACACTTTTAATACACAAAATGGTTCTTCTCTCCATCATTGGATCTATTCTATGATCCTTCCTCTTTCATTACTTGTAGGGTTAGTATTCCTAAACATTCTACTATTTGCATGTTATTATCATAAAAATTAGGTTTCTTACATTCTATTGCTTTATGTCCATAACCATGACAATTATAACAATAGAAATTAGTAATAGGTTCAAAAGAATTACATGTACAATCGCTTTTCATATGTCCAACTTCATTATATATGAAGCATCTACCTTTGAACTCATGTCTTACTTCCTTGGGTGGTTCATCTTGCTTAGGTTTATCAGCTTTCTCTATTATCTTAGGTTCATCATGTTTCTTTGATAAATTAATTAATTTTGCTTCCTTTGATATTTCAATAGATATGCTTGAATCAACCTTACTTTGATCAGATTCCTTAGGGATTCAATAACTATATTTGGTTCTCTTCTTATTTCAACTTTCTTAGCTGATTTCTCTCTAATAAGATATCCAAGTCTTGTATTTCCATAAGAAGGTCTTGTTGGATACAAATAATTAATTGTGTGTTGTCTTTGATGTTATAAAAATGTCATATCAGTTGATAGACAATGCTTACCAAGCTCACTTGGTTAGTAAAGATAGTTTTCCTTGTCTACTGAGCATTCACAAGTTTACTCTAAATAGATGATAGTGTCTACCGATCTCACTTGGGCATTGAAGGAATTGAGGAAAAAAAGAGTGTTAACTAAGCTCACTTGGTTAACAAAGGAAGAGATGGTCAGAGTTAGTATTCACAGAGTTCACTCAGTTTCCAAAGGATTTCTACAAGTTCGCAGTGTTAACCAAGCCTCTATTGGTTAACACAGGAAATCATTCTAAAGTTAGTTTCTACTGAGAAAGTTCAGCTTGCAAAGGATTTTTCTTGTTTTGGCATATGAAGCTTAATTACTTTATGCATTGATTGTACCCAACTATGGTGATGAATATTGGTTATTTTAATTTGAATTTGGGTCAACTCGTCAATTTGGAAGGTATAAATAAAAAGTCAAGTTGAGATTTCTAGTGTGTGTGCAAGTGTGTTGATTGAATTGAAAAGGAACAAGAGGGAGTGAAGTTGAAGGATATGCAGGTATCACTGTGGAGTAGAAAAGTAATATTAATTTAGGAAGGATCAAGTTTAAGTAGAAGAGATACTTGGATTCAGCAATTCAGTTGCATCACAATCAGGTCATTTTATTGTTACTCTCTAACCATTGTAGTAGTGATCTAAAATCTCTTAACAGAGTTGGTTTAAAAGCTAGTTGTAAATTCTCTAACAAGATGGAAATTTCATTGAATTTTTTTAAGACCTCTTGCAAGGCCACTTCTAGTAGGGTGATTAAATCCGCTAACAGGGTCACACCAACAGTGTGTTTTATAACCTCTAATAGGTTTGCCTCCTAATAGGGCTCACTTTAGAAGAATGAAAAAAAAACTAGTTACATTAGTGGTTTTTCCCTAATTGGATTTCCGCGTTAAATCCTAGTGACTCATGTGTTCATTTTATTTCTTCCATTCTTGCATGTAACTAATGATAACATCTTAAGATTCACAAAAGTAATTCACTCTCTACATTTATTGAGTTACAATATTTTTTGTGTGTTTACCGAGTAACAACAGTAATCATTTGCTTACTCTAAATTTATTTTTGACATCTAAGAGATTTGGGATTTATTTTAGTGGTAACTAATTCAACCCCCTCTTAGTTACTCCTTCTATATTCCCAACAATTGGTATTAGAGCTTTTGGTGCTTGCAGGAAAAGTTTCAAGGACGTAAGCTAAAGATCAAGATGTCTTACAAGAGAGAGATTACAAAGCTAAATAGAGATAACTTTTCAGCATGGTAGGACTCATGAGACCTCATCTAGCCATCATTAGTGATTCAAGATGCAAATAACTTGATGAAGAATTAAAAATTCCTACTAGTAGTTGGAGATCTTGCTAAGAAAAAGAACCATAACATCATCATGATTGATATTGCATCTACTCTCAACTATGATGAATTTGATGAGATCAAAGACTGTAAAACTTCTTTTGATATGTGGAACAAGATAAAGGACATCTATGGTGGTGATGACAATGTAACAAGAGCCAAAGTAGAAATCCTTAGAGGATAGTTTGATCAAATGAGAATGAGAGAAGATGAAAATGTTGCCAAATATGTGGAAAGAATCAAAGCTAGTGTCAGTGCAATCAAAGCTTTTGGAGGAGAAATCAAGGAAGAAACTATTCTAAGTAAAGTTCTCAAAACATTGCTTTCTATCTATGAAATTAGAGTATCTTCTATTCAAGAAAAGAGATGTGACCCAAATCACAAGTTAAGTTTGGATGCCTTAGTAGGAAGACTAATAGCTTTTGAGCTAGACAACTTTAACAATTATGTTCCAGCTTCCAAAAATGTTGAGTCTAAATTTGAAGTAAACTTTCACTCCAAGAGAAAGGAAAGAAAATAAAGGACATTCAGTTAGAAAGTGAAGAGGAAATAGAGGAAAGTTTTGATAGTGATCTTGAAGTTGTTGAAGCTTTACTTGCAAAAAAATATTCTAGAGGTAAAGGAAAATACAAAGGTAAAGCTCCTTTAATCTATTTTCCATGTGAAGAGATTGGTCATATTGCTACTAGGTGCCCAAATAGAGAAAGAAAGGATGATAAGAAGAGCCACAAGTACAAAGGCAAGAAGGAATCCAAAAGTCACAAATCCTTCAAAGACAAAGGTAAGAAGACTTGTTTTATGGCTCAAGATTCTAATAACAGTGAAGATGAAATAGTGTACATTGCTATAAAAGATGAATCTAATGAAGAAGAAGCTAAGATGGCACTTATCTCTCATGTTAGTAAAAATGACACATGGATCATAGATAGTGGATGTTCACATCATATGACTGGAGACAAAACAAAATTTGAACACTTTGAACACTATGATGGAGGTAGTGTAAGGTTTAAAAATAATGAACCTTGTTGCATAAAAGGGAAAGGTTGCATATCATTAACCAATGAACTTGTATGTGACAATTCCTATTGGGTTGAAGGTAGAATTCATGTATGACAAGGCACAACTAATCAACATAAAACATAACCTACTAAGTGTAGCACAACTAATCAACATTGGGTTCAAGGTAGAATTCATGTATGACAAGGCAAGACTACTGGATGACAAAGGGAATCTAATTGGATCAAGAAAATAAACAAGAAGTAACCTATTCTATCTTGATCTTGGTGATTACTCATGTTTTATTGCTCAAATGGAACAAAGTTGGTTATGGCACAGAAGACTATGTCATGCAAACTTTGATAATATGGTCAAGATAAGAAAATTCAAAAAAGTAAGGGGTATCCCTAGTTTGAAGAAATCAAATGTTGGTTTATGCAAAAATTGTTAGATTGGAAAAATGGGAAAGACTAGTTTTAAGAGAAAAAACTATCAATCTGAAGATGTCTTGGAAATTGTGCATATTGATTTGTGTGGACCCATTGGAATAGAAATTTATAGTAAAGAAAAATTATTTATTCTTTTGTTGATGACTATTCTAGGATGATGACTATCATGTATCTTATAGAAAATTTAGAAGCATTTGAGAAATTCAAATGGTATTTAGAAAGAGTAAAAAAAGAAAGAGGAAAAAGATTGAAATGCTTAATATTAGAGAGAGGTGTGAATTCATCTCAAATGAATTCAATAGTTTCTGCATTGAAAGATGAATCAAAAGGCAAGTATCAGCCCCTGGTACTCCAAAGCATAATGGAATAGCTGAAAGAAGAAATAGATCCATCATAGATTGTGCAAGGACTCTAATAATTGAAAAGAATGTTGCTATCAAATAATGGAAGGAAGCCATCAACACTGCAATTCATACTTTGAACCAAGTATAGTTGAAGAAGGACTCACATAGAACTCCCTATGAATTATGGTAAGTCTACAAACCTAATGTAAGTTATCTAAAAGTATTTGGCAGTAAATGTTATATCTTGAAAGAGTCTAGAAAAGGAAAATTTGATGTGGAAGGTGATGAAGGTATATTCTTAAGATATTCTTGTAGAAGTAAGGCATACAAATGTTTGAATTTTTCCACTCATAAAATCATAAAAAGTGCACATGTGAGAATTGACGAGTTTGTAGAAAAGACTAAAGAAGAAAGAAAAAGGGAACCAAAATATTACAAAAGATTTGTTTACTTCAAACCTAATACATTTCCAGGCATATCTAAGGAAACTTCACCTCCCAAATCTTCCATAGCTACTGAGTTGCAAGAAGTTCAAACTAAGTCATAGGGACTCAAGTCACATTTTGAAGCTATCGAGCAATGCCTACCGAGTTTGAGAGACTTGAACTTGAATTTGAAATTTAAAATGAAGAAAGTAAAATTCATTTAAAAGAAAAAGAACTTATATTGGCAAAGTATGTCAGAAGGCATCATGCACCTGATCAGGTTATTTAAGATAAATTAGAAGGTACTATGACAAGAAGCAAATTAAAAGGTACATGTTTACTTGCTGATTTTGAACCTAGAAGTGTTAAGGATGCTATATAAAATGAAAGGTGGATTGAGGAAATGAACAAAGAAATATAATAAATAGAAAAGAGCAAAACTTGGACTATTGTTCCTATGCTTAAAGATAAAAATGTAATTGGAACAAAATGGGTATTCAGAAATAAGCTAAATGAAGATGGACAAGTATCAAGAAACAAAGCTAGATTAGTGTGTAAAGACTATTCTCAAGATGAATGAATTGATTATGGTGATACCTTTTCTCCCATTGCAATATTATAGGGTATTAGGACCCTACTTGCATATGTAGCTTATAGAGGATTCCAAGTATATCAAATAGATGTTAAATCTACATTTCTGAATGGAATTCTTGATAAAGAAGTCTACATTGAATAACTAGAAAGTTTTGATGATCCTAAAAAAAGGGGACATGGTATGTAATTTACACAAAGCTCTATATTGTCTCAAACAAGCTCCTAGAGCTTGGTATGAAAGACTACATAACTACTTGATACAGTTTGGTTTTCAGAGAACAAATGATAACCGTGGTCTATACATCAAGGAAGGACTATCTAACAAAATTGTTTTGGCAAAGATATTTGTGGATGATACTCTATTTATAGGAAATTATGACCTATGCTAAACATTTTTAGATGAAATGAACAAAGAGTTTGAGATGTCCATGTTTGGTAAAATTAAGTTCTTTGTTAGATTGTAGATATAATAGAATAAAAATGGTATCTATATCACCCAATCCAAGTATGTAAAAGAGATACTCAAGAGGTTTGGCATGGAAGATTCTAAACTAGTTGGTACTCCTATGTGTACTAGACTTAGGCTTACCAAAGATGATGACTCCAAAGAAGTAGATCAGACCTTATATAGATCAATGATTGAAAAATTATAGTATGTAGTTCACACAAGGCCTAATATTTCCTTAGTTGTTGGGATAGTGACAAGATTTTCAGCTAAACCCAAAGAAAATCATATAATGGCAATCAAAAGAAACTTGAGATATTTGAAAGGGACTGAGGAGTATGGCTTATGGTATAAACTTGGAGGAAACCTAGACATAAAGGTATTCACTGATGCTGATTGGGCAAGAAATCTTGATGAAAGAAAAAGCACAAGTGGTGGAGATTTCTTTCTTGGAAAAATATTGGTATCTTGGACAAGCAAGAAGCAATATTGCACATCTAAATCTATAGTAGAAGTAGAGTATGTAGTAGTAGCAGTGAATTGTTCTAACATTTTTTGGTTCAAACAATTGCTTGAAGGAATGAAGGTTGAAATCAAAGAGTTAGTAGTCATGTATGTGATAACACCAAGACAATTAACATATCAAAGAACCCAATGATGCATTCCAAAACAAAGCACATTACTATAAAATATCACTTTGTTAGAGAACTAGTGCAGGACAAGGAAATTAGATTGGAATATGTCCATACAAAAGAACATATTGTAGACATATTCACCAAGCCATTACCTAAGGATGAATTCTTGTATCTAAGAGGTAAGCTAGGGATCATTCCCCTATCTAAAGCCCACTAAATGAAGTTTAGTGATGTATTGACATAAACCAAGCTAAAAGATCAATCAGTTCATGCACCATAATCAAAAGAATATTGCATATGAATCAGTACTCAAGCTACATTGATACAAATATGGCATGTATTTTCCTTGGCATGTGTTGTCAAAGAGGGACAAGTTTACTGTCATATCTTTGTCTTTCTAAAATTTTGTAGAGGGAGAAGTTTGGAAAGAAGGTATGCAAAGAAAGAATACAACATTAAGAAGTTCTTGTGTAAAATCTAAGAGGGAGAAACTTTCTATCAAAAGGAATCTTGTATTCAAAATTTCATTATGCTATGACATGTTGTGTTGCCATCAATGCCAAAGAGGGAGATTGTTGGATACAATTGATTAATTGTGTGTTGTCTTTGATGTTATACAAATGTTATATCAGTTGATAGACAATGCTTACCGAGCTCACTTGGTTAGTAAAGATAGTTTTCCTTGTCTATAGAGCATTCATAGGTTTACTCTGAATAGATGACAGTATCTACTAAGCTCACTTAGGCATTGAAGGAATTGAGGTAGAAAATAGTGTTAACCGAGCTCACTTGATTAACAAAGGAAAAGATGGATAATGTTAGTATTCATCGAGTTCACTCGGTTGCCAAAGGATTTCTACAAGTTCATAGTGTTAACCTAGCCTCTATTGGTTGACACAAGAAATCATCCTAAAGTTAGTTTCTACTGAGCAGGGTTGACTTGTGAAGGATTTCTATTGTTTTGGCATATGAAGCTTAATTACTTTATGTATTGATTATACTTGACTATGGTGATGAATACTAGTTATTGTAATTTGAATTTGGGCTGACTCGTCACTCTAGAAGATGTAAATAAAAAGTCAAGTTGAGATTTCTAGTGTGTGTGCAAGTGTGTTGATTGAAATGAAAAGGAAAGAGAGGGAGTGAACTTGAAGCATAAGTAGGTATTCTTGTGGAGTCAAAAAGTAATATTTGATTAGGAAGGATCAAGTTTAAGTAGAAAAGAGATGTAGATTCAGCAATTCAATTGCATTACAATCAGGTCATTTCATTATTACTCTCTAACCATTGTAGCAGTGATCTAAAATCTCTTAATAGAGTTGGTTTAATAGCCAGTTTTAAATCATCTAACAAGGTGGAAATTCGATTAAATTTTTTTAAGACCTCTTGCAAGGCCACTCCTAGTAGGGTGATTAAATCCCCTAACAAGGTCACACCTAATAGTGTTTTTTGTAACCTTTGACAAGGTTGGCTCCTAATAGGGCTCACTTCAGAAGAGTGAAAAATAGTAACTAGTTCCATTGATGGTTTTTTCTAAATTGGGTTTCCATGTTAAATCTTGGTGTCTCATGTGTTCATGTTATTTCTTTCGTGCTTGCAAGTAACTAATAATAACATCTTAAGATTCACAAAAGTAATTCACTCTCTGCACTTATCGAGTTACAACATTTTTTTGTGTGTTTACTGAGTAACAACAGTAATCAATTTTCTCAGTCTAAATTTATTGTTGACATCTAAGGGATTTGGGATTTATTTTAGTAGTAACTAATTCACCCTCCCCCTGCACCCCCTTAGTTACTCCTCCTATATTTCCAATAGGTCTTTGGTGAAATATCAATTAATCTATCTTCTCATTACTGGAATAAAGTTTCTCTAACTATTGCTAAGCTTGTGTCAATTCTCCTTTTACAATGATATTGTACTTTTTTAATTTTGCATGCTCAATATTTATAATATCTAGTCCAAATGTAACTTGACTTAACTAAGATCTAAGATCTGCATTCTCAGTATTTAGTTTAGGATCATTCTTGTCACCATTTTTCTTAAGACTCAAGTTCAATGATTTTTAGTTCATGTTTCAAAATTTTATTTTCTTTCTAAAGATTTCCTACTTCATCCTTGTCACTAGTCTACATAAATGATTCCATACCAAATTTTAGGTCATAAATCTTGTCTTTTAGTTTACCAAAGAATTTTTTTTCATCTTCATATCTATCTTTTAGGTTATCTCTTTCTTCAGTAAGAAGGTCAATTTTCTCAAGACCTTCTTCAAGGTTTTTCTTCAATTGTTCCATATCTATAGGGATCGAGGTGGTGGGGGGTAGGTGAATCCGTATTCTACAAAATTTTGTCTGCAACTGAATATGGTTAATTACTTTATAACTCACATATGAAAGTAAAGGTCAATAATGTTAAATAGTAAATCTAACCATGCACATAGAAAACTCATAAAACTATTATTTGTTAACCAAGGAGACCCTGGCCAAGGGAAAACTGTGGTGAGAATGATACCCACTATATGATTCACTAAACAATAGGAATCTATTAAGGATATTGACCCTATTAGGAGTCTATGAAGTACATATAGTATCTCAAGTCCTTGTTAGAAGTCACAACCCTACTAGGAGTTGCTTCAACCCTATTAGGAGTTTATTCAACCCTGTTAGGAGTTTGTAGAACAAATGCAATGTATGCAAGAAGAGCCCATTGCCAGAACATGCAATTATAACATGAAGTTCTTCACAAGAATAGATATACAAACAATACTTTCTATCTACATTGTATTTTGGACTTACTTTTATAAAAAAATAGATGTAGTTCACATATCATCAACTTTACATCAATAAAAAATTAACACATAGCTCATACATATGTTAGATAGTTCATCATATATCACACACTTATCTTCACAAGATAAGATGTTTACTTATACCTCTCATATTCACAAATCTTTGCTCAATTGGTCTTTATGTCTTCACACACTTGACATAATATAAAATAACCTATGGTATAATATCCACATAGTCAGCTCATCATGACTTAGTAATTATTTTGTTGTCAAATTAATTCCTCAAGTCATACAATCAAATTCTTCACTATGCTCTGTTCTACCATGTTAAATACCCATATTAGTATTTCAATCATATCTCCTGTCGTATTATCTATACACACTTGTGCACTGGCATACATCATCATGGAAATATCATAAAGATTTCTTCTAATCTAACTCTTAACAAGTCATCTGTAAACTTCACATCTTCTCTCTATCTTAGACAATTTTCTATCTCTAAATGTATAAATGAAATGTTGAATATATGTTGCCATACATGGAAACCATCAGGACATCTATTTGACCATGTTGCCAATATTATATACATAAAACATTATTAAAATTTCAAAAAAATTACTTAGGTCGATAGGGCTTCAAATGAAGCCCCCTCAAAGACCTCAAGGGGGCTTCTTTTGAAGCCCCTTGGGCCCATCCCCCATTGGTAGGAAACCCACTGAGAAGTGCCAAGGGGGTTTTGATTGAAGCCTCCTTGGCACCACATGCAATGGAATGAGGGGATTAGAATTAAGGGGGCTTTGTTCAAAGTCATTCCCAAGCCTTTGTTTGAAGCATCCTTCATTCAGAGCCCCTTAATTTTTTGTTGTTTCAAATTTCATAGTTTTTGCCTCAAATTATGCCCTTCTAAGGGCTCAAATAATGGCTAAATAGGTCCATTTTAAAAACTAAATATACCACCTTGTTCTACTCTGAATAAGCTTTCCAAATTATAGACAAATATGAATGTACAAGTATGGATACCTTCTCTCCTTCGATGATAATTTGCTAATATTTTTTCACAATTTCTCTATTATGCATCAACTAATCTATATCTTGCTGATTTAATTTGTCCTCCTTTCTTTTTTCTCATCTTCATTCTTCATAAAACTATCAAATTCCCTTCAAAATGAAAAATTCCAATATTTTATATTTATCTTCTTTCTAGTTCTTTTCAAAAAGATGAATTTGAAAATGATTGGTTAGTTCTTTGGTCTCACCTCTCCTCTTGGTTATTTACAACAACCTATTATTGTATCTTCTTTCTCTTCACTTGCTTCAATTTCTACTTTGCACTTAGATATTCTTTGTGTGTTTTTTCATACACCTTTTACTCTTTTTCTAGCTTCTTCACCTTATTATAGCAATAGCAACAACCAACCAACAAAATTCTCTTATATTTTGAGTGCTTATATTCATTTAGTGATGTCAAGGCATAATTACACTCCATGGAAATATTGTCCCACTCATTTTTGAATTTAAATTTTAAATTTTGTGTCTGATCCATTTTAGAGGAAAACCATGATGCCTACTCCTAGGGTCTAGACTAGTAGCCTTGTCGGTTCTTATTTGAACCAATAGTAGCCTTTGTCCTTACCTACTTTTGTCAAATTTCTCTTTTTTTAGAAGTAGAAGTACTTAACAAGGAGACTAGTGCATCTTTGACAATATGCAGTGAAGATACACAAGGCAAGCTAGTGCAACATTTTAGGTCTAATACATTAGATTTCTTTCTTACCATTGCATCTAGTTTTGGCTCTTAACAAGGGAAGATTTAGTAGTAAGATTATTGTAAAATATAACAAGGTATCTCTAACAAGAAGACTTATAAATTCTTTAACAAGGTAGCTCTCACATGCTTGTGTAACTATGACAAGTTACAAACATTCTTAATAGGATGAGTTTCTAGAAGAAATAGTTGTAACTTCTAATAAGGAAACCCTTTACATGCATTATAAGGGCTAGTGGCTATATTATTGCCACCATGGTTTTCATCTTGCAATTGAGGGTTTCCACATATAAATCTCTTTGCCAACTTGGTGAGTTCTTTTGTGTGTAAACTTACTTGTTTGGACTACTTAAATACATTTATCTTGACTTCACCTGTTAAGTGGTTTGCACCCAATTTATTTAGAGAAATTAAAGAAGTAACAAATTTTGGAGTTGGTATTGATTCACCCCCACTCTCAACACTGTTTGTGACCAACAATTGGTATCATAGCTCAAATGCTTGTTGCAACAAGTCTAACAACTTAAGGGAAGATCCAATGACATCACTTAGAAGATATCTTGAAGAATAACTAGACACTATTAAATACCTAAAGGAAAAAATTAGAAAGTCCTTGACTTAGAGGAAGAAGCTGATGAATAATTTCAGTGAGTCAAGAGGTTATTGAAAATTTGGAAGAGCATAGAGGTTTGAAGGAGTTAGAAGAAGCTATATTTGACTTAATGACTGGAAATGATTAGTTTAAGGAAACCATTCCTTAGATGAGCAAAGATAAAGAAGAGATAACCAAAGAGGTTATGAGATCTTAGGATGAATGAGATGCTTCCATCTTAGCACAAGATGAAGCTAAAGAAATAGTTAGTGTTAGATAATTGGGGGGGGGGGGGGGGGGGGATGTGTGTGAATCAATTATAACAAGTTATCCTACAAGCGTTAAAAAAAAAATTTCAGCAACTTAAAATTCTTAAACTTTTAGATCATTAACTTGGTAACTAGATCTAGCATCACAATTCTAATTGATATAGAATTTGCATCAAACTGTCAGCTCAATATTCCTTGCTAGATACTGAGTATCAAAGTACACATCCAAATTATACTGAGTTGCAACATTAAATACTTAATCATGAAATAAACATGCAACACGATAATCATTCACACATATTGACACAAGCATTTAACGTTGAAACCGTATAAAGGGAGAAATGCTAAATTACAACCCAAATATTTTCAGTCTTCTAAAGTGAGTTCTTTTCTCCTATCAACAACTTGCTTATTCCTTCCTCTAGGGATGTATTCTTTTCTTTTCAACTTATATTCTATCTTTAAGGCATACCAATAAGAAACTTGAATTATAGAGATCATCAACATATTTAACACATCTTGAATGGTATGTCTAAAACCATTAATATACCTAGCCACCTTCTCCTTAGATGACTCTTACTGTACAAATCTAACTTTTATCTTGTAGAACTCTTTGATATACTCTTTCACACTTCAATCATTTTGCTTGAGATTTTATAATTTCTTGAACAATTCCAATTCATAATCCTACACTGTGAACTTGGTCTTAAGTAAAAAACCCATAAATCTTTACCTAGTGATCTTATGTTCACCATTATCATCTTTATCCTTTTGTATGTCTTTCTACCATAAGAAAACATGACCCTTTAACCTAGTCTTTTCCAACAAAACCCTTTGTGGTTTATTAACATCTTCAAGTTCAAAGTAATCCTCCAGTCTATCAAGTCCTCAAGATATAAAGAATCCCAAAAGTTATAAACATCCCTCCTATAACTCTTACAATTTTTTTCATAGCCCTCAATAATCTTTCTTCTTCTGCATGACTCAACTTTTATAGTCTCAATATCCTCAATAGCTTCTTCATATTCATCCTTAGTCTTAGGATTCCTTCTAATTAAAACATTTCAAATTTAAGGCCTCATCTCATTCCTAAATTCTTCCATCATTTTCTCTAGCCTTTTAGGGTTCATTCTCCTAGGTGACATTCTTGTAAATTTTGGGTGAATCCTCCTAACTTTAGTGATCTTATAAAAAAAATTTATTACCCTAATCACAAGATAGAAACCTATGGATACTTTTGCAATATACCTCCAAGTAAATATCTATTCAAACTTTTGAAACTAGCAACTAGGCCACCATTTGATTCCACAACACCTCCTATAATTCATATGTGCAAACCTTTGAAATTGTAGGCTAGATCTGCACTCTACCATCCCATATCCAAGATCTCTAGGGATTACAACTTTAGGAACTAAGATCTAATCAGTCATATTGTCAAAATTCTCTACCTTACAAAATCAAGAACAAATCCTATTCCAATCTACCTTGCACAAGTCCTTTATTGATGTAAGTCAAATCCTCCATTCTAGCATGCCTACAAACAACAAATTTGGCACTTTGAAAGTTTAGGAACTTGGATCTACAATCATTATATCACAACTTGTGCTTTGAAACTAGCTGATGCACTCAAGGCAAGATAATCCCCAAGGAATATGTCCAACCTTGTAGTTCGAGACAACACAACAAAAAATCTAAGGATTCAACACCAATAGATAGGAAACACCTAACATTCTCATTAATAATAGGACATTACATTTGATTGGCCTGCAACACGCGGTTTACATTCTCAAGATAAATATGCCTCACTACTAAGCCCTATTCTAGATAATCACTAAGTAGATCTCTTGGCTATGAACCATCCTACTTTTCCCCTTAAACAACTACCACTTTACATATATACAAGATTTCCAAACATAAGTTGACTTATCTAATTGAAAATCCACATTATTAAAATAACACATTACAACAAATAGGTCAAGAAAAAAATCCACAAGAATTCTCCTAAATAGATATATCACGTCATGTAAACACACAAGGAGGTTGGTCACATGTGTAAGAACATGGAATAATGTGCTAATTAGTTTTTTTGATTATGAAACACCATCACAAGATGATTAATATCAACCTAACTATTAGAATAAGAAGAGCAATATAGGGACAAATCAATCATAAGATAATACCATTATAAAATATTGGATTGAGCTACAAATCTGCATGATATCTAGAAAACACCATAAGAGTTGCATAAGATAACAAGCCAACTAGAATAATTTATCCATAGAATATTGAACCTAACAAACAAAAGTAGGACAAAACATTTAAATATTTTTGGTGATGCAAGATTGTCAACTACCCAAGGATGCTCCTAAATCACTCTCCCCACCTTCCCTCCCCCATCCCCATTTTGGAAAAAAAGAGATCTTTCTATCTGTCCATTTTTTCCTTCAATTCTAACTCAATCTTCCAATAATAATGTATACATGAAATATAACATTTAAGTCAATAATTTATTTTTTTCTTTTCTTTCTTATAGCTAAAGTTATTCATTTGTATATTGAATGATATTTGAGATTGGTTTTAGATTTATAAGATTCATAATGTAGATTCAAAGATCTTAGAACCCTCAACTATTTCTTAAATGATTATCTTCTCTAAATCAAATAATAATAATAATAATAATATTTTTTCCAATATATTTAATTCTAAATAAATTAAAGTGAAAAAAGAACAATCTTATAAACATACATTACGCTCATGAAAAGGTATTTCACAAAGTGTTTACTTTTATATAGACTTACTTTTTAAATTTCAAAGAAACTATTTTAATTTAGGCCAATAACAAATATTTTAATGAAATTATTTTAAAATGATATAACAAATCGTACAATAACGTTTTTTATAAACATGATCTTTGGTAGGTGCATAAATGCATAAGAAATGGAATAAAAGTTGGCTGTATTAAACAGATGATTAAGCTTTTGGAATAAGACTTCTCAGAAAAGGAAGTTTGAAAAAAAAAAATTGTTGAGCAAGCAAAATAAGTCATTGCTACCATTGTGCAGCTAAATCAAAAGACACGGATATATTTTCAAACAAAAATTTAGTAACATATTTAAACTAAAAGAGAGGTAAATTTTTTATTGAATATCAAAGAGAGCAGAACAACACAAGAAACAAGAGAACTACAGCGCTTTATCCTGGTCCACAAGTTGAACCAGCATCTAAGATAAATGAAGGGGAAGCATTTTATGATCAATAATGTTCCAAGCCGGCCCATTCTTAGAGGCCCATTTAGACAAACAATCAACCACACCGTTCCACTCACGAGGGATATGCATAAAAGACACAAAATCCAAAAAATTGCATTAACATATTTAATCCGACTGCAGATCATATATTTAACTCATATAAATAACACAACACTGATCATACAATAAAATAAACTTGGACTGAGAAATAATAACAGGGAAACAGACAAACTATTAAATGGCTAACGATTTGAACTGATGAATACCTTAGCTGATTTTTATTTACAGCAACATAGATGAACAAGTCTAAGATAATTCATAGAAATTAGCGGAAACAGATACATGACAGTGACTTGTGTTGGGTTTAATTCATATGAGAAAATTAAAATGTGATATAGTTAACTGGTATGGTGTGGATATAGTGAATTTTGATGGAAAAATTGTTCCAGCTCTTCATTCCTCTTCTCCAATAGCTCTACTCGCTTCTTCAAATGATTGACATAATCTATCGTATGTAGAAGCACAGTAGTTTTGCTCTTCTGTACCACATGCAAATAACAATTCTTTTAGTTGGCATGAGTTTTAAATTTATTTTTCAGTGCATCATGTAAAAAAAGAAGAAGCTGTTAATTGGTATGAATTTCTCACAATTTATATAGCATGATAACATGTATGTTTTTGAATTCACTGTATATATATTGTTTTTTTTTCATCCTATGATAGTTTAGATATATTAGAATAAATGATGGATGCTAAATCATGATTGTTCATTGACCGAGATCTTAAATATTGAAGGAAGAAACAGTAAAGTAGTTTTAAAAAATAATTATTAATAATTGTTATTATCTTTCATTTGGTGATTGATAATCGACCATGATCTGTAATTTGGAAAGAAAATCTAATATATCATTGAATCATCATAGTTTATTCTTCTTGATAATTATGGAGTGCTATATTAAAAAATAGTTCAATAAAATAAATTAAAATATTTCAATAAATCATCATTATCTTCTTGATAATAGATCATAGATCTCAGAATATGATCTGAAATGTTTAAGATGAAAACTTAATAAATCACTGAATTATCATTGTTATCTTCTTCATAATGATGGTTCTACAATCTATCTGAAATACAAAGTGAAACATAATAGAACACTGAATCATCACCATCATCCTCTCCTTGATAATAATTCATAAAGTATAATCTGAAACATCTAAGAAATAAATAATAATTGATCACTAAATAATTTATTCTTTTAGATAATGGAATCTTAAGCTTGATCTCAAATCTTCCATGAAGAAATAACAAATCAGAAAATAGTTGGTATTATCCTCCTTTATGATCCAAACCAATAAAGGTTTAAAAAAGCCATAGATCATTGAATATGAATAGAAATAATTCAAAACATTTAGTTAACCCATACCATTGAATATCAGTAGAAATAATTGAAAACATTTTGGTTAACCCATAATTTTGAATTGAAAGAAATAAGAAAAGAATACCTTGGGACATGTTGGTAGCAGAGCATAGAGGGCAGAAATTGTATCTTTCATCTCTCCTCTCCGCTTACGTTCAGCTACTACATGATGAATGGCCAGCTTGTCATAAATCTTATGGTTAAAATTTATTCCACTCTTAGTGCTATTTAATGAGCTGATTTTATGATCTTTGAGGCAATTCAAGAAACGCATGCAACGCTTATGTAAGGATTGAGATTTTTTGGGCTGTTGGGAGGCCAAAGGAGGAGGCCCATAATTCTTCCATTCTATGAAAGCTCTCTCATTATTCACCCTTTGAATGGTGGAATTCAAGTAGTTTTTTGGTTGTAACAAAGAGTTGGGGGAGGGATTTTGAGGCTCACTATTATAAATTGACTCAGTGAAAGATTCTTGTGGTAGATAATTATCTGAAGATGTGAGGATTTGGAAGGAGTGGAGATGGGATTCAGGCCACAAGGAAGTGAAATTGTTATCTAGGGTCTCTAAATCAAGAGTAGTATTATCTGGTAAAAGATTTGAGCAAGATGGTGAAGATAACAAGTAGTCTAAATCTTGATATTGTGGAGAGAGAAAATAAGTGATATTATCGAAGTATTCTTTATGTACCTGTAATTGAATTTACAAATTCATTTTGCACAGATTTTGTTAGTCAATGTTAGGAGGTCTTTAAAATTTGTGAAATTGAATATAGTATTACTTTTTAAGATTTGATTGTGCGTAATATTTTTGTATCAATATTTCAAACAACACTTTATGATCTATTATTAGAACAAGAAGAGATATAGAAACAAATCTCTATAAACTTTTACAACTCTTTTCATGAGACAATAGATCATATAGTGTCATTCAAAACGTTCATATACAAATTTGCACACAATCAAATTCATAAACTATATTATACCAGAATTCATTAGAGTAAATAATATAATTGTAATCTTATAATGGTGCGCAAAGAAGAAACAACAAAATCTTAATTAAGAAAACATATCTAACAAAGACGATAGGCTTACAGAGCTGATCTCCAAATTGTGCTCCATGGCTGGCAAGCGTGACAGTGTAGAAGACATTGTTTTTGTGGGTTGGAACCTGTGATTGAATTAGGGTTATATTGAATTGGTAAGTGTGTTGTTGTTTTCGACAGTCAATGAGCAACGTGCAAAATGAATGAGGTCTGTAAATGTATCACTCAAATGTCACCATCAGTGCGACTTCTTAAATTGCTGCACGTGGTCATTTGCCTTGATTGCTGGGTGAACTATAAAACCATGTGGAGGTTTCAGCAGGCAATTTTCAAGGGCATGGCTGTTTTTTTTTAAAATTAATATCAGTTGATTATAATTGATGAGGGCGATATGATGCCTCTTGGTTAAACTTTCAAAGGTAAGATATAAAATCAAATAACCATGTTTCTAGTGAACACTTTTCAATTTTAAAGTCTTTGTCAAAGAGACATTAATCTATGTTTTCTTATATTCAATTACAAAATGCATATGAAACTCTAGATTAGAATTAGTAATAAACTAGTTAACATCATAGTTAGAGTACAATAGTTTTCAAGGCATGACTATTTTTTTTTTCTAGAATTAATATAAATTGACGAGGGTGATTGGACGTCTCTTCATTATACTAAATTAAGGTTAAATTTTTAAAGGTAAGATATAAAATTAAACCATGTCTATAGTGAACACTTCTCAATTTTAAAATCTCAGTCAAAGAGACATTTACTTATGCTTTCTTACAGAGAATTGCAAAATGCATTGATTAAATTCTAGATTAGGATAAGTTGTAAACTAGTTAAAATCATAGTTAGATTAAAAGACACTGCCTTTCAAATAGAAAGAACTAGTTAGAAATATAGAGAAACATAAATTCATACATATAGTTAAAATTATAAAGAAATGTAGTTCAGATGGAAGAACAAGATGTATGAATTGAATTGTTCTAATGAGCACTACTCCTTTGGTATCTGATATGCAAATAATGTGTGGTCCACTAATATTATAAGAACAAAGGTGTCAAGTAAAAGATTATAATGGGAGATGTGACTTTAGTTCTTGAAGAATTCCACAAGATCTATGAGATGAAATGAAGAACGCAAACACAATGAGCAATGCCAATCATTGAGTAATGCATAGAAGAAGTGCAAATATAGGAAGAGTGGTTGGATCAAATTAGAAGTCAACTTTGATACTCTTTGAGTGTGGTGAGTTGTCTCCCACTAATTTAGTGTGAGGTATCGAAATGTAATTGATACATTTGCTAAATAAATCCCAAATGATGGAAACTTGCATAACAAGTGTTATTCATGTATGGATAAGTAATTAGGAGTATATTTCCAATAATCATGTCTTAGTATTCCTTAAAAGCTACCAAAAAGTTAAATGTCAAAGACATAGACAAAGACAAAGAAGAAGAGGTGAACAATTTCAAAGAGGTAGACCCTTCAAAGGAGGAATATCATTTGCATATTAGAACAAGGGTAAGGAAAAAATAAAATAAGATAGTTCATATTGAGAAGATGAATTTAGGTTTTCCATAGATGTGGCTGACAAAGCATCTATAGGAGAGATGACAAATGGACATTTAGAGGATCCGATTCCAAATTTGGTGGAGGATATTGATCCTTTCAATGTACACAATGAAGATAACAAGGGAAAATGAAAGGAATGCATTTGTTGATGAGGAGCCTACTAAATATTTGAACTAGCTAGAGGATAGAGAAGCTATAATGGTTGAGATATCTCTATCTCAAGAGGAAATGGATCAAGAGCCATTACACAATAATAGTTCAAGTTCAAGATAAGAGATATAGTTGAAGATAAATGTTACAAGGTAATCATTGCTAGTTGTAGTTTAGATAGTTGAGCTTCAAAGAAATTGGTGAACAAGTTTAATTTTAAAATATTGAAGCATCCCAAAATCTATCAAATAGCATAGATAAAGGATGATCATAAGGTAATCATAATAGAACAATATTTGATGAAATTTAAGATAGGATATTATCATGATGAATTTTGTATGATATTAAGCATATGGATGCGTGCCATATATATTGGGTAGACCATGAAAATATGATAAAAATGATTTACAAAATGGAAGAAAGAATAGGTATACTATTGTTTCAAATAGAATGGAACAAGTGTTGTTTCCTTTGATAGAGAATCCTAAGAGTGAGATATGCACTTGTTTTAGAGTTTTTTTGGTTGAAGGAAGGAAAATATTGGATAGTTTAAAAAGTGTATGTTATGCTTTGATTCCTAAAAATTCTAGCTTAGGGTAGAAGAATAGAATATAGAGATAAAGAATTCTATGATAGAGTCTGAAGATATAGACTTAGATAATGCACGTAATGTATTTCTACCTTTGAGGAGTATTAATCATTACTTGGATATGATATTGAGAGCTAGCATTCAAAAAAACTAAAGGCTCATACTAAATAACACCAACAAAGAATGAAGAATTGGATAGATAAGTAGAAGAATTATCGAAGAAAGGTTCTATTAGAGAGAATTTTACTCCTTTTAGCTCACTTAGATAGTACCTATGATATCATAACCTAAGAAGAATGAGGAATGGAGGATGTGTGCTGATTCTAAAGCCACAATTAAGATTGACACAAAGTATAGATTTCATTTCCATAGGATAGATGATATAATGGATTTCTTGGGTGGAGATAGACATTTCACAAAGATAAGTTTGAAGAGTGGATATCATCATATAAAAATGAGAGAAGGGGATGAGTGGAAGACTACATTGAGGATACATACATGATTATATGAGTGGCTAGTGATGCCTTTGGACTAACAATTTCATCTCTAAGTACTTTCATTAGGTTGATGAATGAGGTACTAAGAAAATTATTGTGTGAGATTTTGATTCTTTATTTAGACAAAATTCTGATTTTCTATAAGAAAAAATAAGATAATTTGTTACACATGTTGTAGAGGTCAATAGAAGGGAAGTTTTTGATAAACATCAAGAAGTATACTTTCATGTAAAAATAAATAGTCTATCTAGGACTTATGATATTAGTTGATGGATTGAATATGAATCCTATGAAATTGAAAGCAATTTTCTAATAGGCTACACTTGTGAGTGTTGCAGATGTTCTAGATCATTTCATGTACACGCTAGTTTCTACTAAAGTTCTCAGAATTTCACTTCAATTTACAGTCTTAAAAATAATATAATGAGAGGTGATAGGAGGGAATGCAAGTGGAAAACTAAAGCATAACAAACCTTTGGTTTTTTGAAACAAAATGTGAAAAAACCTATTTATCCCTATCTAATATCAATAAATTGTTCCTAGTGGACTATGAGAAACCAGAAATTCAATTAAAGAATTATTGAATCAAGTAGAAAATCCTACTTTTATTCATTTTATTCATTTTACTAAGAAGTTGAGTCATGTAAAGTGAGTATATTTAGCGTATTATCAATATTTCTATTCCATAGTTCAATCCTTGAAGAATTTTGGAGAAATTATTTATTTCCTAAGGAGTTTGTGTTATATATTGACCATCATTCACAATAATATTTGAGACTTTAGGTAATTTGAATCAGAGACATGGAGGGAGTTGGATTCTTATAGAGTTTTGTATTTATATTGAAGAACAAGAGTGGTTAGTCAAATAAGGTTGTTGATTCTTTGAATAGGAGAAAGGATTTGTTGATAGAGATGAAAGTTTTAGTGTTGTAATTTGATAAAATCAAGACTTTGTATGAGGAACATATTAATTTTGAAGAGCATTGCAAAAATTGTAGATATTGTGTTGTTGTGAGCTAAAGTAAAAGGTTAGATTATTCATTAAGGATGATATGTTTTCTTAAAGTAACTAAATTTTAAATTGATAAGAGTTCAATGAGGGATGATTTGATCATGGAAAATCATAATAGATATTAAACTATATACATTGGCATTGACAAGTAAATGGTGAGTGAAAAAAATTGGCCTCAATTTCATAAGAATGAAATGAATTTTTTTTCTAGAGTTTTATATATATTTTAAAGTAGTTAAGGGAAGTACTTAGAATGTTGGCTTGTAGACACCTTTGAAAAATCCAATTAGACCTTGATAAGACATAAGCATGGATTTAGATTTAATATTTCATACCTTTTAATAAGACAATGTATGCAATGCATGTAGACGAATATTTTTCAAGGAAAATGTGAGATTGCATGGGTTGCCTAGAAATATATTTTCAAATAGAAATACAAAGTTTGTTGGTTATTTTTGGAGGACACCTTGCAAGAATATGAATACTAATCCAAAGTTTATTTCTACAATTCACCCAAAGATAGATGGTTGAACAAATGTTATGAATAGAATCTTGATTAATTGTTGAGATTTTTTGTTGGAGAGTACATTGGCAATTGTGATTTAGTTCTAGCACAAGTAAATTTTTCATATAATAATCAATTAATAGGAGTATAGGCAATAAACTACTCAATAAAATTATATTCATGAATTATAAAAAAGTAATGGATTTGAGGGATATCAGTCATGAAGATAAAACAAGTGCATGCGTAGAGATGTTTCCAAATCACCTAAAGTCATTACATGATCAATCTAGACAAGATTTGGAGTCTATGAATCAAAATTATAAGGAGAGAGAATACATGAAGGGTAGATAAATAATTCCAAGTAGGATATGAAGTAATGGTATATTTGAAGATGAAGATATTTCTTACTAAAACATAAAACAAGCTAAAAAAGAGGAAGGTAGGATTGTATAAGATCTTGAGGAAATTTGATTCATAAAATGCATATGAAGTAAAGTTACCATATAAGCTATATATTTCACTTATATTCAATGTTAGAGATCTATATCACTATAATGAGGAGTATTTTAATGAATAGACTAGACTAGTTGTAGATCCATAGTATTTTAAGAAGAAACTAGATGAGATTGAAGAGATTTGGGGTAGAATAATTGCTAGAAGCACTAGAGGGAAACATTATAAAGAGTATATTGTAAAGTGGAAAGATAGACTAGTTAAAGACTCTACAAGGATTTCTCAGGCTGAGGTAGACCAACTTGATTTTCCTTTGGAATCAAATTGAAACACTTACTTTTCATTTGTACCTTGGGTGTCTAATGAAAGATCATTTTAGGTTCATGTCAATATTTTATCAACCAAAAATATTTCCTTTCATTTTTTCTTGTTTGTTCCTATTTTTATAGTCCCAATGTTTGTTGTCATGTTCCATTAGTTTTCATCATTATCTATTTCACACCTTGTAGTGTGTTCCTATGATTATGTGCAACCTTAATCTAGCTTTGTACCTTGATACATCATGTACATTCCACTTGATTTTCATTTTTTGACCCAATCTTGGTTGGTGGAAAAAGTAGTATTGTGGCTTAATTGGAAGTTGCATAACTGTGCATCCTTCAAACCATTTTTCATGAACCAAAAACATCACCACCATTGGATTAGGTTGGTTGGGTAAACACTATTGATTAATTTATTTTACCCATAGAGTATCTCAAACATTCTAGAGCATGCCAAACCAAAGTGTTCCTAAGGTGCACTAAGCCAAACTGGTCAACAATTTTTGAAGGGTGATATCTCAAAGCTTTTGAGTAATATTAGAAAAGTGTCATGTGAAAAAGGACTATCTTACCAAGGACTAAAATAATTTATATCTAAAATTTTGGAAATTCTATTCATATTTATTTGGTGACCTAATCTTGACTGGTGCCAAAAGTTGCATTGTTGCTTACTTGAAAGTTGCATAATCATGCATCTTTTAAACCATTTAGAACAAGTACAAACTCTATTCTCCATTGTCTCTAGTTGGCCACATAGATTCTAGTGACAACCTCATTTTATTCAGAGTATCCTTAACATTGTAGATAATTTCAAACAAAAGTGTTCCTAAAGTGCACTAAGCAAAAATAGATAGTGATTTTTAAAGGGCAATATCTTGGAGCATTACCAGTGTTGATACTTGGGTATGTGGGTATACACAATATGAGAAACCTAGTTTAATGAGATTTATTCCATATGAGTTAAATGTAATGAACATATTAGATCACATTTTAAGACATATACACAATGAACAAGTCTAATCACATTTTAATTGCAAACAAGAAAGTTTCAAGAATATCAAGTTTCATATATATCAAAATAGATCAATATCAACTTTTATGTATATCAAAAAATAAATTGGATTGAATATTGAAACATAATGAATAAATTGGATCGAATATCAACTTTTATATTTATCAAAATAAACAATAAACATTTACATATACAAAAATGGTATAAATGCCAAATCAATAATAATTACAAAAATGTGGCATGTGTCATGTCTATAAAATTTAGTATATATACATATGAAAATGTAAAATATATAAAAGAATTGGTCTTTCAATAATCACAACTAGAACTATATATCTCTATTGATTTATGACTATGGTGGATTGTCAAAATTGAGCCTCTTTGAAGTGGCACATGGCTCTTTAGGTGGGTACAAAAAGATAATTCAAATATCGATTCATATATATTTTCTTAATATAACATCAAAATAACTAAATACCAAATTCTAGAATATTTGAATTTGAAATTTTATTTATATAATCTCTTTATTCTACAACTGGTTGAGGCTCATGAGTCTTAGAATCTATGGGAAATCCTTAGGGTGGTTGTAACAAGTAAAATGATATGAATACAAGTTAATAACATATATGTGAAAAACCCAAAAATAACTAATAATAAAAAAACTAAAAAGAAAAAGCATATGTATTGTAGCCTTAGATTGATCTCCTATGGTTGTAGGAGGCAAAATAATAGATGAATTAGGTATACTCATTTTATGTATACTATTGTGATGTGGAGCCTAATCAAACTTAGAGGTTAATTGTTCTCACTTTATTCAATGCAATTTCCCCCAAGATTATTACTATGGGGGTTTGGGGGTAGTGGCCCCAAGACAGGGTCAAGGGGTAGTGGCCCCAAGACAAGGTCAAGGGGTAGTGCCCCTTGTAGGTTCCTAAGGTAGAGCCCCAGGTGTGCTCCCTATCACAGTACAAGGTGGGGTCAAGGTGCAATGCCCCCATGGAGATTTTCGGGGGAAACACCCCTGAAAGCTCGATCAACTTATTATTGTAAAAGGTGTTCGTTGCTATTTTCTATTGGATGACTTATTCTAGCCCTAATTTTGTAAGAGACAAAAAATCCTATATAAAATGGCTTAGGGTTAGGGATTTGATGATGTATGATGAGATTGTATCTTTTCATGGTGGTATTGAGTTGTAAGAGATTACATATTGTAATTAGGTAATTAGGTTGTAATCATTGGATAATAGGAATATTGGATTCGTTGTTGGTGGACATAGCCCAGGGATTGGGTGAACCATGTTAAATCCTTATGTCTTGTGTTCTCTTATGTGCGATTTATTATTTTTTGATATTTGTTATATTTGCATGTAAATATTATTTTTATCTCGTTAATGCTAACATACACATGGAAAGTGATCTAAAATGAGTTAACAGAAGGGTTTCAACTCTATTATACACATAGCAAAAAGATTTTAATCTAAGATAGACATACCTATTCCCTTTATCATGTAGGAACCCATCTTTGACATGTGCAACTTCTAACAAAATAGAATCGTAGAGCATTAATATAAAGTTTGGAAGGGGGTTGTAATAGGGTAAATGCAAAAATTTGAGTACTAAAACCATGGAAGTTCTTGAGGAAAAAACATTTTCCCTAGAAATAGGTACCCATTTCTTAAAACATGGGTAACTGCTTTAGGTTTGGGTGTCTGATCCTAAATTCAAAAAATGGGTATCCATTTTTTTTTTTTCAAAAAGGGTACTCATTATTTTTAAAATGGGTATCTATTTTGCTTTCAAAAAGGGTATTCATTATTTTCCAAATGGGCAATAGCTTCAAAATGGGTGCCCATTTCTAAAAAATTCAAAATAATAATAATTTTGGCACCTAAAAACTCATTTTTACTCACTTTCAAAGATGGACACCTATTTTGAAACGTGCACCCATTTATTAAAATTTGAATTTCACAAGACATGGGTTGCATTGGGTTTTGGCTTGGGATAGGATTGGTAGGACCAACCTTGTGCTTATGCTAGTAAAAAATTGCCTAAGGCATAGGAACATAGATCTTTTCCCTTGCCATAAATTTTTGGAGGACTTTCCAAATTGATTTTTTTACGAAACATATACCCATTATAGTACTATTTGTCTAGATTCTAAACATGTAAATTTTATAGTGATATGATTCATTTTAGTAGTTTTACAATATTTATTAAGCCAAAACGATAACTAAACTTCAAATAGTATAGTTAACAAAAATTTTAATAACACTTTTAATTTTATGTTTAAAAACAAAATTATATGCAAACAATTTACATAGAACTTACTTCAATTTAGAAAAAGAAAAGAAAAAAGAAAAAGTAATATTCTCATCAAATATGGTGGTCGTACGCTAGAGGTTTTCAAATTTTTCTTTATGGTCAAATAAAAATTTATTTAAAAAATATTCAATAAAAAAAAAAAAAACATATTCTCATCAATCTTTGGTGTGTTAGGTACCCTTCCCAAAAAGGAATAAAAAAAACATTTCTTTGCTACAAAAAAGGGTGGTCATCTATGTGTGTGATATCATCCTGAAACATGCATTTTAAAAAAGTGGTTTTTGAACATACCTTCCAGAATATAATGTATACCATGTGGGTATTCTAAAAATTTACATATTTGAAAACTAGACTCCAAGAACTACATTTTATATTAGTTAAGTTTTTTGAGATTCAATCTTGATGTACTTCTAATTTAGACATCAAGCAATAGGAAATTTAAAAAATAGGAAAAATACATCCACTTTTTGCTTAAAAGTGAGACTCAACTTCTTGCACCCACACAATAGGTTAAAAATAATTAATACAAGTTAATAACTCAAAGTTATTGACAAACTAGATAAAAAATATAAATGAGTTTACTTATTTCTAAATAGATATGTTTAACATATGTAGAACAAATGCATACTAGAGCCTCATATAGTTATCTTGTAATCTTAGGAGGCATGGTCGAATTTGATGCAACTATTACCATTTCTTGCATGAAAAATGATAAAATAAGATAAAAGAATAAAATAATGTACATACTTCGAAGGATAAAGAATGAAATCCAAAGTGAATTGAAGATATTATCTCTTCCCTCTACTAAACCTCATTGACATCAAACGTATTCATTAATTCCATATGTCAAGCCCATTTTTATTTGTAAATTATAGAAAAAAATTTAAGTGTAATTATCAATACCTATATAGAAATGTTTAATCATAATATATTTCAACACATAAATTTAAATTATACCAAATTACCTTCTCTCATTTGGGTGTCAAAGAGTATATATATACTTTTTTCTGAGAGTGCTAGATGATGAATTTCTCACACAAAATGTCCTTGATGAAGGTGGATAAACTAACGTACAAAATTAGCATTAGGAAAAAGATCATGTATTTAATATATTAACTAATTCAAAAATATCTAAATCTAAATGGTACTACAAATCTATAGTCCAAAGTGAAGGGATAAAAGTATTATATAATCAATTTGCAACATCTCATCCCCTAGTACAAATCCTATAAAACATCAAGTCATGATACATATATATTAACAAAAGATATATTGAAACTAATGTATCATTATTCTTTTAAAAAATTCACAAATCTTTACCTCTGGCAATGAAACTACTCATGCCCATGGAGTCAAGTGAAAAGTATATGGTGTACTTCTACCACGTGTTGCACCCTGTAATGCACTTTATTTACATGTCACTTCAAATTATTCTAAAAATAAAATTTTATTTGATTTTTTAATATAATGTTTAGTCACTTGATAACATTTCATTAAAATAATCAAATGCACATGTGTTTGATTATGAGAGAACTACATACTCATGAGGTTATCATTGAGGACCGTATCCTCTTGAGCGGAAGCATGGTATCTAATTCCTCAACATGTACACAAATAAGATGTTTATCCTTCCTCATTTACATTAGTATCTACACTAGATAATACACTTTTACATGTGGTGAACATATGCTTAATGGGATGACCAATGCCAAATGATAAATGAGGTGCCGATGATGAAGGAGGTGTTGCAAGGGCTTGTACATCCTTTACTTTGAGAATCTACGTGTCATACTAAATAACTAAATCAGTCAATGATGTAACTCCTAAAGATTTTAGTGTAACTCCATATAATCCTTCAATCATATTGGAATGGTAACTTGAAACATGGGTTTGAATGATGTATGCCTCTTATGTTGTTGGTGAACCATCATATAGGCTCCAGTCTATCTTGCAAAAAGCCTCTCCCTCTACCTTGAAAGTGCCTTCTTAATGGGGATAAACTTGCAATAGAACTTTCTCAAAAAATATAAAGGCACCTACCAATTATTATAAGGTGTTGGTCAAAGACCATATACCACCTATCTACAAAATCCACCTTCAACCTATCATGAATACACCAATGTATAGGAAAGCATGATGTATCAATAAGTAGCTTGGTATTAGTGCTATGATTGGAATAACAAGCACACATGTCATCTTTAAGTATGTAATTCATTTTCACTTGATTATATGATAACCCATCCACATAAAATACATCATATCTATCTCTCTATAAACCCCATTTTATAACATTTAGACATCTCATTTTACCTATTGGCCATAGTTTATAGGATTTTTGAAAGGGATGAGTTGCGAGCCTCAATTTATTCACCAAACATTATTTTTTTCACCAATATAGAAACTTAAGTTCATCATTTTGTGTTAGACGATTGATAAGATCATATTTTATGGCCTGGATACAATCTACTAGAGGAGGAAAAAGATTTTTGAGTGGTGGTGGTTGTTTACGAGAAATATTTCAAGGGTTTTGTGGTTGTAGTTGTGAAATATTTGTCGGGATTTTTGTTGGTTTTATAGGAAGAGGTCTTTTTTATCTCTTGCAATTTTTAGGATTGTTTGTAGAATTTGACATCAAATTAATAAAAGAAAACTTAAATCCAACGTAGAATGAATAGGGAAACTAGAACTTAGGCTAAGGTGTACCATAAAATTCCTTCTTAGGATTGATCAATCACTTAGAGAAATTTTATTATGATCTTAGGAGATTCTAAAATTCTTAGATCAATATGTCAAACTTTATGAACCTATGGGTATATGTGATAGGTTACTCAACCCTATCAAATTGACAACTTTCCTAATTGACTTAAACATTTTCTTCACAAGAAGACTTAACATCATCTTTCCTTGTGTAGGTTTGGATAAAAATCATTTTAGTATAACCAACTTGATCAAATTCATGCATTGGGTCAAACCCATCAAGCACTCAAGGTGGTCTACAATGGAAGACTAATGGGAGATCTAATTGAATTACGTTGACCTAATGGGTGAATTGGGTATAAATTTGAAACTTCCCAAATAAAATTTATAAAAAATGACAAGTTTTGATACCCATTCAAACCTTAGAATAGATGCTACAGTCTTTCTTTTTTATTCCAAATTTTGGAAACCAAAACCTTGTTGACCTTATGACATGAAATATTGTCTATTAGTGCCAAAACACTTACTCGTCATGAGAAGATAGTAGTGTCCAAGATACTAGAAAGAAGTGTGTTAACTGAGCTCATGTATGTGCCAAGTTAACAATCTTAACTAAGCAAGCAGTGAGAAATCTCTACTGAGAAATAGTGTCAACCAAGCATTGTGCTTCAAGTAGTGTCTACCATGCTAGAAGTATTGAATGAGATATCCTCACTTTTTGAGTGATCAATGTGAAATAAGTGTGTAGTGTTAACTAAATTATAGAGTTGTTGAGTTCCACTATGTTTCCCATGTGTCAACATATCATCTAAGTGGATAATTTGGAACCGCATATCAGCATTGAGCTAGCTTGGTAAATTATTGTTTGAATTGCATAGAAGTGAATATGAAAGAGAAGAGTAATTAGAAGGCTACAAGCAGTATCAAGGAAAGGAAGAGACGCATCTATCATAGTTACATGACCAGTTCACATCAAAGAATCTTATTCAACAAACCAAGTTGCATAACAAAGATTAATCCACTAATTCATGCTAATAGGTGCATCAGTCAAATCCTTTAACAGGGTGGACCTAATGGTCCTTTACATAAATTCCTAATAGAGTACATACTTAAGTGTATTATATAAATCCTTTCACAAGGTGGAACTAATAGTCCTACTTACTCTTAACTAAGTAGATCACCAAGAGTGATCAATTGTAAGTCCTAACAAGCCAACTTTATTACTATAGTAGTGAAGCATTTTGGGTGTCATCCCCATCCAATTTTTACCTTATACTTGGAGAGTTTCTAGGTTACCAATCTTGTGTCAAAGTGTTATCATGTTATTACTTTATTGATTTATGTTCCATGCATGTAAGTAGATTAGATAATATAATAAAGCAAAATTTAGAGAAAGAAGGTTTAAGTGGTTCCTAATTCACCACCCCTCTCAGTCACTTGGTCATCATTACATTTCCAACAACCCCAATGTACCCCTATTAGGTTAATTATGCTTAATTATGAAGGGTTAAACTAAAAGTACCAATATATGGATCAATAGATCTAATATTTCAATTTAGGTAGTGTTTTCATAACCTTTCAAAACCAAATCCTCTATTTTAAGCATTGATTCACTATTTTGTGTAAGTTAAACATCAATATATCTTCAAAATCTAGCCAATGACATTAAAATGTTTGGCTAGGGCTTCATGATAAAAATATAATGGTTTATTTTTATGATTTTTTTTTTTGGGAACTTAGTACACATTACCTAAGTTAGAGTCATATTTGTGTAAAATATTGATTTTACCTAGGGATATAGACAACTTTTTCCAAATTGCTCACCAAATGTACAAAACTCAATGAAAACTACTGAAACAAGTTAATATAAATTTTTGTCTCCTTATACTTTCATTTCATGCACCACTCAAACCTAATTGAATCCATATAAGGACAGAACAAGTTGCACAAGACAAGAATTTATAGAAAATTAGTTATGTTTATTGTCTTCAATATGCCAAATTATCAAACAACACAAATTTTCCATTCCTTCAATTGGTATGTACATTTATAGAGTAAAATTGTCCTTCCCATTTTTTTTTTTCGAAATTTTATGACCATTGGGGAAGGTTGGTTAGTAGTTTGCAACAAAACACAAAACCTAGTAAAATGTTGACAAGAAACATTTTATGCAACTTTGCCATTATTTTGATGAATAGTCCCTTTCTAGTAATTTAAATATAAAGTTACATATTAAAAAAAAGGCGTCAGGGGACACAAGGTCACCTCACAAGAGTTTAAATGGATAGAGGCCAGACACTCAACTATTGATATAAAAAAAATAGAGAAAGAAACCCTCAAACTGTAAGAGTAGTGCTAGTCGAGGGGAAGGTTCAAAATCATCATAGCCCCATACATTAGTGGGGTTAGTGGAGGGTTCATGAGGAGCCCAACTATCAAAAAATCATCATTCTTCTCTTTATCTTTATCTCCTTCTAGCATGGGAGGAAAGATTGCCAAATCTAGTGGCCTAGGGAAAGACCACTTAGGATATGGATTAGAGGAAGGCTAGATAGGAATGGGAGAAATAGGGGGAGCCACTAGGGACCAAAAAGAACCATGCCTCGAGGGAGGAGAAAATAAGAGTTAACAACCTCCAAAACCACCATTGGGTGAGTGATGAGGAGGCTACAACCTAGGGGTGTGGGAGCAATGAGTTTAAGAGTTATGACCCTGTCGACGGCCTTAGGGATACACACGATCACCATAAACAACATCAATAAACACCTTGGGTACTTTATAGGGAGAATTCTTCGAATGAGCTAAAAGATCTTGTAGGTGGGCCACCTCTAGAGCCACTTTATCAGTTTGTACTTGAATATGCATCACTACATTAGTGCACAACATATGAACCTCTAGTTACTTATGAAGCTTTATGGTTGTTCCCACTTGACACAAAACCATCAAAACATGTTTGAAACACATCATACTAGTCAATTTTGGATTCATTGACCAAGTTTGACTTAAAGGATTATAGTGTGCAACCTAAGCCAATGGCCTTACAAGGTGAATCCTTATTACATAAAATTGACCCATTAAGGGTGACTAGGTGATTCTACAGCTTGAAATCAATTGAAAATCCTTCTTTAATTAAAATTAATAAAAAACCATTCAAACCAATGAAATCTTACATCTTCAATATTGTGGCATTGTCAAAAATTGTTATAAATGCCAAATAAATATTATTTCAAGAAGAACAAGCTTAGATTTTGAGGTTAATTGGTTTGTTTTAGCTATTGCTCAACATTTTTGGGTGTTGAAACTAACCCAAATCCATGACCTCATAAAGCATTTAAAGTTTTTCACAACCTTTAAAGGTTATGAGAATCTTTAACCATTTAAAAATAAATATAAATTAATGCTCGATAACACCAATCCAATAGGAATTTTGATTTTTCTAGAACCCAAGTAGATTGTACTTTTTTGTGTGAGCATGTGGTCACCACTTAATAGGACACACACACACTCTAAAGGATAATAAAATTGATAAACAATCAAATCTATTACAATAAATACAAATTAATCAAAATTCAACATTATTTTGTAAGATAAAAGATTCAACCTCATTAAAATTATGTTGATTTTCAATTAATTTTAATTTAGACCAATCTAGTGTTAATTTTATTGTGGCTTAACTAGTGTGCATACACACAAACTAGTGAAACCACAATAAAATTAATTCACTATCTAAATGTGTGTGTGTGTATAATACACACATGTATACACTTAAAGGTAATAGAATTAATACACTCTCTAATATATTGTACTAAACCAAAATTAATTAAAATTTGATATAACTTTACAAGAAAACAATCAACCACATAAATTAGATATGATGTATTATAACACAAGTAAAAGCATAACCATGTGTAAGATAATGAATTTGATGTGTAGAAATAAATTAGATGTTGAAGAATATTTAGTATTTCAATATAAAAGGATATTATAATAATATAAATGAAAATATGCTTCTAATATTAAAGAAAAATCTTATTAGAGTAATTTTTTTCTATTTTGTAAATTGGAGCACTCAACCTCAAAAAGGTAAAGTATTAGAAATAAGTGGAAGTTACAAGGTTTACAAGGACATTTAGAATGAGTTGGATGGGGATTTGTTCTTAACTCAAAAGTCCTTACTGTAGAACAAGATTTAGTGTGCAAAGAACATTAAAAATAAGAGAAATATTCAAAAACTAAAACTAAATTCACATATAAGATTAGACAAAGAAAGAAAACAAGAAATGCAAACCTCAAAAGAAAGAACACTCCATGCTTCCTTGATTTTGTAGATGTGTCCTTTGATGTAGATGTGTGCTCAATTGCTTGCCCAATTGCTTCAATGGTGGAGATGGGTAATGGCAAATTGGTAGCCTTGTGAGCTCTCAATTTGGCATTATAAGGTTAAGATTGATAACTTTGGTTCTCAAAATAGCATGGTAACTTTAGCTCAAGGATTGTGATGAAATGGCTTGGGAGGGGATTCAATTTATAGGCCAAGGGGTAGAGGGATGGATGGCTTAGATGCAAGGAGAGATGAAAGCTTAAGGAGGGCTAGGATGCACTCAAAGGAGAGCACATGGATTGTGCTTGTTTAGCACCAATGGGAAGGTGACACTTGTCACAAGGAGGATGAGTGTGAGAGGGTAGAATAAGGGGTTGGTTAAAGGCATGATGATGGAGATTGAGTATGGAAGAGGCATGTAAGAGTCATGAGTGGGCTTGTAAGAGTCTTTTATGGTTTGTAAGAGCACTCATGGCTTGGTGGTTGGGATATTTTGGAGAGTGGACTTTGATTTGGTTTAGGAAAGTCTTAAACTTGTTTAGGGAATGTGACAAAATTAGGGGGTGGATTAGGCTTGGGTTTAGGATTAGATTAAGGATGTTAGAGATGTGCAAGTGGATGGCATTAATGAGGGTGGGTGAGTTAGTGGCTAAGCTAGGTTAGTATGGGTGGATGGGGTGGATTAGGCTAAATGGAGGATTAGGGATAGGTTAGGGGTTTTTAGATTTGAGGATTTTATTTATCAAATAGATTTATTTAATAAATGGAGATTTTTGGAATTAGATAGGAGAAAAGGATTTAATTGATAAATGATAGATTATTTGATATATCAATTTAGGACTATAGAAGATTAATTAAATTAATCAGCTAGGGGATGGCAAAGGATTAATTAAATATGAATTTAATTAATGATGCTTTTAGAGATAACTAAATAGGATTACTAAAGCAGTGTAATCAAATTTAGGTGTCTACATGTTTCCCCTCTTTGACATAGTGTTGAGACAACCTTATTTCAAAGAAGTTCGAGTGAAGATGACATGAGGAAGATGTTTTAGCAACAAGGTTTCCCCAGTCTCGAATAAGAAGAGGAGAGACTAGACTTAGATGATGCCCCCTCAAGAAGGCAGCGGAGAGAGAAATGAGGCTCGACAGCTTCTTGAAAAGTACAAGAAATTGAGACGAGTAGAGACACAGATTGGCAAAGAGAAGGGGCTGAATTAGCTCAAACTCTCACTATGGGAGAATGATACAGGGAAATTAGAGGCACAATAGTAAAGCAAGCTTAAGACTTTCCAGGATTGGGGGGAGGATGGAGGAGTGGAGCGCTATAAAAAGGAATCCAGGATAGGGAGATGGATGATGGAATGATAAAGCTAATGCAACAGGATTTTAAAGAGTCAAATTGATGGAAGATGGTTTTCAAAGATCCCTAGGACTAGGATTGTGGATCTCGAAAGATGAGGTTTGGTGGATCCCTAAGACTAGGATTGTGGATCCCTAAAGCTAAGCGTGAGGAGTGATTCAAAGAGATACTGATGCATAAGTTGGGGGAAGAGTGACAGATGCTGGAGATGGATGGGGGATAATGGAGATGAAGGGAATCTATTGAAGCTTTTTTGAGCAAGGGGGATACTTCAAAGAGAAGTACCACCATGTAGTTGAGCACTAGATTTGCTATAGGACTGTTGGTTAATTGCCAAGGTTACCAAGAACATCAAGGCCTTTTCATCAACCGTCCAGAGGACTGACGAACTGACTCAAAACAAACATGTGTAGTGCCTGCCCCTAAGTCGCATTTCTGTCATCCTTGCCAAACTCTTTTAGGCCAATTTATGTTTGATGATTAGTATTATTATTTTAGAGATTATCAGATGTTGTTTTACACTCAGTTTATTATATGATGAGATTACTTGGTACTCTATATTTCATGCATGTATTATGATTATTCAATGTTTTCAGTTATCGATGATGATTAGTTAGATGGTTTATTATCACACGTGCTTTCTTATGGATACTTACCCCATACTGCATGTGTATGGTGTGCGTGTTTGTTTTTATTTATGTATGGTGTTTCTGATGTGGTTAAGGAAGGGAGTCGTAGTCACCTGCTAGTCAGGATCTACACGATGCACCACTTCCTGCCATTGTCTGTTTAGCTTAGAATATTGTGTTTGTACATGCGTGGATTTTATGCAGGTTGCAGGTACCGGGTATCGACTTCCCTGAATTGCCAGGATGAGCGTACCCTATCGCATTGTCTCAATGGTAAGAGAGGGGAGATAAACTCTTAAGTCCAAATCCTAAACCCTTTAGCCAATTGTCCTAATTGATAATTAGGACAAGTATCTGAGTTAAGTACCCTCCGAATGCATCAAATGATGTAATTTCAGGATTATAACCCTTTTTGTTTTGATTTAGTATGTGCTTTTCTATGTAGGGTTTTCGTATGTTGTTATATGAGTACTTGATGTGTTTTCTATTAATTAAAGTCTAATTAAAAAGATTAATTAAAGATTTAATTTAATGGAGCATTAATATAATATCTTTAATATTTAATTAATTAAGAAATTAATTAAATAAAAGAATTAAATTTAAAGGTTAAAGTTCAAAGATAAATTTAAAACAGGATAATATTTATTTAATTTATTAATAATATATTTGGAGTTCATTTTTAAATAAATGCTAAATATTATTGTTATTTAAATTAATTAAATATGTTATCAACTAAGTTCTAGAATAAATTAAAAGTTGAAAAATATTAAATTATTAAGAATTCTAGATCGCATGATCTAAGCATGAGTTTAAATATGAGAATAAAATTAAAAGATTAAATTATAGAAATTAATAATGTTATTTTAATTTCTTAAAAGTGCACATAAGATTAAAGTAATAAATTAATTTAAAATAGAAGTCAAGTAGAATATTAAATAAAGTTATTTAATAAATCAACTTAATGTGCATGAAAGTTGAATGCAAAATAAAAGAAAAGATAATAAAGGTTAATTTGGAGTTAACTCAGTTGTGCAAAGAGTCTTCTTGGGTGAATGCACAATTAAGTGCCCCGGTTTGAGGAGAAAATTTGCTTATCACAAATGTTGGGGGTTCATTCTTGGGGGACACGAATTGGGACAGGAATTTTTGGGAGATTACTTTTGGAAGCAAATTTCAGAAGGCTGATACCAAGAAAGTTTTCCAGAAGAAGGTTATTGAGAGGAGCGAATTCTCTTACAGTTCCTGGAGATTGCATAATAGCATCAGGTTTAGGTAGGGTCTTGTGTTTTGATCACTGATTGAATTATGCAATTTGATATTCCTTTCTACTCCGTGATTGTAAGAACTTGCCATCTCGAATGTGTCATTTCTTCGTTCTGAATCTTTTGCTATTCATTTTCATTTGTAAATCTAGATTGAAAAACTATTTACAAACCTCAGTCAACAATTGAAATAAATAAGAATTAAATCAAGATTTGAGTTTGAATTAAATGGAATTTGAGAAATTTAATAAGGTTAGGGTTTTGAAATTGGATGAAGAAAACTCTAAGTTGGAAAATAAATATGATTGATTTATTTTATTTAAATTTTATGATTGATACAATTTAATAAAGTAAATTTACTTGAAATCGATATATAATACATGACTTTATTTATAGAAAACGATTTAAAAACAAAAAAAAATATACAAAAAAATATATATATAAAATTATTGTTTTAAGTGGGGGGGGGAGGGGATCACCCGTACCCACCCCCCACTGCCGACAGTCGACAGTACCTGCATCGCAGTTACTGCGATGGCAGGTACAACGTACCTACCGCCGCAGGCCCTGCGACCCCAGGCCTGCAACAGAGCCGACGGGCTTTAAACGTATGTATTCAAGTTTTGTTTATTTCATTTTTTTTTTAATATAATTTTTATTATTTATAAAAACAAATTTTATTATTATTTAAAATTTTTAATTAATAAATTTTTAATATATTTTAAATTAATAAATATTTTAATCTTTATTAATATTTAATAATTAAATAATAATACATTTAACATAGTTTGTGAATATTAATTGATTAATAATTTTGGTTAAATATTAATAAATTAACAATTAATGAATAGATTAAAATATGTAATTAGAACAAGTAATTATTGATTAATTTAATTAAAATTAGTTTAATTAAAGTTAATTAATAATGAATATCAAATGATTAAATGGCAGATTTAGAATATTGACTTAATGGAAGTTATTATAGAAATGGGTTAATCATAAAAGGGTAGTTGAGAAAACCTAGTTACTTGAATTCGACATTAAACTGAAACATAAACCTTACCTTAACTCAATAATATACTTTCAAATCCAATCTCTGAGACTTTGACGTTTTCTTTGTGTTCTCTGTGTTTTGGGGTTTTTCTAGTATTGACCAGTTTAGGTTATTACCAGAGGCTCGGGATTGTGAATGTGATGTCATGATGATTTGGTCTCGATCTTTCTTAACCCAACCATGGTAATGTGATGAAGTGCTCTATGACATGATTGTATTTATTGTTTGTTATTGCTTTCCAGTTTCCTTGTGTGAAGCTGAGATGTATGTATTTAAGATACCTGAATTAACCATTTTTGAGTCTCGATCAGTTATATTTGATAACCATTTTGAGTCTCGATCAGTTATACTTGGATTTCTTTTCGGTCGCTTGAGAGGACTGAAGTGGTGGTTATGTTCTTGATGATGTCATGCTTTGACTTGACCATTTTGGAGTTTTCGATCAGTATTGTAATTTACTATTGGGATACTTTCTGGTTGCTCATTGGAGAACCATTGGATTTTGTGATTTATCATTGATGCCTTCAGTTGCTGATAGAGAACTGTCGTGGTCATATGATTATTATTTGGTGCTTATCTGTTGCTCATGAAGAACTGATGTAGTTTTGTGGCTTATCTTTTATGATGTCTTTTCAATTGCTTGTATAGGACTGAGGTGGTTTTATTATGATTCTTTGATTTATGATTTCATGAGCCTAGGGTAGGTTATCTATGTGTAGTGTCGGGAAGTGGCTTGCAATGGGGATTGGGGCCCTAAGAGGCTGCCTGGAGTAACCCATTGTAAGTTGTTTTAATAAGTGAAAACATTTACACTAAATAAGGGAAAATGAACCTAATAAGATAATTGTATGTTCTCTCCCATGCCTTGAGTGCTAGTATAGACTAGGATGGGGTAGAGAGAACGCTTGGTTATGACCTTGCATTCCATAGTATGCCTTGTCAGTACAAGAGGATACTAGTGGCCGCAGGGATCAGTAGGGACCCGAGATTCTTAAGGGATTGCTCGGGTAACTTCTACGTGAATTTTGCAATGACACTTTTCCACTTGCATATTAGGTTTCCTAGGTGTCTTGTGGTACCTCTGGGATTTAGATGTCGATCTTTTTAGGAACCCTTGAGTTAGCATACTTATAGGATTTCCTGGACTTAGATATTATTTATGATTATAGGTTTTGTTATCTTATTTGGGACTTGAGACTATCTCCTCAGCACGATGGGAGTGGACCATTTAGGTTCCACGTGGTCGGGTGGTAGTGCTTTTACTCTTACCATTGAGATCCGTTTCATGGTCACCGTGGCTGGAGTTTTCATGATTGGCATTTACCTTCACTATGTTCTTGGATTATTATGATGGATGGTTAGATTTTATGATAGATGTTTTATCATTATGGATGTATCATGTATGGTGAATAGTTTCATATATTTTTATGGTACTTTGTATCATGAATTTGAGGATGTCGTATCTTTATCTTTACATATGTATATTCTTTTAGGCCTTTCATACCCTGTGACTTGTACAGTGGATGATTGAGCATTCTGAATTAATTTGCCGAGAGGCATTCGGAACAAATGTATATTATGGACATGGGACTTTCTAATTATTCTTTCATATGTATGTGATAGTTGTTAGACTTAGAATTAATTAAATTTAAACGTGACTCAACGTCTTGGGATCTTTAAGAAATGTAACTTACAATGTATGGTTATCGATGATTACATGTTATTGCTTCTGCTACTATGTGTTTGATGTGTATGTTATACTTTCTTACTTTAAAAAAAAAAAAAGTTTAGCAAACTTAGTGAAACTTTAGGTTAATTCTTTTGGGTCCCTTGGCGGGGCGTTACAACACGCAAGGATTTCCCCAGTATCACACATGAATCCCAGAGGAAGCAGCGTGGAAATGACACTGGGTAACCCATAAGAAGAAAAGAAAACAAGAAAAAGACACTAATCAAGACCTTATGCTCAGATTGCCCCATTTGTAGTATACCATGATATGGAAGATCATGGCAACCTTGAGGAGGGAACAAAAGATTGCTTGGAAAAGATATTTCAAGACCCAAAAGGGAAGATTCCAAATCAAAATAAAGTGAAAATCCAAAAGAGGGCTATTTGCCAATGAGATGGGTAGGATAAGGTACTAACAGACCAAGATTAGACATGACGAAAGCTATATCCTGCAAGGATATATCAGAGAGCACCTATGCTAATGGATCTGGATGAGTGATGCATCTAGCAAGCTGAACTAAGAAGGATAACACTTTGGTGATAAGAGATCTAGCTAAAGGATGCATTGGAATAGCTAACCAAGATGTGTGATGTGTGAAAGATGCTGATCAAAGATGAACTGACATGAATGCTAGATAGATACAATGGTACTAAGCTAAAGAGGATGTACAAGCTGAGAGACTAGGATATGTTACAAATGTACAAGGTTTTGTTCATGTTTTGGTTTTATGAGATGGAAATGTTTGTGAAGGGTGGGATGTCTATAATAGTTGATAGGTGGATAGGTAGATGGTTTGCAAAAAGCTTAAGTGAAAATGGGGTTCTTTGTGTGCATGTGATAGGATACAAGCTAGGATACAAGATTATTTATAAGTTGGAATATGGTACAAGATTTGGACAAGATTCAGATATACAAGGTATGGTACAAGATTTACAAGGTATAATAAAAGCTTTGGTACAAGATTTACAAGCTGAGGTACAAGATTTTACAAGCTATACAGAAGGTATTTACAAGCTTCATTAGATTTTGGATATTTGGTTGGAACACCAAGGGAACAAGCAGGTATTTTTTATGAGATGGTAGGTGGATGGATGAGGGATATGATAGTGATATATAATGGATTAGTCTTAGTAAAAAAGGTGTTTGAATTACCAAGTTTTCACCAAGGTACCTATCCAAGGTGCTTGAATTGCCAAGTTTTCACCATTGGATGCTTATTTCTCTTTACTATTTTTTTGTACTTTTCAAAAGTTGGGTATACCAAGGATCTTCAAGCATAGAACTTCTTGAGATGAATGATGTTAGTAGGATCATTCAAGAGTTCTCCTTCTGGTGTAGATAGCCGATAGGCTCCGGAGCCAAAGGAGGCAGTGACAACATAAGGACCAAGCCAGGTAGGTTCAAACTTGCCTTTTTTTTTCGATCTTCTTGGACTTTCATGTTTTCTTTGAGGACCATGTCTCCTGGCTGAAAGTGTTGTGGGAGAACCTTCTTGTTGAAATTCCTTTTGAGACAAGTTTGATAGGCTATGAGATGATCATAAGCTTGTTGTCACTTCTCATCTAAGAGATCTAGCTGGGTGAGCTGAGCTACTCTATATTCTTCATCTGATATTTGCCCTCACAAAGATATGCGCAATGAGGGAATTTCAACCTCTATGGGTAGTACCGCTTCAACACCATAGACTAAGGAGTATGGAGTTGTTCCTATGGATGTACAAAAGGAGGTTCGATAGGCCCATAGAGCTGGATTTATTTGTAGGTGCCAATTGCGGCCAGAATCATTGACAACTTTCTTTAGGATTTTGAGGAGGGTTTTGTTAGTTGCCTCTGCCTGGCCGTTACCTTGTGGGAAAAAGTGGTGATGGATGTGGAGGGAAGTGCATAATTCTTCCATGTTGAGATTTTCAAAGTTACCTCCGTGGTCAGTAAAGATGGTGGATGGGATGCCGAAGTGGCAAACAATGTGGTACAAGATGAACTTGGAGACCTGAACTCCTGTAGCTGAGACTAGGGGGACTACTTCCACCCATTTAGTGAAATATTCTATAGCTATTATTATCCATTTATGTCCATTAGATGAGAGAGGTGTGATAGTTCCAACTAGATCAAGGCCCCAACAAGCGAAAGGCCAAGGTGGTGCGATAGGTTGTAGATCCTGTGCTAGAGCGTGCACAAGATTTACGTGTTGCTGACATGGGAGACACTTTTTGACAAAGTCACATGAGTTTTCTTCAATGGTAGGCCAATAGTACCATGCTCTAAGGATTTTTTGCACTAGGAAAATACCACTTGTGTGGCCACCACAAAGTTTGGAGTGTACTTCTTTTAACACCATTGCGCCCTCATTTTCATCTAAACATCGAGAGAGAGTATCGTGATAACCCCAATGATATAGGTTATTGGCTATAATAACATAGCAGGATGATTTTCAGATGAGGTTTTGGTGTTGGGTATGTGTGAGGTGAGGGGATATGATACCATCATTAAGGTAAGCATGAATCTCATGGTACCAAGGGGATTGGGGACCAACCAAGATACAAACATGATTTGAATCCTCATTCGCATAGGCGAGTGTGAGGAGCTGCTTGACTAAAAACTCATACTGTGTAGCTACTTGGGGAATTTCCAAGAGTGAGCCAATAGTAGCCATAGTGTCTGCTACTTTCTTTCGCATTCGAGGCACTTGTGTAAACTGAAACTTTGTAAAATGCTTGGTTAGCTGATCAACTAGCTCTTTGTAGGGTAACAGATTTTCATCTTTGGTTTGATATTCATTTAGGACTTGCTTGATGATAAGCTGAGAATCGCCAAAGATTTGTAACTCAGTGATGTTCCATTCTACAACTATCTTTAATCTTGCTATGAGAGCTTCATATTTTTCTATATTGTTGGTGCTAGGGAATTGTAGCTTGAAGGCTTTTGGAATGTAATCTCCTTGAGGTGTAACCAAAAATATTCTTTCCCCTAATCCATGAGATGTGTATGAGCCATCAAAATAAAGTTTCCATGGGGGTTGTTCTTCAATTAGACAAATATGTTCATCTAGAAATTCTGTGATCAAAGGATATGCATCTATTAGAGGTGCATCAGCTAGGTGATCTTCTATAGCTTTCCCTTTGATTGCCTTTTTGTCCACATATTGGATGTCAAATTCACTAAGGAGCATAACCCATTTGGCCAAATGGCCTGTAAGTGCTGTTCTAGAGAGCATATACTTAAGAGGGTCAATCTTGGAGACTAGTTGGATGGTATGACTTAGGATGTAGTGGCAAAGCTTTTGAGTTGAGAAAAAAATTACCAAACAAGCTTTTTCCATAGGAGTATAATTGAGTTCATAACCAACTAGGGTTCTACTAATACAATAGATGGCTCTTTCTCTGCTATAGTCATCAAGCTGTGCTAGAAGTGCCCCTAGAGTAGTAGGCATTGCTAATATGTACAAAATTAGGGGACAACAAGGAATTGGTGGAACCAAGATAGGGGGATTGGTGAGATACTGCTTGAGCTGATCAAAGCTATGTTGACATAAAGGATCCCACTTGAAGTTTTCATCTTTCTTCAGTAAATGTGAAAATGGCATACACTTATCTACAAGCTGGGAGATGAAGCGTCAAACAAATTGAAGCTTTCCCTGAAGAGAGTGAAGCTGTCGCAGTGTTTGGGGAGGAGGCATGTCTAAGATAGCCTTGACCTTCTCAGGGTCGATCTCTATACCTCGTTCAGAGACTATAAAGCCTAGAAGCTTGCTAGATGTGACCCCAAAGACACATTTCTTGGGATTCAGCATGAGATGATATTTGGCTAACCTATCAAAGAATTTCTCTAGGTCAGTAAGATGATCTATGAAGGTGTGAGATTTAACCAAGATATCATCCACATAATCCTCCAAAATGCTATGGATAAGATCATGGAAAATGGTTGTCATAGCTCTTTAATAGGTAGCCCCATCATTCTTTAGGCCAAAAGGCATCATGTTGTAGAAAAAGGTTCCCCAAGGGGTAGTGAATGCTATCTTAGGCTGATCCTCTTCTACAATCTTGATTTGATTATACCCAAAAAATCCATTCATGAGGGAAAAAATTTCATGTCCAGCTGTAAGATCTACAATCATATCTATGTTGGGCAAGGGAAAATCATCCTTTGGACAAGCTTTGTTAAGATCTCTGAAATTAGTGCAGATTTTGATGTCACTAGAAGGCTTAGTGATAGGGACCATGTTGGAGATCCACTCTAAGTAGTCGATAGGTTGGATAACCTTAGCAGCTAACATTCTTTTTAATTCAGCTTTGACCAGTAATGCTACCTTGGGGTGCATTTTTCTAAGCTTTTGTTTGATGGGCTTGATCTTTAGATCGACTGCAAGATGATGAACTACAAGCTTTGGATCAAGTCCTAGCATGTCTTGATATGACCATGCAAATCAACCAATGTTCTCTCTTAAGACCTCAAAGAGGAGGCCAGCTTGGTCTTGTGATAGGGATGCAACAATGTGAACAAGTCTAGGGATCTCTAAAGAACCGATGTTGACTTCTCTAGTGTTCTCAATTAGAATAGAAGACACCTCTAACCGATTATCTTGAGGAGGCAATGCTAAATCCTCATGTTATGCTTGTGACTTTGGATTTTCTTGCTGAGGGGCTTTCTTCGCTGCCTTAGCTAGTCTCGAATTCACCCTAGTTCCAATTTTGGGTGTATCAGAACTAGGTTGGGGATTTTATCCAAAACACCCCTTGGGATCTAGCTTATAGATATAGGTAGAATCTGGCTTTATTTTCTTGTGAGGAGTTTCAGCTCCCATGAATCTCGAAAGTGCTTCCTCTGATGTGAACTCATCAATGTGTATGATGCTTGGTTGGTCCCAATCTATGAGTTGTGGGTAGGCAAGTGGTAAGTCAATGAGGTGGATGGATAGTTCTTAGAGAACAGAGTCTTTGAGGAAGATTTGTTCTAGGATATCATTGTAGGCTCTTTTTTCAACTTCCTCAAGAATGTCTTCGATTTTGACAAGGTTGCGGTGAATGTTTGAAAAAGAATGACCGTTCTCATTGGTGCCCCTAGTTGTGGGTATGCCAAAGCCAAGACCTAACTTCGATTCCCACTTGTGTGCATCGATGGAGCATTGCATGCCTCTTTCTTCTGGTTCTAGACCACCACCTTGATAGTTCCATTTGTTAGTGATGAGCTTATGTTCTTGTGGATACTTCTGGTTGAAGTAATCAAGGCATGCTTGATTTCTTAGAGGTGCATCCTTATGTAACCAATTTTTGATATCTGGAGTGAGCTCCTCATGAAGAGGGATTTTTGAGGATACAAAGGTTGTTGGACCAAACTATTTGTGTCAAGGAGGTAGAATCTCCTTAGCTTTGTGATATGTCAGTCATCTATGGGTTTGTGGATCAAGTGGGAGTGCCCCGACAACAAATGCATTTGACAGACTATACTCTCCACAGCCATTGTTATTGATCTTCATGGTAGATAGGGTGGAGGCGAGGATGGTTTTTGGGTCATTACAAGTGTGGGATGAGCTAGCGATGGCTGTGCCGATATCAATTCCAGGGCAATCATTTGTATATGAAGCTTCAATTGCATTGCAGTAAGCAAAGGGTTTTGGATCAGCATGGATGGTCACCTCAATGCCCTGATGTAGAAATTTGATGCATTGATGGTAAGTGGATGGAATGGCTTTCATGGCATGAATCCATGGGTGATCGAGGAGGATGTTAAATGGTAGGTTTAGATCAATAACATGGAAAACTATCTTTTGGATGACCAGCCCAACCTTGATTGGCAGCAAAATAGTTCCTTCTGTGGTTCTTTCCAAGTTGTCATAAGCTTTGATTTTGATAACCTCACTGATCATATCTGCCTCAGTATACCCAGCTTATTTTATGAATTTTAGGGTGCAAATATTCAAGGCTGATCCATTATCTATCATTACTCTTTTTATGGCAAAATTGGATACCATGATGGCTATGCGAAGCGGGAGGGTGTGATCTGGCTTGACCAAGGGTATGTCTATGGGTTTGAATGATAGGGCACATGAGGAGGATAGGTGTCCATTGAGATTATAAAAATTAGTAGCGTTGATATCTGAAGGGACATGAGATTCTATGAGAGAACTGTCAAGGATGTCTTTGTACACAGGACTAGTACGGAGAAGGTCTTAAATGGAGATTTGGGCTGGCATGTTCCCAAGATATTGTACCAAATTTTTGATGGAGCTAATGGTGCTGATGAAACTAGTGGGCCTGCAATGTTAAATCGTGCTCTTCTAGTGGTGACTGCACACTCATTGTCTGGTCCTTGAATATTGATAACATTGACAGATGGCTCTTTCTCAAATATACAACCTATGAGGCTACCATAGTCTATATAGGATGAAGTGTGGTCATTGTTCTTCCCATGCTATTGGTTTGGCTAGCAGTTTTTGGTGTTGTTGTTGTTGTTTTGGATAGGTGCTTTTCTAGGATTTTTGTTATTGTGAGGAGGAAACGCATTTTGATAGATCTGCAAGCCTGTATTGGGAGAGGTTTGTGCTCCAACTATGATTTCTTTCTGATCAATGAGGTCCTGCACATAATCTTTTAGTTTCATGCATCTGAGGGTGGTGTGACCTTTTACCCTATGAAATTTGCAGTACTCATTGTCTTTGTACCATGTAGCTTTGGATTGGCCTAGATCAATTTGCTAGGTAGGAGGAAATTGGATAAGGTTTTCGTTGAATAATTTCTCAAAAATGACATCCAATGGCTCACCAAGGGGTGTATAGTTTCTAGGTGTAGGTTGGAATTTGGGCTTTTCCCGTAAGCTACATTGATGGCATTAGCTTGATTGTTAGATCCTTGGAAGTTGGGTCTTGGATTGTGGTTTTGATAGCTTTGGTTACTCTGCTGTTAGTAGTTGATAGCTTGTTGATTGTTTGGTTGATATGGTGAGTTGGACTAATTTTGAGAAGGACCAACAATATTCACATGTCTGGGGTCAGTGACGCCATCTATTACAACGTGCTTGTTTTTGTTCCAATACCTAGACTTGTCATTGGAATGTGATTGATTTTGGTTGGTTTCCTTGTAAATCTTGACCACACCATCTTTAATGAGTCCTTCCTCAAGGATCATTCTTTTCTCTTTGATATCTTTATAGGTTTGCAAATAGTTCATGGTCATGTGGTAAGCCAAGCTGGGATGGGCATTATCAATAAACATTTTTACCACATGGTGCTCTGGAAAGGTGCAGGATATGCGGGTGGTAAGGGCTTGCCATCTTTGCAGGTATTTGGCAAGGCTTTCTCCACCTTTTTGCTTAGTGTGGACAAGGTCAACTATTGATAACTCTGTTTCAACAAGATGGGCATATTGGGCTACAAATGCCTCAGACAATTCAGAGAAGTTTTTAATTGTACCATATGGGATTCTATAAAACCATTCAAGAGCTGGCCCAACCAAGCTTTTGGGAAAAAGGCGTAAGAGAAAGACGTCATTGTATGCCACTTCTTGGTAGTGCATGTAAAATTCTTTGATGTGGGTGACTGGGTCTCCTTTTCCTCTAAATTTGTCAAATTTAGGTATCTCAAAATGCTTGGAGAATGAAGTCATAGTTGTAGACACCTAAAAACCTTTAGAAAATAAAGTATTTTTATTTTTTGAAATTTTTTTGATGACATCATCATTTATTAATTAATTAATTATTTAATTTATTTATTTAATTTTATGCCATTAAATCCCTTTATCTTAATTAAAAATATTTAATTAAGGAATCCCTCCCAAAAATGTTTAAATCTTATTTAAACATTATTTCCTTATTTATTAATTATTTAATTAATAAATTGACCAAAAACCCAAAATAAATAAAAAATTTATTTTTTGCCCAAAACTTGGCCAATTTCCTTAAGACCACTAACCTCTTCCAAAATCTTCTAAATCCTTCTTTAATTTTGATTAAAGGCTAATCTCATCATTTCCTACCCCTAATCCCAACTCAAAATATTTAATTAAGATTAAATATTAATCCTCATGTTTATTAAAAAAGTTTTAATAAATATCTCCTCAACCCAAACCCTTGAAATAAATAAAACTTTATTTATTTCCTAAAAATCTAATTTATCCTCATCCTAAGAAGTTCTAGACTCTTCTAGAAAGTCTTCATCCTCATCCTAGGAAATTCTAGACTATTCTAGAAAGTCTTTATCCTCATCCAAAGTCTAGACTCTTCTAGAAGATGTCTTTAAACCTAATCCTAATCCCCTCCTAACCTTGTCACATTCCCTAAAAATGGGTTAAGAATTACTAACCCAAGCCAAAGTTAACAAATATCTCCTCCTTCACCCACCCTCATTAAATGCCATCCACTTGCCTATCCCTAAGCTAATCCTAAACCATCCTAATCCATCCTCTAATCATTTGCACAAGCCTAAGCAAGCTTAAAACCTTCCTAATCAAGTCCAAGTCAAAATTTCTCTCATCACCCTCAAAATATCTCAACCATAAAACTTTATGAAGCCCACTAGGCCATAAATGACTCTTCCAAGCCCTTTTATTGCTCTTACAAGTCATTATGAGGGTCTTTATGAAGATTTTATCCCTTGAGCCTCTTTTGTTGACTCATCCTTCCCCTTTCCTCCATCCTCTCACCATGTGACATGTGTCACTCCTTGATTGGCTATAAGGAAGCACAATCCATGTGCTCTCCTCTCATGCAATCTAAGCCCTCCATGAGCTTTTTCCCATCCTTGCATCCTAGCCCTTGATCCCTCAAGCCCTTTGCCTATTTAAGGAATCCTCTCCCAAGCCATTTTAACACAATCCATGAAGCAAAGTTATAATGCTATTTTGAGAGACAAATCCATACTAAAGCCATCTATCCACACCAAAAATCCACAATCATCCATTGAAGCCTTTGGAAGCATATTGAGCATACATCCTATCCATTTAGATAAAGCCACTCAACAAGAGAGCTTCTCATTGAGAGAGCCCATTAATGGCTCATATTTTTAATTGAGAGCTCATCTTAGTCTATCTTGAAGTTTATGAATTTTTTTTAGTTTTTAGAAGCTTTATTTAAATTTGGTTTCTATTAGCATACTAACATTGCTCATATACATTTTGGCACGTCCGGTGGGACCCCACATGGGTCATCTTCATTAGCTTTTTTAGTCAAGTTTTGTATGTCATTTGCTGATTTTGGCTAATTTTTCTAGTTTTTGTGATTGGTAGGATTGTATAAATTGATTTTGTAGGTCCACATAAGCATGAAGAAGACAAAGGAACTCATAGTCTATCTCATAGTATTTGCAGATTTTTCAAGCTTATAGGTGGACAAAGCACTTGGAATTCTTCTTCCTCTTCTTGTCTATATTCTTCTTATTCCATCTACTTCTTCTTCTTCTTCTTGTGGGAGATCTTGGCCATTTTTTTTTTTAAGGAAGCAAAATCATACACACCTCTTTTTACTGCTTAAAATGAACCCCCAAATCATACTTAAATCCATTAAAAAATTAAAAATTTTCAAAAAAGAAAAAATCTTTTAACAAGTGAAACTAAACCAATCTAATAATTTGCATCCTTGCAACATCAAGGTTTTATATGCATTCATGCAAAGTTAGGAACACTTCATTTTTGGGAATTTAAAAAGAACTTCAAGTTTCCATTTCAAAAGGTTCAAAATCAACACTAAGTTCACACTAAAATCTAAATCAAACTCAAAGCATCAATCAAGGATAAAATGAACCTCATTTGAAAATATTTTAAAGTTCTTTTTAAAATCTCATGAAAACTAAGAGTCCTAAAACTTTTGTTATTTTTTCCAAACAAATGTGTTGTTGCAAAATCTTGAATGTTTGTTAGGTTTTTCATGCATCAAAACAATCTAGGAATATCATTTTTGGGCTTAAAACATGCAAACTAGAACACAAAATCTTAAATGAAAAGAAAAGTCCAAAGAGTCATTTTTATTTTTGAGTCCAAAAACAATCTTGAATGATCTAAGGTTAAAACAAAGCACTTCAAAGTTCTTAAAACAACACACAAAATCTCAATCTTGAATGCTCAAAGAAAAAAAAAAAAAAAAAACTTGAATGTTTAATCTCTTGTCTTTGAATGCATGTTGCTAAAAACACTCTTGAATGCCATGGATTAAAATCAAATTTTCCTTGAATGCATGATTAAAATAACAAATCCAATCTTGAATTCCAAGGATCAATTAACCATTGCAATATCAAACACTTCATTTGGAGCTTTTAAAATTGAACAAAACAAATCTCTTTTTCACATGAGATTTAGACAAAGTTTGATTTTTGGACATTTAAGAAACTTCGTTAAGTTAAACAAAAATTTGCAAAAATCAATTTGAGTAGTTCCTTGGACTCACCTCTTTTCTAATCACCCATCAAATATTAACCATTGGTTGCAATCTCAGCGCCATTCATGGGGATGGGTCTACTTGAAAAAGGTGTTAAATGTTCCACAATCTAACTCACTCACTTGGTCTTTGAACGTTCGCTTTAACTTTATCAAAATTCTTAAATGACCAAAAATCTAGATTAAATCGATCACACTTTATTTGGGTACTAAAATTGAACAACTATTGACGTGGAGGGCCTCTGGGCGCGCACTTGACAAATTGAGTCTCACACATCTTTGCTTTGGGCTTAAAACAAACTCACACTCAATCTTGAATGCCTAACAATCAATGAACATTGCATGGTTTGGACGTATTTTCAATGGCGCCCGCATTTCTTATGTTGACGATCTCTCGAATTTCATTATGCTAATGACATTGTCAAATTGGAATGAACATTGTATGCCATAATCACAAGTGTCTTCAATCATAGCTTACAAAATTCAAATCATCAATTGGAATGAACGCGTGTCTTTTAAAGCCCAAGATCATGTATGTGGTCTTGTTTTACACTTTTTAGGAGGCCTTCTTGGGGATTTCATCACCCCTTGGGATGACCTCAACTCCAGCATTCTGGCAGAGTATAAAGATCGGGAGGTGAATCCAAAGACACCTCTCTTGGGATCAAAATTTTGTCACTCGGGCTAAGCCTCAAGGAACTTTATACCCTTGAGAAGTGAAAGAGGAGAAGTGGGTTACCGCTCCTCTCGGCTGTGTGACATCTTTTTGGTTTCATCTATGGATTTGGGCCTCACGTACCTTGTGTATATCGAGGACTCTCTAGCTATAACAAATTTCATCCTTGTAGAAAGCTTCCTAGGATGTTGGTGTGTTTGACGTGCTTGCTCAAAACTTTTGTCTGCTTGTTTGTTCATAGCTTTTGAATGAATGTTTGCCAACTTTGGTCAAAATCCCAAAAAAGAAAAAATCTCCCAGCTCAAGGCATACTTAGCGTAGTCACTACCTCATCAGAAAATCATCCAAGCTCCCCCGTTGTAACCAAATCTATCTAGTTTCTAGCTTTAGAACAATCCCAAATCCAAAGTATCTCCAAATCATCCCCCCCCAGCTAGCTAGAAACCCAATCCAAAATCACACCCAAGCCTTTAGAGAGTTGTTGTCATTCTGCTAGAATTTGTTATCCAATCAATCCAACCAATCCACCAGCCTCACCATGATTATCCTTTTGACAGAGCTTTGTCTAGGGTAATCTAGCTTTGTCACCTGTTATCCCTCATCACCTTGAGCTAAAGGTTGGGATCCACAAGTGATCAATCTCGTGTCATGCCCATAGTATCATTAATCTATTCTTAGGTTGACACAATCTCCACCAATCTAGCGCATAGGAAAGCAAAAATCTCACTTTTTGACAGCATGCCCTTGAAGTCTTCCATCCACAGGAAAGCCAAAAATCTCCAGCCAATCCTCCTTAGGTCTATCATGCAACTTTGACTCTCCCTAGGAAATCTTTCATTAGCCAATCCAAAATCTGTGCTTAACCCAAATCCAACCATGAGATTCCGTGTTCATCCATACGCAAGACCCCATCCCCATCAAACTCATCATCAAAGCATGAAGTACCAATCCTATCATGATGTGTTTGGTCGCATTGTCCTTGCTCCCACCACCTCCTATTCCAATGATGATGAAAATCTTGTTGACTATGACGGGTATATTGAAAACCTTAGAAACATTCCCCCAAGCATCCCCCAAAATCCAAGAGTTATTCCAAACTATCTAGTCATGCCATCTGATATTCTAGCTTCCCCTCCATCACCCAATCAACCAAGCTTCCAATCTTCCACCCCCATCACACTAGCTATTCCTGTCAATCTACCTCCACTTTTGACACACGAGTCTCCAAGGAATCTCCTAGAGGAAATACAAGAAAATTTTCCTTCAATAGTCGATAAGCCATGTCATCTAATCCAACCATGTGAAGTAGTTAGTGATGAAGCTTCCCCATCTATAATATCACCTCCATCTCCCATAGCTATCATCCCCATACCATCCATCAAATTGCTTAAAATCCTTCCACTTCCCGCAAGCATCAAAATCCCACCACCTATCAAATCCCTCCAAATCCTATCCACATCGCATCCAAGCATTTTCCAAATCTCTCGTAATGAGCCTTATGCATCCATCTTCTACTCACCCATCTCCACTACTGAATCTCCCATCTATCCATCCGCTGCCTTTGAAGAATCCATCCCTTCACCTCCTATCGCACCATCCACTCCAAACCAATCCTATCAAGATCCTGCCCAAAAGCATGTTGACATCCCCCAAAGCATAAATGAAGATATAATCATACCATGTCTTCCATCCATAGTGTAGTCACCATCTCCTCCATCTCCAAAACCTCAAGCCATATCTCCTCCACTACAAGATATCTTGTCATCCCACCAGCTACATCAAGATCCTATCCTTCCATCTCCCCCACTCCATGCTTCCATCTTACCACCTATCCAAGCTATTCCACCATCTATAATCTACCCTCTTGGTTCACTTACATTCATCCATGGTGGCCCTCTCTCAGCAGAAGAATTAAGAACAATATCTCCCCATTGCAATACACCTAATAAATCACTTCTACCATTTTTTGCAAGCAAAATGTTTCCTTAGCTTGTTCAAATGCTCAATCGATGGCATTATCAAGGTCAAGGTTTAGGACCACAAGAGCAAGGAATCAGAGAGCCTATTATTGCACAAAAAAATCTAAGATTTCATGGTCTTGGATATGTATCCAAAGGCTCACCATCTAAAGGTGTTGGTACACCACACCCCCAAACCAAGCCTATCTCCAAGCCCACCATGCCAGCCTCCCATCACTCCTTCAAGAAATCTTATGTCATCCCCCCTCCACCATCTTTGCAATGCAAAACAACCTACCATATCCCCCCTTCATCCGCTAAATCCATTTTGGGTCCCTATGTCCCAAAATCTACCATCCTCCATCCTCCTATAAGCCATCATAAAAATCCTATTCCATCCATTTTTATGCAAGATCAACAAAGGCACATATCAGGGCACATCATCCATCATCATCCCCCTACATGCTCTTTCATATCCTCTCCATCTCACAAAGCTTCTCCTAACCATCTTCCCAAAGCTTACCATAGTAATGTGAATGCCAACTTCAAAATGCATAAAGCTAAAAATCCACATCCTAGGCAATCATATGTCTATTCTAAAAGACATACTCCAAAAAGGCAAAATCCAATCAAAGAATGCAAAACAATGCAAAAGCCTATGAAAAGAAAATCCAAAACCATGTGGATCCCCAAGAAAAAAGTTGAAACCCAATGCATAATGGCATCCACCATTGCTAATCCCCCATCTAGTGACTCATGTCCCCCATCTCCTAACTCCATCTTGGGTGCCTATATCCCCAAGCACGCTTCCACAAATCCTCCATCATGCCCGCATCTACCATCTATCCCCCATATGCTCTTTTCACACCCATCCCAACATGTGACAACATTGCTCTTGCAAGCATCCCCATCTCATGCTCCTTTCCAGCATTTTCATCCCTCCATCTCCTACCATCAATCCCATCTAATCTGATCTATTGCATAAATCACACATCCGGTGTACCAACAGCTAGCAACAAAATTGAACATTCCAACAGCCAGTGAAAAATCCCAAAAAAGCCAAAATAGCTGAAGAAAGCAAAAATCATTCTAGCTAAGTCCAAAGTCAAAAAGTCAAAAAAAGAAAAGAAAAATAAAGTGTCCACTAGTGAAAACTTGGCAATTCAAGCACCTTGGACAAGTACCATGATGAAAACTTGGCAAACAAGCATCATGTGTAATCCTGCCATCCCTAGCTTAGCCTATCACCCTCATGCTTTTGGTCATCTCTTGACATCCACCTCCATCTTCCAATCTATCCACCTATCCTCCATCCTCCAGCTTCCATCTCACACCATCCACTAATCTTATGCAGCTTTAGCCAATCATCTCAGGTATCATCCATCTCCCTAGCCCCTTCAGCTTTTTCCATCCTAGCTTCAATCCTATCACCTCCATCATAAGACCTCCTTCCGCATGTTATCTTCTAATTGGGGGCACTATATTCCTTGGAGATCTTGTCTTGTCCATCCTCCCTTGTCATTGGTATCTAGCTCTAGGCTATCCTCATGCAAACCCAATGTCATCTCTTTATATCCATCATAATCCTAGCTATCTACCATCCTATCCAGCCATCTCATCCTGCTCCTCTAGCTATCCTTGGTCACAAAATCTCTCATCATCATTGGATGCATCCTGCCAAATCCATATCTTTTGCTATCACCCCACCCTTAGCTTTCACATCTTGCACAACATCGAACCATCCCGCTATCCTATCATCCATAGCTTTTTCCTGCTTGTAACTATCTTGGTCTGTTAGCTTGTACCATATCTTGATTAGCCTGCTTGTAAATATCTTGGTCTGTCAGCTTGTACATCTTATTTAGCTTAGTACCATTGTATCTATCCAGTGTTTGTGTCAGCTTGTCCTTGATCAACATCTTGCACCCATCGCACATCTTGGTTAGCTATTCCAATGCATCCTTTAGCTAGATTTCCTGTCACCAAAGTGCTATCTTTCTTAGTTCAGCTTGCCAGACGCATCACTCATCCAGATCCATCAGCTTAGGTGCTCTTCGATAGATCCTTGTAGGATATAGCTTTCTTCATGTCTGATCTTGGTCCGTTAGTACCTCATCCTACCCATCTCGTTGGAAAATGGTTCTTTTTTGAATTTTTGCTTTCTTTTGATTTGGAATCTTCCCTTTTGGGTCTTGAAGTATCTTTTCTAAACAATCTTTTTGTTCCCTCCTCAAAGTTGTCATGATCTTCCATATAATGGTATGCTGTGAATGGGGCAATCAAAGCATAAGGTCTTGATCATGTCTTTTGTTTGTTTTTCTTTTCTGCTTGTGGGTTACCTAGTGTCGGTTCCACGCTGCTTCCTTCATGAATCATGTGTGATGCTGGGGCAATCCTTGTGTGTTTTTTTTGAGTTAGTTTGTCAGTCCTTTGGACGGTTGGTGAAAAGGCCTTGATGTTCTTGGTAACCTTGGCAATTAACCAATAGTCCTATAGAAAATCTAGTGCTCAACTACATGGTGGTACTTCTCTTTGAAGTATCCCCCCGCTCAAAAAGCTTCAATGGTTTTCCTTCATCTCCATTATCCCCCATCCATATCCAGCATCCGTCTCTCATACCCCAGCTTATGCATCAGTATCTCTTTGAATCACTCATCACTCTTAGCTTTAGGGATCCACAATCCTAGTCTTAGGGATCCACCAATCCAAATCAATCCACCAAGCCTCCTCTTTCGAGATCCACAATCCTAGTCCTAGGGATCTCCGAAACCCATCTTCCACCAATCTGACTCTTTGAAATCCTGTTGCATCAGCTTTTTAATCCCCTCATCCATCTCCCCATCCTGGATTCCTTTTATAGTGCTCCGCTCCTTCATCCTCTGCAATCCCTAAGATCTTAAGCTTGCTTCCTCTTGTACCTCTGATTCTCCCTTTATCATTCTCCCGTAGTGAGAGTTTGAGCTAACTAAACCTATTCTCTTAAGCCAATCTGAGTCTTCTTACTCATCTCGGATTTTTGTACTTTTCAAGAAGTCATCGAGCCTCGCTTTCTCTCCCCGCCGCCTTCTTGAGGGGGCATCTTGCAGTCCATTCTCTCCTCTTCTGCTCTAGCCTTGGGCATCTTATTTTCTTATCTTTGATGCCATGCCACTTGTGACATCACATCAAAGAGGGGCAAAATGTAGACACTTAAAAACCTTTAGAAAATAAAGTATTTTTATTTTTTGAAAATTTTTTGATGACATCATCATTTATTAATTAATTAATTATTTAATTAATTTATTTAATTTTATGCCATTAAATCCCTTTATCTTAATTAAAAATATTTAATTAAGGAATCCCTCCCAAAAATGTTTAAATCTTATTTAAACATTATTTCCTTATTTATTAATTATTTAATTAATAAATTGACCAAAAACCCAAAATAAATAAAAAAATTATTTTTTGCCCAAAACTTGACCAATTTCCTTAAGACCACTAACCTCTTCCAAAATATTCTAAATCCTTCTTTAATTTTGATTAAAGGCTAATCTCATCATTTCCTACCCCTAATCCCAACTCAAAATATTTAATTAAGATTAAATATTAATCCTCATGTTTATTAAAAAAGTTTTAATAAATATCTCCTCAACCCAAACCCTTGAAATAAATAAAACTTTATTTATTTCTTAAAAATCTAATTTATCCTCATCCTAAGAAGTTCTAGACTCTTCTAGAAAGTCTTCATCCTCATCCTAGGAAATTCTAGACTATTCTAGAAAGTCTTCATCCTCATCCAAAGTCTAGACTCTTCTAGAAGATGTCTTTAAACCTAATCCTAATCCCCTCCTAACCTTTTCACATTCCCTAAACACGGGTTAAGAATTACTAACCCAAGCCAAAGTTAACAAATATCTCCTCCACCCACCCTCATTAAATTCCATCCACTTGCTTATCCCTAAGCTAATCCTAAACCATCCTAATCCATCCTCTAATCATTTGCACAAGCCTAAGCAAGCTTAAAACCTTCCTAATCAAGTCCAAGTCAAAATTTCTCTCATCACCCTCAAAATATCTCAACCATAAAACTTTATGAAGCCCACTAGGCTATAAATGACTCTTCCAAGCTCTTTTATTGCTCTTACAAGTCATTATGAGGGTCTTTATGAAGATTTTATCCCTTGAGACTCTTTTGTTGACTCATCCTTCCCCTTTCCTCCATCCTCTCACCATGTGACATGTGTCACTCTTTGATTTTCTATAAGGAAGCACAATCCATGTGCTCTCTTCTCATGCAATCTAAGCCCTCCATGAGCTTTTTCCCATCCTTGCATCCTAGCCCTTGATCCCTCAAGCCCTTTGCCTATTTAAAGAATCCTCTCCCAAGCCATTTTAACACAATCCATGAAGTAAAGTTATAATGTTATTTTGAGAGCCAAATCCATACTAAAGCCATCTATCCACACCAAAAATCCACAATCATCAATTGAAGCCTTTGGAAGCATATTGAGCATACATCCTATCCATTTAGATAAAGCCACTCAACAAGAGAGCTTCTCATTGAGAGAGCCCATTAATGGCTCATATTTTTAATTGAGAGCTCATCTTAGTCTATCTTGAAGTTTATGAATTTTGTTTAGTTTGTAGAAGCTTTATTTAAATTTGGTTTCTATTAGCATACTAACATTGCTCATATAGAATAGTAATGGCTCTATCAAATGGATAAGGACACACAGTCACAAACTTGAATGTCTTTGGATCATTCCCTTCTTGGATGGCTTTCAGAGCTATCTTCATTTGTTCCCATTCTAAATTGATAGGTGATGGCTGGGGTGCCCCTAATGTAGGAGTGCCTTGAGGTAGGTATGCACTAGATGGGGCCACTGAATATGGATGGTTGTGAGGGATTTGCTGATAGGGATTGTACATCATTTGGGAAGCTACATGGTGGATGACTAGTTGCTGAGGTGGAGGTGGCACATATTGCTGCATGTACTGTGAGGCTTTCTGTTGATATGAGATTTGAGGTTGGGATTGAGGAACATAAGTTGGCTGTGGGATAAATGGATTTCTTTTTGGAGGTAAGGTATAAGATTGTTGTAAAACTTGGGGAGCTTGTGCAACTTGACTTTGGATTTGAGAATTTTGACCAATATATGTGGGTTGCTCCCCCATTTGGGATGGTATCTGCAAATAATTGGTGGTTGGATGGGGTGTTGGATTACCTCCTAGAAGTGGCATTGAAAAGTAGTTGGTAATAGGAGGTAATGGATTAGTTGGTGGTGGAGGTGGCGGGAATTGAAAACTTGGGAATGGAACTAATGGGGTTTGATAGCTTGGTGGCTGGATTTGAAAGCTTTGTAGAGTGGTGGCAAGAGCTTGGGTCACTTGAGAGCTTGGCAGAACATTGGTGGTAGCTTGTGGGGTTTGATAGCTTTGTGGAGTGAGGGTAGTAGCTTGTGGATTTGTGGTTGATGGCACTGAGCTCCAAGGACCTAATGGAAATGATGGAATTGTGCTTTGGGCTATGGTGAACAAGCTGGGGGTGATAAAAGGTTAATTACTTGCCCCATAGGTGGAATTCCTGTTGTATATTGCTGAGGTTGGCCAAAGATGCTAGCACTGATTTGGGAGATGGGTGGATTTGGAAGGCTGGGTTGGAGAGTAGTAGCAACAATAGTGAAGGGAGTGAATGATGAGGTGTTTTGGGTGAAGGGGGTTTGGAGCAGAGAGGTATGAACCAAGGATGGAGTGGTGGTGGCTGGGTTGACTTGCAGAATGGAGATTTCAACTTGGGTGGAGGATGGTATGTTTGGGTCTATTGGATCATATGGATTGGCTTGAGGCTCTTCTTTTGGCACATATGAAGGATAATTTGAATCATAAGAGCCTATGGGTGGTGGCAGCTGCTCGAACAATGGGTGAGATGGATCTGATAATGGAGGAGGTCTTCCAAAGTCGAAGGCTCCTATATTGTCCCTTCGAAAGTTAGCCATGATTGTTTCTTTGTTATTGTCTATAATGGCATTCACCAATACTACATTTCTTGGTTGGTTCATGAAAGCTTCAATGTTAGTAGGTGATGGTATAGCATTCTCTAGGCTAGAGGATGGTTGAGTTCTCAAGGGGAGCGATGCTATTTGATCCAAATGATAGGGCTCCATTGTTACCTTCTTCTTCTTAGCTAAGCGAGTGACGGGTGGCATGAAAATGCTCCTAGGGATGAGATGTAACAATGCTGATGGATGCAAAGGGGGAAGGCTTTTCTATGAAAATGATTTCCTAGGTTGAGGAAAAGCTATATGACAAAACCTAAGAAGGGTTGGGTTAGGGATTCTAACTTCAAAGATATGTTGCCAAAGTATGAAAGGTCTGCTTTCCTATGTGCAAGCTTGGTGCTGATTGTGTCAACTTAAGGATAGACTGATGATCTTTTAGGAAAAACACGAGATTTACCACTTGTGGATCCCAACCTTTAGTTCAAGGTGATGAGGGATAACAAGTGACAAAGCTAGATTACCCTAGACAAAGCTCTGTCAAAGGGATAACCTTGGTGAGATCAGTGAATTTGGAAGATGTTAGGAATGGTAAACTTTTGGCAAAGTGACAACAATTTTGAAGGCTTGGATGTGAAGTTTTTGGATTGTTGGCTAGATGGTTTGGTTCTAAATGAGATGGATGAGATAAAATGCTTAAGGGGAGGGCTAAAGATGGCTGGCTTTCCTACAAAGATGACTCTAAAGTGAAGCCTATGCAAGAAAATGTGGAGAAATAAGGGGGTCTAATCATAGAAATCATGCCTAGTTGGTAAGGCATAAGCATTGTTAACTCCTGGATGTTGGTTAAGTTGGATAGTACAATCTAACCAGGCATCTTGAAGGGCTTTGTTGGTAGCTTTGTCCTCTACTTTGTGGAGTTTGGCAATTCGAGGGCTTGGTGTTAGGTCCTTTCTCTTGGCTAAAAGTTCTCGATATGCTTGAGATGGCTTGAGTTTGACTTTGTGAAACTTTTATTTGGGTTTTGGTTGTTCTAACATAAATTCTTGAATCTTCTTGGCTTTGAGAGATCTCAGTTGTTTTTCTTTGACTCGTTCAACTTCTGGAACAAGCAGTGACTACGATAAGTGTGCCCTAAGCTAGGATCGACCAAGTTTGGAAAACATTCATTAAACAAATAAAAAATCAAGCAATAGATAGGAACAACCAGATAGATGTTTTTGATTCTTAGAATGTGATACTTGTGCCAAGGAGTGTGTATGTTCTACAAATGTTTTGATCAGTCACTTCAAACACATTAACATCCTAGATGATTGTCTGCAAGGCTGACAGTTGGTTTAGCTAGGGAGTCCTCAATATACCTAAGGTATATGAGTCCCAAATCCGTAGATGAAACCAAAAAGATGTCACACAGCCGAGAGGAGCCATAACCTACTTCTCCTCTTTCACTTATCAAGGGTGTAAAGTTCCTTGAGGTTTAGCCTGAGTGACAAAATCTTGATCCCAAGAGAGGTGTCTTTCAATTCACCTCCCGATTCTTATACTCCGTTAGAATGCTGGAGTTGAGGTCATCCCAAGGGGTGATGAAATCCCCAAGTAGGCCTTCGAAAAATTTAAACAAGATTTTGGATCCTAATCTTATGCACCTAAGATGGCCTCGAAAGACGACAAGGGGAGAGAAGACTTGGATGATCTTGGGCTAAAAGACATAATTCTTTTCCAACTGACACTTATGTTTTCTGATCTAGACTTTGCAAGCACTCATGTTTAAGATGTAAATGTTCAATTCCAACTTGAAATGTGCCAACAAAAGTAAAATTGATCAAATAATGCAAGCAAGAAGAAGAGTTAGGGTCAACAAAAGAAAACTCATGCGCCCGAAGGCCCTCCACGTCAAGTTTCGATTGATTTTGTTTAAGACATTCAAGATTGAGTGTGAGTTTATTTTAAGCCCAAAAAAAAGATGTGTGAAACTCAATTTCAAGCGTGTGCCCAGAGGCCCTCCACGTCAAGATTTGTTCAAATTTTAATGCCCAAATGAAGTGTTAGCGAGCCTAATGTGCATTCAAGGAATTTTCTAAGTTAGAAAAACTAATAAAAACACAAGTAAGTGAAGTTTGATCTTTGTGGAGCACTTAACACCCTCTTAGGTGGACCCATCCCCATAGATGGCACTGAGATTGCAACCAATGGTTAAATTGATGGGTGATTAAAGAGGGTGAGTCCAACTACAAACTCACTTAGAACGTCTTTATTTGGTTTTTATAATTTAGGAAGTTTCTAGAATATAGATTCTTTTTATGCCCAAAAATTGAAGTGTGAGATGTTGTATTGATTCATTGATCCTTTGCATTCAAGATTGAGTTTGTTTGTTTTAAGCATGCATTCCAAGAAAGGTTGATTTTAATCCATGGCATTCAATATTATGTTAAGGCAATATTCATTCAAAGAAAAAATGTTTAAACATTCAAGTTCATTTTAGCAACATGCATTCAAAGACAAGTGTTTAAACATTCAAGTTCATTTTTTAAGCGCATTAAACCATGTAAAGAGAACCTGCAAAAAATAAGATCAGTGGTTTCATATGTGCTCCAACCTACAATAGCTAAAAAAAGCCAATTTTATTAGTAACCATAAAATTTCAAAATTTGAAGCTTAACTATGGAAAAAATAAAATCAACTTTTTTTGTTCTTTTTCCTAGGCGTAAAAATGCTTAAAATAACCTCTACTCTATGGAACCACCAAAAGTTAAAATGCTTAAAATAACAAAGATGTTAAAACAAAAATGCAACAAAGACAAGTGAAGATGACAGTTCATCAGGCGCAGACGCCAAACTGAAGAGATGCTGATCTGTGGAGATGATAGAGAAAGAGGTGTAGATGACAGTTCAAGTTGGTGACAGTGGAGATGACAAAGTATTTGGCAGAGATGATAGTTTGCAAACGTAGACACCAATCTATGGAGATGATAGTTGAGGTTGTAGAGATGATAGAAAAGCTGGTGGAGATGATAATTTGTAGGCATAGACACAAATCTGTGGAGAAGACAATTGAGGTTGCGGAGACGACAAAATAGCTGGTGGAGATGATAGTTTGCAGGTGTAGATGCTAATCTACAGAGATGACACTGCGCGAAAAGAATCGAAATGCATAGATTTTTTCAAAAAAAAATTTAAAATTTTTATTTTCTGGTTTTTAGAGGGTATGTCTTCTTCCTAAGTGAGCTTTTCAAGCTGCAAAAACAAGAAAAATGCCTTACAACCTACTCAAACAACAACAATCATTAGAGGGTTAGTTTATAAAAGCAACATGTAGATTGAAATGGATAAATAAATGACACATAGTGGGGTCCCACCAGGCATGCCAAAATGTAGAACAAGATTTAGTGTGCAAAGAACATTAACAATAAGAGAAATATTCACAAACTAAAACTAAATTCACATATAAGCTTAGACAAAGAAAGCAAACAAGAAATGCAAACCTCAAAAGAGAGAACACTCCATGCTTCCTTGATTTTGTAGATGTGTCCTTTGATGTGGATGTGTGCTCAATTGCTTGCCCAATTTCTTCAATGGTGGAGATGGGTAATGGAAAATTGGTAGCCTTGTGAGCTCTCAATTTGGCATTATAAGGTTAAGATTGATGAATTTGGTTCTCAAAATAGCATGGTAACTTTAGCTCAAGGATTGTGATGAAATGGCTTGGGAGGGGATTCAATTTATAGGCAAAGGGGTAGAGGGATGGATGGGTTAGATGCAAGGAGAGATGAAAGCTTAAGGAGGGCTAGGATGCACTCAAAGGAGAGCACATGGATTGTGCTTGTTTAGCACCAATGGAAAGGTGACACTTGTCACAAGGAGGATGAGTGTGAGAGGGTAGGATAAGGGGTTGGTTAAAGACATGATGATGGAGATTGAGTATGGAAGTGGCATGTAAGAGTCATGAGTGGGCTTGTAAGAGTCTTTTATGGTTTGTAAGAGCACTCATGGCTTGGTGGTTGGGATATTTTGGAGAGTGGACTTTGATTTGGTTTAGGAAAGTCTTAAACTTGTTTAGGGAATGTGACAACATTAGGGGTTAGATTAGGCTTGGGTTTAGAATTAGATTAAGGATGTTAGAGATGTGCAAGTGGATGGCATTACTGAGGGTGGGTGAGTTAGTGGCTAAGCTAGGTTAGTATGGGTGGATGGGGTGGATTAGGCTAAATGGAGGATTAGGGATAGGTTAGGGGTTTTTAGATTTGAGGATTTTATTTATCAAATAGATTTATTTAATAAATGGGGATTTTTGGAATTAGATAGGAGAAAAGGATTTAATTGATAAATGATAGATTGTTTGATTTATCAGTTTAGGACTATAGATGATTAATTAAATTAACCAGCTAGGGGATGTGAACAGATTAATTAAATAGGAATTTAATTAATGATTCCTTTAGAGATAACTAAATAGGATTACTAAATTGGTGTAATCAAATTTAGGTGTCTACACTTACAAAATAATTGGGATGAATTTTGCAGTAGGGAGGAAGAAGTTTGGAGACAAAAATTGAAGAAATTATGGTTCAAAGAAGGTGATAAGAATACAAGTCGATTCCATGATTATGTTAAATTTAAGAGGGCATCCAATACTATATTATGAATCAATATTTCCTTTTTTAGGTTTAATTTAATTCTTGAGGCTAAGGACATTCAAGATGAAGAGGTTAAATGTTTCAAAAATTTATCAGACCCTCCCATGTCTTCTTAAGATTTTATGGTCCAATTTGAGGAGATTCTTGGTGCTATTCCTTAGATTTTTTTAGATTATGACACTTTTATGGCTCCTTTTTCCATTGCAAAAGTGAGAAAGATAGTGTTTTCTTTTTCACCTAATAAAGCTCTAGGCCTAAATGGTTTTACTCCTTTTTTTGTATTAAAGATGTTGAGATGTTATCTATTAGGACTCACTTGAAACAATTGAAGAATCTAGGAAAGGTAAATTCATGTTGAGATATTTTAATAAGTTACAAACATTAATATAATTAGAAAAGTGAAAAATCCATCAACATTTACAGATTTTTGGCCTTTATCTCTATGCTATACTATTTATAAAATCATCACTAAAGCCTTTTACTTAAGATAGGCTCACATCATTCAAAGAATTATCTCTCAAGTGTAGGGTGATTTTGTCCTTGGCAAAAAACTATGAATGGTGCTTTTGTGGCACATGAGGTTTTGCATACTATTAATGCCAATTGAATTCCTAGGTTTGTTATCAAATTGGCTATGATGAAAGCATATGATAAAGCATGTTGAAATTTTTTAATTAGTTTTATTTTTAAATTTAAATTTTAAGTGGTTTTGTAGATGGTTCAGAGCTTGTCTTTTAGGCACCTTGTTTGGCAACATTCTTAATGGTTCCATTATTCATTTTTTTTCAAGATTCCCAAGGGATCAGACAAGGTGATCCACTCTCTCCATTTCTTTTCATCATCATGGAAGAAGCCTTTATTAGGTCTAATTTACATAGACATAGCTTGTTTCATTGGAAGGGGATTTAAATTATTGGCACTGACATATCTGTACTCACTTTATCTTTGTGGATGACACATTATTATTCAAATTGGCAATGATTTATGAAGCTCAAAAAATAAAAAACATATTGGACTTATATATAGTTAGGTCAAGTCAAAATTCTAAGATATTTTTGTTCAATGTTGAAAAGAGCATGGAAGATAGACTTGTGAATATATTAGGAATCACAGTGGAATAGTTATTGTCTAATTACCTTGGTCTTTCCTCTTTCATGGATGTAAATAAAAATTGTTATTGGAATTCTATCATTTCTTGAATAAAATCTAGAATAGCAACTTGGAAGGCCACATTTCTCTCTCACACAAGAAGAATCTTTTTAGTGAAGGTAGTTCTTTCTACGATTCCAAACTATTATGTTTATGATCTTAAGGCTCCATCATCCATCATCCAATAGATTGAAAAATGATCAAAGATTTTTATGAAAGGTTATATATCCATCAAGAAGAAATTACCTCTAGTATTATTACAAGATATGGTACAGAGTAAATAAATTGGTGGTGCTAGCATTCATGACTTACACTTTTGAAATAGGGATTTTGTGGGGGAACTAGTTTGGAAAATGTACTCAAATTTTGAAAACAAATGGTATAGGTTAATGCAACATATATATTTTGAAAAAAATGATCCAAAATTAGTTCTTACAATCCTAGATCCCCCCAGGGGAGTGGTTGAATGGGACTTCATGATACAATCTAGGAATTTAATTTATAATTATATATATTGAGAGGTCCATAGAGGTGATGATATTATATTTTGGAAAGATTCATAGAATGGTCTCCCCACCATATCCAATTTAGTGCAATACATTTTTATAATTAATATTGCATCAGATCATTAGGGTGCCAAATTGGTTAAACATATCGATTATGCTAACTTGTTTTTAGGAAAAATCATTTGGAATGATCCTTCTATATTACTACTTGATTAGGCTCAAATAGGTATTTTTACTAAGATCTTCTTCGAGAGAATAGTTTATTTTTCTAATAATGAATATCTTCTTGTTTGGATCCCTACTAAAAAGGGAGTTTCTTTGTTAAGGATGGGTATAGAGTGCTTCAATAGATTCATAGTGTTAAGTATCCTTAGCATGCATTTTATTTCTACTAAAACAAGTTTTTCCTACCTAAGGCTGGTTTCTTTGCATGACTTCAATTAAAGAACAAGAATCTAACTTGTGATAGAATAAGTAAACTTTCTATTGAAACACCTTTTATGTTTGTTCTTTGTAATAAAGCATTGGAGTTTGTTGATAATTTTCTATTAAATTATCCATTTTCATAGGAATGTTGGTATTTTTTTCTAATAAAATTGAATTATCATATGCCTCTACATTTCAAATTATGGGACTTATTCCAGTCTTTCAAAGTGCTTTACACTTCCTCATTATTTAATTGGAATTGGAAATGCATTTCAACCATTGTAGTGTGGGCTATATGGTGGGAAATAAGTAAACAGATCTTTTGGAAAGAGGCTAATTAGATTAATGAATTCATGAAAGGCATTGTGAAGTTAGTTGCAGAGATTGTTAATGCTAATTTACTAAATACTTACTACAATTTCTCATTCTCAGTTTGGGATGCTACAATAGTCAAATAATGAAGAGGGATCATTGTCCCTTTTGGATCAGTTCCCTAGTGCAATTTAGTAGTTTGTGATGATAGGAAAAATATAAAATGGTATCCTCCAAGTATTAATTATGTTAAAATTAATTTCGATGTTGTTTTGTTGGGTAATCCAAGAATGTTTGGCATTGGAACTTGTATTTTCAATCATTTAGGTGATATATGTGTAATCAAGTCCCTTCTCATTTTACTAGGTACCAATAATATTGTAGAAGTCACTTCTCTTCTTCATGTGTTAGTACTGGCCAAAAGGGGGGGATTTTCTAAGGTACATATAGAAGGAGACTCTATGTTTAACATCAATGCTTAGATTGAGAGAAATCTACATAATTGGAGACTAGAATATATTTTTATCCAAATCTAGAACTGGTAGACTGTTTTATAGATATTCAAGTTCCACGTACCTTGTGCGAAGGAAATGATGATGCATACCTACTTGTTAGTTGGGGTTGTGATGGAATTTATGTTGAATCATTTGACCCTTCACATTTTATACAAAGTCATGAGGAATTTGGTAAGTTGATTAAACAAGACACAATATTTTTCTATTAAAGTCTTGTTGGATATTAAGTATAGATTTCTCCATGTAGGTGGAGGAATTTTTTTAGGGTGGTATATTTGCAAGTACAATTAGCACGGGTGGCTTTTCATTGTTGATTATAAAATTTTAAAGCTAAAGCTGTAACATTTTCTACTTCATTGTAGATATTTTCCTTTTTTTGGGGACGTTGTAGGAAAAATTGCTCTCTCTACATTCTATACTTCTCTTTCTATTTTTGTATCACAATGAGGAAGCAAGGTTTCATTTCCAGTTCTTTCCTTGTGAAGTTCTTGAAATAGTTTATTATTATTAATAAAATATTTAATGGATCTATTCATTTTTTCTTTAAGAAAAATTCCATGGATGTGAAACTTCATGAATTTAGGTAGCAATCTAGAAATTGAGGAGCAATTATAGGGTAAAAAGCATGTATTTTTTTCTTTTGTTCCTTGTAACCTTTTTTTTTTAAATTCTAAAATTTACCTCTATCTTGAAAATCAAAGTGATAACATAATTATTTAATCAACTATCAATTATGACTCTCAAAATAAATTTTGCACATGTTAAATTGAAAGATTATTTAATTAAAAATACTAAAATTTAATGAAAAAATAATTCTTACATATATGTGTAAATATGTAATTTATATTTTAATTTAATAGCAAAGTTTACTCATAAAAAAATTGAGATTAGCATTGATAGTTTAGAACTATATTAATTTTTATAAATAATTCAAACTACTATCAAATTAAAGCAACCTAAAGAATATGATAAATTTTTTTAATTTTAATTTTTTGATAAGCAAGAGGCCAAAGCCATATATTGAATAATAAAGAAAATACAACTCAACTCAAGCAACATTGAGAGGGTGAAGTTGGGTGATAGTCCTTCAGTTTAGCCTAGAAACAATCTAAAAGGAAATTTCTTGATATTAGATTTGTAGAAGTAAAATATCTTCCAAACCCTTTTAAGAGTATCTATGCCATAGAATGATCTAAAACACCAAAAAAATCACCATCCAAACATACATCTCTATATTTATTGTTAGGGGTTATAAAATCTACTAAATTAAAACTATATATAAGAAAGAGTTTCTCTTAATATAAGATAAAATAACCATCAATTAGAAATTGAAATGTTTTATCCATTGAAACCAATTTAACAATATAATAAGCCCATGGAGGAGAAAAATATCTAGTAAATGTTATAACTACATCAAAGCATAAAAAATAATCTATCGCTATTCCATCATCTAAAATTATAGTCCATAACTAAAATAAGGTTGATAATGAGGCTGAGAGGAGACATAGATGGGAAATAAATTTATCATCTTGCATATGGTTTGGAGAATGTAGATCCTCCACCTCTGAGACCTATTCCTTCATTGGTGGAGAGAATTCCAAACACTCTATGATCACCTCACTTTCATTTTTCCAAGCTCCACTATGTTCCTTAGCCACATACTCTTCCAACTAGTTACTTACTTGTTAGAAACAATAGTCCACCAAGATAACTAAGATTGGGAGGGTGGGGTGTGAATTAGTTATCCAATAATTAAAACACCATTCAACTAAAGTAAACAACAACCATAAAAAGATGCACATAGAAAATTATACCAGATATGTTGACTAGGGAAAACCTTGATCAGAGGGAATACCTTGATGGGAATGATGCCCACAAGATGATGTATTAATATAAATATTCCTTGTTAGAGGATAGACTCTGTTAGGAGTCTGTTACAATATTTAGTACAATGAGTCCTTGTTAGGAAACTTTGAATCCCTATTAGGAGATTCTGACTCTATTAGGAGTTGTGCCAATCCAATTAGGAGTTGTAGTATAATGTATGCAAGAAGAGCCCACTACCCAAACATGCAATTTCAACTATAAGAAGAGCTCACTGCTCAAACAAGTAATTTACTGGTATCTTCTTCTTTCCTCTATTGTTTCCTCTATCTTATCAATCAAACCAATAAATACCAGACCTTCTAGACTAGGTCATGAACCTCATATCCAAATACCAAGCCTTAGATCACTTAGAACAACCTTGGCAATGAAGTTTCCTTCATTTTCACACTGCTCTGCTCAACTTTCACATTCTATACTCTCTGCTACTTTTTGAACATTCAAAATTTGCATTAATCCATATCAACACATCACATGATAAAGGAAAATGTCCTTCCTTTTTACCAAGTCCATAAAAAATTCCCTAAATCAGCTATTAGTCCTTCTCAATTAATTATTATAGGACCTCACTAAGAACATGTTACACTTAGTAATAACCTAAATCTTCTACCTTGCAACTTGAATAACTTTCTGTACACATAATATTATGATGAGAAAGCTTAGCCACATCATCCTCAACATGTCTTCTTCATGTTCTCAACCTCAATCCTCAAGATATCAACTCAGCTAAGAGATATAACAAGTTTACTACGAAATGTCTCTTTATACTCTATCTCAAAATAGACATCACCAAAACTTACATAACTTCTCCTAGACTTATCCTTTCTACTTTTGATGTTAACTACATATGCTATATACTTGAAAGGATCTCCCATAATCTCAGGTGGTTGTCATGCTCAACTAACCATTTGTACCAAATTGATCTTTCTGCTATTCTTCTATCAGATAACATAGAAGACATTAAACATGCTATGTTGACATCAATGATAAACTTAGTCATGAATGTAACATACCATCAAACCAATCTTCCAACAATCTTTCCAATCTTCCAACAATCTCCCCCTTTGGCATTGATGGCAACTTAGATTAAAAACATCTAGTTCCAAGAATACCAACAAAAGAAAGATAGTCTTCAAATTCTCTTCATCAATCATAATCCCCCCTTGATATACCTCAATGTGCTCTATACCAAACTCTCATTACAAATTCATGCCAAACTATCTCCCATACTTATGCCAAACATCTTCTTAGCATAATGTTTTTCATGCCAATATCTACCCCATTGACATCAATGTCAAAGGTTTTTGCAACCAACATCTCTACATCAAACTCTATAACAACTGATACTTATTATCTTGAGTGTCAAAAGACACTTTTCAAAAAAGCATCAAAAAGAGTCCTAGATGACTCTGTCCATCATAGATACTCCCCCATATAGAAAGCATTAACATCTAGTCTAGACAAATAATGGTGCTCTGTTACCCTAGACTGATGCATTCTTGCATCTTCTACTCTGATGTAGGAAGTGGCATAACACCAAGCATTCCTTGAAAATAATCAAAAGTCTCTTTGGGAAGAGGCTTAGTGAATATATTTGCAATCTTCCCTTTAGTGCTCACATAGTCCAATCTGATTTCCTTTTCTGTAACTTTTTATCTCAACATATGATACTTAATAGAAATGTTCTTAGTCCTTGAATGCAATACTGGATTCTTAGACATATTTATTGTTCTTCTGTTGTCACAATCTATAACAACAAGTTCATTGATCTCTATCCTTATATCCTTTAGCATTTACTTCATCCAAATTACTTGATTGCAATTATTTTTTGTGACAACATACTCTACTTTTTCTATACAATCTTTCTTCTTGCTTAATCAAGAAATCAATCTTCCTCCAAGAAAGAAAGCTCCTCCACTGGTGCTCTTTCTTTCATCCATACTGCCTGCCCTATCTGCCTTCGTATAAGCACTTGGAGTAAAATCATTAGACCTGTCATACCATAATCCAAATTCTAAAGTTCCTTTCAAATATCTAAATATCCTTTTCACTACTACATAATGTGCTTCTCTAGGATCATCCTTGAATCTTGCAACAATTCTAACTGCATTTTCTATATCTGGCCTTGTGTGAGTCAGATATTACAAACCTCTAATAATAGATATGTACTTCTTCAATTCAATAGTAGCTCATCCTTAGTAGATAACTTGTGTCCAGTTAGCATAGGTGTTCCAATAGGTTTACATGTTTCCAAACCAACCTTTTTCAACACATCCTTCAAGTAATTAGTCTGAGAAATAAAGATTCCTTCTTTAGTTTGTACTATCTACAATCCTAGGAAATATTCCATCTCTCCTATCATACTCATTTCAAATTATTTCTTCATCTCTTCTACAAACTTCTTACTTCCTTCACCATTACCTCCAAATATAATGTCATCAACAAATATTACCAAAATCATCAAACCATCATCAATTTCTTTCCAATATAGATTACTATTTTCCATACCTTTGCTATATCTGAGCTTTGTCAAATGCTTGTCCAACCTTGCATACTAGGTTCTGGATGCTTGCTTCAATCCATACAATCCTTTCCTTAGTCTACATACTATGTCCTTATCATCTATTAAAGGACATCCTTCAGGCTACTCAATGTATACCTCTTCTTCAAGTTCTCCATTTAGAAATGCTAACTTGACATCCATTTGATATACTTTGAATTTCTTCTATGCTCCATAGGCTAAGAATAATTTACAGCTTCTATTCTAGTGATTGGAGCATAAGTCTACTCATAGTCTATTCCTTCTTTCTATGAGTAACCTTTACATACAAATATTTCTTTGTTTCTTACAACTTCTCCTTGCTCATTCATCTTGTTTTTGAATACCCACTTAGTTCCTATCACATTCTTATCTTCTAGTCTAGGGACCAAATCCCATGTCTCATTCTTTACTATTCGATTTAATTTCTCTTTCATAGCTTGCTTCTAATAGTTATCTTTACATGCTTCATCTACATTCTTCAACTCAACTTGAGATATCAAGCATAGTTCTTCATTAACTCTACTTCTTGTCATCACACATTTGTCTTTTCTTTTGATGATCTATTTAGATGGGTGATTCTTTATCATGTTCTTTCCTGAAGTAGGAGTTGTTATCTCAACTCTTGGCTCTACTGAAGGTTCTGAGCTTTGTTCCTATCTTTTCTCTTCTTCATTTTCCAAATCATTGTTAGTCTTGAGAAATACCTCATCATTCCTTGGCTTAGTAACAAAATCATCATCATTTGAATTGTAAACAACTATTCTCTCTTGTGCTCTGAATTTCTCATCAATTCTCACATTTGAACTTTCCATAATAGTTACCAAAGCTATCTCTTCTACTACTTCCTTTTCCTTAACCAATTCAAGCTTATCATCTTTATCATCACAATCATTCAAGAATATTTTTGTACTTGTTTTAAATTCTTCATCTTCATCAAAAATCAAACTCTTTCTAGTTTTGCTCAATTTCTTAGGGCATGTAGATGCATAATGACCAAACTTATTACATATCAAACCAATTTTTTTTCCATAACTTCTTTTTCTCTTTTCATAACAAGATTATTTCCTTCCTTGATCTTCATGTCTTCTTAGGATAACTTACCAAGAGCTTCTATTTCAAAATTTCCACTATCTAACGTAGGACTATCTTTGCTTGCCACTAATCTCCCAAAGTTGTTAAGCTTTATCTTCAAGGACCTGATGCTTTGATACCAATTGTTAGAGACAATAGTCTGCCAAGATAATGGGGGGGAGGGGTGGGGGGGAGATTAATCATTTATCCAATAATTAAAACACCATTCAACCAAAGTAAACAACAACCATACAAAGATGCACATAGACAATTACACAAGATATGTTGACTAGGGAAACCCTTGATTAGATGGAAAACCTCGATGGGAATGATATCCACAAGATGATGTACTAATATAAATATTCCTTGTTATAGGATAGACCCTATTAGGAATCTATTGCAACATTTAGTACAATGAGTCCCTATTATGAGACTTTGAATTTCTATTAGGATATTCTAAATTTGTTAGGAGTTGTGCCAACCCTATTAGGAGTTGTGGTATAATGTATGCAAGAAAAAAATAATACCCAAACATCCAATTTCAACTACAAGAAGGGCTCACTTCTCAAGCAAGTAATTTACTAATATCTTCTTCTTTCCTCTATCCTATCAACCAAGTCAATCAGTATCAGATCTTGTAGACTAGGTCACAAACCTCATATCCAAATGCCAAACCTCAGATCACTCAACTAAACATCGACAATGAAGTTTCCTTCACTTCTGCAATGGTCTGCTCAACTTTTGCATTTTGTACTCTTTGCTCCTTTTCGAACATTCACAATTTGCATTCATCCATATCAACACATCACATGATAAATGAAATTTTTCTTCCTTTATACCAAGTCCATAAAACAATTCCTTGAGTTAGCTAGTAGTCCTTTTCAATTAATTATTATAGGACCTCACTAAGAACATGTTACATTTAGTGATAACCTTAATCTTTTGCCTCACAACTTGAATAAATTTTTGTACTACAATATTATGATGAGCAAGCTTAACCATGTCATCCTCAACATGTCTTCTTCATGTGTTCAACCTTGATCCTCAAGATATCAACTCTGTTAAGAGATATAACAAGTTTAACAAAACATGTCTTTGTAAACTCTATCTCGGAGAAAATATGACCAAAAACTTGCATAACTTCTTCTAGATTTATCCTTTCTACTTCCAATGTTAACTACATATGCTAGATACTCCAAAGTATCTCCCATAACCTTGGTGGTTATCATGCTCAACTAGCCATCCATACCAACTTGATCTTTTTGCTATTCTTCTGTTAGATGCCATAGAAGACATCAAACATGCTATCTTGACATCAATAACAAACTCACTCATGAATGTAACATATCATCAAATCAATCTTGCAAAAATCTTGCCAATCTTCCAACATTACTCTTATTCACTTTACATGCAAAAAATAAAGGAGAAAGAAAATGTTTCTTTGGATAATATGCAACTATTAAATTACCCTAACTGGATTATAGGAGGAAAAGATCAGGTAAAGTGGAACTAGCTTCCTTCCATGCTGGGGTATGTTATAATGGCATGGTCTAAAAATTAGAAGATCTTCCCTTAAGTTAGCCAAAAGCTTCTCCAAATTTCCTAATTTTTTTGGCTTGAATAAGCATCTAACCATCATGTTCATACTCCCCTTATGTATGTCAATCACGCTCAACATGGATATGAGCATTACTGGCATGTTACTTAAGACTCAATAGTAGTTTGTATTAATGATAAATTTCTTACCTTAACTCTAAAAAACTATCCCAACTACTAGGAGAGGCTCTAGAGGTCTCTACTAATGCTTTGCATTCTTAATTACTTTTGACTTTCCTAGAATACTAAAAGAAGATTTTTCTTTTTTTTTTTGAAAAGAAGATTAGAATTTTTTTAATCTAAGCCAAATATTTACTATCTATTGAGATCATTTCTAAAGAGCTTTCCAAAAGACTACAATTTAATTCTAGAATAAATTAAAACCTGAGTCCATTTTTTATTATAATACACAATGCTAACTGATAAAACAAAACCATGTGTTGCTCACATATAGTTAAAAATATTCTTTAGATGCTTAATAATAAAAACATACATGTTGATTCTATAAAACCATTTCCACTAAAAGTTCTAATTTCAACACTCTTTGCATTTATCAAACAAATAAAAGAATTTAGATAAGGAATATTTCTAACATAAATGGTGCTAAAAATCAACATCAAGACAATAATTATTATAGCTAACTAAAATTATTCATATCAAAGTATTTAGAGTTTGAAAATAGAGTATCTGATAAAAGTTTATTAGAAGTACAATCAAACATTGACTTTACTTACAATCCATAGTATTTAACATAAAAACATGTTTCTATCAATTATAAGATGTATTTAAACACATTTATTACAAACCTTTCTATATATTGTCTTCCAACCTACCCTAAACCTAGCTATACCTAGAGTTTACAAAATCTAATTAAAGAAACTAAGACTCCATTTGGGTATCTCCCAATTAACCAAAAGGCTCACAATTGGTATCTCTCTTTAACCAAAAATATAGTTGAACATTCCAAATTTAAACCATCGCCAACCCCTTTTTCTTGTATTCCTTGAACTAGAGATTTTGTCTACATAAGCCTCCCTTTCATGTTTCTTTATCGTTAACTTACTTGGACACATTTCCTCTTCAAATTGTCCAACTCGTGCTCTAAGCCTAGATGTGTAACATTAGCATAGTTTGAGATATCTTCATAGCCTTCCACTCGTTCCTCTTTTATGTATTTGGAAAACCAATTTGGGTCTTCTAGATGTTTGACGTGGAATAAAGCCAACAAAAAATTCAAGATTCTTCTCCTCATCTTCATCTTTTCTTGAAAATTTTCCCAATTGTCCAAGGCCAAAACTAAGAATTTAGGAACTGACTTCCCATTCACCTCCATCTTATCATAATGCTTAGCCCTTGGATTTGTTAGAAAATATATATATTTTGCAAGGAAGTCTCCATGTTCACTAAATATTTCTTATGGAATAAATTACCACAGAGATGTTTTGTTACCCCTTTGTCTATTTCAAAGAACATTGTTAGTATGAGGAACATGGAGGTAATGTCAGAGTCCACTCTGTTGGTATTCTCCAAGTAATCTTCCAAAAAAATTCTTAACAGAACATCCATCACTAGAGAATGAGGGAAATAAAGTATTCCCCTTAATCTTTCCTTTATAATAAAATTATTGTTATTTCTTACATCTTAGATGTAGTATGGTATTTTTTCCTCTATATTTTGAGCAATAGAGACTCTTTGACTTTCTTTTTAACATCCAAAATTGTGGGTGGGATGATTTCTAGGTCAAATGTGTCCTTAATATAGAAAAAAATTCCTTTTCCTCTCATTGAAATAATGGAAAAGTACCTTTATCTCAAAACAAGTTGATAGGTATAATATTGCCCCAATTTTATTTCTAAATTATTGGCAAAAATGAGTTCTTCATGTGTTAGATGAAGTTAGTTTTGTTCTTGCAAACGTTTGAGTCTAAGTCTAGATTTGAAAAGTCTAGGTGGTCTTTATCAGATTTTCCCCAAAACACCCTCTCTATTTTCAAAGCTGGGTGGGTTGCTATTGTTGCCTTGTAATTTATAGGGTAGGTTTAGTATCCAATCTAATAAAGATCATTTTCATTCATTTATAGATAGATCATACTCATTACTTCATTCCCATGGTCTTGAAAGTTCCATAAAAATTACAAGTCTTTACAACACCAACAATGTGAAAATCTATCACTATGATTTTAGTAAGAATTGGTGGTCAGGTGAAGCCACTTCATGTCATATTAATGCTGATAAAATAAGAATTGGTAGAAAATCTCATGTTTCCTTCTCCACAGTGAGTTTTAGACTCATGAAGGTGATTTTTCACAAAATAGATGAAAGTGAAACACAAGATGCTAAGTGACATCTAAGTGGATCAACATACCTTAATTAAACATCTTTAACAATTAGAAATGCATTTATTAGAGATTCAACCAATAAGGAAGTGTTGGCAAAAAAATAGAAAATGCCTTCTCCTTGGTTGGTTTCCAACACATGAAGGCAATTTTTTGACTATGCAAAGAAATCAAGTTAATGGGAAAAATTTGGCTCCTATGTTGAATCTAGTATATGTTGAGATGATATTGGAATGAAATGAACTATTATAGAAAGAATATATCATAAGGATCTCACTTGGCATATTTTCATCAATGGAGTATTCTAGAGCTAACTTTCCAAAACTAAAAAGAAAACATAAAAGTAAATAATAGTTTAATATAAAGTTACCATTATAACCAACATAATAGTGAAAAGACTTTTAAATATCTATTAAACCTTTCCATTTATTTTTAATAGGTATTTCCTTAAATTTTCATTCATGTGGCACAAGTTTTGAAGTTTAACAAATGAATCAAGGTCCTTGTATAAAAACACACAAACAAATGAATGAGTTACCTTGTTCCCTTGATTCATCATTTTATCTATATGCTTACCTCTTGAAAGCCAATGATTATAGAAGACCATTGTCTAATTCATTTTTTTGATTCAAAATCCTATTTATAAGCTATGGCTGGTAAGTTTGTGTGTTTTAACAGTTTGATTAGGATCAATCTCAACTGCAGAACTTCACAGACACATCCCTCCATTTCTATGATAAGGAAGACTTCCAAAAGAGGATAAAGGCTAAACACATCCATCCTATCATTGAGAAGCTTTGAGAATGTGGTTTTTTTGAAGCCACTAGTTTCTTGATTGTAGTTCAAGCCCTAGAGCTCATTTATAAATGTGTCCACCATTAAAATCTAGAAACCAAGTAGATAGTTCTCCCTGATGACACTGTATTGATTTTAGTTGACAAAAAATGGTGGTGAATTGCCTTTGTGTACTAGAATGGGAGGAGTTTTTTGACCAAATTATCAGTAGGACCATTTCATAATTCTTGAAAAAGAAGATGATCTAGAGTAAGGAGATCTTGTGGACATGGTTTTAGAAGCCATAGAGTGACAAGAGAGAAGTCCTCAAAAAATTATTTAGATCCAACCTTACATGAGATAATCAAAATTTTGGTTCTTTTGCATAGACTGAGAGGTGAAATCGAAGCCCTATTTTTTTTTGAATAATACTTATTTTTGGTTCAAGTTATATGTTTGGATACATGATTGGGCACAAGAAGTAAGTGATATTCTATCCAATGCCCTCCAAATGGAAAAGTTTTAAAATTCTTTTTGTATGCCTTCTTTCTTGATATATATGCTAGCTTCTTTGCAATTGTGGCATGACCTCCCATGTCTAGATGATTTCCTAAAAAAATGTAAAGTCATATGAATTTTATCCCTACCTTTAGATGCAAAATAGCTATGTAGAATATGTAAGAGAGAATTATGTGTTTACTATGAGAGTTTGAAGGGAATTACAAGGGTTCCCAAAAAGAAGATTCTCCCCTGAAGCCATGGACACCATCAATCAATTTGGTTGTTATTTTATCCAGTTTTCATCTTTTTCTTACCTACATTTTGCAGCCTTTGGTAGTTTTCCTCTAAAGCTACTAAGATATCCAAATGACATGATAGTGTTGGTCAAGATCATTTGAAAAGTTCTACAGGTGAATTTCTTGAGCGAGAGTCTAAAGAAGAAAGGGTATGAGTTCTCTATGAAGGTTGGAGCATTTAGTTGTGACACCTAGTTTGCTGCTAAGAATATTATGAAGGTTTTTGAGAAGTACAAGCTATATATATATATATATACTTGAGACCTATTTTTAATCCCAAAAGGTATGCTAAAGATGTCCTGCATATTGGGAGCATGATAAAGCATATCAGTAAAATTAAAGACTACTAGGCCAAGTGTAAAGATGAATTTAAAAGTCATGATCATGCTTTTACAAGGTTGACAATAGATCAAATTAAGCTATACAAAGTGAACATAAATGTAGAGGGGATTAAAGATGATGCTTATACTATGCCATGGAAGAAGATAAGTAAATTTGCATTCATCCAATCCACCCCAGATGTAGCTACAACATTATCTTCCCTTGGCGACACTTTAGGCACAACTCCATCACTCACTCAAGGCCCAACTCAACCAGTGGGTGGAGGTGATCAACCTGTTGACAAAAATATTCCTTTAGAAAAAACTTATTAGGATGGTTTAGTACCTATGATTGAGAGAAAGGTAGAAGATGAAAAGAAAAAGGTAGAAGAACCAAAAGATACTACAGTTCTAGTGGCTCTACAATCCCAAAGTAGCCTAATCCCATTTATAAGTACAACACTACTCTTACCAAGTAGTCCTCAAATATAAGGGGTTGACCGTGTGGTGCAGGAGTACCCCATCAAACTAAGTAATCCTATGGTCTTTTACCATCAAAATAAATAGTTCTAAGGTCTTCTAGGCCTTTTCAAACTTGATTCTAGCATATTTGGTTATTTTTAGGCTTTCTTGCATTATGATCCTATTGTGTGAACCCTTGAACAACATTTGGTGTTTCTATAAACTAGTTGTGTCATGAGGTCACATGGGTCTAATAGTCTCTTAAGATCTTGTTAGAAGTATTAGGAGGTGTTAGAATCTTTTAGAAATCATAATAAAGTTATAAAAGAAAATAAGTTGCATAACAATAGCAATAATGCAACATTTATGCTATAATAAGGATTTTTGTTTGTAATGGTTCCCTCCAATGGTCACAACCTTCAAAATTTGGTTGGACCAGCTGGAGGAAGGTCTTCATAAGCCCTTATAGTTAGGTGGGAGATAGAAATTGTAGTATTTTTCTTTGAAATCAATAAAAACCATCATTTTTCCTTCAAAAACACTATTTTCTTGTTCATTTTATGGACTGTATAGATTAGGGTGGCTAGAGAGTTAGATTTTATTGAATGGAAGCTTGTTGAATTACCTTTCTAATGAGCCTAATTTGAGCTCTTGAATCATTGGGAGATTGAAGATATAAGAATTTTTGTGAAAACTGGTCACAAACCTTAACCACCTAAGGTTTTGGAGAAAAATGGCAATTTCTCCCATTTCATCCTTTGGAAAAATCTGATTTTTAGTGGAATGGGAGGTTGTCAAGTTTACTTTAGGATTTTTGAGGTTTCAATATTGGAACAAATGGTGGCCGTATTGTACAAGCAAGGATGAGTTGGCTTTACCATGTGACAATTCTGCTGCATTATGAAAATTGCTGATTTACATGCCTTGGGGTTTGAACCAATGGGTGAAACCTTGGAATCTATCTTTCCTTGTCCTAAACTAAATATTTAATGCATTGGTTTGGTCCATTTCATTATATGTTTGGTACTTCCTTTGTTAAAGAGACCTAACTGGGGCTTTTAGGCATGTTAAATTTTGTTGATTTGGAATGTCAAAAAGTGACTTCAAAACTTGTCCTTTTGATGGTATGAAAAAATAAATAAAAGGTGTTAGGAATGTTATTTTGATCATAGGGTCCTTTGGAGGATTTTTTACGTGTGGCACAAATTTCTTGTGGAAGGACTACTAGCCTTATTGCTTTATTATTAGGACAAGGTAACAAAATTTGAGTTTGGATTGTTGTTAGGCCATGATTCCTTGGTTTTGGTGTTGCATTGAACCCCTTAGCATGCTAATAGACCTAATATGTGTGAATGAACCATTTTTGGGTAATAAATCAAGTTGCCAAGTGTGAAGTTGAATGGATTAGTCATGATCCATTAGTGTTATTCTTGTACTAAGGTGTAGAAGTTTGGGTGAATGGTTTGTCCAGTTGGATTGATGCTAGCATAACTTGGGATTATGCTTATGAGACCCTTACCTCTGCATCAATTGGTATCAGAGCCTTAAGATCTATAAGGCTTGAAGTTTTTCATCATGTCTAAAGAAGAAGGAGATGGATTGTCATCAACGATGACAAATGCTGAGATTGTGAAGTATTTGAGGGAGCAAAAAAAAAGGAGACTGAGAAAAGAAGTAGGGATGATCTTAGAAATACTAAGATAATGTAGACAAGGGATGAGATAATTAGGCTTAAGGAAGAGGTTAGGAAGAGTAGTGGGAACTTTGGTGATCTTGAACAAGGGAGTGATGATGAACCCCTTTTGGAGGAAGAAGAAGAAGAATGCCCTCTAGATCAAAGGCTGCTTGTGAAGACTCTAAAGTCCATGGAAAGGAGATCCTTGGATGCTAAGTTTGATTTGCCCACTTATGATGGGAAAATGGATACTGATGCTATTGTGGATTGGGTGAATGCCCTAACTAGTTTCTTTGATTTAGAAACTATCCCTAAAAATTAGAAAGTGAAGATAGCCAAGTCAAGGCTAAGAGGGTCTGCATTGGTATGGTGGAACTTTATCCAAGATGATAGGGTAAAGAAAGGCAAAAATCAGGTCTCCACATGGAAGAAAATGGTGGCCTTGCTTTGAGAAGCCTATGTACCTATAGATTATGAAGTGCAACTCCATAAAAAGGTGGATGGGATTGAGACAAAAAGATATGGATGTCTCAAATTCCACAATCCTATGATGAAGTCTGGCATTGTAGAACTAGAGAACTTGAAGCTTGCAAGGTATTTGCAAGGGCTAAAATTGTCAGTTCAAGATGAATTGGGCCTAACCACCATTACCACTATCCAAAAATGTTTCATGTTGGCTTCCAAGGTAGAAGAAAGGTTAAAAAGGAGGAGTGAACAAGGTGGACAAGGTAGAGGAAGGAATGATGAATCAAGAACAAACTCTTGGAATAAAGGAAAATTAGATAAATTAGATAAGTCCTTTGATCAAGAGACTAAAGAACAAGGAGAATCTAGTTCAAGGGTACATGCAAGAGGCAAAATATCCTTTGGTAGGGGTAGAGGAAGGTTTGATAGCCCTTTAAAGTGTTACAACTACAATCAAATAGGCCATTACTAAAACAAATGCCTAGAGAAAGCAAAGAAGAATGAAGGTGAAAGGAGAGCTCAACTAGTCTATGAGGAAAGAGACCTTGAAGTAGAAGAAGGCATAGCATTGATGATGAGACAAGAATTTTTAAAATTACCACATACTCAAGAGCCTCTAGAAAGAAAGAATTTGTTTACAACAAGAGTCAAATTCCAAGGGAAGGTATGTAATCTACTCATAGATTATGGTTCCACTGAAAATTTAGTTTCTAAGCAAATGGTGCAAAAGTTAGAATTGGTTAAGACTCCTCATCCTTTCCCCTATCATGTCTCATGGCTCAGTAAAGGTCAACAAACCCTTGTGACTGAAAAAACCATGGTGGAATTCTCCTTGGTTGAATTTAAGGATACTATCCTATTTAATGTAGTGGAGATGGATGCCTGCCATTTGCTACTTGGTAGACCTTGGCAATATGACATGGATGCTACTTATAGTTGTAGGAAAAATACCTATACCATAATCAAGGATGGAAAAACTTATACTTTGAAATCCTTTCCTATTCAAAAACATGAAAAGGAGTCTTTAGTTGTTGTAAATGAAAAGGAGATGTTAGAAACCATTAAGGAATTAGATCAGGGGTCTGTGTTGATCCATAAGCCAAGGGAGGAAGAAAAGTTTGATAAAGTTAAGACAATCCCTAAAGAGGTGCAAAAACTTCTTGAGGAGTACCATGAGATAGTAGAAATTGATTTACCTTCTTCCTTACCACCCATTAGGGATGTAAGTCATCAAATAGACTTTATACCCAGTGCTTCCTTTCCCAATAAGGCCCCTTACAAAATGACACCTACACAAAATGTAGAGATTGCTAAACAAGTAAGTGAATTGCTAGGAAAAGGTCTGATACAAAAAAGTCTGAGTCCCTATGCAGTGCCTGCTATTTTGGCTCCAAAGAAGGATGGAAAATGGAGATTGTGTACTGATAGTAGGGTACTCAACAAGATCACTATAAAATATAGGTTTCCAATCCCAAGAATAGAGGATCTACTTAACCAACTAGGGGGTGCTTCCTACTTCTCAAAAATTGATTTCAAATTAGGTTATCACCAAATAAGGATAAAGGTAGGGGATGAATGGAAAACAACATCTAAGACAATAGAGGGTTTGTATGAATGGCTTGTTATGCCAATTGGGTTAAGCCATGCACCTTCAACCTTTATGAGGTTAATGAATGAAATTATTCAAGACTATAATGGAAATTTCTTGGTTATTGATCTTGATGATATACTGATATATAGTTGCAGTCTAGAGGAGCATCTTAAAGATTTGAGCATGGTATTCAAAAGGTTGCATGAACATAAACTGATTATCAACCTTGAAAAGTGTACCTTCTTGTAGAAGGAACTTACCTTCTTGGGATTTGTGATCTCTCAAGGAACTTTGAAAATGGATCCTTAAAAGGTTGAAGCAATAGTTAACTAGCCTCCTCCTAAAATACAAAGTGATGTTAAAAGCTTCCATGGTTTAGCCACATTTTATAGGAAGTTTGTGAAGAATTTTAGCCATATGTGTCCTCCAATTTTGAATACCATTAAAGGGGGAAGAAAGGTTAAGTTTGTGTGGACAAAACAAGCCAATGATACCTTTGAATACCTTAAATCTAGGATTGCACAATATCCTATACTAACCCTCCCTAATTTCAACAAGGTTTTCACAATGGAAATAGATGCTAGCAACCTAGTTATTGGGGTAGTCCTAAGTCAAGATGGCAAACCAGTTGCATTTTTCACAGAAAAATTAAATGATGTCAAGAATAAATATTCCACCTATGACTTAGAACTCTATGCTATGGTACAAGCTCTTAGAAAATGGAGACCTTATCTCCTACCTAATGAATTTGTAGTTTTCACTAATAACCATGCATTGAGCTATGTAAAATCACAAGAAAAGTTGAATGTCAGGTGCCTTAAATGGATGGAACAATTATAGGTATATTCCTTCAGCATTAAGCATAAAAAGGGTCAAGCCAAAAAGGTGGCTGATGCATTGAGCAAGAGGTTCACTTTGGTGCAGAAAATCCAACTCCAAAGCATTGGGATAAGTGCTCTCAAGGACCTTTACAAAGATGACATTGATTTTGGCAATATTTATTAGGAATGCACAACATTAGTGGCTAGGTATAACTCTAATTTCTTTGAATATCTCATTCAAGATGGCTTACTTTTCAAGGGACATCAATTATTTATCCCTAGGTGTTGAATGATGGATAGAATTATTAAAGAGAAGAATTGTGGGGGAATAAGTGGCCATTTTGGTATAGATAAATTATTAGAGGTAGTTAGGAGGTATTACCATTGGCCAAAGATGCAAAATGATTTAAGAAAATTTGTGGAAACTTGTGTCATAAGCCAACAAGCCAAGGGAACATCTACTAACCAAGGTCTTTACCAACCTCTTCCCATACCTTCTAGGCCATGGCAAGCTATCTCAATGGACTTTGTTATGGGAGTTCCAAGGAAAAAATAAGGCTATGACAACATTTTTTTCATTGTGGACTATTTTAGCAAAATGGCACACTTTATACCCTGCAAGAGTACTCATGATGCATCACATATTGCACAATTATTCTTCAAGGAAATTGTTAGAATCCATGGGTTGACTGAGTCTATTGTCTCAAATAGGGATGCCAAGTTCCAAGGTCATTTTTGGAGAACCTTGTGTAAGAAGTTGGGAACCAATTTTTGATATAGTTCTACTTATCATCCTCAAATAGATGGGTAGATAGAGGTCATAAATAGATCTCTTGGTAATCTCCTTAGGTGTTTGACAAAATAGTACACTCAAAGTTGGGATCTTTTGTTACCACAAGCTGAATTTTCCTTCAATGACTCCTTGAACAGATCCATAGGTAAAATACCCTTCCAAACAATCTATGGCATGCATCCTATGGGACCTATGGAGGTGAGGGAACTTCCTAATGATTTTAAAATTATTTCGAAAGGGGAAGAATTGATACAGATGATAAAATAGGTGCAGGAACAGGTAAAGGATAGTTTGGTGCAATCAACACAAAAGAATAAGGCAATGGTAGATAAGAAGAGAAGGGAGGTTCATTTACATGACAAAGAATGGGCTTACCTAAAAAAGTAGGGGCTTCCTAAGGATCAACACACCAAGCTTCAAATGAACAAAATAGGACCATGCATAATACTATAGAAGTTTGGTGAAAATGCTTACAAAATCAATCTCCCACCATCCCTTTCCATTTCTCCTATTTTTAACATTTTTGATCTAACTCCTTTTAAAGGAAACATAGATATGATAGGTACCAATGATGAGGAAGAGTCACATGCTAATTGGTTGCAAGAACTCCCACCAAGCCAACCCATTCAATTCGAGAAGATCCTTGCCACTAAAATCTATAAGAAGACTAGGCACAAAACTTATTTGTAGTACCTTGTCAAGTGGAAAGGTCTTCTTGACATTGATGCCAATTGGATGACAGAGCAAGATATCATCAAACATTGTTACACTTCGGATCAACTAGCCTTAAGTGGGAACTTGAGTTTCAAATAGCCTGGGCAACATGGTGCAGGAGCACTTGATCAAAATAAGTAGTCATAAGGTCTTCTCCCATCAAACTAAATAGTTCTAAGGTCTTCTAGGCCTTTTCAAAATTGATTCTAGCATATTTGGTTATTTTTAGGCTTTCTTGCATTATGATCCTATTGTGTGAACCCTTGAACAACTTTTGGTATTTCTATAAACTAGTTGTTTCATGAGGTCACAGATGCTTAGTTGTCTCTTAGGGTCTTTTTAGAAGTCTTAGGAGGTGTTAAAATCTTTTAAAAATCACAATAAAGTCATAAAAGAAAATAAGTTGCATAACAATAGCAATAATGCAACATTTATGCTATAATAAGGATTTTTGTTTGTAATGGTTCCCTCCAACATCACAACCTTCAAAATTCAGTTGGACCAATTGGAGGAAGGTCTTGATAAGCCCTTGTAGGCAAGTGGAAGACATACATTGTATATTTTTCTTTGAAATCAATAAAAACCATCATTTTTCTTGCAAAAACACTATTTTCTTGTTCATTGTACAAACTATATAGATTAGGGTGTTTGGAGAGTTATATTTTATTTAAGCTTGTTGAATTACCTTTCTAATGAGCCTACTCTAAGCTCTTGAATTGTTGGGAGATTGAAGATATAAAAGTTTTTGTGAAAACTGGTCACAAACCATAACTACCTAAGGTTTTGGAGAAAAATGGCAATTTCTCCCATTTCCACTATTGGAAAAATCTGAATTTCAGTGGAATTGGAGGTTGTCAAGTGTACTTTAGGATTTTTGAGGTTTCAAGACTAGAGTAGATGGTGGCCATACTGTACAAGCAAGGACGAGTTGGCATTACCATGTGACAACTTTGCTGCATTATAAAATTTGCTAATTTGCATGCCTTGGGGTTTGAGCTAGTGGGTGAAACCTTGGAATCTATCTTCCTTGTCATAACCTAACTATCTAATGCATTAATTTGGTCCATTTCATTATATGTTTGGTACTTCCTTTGTTAAAGAGACCTAATTGGGGCTTTTATGCCTATTAAGCATTGCTGATTTGGAAGGTCAAAAAGTGACTTCGGAACTTGTCCTTTTGGGGGTATGACAAACTCAATAAAGGGTATTAGGAATGCTGGTTTGATCATAGGGTGCTTTGGAATATTTTGTCCTTGTGGCACAAATTGCTTGTGGAAGGGCTACTAGCCTTATTTCTACATTATTAGGATAGGGTAAAAAAAATTGTGTTTGAATTGTTGTTAGGCCATGATTCCTTGGTTTTGGTGTTGCATTGAACACCTTGACATGCTAATAAACCTAATATGTGTGAATGCAACATTTGTGGGTAATAAGTAAAGTTGCCAAGTGTGAAGTTGAAAGGATTAGTAATGATCTATTAGTGCTATCCTTGTACTAAGGTGTAGAAGTTTGGGTGAATGGTTTGTCTAATTGGATTGGTGTCAGCATAACTTGGGATTGTTCTTGTGAGACCCTTACCTCAACATCACCTTGGAGATGCTAGGAGCAATGAAAGTGAATCCATAGAGTTGGATAAAGTGGTGAAGAAAAGATCCAAAGTAGAGAAAATTAGTGAAGCTTCAAAACTCATTTCCCCAACTATAGGAAATCTTTTCTCCTCATCTTCAAAGGCCTTAAATCTCTCTAGAAGAAAGATGTTTAGTGTGAACACACTAGGGAATGCATCCAAAGTAATTGAGATCGAGTCATGGCTTGAAAATAGTTTGGACCAGAAGAGGAAAAGGATAGAAGATAGGGCTCTAAACAAAGAGACTCTATTTTTGGCTATCCCCTCTGGGTCAACATTAAGAAAAGTAATGAAGCTGAATAATTTTTCTATCCTCACTCGAGATCTAGACACAAAACACCTAACTATAGAGATTACCAAGCCCACTAAAGAAGGTAGGACTGAGGACCTAACTACAACTGATTTCACATTACAGTCTCTAGATCTAGGAGAGGTTAGGCATGACACCAAAGAGAGCTTATGGAGAGAAACTAATGAAGTGATAAAAGCAGAAATTGAAGGCCTCAAGCTTGCCAAGGTTAGGTTGAAGGTGGAGATCCATGAGCTCAACTATTTCATCAGACAATTAGTTGCCCCATTAGAAATCCTTTAGGGAATCCCACCTACTAGTGATCCTATAGCTACATATATTCAAGCCATTATCTCTCAGTTGAAGGAAAAAAAGAATTTTGGACAAATTGATAGAATTTGAAGTGATAAACTCAAGTCTAAAGGACTTGTAGTTATATAACAACTTGGAAATGCCATGTTGAGACTCAAGATAGAAAAGTATAACATCCTAGATAATTAGGCAAATTTGTCAGCACAAAAGATGAAATGTGAAGATTTCATCTCTCTCCTACATATGATCATCCAAATGAAGGTGAAAGAAGTATTTGAAGCCAAGATTTTATAGAAAGGAGACAAGCCTTTTTTGAATGGCAACAAAGATTGCAATTCAAAGGATTTATGATCTCTTCAACGAAAGAAGGATTACAGAAGATGGAAATAAATGTTAAAGAAGAGAAAGACAAAGATTACAAGCTTCTAAAGGGCCTAAATACTAAATCCTATACAAGTGGAAAAGGAAAAGGAGTAGTAGGAGTTGTTGTAATGCAAATGGATTTCTCCAGCTACTTGATAAATTAATAGAGAGATCTACTATTCATCAGGACAGAGTGTCAAACCTCCAACAACTCAGCTAATGCATACATGTAGCAATATTGGAAATGTAAGAGTGGTTGAGTGCAATCAAATACTTGGCTAGAGAGCACTCTAAGTGGCTTATCAGATTCACCAACATCCACATCAACAGACATCAGGAGCTCATTCCAATCATCACTGCTATCAAGGCCTATAAGGAAAAATTGGAAAAGGGAAAGAAAGTGAAATGATATTTCTCCTTATCTTTTATATTTTGATATGAAATTGTAATTGATAATTGGCTTCGTTCCATTTGTCATTGTTGAGAAGAAGATGAACCAATTCAATTTTTTTTTAATAATGGTTCATCACAAAATTCTATATGTACTCAATTGAAAATTAATGAAAGGGTTAGCTAAATTTTGGTGTTGAATGCTTTAGATTGCAGAGACAACTTGAATATGTCTTGTATCAATTATTTTCTATTACATTACATTTTTTGTTTAGAAACATCTCTTTGATTTTAATTAAGCTATTGAAAACACATAGATTTTTTCCCTTGTTTTAATACAAAAAATTGAAGATAATTGTAGTATTGTTAGAGGTTAAAAGATATTTTTTCCAATGTTATTTCTTAAGTTAGTTCTTATGTTTTAGTGTTAAAATAATTCTATTAAGTATCTAATTCATACATATATAATTCCTTATTGCATCACCAAATTTTGCGGGTTCATGAGATGTGTGGGTTTATAGGTTTGGTTAGTATTATGACCTAGAGTCTAACTTGAGTTAGTTCCTGTCTAGGCCTAACTTGGTTTTCCTCTCCTATTCTCTAGTCAAGAACAAACCCCATCTTAGAATTATTTAAAAAAGAATTAATTGCAAATAAAAAACTCAAGGGAGCTGTACCTATAATTCAAAGGGAAATGAGTTGCTTAGTTATGGTTTCCAAATTTTTGTAATCAATCATTGTTCTTAAATATTGACCAACTAAAGAGTTAATTGAAAAGGAGAAATCTATTTACCAACATATAATAAAGGGAGTCATAAAATCCTATCTTGCAGGCATAATTTTCCTTACGACTCAAAGATTTAGACCTTGTGAAGGGGATCAAGAAATGATAAAGCTTAGTACTAAAAATTGATTCCCTCTCCATACTTTCTTAGGTCATTTCAATTAATGATTTTAAGAAATACCGAGATGATGAATTATACATTGGTTGCTTGAAATGTATTGATCCCCAAGTTAGCTAATTTATCCACTCACTTATTTCCTTCCCTATAGATATGGTTGATGATAGTTTTATTAAAAAAAAAAAAAAAATTCTAAATCTTCAGCTAACTTTCCATCCAGTCTCCAATTGGATAGGACTCCTTTTCTTAGAGAATTTATGATTATGGCCAAGTCTCCTCCAATTTCTCAATTTTAATCATTCATTGCTTTATAGACCAAGAGTTCTTCTACTAGACCCAAGATTTTTGCCCAGCTATTAGTAGCTTCTACAATATAATTAGTTATATTAGTAAATTCTTCCCCTTTATCATTGTGAATGCAACAACCTATATCTTTTTTTCTAGGGTTACCCCTTGAGGCCCATCAAACTTAAGTTTAAACTATTATTCTTTTAGAGCTTGCCACACATGTTGGAAACTTACAATTAGAAGTATTTTCATTTTGTCATTGATGTCAAATATATTGATAAGCCATATTTCTACCTACTCTAAATGTCATATCTATTTGATTTTTGAAGAGGATTTGAGAAATTTCTCATAACAATAGCACTTAGAGGAAAGGTTGAGTTATGAAAAGGAAGCTACAATGGATATTTAACTAGTTAAACTTTGATGAGACCAAGTGATTGTTTATATTAAAAAAATTAAGCTAATCCAAGTAATAGATTAAATGGTTAAGGAATGTTGAGTGATGCTAGTGTCAACTAAGCCATAATAATTGCCAAGAAAATCTAGTTTTGACTAAGCATCAGTATTGACCAAGCAAGATAGTTGATGTTGAGCTAGAAGACTTACATCAATTGAGTATTGAGTGATGATTGAGTGTTAGAACTTAGTAATTGCTAAGTAACAATGTTGAGAAGGAATTTGAGAAAATCATGATTCCCAGCTGACTCAATTGATTTTTTGGGAGATGTAAACCATATTGAAGATAAGATTGATCATATGGATCATTAAATTCAAGGTGAGGATTAGGTAAAGACCTAATAGATGGATTCTAGAGAAGTTTCTAGAGGAAGATCAAGAAGATGGATAGATACAAAGAATCACATTGAACCTGATCATAAACCCTAAGATCTAAGGTGTGCTGGAAACTTGCAATTGGAGTAATTATTGTTTTTTCACTAATATTAAATCTATGGATCAGACATATTGCTACCTAATCTAAATTTCAAATATATTTGATTAATGGAGAGGATTTATGAAGTTACTCATAACTATAGCACCTAGAGGAAAGGTTGAATTTATGAAAAGGAAGTTAAAATGGATATTTGATTAGATAGACTTTGATAAAGAATGCTAGGCTAAGTCGAGAAAAAGAGAAAAATAATGAGTGCCAAGAAATGCTAGTACAAACCAAGCTATAGTTAGTATTGAGTAAATCTAGTGTTGGCCAAGCATTAGCATCAATAGAGAAAGTTAGTTGATGCTGAGCAAGAAGCTTTATAGAGATCGAGTATTTTAGTGTTGACCAAGCATCAAAATATATAGATTTCCAGGTGATACTAAGAGAAAAAAATCATAAGATCAAGATGAATTAGTTGATTTCTTGGGAGATTTAAAACTTGTTGAAGATAAGATTGATGAGTTGGCTCATTAAATTTAAGGAGGTGATTAGGTAAATACCTAATAGATAAAATCTAGAGAAGTTTCTAGAGGATGATCAAGAAGATGAAAAAATACATTAAATCAAGTTGACTTTGATCATAAACCCTAAGATCTATAGTGGATATAGAAAATGTTAAAGCATGAATAGCCTATTTGAAGACATACATAAATAATAATTTGGTGTGATGTCTAGCCATGTCTAGTCAAGCCAAGCCAAGCCTAGCTAGTATGTGTATAAGAGAGTTTTTATGTGAAGAGAGACATATAGAGAAATGTTGATTAGAAGCACACAAGTGTGTGAATGTGAAGCTAAAGGAGAAAGCTTGCAGATATGATGCTATTAAGGATAAGTAAATTAGACAAGAAGGCTTAAGTATTGATGAGAAGAGCGGACTAATTTCTTGAAGGATGACCAAGAAGATCAAGATCAAAGATGATAGTGAAAGTCCTATTAGTGAACTAACATAAGGACTGAAAAAAGCTTCAAACCAACAAAAGTGAGTTGTAATCACACTGATCAAACCTATTGTTTTCTTTCTTATCATTTTATATAGTTTGTATTGAAATCATTTTAATAGAGGTTGACCTAAAAATCATTTGAAGAATTAACAGTCTATGTAAATCCTTTACTTGAATGATATTCTAAATGGAATGATCAAATTCTTCTTACAAGGCCACTCCTAACAGGGTGATTAAATCCTCTAACTAGGTCACATTTAACAATGTGTATTGTAACCTTTAATAGGGTTGTCTCCTAATAGAGCTCACTTCAAAAGAGTGCAAAAGAGTAACATGTTGTTGGTGGTTTTTCCCAAATTGGATTTTGACATAAAATCCTAGTGTCAAATGATTTTACATTTATTAATGTTTTCATTATGCAATGCAAGTTATACTTATGATAGTTTTACAATAGTGATCGAGTGACAACGAGATAAGTAGAACAAGAAAATTATTATTATTTAATTATTCAAGTGGTATATATATACCTTGAGTAATTGATTCACTCCCCTCTCAATTATTCTAAACATTTCTAACATGGTGATTGTGGAAAATGGAAAAGTAAGAATTTCCTATATAAAAAGATATTGATTCGAACAAATGTGTACATGTATAAGTGTGTGCAAGGTAAGTAAAAAAGAAGGTTCATCAGAGATGCATAAGTGTGAGAGTTAATGTGAAGCTAAAGGAGATTTATTATGAAAACGTTGATGATGTTGATAAGTGAATTTGAGTAGAAGAATTAAGTGTCATTGAAGGTGGAAGATTGTTTTCTTGAAGGGTTTCCAAGAGAATCAAGAACATAGATGACAATTGAGAACTTATCATTGAATCAACACATGAAATGAACATAGATCCAAAATTGCAAAGTGATTTATAATCATATAGATCAAAATCTTACTATTTTCTTTCTAACCATTGTAAACAATTTGTAATGAAATTCTTTTGAAAAAGGTTGACCTAACAGTCATTTGAAGGACTTAACAATCTATGTAAATCCTTTAACAAGGTGAAATTCTAAATGGAATGATTAAAGTCCTCTAACAAGGCCACTCCTAATAGGGTGATTAAATCCTCTAACTAGGTCACATTTATCAATGTTTATTGTAAACCTTTAATAGGGTTGGTTCCTAACAAAGCTCACTTTGAAAGAGTGAAGAAGTGGTTGTTAGTGTAGTTTTTTATTTTTCCTATTTTGCTAGGTTTTTCCTACACTTTTAATAATCTCACTTAGGTTAATAAAGCATGTCTTATTAGGTGAATGGTTGTGAGGTGTCATCTTCCTACATGTGAGCATACATTAGCTATCTTGGGAAGATACTTTGCTATCTTTAGTCTGATAGATGGTTGCTCCTCATTGGTTGGTGTTGCCACCTCCTCCCTCTTCCTAGCCTATATAAGCATGCTACTTGGCTTGTATTTGCATCTCTTATTTTTGCATCCTCTTAATGCTATTTTGCTTCTAGCATTTGCATTACTCTCTTGGAGACTAACTCTATGATGCTATTTTGATTTTGTATCATTTGCATTCATAGTTTAGATATTTACTCTTTGCACTAGTTTTCTGGGTTATTAATCTTTTCAGATTCTAACATGGTATCAGAGCTTTTCTATGTGCAAGAGTAGATTTTAGTTTCCTTATTTGAGAGATTCGGGGGGGGCAAATAAACTTTATTGTAGTTTTTTGAAAAACAAAATATGCTCTTCTCTTGCATCTTTGGATGATCCTGAGAATCAGAAAAGTTTTGACAAAAACAATTTTTCTCTAGGGTTTCAATCTCAAATTTGACAACCAACTTGCATATTTGGAGTTTTCAATCAGTTTTGCAGGTTCTAACATGTCATTGATGGACTTAAGAAGCTGATCCAGCATTTGCATGTCATATTTTGGTTTTTGGGGTCGTTTTCTAATTTTTGGAGCCATTTTTTACTGTTAAAGGCGTCTGATTTACACTACAGCAACATCTTCTGTTCATCATCAAGAAAAACGCTTTCTGGGTTTTGTTTGCAGCCCCGAAAAACCATCTGGGTATCTTTTAGATTTTGCATGCAAGTTGTATATTTTTAAGAATCGAGCATGCAAAGCTACAGCCATACCCCTCTCCGTTGGCAGCCGCAGATTTGAATGTAGTTTTCAAATGTCTCGTTCTTGCTCATATAGACTCTGATTTTGATGATTCTTGTTATGAACTTGGCTATTTTTTTTGTGCTCTATCCACTAGTGGAGTTAGTTTTTGATTTTCATGCATGAATTCTTCAAAAATTGCAGATTCTCAGCCGTGACTATGCACAGTTCTCGTTTTGAAAACTTCGGAGGATCATAACTTTCTCATACGACCTCGTATCGAGGCGATTCTTTTTTTGAAAGTGCATGATTTTTCGAGTAGATCGCAGTGATGCTATTTGTTTCCTTGATTATTGTGCCCAAGTTTCACTTTTAGCATATGCTCTTCATGAGGGTTTGTAATGAATTGAAATCAAGACCACTAAATATCTCTTTCTAGTGGTAATTGTAAATGCATTAAAATAAAGTGCCAAATCATATTTCTTTGGGGGGGATTCTTTGATTGAGTAAAAAGGGGGGGGGCATTGTCGTGGCTGGATTCTCTTCCTTTTAGCATTTCTTTGCATTCCTTCATCATGGATCAAACAAATATGCCCATCCTAACTCCATACAATTACTTTGAGTGGAAATCACGCATGATAATTCACTTAAAGAAAGTTGGATTAAATAGGATAACTATGGGACTTGAAACTGAACCTACTAAAGATGAAGACAAGCCTAAGTGGTTTAACAAATGTGATGAGGCATATGGAACATTGTGTTTGTCTGTTTCTCCTGACTTGCTATTTCACATTGAGTCTTTGGATACACCAAATGAAGTATGGACAAAGCTAGAGACACTATTTGGCACACACGATTCAATGAGGGGTCATATGTTGGAAAATGAATTAATTAGTTTGAGTCCAGGCAATTTCAACACAATTCAAGATTTCTTCACCAAATTGAAATCACTAAGGCTGCAGTTAAAATAATGTGGAACTGAAAAGAAAGATGAACAACTGATTCTTAGTATTCTCTCTAAGCTAAGTTCAGAATATTATGTGTTTGTTTCTACCTTCTATGCTACTAAGGGTGCACTTGGTACTCAATTCACCATGCCATCTTTAGATGATTTTGCTGTCAATCTCACTCGAGAACAGGACAAGCTAATCCAGATGGGCATTCTTAAGTCCTTTAAGTCACATGCCTTGGCTGCTAACCAAGGCACAAAAGAACAACAAGGACAAAGTAGTAACAACAATAGTAAGGACAAGAAACAAAAGAATAGCGAGGAGAAGAAGGATCAGACACCGGTTTCTTCAACTATTGATACACCATCTTCCAAGGGCGATAAGCCTAAGAAAGAAAAGGTCAAATGTGCTTATTGTAAAAGACCTGGTCATGATGAACATAAATGTTTGCAGAAACAACTTGATCACTTGACATACATTCTTGAGAAGAATAATATCAGTGTTCCTGAGTCTATCAAACAAAGTTCTAATGAAGGGTCTAACAAGGAAAAAGAAAATAGCAAGGGGAAAGGAAAGGGCAAGGCCCTTTTTGCAGTCACTTCCTCACCATCCACTTGGGTTCTTGATTCGGGTACTTCACACCAAATGGCTTCATCTAAGGAAGAACTTGCATCCTTGGAGCCGTGTACTATGCCTTCTATTTTGATGGGTGATAACACTCTTGTTGAGGTGTGTGGGAGAGGGTCTGTTGATGTGGGGGATGGTACATTCCATGATGTTCCTTATGTACCCTCATTGTCAACTAATCTCCAATCGGTACACCAGATCACTCACACGGGTTTAGGCAAGCGGGTTGAGTTCACTCCTAGTTCAGTGGAGATATGTGAGTTGCACAATGATTCTACAGTTGCAGTTGGGAGAGCAGATCATCAGTCACGACTCTATATGTTTTCTCACTTTGTTCCTGATCCTCCTTTGACTGTTTCACTCACTCACTTTAATGATGTGAGCAGATTATGGCATGAGCGGTTTGGCCATCTTAACTTCCACTACTTGCATTAGCTTAACCAGCAAAGCATGGTCACAGGGTTGCCTTCTACTTTGACATTGGAGTCACTTGGAATACATGATGGGTCAGATTCACTTGAGCAGTCTTCTACCTCCACTTCTGATGCAGAGAGTGATTCAGAGGACTCACCTCCTTCCTCTCCTAGTCATCATTTACAGGTTGATGATTCTCCTCTAGATTCTCCATCTTCCGATCCACTTTGGGCTAGACAGACCTTGCAGTTTACAGGTGATTGAGTTGGGGATCCATCAGACACCAAGCAGACTCGTTCACAATTCCAGGATGCTCTACATATCTTCATTGTTACTACCTCAAATCCACAGTCCTTTCATGAGGCTTCTGGTATTTTTGAGTGGGATATAGCTATGCAGGAAGAGTATAGTTCCTTGATGAGGAACCACACTTGGGATCTTGTCCTTTTTCCTAAGGGAAGAAAACTTGTTCGATGCAAGTGGATCTACCGGACAAAATTTGCAAGCTTTGCTGGAGGTGCAGGATGCTACATCTTTTGGGGGGGCCTCTTCCTCTCACTTGGAGTCCTAATTTTCTTTGGGGATTCTCTTTTCTCTCTCTTTTGGGGGAATTTTATGTACATGGGTACCTCATCAGGCTTGACTTGCCGGGACCCATTTCTACATCCACCTAAGCTTCGCTTATGGGGGGGTGTTAGTGTAGTTTTTTATTTTTCCTATTTTGCTAGGTTTTTCCTACACTTTTAATAATCTCACTTAGGTTAATAAAGCATGTCTTATTAGGTGAATGGTTGTGAGGTGTCATCTTCCTACATGTGAGCATCCATTAGCTATCTTGGGAAGATACTTTGCTATCTTTAGTCCGATAGATGGTTGCTCCTCATTGGTTGGTGTTGCCACCTCCTCCCTCTTCCTAGCCTATATAAGCATGCTACCTGGCTTGTATTTGCATCTCTTATTTTTGCATCCTCTTAATGCTATTTTGCTTCTAGCATTTGCATTACTCTCTTGGAGACTAACTCTATGATGCTATTTTGATTTTGTATCATTTGCATTCATAGTTTAGATATTTACTCTTTGCACTAGTTTTCTGGGTTATTAATCTTTTCAGATTCTAACAGTGGTGACATGTTACTGGTGGTTTTTCCTAAATTAGGTTTCCACATAAAATCCTAGTGTCAAAATATGTGTTGAATGCTTTAAATGATTTATAGTTTATATTATGCAAAGTATGTTATGTTTGGAACAATAATTTTGGTTTATCAATATAGTAGAAACCAAGCAACAACATGATAAGAAGAATAACTTAAGAGTTTTAAGTTTGATTGTTCAAATGGTACTTATGGACCTTAAGTAATTGATTCACCTTCCCTCTTATCATTCTAAACATTTCTAATAGTTGGCATTTGAGCTCAATTCTTATAGAGAAAATTTTGAAGGTACTTAAAGCCAAAGATCACAACTCACAAGAGAGATGTACCAAAGTTGAACAAGGAGAACTTTCCTACATGGAAAAACTTGATGAGGTTACACATACCTAGTATCAGTGATGTCACTATAAACTTTGTGGACAATGAGTATGTGAAGGTAACAAGCAATCCTCTAAAAAATGATCAACTAAAGAAAAAGAAACAGAGCAATCAAGCAATGTTGGAGATTTCCCCAAGCCTAAGTTATGTCAAGTTTGAAGACTTAAAAGAATGTGATAGTGCAAAGAAAATGTGGGAAAAATTGAAAACCATATATGGAGGTGATGACAATATCCTGAGAGCCAAATCAAAGAGCCTAAGAGGTAAATTTGATGACATGAGAATAATGGAAGGTGAGAATATAGTGCAATACTATACAAGAGTCAAAGAATTTTTTAATGCTATTTGTGGTGAAAATGGAGAAATCAAAGATGAAAGTATGATAAGAAAGGTATTGAGGACTCTGCACCCTATAAATGCTATTAGAGTGTTTGCAATTCAAGAACTAAGATACACACTAGGTAACACATTAACCTTGGAAAATGTAATTGGTAGACTTATTTCTTTTGAAATGCCTAAATTTGATAACTATACACTTGCTACTATTGAATTTTCCTTTAAGTCACAATTGGTCCTTAGCAAAAGAAAAGGAAAATATGTAAAGAGTGATAGTGAAGATTCTAATTATGAGATTTATGAACTTGAAGACCTCATTGCAAAATGATTTGGAAGATGAAAAGGTTAATACAAAGGTAAACTACCCATTATCTATTTTTCATGCAAAAAATTTGGTGATATTGCTGCTAGGTGTTCTGACAAAGAGGATAAGGATGAAAGGAAGGAAAGAAAGTACAAAGGAGGAAGAGATGACCAAGACTTCAAGAGAAACAAAAATGAAAAAGGTAAGAAATAAAGTTATATTCCTAAAGAAGGAACTAATATTGAATCTAAAAGTAATGATGATGAAGTTGTCTATGTTTCTTTGAAAAAAGATTCTAATGAAGATGAGAAAACTACAATAATTTCATATGTAAACAAAAGTGATAGATGGATAATTAACAATGGATGTTCAAATAATATGACTGGTGATAAAAATAAATTTGAGGATATTGGTCCATACAAAGGTGGATGTGTTAAATTTGGTAATGATATTCCATGTGTTGTAAAAGGAAAATAAATAATTCAACTGACTAACAAGATAGAATGTGATAATTTTTACTAGGTTGAAGGATTTAACTATAATATGTTGAATGTTTCACAAGTAAAAAAATTAGGGTACAAAGTTGGATTCCACAATAGGAAGGCCAAGATACATGATGCTAGTGGTAAGCTAGTTGGAAGTGGTGATCAAACAAGAGGTAACTTGTTCTATCTAGATTTATCAATTGAGACATGTTTGCTTTCACAACAAGAAGATGTTTGGTTATGGAACAATAGGTTATGTCATGAAAATTTTGACAACTTGATAAGTATCAATAAAATGAGAGGATTTCCTAAACTAAAGAAGCCTAACAATGCTATGTGTAAACAATGTCAATTGGGAAAAATGAACAAGTCTAGTTTTAAATGCAAAACATATACTTTGAGTGATATTTTGAAATTGGTTCATATAGACCTATGTGGACCCATTACTATTCAAAGATACTATGGAGATAAGTATTTCATTCTATTTATTGATGATTACTCTAGGATGATGACTGTGATATTTCTTAAAGCTAAATATGATGCTTTTTAGTTATTCAAGTGGTATTTATCCAGAGTTGAAAAAGAAACAAGGAAGAGTTTGAAATGCTTGAGATCTAACAAAAGTGGTGAATTTATTTCAAATGAGTCCAATACATTTTTCAATGATAGAGGAATTAAAAGAAAGATGTCAACACCAAGCACCCCTCCTTAGAATAGGATAGTTGAAAGGGTGAACAAATCAATAATGGACTGTGTGAGAACATTGATGATGGAAAAAAGTTTATCAAAGAAATATTGGAGAGAAGTTGTTAGTACTACTATCTATGCCCTGAATAGAGTACAAGTCAAGAAAGGTACTTAATATAGACAAATTTGTACCTTAAATATTTTTCTCCAAAATTTGTACCTTAAATATTTTTCTCCAAAATTTGTACCTTAAAGATTTTTCTCCAAAACTTAGCTTAAATATTTTTCTCCAAAATTTTCCATTGAAACTCTACAATAACTTCTCTGATACTTAATATAAAAAAATGAGATTTTTATGGTAGGCTTATAATTCTAAAATGAACCTTCATGTAGAAAATAAAAAAATTCTTAACTCATATGAAAAGCTTACTAAAATTAGAAAGTTTCAAGAAATAGTAACCCCACTATCTACTAGTCATTAAAATAGAAAAGGCTAAAAATAAAATTATTTTTGGTTATGCAAGATTTCTCTTACACCTAGGGTAATTTGAGAAGTGTCTCTATCACATCTAAGAGGTTCAAATGAAAAACAAGATGGTTAACCTCATCCCTTGCTATCCATGATGAATCCTCTACTAGCCTCCCTTTCCATTTGATTAGGTATTCCTCATAAGTTTTTTTTCTTGTACTTTTTCCAACATGACAGACCAATATCTCCTCAATCTCCTTTATAGTTGAACTAGCTGCTAGAATACTCCACTAAAATTTTGTAACTTCATCTCCATAACCTCCTTCATAATACTTTTTCAAATCTGAGATATTAAATACTAGTGAAATATTTAATTTAGTAGGAAACTCCACTTTATAAGCATTTCTAGAATCATTCCTTTTCACTATCTTGAATGGTCCAAACTTCTTCATCTTCATATTATTATATGAACCCACTGGAAAATGCTCCTTTCTCAAATGAACCATGGCATCATCTCTAATCTAAAATTATTTATACCTCCTTTTCACATCTACCTTAGCCTTGTACTATGTATTCATCTTTATGATGTGCTTCATTACCTCCTCATGGATATTCTTCAAATGTTTAGTAAAATCTTCTGCTTCAACACTACTTATCTCTCCTTTATCTAACTATCTCAATTTAGAATCATTTCTAAGATTGTTCTCATATACAATCTAGAATGGCAGTTTACTAGTACTCTAGTTGATAGAATTATTATATGCAACTTCTACCTATGGTAAAATAAGATCCCATCCTTTTGGCTTGTCTTCAACCAAACATCTCAGTAAATTTCCCAAACTCCTATTCACCACTTCTATCTGCCTATCAATTTATGGATGATATGATGAGTTGAACTTCAAATCTATCTTCAATTTGCTTCATAATTTATGTCTAAAATACCCAATAGATTTAGTATCTCAATCTAAAACTATACTCTTTGGAAGACCATGTAGTCTCACCACTTCTTTGAAAAAAAACTCTACCACATGAACAACATAACTAGTCTTTTAAAAAGGAATAAAATGCACCATCTTTGACCAAAATCCATACTGACATCCTCCCACAACTTCTCTAGTACAAGTATTGATTGATACAACCCTATATTCTACTTCACTCCTTTTTCCATTTGACATACTCTACAACTCTTTACAAACTTCTTTTCATCTTGTTGCAACTATAGCCAGTAATAATTATCAACAAAAAAATCTATGGTTTTATCTCTACCAAAATGTCCAGCCAATCCTCCACTATGCTTCTCCTTGATGAGATTCTCTCTCATTGAACTTTTGGGAATGCACAACTCACTTCTTTTGAACAACATATTATCTTGGATAATGAAATTTAACCACTTTATCTTTTCAAGTGTAAGAAGTTCTTTACAAGCCTTCCACACTTCACCAAAATTAGAATCATTTGGATACAAAGTACTAGATTCCTTGAACCCAACCACCTCTATCTACATTTTTGTCAGCAAAATTTGTCTTCTACTAAGAGCATCTTCAACTTTGTTACACTTCGCACTCCTATGTTTTGAAAAAAAAATGTATAACTCTACAAATACTCAACCCACTTCAAATGTATTTGGTTTAATTTTTCTTGACTATTCAAATATTACAAAGCTTGCTTATCAATATAAAACCAAACTCCTTAGGAAGAGGATAATGTCTCCACTTCTTCAATGCTTGAACTATAGAATAAGATTCCTGATCATAACCAAAATATTTTTTTTTGCATCATTCAACGTCTCACTAAAATAATCAGCAAGTCTACCTTCTTGGCTCAAAACTACTCCTATTGCAATGCCACTAGCATCACAGTTTACTCAAAACACCTTGTTAAAATTAGGAAGTACTAAAACAAGTTTCTTAGTAAATTTTTGTTTCAATAGAGTAAAACTCTCATCTACTCCTACAATCCATTTAAATTATTTCCTATCCCCTCTCATTGTTTTAATCAAGGGTTCACAAATATTGCTAAAACCTCTTATGAACTTTCTATAAAAATTAGCCGATCCATGAAAAGATTTTACCTCTTTCACACTCCTTGTACTAGGCCATTCAAAGATAGCCTTCACTTTCTCTAAGTCCATTTTTAGACCTTCTACTAAGACTATATATCATAGATACACCAACACCTTCTTTACAAAACTACACTTCTTTAGGTTTGTCAACAAGTTTTCTTCCCTCAACTTATCAAACACCTTTTGAATATGAATCAAATGCTCCTCCAATTTCTTACTAAAGATCAAAATATCATCTAGGTAAACAATGAGAAAATTATCCAAAAACTCGTACAGTACCTCATTCATGAGCCTCATGAAAGTGCTTGGTGCATTGGTTAGCTTAAAATGCATGACTCACCAGTCATATAGTCCTTACATTATCTTGAATGTAGTCTTCCATTCATCTCCTTATCTAATGTGAATTTGATGGTACCCACTCTTTAGATCTATCTTTTTTAAAATACTCAAGCCCAATCAAACAATACATAATATCATCTATCCTTGGCAATGGGAATATGTACTTTATTTTGATCTTGTTGATAGTACAACAATCTGTGCACATCCTCCATTATCCATTCTTCTTTGGTGATAATATGATTGGTTCATCACATGGACTTAGACTATCTTAAATCAACCACTTCTACAAAAACTCATGAACTTGTCTATTCAATTCTTCACTTTTGTTGGTGTTATTCTATGCACTGTCTTGTTTGGAAAATTGGCTCCTTGAAACAAATCCATCTAGTGACTAATCTTCCTCATTGGAGGAAATCCATTAGCTACATTATCTAATATAATATTAGAAAAATATCCCAACATATTTGTAACTTCTACAGGTACCTCTTCTACTTCTTCTTTACTACCCTTTTGAATTATAGAAAAACATATGCTCATGCTTCATACCTTTGAGAAACTCTTTTTCATCAACAAAACATATTTTAAAAGCACTACATACCTTTTCCTCTTTCTCCTTCAATGACTTCAACTTATACTTCACTCCATCCTTGGTTAGAGTGTAGGTATTTCCTCACCCATCATGTACAACATGCCTATCAAACTTCCATGGCCTACCTATAAACATATGAGATATGTCCATAGGTATGATATCACAAAGTACCTTCTCCTTGTAGCTTCCAATCTTGAGCTTCACTAAGTACTTCTCATTGACCATGACCTTATAGTCACCTTGTACCCAGGCAATATGGTATGGATGCAAGTGTTTATGCCTTTTCAGATTAGCTTTTTGATCATCATTTCTAACACTAGGTTTTCAGTACTTCTACCATCAATGATCACAAAAAAAACTTATCTTCACATTTTCACTTGGTGTGAAACAAATACCTTCTTTGATGAGGTTCATTCTCACCATTTAGTAGGACTCCTCTATTGACTAGAACTTCACCTCTTTCAACATCTTTAGAATGTGATGATTTGACATATTCATCAACATGTGCAACTTTGGACTAGCCTTCTGTTGTTTGATCTATCCTTCCTTGGCATTGGGAATATTCAAATGCTCTATGCCCTTCTTCTCCATAGTAAAATTTTTTCCCATGGAAGCCTCCTCTTCTAGATCCTTTTCTTCTGCCTCTTCCTCTCTAATCTCTATTGTTCTATTTATGGAAACATTTATAATTGTTTCCCCTCTGGTTCTAACTACTACTTCCACCTCATCCTTGTTCTTCTAATCATCATGACAACCTCCATAAGATCATCTACCAGATCTTCCACCAATTTTGCTCAATTTCTCCTCAAATCTTATAGAAAACTAGTATCCCTCCTCAATATTTTTCATTTGAACTAGACTTCGCTCATCTTGAATACTCATCCTTAACCCATTAAGATTATAGGCCACTTTCTCCTTATCAGCTTTTGCATGGCTAGTTCAATGAGAACTCAGCAGAACTTTTTGATATACTATTGAGAAAATTTTACTACTAGCTTTAACCCTTTCATTTTCTTTAATAGATCAAGTTCATAATCCATAGGAATGAATTTTCACTTTAGTTTAGCTATCATCCAATCCCATCTGGTGATTTTTTCCTTTCCCTTTCTATTCCACTCCAACTGAACCTCAAACTTAGTATTTTTCCAATCTTGGAGATGGCCTTCAAAAGCATCTCTTCCTTTAGGTTTATAATTTCCTCTACTTCAACATTTTCTTCTTCTTTGTCATCCTCACTTTCATTTCTTATGAGAAGATTTATTCCTCCCAATGCTTGCATTTGTCTTTGGAGGGCTCTAATACCCTCAAGTGTAACATCTATAAGTATTCTACCATGCTTTCTTCATGGAGGAAATTTTTTTCACTTTCACTAAAACCCTAATACAAACTACCTCACAATCTATGATTTTTCTACATACTCAGCCCAAACCACGGTCCTACTGAGAACTACCTCATAGTTGACAATCTGTCCATACACTTAGGAACTCTAGCTTTGATACCACTTGATGAAGGGTGCTCCCCTTAATACTATAAACACATAACAAAAACAAAGAAATAAAAAAAAATGTGAGAACAAAATATGGACTTCTTATTATCATTGCAAATGTAGAATTATAGAATTCACAAGTATAATATGCTAACCCACATGGGTACCTTCATTATAGTAATCTACAAGACAATGCTATGAACTACCATTGAGAGCTATCATAGGCAATCTTTTGGCCTTTCTTAAATAGGAAATTTTATGCTACCTAGGAGGTTCTAGACATCAAAACTTTATATCTAGATCTGACAGACCCCAACAATACATATTGAGGTGGCCAAGTACATCTTTGACATTTATTTTAGAAATTTCAGGTAACCCAACTTTGGAAGGCAATAACTCTTGAACCATTGCTCTGATTGGCTATTTTAACCACTTTTTAGAAATGCCAGATCCTAATCTACATGCAAAAAATGGTGTTAGCACCCTTTCATTGAGTTTTTGCACCTCATCTAGGGCCTCTAAGGGCTTCAAAACTTAGCTCAAAGATTTTTCTCCAAAGTTTTCCATCAAAAATCCATAATAAATTCTCTGATACTTATGCTGGAGCAATGATATTTTTATGGTAGGCTTATAATTATAAAATGAGCCTTCATGTAGAAAATTAGAACATTTTGAACTTGTATGAAAAATTTAATAAAAATAGGAAGTTCTTATAATAGTAACCTCTTATCTACTAGTCTTTTATTAAAATAGAAAAGGTTGAAAATAAAAATATTTTTGGGTGATGCAAGATTTTTCTTACACCCAAGATGCTCCTGCATCATAGAAATGCAATGCTAATCATCAAATAGAAATTCCAAGCATTTAGAACATGAACCAAAAGTTGAACAAGAAAGAGAAAATAAGATTGAGATTATTTTCCAAGATTAACCTGTAGATGAATAGAGAAGGAAACCAACTATGCTAGAATTTTTTTTTAAAAGACATCACAAACTTGAACAAATCATTGGGGATGAGGAATTAAGTGTTATGACAAGAAAGAGACTCAAAGATGACACATGCTTACTTTGTGAATTTGAGCCCAAAATAGTAGAAGATGCTTTAGACAATCAATATTGGATTCAAGCAATGAATGAAGAAATTGAACAAATTGAGAAGAGCAATACTTGGACTTTAGTGCCAAGACCTAAAGACAAAAATGTCATTGGAAAAAAATGGATTTTTAGAAACAAACTCAATAAGAATGGTGAAGTAACAAAAAATAAATAAATACTGATATGAAAAGGATATGCTCAAGAAGGAGTTGATTATAGAGAAAAAAATTCTTTTGTGGCAAGAATTGAAGGAGTCAAAACTCTACTTGCATATTCAACCTACAAAAATTTCAAGGTATATCAAATCGATGTAAAATCTACATTTATGAATGGTATACTTGAGGAAGAAGTGTACATTGAACAACTTGAAGGATTTATAGATCCAGGCAAGAAGAATATGTTATATAAAATGAAAAAATCCCTTTAGGGGTTGAAACAAACCTCAAGAGCATGGTATGAAAGATTAAATAATTATTCAGTGAAGATTAGTTTTGAAAGGACAAATGAAAATAATAATGTATATTTGAAGAATGGTAAGAACAATGAATTACTACTATCTAAAATATTTATTGATGATATTATATTTGGAGGAAGAGAAGAATTATGTAAATTATTTGTTGATGAAATGAAGAAGGAATTTGAAATATCTATGTTTGGTGAAACCAAATTCTTTACTTGGTTACAAGTATGTCAAATGAAGTTTGGTATCTTTATTACAAAATCCACATACAAAAAGGGGATACTAAGATTTTTTTTATGGAAGATTGAAGACCAATGTGCACACCTATGTCAACAAGACATACACTATCTATGAATTATGAATTTGTTGATATGAACCAAACCTTATACAAATCCATGATTCAAAAATTGCAATATGTTATTTATAGTAGACTTGATATTGCTTTAGCAATTGAGATAATTTCTAGATTTTTATAAAATCCTAAAGAGATTCACATCATGGAAATGAAAAGGATAATGAGATATTTGAAAGGTACATAAGACTATGGATTGTATTATGAGAGGTAATAGATTTGAACTAAAGGTATTCATTGACTAAGATTAGGTAGGAAATATTGATGATAGAAAACACTAGTGGAGGTGCATTCTTTCTAGGAAAGAGATTGGTGTCCTAGAAAAGTGAAAAACATAATTGTATTTCCCAATCAATAGCTAAAGTTGAGTATGTGGAAAATGTAGTGAACTATTGAAACATTGTGTAGATAAAGAAATTACTAACAGGTATGAAAGAAGAAATTAAAGATCCAATAGTTATCTATTGTGATAACACAAATGCTACTAACATTTCAAAGAATAAAATGATGCACATTAAGACAAAGCACATTGCTATCAAGTATCACTACTTGAGGGAATTAGTTCAAGACAAAGAAATAAAGCTAGAATATGTTCTTACCAAAGAACACATTTTTGACATATTCACAGAAGCCTTACCTAATATTCTAATGAATATCTAAGAGGTAAATTAGGGGTGATTCCCCTAAATAAAGAAACTTAAGGAGGCAAGGTGCATTGCGTTGAATGTGTTAATAAAAATATCTTACACATTGATTCAACACAACTCTTCTTTGGGAATTGCCTAAGGTAGATATTCTAGTACAACATAACAGATGACAAAAATCAGCTAGACATGCAAAATATACATAATTAAAATATATGAAGAGATTGAAGCGAATAAAGCTAAGTTTCTTTGGCATTATTGTCAAAGAGGGAGAGATACAAAGAATATACAATAAAATAATAATATAAGAGAGGGAGAATATGAACATAGAGGGAGATCTATTATCTCAGAGGGAGAATTTGTTTTTTGATTGTTGTTGGAATACTTTTAGAATAACTATGGGGTGGGGGAGTGTGAATCAGTTATCCAAGGTCCATATGTATAAATAAAAATTTTCACAACTTAGTAAACTAATCAAACATTCATACCCATGCATGCATCCATTAGGTAATTACTAAAACTTGTATGTTACTATCAAATCAACTTCCAGAAATACAAAGCATGAAACACAACACATTCATTAGCACACTTGACACAATGATTTATATGGAAATCCAATTTGGGAAAAACCACCAATAACATGCTACTTCTTTTCACTCTTTTGAAGTGATGCCCTATGAAAGGACAACCCTAATAAAGGTTACAATGCACAGTGTTAAATGTGACCTAGTTAAGGGATTTCAATTACCCTGTTAAAAGTGAGCCTTGTTAGAGAACTTTAGTCCATTAAATAGGAATGCCACCTACTTAAAATATTTTCAAATGATTTTTAGGTCAACCTTAATCCAAAAGATTTACCCTAGGCTGATACAATTTTTAGAGAGTAATAGTAGAGCTTTGATCAGATACAACTTACAACTTCTCTTACAGATTATAGATCTTTATTTAGTCCTCAATTCTGCTTGGCCTTTATACTTTGTAGCTCTGATAGCTTGTTTATCTTCAAGCAGTCATCTCCCTAAGCCTTCTTTCTTACCATGTCACTATAGATGATTCTCTTGGGTTACTTGATGAAGAAAAACCCTTGATTCCTTCTCTTTCTTAGGTTCTCACACATGACACCAACCATTTTTGCTTCATGCCTAAGCATTCCTATAAATAGGAAATTAGAATATTTTCTTACTATTTTTCCATCATCCAAATTAGGGTTTTTTGATGGATTAGGTAGGATATAATGTATCCACCCCATATGGTATCTTTTCTAGAAACTTCTCCTAGAATCCTTTAGAATTTGCCTTAAAAAAATTTATATCAAATTTTGTGCCACTAGCTCATCAACCTTAGCTTCCTCCTAGTTCAAAAGTTTCAAGAAAACAAACTTGCTAGCTTAGATTTGACAGATCTTCAATATTTAACATAATGCAGTAGCTTGACATTATCGATATTTTGATGCTTGACACATACTATGTTGCTCGACATCAACTGTAAAATCACTTAGCATCAACTAAAGTTTACTGATGCTCAAAATCAACTAAAATTTACTTGGTATCAATTATTTTGTTTGACATCCACTAGAATTTTCTTTCACTTGGTTGCAATTCACTTTCTGCTCGGCTTGCACTGACTTTGCTTAGCACCTACTATCCACTTACCCAAGCTTGGTAGACAAACTTTGTTTACTTGTTCTTCTAAACTTTCTAAGTATAGGTAGCATTTTGTAGCCTTAAGTAGATCATCAATACATCATGTCATCATTGTGTTAACTGATCCTTATACTTTATTACATAATCATAACTTAACCTTTCCTATAGGTGCTATTGTTACCTCTTATTGATCAAATTCTCTACATCAATCAACTAAGTGATAGTGCTTGAATCTTATAAGTAGTTGTCTTACTAGTAAATGACATGTTTGACATCAGTGACAAAATAATGATTGAAACACATAGTCTTCTTCAACAATCTCCCTCTTAACAATCTCTTCATATCAATGATCTTTTCAATCATATCTCAAAAAAATCTCCCTCTTTGGCATTGATGGCAAACCAAACTAATCAACCAAGTCAATCAAATGATGAACATCTTGTTCAACCAAAAACCAATCTAACTGAGTTAAAATAGTAGGGAAATACCAAAAGGAAAACTTGTATTGAAATTTCTTCCTCTATCAGCAACTTTCATCTTTTGATTAGGTTACAAAAATCTTTCTTATAACTCTCTCTGAGTTTTTTCTTTCTTGTATCTCCCTCTTGCTAGGTAGTGTTAGTCTCAAAATGGTTTTGACATTTGAGTTTCATCACACTTACCCATTTTCTACATTAGAGCCGAGCATACTATGTATGTCGAGCCACAACATGAGCTGAGTCAGGAAATCCAACAGGTGTCGAGTGATCTTTAGGTGTCGAGCAGTCTTTAGGTGCTGAGTAGCCTTCAGATGCCAAGTGAAGATCAGGTGCCGAGTGAAGATCAAGTGCCAAATGACTTTAGGTGTCGAGCATTCTACAAGTGTTGAGTGATATTTGAGTGCCAAATCATAGACAATGCTGAGAAATAGAAAAATGCAATAGGAGCCGAGTAAGCCAATTTGTTACATGTGCCAAGCATCTAGAATTAGGAAGTGCCAAGTAACATAGAATACATATACGAGTTTGTAACTTCACTAATTCAGATATAAACCATTTTCATGGCCGACATATGATGAATCTTGAAGGATTAAATGATAAGATCAAATATTTTATATTTCCTATGGAATCTACATATAGCCAATAAGAAAAATGGAGAAGGCATGCAACCAATAATAAAAGTGCAAGGAATGAGCAAGAAACAGAGATTTAATATGGATCTTAGATCCACATCTATCCCTAAGTCTTCGAATGTCTTTATAAGGAAGACTAAATCTAATTGTATAGGTGTGGATGGATGAAGGTGTGTAAGGGAAACTATTTTTAGAGTGAAGAATATCAGATCTCAGAGGATCAAGATCAAAGAAAGTAGATCAAGTGCCTATATTTAGCAATCAAAGGATTGTAAGCTATCAGGTTTATTACACCTAATACTCTCTAGCAATTGTATTAGAAAAGAAACCCTATGGTGATAGGTTAGCTTAACAGCTATCTTGTAGATCCTTTAAATAGGTGATTAAATCATTTAACAGGGTAACACTTCATGTAAAGTGTTTGTAAATCCTTTAACTAGGGCACTTGATATAGTGTAAAGCCTCTAATAGGGCAGGTCTTTAACAGGGCAGACCATCAGAAGTGGTTAAACATTATTGCTGTAGTAATTTTTGTGGGTATCATCCCCACCCCAGTTTTACCTTCTTATTGTTGGAGGGTTTTTGGGTTACCAAAATTTCTAGTGTTATGTGGTGATGCACATGTGTTTTTCATAATTTCTTAATGTTGATATGCATGCATGTACATTTTAATATTATGTTATTAAGGATTTTTGAAAAATAGGTTAGAAGCTAATACTTCTAATTCACCCCCCCCCCCCCCCCCCGCCAGAAGCATTCTTTCCATTAAGATATTTCAACAATTGGTATTAGAGCATCAAGGTTCTCACAAGAAGAAGTCTAACAACTTTGAGAAAAAGGTTTGAATATGGAAGTCTTCAAACTTGGAAAAATTATTGGCAATCAAGTGATTGATGTGCAACTGGCTCTACACAAAGTAGAGGAAGCAAGGGAGGAACTGAGAAAATCCTTAAAAAGAAGAAAGGATATAGCCATAGCTGAAAATGATACAAACTATAAGGAGATAGATACCACAAAACTACTTGCCAATAGAGACACTAAAGAGTTTGATGCAGCAATAGCAGAACTGATGGAGAAAAACAAAGTTCAAGCAGAAGATATAAGATCTCTCAAGATGGAACATGAATCATAGGCCATAATGTTATGTGCAATAACTGAACAAAATAAAAGAGCAGTCAAGGATAAAGTCATGATGGAAGATGACAAAAGAAATCTTGTAAAAAGACTTGAAGAAAATGTATTGAATTAACAAGGATGTCAAACATGCAGATGGATACACTTGCCCAAATGATGAACCTTCATCATGAACTCAATATGAAAGATATTGAGATCTCTAATATGAAGATTCAGAATGAACAAATGGTAAATGAATTGAACAAAGAAAAAGAGGTAGCAGAAAACCTAAACAAGTCAAGTGAAGCCATCAAGTACTTTGAATAGTTGATGAAATTTCCAAGATTAGCCCATGATACATCAGGACTTGGATACAATAGCACTTAAGTAGGAGAATCATCAAAGAATATTGAGCAAAGAAGTGACAAAGGTAAGGATTCTAAACCCTTTTTTCATTACTATAACAAAAAGGGGCATACTGCAAATATTTGCAGGAGTAGAAGATTCAATTAGCTAAACACATCCAAGAGCAAGAGTTACTATCACAAGTGCAACATGCAAGGACATATGACACAAGATTGCAAATCCAAAGTCACAAGGAAACAAAGATTTGATGGACATTGCCATAATTGTAAGAAGTATGGACATAGAGCATTTGAATGCAGATCAAAGCCTATGTGGGCATCAAATCAACCAGCAAAAACAAAAGGAAATGAAAGTCAGTACCATTGGGATTATAACACCAGGTATAGTTGTCATTATTGTTAGGAATATGGACATATACCCAAAAATTTCATAAGAATACATTTCAAAGGGAACTATAAAAGATGGTTGAATCAAACCACATGTTTTAGTTGCTTGAAAACTAGTCATATCAGTAGAAACTATCCTACAAGGTCCGAAGCATCAAAAATTGAATCTAACAAAGAAAATAAGGGCAAAGAAAAGATTGATGTTGAGAAAATAAGAAGATGAATGAATAAGACTTGGAAGAAGAAAGATGAGTGTGGCACATCAAGTGGAGTGATCACTTCATCCAATGGTTTCGAGTGATCACACTTTATCAAACTAAGCATAAAATAAGTGTATGGGACTAATATAAAAAGTTACATCATACATCAGTCCAAAGAAAAAGAAGTACTAAAAAGTAGAAATAAGCAAGAAACAAGATGCCAAGACAAAAAAATTTAAATTATGATGCTGACGTATCTTTGGACGCCGAGTAAAACTCCAATACATGTCGAGTTCCTAATAGCGATCGAGCTAATAGCTAATTCTGAGTTGAGTAACTCCTATGGAAGCTGAGTGAAGTAGAAATGTAGTGCAAGCTGAGTAATGTTAAAATCCTTCAAAAGATGAGTTGTAAATTGCACATTTAATGCGATGGAAATAGGGTATATTATCATGATTTTAATCATTCTTCCTCATCACAATCAAGAAGCAAAGAAGAGAAAGAGAGTAGAGCAACTTCATAGCAGTGAATCCAACATCCCAAATAGATTGCAACCTCTTACAATGTGTTTTCATTGATCTTGAGGTATTTTCATTTGTGCCAAGCTATGCAGTTTCATATTTTTGTGAAAAGGAAACCCTAGTTTGCATAAATGGCTTCAAGTTCTAAGACAACCCAGGACAAAGAGTTGTTTGAAGTCCAATTAGTATCTAATGAGGTTAGGCAGCCTGATTTTTTCCCTATCCCTAAAGTTGCATACAAAAATGATCCCACCAGAGCCCTTTCTTGCATACCCCCAAATGTTGTTATAGTTTAAGATGTAAGGAGATGTTATAATTGCAAGATAGGAGCCATAGGAGACATGGAAATAAAAGAAGCCTATGCGAAGCTGTGTGATGATGGAGTCTTGAAAGATGAATACAAAATTGCTAAAAAGAAGGGTTTAACACGAGTTTTGAGTTTTTCTACCGTATTTAAAATAGAATGGATCAGACTTGTGTTGAACAAAATTCATGATGGTAGTCTGTGGTTAGAAAATGTCCCTATCAAAATCACAAAAAGAATCATTCATAGGGTAATTGGATATCCTACCCTAGATCGGTTCAAGATCTTGAGAAGTGAATCCAAGGAGGTTATAGAAAAGAACATAGGTGCTTAGTGGAACAAATGAGGAATGACAATTCACACCATTCATGATCCTCTAGTTGAGTTTGTTGTTAGAGTTATTGCACATAAATTCTACCAATCTAGTAGACTCAACAATGTGCCATGTATTACAGTAGATGTAGGCTACAAACTGGTGAAAAAGGATCATACTTATGATCTTGTAGAACCTCAACTATAATATATTAATGAAAATCTAATAGCCATAAGAGGGACAAAGGGTGCTCAATGTAATTTTGGAGCAATTCTGGTTTGTGTATTCTTTTATGTTTAGAATGAATTTGCCTATTTTGGAAAATTTACATGGAGAAGTGATAGAACTTGTTGGTGTTTTATTTTGATGTTAACAGTACTAAAACTACTAGGTGACAAAAGGCTTAGTACCTAGATATCAGTACATACACAACCTAAAGAATAGCCAATTCTCATTATCACTTGCATATGCAAAGTATTAGGACCCAACTTCAATAAAACCTTAGACGGTTTTCTACTCTTTTGGCTCTGTAAAACCAGGGTGGGTGCACCTGGGGATGGTTCAAAGATGGAATAATTGTATGAGAATTATCCTTAGTTTCATTTTGATTCTCATCTCTAAATCCTTAAACATATAGGTAAATAACTGATAAACACATCCCTTGAACAGATATGGCCAAGAAATCTTCTATAGCTCTGCAGATGTTTCCAACAACAATGGCTAAATGAAGCTAAAACAATCTAGGCAGGCAAGTGCTGGCCAACTTTGAAAATCTTACAGGAAAGATAAATGAAAAATGATTTTATGATGTATTTTGAAAAAGCTAGTTATAATATACTTCTCTTTTGGCTGAAATACTTTCGATCAGTGCCTAATCCATTGGGAATTCAGAGTCAAGTAAATTCTTAGATCTAATTTGTTGCCTTGCAACGAATTTTCATCAGCAATTCTTACCAGAATTTATCATTCAAAAATCCTTATTAACACCCGAGCAACCTCATCACATTCATCAAAGCCTTTACTTAATCCATTGAATTAACAAAAATAACAAATGGATGTACAGTCTTACTAAATTGCAATCAATTGCATAAGCTTTTACTCACACAACATCAAGGTAGCTCAGTATTAAAAAGGAGACAAAATTCAGAGAAGAATAGATATGGGGACAGTTCATAACTTGTATTCATTTCCTTTGAAAATGATATATCCTTTACAAAAGACCCAGAAAAACCTTCAAAGAAGAAGCACAGTTCTTTCTACATTCATCCATATCTCAGAAATTTTGACAGAAAAAGCATACTATAAATTTCTTTCCAAAAATGTTTGGACCAAAAAAGAACTAAGCACAACACTTAGTGAAAACCAAATTTGGACCCATCTTTAGCCTTGGGATCTCACTTAAATAATGTGAGATGCAACAAGCTTCAGGCTACAGTAGGTGACAGGTGTCCTTCTTTTGAAAAAAAAAAAAACAAGAATAACAGAAAGGTTTTTTACAACAGCACTTCTTGGCGGGTCCCTTTCTGTTATGCTTCTTGGTTGTTATGATCTGCTCTCGCAATCATTCCTCATCTTCAGAGTACATACCCATAAGGTCTGCAAGTGATGTATCATCTTCTGTTACATGCAAAATCACTTTAACCTAGGGATTTTCTATGTCATCATTGCTGACTACAAGAGTAACTATTACTCTTACATCTTCCTCGTCATCTTCTCCTGACATCTGTTCACTAAACTGATCTTTCCATCTATTGAAAGTATCATCATCTGGCCAATCAAAACTTAGGGTTTCTCTTTGTATCTTTATTAAAGAATTGGCATTTTCTTCTAATTCATCGAATTCTTTTCTTATATCAGCATAATACAGTTGTATTTTTACCAGCTCTTCATTTGTCTTTGCCCAAAACCAACAGCCAGTCTCACTGATGATGTTTGTTATTCTGTTATCAAATAATTCATCCATTTCCTTTTTCCATTTGTCCTTTTCCTTTACTGTATCAACAGATTCTAAGGCACAAGGAAATAGGGTGAATTTTTTAGCAAGATATCTTGAAAAATAGAGTGTCAATTTCCTCTGTAAAGAATCTCTTTTATTTTCAAAATTATCTAATTGATTCAATAAATCAAAAATTCTTTCAACCTGATGATAAGGCATTTGAACTGCAGATATACAAACAATTGTAACATCATTATTCCTCTGTCTCCACTTCTGTGCAAGAGAGTCTAGTCCATTCTTTCCTTTATTTAACTCATCTATGAGGGTTACAATCCTGGTCAACTGGTCATAAAAATTTGACCATTGTATTTTATCCCTCAAGTATGTCACACCCTGCTTCCATTTCTCTTCCTGCTGATTTCTAAATTCTATCTGCCACTCATGTAATTTGGTTTTTTCTGCTTCAAACTCCTCTGCAGTATAGAATTGGGGTCTTTCAGGGGTGTCAGGTATCTCAATAATAGGGGTTAATCCCGCAGATGACTGTGGGGGATATGCAATTCTTAATGTACTGGATTCTCCCACTTTTCTCTTTCCAAGTACCTTTTCCAATTGAGATATCCTGTTTTCTAACTCAATTCTCCTCTTTACCTCTTGATTATAGGCTTCCACCACTACTTCATATTTATTATGCATATCCATCATTTCCCTCTCTTCTCTTTCCGCAGTAGCCAAGGCAAATTTAGAATAATCCCCATTCATGTGGGCTGCCTGTACATTTGAAGTGTCAGCAACTCTTCTTACAATGATACTCCCTGTCAATCCTGAGTCATCAGGCTGTGATGAAGTAACTCTGGATCCTCTTCTCAGGGACCACATAACAAGGGCAGCTTGATCATTGCTGAATGTTGTACCCAAGAATTCCTCTTTATTCGGATCCTGGAGTCCTAAATTATTTGAAACAGAATTAAAAACTAATGCGTCAACAATGTCCCAATTGGGCAATAATAAAACATTAGCATTTTTTACCATCTGTCTTCCCTCATCAGGGGTTATATTTTGGAACTCTTGAACCATTTGTTCCTTTATTAGATTTTGAATGGAGGTCTCATCCATTTCTGGATGTTCTGCTCTCATATTATTGCACCTTTGCTCAAAAATGTGCATGTTTACTCTCCACGCAAACTGATGGAAAGCCCTAGATCTTACAAAATTGTTATCAGACAAAAAATGCTGACTGGCTTGTTCCAAAACAGGGTCCAATTCCCTTCCTCTGAAATCTGCTGTAGTTAATTCAAAACTTGGTATAGGGGTTTCCTGAGGGTTCCCTTCATCAATCTCTGCTTGTGTAACAAAAATTTCTCCTTGTGACCCCATTTGTTCAAATTGCTCATTGGTGAGTCGTTCTTCCTCAACTCTTATTGGGGTTTGAGAAGGTGAGCCACTTTCATTAGGGGATTCTTCCTCCCTTATTATTCTCCTTCTTTTGGGGGAAGGTTCAGGGGGTCTTTCTTCTAGGACAGTGCTGGAAGATCCAACAATCTGTTTTTCTTTATGCACAACGGGCACCTGCTGTCGGACAATAGTATATCCTGTTTTGTTCCGTACCACCAGTGGACCTATTCCAATGTTGGGAGTGAAACCCAATTTTCTCATAATTTCTCTGGCTTTATCTGGAAAAGAATTAATAAAATACTGTTTCTTCTCATTCATTACCTCCATTATCTCAGAGAAATTACTCATGAGCTTATGTACTTTATCTGCATTGTTTGCAGCGTTACTAAGAGGACTAAAATTTTTATCAAAACAATTAATGAATTCCAAAACTTTTGAATAGACTCTCCATTTTTCTTTCTTTATTTCTTGCTCATGGAGAGAATATTCATTTCTTATTACATCTTCTGGAAAATAGAATTCATGCTGAACTGGACGCAGCTTGATTCTCAATCTAAGGGCAGAGTTAAAGAAACCTTCTGCATCACAAAAACGAGAGTGAGACACTGCCATTTTGTATTGATCCAAAAATTTATGGAGAAAGGCCCACCCTTCTTTAGTTATCACAAATTGGTGGGCTATAGTACAAGTAGGAAAAATTGATCCTGTCCCCCTTTTGTGCAAAAAGGCCTCCTCCACTCCTCCCAACTGCCACAAAAATTCAGCTATCCCTACCTTCAAGGGTACCTGATAGGGTAACACATGGGGTGTTCCTTTGAAACCATAGACCCTGATGACCGTTGAGACTGAATATGGGATAATATCTCCCCAATTATGTGAAACTTTTAGATTGTGGGTTTTGTCCATAGGCCTGACAAGGTGCATTAATGCCTTAGGGATTCTGGGATTGTCACTCAATAAGAGGCACCTTAGTTTGGAGGCAAAGTGCCTATCAAATCTAACAAAGCTAGCATTTTCTGCTTCCCAGGTCATGTCTGCACTCCATAATTGGACTGGTAGTGCTTCCCCTTCTTGTTCTCTATTTAAAACCATTTCTTTACCAAAATAAGTGGCCCCTTTAAAAAGAAACATATGCATCAGTAAGGAATACTAACCCCAAACCTTTTCCACCTTGCCCTATGCAATCCCCACCAATCCATGATGGATCTCATTTGCCAAGTAAGATGCAAAATCAAAAATTATTTCCACACCAAAAGAAGAGATTTGGGTGATCATATACATGAAGCTCACCAGAATAAAATCTTCTTCGCCCTCTCCGAAGACTCTGCACAGGGTCCTATATATCTCCACTGCCCTGGCATTAAAACATGATTTCTTGAAGGGCTCTTTAGAAGATGATGTTATGGTTGGGAGGCCTCCAATCCGGCCTATGTGGGCTTTCAGTGCACCCCGTCTAACTACATCCCTCTTGGATATATATTCTTTTTCTAAATCTATCAGATTAATGGGCACATGATACATGGTGAGGGGTCCCAGACTGAATACCTTCCTAATCTCCTCGGGACTGATGGTAACTAAAGCCTCACCATCTATTCTCCTCACTACCTTAGTGGCTTGGTCATAGTTTTTTGCTATGGCTTCAAGTAGGTCAAAATCCATAAACACGCTGGGAACAACAAGCTTCCCAAGATCAAAATTCTAAATGTTGGCATGAGGGGCATATAACTTTCTCTCTGCAAACCATTTCTTGAATAAACTCAAACCAGTTTGAGCAGTTTGAGCATCCCGGACCCAATTACCCTTATCATACAATCCATCAGCTACCCTAAGCCGAGGATTGAGTGAGGTTAACCTCTTAACTTGCACCGTTTCTACAGTGGACTCAGGAAGTAACTCAAGCAAATCATCATGCACATTTCTATCCAGGTAGTTTACTGCTCCTATAAATCCCTTCTTAGGAGGCATCTTGGGCTATCCTCTTTAAAACTTATAAGCTCACAAAGATGATGGCAGTTTTACTTACTTGAATTCTGTCTCAAATCTCCTTTGAATTCCTGCAAAATTTCAGCGAACAGATAACTTGACAATTCTTATCAACCTTGGCACGCTTTTCTTTCAGTAATAGCTTCTGCACAAGAATGGCTTCAAATCTTTTCTCGCGTGAAATGAAACTGATGCAATCTCTCTGTATTATACTCTATTTTTTCTCACGGACGAAGCTTTCTTGTCTAATTAATACAGAGAGTGGCACTACATTTTTTATTTAAAACTGCGCCGTTGATCTTCAAAGATCCTACGATCATGCGGTACAAAGAGAACAACTAGGAGTTATGTTTGCCATGTCAGTTATTTTACCCAATGAGAGCTTGCCACGTACATAATTCCTTCTTTTGATGGCGCTTACCTTTAGACCCACTAACGATGGAGAACATGTGTCAGCATGTCGCTACTTCATTATGCATAAAGAACTAGCACCTTGCCATAACGAGGCGGCAACAATCGTTGATCGGACCAAAAAATGATCAAAAGATACGCTACAGGACTTCTTAAGAAAGAAGGCGGTGGGCCCATCTCGCTATGTCGCTGTAATTATCTTCCTTGCAACTCTTCGTAACGAGATGGCGAGCTCCGTTGATTCACTTCAAGCTGACGTTCCAAATTTCTTGTACATTTAGTCCGGTAAGTATTAATGAGAATCGGATCTCTGCATAGCTAGCACATGTCAAAATTTATCACGGTCACCTGTCATTACACGTCATCATAGATCTTGCCAATCTTTTACCATTTTATGGGGCCTCGCTAACTCGTTAACGGTGAAGCACCTCAGTTTTCCGATAGCGAGGTAGCGAGCTTCGGCACTTTAAAGGATTCCGTGCCGGAAAAAGCAAGGGGGTACCCAGTAATTACTTCTGTTAATTAAAACTGATTCTGACAACAGTATTTATGACAGGTCATGCCACTTGGTGTAATTATGATACAAGCAAGATGCAATGTCATCATTTTAAGATTTTCACGTGGCCTCGCTACTTCGCTAACGGTGAAGTGCCTGAATTTTCTGATAGCGAGGTGGCGGAACTTCCAGAAACATCAACATTCTAGCTCTGATGTCAGATATTCTAGTGGGTCCTTCTCCCCCTTTTTATGGCAAATTGCTAAGTGTACCTTTGCACAATAAAGCAATTAATAAGTAAATCTCCGATTGCCGCACCTTCACTTCATGGTCCCACCACTTACAAACTCAATACTCGCTATCTCGCTATACTTAATGAGCATGCAACTTTCAATAGCGAGGTAACGCCAGCGGTAGATCTAATCAGATCTGAAGGTTGGGACAAACAGGAAAAAGGTAACCCGAGAGAAAGGAAAAGGAATACGGAAGCATATTCGCTTCTTTTGAATTTTGAAAATTTCGCGCCCGACCATTTATAAATAGAGATGAATATAGGGCTTATATGGCGAATATTTCTTACAGATGGTTTATCCAAAACCTTATACTTCACTTAGACATAGAACATCTGACTTTTCTATGGTTTAACTGAAAAATTTTTACTGCAGAAAAAGTCAGACCAACAGTGGCTCTGTCTGGGGATGATAGACTACTTGAGTCTATGCAAGGATTCAGAATCTATGGGAGAGCAGACCACACATCCGGGAAATGACAACTTCTTTAGAGAGCACAGAGCAACACACAAAAACAAAAACTCAGACTGTACAAGGATTTACAGAAAACAGGACGCTAGGAAAACCTAAAACTAATGTTCATGGAAGAAACTAAGTATTTTTTCAAGAAAAATACCTCTTCAAGAACTATCCATGAACTGGAAATTCAAGAATATTATCAAATACATCTTTGATTATGTAGGAATCTTCACCCCAAGCATTCTCAATGAGATATGGGCCTAACCAAATGGGATCAAATTTTCCATGTTTTCCTTTATCTTCAATTCTAGCGTTCCACATTAAGACTAGGTCTCCATTTTCAAATTTCTTGTTTACAGTTCTTTTATCATACAGTGTTTTGACTTGTAACTGCAATTTTTGATTTCTCAGAGATGCTTCTCTTCTGGCTTCGGTCAATCCTACCAGTTCATTCATTCTTTCTTTCATTTCATCAGTAGTATCTTCATCATATGACTGGATGTAATTGTATAATCCCATCAAATTGTTCTGGGGCATTCTAGCTTGAATTCCATACACTAAATCAAATGGAGCCACCCCAATTGCCTTCTTTACAGTTACTCTATCAGCCCATATTGCCAACTGTAACTTGGAATCCCATGCCCTTTTATTATCGTCCAAGGTTCTCTTAATGATTTTCAATAGACTTTTATTTGTGGACTCAGCTTGTCCATTCCCTTGTGGATGATATGGGGCAGACGTTGTTCTTTTCATTCCATATTTATCACAAAACTTGATGAATTCCTCAGACCTAAAACACATAGCATTATCTGTGACAACTTTCTGTGGACATCCAAATCTGGAAATGATATTATTCAATAAGAAATTATTTACTACTTTACTCGTTGCATTTCTAGTAGGGATAGCCTCTACCCATTTTGTAAAGTAGTCAGTAGCAACCAGAATCCAAGAATAGCCAGTACTGGACTTGGGAAAAATTTCTCCTATGAAGTCCAGACCCCATTGTTGAAAAGGTGCTTTAGTTTCAACTGGCTTCAGTGGAGTATTTCCTGAGAATTTCAGCTTCCCAGCAAATCTTTGACAAGGATCACATTTTTTAACCATAATTTGAGCATCTTTGAACAAAGTGGGCCACCAGAAACCAGCTCTCATTATCTTATGCGCAGTAGTTTTGGCCATGTAATGTCCTCCACATACTCCAGCATGCATTTCTTTCAAAATCTCTTTTGCCCTTTCTCTGTCAACACATTTCAACAAAACTCCTTCAAAGTTTCTCCACCATAAGTTATTTTGAACAATTACATACCTGATGGCTTGCAATTTAATATTCCTTTTTTCATTATCAAGCAGATGGGGAGGAACTTCCATGTGTTGCAAATAATGTATAACATTAATGTACCAGTCACACTGGTCCATGTCGCATAAATCAGTTCTGAAATCATCATTTACTAGGTTTATCTGATTAGCTTCCAGGTTAGTTTTGGCCATAAGTTTGGCCAAACCTTGACCTCTGACTAACTTAGTTATCTGCATATCAATGTTAAATTCTTGGATTCTATTGATTCATCTGCATCTCCTTCCTGACACTTCCTGTTGAGAAAAAATATCTTTAACTGCAGCACTAGGTACAAAGGCAATAATAACTTCTGAATGCTTTTACAGCCTTTACCAAAGCATATGCTTTTTTTTCATTTATTTCATACTTCAGTTCAGCATGCTGCAGGGATTTGCTAAAAAAGGCAATAGGCTGTTCATACCCTTCTTGGTTTTTCTGTAATAAAACTGTAGCCACAGTATGGAATGATGCAAAAGAAAAGATATGCATGGGTTTTGTATAATCTGGGGTCTTCAACACTGGAGCATTTTTTATCGCAGTCTTTATATCCTGGAATGCCTGTGAAGGTTCACCATTCCAATCTATAACAGCTCCTTTCTTGAGCATTTTTGAAATGGGTCTACTGATTTCAGCAAAATTTGTAACAAACCTCCTCAGAAAATTAACCTGGCCAAAAAAGGACTGTATACCTTTCACGTTTTTATGTTTAGGGACTTTATCAATAGCCATTACCCTTTCTGGGTCTATTTTTACCCCATCCTTAGACACTATGTGTCCTAATAACTTTCCTTCTGTGACCCCAAACGAGCATTTCTTTGGGTTTAGGGATACCCCATATTCCAGGGCTTTTATAAAAATTTTGTTCAAGTGTTTGCAGTGATCTTCAGCCTTGTTAGAATACGCTGTAAGATCATCCTGGTACACAACCATAAATTTGTCAATATATTCACGAAATGCTACATCCATGGCTCTTTGGAAAGTAGCTCCTGCATTAATCAAGCCAAAAGGCATCCTCACATACACATACGTTCCCCAAGGGGTTGTGAAGGCTGTTTTGAACTATTGACTTTCTTTTACCAGAACTTGATTATATCCAGAAAAGCCATCCATCATTGACATCAATTCAGAGCCGGTCACTTGTTGCAACATGGCTTCCATATTAGGTAAGCCATAATTATCTTTTAGAGATGCAATGTTTAGATTCCTAAAATCCACACAAAGCCTAATATCTCCATTCTTTTTTCTTACAGGAACAAAGTTTGAAACCCAAGTGGAATGCCTAATTGGTTTGATTATTCCACTATCTCTCAGTTTTGTCAGTTCTTCCTGCATTTTTGGGGTAAGGGTGGGATTGATTGGCCTCTGCTTTTGCCTAAAGGGTTTTACATTTTCTTTCAACGGTATGACATGCTAGAAAAGGTCCTCCCTATAAGCTTTAAGGTCATCATATGACCAAGAAAAAACATGCCTGTACTTTCTAAGTAGGTCAATCAATGCTTTTCTGATTTGAAATGGCAGATCTTGGCTGATGTAAACCTTTTTAGGGATTTCATTCGTTCCCAAATTCACTTCTTCTAGCTCCTGCAGTTTGGGGTCCTTTATTTCCGATCTTACTCTGTCTTGGTTATCAAAAATGTTCTCCAAGACTACCAACCCCTTAGGCATCTTATTTGTTTTTAATTGCATGATTTCTTGACCAAAAATGGTTTCCTTCCCATTTATGGTTTCAATTAGTCCATTGCAGTCCATCTCCTGCCCATGGTATTTGTCTTCATTTAGCAAAAAATTAGTGATATCTTTGTCATCTTCAAACACCTGCCAATTATCAATGTTGTCAGGTATAGAAGGTCTATTTTGAATCTCAATCTGGGAGATTCCTGCAAATGATATTTCTTTTGGTTTGATAGCTACATTGGCCAGAAGATCAGCCATTTTATTCTAGGTTCTATCTCTCCATGAGATCCCAAATGCATCAAAGAATTCTATTTGATCCCAGACCGCGTTTCTATATTGTTTTAATCTCCTATTTTTTGAGGAGTATGTTCCTTTAATCTGAGAGATGATCAATTCAGAATCCCCTATGACACACAATTTCTTAATTTTGTGATGTGTGGCCACTTTGAGACCTAGCAGCAATGCTTCATATTCAACAATGTTATTTGTGCAAGCAAACTTCAAGGTGAATGAATACCTGAAGGTGTTATTTTCAGGGGATACAAAGACTACACCTACCCCTGCACCCTCTTTAGAACTAGCCCCATCAAAGAACATTGTCCACAGTTTTGGTGAATTCATGCAACATTCAACCTCATTTTCAATGATATCAGGTAAGTTTTTCACTTCCTGAATAATTAATTCAGCCCTAAAAGCATTAATCCCCGTGTCTAGGAAACAGGTGGTATCTTTGTCAATTTCTTCACCTAAGATGTGGTTAACCCTTGGTTCCCTATTTACCCTGACAGCTTTGTCCCCTATATGGAAAGTGGCATAAGTAAGGTCACATTGTAGGCTTCCCCCCATGGCGGCACTCCATTTTCTGGAAAGTAGCATCCCGTAATGTGGGGGTATATCCACTACAAGGACAGACATGGTTAATTCCACCTCAGGAAATGCAGCCAGTTTGAATGGTAAGGCATTTATAGTACCTATTACTGGGACCTCTCTAGCATCCATCCCTCGGCATCTACCTTGCTTAGTATCCACCTTCAATCCTAGGGCTTCCATTACTTTAAAAGGCATTATAGTGTTGGAAGCTCTAGAATCTATCATACAATTTTTCAAGGTTTTCCCTTTTATGATTAAACTAAGGAAAAAAGGATCAATATCTTGTATGAACGCAACTGATGAATCATCTAAGAACATCTGAGGAATCTGTGATATAATACCATTGTCCTCTATTATTAATGGGGTCTGTTGGGCTACAGCTTGATTATCAATACTATTGTTGTTTGCTATTCCACCCAACCATGACAAAGCCTTATTTTTATGCTCTTCAATTCTAAAGAGCTCAGACAAGGGTACTTTCACAGTAATTTGAGATAACATGGCAATCATATCAACAGGTTCAACCACAGTAGGTTTTACAATAGTACCTGGGATCAGAGTCTTTTGAGTAGTGGGCACCACTTTCAGCTTGACAACATCTGGTTCTGATTTCTCTGGTTGCACTACGGTCTTTGTTGCTTCAACTTTCTGAAATTGAACCTTCTTTTTTGGTTCCCATTTCTGACCCTTGTTCTCCATGATCTTAGACACATCTATACTAACTTTCTTGTGTTGATCATCTGTCTTATGAGTAGTGTCTTTGATGAACATACTAGATGGCCTTCCTGCCTCATTATTTATTGCTCTATTTCTCAAATTGTAATTACTGTGGACTTGTGAAATCATTTCGGCTGTAATTCTATCAATTTCCTCCTTGGAGGGGATTTTTAGGTTTGTGAAACCTACTTCAGAAAATGTATTGCATACCTTATCTGTATCATTCTTTTCATCATCTAAAAATATTTGCTGATGATGTAATTGGTAAGCAATTCTCTGGCTGGTAACATCATTCTCAGGTTCTTCTGAATCAGAATCTATCAAATCATCAGATGTATTCGCCATATTGCAGCTTATATCATCATGGTTCTTTTCTTCTGTTTCTTCTTCTGCTTGCACTCCTTGAGCTTGGGCGAACGACTGGGCAACAACACAATAATCAGCAGAATGAGGTGATTGGCATATAATGCACCAAGGCACATCCTCATTCATATTTACAGTGTTCCTTTGCAGGGGGTCTGGGGTACCCTTATCTTTCATATTTTGGATCTAGTTAGGAACTGGTTTACCATCTTTCCATTGGGTGGTGTAAGGGTAATTCTGCATCCTAGGTTGTCTATTGAAATCGCTGTTATTCACAGGGGCTCTCTCAGTAACATTTGTCTTATTGAAATTAGTGGGATTCATTTTCTTAAGCATTTCTAAAACATGGCCTATAGTAGGTTCTTCAGGCCTTTTTCCTATGGGAGTTTTGTCACCTTCCCTTTTACTATTATTCTTAGGGTTGAAAAGCTTAGGATCATCCCTCCTCCCTAATTTGCCAGAGGCCTTTCTATTATTTTCTATATTCACTGTAACTCTATAGGCATCTCTCAGAGTTTTAGGATCCTTATCTCTCAGTTGGTAGGCCATTTTGCTATCAAAGGCATTGAAATAGGTTGTAAGACAGACGTCTTCATTTAACCGCATAAATTGAAATAGTTTGTACATCCCTTTCTGAAATCTCACATTGAAATCAAATGTGGATTCATTTGGATTCTTCTTGATATTGTTGAACTCATTCAACATGAATCCTGCATTGGTATTGTCCCCATATTGTTCCTTGAACAATTTCTCCAAGTCACTCCATGAAGTAATACTATCATCAGGCAACCTCCTGAACCAATCCCTTGCATCCTCTGTGAGTGAATGCACAAATAATTTCATCACCATGTCCTCATGTTCAACTTCATAATCATTGAGCATGTCAATGAAAATTCTCAAATGTTCTTCACCAGTAACAGCATTATTTCCAGAAAACTTGACCACTTTATCCCTTAAATCAAAAGATATGGGATGGGGGGCACCAGGAATACTGGCAAATGATATTTGTCAATATTTTTTGAGGTATATAGGTTTCTTCTGGAAACCAAGAGTGTTAGAGGTACTAGCTGCATTAGCTTGAGTTAGGAGAGCAGCTTGGGATAGCTGTGGTGGGACAAATGGGACTTGAGTGCCAATATTGGAAGATGAGGTAGGAGCAGATTGGGGTGCTTTCTGAGTCGGGATTATGGGAGCATTAACTGGTGCAGGATTTGTAGGTGGGATAGAAAAACTAGGCCATGAATTCAATGCAGAATTAGACTTTATGAATTGGATTTTCCTTCTGGTCTCTGCGGCCTGAGCTTCATTTTCAACCTTCTCAAGTTCTTTTGCAAGGTCTTCCTTCTCCTTTCGAGCCTTCTCTAGTTCTAGATCTAATTTTGATATGGAGGGTTGTATAGGTTTGCTCGGTATAGCTTGAGGCTCATTTATTTGGATTCCTATAGCCTTGCCTTTCCCTTTATCTGGAACTGTTTCAGTGGGCTCTATTGGATTAACTTGAATGGGTTTATAAGCTTGAACTTGAGCAATAATTGGTTCTTGTCTTTGATTTAGGAGTTTTTCCTGTTGTTGAACTTTAGCTCTTAGATTATCAATATTTCCAAAGACGTCCTGATGGAGAGTGGGGGTATTCTCTTCTAATTTTTTATTTTGCTCTTTCAAAGCAGCCATCCTTCTTAGCAAATTATCTCTTTCTATTATTGCATCCAAAGTGGCTCGCTCCCTTTCCTTTTCAAGACGGATGCGCTTAGCTTCTTCCTCAGCAATCCATTTCTTCAAAAATCCTATTTCAGATTGCACTTCTTTAGAATCAGCAGAGGTTGCCTCAAAATCAGCAGGATCATCTAGATCTATAAGGTTCGGTTCCATATATGGGGCTACTCTGGGATTAAAAAGGTTATCAGATGAACTCCTGAATCCTAGCCTACAATTTATATCTGCTACAGGCCCTGGTCTGGGTGAAGCAATTCCCATAGTAGATACGTCTTTATCTTGAAAAAATCTCTGATCTGGTAATGGGGTACTGAAAATACCTCCTAAAAGTCTTGTATTTTCGGATTCAGAACTAAGCAAAGATGATTCTCTTGCTATTATCGGTTGATAATGGGAATTTACAGAGGCATTACCTCTAGGCTTCCAAGTAGGATTTGGATCTATTCTTTTCTTATTTTGGTTCTTCCTACCACCTTGGGGTAAATCAGTATACATTGATACATCAGGATTGGCCCTCATGTAAGCCCTTGTGTTTTTTCTCTTGTCAGCCATATTCTCCTTTTGTTACAATAAGCACTAGCTTCAAAACCTTGACTGAGTCGCCACCCTTTTTCGAGAAAATATAATAACACTCCTTACTAACAGAAAGAAAACAATACACGAGCGGGAACAAAATACGACACAAAGAGATCAATCACTGATGTTGTAAGACTGCAACTCTTGCTTATTAGATAAGACACTCGGATAAGCTGGATGTGTCAGTGTGTAGCAATGGTACTTGGGTTTATATCTTCTTTAGATTCTCAAGTTTTGACACTAATGAATCCCCAGCAGAGTTGCCATTTTGTTGGTGTTTTATTTTGATGTTAACAGTACTAAAACTACTAGGTGACAAAAGGCTTAGTACCTAGATATCAGTACATACACAACCTAAAGAATAGCCAATTCTCATTATCACTTGCATATGCAAAGTATTAGGACCCAACTTCAATAAAACCTTAGACAATTTTCTACTCTTTTGGCTCTGTAAAACCAGGGTAGGTGCACCCGGGGATGGTTCAAAGATGGAATAATTGTATGAGAATTATCCTTAGTTTCATTTTGATTCTCATCTCTAAATCCTTAAACATATAGGTAAATAACTGATAAACACATCCCTTGAACAGATATGGCCAAGAAATCTTCTATAGCTCTACAGATGTTTCCAACAACAATGGCTAAATGAAGCTAAAACAATCTAGGCAGGCAAGTGCTAGCCAACTTTGAAAATCTTACAGGAAAGATAAATGAAAAATGATTTTATGATGTATTTTGAAAAAGCTAGTTATAATATACTTCTCTTTTGGCTGAAATACTTTTGATCAGTGCCTAATCCATTGGGAATTCAGAGTCAAGTAAATTCTTAAATCTAATTTGTTGCCTTGCAACGAATTTTCATCAGCAATTCTTACCAGAATTTATCATTCAAAAATCCTTATTAACACCCGAGCAACCTCATCACATTCATCAAAGCCTTTACTTAATCCATTGAATTAACAGCAATAACAAATGGATGTACAGTCTTACTAAATTGCAATCAATTGCATAAGCTTTTACTCACACAACATCAAGGTAGCTCAGTATTAAAAAGGAGACAAAATTCAGAGAAGAACAGATATGGGGACAGTTCATAACTTGTATTCATTTCCTTTGAAAATGATATATCCTTTACAAAAGACCCAGAAAAACCTTCAGAGAAGAAGCACAGTTCTTTCTACATTCATCCATATCTCAGAAATTTTGACAGAAAAAGCATACTATAAATTTCTTTCCAAAAATGTTTGGACCAAAAAAGAACTAAGCACAACACTTAGTGAAAACCAAATTCGGACCCATCTTTAGCCTTGGGATCTCACTTAAATAATGTGAGATGCAACAAGCTTCAGGCTACAGTAGGTGACAGGTGTCCTTCTTTTGAAAAACAAAAAAACAAGAATAACAGAAAGGTTGATTACAACAGCACTTCTTGGCGGGTCCCTTTCTGTTATGCTTCTTGGTTGTTATGATCTGCTCTCGCAATCATTCCTCATCTTCAGAGTACATACCCATAAGGTCTGCAAGTGATGTATCATCTTCTGTTACATGCAAAATCACTTTAACCTGGGGATTTTCTATGTCATCATTGCTGACTACAAGAGTAACTATTACTCTTACATCTTCCTCGTCATCTTCTCCTGACATCTGTTCACTAAACTGATCTTTCCATCTGTTGAAAGTATCATCATCTGGCCAATCAAAACTTAGGGTTTCTCTTTGTATCTTTATTAAAGAATTGGCATTTTCTTCTAATTCATCGAATTCTTTTCTTATATCAGCATAATACAGTTGTATTTTTACCAGCTCTTCATTTGTCTTTGGCCAAAACCAACAGCCAGTCTCACTGATGATGTTTGTTATTCTGTTATCAAATAATTCATCCATTTCCTTTTTCCATTTGTCCTTTTCCTTTACTGTATCAACAGATTCTAAGGCACAAGGAAATAGGGTGAATTTTTTAGCAAGATATCTTGAAAAATAGAGTGTCAATTTCCTCTGTAAAGAATCTCTTTTATTTTCAAAATTATCTAATTGATTCAATAAATCAAAAATTCTCTCAACCTGATGATAAGGCATTTGAACTGCAGATATACAAACAATTGTAACATCATTATTCCTCTGTCTCCACTTCTGTGCAAGAGAGTCTAGTCCATTATTTCCTTTATTTAACTCATCTATGAGGGTTACAATCCTGGTCAACTGGTCATAAAAATATGACCATTGTATTTTATCCCTCAAGTATGTCACACCCTGCTTCCATTTCTCTTCCTGCTGATTTCTAAATTCTATCTGCCACTCATGTAATTTGGTTTTTTTTGCTTCAAACTCCTCTGCAGTATAGAATTGGGGTCTTTCAGGGGTGTCAGGTATCTCAATAATAGGGGTTAATCCCGCAGATGACTGTGGGGGATATGCAATTCTTAATGTACTGGATTCTCCCACTTTTCTCTTTCCAAGTACCTTTTCCAATTGAGATATCCTGTTTTCTAACTCAATTCTCCTCTTTACCTCTTGATTATAGGCTTCCACCACTACTTCATATTTATTATGCATATCCATCATTTCCCTCTCTTCTCTTTCCGCAGTAGCCAGGGCAAATTTAGAATAATCCCCATTCATGTGGGCTGCCTGTACATTTGAAGTGTCAGCAACTCTTCTTACAATGATACTCCCTGTCAATCCTGAGTCATCAGGCTGTGATGAAGTAACTCTGGATCCTCTTCTCAGGGACCACATAACAAGGGCAGCTTGATCATTGCTGAATGCTGTACCCAAGAATTCCTCTTTATTCGGATCCTGGAGTCCTAAATTATTTGAAATAGAATTAAAAACTAATGCGTCAGCAATGTCCCAATTGGGCAATAATAAAACATTAGCATTTTTTACCATCTGTCTTCCCTCATCAAGGGTTATATTTTGGAACTCTTGAACCATTTGTTCCTTTATTAGATTTTGAATGGAGGTCTCATCCATTTCTGGATGTTCTGCTCTCATATTATTGCACCTTTGCTCAAAAATGTGCATGTTTACTCTCCACGCAAACTGATGGAAAGCCCTAGATCTTACAAAATTGTTATCAGACAAAAAATGCTGACTGGCTTGTTCCAAAACAGGGTCCAATTCCCTTCCTCTGAAATCTGTTGTAGTTAATTCAAAACTTGGTACAGGGGTTTCCTGAGGGTTCCCTTCATCAATCTCTGCTTGTGTAACAAAAATTTCTCCTTGTGACCCCATTTGTTCAAATTGCTCATTGGTGAGTTGTTCTTCCTCAACTCTTATTGGGGTTTGAGAAGGTGAGCCACTTTCATCAAGGGATTCTTCCTCCCTTATTATTCTCCTTCTTTTGGGGGAAGGTTCAGGGGGTCTTTCTTCTAGGACAGTGCTGGAAGATCCAACAATCTGTTTTTCTTTATGCACAATGGGCACCTGCTGTCAGACAATAGTATATCCTGTTTTCTTCCGTACCACCAGTGGACCTATTCCAATGTTGGGAGTGAAACCCAATTTTCTCATAATTTCTCTGGCTTTATCTGGAAAAGAATTAATAAAATGTTGTTTCTTCTCATTCATTACCTCCATTATCTCAGAGAAATTACTCATGAGCTTATGTACTTTATCTGCATTATTTGCAGCATTACTAAGAGGACTAAATTTTTTATCAAAACAATTAATGAATTCCAAAACTTTTGAATAGACTCTCCATTTTTCTTTCTTTATTTCTTGCTCATGGAGAGAATATTCATTTCTTATTACATCTTCTGGAAAATAGAATTCATGCTGAACTGGACGCAGCTTGATTCTCAATCTAAGGGCAGAGTTAAAGAAACCTTCTGCATCACAAAAACGAGCGTGAGACACTGCCATTTTGTATTGATCCAAAAATTTATGGAGAAAGGCCCACCCTTCTTTAGTTATCACAAATTGGTGGGCTATAGTACAAGTAGGAAAAATTGATCCTGTCCCCCTTTTGTGCAAAAAGGCCTCCTCCACTCCTCCCAACTGCCACAAAAATTCAGCTATCCCTACCTTCAAGGGTACCTGATAGGGTAACACATGGGGTGTTCCTTTGAAACCATAGACCCTGATGACCATTGAGACTGAATATGGGATAATATCTCCCCAATTATGTGAAACTTTTAGATTGTGGGTTTTGTCCATAGGCCTGACAAGGTGCATTAATGCCTTAGGGATTCTGGGATTGTCACTCAATAAGAGGCACCTTAGTTTGGAGGCAAAGTGCCTATCAAATCTAACGAAGCTAGCATTTTCTGCTTCCCAGGTCATGTCTACACTCCATAATTGGACTGGTAGTTCTTCCCCTTCTTGTTCTCTATTTAAAACCATTTCTTTACCAAAATAAGTGGCCCCTTTAAAAAGAAACATATGCATCAGTAAGGAATACTGACCCCAAACCTTTTCCACCTTGCCCTGTGCAATCCCCACCAATCCATGATGGATCTCATTTGCCAAGTAAGATGCAAAATCAAAAATTATTTCCACACCAAAAGAAGAGATTTGGGTGATCATATACATGAAGCTCACCGGAATAAAATCTTCTTCGCCCTCTCCGAAGACTCTGCACAGGGTCCTATATATCTCCACTGCCCTGGCATTAAAACATGATTTCTTGAAGGGCTCTTTAGAAGATGATGTTATGGTTGGGAGGCCTCCAATCCGGCCTATGTGGGCTTTCAGTGCACCCTGTCTAACTACATCCCTCTTGGATATATAATCTTTTTCTAAATCTATCAGATTAATGGGCACATGATACATGGTGAGGGGTCCCAGACTGAATACCTTCCTAATCTCCTCGGGACTGATGGTAACTAAAGCCTCACCATCTATTCTCCTCACTACCTTAGTGGCTTGGTCATAGTTTTTTGCTATGGCTTCAATCAGGTCAAAATCCATAAACACACTGGGAACAACAAGCTTCCCAAGATCGAAATTCCCAATGTTGGCATGAGGGGCATATAACTTTCTCTCTGCAAACCATTTCTTGAATAAACTCAAACCAGTTTGAGCAGTTTGAGCATCCCGGACCCAATTACCCTTATCATACAATCCATCAGCTACCCTAAGCCGAGGATTGAGTGAGGTTAACCTCTTAACTTGCACCGTTTCTACAGTGGACTCAGGAAGTAACTCAAGCAAATCATCATGCACATTTCTATCCAGGTAGTTTACTGCTCCTGTAAATCCCTTCTTAGGAGGCATCTTGGGCTATCCTCTTTAAAACTTATAAGCTCACAAAGATGATGGCAGTTTTACTTACTTGAATTCTGTCTCAAATCTCCTTTGAATTCCTGCAAAATTTCAGTGAACAAATAACTTGACAATTCTTATCAACCTTGGCACGCTTTTCTTTCAGTAATAGCTTCTGCACAAGAATGGCTTCAAATATTTTCTTGCATGAAATGAAACTGATGCAATCTCTCTGTATTATACTCTGTTTTTTCTCACGGATGAAGCTTTCTTGTCTAATTAATATAGAGAGTGGCACTACATTTTTTATTTAAAACTGTGCCGTTGATCTTCAAAGATCCTACGATCGTGCGGTACAAAGAGAACAACTAGGAGTTATGTTTGCCATGTCAGTTATTTTACCCAATGACAGCTTGCCACGTACATAATTCCTTCTTTTGATGGCGCTTACCTTTAGACCCACTGACGACAGAGTACACGTGTCAGCATGTCGCTACTTCGTTATGCATAAAGAACTAGCACCTTGCCATAACGAGGCGGCGACAACCGTTGATCGGACCAAGAAATGATCAAAAGATACGCTACAGGACTTCTTAAGAAAGAAGGTGGTGGGCCCATCTCGCTATGTCGCTGTAATTATCTTCCTTGCAACTCTTCGTAACGAGATGGCGAGCTCCGTTGATTCACTTCAAGCTGACGTTCCAGATTTCTTGTACATTTAGTCAGGTAAGTATTAATGAGAATCGAATCTCTGCATAGCTAGCACATGTCAAAATTTATCACGGTCACCTGTCATTACACGTCATCATAGATCTTGCCGATCTTTTACCATTTTACGGGGCCTCGCTAACTCGTTAACGGTGAAGCACCTCAATTTTCCGATAGCGAGGTAGCGAGCTTCGGCACTTTAAAGGATTTCGTGCCGGAAAAAGCAAGGGGGTACCCAGTAATTACTTCTGTTAATTAAAACTAATTCTGACAACAGTATTTATGACAGGTCATGCCACCTGGTGTAATTATGATACAAGCAAGATGCAATGTCATCATTTTAAGATTTTCACGTGGCCTCGCTACTTCGCTAACGGTGAAGTGCCTGAATTTTCCGATAGCAAGGTGGCGGAACTTCTGGAAACATCAACATTTCGGCTCTGATGTCAGATATTCTAGTGGGTCCTTCTCCCCCTTTTTATGCCAAATTGCTAAGTGTACCTCTGCACAATAAAGCAATTAATAAGTAAATCTCCGATCGCCGCACCTTCACTTCATGGTCCCACCACTTACAAACTCAATACTCTCTATCTCGCTATACTTAATGAGCATGCAACTTTCAATAGCGAGGTAACGCCAGCGGTAGATCTAATTGGATCTGACGGTTGGGACAAACAGGAAAAAGGTAACCGGGGAGAAAGGAAAAGGAATACGGAAGCATATTCACTTCTTTTGAATTTTGAAAATTTTGCGCCCGACCATTTATAAATAGAGATGAATATAGGGCTTATATGGCGAATATTTCTTACAGATGGTTTATCCAAAACCTTATACTTCACTTAGACATAGAACATCTGACTTTTCTATGGTTTAACTGAAAAATTTTTACTGCAGAAAAAGTCAGACCAACAGAACTATCATATCCCAAATTAATGAATATATAGAACAAATGGGAGACAATTTTGATACCCTGATGACAAGATATTTTGAGGATTTTAAGAAATCCATGAAGCAAAGGGTGAGAATACCAATTTCCTTAGTGGAAAAACATATTAATGATATATGCTTCTTAGTTGATATTGACTTCACCTATATCCAAGAAGCAATTCCATGGGTGAGATGGCTAAGGCCATTTGGTTATGAGATCAACATAGATGAAGCATCTACAACAATAAGTTTATTGTTGGCAGAAGAGACAGATAAGAGTGCCCCACACTTTGGCACTTATGATGTGGTAAGGTAAAAAATAAATATGGAATTAAAAACTGCCTCCACATTGAAAAAGAAAGATAAATTGATGAAGAAAATTAAGAAGAAATTTGGTGAAGGAATAGAGGTTGAAGCTGAAGAAGAAGATGATGATGACAAAGATGATGATGATGATGAACAAGAACAAGGTATAATGGAATTAACTCAAGGCCTAGGTGAAGACACGGACGAAGGTGTTGAGGAAGAAGAAGCCAAGGAAGCACCAACCCAAGCTGAGCTAAAGAAGAGAAAGGCAACAAAATAGCCTTCAGCTCAGCCCAAACCAAAGAAAACTGTCATGCCATCACCACAAAAGCCAACAACTAGAGCTGCAACAAGGGCCTCTACACAAAAAGCTAAAGAGGAAGCCATAAAGAAGAAAACAATCAAGAAGACACAGGAAGAGCCAAGGAAAAGCAGAAAATATGTGGCTCAACCTGATACTGATGAAGAAGACCAATCTAAAAAGGGAAGCCATTTTTCAATTGATACATTATGTAAAAAGATTGGAAATAGAGACTTAAGCAACATAAATAAAGTTGATTTCAATAAGTTCACTAAAGATGAAAAAAATAAAATAGAAGAATCAGTGTATGGAATGATGGCGCAGTTCAAGTATACTCCTCTTGAACTAGATGGACAATTGCCAAATGAACTGTCTAAAATTGTAGATGAAAGATGTCATTTTTGTTTGAAAATGGAGAAGGAGATGAGAGAATCAACTCTAGCAAGCATACTGCCTAATTTGACTAAGGAGCAAATAGAGAAAGAATTCAAAAGGCATAATACTAGGTTTACACCTAAGTACAGGGCATTCTTCATTCTCCAAAACAAAATGGAAAAAATTGTACAAAGAACAACAAAATCATGGAAGAACTTGTACAAAAAGATTGAAGATTTTCTTGAAGAAGAATACAAGGAAGAAGCTACTACTCCACTAGAAGAAAGAAGAAAAAGGAGAGAAGAGAAGATAGAAGTAGAGCAAGGTAGAGAAGAAAAGAAGGAAGAAGAAAAGAAACAAGAAGAAGAGAAGAAGGAAGAAGAAAAGAAACAAGAAGAAGAGAAGAAGGAAGAAGAAAAGAAAGAAACAGAGGAGGAGACACAAAAGCAAGATGAAATGGCAACAACTGAGCAAGAGCAGCAACAAGACCAGAGTGTGCAAGAGACACAAATGCCACCTTCTAGCCCTCCTCATGTACTCATCATACCTATAGAAACTGCAATAGTACAAGATTTTCTTGACACTTCTTCTCAGAACATCAATCCATTAACTATAGAGGATCTCAAAAGAGTCTTTGACCAATCCATGAAACAAGCAAGATTATGTGTAGATCCAGTATTGGTCAGTATGGATGAATTACAAAAACTAGTAGAAAACATAGTTAGAGATAAGGTGAATCCATAAGAACCACCTTCCTTCATCTCTACCACTACTAGTGGTCAACTTCAAATGCCAACAGTTGTTTCATTAGGCATAGTTGACACAACAATACAAAATCTGAGTGCAACAATAGACAAAGAAGTAAAAAAAATAGGACAAACTATTACATCTTATCCTACAGCACAAACACAAGGTGCACTTCCTAAAATTACAATAATTGATCAAGGTAGACAGTAGGAGGAGACAACAGAGGAAACCCCTAAAGAGCTAGAGGCAATACAAACATTGATAAATTTTTCTACCTCGGGGACTCCTTCACAAAAGCCATTGCAAATACCAGCACTAGGATCAAGCTCTACAAAAGTTGAAAGGGTACTTCACTATGGAGACCCTGAACTAGATGAGGAAATAGTCATACCAAGTTATGACTCAAAAATAATAATCATTGATCAAATCAATGAAGTGTAGGAAGCATTAAATAGAAGAAAGAGGCAAGAGATACCTAGGAAGGAGTATCAACAAAAACAAACTTTACATGAAATTAAAGACATATTTATGGATGCCTTTAGTATTCAATCACCAGATGAGTCAAAGCATATAATGGAACAATTGATAGATATTGTTGACTAAGTGACAAATGCAAACCAAGAGACAAATGTAAAAATTATGGAATGGTCTGAAAGAAAATTTCAAGGGAAAGTTAATGAGAAAATATCTAGTGAAATAACACATTCACAAATTAAACTGGCAAAGGTCATAGACAAAGTAGAAAAGGTACTTGAGAATATATTCTCATTGTACAAAAAGTTGTGTGACTTTTCATACTTCATATCGGAGACAAGCCAAAAGATAATGAGCATGGAGAGGAAATTGAATATTTCAAGCATGCAGCTATCCAAAGATCCAGCCCAAAGTGAGAAACATTTTTCTCAAACACTTCACACTCATAAAGAAATAGCTGTATTAATAGCAGAAGAGGCCACCATCAAGGCAAAATTGATACAACTCCAATCCTCCATTACCCCACATTTAGAAGTACTCCATAAAGAGTAGGTCTATGCTAAATTTGTTCTCAAGAAAGATCCTAATCTTTCTACTTCAGAAGGACTTATTCACCTTGCTGTCGAGATTGCCATCCAAAACAAGTCATTGGGAATTTCTTTTCATAATTGGGATGCAGCTCTTAGGATGATTATGGAGGTAAACAACACATTTTTGGTGAAATATGGTCTCAACCCTTAATACCCTTTGACATAAGTGTCAAAAAGGGGGAGACAAGATGAAAATGGGGAGACAAGATGAGATGGGGACAAGATGAGATGGGGAAGACAAGATAAAAGGGAAAGTTAATAGGGGGAGACAAGATAAAAGGGGAGCATGATATACAACATAAAATTTTGGTTACCAAGATAGTACAGATAATGGCACAATCAACTCAGGGGGAGTTACAACAATTTTGAGGTATATATTGTATTTTACAAAATTTTGATCAAGGTTTTAAAACCTAAATGTACTCATAAGGTCAATTAAGTGTTTTTGTCACTCATGTCAAAGGGGGAGATTCTTAGTCTCAAAATGGTTTTGACATTTGAGTGTCATCACACTTAACTATTTTCTACATTAGAGCTGAGCACACTATGTATGTTGAGCCACAACATGAGCCGAGTCAGGAAATCCAACAAGTGCTGAGTGATCTTCAAGTGCCGAGTGATCTTTAGGTGCCGAGTAGTCTTTAGGTGCTGAGAAACCTTTAGGTGCCGAGTGAAGATCAAGTGCTGAGTGATATTTGAGTGTCGAGTCATAGATGATGCCGAGCAATATAGAAATGCAATAGGAGTCAAGTAAGCTAGTTTGTTACATGTGTTGAGCATCTGGAATCAGTAAGTTTTGAGTAACACAGAATACGAATATGAGTTTGTAACTTCACTAATTCAAATATAAACTATTTTCATGGCCAACATATGACAAATCTTGAAGGATTAAATGATAAGATCAAATCTTTTATATTTCCTATGGAATCTACATGTAGCCAATAAGAAAAATGGAGAAGGCATGTAACCAATAATAAAAGTGCAAGGAATGAGAAGGAAAAAAAGATTTAATATGGATCGTAGATCCACATCTATCCCTATGTCTTCGAATGTCTTTATAAGGAAGACTAAATCTCATTGTATAGGTGTGGATGGACAAAGGTGTGTAAGGGAAACTATTTTTAGAGTGAAGAATATAAGATCTCAGAGGATCAAGATCAGAGAAAGAAAATCAAGTGCATGTATTCAACAATCAAAGGATTGTAAGCTATTAGGTTTATTACACCTAATACTCTCTAGCAATTGTATTTGAAAGGAAACCCTATGGTGACAGGATAGCTTAACAACTATCTTGTAGATCCTTTAAATAGATGATTAAATCCTTTTATAGGGTAACACTTCATGTAAAGTGTTTGTAAATCCTTTAACTAGATCACTATTGATATAGTGTAAAGCCTTTAACAGGGTAGGCCTTTAATAGGGCAGACCATTAGAAGTGGTTAAACATTATTGCTGCAGTAATTTTTGTGGGTATCATCCCCACCCCAATTTTACCTTCTTATTCCTACAGGGTTTCTGGGTTACCAAAATTTCTAGTGTTATGTGGTGACACACATATGTTTTTCATAATTTCTTAATGTTGATATGTATGCATGTACATTTTAATATTATGATATTAAGGATTTGTGAAAAATAGGTTAGAAGCTAATACTTCTGATTCACCCCCCCCCCCCCCCCCCCCTCTCAGAAGCATTATTTCCATTAAGATATTTCAATAGGAAGATTAGGATTTCTAAATTTCTTCCTCTAATATTAGTCTTGTTTAGCTTCTTTGACAAAAAATTTCTTTCAAAAAATCTCTCCTTCTGATAATGATTAGTTTAATCTGCTTTCTCCCTCTCTTTTTTGGTAGCTTTTGATTACTAAATCTCTCCCTCTTTGACAATAATGCCAAAGACATATATCAAAAATTTGTCATCTTAAAATATACAAATGTAAGATTTTGTAGTTTCTTTAGTTTCTCCCTCTATCACCTTGCTTGTGACTAATTAATTTGAAGTTTTAGCTCTATGATCCCTTTAGGCAGCTCCTAAAGTAAGATCCTTTGCATCAATGTGTATTATATAAACATTGGCTTGTTTGATGTAGGGCACTCCTTCTATTTCTTAAATCACCTTTGATAGGGGTATCACCCCTAGTTTACCTCTTAGATACTCATAAGCATCCTTAGGTAATGGTTTTGTGAAGATATCAACAATTTTCTCCTTTGATTTAACATATTCCATCTTCACCTCTTTGTCTTGAACTAACTCTCTCAAGCAATGATACTTGATTGCAATGTGCTTTGTCTTTGTGTGCATCACTAGATTCTTTGATATATTCACTAATACATTTGGCATCGATTTGCGATGGCTAAGTGTCACAATTTCAATTACAATGTGTCGCCACTATGACAATAATAGACATCATTGTTTTTTAGTCGCAAATTATGACATCTATCCTATGTCATCGCAATTATGACACCTATCCACACTATGAGACCACTTTATTATGGCACAAATCTTGTCACAATGCTTGTAGCATATTTTTCAATTGCAACATCTACCAAAATCATTGCGACGACATCTGGTGACAGTGTCGCTGTGGCAGCAGCCTTCTGAATACTTGTCTTGGACATCGCAATTGCGATGTCCATGGAAAATTGTGATGGGGTCACGTCAACATTTGGTGATAGGGTTGTTGTGGCATCATTGCTGATGACCATCACAATTGTGACATCCACTGCAAGCATTGCGACATCACTGCTGTGGCAGTGACACCAAGGGCCATCGCAATGGTCGAGGAGTATGTCGCAATTGTGACATCCACAAAAAGCATTGCGACGGTGCCACTGTGGTGGTGACACCAACTATCATTGCCACCACAACAACCCTGTTGCAAGCATTTATTTTGTTTGATAGACCCTTTCCATGGGATTGTTGTGGATACTTAGAAGTGACTAAACATGCAAAAATTTTCATAGCTGGATACTCTTTTCTAGAAGGCATTTTTGTAGAGTGTTTCTACTTAAGAAAAATGTCAACCTTCTTAAGTTGTAACTTTGTGCATTTCTTCCTTTCATTGGATCATTTCTTCCTCAAAATATGCATTTCTCTTAGAAGAAAATGCCCCCTGAAAGACAATGCTTGTAAAAATTGAGGACATGGAAGATGCTTCATAAGCTTCAATCTGTTTCTACTAACGAGGTAGTGGTTGTCCTCATGGTTTTTTTGGTACTTTTGGCTAGAAATACATTTAGCTTCTTGACTATATTTCTGCAACCTATGTGGATGCATAGCTTTTACACATGACCCATTCATTTCCCTTCCCTTACAAAGAAAAGTACTATTTTTTCCTCCCTACCAAAAGGAACATATAAAGATTCATTAGGACTAAAAGCAATTTTCTCAAAAACAAACATATACACTGCAGCATTAATACAAAAAACAAGCACCTAAAATAAGGAACCATCTTCCAGGGATAGGAGCTTAGTAGCCTCACTCTCATTATCTATAGAATTGTGGACCACACTACAATTCTCTAGATGCTCACCAGCTACAAGTTTACCATTTGAATCATTTTTTTGAAGTTTACTAGCATGATGCTGAGTAATAATACCTGTCAAACCATTTGTAGAATGTTTGACATTCTCATGATTTATTACCATTAATTTTTGAATAAGCTTCAAAATTTCTACCAATATAGTTCTCATTATCATTGCTCACGTCACAATTTTGAGAATTTCTAACAAGCATAATATTAAAATTACCCACAGAATCAATTTCCTTTATTTTAGATTCCTGCTTCTTAACATTATTACTAGACCCATTCAATGTGCATCCATTACTTATGGTATGACTTGACTAGAAGACATTATTTTTTTGAATACCATTGGTTCTTGGAGGCACCATCTGTAATGTAGCATCATGATCTGCTGATGATTTAGATTTACTACATGACTAGCTAGAGCTTGTGTTCTTTTCTAGACTTTCTAAAATGAAAATGACTTTTAACAAATTTTCTACCTATTGGGGTATCTTGTTTACATCTACAACACTAAAAGAGATTGTTGTCGTTTGGAAAGAATGCATGTTTTTTGTCACTTGGGGGGCATATGAATCTTGTAAGTGGTTTTCCTTTGGATGTCCAATGTTCAATGACACCATCTTCTTTAGTTTAGAGCCATTATACTGAGATTTAGACCCACCTGCTACTTGAATGCTAGTTTTCTTATCTCGTATATAGAATAGCATGTAAGCTTTCTAGGAAAACTCACTTTTCTCACTAACTAAATAGACCTAGAGTACAAAATGTCATAAGAATAACTTCAATCAGTCTAAGTAACTTTAGTATAATTAGTGTTACCATATAAAGAAAAGGTTCTACATAAAATTGTAGTTCTTTTGTGTATTCTATTATACACAAATTATAATGAGCTTGCTCCACAAAATTAAACATGTGTTCACAACTGTAGTAAATGTATACCCGATTATCATCTAAAGCATGCCAAATGCCTATGGATGAACTAATAAAGTAGAAATAATGACCAGAATGTGTGTTCCAGCCATCATGAACAAGAACACCATAAAGAGTGTACTTAAAATTGCCCTCCTATGATTGATTAATAGACAGAGAAACTAGAATATCATTCAAATGTGCAAAATTTATTAAAAAACCAATAGCTATTAAAAAAACTATATTATTAGATTCCACTAAAAATTTGATCCACTGGAAAATAATATTGTAAGGGCTACTTACATGTGAACTGCTAACAAATGGTTTGAGATCCAACGTACAACCAAAGTCTACTTTTTTAATCAATTTTTCCTCCAGATCCAACTACACTAAAGTGCGTGAAATGAATTGCAAGAACATGTGGTGCTTTATCAATTTTGAGTTGTTCTAGAGCCTTTGCATCATTCACATTGATATCTTTTCACACCCCCATCTAACTACTCCACTGCCGTGTAATGGGATAATGCTTTCAACAAGGAATCTACTTGAATGATCTCTAGGCTCAAATCTAAGAAAGGATCAAATTTATTTGAGCAATAAGAACATTGTGTGCACTTCACCTACAATCCAGATTGAAGCAATTGTTAATAAATAAAATACTTTTCTAAGACTATAACCTAGAGTTCCCAGCATAAAAATAATTTTGAAAGGTTTATGTGACTCAAAAAATCCCATTTATGAAATGAATAGTAAATATTGGAGGTGTCTATAAGCCCCTCTCTATTCCCTCACTAATATTAAAAAAGATGATGTTTAGATATGAATAACTTCTTCTGATATCTTCTTACATTCACTCATCCTTGTTAACAAAGTACGAAAATCTTTGAAAATATAAACACCTAAAAATCACAACCTGACTTATGAGTCGGCCACCAAATATTTTATGTACTAAACTCTTCTCATAAGCAACAAGTGATTCAATTAAACAATATAGATAAATATACTCATACTGGTGAAAGAAAGTTTTATGTTTTTTCTGTGTTTTTTTGAACATATGCTTTTTTCCTTTGTTCAGAATATGAAATATATAGCAATGCATGGGAGTTGAAAGTGCAGATATAGTGCCCCTCATATGATTTTTCTATCTCTTGAGTCAATTCTTTCCTTGAGCATACATAGAATAAACCTGCATCCTTTATAAGTTTATGCCAATCTTGTGAAGCAACAACCTAAAAGCTCAAGAATCATGAGAAAAATTAAACATGGAAAAAAATCTAATACTATCATCATTATAATCTACAAGAAATAGAAAATTGTTCATGTCCAAACCTATCAATAAATGCCTAAATGCAACACCCTTTCCTATAGAATAATTCATCTACTCTAATTTTAAAAACTTATAGAAATTATATTTCAGAAGTTTGTTAGGAAAAACATGTAGATAGAAATGACATTATTCTCATGCTCAAATTACATACCCAGTGATAGCATAACATATATTAATTCAATAAAACTAATTTTAAGAAGGGTTCAGTAATCTAGATGCCTATTTCACATGTGAGCAATGGTACTCTGCAACAATCATGAGATAATGTAGTTCAAATTTTGGTGAGAATGTTGAAATTTGATAAATAAAATTAAAGTTTCATCTAGAGTTACTTGTTAGTGAATGCACATGTAAGTTCATAAGGATCATTGTGATGAATCTAAGTTACAATCATGATTCCAAGAACAACCTGTCAAATAATAAACAAGTCAGAATATGAATTTTATTAAATTTTAAAAGTTTAGAGATTAGAGATTAGATTTGTGAAATTTAGTTTTACATGTTTAGGGATTTAAAAAAGAAATCGATCAACCAACATGTAGGTGCCATGATGAGATGACACACACCTGTCCATATGCAAGAACTGTGGCATTATAACCTTGGAATAAACCATCAACAAGTGGAGCAACACATTCTCCAAAAATCATTGATGATGGAGAACTAGTGCTACCATACACGTAATCAAATGTAAATAAATGCGTACCAATTTGCACCTACAAAATTATAATAAAAAATTGGTAGAAGTTAGAAATATACTCTATGACTCCATTGAATGTAAAATCCAAATCTCAAAATCTATATGATTAAAATACAAGGCATTAATGGATTTCAATAAGTTGAAGCAAGCACTGAAAAAATATGCATCATGCACTATTTAAAAAATAAATGGCATGATAGTATTTTCATGTGCACATATTAATATACAAAAGAAACTAGTAGTTTGAAAGCTGTGTCTAATACAGAAGTGTAATTAAACAACAAGAGAGTTGGAATTGTAAAGATTATTGTCTAACATTGTAGTTTTATAATGAAAAAAAGTTCTGTCGAGTTTCTCAACACACACACTAAATATTAATTTGTGCAAATTCAATTACTAAGAGTCCAGTTTAAAAGTGTGCAAAGTTGTTGTCTAAAAGACTTTTACATAATTCATGAGCTAAAAGGTGCTAATCAATCTGTGTTGTACCCTGCACAAGGAGTTTACTTGAACCCATACAATGATTTGATCAATTGACATAACTGATGCTCTAGGAATCTCCTTGAACTTTCTTTATAATCTACTATACTCTTGAGATGCATTGACCTGCTTTTGATAATCTATGGACAGTAACATATTTACTTCTTTCTTTCTTGAAATTAAAATCCTTTGAGTACTTACATATTTGCTTCCTCTTGGATATTCCAACTCAAAAAATGCATCTTCACATCCATTTGGTGAATGCAAAATCCAAATTTAGTAAATGTTAAAGGATCAAGCATTTCTGAGGTTATATAACTTCAATTATTTGAACTAAGTGAGGATATTATTTTAATAGAGGCAATCTTGTTTTCTCTCAAAAAAACATATGGATATGGACAATAGGCCACTGCCTCAAGGGAAAAGGATGAGACAAACACTACAGTCCAAGAATTCTTCACCTAAATCATAGTCTGATCAGGAAAATCTTAGTCTATAGTGACAAGGGCTAATAATATTCATCTAGGGGACCTTTTGTCTCCTTTCCACTATAAAATAATTGCAACTTGAGATTATTTCTAAGGTAAAGTGGCAAGGAATGATATTGTTATCATAGGTCTTTTTAGGTTTTAATGCATAACTACAACAACTTTGGTCATATATGTGCATCTATCTTGACCAATGCACCAATCTTCATAGTGCCTCCAGGCCAAGATGCTTGCTTCAACTTCAAAGTAAAAAACCATTGATGATAGTGTTCCTTTCATTTCATGAGTTATAGATGCCACAAGAAACAAGGGAACCCTCTACTAATTGAACACAAATGTGAAGGAGAAAACTCTTCTTACTTGAACACCACTTTGACAAGCCATAAGAAAAATGATTGCAGCTGCACAACAGAAAACCACAACCATATCTAAAAAAATACTTTTCCATTTCTCAGCCAATGACTTCAATATTTGACTAAACAAAACCATTCCTGCTTCCTTCTTGATAAAACTAGAATATATGGTCTTCATTCAATCAATCATTATTTCTTAGAAGCGTTAAGTCCCTAAATAATCTAATCAATTTCTGATCTCTGAACTAGTAACTTTCTCAAGTATCAATTAAAAAAGAACATATTGATAGGTTATTTAGAGGATGATATTGATATGACTTTTTCAATAATTCAAAAAATTATACAATGTAATTTAATATCAATTTTACAATTTTTTGGTTGTAATATACATTCACAATCTTTTCTTTTTTCAAAAACTGCACAAAACATACCCAGGCTCCCAAAAATCCCATACCAAATGAAAACACCATAACTCCACAATTTTAATAATTCACACTTTTCATTGCATCCCATCTATATGGGCATGGTGCCTTTTTCACAAAAATGAAACAATACATGATCACCGTTACTTGAGCACAACTGACTGATGTTCTCTCTTTGGTTACAATAGTGCAAGTATCTCAAACATTAAATATCTCAAAAATATCCAAAAAATTATATTGAATCTAAAGATACACAAATAGGTGAATAAACATCATCTTTGACAAGCCTCCCACTTGTAACAAGTATCCTCATTTAGCACAAAGCATTTTAAAGACAAATAGTTCACATCTAAGAGTTAGTATAACCTACTTTGCATTGTGACTATTGTATATCTCCATGCAATGCATGAGCTTTACCAGGAAATGATTCAACAAGCTCAGATGCATTATTCTTTGTATTTGTAAAAATAATATTGCATCCCCCACTACAAAAGTAAAAAAGAATTTACCTTTCGATTAAGAATGGAGTTGCTCACGAGAGATGTTTGACAATACAATAATCAAAATTTATAGAAACCATTTCCAAAAACATAGATCATATATTTCTTGTCCAACCTGCTGTAGCAGCGAATGACGTCTAGTATAACCATTTCTCTTGTTTTATAAAAGTAGGGAAGAACAATGTGCCTCACACTTGCATTTGCCTTCATCTTATCATCACCAACAAGATCTGCAATTTTTCTATCAGGTTTCAAGAATTTTGATGCAATCTGTTGAAGAGGTAAAAATAAGGTATCAAGTGTTAGCATGTAATAAGAAAATTTGGAAACCAAATTTAAAAGTGCAAGTGTTAGCATGTATTGTAGTTGCTACAAATAAACAACGTACATGCTTTAAAAAATATTTTTAAGAGGCCACATTGAGCACTATAAGAAACCCCACCTACTTTACCCATGTTGGTGTGATTTTTCATAGTATAGAAAATTTTTGATATTTGGGTGAAAAATCAGTTATGCCTTTGTTTTGTGGTGCCCTCATTTTCAAATTTTTGAAAAAGGTATTTTCTTCAAGATTTTTGGTGGGGCTTTTTATCCTAATGTTTTATTTACATCAAAATGCCCTTGGTAAACCTTTCATGTACCTTTAATTGAGATTTTCCATTTGAAAGGATGCCAAGTTGAAGTGTTTTTCAGTCACCATTAATCTATCAGAGATCAAGGGTCAACGCATCCCTGCATTATAGAGTTGTAGGTCTTTAAGCAACACGGGGAAGTGCATTTGCGACACATAGCCCATGATGTTTTATGAGATCTAGTATGCCGCAAAAGCTCTTGTATGTCAACTTTGTCAGTACTTTTGCACACGTTTTGTTTTTCTGTGATATCATTGGTGGATTCATTGGCAAAGCTATGAAGACTACTTACCAAGCAGTATCACCGTTGATCCTATCTTGATCAACGGTTGGCACATCCCCACATAGTGAAGATGCAAATTTTTAAGTAATGCGGGGAAGCACATTTGTGACGCATGGCAAAGTGGGGTCAGGTATTTGTATTTCAATATGCTACACTACAAATGACTGATGACATGTAATGCTAGGTATGCACAAAAGGCTTTTTGGTTGCTTAATGTATGTGAAGTCTTATCACCATTGATCCTATCTTGATCAACGGTTGGTGCATCACCGCATAATGAAGTTGCAAGTTTTTAAGTAATGAGGGGAAGCACATTTGTGACATGTGTCTATGATGATGTCAAACACTTGCTTGCTCAGAAGAAGATACGATATCTGCTGGCGTGAAGTGTTGTCAGATAGTATGAGCTAATATGGTGGTTTCCTATTGGTCAATACAGCTAGTTGGTCGTTAATACAAAGTGGATTATTCTGATCGTCAATCTTGTCTTGATCGACGGTTGGCGTATCCCCACATTATGAAGATGTAGGTTCTTAAGTAATGTGGGGAAGTGCATTGGTGACACGTACCATTTTTTCAAAAGGACTGTAAAGCTTGTTTATTTTTAAATCAGGACCGTGTGATCTGATAAAATCTACGGATGGGATTCAAATTTGAGTGCAAATTGCAGGCAACGGTTACAAAGAGTAAATGTGATCTAGACCTGGTGCATGCGGTTTTAATTCATAAAAAGAACCCACGATTTCACCATTAATGCATCACCAAAGCACAAAAAGAAAAGGGCATTCAATAGTTTAGAGCTAAGGCACATAATTTCTTAGTTAATACTCCAACAAAATTGCAGAAGATATCATATAGTGCAGAAGTGCGATTTCTGGCGGGTAAGTGCTTTGTGATTTTCTGAGTAAAATTTGAAGCATCTGTTGTTGTGAATTTTCCAAAGTTTCATTAACATGCTGCCCTAAAAAGAGTTTACTGGACAAAAAGATTATCTAAAACATTCAGTGCATGATGATTTTCTTGAACAATTCCCCTTATCAGTGCATGAAATAACTAAGGGAAGGGAACTCATTCCAAAAAACCCCAGATTAGTTGTGTCATAAGGATTTTATGACAAAGCTAATTGGATAAGGGATGCCCAAGTTTTCATGGGAGGTTTGAAGTTGTTTAAAAAATGGTTTTCAGAGCGAAAGCTGGACACTCCTATGAGCAATGTATGGGAATTTGACATTGGAAAATTAGTAGTCCCCAGTGTCTTCTTTGATAGTGATTTATTGATGGACCTGGCAAAGAAGTATGACCCTATCACAGGGTGGGTAAAAAATCATTTAGGGGTCAACCTTTTTAGGGTTTTCCCTGAACTATTCAGTGAGGTTTTCAACCTAAACCCTAACCATGTTGTGCATGAAATCATTGATCTGGATGATTTGCAAGCTAGATATGATGCACAATGAGTGTACTTAAGAATAGGGCCACTACAAGAACATCCTACTAGGGTTGGTAATTTTCCTATGATCACAGCTAGTACTCCAAAGCCATTGTTAAGAAGACATTTCAATCAAAGAGCTCAAGCACTATATTTTTCTCTTTGCAAGATCTTGGGGATAGATGAGGGTGATCAAATTCCAGGTTTTGTGGTCCTTATAATTGCTGAAACCCTTCAATTTGGAATGAGTACCATTCTAGATTTATCAACTTTCCTAGCAAAAGAGATTCACAATGGTCTGGTTGGAATAGCAAAGGGGAAAGTAAACAAACCATTCTGTTGGTATTCATTGATGATGCATGTATGTTTATACAAAGGATATACTTTCTTCTCCAAGGGTATGGAGTCAGAAACAACAAAGGATGGAGAAAGGAATCCAGTGCAGTTATGGAGTGTGGATATGACTTTAGAGGCCACTGATGCTAGTTATGTAAGATTTGATAGGTATTTTGCATCAAAGCTTAGACTGCTTCTAAGAGGAGATAGCCCTAGAATCCCACAAGCATTATTAGAATTGGTCAGACCCAAGGACCATGCTAAAGGGCTACTTGTTTGTCACAACTAGGGAGATATAATTCCCTACAATGTTTCAACAGTAATAAGAGTTTATGGTTTCTTAGGAAAAGCTCATGTGTTACCTTTTCATGTACCTTTGAAGATAGGGATAGTCGAGCTCTTATGGAAGATAGGTACTATAGATGAGAGGGAATTGGTCAAGAAGGGCACTTTATTTCCAATGGTTACTATAGTGCATGATTTTGTTTTTGTTAAAAAGGGGTTGAAGCATTTAAATTTGTTTTTGAATAATTATAACATGGCAGAATCTCACACTAGATTCATTAACCCTGAAGGATTGTATGATCTATTAAGAGAAAGGGTGAGAGCTTCGCATATGGTACATCGAGTTTACAATCCAGAAGATATAATCAGAAATATTTTCACATTGCAGGAGCAAGAATTAAGGAAAGAGAAATGGATAGTTTTTAGTAAAAACCTGGAATTCATTAATGCTTTTGACCCCCAGTATGACCCATTGAAAGATAAGAAATATTGAGGAGATAAAATACAGGCATTAATGAATAATTTTGCTATAATAATTTAGACTAAGAATGAAAAGAAAGATATATTTAGTAAGACACACCCAGACAAGGCAATAGAAATCCAAAGAAGAATGAGTGGTAGAAATGTGGTAACTCCTAGCCAATATACATTGCAGAAAAGGGTAGGTTATGTCATGGTTCAAAGTGTGCAATATGTACCCCCTCATAAGGAGCCAAGGTCAAGAAGCCACAAGAACCTCCTACACCTTCCTTGGACCTGACCATTGCTGATTACCAAGGTAAGGAAATTGACCCAATTGTTGCCTTGGCTTCTGAAAGATTTATTAATGATGAAAATTTTGTAAGATCTAGGGCTTTTGCTTAGTTTTTATGGAGATTAAATATAAAGAATTTGGAGAAAGCTTGTGAGAAGATCAAGGCTGAGAAACCAAATAAATTTGACTCGGTTATCAAGGAAGAGGTAAAATCAAATTTTTTGAGTGATTTTGCCCAGTTCACTCCTGAAGCTGGAAGGCAAATAGTTAGAGAATCAGGAGTCTTCCTTCTGCTAGAGTGGGATATAGAAAATGCTATTATTTTTTATTCAGTAAGAAAGCAGAAGGATGTTCAACTAACAACCCCTGAAGAAGTACTACAGACTCATAGAGGGGTCAAATTTAGTGATGACCACCAAGCCCTTGTTTTGTGGTCCATAGATAAGAGAGAAGGTACCAGGATGCATGAGTTTCCCACTATAGAACATACTGGTACATTGACAGTATACGGGGCTGGTGGGGTAAGTAGTAAACAAGTAATGGGAATGGCTTCAAAAATGCTAAAATTGGGTGGTATTGTATCTAGACAAGAAGAAGATAAGTTTGCCCAACTCAATGCTAGGTTTGAAGAAGTATTGAAAGCATATGAGGAAAGGGGTATACAGATACAGTCACTGGAAAACAAAATATCTCAAATGGAGAGGATACTTGGGAAGAGAAAAATGGGAGAATCCAGTGCACCTACAATTTCATACCCTTCATAGCCATTGGTTGGATCTGAATCAACCCCTATTATTGAAATACCTGACACCCCTGAAAGGCCCCAATTCTATACTGCAAAGGACTTTGAAGAGGAAAAAACAAAATTGCATGAGTTGCAGATAGAATTGAGAAATCAATATGAAGAGAAATTAAAATAGGGTGTGATACATTTGAGGGATAAAATACAATGGTCAACCTTTTTTAATCAGTTGACAAGAATTGCAGCCCTCATGGATGAGTTGAACAGAGATAAGGATAAACTGACTCTTCTTGCAAAAAAATGGAGGGAGGGAAATAATGATATTACAATCATATGTATATCTGCAGTCCAAATGCCTTATCATCAAGTTCAGAAGATTTTTTATTTATTAAATAAGCTAGAGAATTTTGATGATGAAAGAGATTCTTTACAGAGAAGATTAACACTCTGTTTTTCCCAATATATTGCTGAAAAATTCACCCTATTTCCTTGTTCTTTAGAATCTATTGATACAATAAAAGAAAAAGAAAAGTGGAAAAGGGAAATGGACGAGTTATTAAATGAAAGAATAATAAACATCATGAGTGAAACTAGCCACTGGTTCTGGGCAAAGACAAATGAAGAGCTAGTAAAAATTCAGTTATTTTATACTACTATGAGGAAAGAATTTGATGATTTAGAAGAAAGTGCAGATTCATTAATAATGATACAAAGAGAAGCTCTAAGTTTTGATTGGCTAGATGATGATGCTTTTAATAAATGGAGAAATTAATTTCTAGAACAAATGTCAGAAGATGATGAGGAGGAAATTGTAAAAGTAAAAGTCACCCTCGTAGTTAATAATGAGGACATGGAAAATCCCCAAGTTGAAATAAATTTATAGGTAAATGAAGCTGATACATCACTTTCAAACCTCATGGCTATTTACTCTGAGGATGAAGAATAATTGAAGAATTAGATCTTATCTTCTTGTTTCAACAACTGAGAAGCATAACAGAAAGGGACCCACCAAAGATTGTTTGATGTATTAGCTTTTCTATTATTATTTTTTGTCTTATGATAGACATTTGTTAGTATCCTTTAGAAAACACTTGTCACTTTATTTAGCCCGAAGCTTCTTGCATCTCACACTATTTAAGTGAGATTCCAAGGCTAAAGAAGGGTCTGAATTCTATTTCTTCTAAGTATTTTGCTTAGTTTGGTTTTTGGTCCAAATTTTGAAAGCAAGTTTGTAATGTATTTTTCTGTCAAATTCTATGAAAATACATGGAGATAGAATGAGCTATGTTTCTTTGTGAAGGCCATTCTGATTTTATTGTAAATGATATACCATTTTCAAAGGAAATGAATACAAATTATGAACTATCCCCATATTAGTTCTTTCTGAACTTTGTCCCCTCTCAAATACTTAGCTACCTTGATGTTGTATGAGTAAAAGCTTGTGCAATTGAATGCAATCTAGTTAGGTTGTATATCCATTTATCATTGCCATTAATTCAGTGGATTAAATAAAAGCTTTGATGAATGTGATAAGATTCCTTAAGTATTGAGAAGGATTTTGAATGATAAGTTCTGATAAGAATTGCTGATAGAATTTGTTGTAAGGCAACAAATTAGATCTAAGAATTTTCTATAGACTCTGAACTCCAATAGATTAGGCACTGATCAGGTTATTTTAGCTAAAGGAGAAACATATTACAAATGGTTTTTCAGATGCATCATCAAATCAAATTTTACTTTAATTTCCTGTAGATCTTCAAAGTTGGCCAGCACTTGTCTGCAGGAAATGTTTTAGCTTTAGTTAGCCATTGTTGTTAAAAACATCTGCAGATCTATAGAAGAATTCTTGGCCATATCTATTTATGGGAAGTGTTTACCAAGTTAGTAAGAATTATGTATATGTTTGAGGATCTTAAAATGAGAATCAGAATGAAACTAAGAATAATCCTCATATAGTTTTTTTAGTTTTGAACCATCCCTGGGTACACCCACCCTAGTTTTGTAGAGCCAAAAGAGTAGAAAACCATCTATGGTTTTGTTGAAGTTGGGTTCAAATACCTTACATATGCAATTGTTAATAAGAATAGGCTAGTCTTTAGATTGTGTATGTACTATCATTTTGGTATTAAGAATTTTGTCGCTTAGTAGTTTTAGTACTTTTTTAAAAACACCAACAAAATGGCAACTCTGCTGGGGAGTTGTCCAACACATCTATGAAAAGTACTGTAGTTTCTTTGGTCCTGCCGTGTACATGTGTCTCATGTGATCTATATTTTGCCCATGGTTATAAGGGAATCTTTTAGTGTCAAACCTTGAGAATTTAAAGAAGATAGAGCCCAAGTACCATTGTTACACACTGATGTATCCAACCTATCCAAGTGTCTTATCTAACAAGCAAGAGTTGTAGTCTTACGACATCAGTGATTGGTCGGTCTGTGCCACATATTTTTGTTCCCACTTGTGTATTGTTTTCCTTTAGTCAAAAAAAGTGTCATTATATATTTTCCCAAAATAGGGTGGCGACCCAGTCAAGGTTTTGAAGCTAGTGCTTATTGTAACAAAAGGTGCATATGGCTGACAAGAGAAAAAACACAAGAGCTTACATGAGAGCCAATCCCGATGTATCAATGTATACTGATTTACACCAAGGTGGTAGAAACAAGCAAAATAAGAAAAAGATAGATCCAAATCCCACTTGGAAACCTAGAGGTAATCCATCTGTCAATTCCCATTATCAATCAGAAATAGGAAGAGAGTCTTCTTCGCTTAGCTCTGAATCCGAAACTACAAGACTCTTAGGAGGCATTTTCGGCACCCCATTACCAGATGAGAGAGTTTTTCTAGACAAGGACGTATTTACTATGGGAATTGCTTCATTAAGACCAGATCCTGTAGCAGATATGAATTATAGGCTAGGATTTAGGAGTTTATCTAACAATCCTTTTAATCCCAAAGTAGCCCCATATGTAGAACCAAACCTTATAGATCTGGATGACCCTGCTGATTCTGAAGGAACTTCTGCAGATCCTAAAGAAGTGCACTCTAAAATAGAATTTTTGAAGAAATGGATTGCTGAGGAAGAAGCTAAATGCATTCATCTTGAAAAAGAGAAGGAGCAAGCCACTTTAGATGCCATAATAGAAAAAGATGCTTTGCTAAGAAGGATGGCTACTTTGAAAGAGAAAAATAAAAAATTAGAAGAGAATACCACAACTCTCCATAAGGATGTTTTTGGAGATGTTGATAATCTAAGAGCTAAAGTTCAAGAATAGGAGAAACACCTAAATCAAAGGCAAGAACCAGTTATTGCTCAAATTCAAGCCTATAAACCTATTCAAGTTGATCCTGTAGAGCCCACTGCAAAAGCTCCAAATAAAGGGAAAGGCAAGGGTATAGGAATCCAAATAAATGACCCTCAATCTATACCAAGCGAACCTATATAACCCTCCATGTCTAAATTAGATCTAGATCTTTAGAAGGCTTGAAAAGAGAGGGAAGATCTTGCAAAAGAACTTGAGAAGGTTGAGAATGAAGCTCAAGCTGCAGAAACTAGAAGGAAAATCCAATTCATAAAGTCTAATTCTGCATTGGCTTCATGGCCCAATTTGTCTATCCCACCTACAAATCCTACGCCGGTTAGTGCTCCCACAATTTCAACTCAGGGAATACCCCAATTTGCTCCTACCCCATCTTCTACTATTGGCACCCAAATCCCATTTGTCCCACCACAACAGTCCCAAGCTACTCCCCTGAGTCAAGCTAATATAGCTAGTACCTCAAATGTTCCTAGTTTCTAGAAGAAACCTATATACCTAGAAAAGTATAGACATATATCATTTGCTAGTATTCCTAGTGCCCCCCATCCCATATCATTTGATTTAAGGGATAAAGTGGTTAAGTTTTCTGGAAATAATGTTGTTACTAGTGAAGAACATCTGAGGATTTTCATTGACATGTTGAATGATTATGAAGTTGAACACGAAGACATGGAAATGAAATTTTTTGTGCATTCACTAACAGAGGATGCAAGGGATTGGTTCAGGAGATTGCATAATGACAGTATTACCTCATGGAGTGATTTGGAGAAGTTTTTCAAAGAGCAATATGGGGACAATACTAATGCAGGATTCATGTTGAACAAGTTCAACAATATCAAGAAGAATCCAAATGAATCCACATTTGACTTCAATGTGAGATTCCAAAAAGTCATTTACAAACTTTTTCAATTTATGAGGTTAAATGAAGATGTCTATCTCACAACCTATTTCAATGCTTTTGATAGCAAAATGGCTTATCAATTGAGGGATAAAGATCCTAAAACTTTAAGAGATGCCTATAGAGTTGCAGTGAATATAGAGAATAATAGAAAGGCATCTGGGAAACTAGGTAGGAGGGATGATCCTAAGCTTTTTAATCCAAAAAAAAATAATAAAAGGGAGGGTGACAAAACTCCTATAGGAAAAAAGCCCGAAGAACCTACTGTAGGCCAAGTTTTAGAAATGCTCAAGAAGATGAATCCCACTAGTTTCAATAAGCCAAATGTTGTTGAAAGACCCCCTGTGAATAACAAAAATTTCAATAGGCAGCCTAGGATGCAAAATTACCCTTACACCACTCAGTGGAAAGATGGTAAACTAGTTCCCAACCAGACCCAAAATGTGAAGGATAAGGGTACCCCAAATCCCCTGCAAAGGAACACTGTAAATATGAATGATGATGTACCATGGTGCATTATATGCCAATCACCTCATTCTGGTGATTATTGTGATGTTGCTTAGTCATTCGCCCAAGCTCAAGGAGTACAAGGTAAAGAAGAAATTGAAGAGAAAAACCATGATGATATAAGCTGCAATATGGTGAGTATGTGAGATGATTTGATAGATTTTGATTCAGAAGAGCCTAAAAATGATATTACTAGCTAGAGAATTGCTTACCAGCTACATCATCAGCAAGTGTTTTCAGATGATGAAGGGTATGATACAGATAAGGTATGTAGTACATTTTTTGATGTAGGTCTCACAAGTTTAAGAATGCCCTCCAAGGAGGAAATTGACAGAATTACAGCCGAAATGATTTCACAAGTCCATAGTAATTATAATTTGAGAAATAGAGCAATAAATAATGATGCAAGAAGGCCATCTAGTGTATTCATCAAAGACATTACTCATAAGATGAATGATCAAGACAAGAAAGTCAATGTAGATGTGCCTAAAATCAAGGAGAACAAGGGTAAGAAATGGGAACCAAAGAAGAAGGTTCAATTTTAGATAAGTGAAGCAACAAAACTAGTTGTACAACCAAAGAAGTCAGAAATGGATGTTATCAAGCAAAATGTGGTGCCTACTACTCAAAAGACTCCGATTCTAGGTACTACTATAAAACCTACTGTGGTTGAACCTGTTGATATGATATCCATGTTATCTCAAATTACTATAAAAGTGCCCTTGTCTGAACTTTTTAGAATTGAAGAGCATAAGAATAAGGCTTTGTCATGGTTGGGTAGAATAGCAAATAATAAGGTTATTGTAGATCAAGCTATGTCCCAATAGACCCCATTAGTAATAGAGGACAGCGGTATCATATCCTAGATTCCTCAAATGTATCTAGATGATTCCTCTGTGGTATTCAGAAGATATTGATCCTTTTTTCCTCAGTCTAATCATAAAGGGGAAGACCTTAAAAAATTTCATGATAGACTCAAGAGCTTCCAACACTATAATGCCTTTCAAAGTAATGGAAGCCTTAGGATTGAAGGTGGATACCAAGCAGGGTAGATGCAGAGGGATGGATGCTAGGGAAGTCCCAGTCATAGGTACTATAAATGCCTTACCATTCAAACTGGCTGCATATCCTGAAGTAGAATTAACCATGTCTGTCCTTGTGGTAGATATACCTCCACACTATGAAATGTTACTCTATAGAAAATGGAGTGCTCCCATGGGGGGAAGCCTACAATGTGATCTTACTTATGCCACTTTTCATATATGGGACAAAGTTGTCAGGGTAAATAGGGAACCAAGGGTTAACCACATCTTAGGTGAAGAAATTGACAAAGATACCACTTGTTTCCTAGATACTGGGATTAATGCCTTCAGGGCTGAATTGATTATTTAGGAAGTTGAAAATTTAAATGCTATCATCGAAAATGAAGTTGAATGTTGCATGAATTCACCAAAATTATGGACAATGTTCTTTGATGGGGCTAGTTCTAAAGAGGGTGTAGGGGCAGGTGTAGTCTTTGTGTCTCCTGAAAATAACACTTTTAGGTATTCATTCACCTTGAAGTTTTCCTGTACTAATAATATTGTAGAGTATGAAGCATTGCTGCTAGGACTCAAAGTTTCCATACATCATAAAATTAAGAAATTATGTGTCATAGGGGATTTTGAACTAATTATCTCTCAGATCAAAGGAACCTACTTATCCAAGAATAGGAGATTGAAACAATATAGAAATGCAGTCTAGGATCAAATCGAATTCTTTGATGCATTTTGGATTTCATGGAGAGATAGGACCCAAAATAAGATGGCTGATCTGTTGGCAAATATAGCCATCAAGCCAAAAGAAATATCATTTGCAAGAATCTCCCAGATTGAGGTGCAAAACAGACCTTCCATACCTGACAACATTGAAAATTGGCAAGTTTTTGAAGATGACAAAGATATTACAAATTTTTTGTTAAATGTAGACAAGTAACACGGTCAGGAGATGGATTGCAGTGGACTGATTGAAACCATAAATGGGAAGGAAACCATTTTTGGTCAAGAAATAATGCAATTGAAAACAAATAAGATGTCGAAGGGGTTAGTAGTCTTGGAAAATATTTTTGATAGCCAAGACAGAGTAAAATCAGGAGTAAACGACCCCAAACCCCATGAGTTAGAAGAAATAAACTTGGGTACTGATGAAATTCCTAAAAAGGTTTATATTGGCCAAAATCTGCCTGTTGAAATTAGGAAAACATTGATTGACCTACTTAGAAAATACAAATATGTTTTTTCTTGGTCATATGATGACCTTAAGGCTTACAGAGAGGATCTTTTCCAGCATGTGATACCATTGAAGAAAAATATAAAACCTTTTAGGCAAAAACAAAGACCAATCAATCCTAATCTTACCCCAAAAATGCAAGAAGAACTGACAAAACTGAGAGATGGTGGGATAATTAAACCAATCAAGCATTCCACCTGGGTTTCAAACTTGGTTCCTGACAGGAAGAAGAATGGAGATATTAGGCTTTGTGTTGATTTTAGAAATTTAAACATTGCATCTCTGAAAGAAAATTATGGCTTACCTAATATGGAAGCCATGTTATAGCAAGTGACTGGCTCTGAATTGATGTCAATGATGGATGGTTTCTCTGGGTATAATCAAGTTCTAGTAAAAGAAAGTGAACAGTTCAAGACAAACTTCACAACCCCTTGGGGAACATATGTGTATGTGAGGATTCCTTTTGGCTTGATTAATGCAGGAGCTACCTTTCAAAGAGCCATGGATGTAGCATTTCATGAGTATATTGACAAATTTATGGTTGTGTACCAGGATGATCTCACAGCATATTCTAATAAGGCTAAAGATCACTGCAAACATTTGGAAAAAATCTTTATAAAAGCCCTGGAATATGGAGTATCTTTAAACCCAAAGAAATGCACATTCGGGGTCACAAAAGGAAAATTATTAGGACACATAGCGTCTAAGGATGGGGTAAAAATAGATCCTAAAAGGGTAGTAGCTATTGAAAAAGTCCCCAAACCAAAAAATATGAAAGGAATTCAGTCCTTTTTTGGCCAAGTCAATTTCTTGAGGAGATTTGTTACCAATTTTGCTGAACTCAGTAGACCCATGTCAAAGATGCTCAAGAAGGGAGCCATTATAGATTGGAATGGTGAACCTTCACAAGCATTTCAAGATATAAAAACTACAATAAAGAATGCTCCAGTGTTGAGAACTCCATATTATGCAAAACCCATGCATATTTTCTCTTTTGCATCATTCCATACTGTAGCTGCAGTCTTATTACAGAAAAATTAAGAAGGATATGAGCAGCCGATTTCCTTTTTCAATAAGTCACTACAGCCTTCTGAATTGAAGTATGAAATAAATGAAAAGCAAGCATATGCTTTGGTAAAGGCTATAAAAGTTTTCAGATGTTACTTGGTAGGTGCTATTGTTATCGCTTTTGTACCTAGTGCTGCAGTCAAAGATATATTCTCTCAACAGGAAGTATCAGGCAAGAGGTGTAGGTGGATCAATGGAATCCAGGAATTTAACATTGATATACAAATAAAAAAGTTAGTAAGAGGTCAAGGTTTGGCAAAACTCATGGCTGCAACTAATCTAGAGGCTAATCAGATAAATCTGGTAAATGATGATCTCAGAGTTGACTTATGTGACATGGACCAATGTGATTGGTACACCAATGTCATATATTACTTGCAACATATGGAAGCCCCTCCCCATCTACTTGACAATGAAAAGAGAAATACTAAATTGCAAGCCATTAGGTATATAATTGTCCAAAATAATCTATGGTGGAGAAATTTTGAGGGAGTTCTGTTGAAATGTGTTGATAAAGAAAAGGCAAAAGAGGTTTTGTAAGAAATGCATGGTGGAGTATGTAGGACATTGCATGGCCAAAACTATTGCACATAAGATAATGAGGGCTGGATTCTAGTGGCCTTCTCTATTCAAGGATGCTCAAGTTATGGTTAGGAAATGTGATCCTTGTTAGAGGTTTGTTAGAAAGCTGAAGTTCTCAAGAAATACTCCATTGAAGCCAATTGAGATTCAAGCACCTTTTCAACAATGGGGTCTGGACTTCATAGGAGAGATTTTCCCCAAGTCTAGCACTGGCTATTCTTGGATTTTGGTTGCTACTAACTACTTTACAAAATGGGTAGAGGCTATCCCTACAAGAAATACAACAAGTAAAGTGGTAAATAATTTCTTGTTGAGTAATATTATTTCTAGATTTGGATGTCCACAGAGAATTGTAACAGATAATGCTATGTGCTTCAGATCTGTGGAGTTCATTAAGTTTTGTGATAAATATGGAATGACAAGGTCATCATCTACTCCATATCATCCACAAGGGAATGGACAAGCCGAGTCCACAAATAAGAGCCTATTGAAGGTCATTAAGAGAACCTTGGATGATAATAGAAAGGCATGGGATTCCAAGTTGCAGTTGGCAATATGGGCTGATAGAGTAACTATAAAGAAAGCAATTGGTGTAGCTCCATTTGATTTAGTGTATGGGATTCAAGCCAGAATGCCTCAAAACAACTTGATGGAACTATACAATTACATCCAGTTATATGATGATGATACTACAGATGAAATGCAAGAAAGAATGGATGAATTGGTAGGACTGATCGAAACCAGAAGAGAAGCATCTTTAAGGAACCAAAAGTTGCAATTGCAAGTCAAGACACTCCATGATAAAAGAACTATAAGCAGGAAATTTGAAAATGGAGATTTAGTTTTAATGTGGAATGCCAGAATTGAAGATAAAGGAAAAAATGGAAAATTTGATCCTATTCGGTTAGGCCCATATCTCATTGAAAATACTTGGGGTGAAGATTCTTATATACTCAAAGATATATTTGACAATATTCTTGAATTGCTAGTTCATGGACAGTTCTTGAAGAGGTATTTTTCTTGAAAAATACTTTTTTTCTTCCATGAACAATAGTTTTAGGGTTTCCTGTCATTTTTTTTTTGCAAATCTTTGTAAATATCCTTGTGCAGTCTAGTTCCTTGTTTTTCAATGTTGCTTTGTGCTCTTTGAAGAATTTGTCATCTTACCAAATATGTGGTCTGCTCTCTCAGAGATTTTGAATTCTTGCATAGACTCAGGTAGTCTATCATCCCCACATAGAGCCACTATTGGTGTGATTTTTCATAGTATAGAAAATTTTTGATATTTGGGTGAAAAATTAGTTATGCCTTTGTTTTGTGGCACCCTCATTTTAAAATTTTTGAAAAAGGTATTTTCTTCAAGATTTTTGGCAAGGCTTTTTATCCTAATGTTTTATTTATGTCAAAATGCCTTTGGTAAACCTTTCATGTACCTTTAATTGAGATTTTTTAGTCACCATTGATCTATCAGAGATCAAGGGTCGGCACATCCCTGCATTATAGAGTTGTAGGTCTTTAAGCAATGTGAGGAAGCGCATTTGTGACATGTAGCCCCTGATGTTTTATGAGATCTAGTACGCCGCAAAAGCTCTTGTATGTCAGCTTTGTTAGTACTTTTGCACACATTTTTTTTTTCTGCGATATCATTGGTGGATTCGTTAGCAAAGCTATTAAGACTACTTACCAAGCAGTATCAACGTTGATCTTGTCTTGATCAATGGTTGGTGTATCCCCACATATTGAAGATGCAAGTTTTTAAGTAATGCAGGGAGGCGCATTTGTGAGGCATGGAAAAGTGGGGTTAGGTATTTGTATTTTAATATGCTACATTGCAAACGACTGATGATGTGTAATGCTAGGTATGCACAGAAGGGTTTTTGGTTGCTTAATGAATGTGAAGTCTTATCATCGTTGATCCTATCTTGATCAATGGTTGGCGCATCCCCACATAATGAAGATGCAAGTTTTTAAGTAATGCGGGGAAGCGCATTTATGATGCGTGTTCGTGATGATGTAAAACACTTGCTTGATCAAAAGAAGATATGGTATCTGCTGGCGTGAAGTGTTGTCAGATAGTATGAGCTAATATGGCGATTTCCTATTGGTCAGTACAGCTAGTTGGCCATTAATACAAAGTGGATTATTTCAATCATCGATCTTGTCTTGATCGATGATTGGCGTATCGCCGCATTATGAAGATGTAGGTTCTTAAGTAATGCGGCGAAGCATAATGGTGACACGTAGTATTTTTCCAAAAGGACTATAAGGCTTGTTTATTTTTAAATCAGGACCGTGGGATCTAATAAAATCTATGGATGGGATTCAAATTTGAGTGCAAATTGCAGGAAATGGTTACTAAGAGTAAATGTGATCCAGACCTGGTGCGTGCGGTTTTAATTCATAAAAACAACCCATGATTTCACCATTAATGCATCACCAAAGCACAAAAAGAAAAGGGCATTCAAGATTTTAGAGCTAAGGCACAAAATTTCTCGGTTAATACTCCAATAAAATTGCAGAAAACATCATATAGTGCAGAAGTGTGATTTCTGACAGGTAAGTGCTTTGTCACTTTCTGAGTAAAATTTGAAGCATCTGTTGTTGTGAATTTTCCAAAGTTTCATTAAAATGCTGCCTCGAAAAGAGTTTACTAGACAAAAAGATTATCTAAAACGTTGAGTGCATGATGATTTTCTCAAACAATTCCCCTTATTAGTGCATGAAATAACTAAGGGAAGGGAACTCATTCCAAAAAAGCCTAGATTAGTTGTGGCAGAAGGATTTTATGACAAAGCTTATTGGATAAGGGATGCCCAAGTTTCCATGGAAGGTTTGAAGTTGTTTAAAAAATGGTTTTCAGAGCAAAAACTGGACACTCCTATGAGCAATGTATGAGAATTGGACATTGGAAAATTAGTAGTCCCTAGTGTCTTCTTTGATAGTGATTTATTGATGGACCTAGCAAAGAAGTATGACTCTATCACAGGGTGGGTAAAAAATCATTTAGGGGTCAACCTTTTTAGGGTTTGCCCTGAACTATTCAGTGAGGTTTTCAACCTAAACCCTAACCACGTTGTGCATGAAATCATTGATCTAGATGATTTGCAAGCTAGATATGATGCACACTGAGTGTACTCAAGAATAGAGCCACTACAGGAACATGTTGCTAGGGTTGGTAATTTGCCTGTGATTATAGCCAATACTCCAGAGCCATTGTTAAGAAGACATTTCAATCAAAGAGCTCAAGCACTATATTTTTCTCTTTGCAAGATCTTGGGGATAGATGAGGGTGATCAAATTATAGGTTCTGTGGTCCTTATAATTGTTCAAACCCTTCAATTTGGAATGCATACCATTCTAGATTTTGCCACTTTCCTAGCAAAGAGATTCACAACGGTCTGGTTTGAATAGCAAAGGGGAAAGTAAACAAACCATTCTATTGGTATTTATTGATGATGCATGTATGTTTATACAAAGGATATAATTTCTTCTCCAAGGGTATGGAGTTAGAAACAACAAAGGATGGAGAAAGGAATCTAGTGCAGTTATGGAGTGTGGATATGACTTCAGAGGCCACTGATGCTAGTTATGTAAGATTTGACAGGTATTTTGCATCAAATCTTAGACTGCTTTTAAGAGGAGATAGCCCTAGAATCCCACAAGCATTATTAGAATTGGTCAGACCCAAGGACCATGCTAAAGGGCTACTTGTCAGTCACAACTGCGGGGATATAATTCCCTACAATGTTTCAACAGTAATAAGAGTTTATGGTTTCTTAGGAAAACCTCATGTGTTACCTTTTCATGTACCTTTGAAGATAGGGATAGCCGAGCTCTTATGGCAGATAGGTACTATAAATGAGAGGGAATTGGTCAAGAAGGGCACTTTCTTTCCAATGGTTACTGTAGTGCATGATTTTTTTTTTGTTAAAAAGGGGTGGAAGCATTTAAATTTGTTTTTGAATAATTATAACATGGCAGAATCTCACACCAGATTCATTGACCCTGAAGGATTCTATGATCTATTAAGAGAAAGGGTGAGAGCTTCCCATATGGTACATCGGGTTTACTATTTGAAAGATATAATCAGAAATATTTTTACATTGCACGAGCAAGAATTAAGGAAAGAGAAATGGATAGTTTTCAGTAAAAACTTGGAATTCATTAATGCTTTTGACCCCCAGTATGACCCATTGAAAGATAAGAAATACTGGGGAGATAAAATACAGGCATTAATGAATAATTTTGCTATAATAATTCAGACTATGAATGAAAAGAAAGATATATTTATTAAGACACACCCAGACAAGGCAGCAAAAATATAAAGAAGAATGAGTGGTAGAAATGTGGTAACTCTTGGCCAATATACATTGCAAAAAAGGGAAGGTTATGTCATGGTTCAAAGTGAGCAACAGGTACCCCCTCATAAGGAGCCAAGGTCAAGAAGTCCATCTGCAACCAGCTCTCCAAAAAGATGAAAATTAGAGCAGGGGTCTTCTTCTTCTAAAAAAGAACAATACTCCCCAAGCCAATCTCCAATCCAGATAGATGATGAAGCATCTCTAAAGGAACAACTTAGACAAATGGGAGGAGAAGCGGATGTGATTGTCACTTCTACAAACCTGGATATTGGAGAGCCACAAGAACCTCCTACACCTTCCTTGGACCTGACCATTTCTGATTACCAAGGTAAGGAAATTGACCCAATTGTTTCCCAGGCCTCTGAAAGATTTATTAATGATGAAAATTTTGTAAGATCTAGGGCTTTTGCTCAGTTTTTATGGATATTAAATATAAAGAATTTTGAGAAAGCCTTTGAGAAGATCAAGGCTAAGAAACCAAATAAATCTGATCCGATTATCAAGGAAGAGGTAAAATCAAAGTTTTTGAGTGATTTTGCCTGGTTCACTCCTAAAGTTGGAAGGAAAATAGTTAGACAATCAGGAGTCCTCCTTCTGCTAGAATGGGATATAGAAAATGCTATTGTTTTTGATTCAGTAAGAAAGCAAAAGGATGTTCAACTAACAATTGCTGAAGAAGTACTATAGGCTCATAGAGGGGTCAAATTTAGTGATGACCACCAAGCCCTTGTTTTGTGGTCCATAGATAAGAGAGAAGGTACCAGGATGCATGAGTTTCCCACTGTAGAACATACTGGTACATTGACAGTATATAGGGCTGGTGAGGTAAGTAGTAAACAATTAATGGGAATTGCTTCAAAAATGCTAAAATTGGGTGGTGTTGTATCTGGACAAGAACAAGATAAGTTTTCCCAACTCAATGCTAGGCTTGAAGAAGTTTTGAAAGCATATGAGGAAAGGGGTATACAAATACAATCACTGGAAAACAAAATATCTCAAATGGAGAGGATACTTGGGAAGAGAAAAATGGGAGAATCCAGTGCACCTACAATTGCATACCCTTCACAGCCATTGGTTGGGTCTAGATCAACCCCTATTATTGAAATACCTGACACCCTTGAAAGGCCCCAATTCTATACTACAGAGGACTTTGAAGAGGAAAAAACAAAATTGCATGAGTTGCAGATAGAATTGAGAAATCAATATGAAGAGAAATTAAAACAAGGTGTGATATATTTGAGGGATAAAATACAATGGTCAACCTTTTTTGATCAATTGACAGGAATTGCAGCCCTCATGGATGAGTTGAACAGAGATATGGATAAATTGACTCTTCTTGCACAGAAATGGAGGGAGAGAAATAATGATATTAGAATCATATGTATATTTGTAGTCCAAATTCCTTATCATCAAGTTGAGAAGATTTTTTATTTATTAAATAAGCTAGAGAATTTTGATGATGAAAGAGATTCTTTACAGAGAAGATTAACACTCTATTTTCCCCAATATATTGCTGAAAAATTCACCCTATTCCCTTGTGCTTTATAATCTGTTGATACAATAAAAGAAAAAGAAAAGTGGAAAAGGGATATGGATGAGTTATTAAATGAAAGAATAATAAACATCATGAGTGAAACTAGCCACTGGTTCTGGGCAAAGACAAATGAAGAGCTAGTAAAAATACAGTTATTTTATACTGCTATGAGGAAAGAATTTGATGATTTAGAAGAAAGTGCAAATTCATTAATAATGATACAAAGAGAAGCTCTAAGTTTTGATTGGCTAGATGATGATTCTTTTAATAAATGGAGAAATCAATTTCTAGAACAAATGTCAAAAGATGATGAGGAGGAAAATGTAAAAGTAAAAGTCACCCTCGTAGTTAATAATGAGGACATGGAAAATCCCTAGGTTGAAATAAATTTATAGGTAACTGAAGATGATACATCACTTTCAAACCTCATGTCTATTTACTCTAAGGATGAAGAATAATTGAAGAATTAAATCTTATCTTCTTGTTTCAACAACTGAGAAGCATAACAGAAAGGGACCCACCAAGGATTGTTCGATGTATTAGCTTTTCTGTTATTTGTTTTTGTCTTTTATGACATACATTTGTCATTATCCTTTAGAAGACACTTGTCACTTTATTTAGCCCGAAGCTTGTTGCATCTCACACTATTTAAGTGAGATTCCAAGGCTAAAGAAGGGTCCGAATTCTATTTCTTCTATGTATTGTGCTTAGTTTGGTTTTTGGTCCAAATTTTGAAAGCGAGTTTGTAATATATTTTTTTGTCAAATTCTCTGAAAATACATGAAGATAGAATGAGCTATGTTTCTTTCTGAAGGCCATTCTAAGTTTATTGTAAAGGATATACCATTTTCAAAGGAAATGAATATAAATTATGAACTATCCCCATATCAGTTCTTTCTGAACTTTGTCTCCTCTCAAATACTTAGCTACCTCGATGTTGTATGAGTAAAAGCTTGTGCAATTGAATGCAATCTAGTTAGGTTGTATATCTATTTATCATTGCTATTAATTCAGCGGATTAAATAAAAGCTTTGATGAATGTGATAAGATTCCTTAAGTATATTGAGAAGGATTTTGAATGATAAGTTCTTATAAGAATTGCTGATAGAATTTGTTGTAAGGCAACAAATTAGATCTAAGAATTTGCTACAGACTCTAAACCCCAATGGATTAGGTAATGATCAGGTTATTTTAGCTAAAGGAGAAATATATTACAAATGGTTTTTTAGATGCATCATCAAATCAAATTTTACTTTTATTTCTTGTAGATCTTCAAAGTTGGCCAGCACTTGTCTGCATGAAATGTTTTAGCTTTAGTTAGCCATTGTTGTTAAAAAAATCTACAGATCTATAGAAGAATTCTTGGCCATATCTATTTATGGGATGTGTTTACCAAGTTAGTAAGAATTATGTATATGTTTGAGGATCTTGAAATGAGAATCAGAATGAAACTAAGAATAATCCTCATACAGTTGTTTTAGTTTTGAACCATCCCTGGGTACACCCACCCTAGTTTTGCAGAGCCAAAAGAGTAGAAAACCATCTATGGTTTTGTTGAAGTTGGGTTCAAATACCTTACATATGAAATTGTTAATAAGAATAGGCTAGTCTTTAGATTTTGTATGTACTGTCATTCTGGTATTAAGCATTTTGTCACTTAGTAGTTTTAGTACTTTTTAAAAAACACCAACAACCCAGTTCAGCATTGTTGCACTAAAAAGAAGTGTTTGAACCTTACTCACATCCTCAAATTTTCCTAAAAGAACAAGAAGAAATATAACTATTAAGAGATGGAGTGGGCATACATTAAATTTTTGAAGTATAGAAACCCATTAAATGATGTGGGTAGAAAAGACCCACACCTACATGGCACCTAGCACACTTACATGGTGGAAGACATTTAATGCATAGTGGGCATTCATTTCACCCATCTTCCTCAATGGACTTACAAAATGGGCACTTACTTCAATTATATCATTCAGAGAAAAAGCATAGCTAAATTGCAATAAGCGATGTAGTTTCAATCACTATTGTGGAAGTGAAGAACAATTTAAATGTAAGTCACTTTATGACACCAACATATCACATCAACCATTGAACTTATCACAAGTCAAGACATGATTGGTAAAGAACCTTGGAATCATGTATGATCTTTCACAATCTAATTATATAGGGGGTTTTTCTCAAGAAAGGATAAGATACCTTCATATTTTATTTTTTTGTTGGTGCGATCATAAAACTCACATCAACATTATACTTTAAAAATTAAAATAAAATTAAAACATTAAATACCAATACTTCCATAAAATTATAGAATTCAAATCTAAATTCCAAAAAGTTGATTAAATAATAAATGTTAAATATAAACAAAAGTTATTTAAGATTTTAACAAGACTTTATGCTAAAGCTTATAAATGATGGCTCTTTCTATGAAGAGTTTGGTCACATATTGGCTTTACAAATCTTGTGTTGGCCCTATAAGTGCCCTAGAAGCAGCTTTTTTGACTCAAAATAACATCAAAAAAATGCCTTAGCAAACTATATGACTACATACAAGTGAATATAATGAGAAATTTCTTCTTATGAACCACTACTTGTGAAACATGGGTCAAGAGTTGAATCCTGTTACCAATATCACAATATTAGGTCAATTTTTCCAAACAAATTTTGAGAATATTTTTGATGTTCAATATGGTTCAACAAAGTTTAAACATGGGTCATGAGATATGAACTTTAGTTAACCACTAACCAACCCTCATTGAAATATGGATCAATGTAAGTTGAATCTAGATAAACAAGCACAAACTGATACAATACGGAGCACCAAATATTTGAGTAATCTATACAAATCACAAGATTGTAAGAATTTAGATATCTTAATTAAATGTAGAGATAGCATAATTTGACACACTACAGAAAAAAAAACACTTGAAACTGAATTCAATTTGAGAATAAGAACAAGTAAACATTAGAAGGTAGCCATTAAAAGTGAGGTGCTAAAGATACATCATGGAAATTGGCACTTCTTATTGAAAACTCAGCAAACATGTAATTTATGTCATTCACAAAAGAAGTCATATAGTCTATTAATTACAATTTCAATACAAAATTAAAAATCATACCAAGGATGTTTTCCACGTCCTCCACAAAGCCCATGTTAATTATTTCATCAGTCTCATCAAGGACACAAAATTTCAATGATTTCAAGTTTAGACTGCCTCTCTCAATATATATATTGTGTAAAGAAATTGAAACATTTTTTTTTACCAATGAGCTGTTGCATATGAGGAAAGTAGTTAATAAAAGCTACTCACTTACCTTGATACAACCTGGTGTTCCAACAATAACATCTACACCTCTGCATAGTGCATTCTCTTGTGGACCATATGGAGCACCTTCATACACATAGCATGTATTAATGCCAACAGATCCACCATAAAACTCAAAATCTGCATGAACCTACATATCAAAAGTCATCATACAAAGTTCCCAGATTTGCTGATGTAGAGAAATTGCCAAAGAAAGAACATATTTTCAAAATACTAACATAATCAGATAGTTTACAAGTCAATGCTGACATAATACCTATTTTGCAAGCTCTCAAGTTGGAACCAAAAAAATCACACTAGGTAGCTTTCCATAGGACTTATTCCTACCTTTGGAATATTGTCCACTTGTTAATGACTCCAAAATAGGCAACACAAATGCCAATTTTTTACCCTGGAAATATTCATGTGTCTATTAGTAACACAATAACCATACAAAATAGCAAAGTACTTAATCAAAATAATTAACAATTCAAAACTACTTGATGGACATGTTGCATCTAAACACTGATTAAATAAAAGATGTCCCCTTAGTTATTTCAATAAAAATAGATGATTTTAGGGAAACTGCACATTTCTTCAAAACCAGTTGAACATATAGTTGCACAAAATATGCAAACTAAAAATACAGAACACAGCTGCAAATTGATAATTCAATATCAAGTAATATAAACCAAATTGATTTATTATAAACACTTGACAGTAGACATTGAACTATCAATCATTAGCTGTGTTTGGCATATAATCAAGATTTTTACAAAATACTCAAAATTAAATACGGAACACATCTGATAATTGATAACTTAATGAAAATTGTCAAATGTCAATAAAAAGGAAAATTGATTTATACACGTGCACATGCACATGTAAAGTTTCACCATTGTTTAATCTATTAAACCATGGCCACCCATGAAGACATATAAGGTGGTAGAATGGGATGTTGCACTGGTCATAGCATTGACCACCACTCATGGGGGTAGAAGGCTAGTTGTTGAATGCGACTTGATGAATGTTAATCAAGGTCCTGCATTTTGATCAATGCCCAAATTGGAAAATAGTAATTAGCTAGAGTAAGAATCATCTAGAGTAAATTCTTTTAAAAATTAAGTTTTAAACAATGTTTTAATGCACAACTACAACAATTTTGGTCTACTTTCTTTTTGATATATTCTAGGTTTCCATTGAGGCTTGAATATGCTATCCTATTTGAATTTTTTCTACTCATTTTATCCCTATTAATTCTGACCTTCAAAGTTATCCACACATACCTTCACCTATACACAAAAAAAGCCCAAGCTGATTTGGGATTTAAATTGTGCCTGTTAGCACAAAGAAAAGGGCAAGTGAAAGGAAACATTGATTATTCCTTCTTAAATTCACCAACTAAATACGTATATGACATATATGACATACCTTAACATACGTGACATTGTTATGTTGGATAAACCATTCATAACCTTCAAGTTCAACAACAACAATACAATAGAGAGAAGAGTTGTTTGGGAGTCTTTATATAGGGGCTCATATGCCTTCTCAAGTAGAGGTACATCGAAGCTATCATCATCATCATGATCAGATACACTTGGACTAAATGTGTCATGGATCAATATATTTATACCGTCATCTTCAATTGTGTTTTCTGGCACATGATCATCATCTTCCATGGGATCATTATCTTCACCTTGGATATTCGCACCTCCATGTTCCTCCACTTTGAAAGCCATATTATTTGGATTGTTGTGGTTCATATCATGTACTTCCCGAGCGAGATCAACCTATATAAAATTGATTAAAATAAATAAACCATGATCATCAACTAATCATCAAGTGATTTCATATGTATATAAATTTTTAAAATGATATAATGAACAACTTACCAGTGGATGATAGTCATGTCCCCCTTCAATGTGACCATTCTCCCTACAATGTCTCTTAATTTTTCTGATTAGCAGTCTTCTATGTTTTAAGCCCTTACAAATTTTGCAAGGACAATAACATTTTCCATCACCTTTTCTTTTCAAGTTGGACCACAATCTATTGATTGTCTCCCTATTTTGTTCTTCACTTATATTATCTGACATGATCATTCTTTGCAGGAAGCAAAAATTGGGCTATGAAAACTTTGGTCTACAACTTTCACAAACTAAGCAAAACTGTCAAAAGTACAAAAATCTTCTTAGAACTAGCTAAATACTTTATTATTTTAAAAATACTTTCTTAATTGATTTTATTCCTAAGACATTTGACCCAATCACCTTTTATAGCATTCAGTCAATTGCTCTAGGAAAATTTGTGGATAAGATTATTTGTAAAACTTTGACCAACCACCTGAAGGTCTTATTTCAAGAGACCTTACAACATTAAGCCACTAAAAGAAATTTCAAAACATATAAGCTAAAATTCTAGTTAAAATATACATTAGAATAAAAAATATACAATTTTCATACTCGAGCACATGGCTATAACTCATGTAACAACCTTCTTGCTTAGTTGTAGAAGCTCTCCAACAATCAAATTATACAAACTACAAGGCCTAACAACAATTCAAAGCATATAAGCTACAAGTCTAGTTAAAATATACATTAGATTAGATTCAACAATAGCAAGCAATTTTATTTAGAATTAGATTCAACAAACCTTAGCAGTGTAAATAGCCATCTCCTCTAAACTGGACTCCAAACACGAGGGGGCATTTGCATACTCTTCCCCTAAAGGTATCCCGAAGAACAAAAGCCACTATTCTTGAGTTTGTGAATTGCACCTCAAGATGAATGAAGCTTAAAAGGAATGAAATTTTTTTTCATACATTTAAATCGGGATGTAATATTTATTCATAAGTATATACCTTGCAAGCACTTAAAATTGTTGTTATATGTGTTGCAGGAAAAGAAGAAGTTTCAAGATAAGTTTACATTGCTGTTATATGTGTTGTAGGAAAAGAAGAACTTTACATTGCTTTAACTTACCATTGATGAGTATCATCTAAGACTTTTACCAAAATTTTCCCAAATTTTTTTTTATCAATTTTGCCTCTCCATAATTATACTTATTAAATAAAATAAACCACACAATTATCATTTAGTATAGGAGAGTTATGTTCATATGTTAAGAGACAATTCATTTTTTGTTATGAAAATCTGGGGATGCCAAATGCTCTCAAATCTGTTATATTCACTTTTGTTCTAATTTTATTATAGTTAATTTCAATGTAAATAAAGGTTATTCTTTTTCTGAAGAATGATATTGAATGGTCTGTTATAGGTATGTGCTTCATCACTTGGTGAGATTTCTGCTAAGGCTCAATTAGATGAGAGAGCCATGATTCTAGTGAAAAAAGACTTGAAATTTTTGAAACTCATGTGCAACAAGATACAACTGAAGAGGTTGAGATGCACCTGGTGGAAAATCAGGAATCTCCAACCATAGTTCAATCATCAATTGAGATCCTATCTCAGAGTGATGATATTGTGAAGTAGCAAGAAGAAGGGTTACTAATTGTGGAGCTAGTTGTTGGAGCTAATGGTAATGCTTTTTCTTCTAAAGAACTCGAGTCTCAAGGGGTACATTTTGGTGTTGATGTTCAAAATGAAAAAAATGTGACATATCATAGTGATATTCAATGGAATAGTGATATTCAATGTAACAATGATATCAACAGTGCTTTAAGAAAGTACAGATCTCTTAGATACTGAGATATCAATAAAAGACAGTGATGCTCAATAGATCTAACTACTATGAAAATCAAGGTCTTTTATATTACAGAGATCTTGAAGATGATAAGAGCAGTTAGGAGCAACATTATGAAGAGTCATGAGAAAAGGAAAGAAACTAAGAAATGAAGACAATATCAAGGGCACTGGTGAAAACATCGAAAGAATGTGATAGCTATTAGAGATGATACGAAGCAGATGAAATACATTTTTAGACAATTTTTTCTAGTATAGGAGTTCTTATAATAGTTTTCCATTTTTATTAACTTTCATTATATAAATGAAGATCTATCTAGGCTGCATTGCTTGCAAAGCAAATCTTTATGATTCTGGTAAAATTACTATTGGTAGTTGGGTAAGAATGGCACCTTACATCAAATGTAGGATGATTAGGTTGATCTAGACATCCATGGAAAATATTGTGACTCAGAGGGATTTTACATGAATATTAGGTCCTAAATGATATTTACCACTATAGAATTTTGAAAAAAAATTGATGGTCATAACAACTCAGTCAAAAGGATGTTCAACAGAGCATAAGGTCTCGTGAATATTATAGAAATAAGAAAGAGGTAATGGAAGGCATGTCTTAGAGACAAAGATACAAGTTTGTCTAAGAGAAAAGCATTACATAAAATAAGACAAGAACATTGTTGTTGAAAATATGAATACTGAAATCTAAAAGGAAAGCCCAAAGAATGAGAATTCTAGTGCAAAATAGTGATCAACAAATTAAAGGATAGTAGCAGTCAAGAATCATGCAATTAAGATAGTAAAAATAAAATTAATGGACAAGGGCCAAGTCATTAAATGGTGCTCATTCAAAGACAAACACAAGTTCTGCAAAAGACTAAAAACAGTGAGAAGGAATTGGAGATATCTTGAGTAGAGATCAATTAGAAGTCATCAAATCAGTCACTATTATCTAGGAACAATGTTAAAGGACAATGATGAAGAAATGTTGACACACTTTTATATGTATGTTCAGTGAGCACAAATCAAGAATAATGGTAAATGTTGAAAATAACAAAATAGATATGTCATCAAATGGAATCCATAACAGTGATGACAAGACAGTGAGATGGACTGTTATAGAAACTCAGAGATGATAGGACATGACAAGATGAACATTTACCATTGTCTAGAGGAGCATCATCATTAGAGGTTACAGAAGAGCTATCAATAATGATATGAGTAGATTTAATGACATTAAAACATCATGATCACAATTAATTTCAGTGAAGAAGAAGATCAAAACTATGATAAATATTAGAGAGTATTACTCATATGATGAGGGGCAGAAAGAGAGATAATTTCACCTTTTTGTTAAAGGTATTTAGAGTGTTTTCAAGGCGATTCACTATCCTTGGATACATTCAAAGCTTTTATTTGAAGGATATTCACCATATAATGATCATCAATTTACTGTCTTGTCTAAGGGGTCCAAGCACTAATTTCAAAGACCATTTTCTGTTAATAATGGTACAACACTCTTGGTGAAGATACAATATCTACAATTGTATGAAACAATTCTCTTGATTACACAAAGTAGACCTAGAAATGCAGTAAGAATATTATGATGGCCATCAGACAACAAAGAGCGGTGAGGTGGCCAAGGGTAGAAACAATGTGTGTGCCATATAAAAGTAGAAATAATATATGCATAAGAGAAAAAATAGTGATTAAACAATGTAAGGAAATAGTGAGTAGATATGCATCCAAATAGCACTACTGCAATGAAATAAAAGTGCCATCAGAGAGAAAGATAGTGGTGAATATACATGCAAAATAGTGATTTATGTTATGAATAAATTATAAAAAATGAATGTGAATAATAGTAACATGGAAATAGTGAGTAAATAGGAATATTGATATTAGAGGATAGGAAGATTGGAAATAGTAGTAAGAGATTAGTAATATAGCAAAATTGGGTACATTATCCAGTTTTTGAAGTTATTCATTGGAGGGGTTTAGATAATTGGCCTATTAAGTTTTATGCTACTCGAGTTGTACTTCCTAAGAATCCTCCTTTTAAGTTCCAACCAATGTGGCTTCATTTCATGGCTTCGTGGTTCTAAGATGGAGGCCTACCATATGAGCATATGATAGAAGTAAGAAATTGCAATATGTTTAAATGGCATATCAAGAAATGGTCATGTATTGGTAATATTTATGCTAGGAAGAGGTAGGCACAAGATCGTGTGTTGTCACTTACAAAAATTCAAGATCTTGTCTTTTCATAGGATTTGAGTAGAGAGGAGTCTCAAGTTGTTTGATAACTTAAGTAAGTAATGAGAACTATTTTTAGGAAGTAGAAGGTAAGGGTTGGTTGGCTTTAGGAAGGAGATATGAATATAGTCTTTTTCTATAATTATGTGCAAAATTATAGTTAAAATAGGATTTATATATCTACTTTGGTTAATTTAGATGGAATTTATCTAATCTTTTTATATGTTTTGTCTTGAAAAAATCTACGTGGTGCTATTTAGAAGATTCATCCCTACTAAGGATGAGGGGAATGATGCAGAGATGGGTAAGGGCTCTTTATCAACTATTAGGCAGTCTTGCCAAAAGATCAAATTGCAATCCAAACTTACAATGTTCCTTAAGGCTACTAATGGCTCACATATACAAATACAAGGACTCAACTTCACGAGGGTTCTAGTATGGCTTCCAAGGTCCTCAAATGCCTAATCCAATCCAAAAAGTTCACTCACCAAGTTAATGGTAAACTAACAATCAAATGCCATTAGCAAGAATAAAGCCAAGTTCTACAACCTTTTGACCATTATTAGAGCATGTGGAATTAGAGTTGTAAGCCTATGAAATATTTGAAAGGTTTCTTTACTAGATGTGGAATGGGAGTTGCAAGCATATGAAGTATTTGAAAGGTTTCTTCAATAGATGTCATCTTGTGGGACACATGTTTGTATGAAGTATTTGAAAGGTTTCTTCACTAATGTCATCTTGTGAGACACATGATTGTTTTATTCTCATAAACTTAATCTATGCTTATGCCAAATGGGAATTTTGATGAGTGGATGTCCATTAAAGCTCATGCAAAATTTAGAAGTTTATAAAGGTGATGTAGGAGCATAAGTGGTTCTTGGAAATCTTGAATCAATCAAAAACATTTGCTTTGAGTTTGTTCCATTTCATTCCAGTTCTATGTTTCTTTCAAAATTATTTTGAATTGGTTGGTTTTCTCATGTAGACCTGTTTGACATGTTCCTAGCACCATGGTATAGGAGGACCTAGGGTTTGGGCTAAAACCCCAAGATATTCTAGCTTGTAAATGATCCTAGTCTGGTCATTGATGAATAAAGACTCCAAGAGGGTCTAAGTGGTGTGTTAGGGTATTTTGTGTGTCTTTGTGATCCTATCTAGGTCATTAATCAATAAAGACTCCAAGAGGGTCTAAGTGGTGTGTTAGGGTAGTTCGTGTGTGTTTGGGCAAAAGTTACCAATAGGTGACAAGAAATTGCCAAGTTTGGCAAAATGAGATCATGCCAAATGACCCTACAAAGTGTGTAATTGTTTGAAAAGTATGGAGACATGGTTCATGTAGCTAAGGAAGGCATTCTACATCAATTTGAGGTGATGGTAGGTTGATAGGAGTCAAGATGCTGAAAAGTTGTAAAGGTTTCATTTTAACTTCAACATTTGGGCAAGATTTTACAAAATCTCCAAAGGTGGTTATGGGTCAGTTCCAACAGTTGTAACATGGCATATGGAGATATATAAGGTCATCCAAGGCCTAGTGTACATGTTGTTTGAGGTTTTTCTCAAACCTTAATAGCAAGCAATAACATTTACACTGCAATTTTGTCACAGTCTGGCTTGCAACTCAAGAAACTACCTTAATATGAATTGAAATTCACATTTTCTTGTTATTCTTAGTTAGTTTGCTTTGATTCCTTGCTCTATGTGTTTTGGTAGGTCTTTGTGAATAGTTTGGCATAGTGTAGAAAAATTCCAAACCCACTGGCTTGTTCACTGCCAAAACCAGGGTTTGTTGAATAAACATGCCATTTTCTTGAACTCCCACAGTGCTTCATAGCCTTTTAAGGGCATTCAATGTATAGTGTATTATATCTTTTTTGGGTTGAAAGAATGCAATTTGCTATTTTTCATGTCTTGCCCTAGGTGGGCCATTATACTGTGGAGCATAGGTATATACATGTATGTTCTGTAAGCCTATATTGTTTGTGGCCAATTGTATTTGAATTCATGAATCTATGATATTGCTGTCAGTGTTATAGCTTCAGTCAGATTAGTAATGGATTAATTTAGGATTAATCTTGAATTCTATATGAACTATATTGGTTATTATTTGGAATGGATATTAGTTTGTATATATATTTGTATATTTAATATATATTTGAAAATAATAAACATACATACATACATACATGCATATATATAAAGTTATAAACATAATTATAATTAATTTTCATTATGAATGATCACCATTTATGAATCATTGTTACTAATAAATTATGACTTTTAAGTGGCTATCAGTATATATATTATTATGAGGGCTGACTTAGAAAATATATATAATAGGCAGCAATAGAAATATAAGTATCGGCCTTCAGATTAGTAATTTTTTATTATCAATTTATTCATATTATTATCATGGTATCAGAGTAACTTTCATTTCCTATGCCTTCTCTTTAGTGAAAGAACAATTTCTTCTAAATATTGCAATATTTCCTATCACAAATTTGAACAAAACCACAATTGCATTGATTTGAGATTATTGTGAGTATTGGGTTATGAATCAGAAGCAATCAATACATTGGTGGATATGAAGAATAACCATCGCAAGAGTATCCTGAAAAAAATATAGAGGGATCGGCATGGATTGGAGTTCCTGAGGAATAAAATATAACACATGAAAGGGTAAATAGAAAAAGACAATACCATCGCACATTAAGGAGAATGAAGCACAAGATGGGAAGAAAACATTCTTATATACATGATTGAATTCTTTTTATAGCTAACATATAGCATGAATAGTTCTTAACATAGGAAAACTTATGGGGAAAAACTGATTAAAAAAAACTACAAGCCTACATTCTTGTATGCATAACAATTAACATTAAAAAAAAGTGGAGATATGTAAATATTAAACATTGGTAGTGAGACCCTTCTTCCTGCCAATCACCCTTCCTTCAACCAACTGCTCTATATAGTACAAAACCTAGGCTTTCCCTGGAACATGGTTAATGTATGTCCAAGATTTTGGAGGAAGAAATGTATGTTGGTTTCATAGCTGGTACTAGAGGGTACTGATCAAAATCCAAATTCTCAAAGCATTTGACCAATCCCCTTGCCCATGCCTCAGTAGATAAGATCTACCATAATTACTCCACACCTAGTGGAACAGATTCAAAGCACAATTGCCACAATGTCTATCCACATTGCCATTTTATCGAAGAATTATGCAAAATCAAGATGGTGCTTGTATGAGCTTTGCCTGATGTTGAAATCGAGAGCACCCATAATTCTAGTATTCTACGATGTGAAGCCTTGTGACCTCCGATGGATGGAAAAAAGAGGACCTTATGCTGAAGCTTTGAAAATGCACCAAACAAAGGGGAGATATCATTCTGAAACCATCAAAAATTGGAAATTGGCTTTGCATCAACTTTCCTATCTTAGTGGCTTCGAGCTCGATGCCTGTAATAGGTAAGATGGCAAGGACCTTTACACTCTTCTTCATTATGGCCTTGATGAGGCTAAGATATGCACGTGCTCCTCCACATCAGCTCTGCACCAACGAAAATTTGATGGGAAAAAATGTTTGAAATGGCATATATTGTATGCTGCCAAACAAAACCCAAGTTCCAAATTTTTTTTTTTAGTTATACCCTGACGACATCGCAATTGTGACACCTACATTGCCTACTATCACAATTGTGACATCGTCGGGCTACAATTGAAAAAAAAGCCAAATAAACATAACATTTGCCCACCATTGCAAATTGGCATTGCAAATTGACCCCTAATGTATTAATGATTGATAACACTTGTATTATCACAATAAAGTCTCACTGGTTTTGTGATTTATTCCTTCATTCCTTTGAGTATCTATTTAATCCATACAATGTTTGTACAGTTTATAGTAGTAGCAACATATTTTGCTTTGACAGTAGATTGTGAGGTAAAATTCTATTTCTTGCTAGTCCATGTAACTAGTCTTTTGCTTAGGAAAAATGCTCTTCCACTGGTGCTCTTTCTAGTCATCAATGTTTCCAACCCAATCAACATTAGTGTAGGCTCTCAATTCAAACTTTTCATTCTTCTTGTAGTATAAACAAAACTCTTCTATTTCTTTTAGAAATCTCATTATCCTCTTCATAGCCATTAAGTTATTCTCCCTAGGATTAGCAGAGATTCTTGCAACTATCCCTATAGATAATACAATATCAGGTCTACTATGTACTACATATTGCAATTTACCATTCATAAACTTGTACAATGTTTGATTCATCTCAATTGAATCATCATTCTTTGACAACTTGTGTCTTGTCACCATAGGTGCACTTACAAGTTTGGAATCCTCTAATCCAAAAATTTTCAAAATGTCTTTGATATACTTTGACTAAGTGATGTATATACCATACTTCGTCTGATATACTTGTAGTCCCACAAAAAAATTGATATCTCCAAACATAGACATTTCAAATTATTGCTTCATCTGATTTGCAAAATCCTTACATACAACATCTTGTCTTCCAAATATGATATCATAAACAAATATTTCAAATAGTAAAATATCTTTTCCTTTTTCTATCTTTAGGTACAGATTGTTGTTATCATCAGTCCTTTCAAATCCAATCTTCACAAGATAAGTGTGAAGTCTCTCATACCATGCTCTTGGTGCTTACTTCAATCCATATAGGGCTTTGTGCAGTCCACATAACATGTTCTTATTGTTATCATCAAAAAATGCTTCTGGCTATTCTATGTAGACTTCCTCTTCTAGTATGCAATTCAAAATGCAGATTTAACATCCATATGATAAACTTTGAAACCTTTGTATGTAGCATAAGAAAGTAAAGTTATTACTCCTTCAAATCTTGCAATAGGGATAAATGTCTCCCCATAGTCAGTTCCTTATTCTTTTCATATCCCTTGCAAACTAATCTTGCTTTATTTCTTGTGACTTCACCATTCTCATCCAACTTCTTTTTGAATACCCATTTGGTGCCAATAACATTTTTGTCTTATAGTCTAGGAACTAGACTCCATGTTTTGTTCTTCTCTATCTTTTCAATCTCTTCTTCCATGGCTTTATACCAGTCTTCATCTTCTAATGCATCTTTTACTATTTTGGGCTCCTTCATGCTTAGCAAACATGATTCACTTCTCAATCTATTTCTTGTTATTGGCCTAGCATTTTTATCTCCAATGATTTGATCAGTAGGATGATGTCTTTTGACATATTTAAACAATCTTGGCTTAGCTCTTATTTCTAGATTTTGTCTTTCAGCTTTAGAATCATTGTGTACATCTCTATCAATTATCTTAACATTTCTTTTATGTGTACTAATCTTAGAGTCAAAATGTGCATCTTCTTCATTCTGTAACCTAGCATCTAGATGCAACTCATTTCTTGAATGCAACTTGACACTTATAGGATGTGACTCGACACTTACTAATACTCGCCATTGATTTGTAACTTGATTTGCAACATCTTCTTCAGTAGACATTCTATACAAATGATTTGTATTCTTCTACTTCTTTCATAAGTTCAGCCTGATCTATTTTTGTAAATTCATCAAAATTCACATTTGCACTTTCCACAATTTTATTAATATTTGTATTTAAACACTTGTAATCTTTACTTCTTGTGAAGTATCCAAGGAATATAGCTTCTTTACTTTTTTCATAAAGCTTTCTATTCCTAATATATTTAAGAAAGAAACATTTACTTCCAAATACCTTAAAATATTTTACATTGCCCATGTATATCCATACCATAGTTCAAAAGGTGTTGAATGAGTACCTTTCTTGATTTGCACATGGTTCAAGGTATATACAATAGTACTTACAGCTTCTATCTAGTATTTCAAACCAACATTCTTCTCCATCATAAGTGTTCTAGTATAGTCTATTATAGACCTATTTCTCCTTTGAGCAATCCCATTTTGTGGAGGGGTCCTAGGAGTAGATGTTTGTCTTTTGATTTTGTTGTCATTATAGAAAATCTCAAACTCATTTGATGTGAATTCTCCTCCTTTGTTTGATCTCAAGCATTTCAGACTTTACCTTATTTATTTCTCAACTTTTGCCTAGTACCACTTAAACATTCTAAAAGCATCAGATTTCTATTTCAAAAACATAAATGTTATCATCCTAGAATAATCATCAACAAATAGCATTATGTACTTATCTCCTCTATAGCTTTGCACTTCAATTGGTCCACACAAGTTAGTATGAACAATCTCTAATATCTCTTTAGAGGTATAAGATTTACTCTTAATGCTTGATTTTATCATTTTACCTAATTGACATTGTTTGCACACTATATTATTAGGTTTCTTCAACTTGGGAAAACCTCTAACTTTCTTCATGTTACTGATACTAATCAAGTTATCAAAATTAGCATGACATAATCTCTTGTACTAGAGCCATACATCATCAAATTTTGCAACAAAACAAGTAACATCCTCTATATCAAGGTAGAATAAATTACTTCTAGTTTGATCACCTTTTCCAATTAGTTTCCCATTTGTGTCATATATCTTGGCAGTCTTGTTTCCAAATTCAACCTTGCATCCCAGATTGTTCAATTGTGACCCACTTAATAGGTTATACTTTAGTCCTTCAACATAGTAAGCAGTGTTACATGAAATCTTGTTTGTGAGTTTGATAGAACCTTTTCCTTTTATCAAATATGGTGCATCATTATGAAATCTTACACTATTTCCATCATAACAAGTTAAGGTAATGAACTTACTTCTATCTCCAGTCATGTGATGTGAGCATCCACTATCAATGATCCATCTATCATTTTTGTTCACACAAGTCACAAGTGCAGTTGCCTCATCTTCATCAAATTCATCCTTCATTACAACATACACCACTTCATCATCATGTTCATTAGAATCATCCTTGTATTCTTCTTCAACAATGTAGCATGACTTTTTGCCTTTGTCTTTGTAATCTCTACTATCATCTTCTCTTCTATTTTTGTACTGGTTTCCATCTCTATAGTTCTTCTTTTGTGTATATCTTGTAGCAATATGACCAACCTCATTGCAATTGAAACAAATGATGGGTAACTAATTTTTGAACTTGCCTTTACCTCTATGAAATCTTCTTGCCAGTAGTGCTTCCAATTGTTCAACATCTTCCTCATCTATATCACTGTCACTAGATACATAATTTATCTTTCTTTTCTTCTTCTTCTACTTCAGTTCATCAAAGTCCTTCAATAACAACTTGGCTTTAAATGTAGATTCAAGACTCTCAGGTTTGTAATTATCAAAGTTAGATATCTCAAAAGTAGTGAGTCTACCTACAAATCCTTCAAGGGTTAGATCATTCTCTAGAATACATCTCAACTCTTGAATTGTAGAAACTCTAATTGCATAAATAGGAAGTAATGTTCTCAAGACTTTGCTTAACATAGTATCATCATCTATATAGCCAGTAGCTCCTCTTATTTTACTAACGACTTCTTTTATCCAAGCAACATATTAAGCAATATTTTCACCTTCTTCGATTCTCATATCATCAAATTTACCTCTGAGGCTCTTAGATTTGGCTCTTTGAATATTTTTGTCTCCTCCATAGATGGTTTATAGGGCATCTCACATTTTTTTTGCAATTTCAAAGCCTTTGATATCATCAAATTTGGCATAGCTTAGGGAAAAGGCAATCTCCAAAATTGCCTAATATTTCTCTTTCTTCTTCTTCATATCTTTAGTAGTTAGGGCTCCAACTAGAATAACATGTTCCACTATAATGGTAGATTGTCTGATCTCCAAATCCTCCAAGGTGTAGCTTCATCAAACTTTGCCATGTAGAAAAGTTATCTCTATTGAGCTTGGGTACTTCTCTTTTAGACATCTTGATCTTTGTGCTTCTAGTACCTTAGAACTAGTTCTCTTAAGCATATTGCTCTGATACCAATTGTTGGAATAATTTTAGAATAACTTTGGGGGGGGGGGGTGGTGTAAATCAGTTATCTAAGGTCTAGATGTATAAATAAAACTTTTCACAACTTAGTGAACCCATAAAACATGCATGCATCCATTAGGTAATTACTAAAACTCATATGTTAATATCAAAACAACTTGCAAAAAGATAAAGCATAAAAAAAAACACATTCATTATCACACTTGACATAATGATTTATGTGGAAATATAATTTGGGAAAAACTACTAGTAACATGCTACTTCTTTCCACTCTTCTGAAGTGATGCCCTGTGAAAGGCCAACCCTATTAAAGGTTACAATGCACATTGTTAAATGTGACCTAATTAAGGGTTTTCAATCAGTGTTAAAAATGAGCCTTGTTAGAGGAATTTAGGTCATTCACTAGGAATGCCACCTAGTTAAAGGATTTTCAAATGACTGTTAGGTCAACCTTAATCTAAAGGATTTACCCTAGACTGATACAATTGATAGAGAGTAACCGTAGAGCTTTAATCTGATACAACTTATAACTTCTCTTGTAGATTACAAATCTCTATTCAGTCCTCAATTCTTCTTGGCCTTCATACTTGCAGCTCCAATAGCTTGTTCACCCTTCAAGAATTCAGCTCCTTAAGCCTTCTTACTTAACATGTCATTGTAGACACTTCTCTTGGGTCACTTGATGAAGCAAAACCCTTAATTCCTTTGCTTCCTTAGGTTCTCACACATGACACCAACAATTTTTTCTTCATGACTAGACATTCTTATAAATAGCAAATTAGAATAGTTTCCCACTCATTTTCCATCATCCAAATTAGGGCTTTTGGATGGGTTAGGTAGGATACAATGTATCTACCCCAAATCTTGTCTTTTCTAGAAACTTCTCCTAAAATCCATTAGAATTTGTCTAAAAATGGTTTACATCAAATTCTGTGCCACCAGCTTATCAAACTTATCTTCCTCCTAGTTCACAAGTTTCAAGAAAACAAACTTATAGGTGAATCTTCAATCTTTATCATAATTTGGTAGCTTGACATTATCAATCTTCTCATGCTCAACACATACTGCATTGCTCAACATCAATTGTAAAATCACTCAGCATCAACTAAAGTTTACTAATGCTCAACATTAACTAAAATTTACTTGGCATCAATTGTTTTTCTTAGCATCCACTAGAATTTTCTTTCACTTGGCTCCAACTAACTTTCTACTCAACTTGCACTAACTTTTCTTGGCACCTATTATCCATTCGATTAAGCTTGGTAGAAAAAATTTGTTTAACTTTGTTGGTGTAGATATGTATTTACTATTTACACTTTACTTAAGTTTACTTAGGTTAATGCATTATTTTATTATATCTTTGGTGAGACACTTAGGATTTTGCATACTTTTATGAGTTGTCATGTTGACAACATAGAAGTAAGCAACTCTAATTCAACAATGGTGTCTACAACACTGGAGTTTTCATAATTAACTAAATTGTCATGTAGAAAACACAATTATTTGCACTCCTAATTTAGCACATGGTGTTTACAACATTATTTTGCATGGTACACCTTTGTAGGCTTATCCTCACATCATCACACTTACTTATGTGCTTAATGGAGGATAATCCACTTTAGGTGGACATGTGCCTAGTTGTAGGACTTATTAGTATGCTAATTAATAGGCATTTTAGAATCATTCTAGAGGCCTTCATATATAGACACTCCTAGTGTACTTTCACATTGAATCGATATTCTGATTATACTCTTTTTGGTCTACTATTGTGCTTGTGCTTGAGTTCTTTGATCTTGGGTGAATTTTTCCCTAAGGAAAATTCTTACATGGTATTATAGCTTGGAGAATTTCTCTTCACATATTCATTTGGGACTATTGTTGCTTTACCACCTTGACCCAGATCTAGAGAATCATAGTCATTGGGAGCGTCTAGAGCTAGAATAGACCTCACCATTGTATCCAAAACATCAATTCGGTGAAAATCAACTATAAGTTTGTCTACTCTAGGAAAAAGTTGATTTTGAGGCAAATTTTCTTTTGCAAACCAACACCTGAAGGTTTGATTTGCAATTTTAGGTATAATCTTTAGATCTGCAATTTAATTTTCAAATCTATTATTTTAATTTTCTCTATATTTTTGTTAGCATTATTTTTTTATTTTCAAAATAATTTTTTAAATTTTTTTTAGGCTAGGTCGGCCTGCAGAGAATTTTTTTTTGCACAGGCACTGGGTACTGACATCAGTCAACTAGGGTCGCTACATCCTTACTTTCAATGATGACTTCTTATGCTATACATGGGTCTAGTTTCTTCATCATAAGAATGAAGTGGTTGATAAGATTCAAGCCTTCAAGAGTCATATTTAACAACAATCAAGGAAAGCCATCAAGGTTCTTTAGATGGACAATGAAAGCAGATATGTGAACACAAAACTTAAAGTCTTTGTAAACTTGATGTTATTGATCTTCAAAATCCACTAGCACTTAGTCTACACAAGATAGATGTTGCAACACTGAGGATATGAACTCTTAAGTCCATGGAAAGTTGCATGATACAAGCCAAGTCTCTTGATCCAACACTTGAAGTCAAAGCTATAAACAATGCCAATTACATACTTAATAGGTCTCCTCATAATTCCTTAGATTGTAAGACTCCTTTTGAGGCATGGTGTAACAGAAAACCCGTTGTGAAACACTTCAGAGTGTTTAATTGTCCAGCATGGGAAAACATATCTTCTAGGGGATGCCAGGCACCACCACGTAGGCCTTGTACTTTCATTAGATATGAAGACAATGTCAAGGAATAAAAAATTATGGATCCTGAGACTCATGAGATTTTTTTAGAGAGGGATGTACACTTTGAGAAAAGTTCACCTAGCTTATCCTCTAATCCTCTTCAAACTTCATACACTATGGAAACTGATAGTGATTCAATAGACTCAAATTTGTGGGATCCTATTGATAGGTGCAGAGAGAGGTCACATCATCAACACATTCCACATGCATATATTACCACAGTGATAGGTCTAGCACAATAGGGTACACCTTATCTTCTAGCTCCAACATCAATGGATGACTTCTTGATAGATATTTTAGGTTTGTTCATGGAGTCCCACGTAGAAAATTTGAGGGACATCATCGATGATATAAATCTTCTCTTTGATGAAGAAGATCCTTCTTTAGTTGTTGTGAGGGCTCACTCTGACCCTCATGTCCATTCTCTTCATTATTAGTCTTCATGGGTTGATATGATTGTGGATCCTTATGTACAAAAGTTGCAGGAGGTTTCTTTATCATTCAAGTAGATAATTAGTTCTTTGGGATAGGTTCTACATCCATCCATGCTAGATCTACACTCATCTTTTTTAGTAGTCTTGGAAGGGGTGATATTCAATATCAACATAGGGACAATTGAGTAGGTTTTAGAGGCATCATTGATCATTGGGATTCTTTCTACACACAGGGGAAGCATCTCACTTGTACTTTTGCCATTGTTTCTTCCAAAGGGGAGGAACATTATTCAGAATTCATGGACCAACTTTTACCTTGGAGCAACTATCACTAATTGACACTTTACATTAGGGGGGACTACCTTTTCTCTCTTCCTCTTCTTTATTATGGGGGGGCTTTTTCCTCTTATGGGATTTTGTCCTTCTCATACTTCTCTTTTGTATATACTTGATGTATGTCATAATGGGGCGGTCTTGATTACTCCATCCATCCATGCATCTTTTCTTTTCATCTCTCTTTTTGGGGGAGGGTTTTTCCCATGTGGTTTTCCCTCTTTCTTTGCTTTATGAGAGATTCATTTAATTATGTACATGGGTACCTAATAGGGCCTAGTATCTAGGATCCATTATGCATTTAATCCTAGTTTTTGTGAGCTTAAGTTCATTCCCCTAAGTTGTACTTAAGGGGGGGTGTTCATGTAAATACGTATTTACTATTTATACTTTACTTAAGTTTACTTAGGTTAATGCATTATTTTTTTATTTCTTTGGTGAGACACTTAGGAGTTTGCATAATTTTATGAGTTGTCATGTTGACAACACATAAGTAAGCAACTCTAATATAGCACATGGTGTCTACAACATTGGAGTTTGCATAATTAACTAAGTTTTCATGTAGACAACATAGTTATTCGCACTCCTAATTTAGTTCATGGTGTGTACAATACTACTTTTTGTGCTACACCTTTGTAGGCTTATCCTTTCATCATTGCACTTACTTATGTGCTTAATGGAGGATAATCCACTTCAGGTGGACATGTGCCTAGTTATAGGACTTATTAGTATGCTAATTAGTAGGCATTCTAGAAGCATTCTAGAGGCCTTTGTATATAGGCACTCCTAGTGTGCTTTCACATTGAATCAAATACATATTGATATTCTGATAATACTCTTCTTGGACTACTATTGTACTTTTTCTTGAGTTCTTTGATCTTGGTTGAATTTTTCTTGAGGCAAATTCTTATAAAACTTGTTCTTTTGAATTTTTTAAGTGTAGGCAACATTTTGTAACCTTAAGGAGATCATGAATGCATCATGTCATCACTATCTTAATTGATCCTTGTACTTCATTACATAATCATAACTCAACCTTTCCTCTAGGTGCTATTGTTACCTCTTATTGATCAAATCCTCTTTATCAATAAACTAAGTGATAGTATTTGAATCTTATAAGTAATTGTCTTACCAACAAATCGTAGGTTTGACATCAGTGATAAAACAATGATTGAAACACATAGTCTTCTTCAACAATATCCCTCTTAATGATATCTTCTTTTGAATGATCTTTTCAATCATATCTCAATAGTTGTATGGTAAAAAAGTGAGATACATTTGATACATTAAGATATTGCTAATATTGAGATGTAGAGATGTTGCCATCAATGCCAAAGAGGGAGGTTGTTGGAAACTTATAATTGGAACAATTGTTGTTTTTTCATTGATGCCAAATCTATTGATAAGACATATTTCTACCTAATCTAAATGTCATATCTATTTGATTGATGAAGAGGATCTTAGAAATTACTCATAATAATAGTAGCTAGAGGAAAGGTTGAGTTATGAAAAGGAATGTACAATGGATATTTAATTAGTTATACAATGGATATTTAATTAGTTATACTTTGATGAGACCAAGTGATTATTTATATCAAGAAAGCTAAGCTAAGTTGAGAAATAGACTAAATGGTTAAGGAGTGCCTAGTGATGCTAGTGTCAATCGAGCCACTGTAAGTATCGAATGAAATCAAGTGTTGACTAAGGAAGATAGTTGATGCTGAACTAGAATATTTATAGCAACAGAGTGTTGAGTGATGAAAAAGTGTTAGAACTTAGTGATTACTAAGTAATAGTGTTGAGAATGAATTTGAGAAAATCATGATTGCTAGCCAACTCAATTGGTTTCTTGGGAGATGTAAACCATGTTGAAGATAATATTGATGAGTTTTATCATTAAATTCAAGGTGAAGATTAGGTAAAGACCTAACAGATAGATTCTAGAGAAGTTTCTAGAGGGAGATCAAGAAGATGGATAGAAACAATGAATTGTGTTGAACTTGATTGTAAACCCTAAGATCTATGATGATTATGGAAAATAGTAAAACAAGAATTTCCTATAAAGAGGTATTGAGCTGAATGAATGTGTGTGTATGCAAGTGTGTGTGTGTGAGGTGAGTATTGAAGAAGGTTGATCAGAGGCACATAATTGTGATAGTGAATGTGAAGCTAAAGGAGATTGCTTGCATAGATGTTGCTGATGTTGATAAGTGAATCTAAGGAAAAGGCCTAAGTGTTGTTGAAGGAAGGAGACTAATTACTTGAAGGTTTTCCAATTGAATCAAGAATAGAGATGACTGTGGAGATCTTATTAGTGAATCAACACATGAACCATAGAGAGATCTGAACTCTCAAAGTGAGTTGTAATCATATTGATCAAAACCATACTATTTTCTTTCTAATCATTGTAAACAAATTGTATTGAAATGCTTTTGACAAAGGTTAATCTAATAGTCATTTGAAGGACTTAACAATCTATATATGTCCTTTAACAAGGTGACATCCTAAATGGAATGATCAAAGTCCTCTAAAAAGGCCACTCCTAATAGGGTTATTAAATTTTCTCACCAAGTCACATTTAACAGTGTGTATTATAAACCTTTATCAAGGTTTTCTCCTAATAGAGCTCACTTTGAAAGAGTGAAAAAGTGGTGACATGTCGTTGGAGGTTTTGCCCAAATTGGGGTTTCACATAAAATCCTAGTGTCAAAACTTGTGTTGAATTCTTTAAATGCTTTACATTTTATATTCAACAAAGTATGTTATGTTTGGAACAATAATTCTACTTTATCAATATAATAGAGACCGAGAAACAATAAGATATGTAGAATAGTACGAGTTTTAAGTTTAATTGTTCAAATGGTACTCATGGACCTTGAGTAATTGATTCACCCCCACTCTAAATTATTTTAAATATTTCTAAAAAAACACACTCCTATCTTTTTAAATTTTCCTAAAATTTCCCCTTCTCTATGAAAGGGAGGTATTTTCAAACCGACCCATCTATGTCTCATTCTTTCATCCCAATAATTCCTCTTAGCATGTTTCAAGTTAGAATTCAGAAATATATTATTTCTTAATTCAATAATTGAGATTTAAATATTATTGGTGTAGGAGCACCCACTAAAAATGATGGCTCATAAAAGTCCTAAGAACACCTAGAATAGGTTAGATCAATCAATTAAACATTTAGACCAAATTGTAAGACCTAGTTCCAAGATTAACACTGTTATTTAAGCCCTTGGTCAACTATGGTCAAAGATGATCAAAGGGCCCAGAATATTAGGACTTTTCCTTATTTAATGTTTTTACATGTTTAGGGCCTATTTGCGTCATTTCAACAAAGTTTCATTAGTTTTACTTGTAAGTTTACAAAAATTACAAAATATGCAAAATTACTTAAAAAGTTGTCAAGCAACTTTAGCAAATTTTTGCAAAAAGTGCAAAAAATTCCCCAATGGCTCAAAAAAATAAAAATATTTTTATGACCATTGGAAGGCCTATAATAATCCCTTTCAAGAAGGTGATAGGAAATAATGATGTACTTTAACTTTTCAAATAAATAAAAATACCTTGTTTTAGTGCAATCTACCTACTATCTTGCATTGTACAAATACATCTAGTGTTGAGACCCACATGTCTAGATAGGTGGATGAAGTATCTTTCCAATGCATCTAGTTTGAAGTCTCCATCTATCTCCTAACTCAAGTTTGTTAAAATTTTAGTCATGTTTGTTATTAGTGACATATACTTATTTAGATTGTAAGTATCTACCAAGTATATTGTATAGTTAATAGTGTTAACCAAGCATTTCAATTGCTATCGAGTCCCTTGGATAGTATTCAGTTTGCACTGAGAAGTTGCTACAAAGTTATTTATCAGTAGTGTAAACCAAGCATTAAATTGTATGCCAATTTTATCGGTGCAAACTAAGTTGTGTAGTGCTTACCAAGTTTGCAGTTACTGTAATGACAATCTAAGTTGTTGATTAGTAGTGTAAACCAAGCATTACAGTGTATGTTGAGTTTATCAATGCAAACTAAGTTGTGTAGTACTTACTAAATTTTTAGTTATTGTAATGAGAGTATAGTGTTAACTGAGCTACTCAGTGTTAATCAAGTGACTCAGTTTATATCGAGCTCGTAGTGATAGCATTGACTGAGCTATGCAGTGTGAATCAAGTGATTCAATTTATATGCTGAGTTTCATAGTATTCACCAAGTCACTAGTGCAGACTAAGTTAAAGACTACTTAGAAGTGATCAATATGGATTGAGCTTCTATGTATACCAAGTGCATGATGATGCCAAGCATTGGCAGTGGACGCTAAGTATCAGAACCTCACCGAGCTAGTCTTCAGAACCCTAGTTCCTACAAATAGGCCGACTTTGTGATTTTTGTGTAAACTTGTATTATGGTCGACTTTGTAATTTGTAAACTAGATTGGTATAAATGTAATGTCAAGTATCACATCCAATAAGATAATAGAAAGAAAAATAATATAATGTAACAAGAAGAGAAGAGAGAAGAGAAAATTACAAAGGCTACAATAGTATAAGGAGTAGCAAAGATTTATCTATCATAGCAAGGTAATTTCTATACTCAAATTAATCTCATTCAGCAAACCAAGTTTTAGATTAGGGATTAGATACTATTTCATCCTAATAGGTGGATTATTTAAATCCTATAACAAGGTAGACATAACAGTCTTGTGTATATCTCTTTATTGAGTGCATACTTCATTATATGTTTATAAATCCTTTTGCAAGGTGGACCTAGCAGTCCTTATTTCTCCTAATAGGGCTGATCATTAGAAGTGATCATTGTAAGTCTTAATAGAAAAAAATTATACTATAGTACTAAAGCTTGTGGGTATCATCCTCACCCAAGTTTTACTTTCTATTTGGAAGGTTTCTAGTTCACCAAATTGTCTGTCACAATATTATGAATGTTTTAATATTTTTAGTTTCTCATGCATGCAATTAGATTAGAATACACATGAAGGATTAATTGATAATTAAATATTAAGTTTTATAAGTTACTGATTCACCCCTCCCCTCTTAGTAACTTAGCCTATCATAATAAGTCCAACAATTGGTATCAAAGCTTTGTGGTTCTCAGGAAAGAAGCTTAACAGCTTGAGAAAAGATAAAAGGCTATGGAGGTATTCAAACTTGAGAAGCTTATTGATAATGAGAAGCCAGATTTGGAATTGGCTACTGGACAACTCAAGAAAGAAAAAGAGAAACTCTCTTAATCCCTAAAAAGAAGAAAAGAACTTACAATCTAGATGAATGACCAACTCCTCATTGAAGAAAGAATTGAACACATCCATTCAAGAAATTCAATGAAGTTGAATGAATTAATCAAAAAACTACTTGAAAAGAATAGTACTCTTCAAGAAGAGGTGAGAAAACTAAGAAGAGAGTAAGAAATTTAGTTAGTAAGGTTGTGTGAGGTCATGGAAGAGAAAAACAAGATAAAAGAAGTGATAGAAGGAAAGAACAATAAAATTCAACGCCTATCCCTTCAGTAGGTAGACTTCATTGATCAGCTCACCAATGCAAATGAAGAAATAATGAATCTAAGATCAGAGAATGAAAGATTGTAGAATGATCTAAACATTGAAAGGAAAACCAATGAGGGTATGATGAAAACTCAAGCAGACATGAATCAATTGAATGAGCAAAGCCATTACAGACAAAAGACAAAAGCAAGAATTGTATATACTGAAGAAGGTGAATCATTTAAGCAAGGAGCTCAAAAGAATCAAACACCTACTTGTAGTCATTTTGGTAAGATAGGTCATACATCAAACAAATGTAGGAGCAATGGGAAAGAAAAATTTAATGGAAAATGCTACAATTGTAATCAACATGGACATAGGGCAAATGAATGCAAAGAGAAACCTAAATTTGAAGAAAAATGTCACAAATGTAAGAAGCATGGGCACAAGTCATCATAATGCAAAACTAAGATATTGAACCCAATAAATAAAATTATAAAACCTATATTTGGTTGGGACTATAGCACTTATTGCAAATGTCATTACTGTGGAGAATTTGGACACATTGGAATGAGTTGTGTAAAACACATATGAGGATAAGAGACACTACCAGAAGATGTTTCATTTGTATAGAACTTGGTCACCTTACCAAGAAGTGTATGTGTACTAGAAGAATTGAAGATGAAAAGAAGGCAAAAGTTGATAACATTAGAAAGTAGATGAGATAGGAATGGGTTCCAAAATTTTCTAAAAACACAAGTCCAAGCACTAATGAAGAGGTCACTCAAGAATTGGGTGACTCAACCATTTCCACTTGATCTCTCATAGGAGAAGTGGAGCTAGGATTCTAAAGAAAACATCTCACATTAGTTCTAGTTAGTAGGTTGAAAGATCCAAATCAGCATTCAAGTTGAAAAGGGATCACCGAGTAAAAGATTCAATATTTATTAATCTTGTTTAAGTTGTAGACCTTACCGAGTGATGTTGGGTTGTAGACCTTGTCGAGCAAGGTCAAGAGTAACTAAGTTTTGTGTGGTTATCGAATCAAGGAAGAATCTACTGAGTAATCAATAAAAGTGAAGTGGATGATAGTCTGTCATTTGAGTGAATAATCATACCAAGAATTTATGGAAAATTTTGATGAAAAAGTGTGAAATCAAAGTTATTTCTCATCGCAAATTTTTGGGAGCTATTTGTGCAAAGCAATTTTTAGAGAGTTCAAGAAATTTGAGCGAATTGTTATTGAAGATTTTCGTATTCTCTCAAACCCTACCAAGTGAAGATGGCATCCACCAAAAAAAAATTAAAGAAAGGTTTAGACATGTTGGTTCAAGGCATGGAATGGAGGGCACCAAACTTTAAGTTAACTTTTGCCATTGTAGAAACCCTAGATCCGAGTAGAGCTCAGTTGCAAATTCCACCAAAGGTATTGTTAATCAATGATATTTGTTTGCACTTCAAATTTTCTATTCAAGACATTGGAACACTAGAGATGGATGAATCATTGAAGGAATTATGCATTAATTGTGTGGTGAAACTTGAGCATCACCATCTTGAAGCTAAAGGTTTAACTCACATTCCACATATGCTATAGTAATTTCAAGTAAAATGGATAAGATATATTCTTAGTCATACGCATAATGGTTAGCTATGGTTGGAACAATTCATTTTTATAACTAAGAAGATGATCTACAGGATCGTGCTGGTCTTCCCATTTTGATAAAAGAAAAAATGACTTAAACCCTAAGTTGGGTCGAATTGGAAAAGAAAACCCTTGCTGAGTGGGATGGAAGGGGAATGAAGATTATCTATGTTATTAACATGGAACTCAAGTTTGGGATACATGCCATCACTCACAAGATTTATGGTTTGAGTAGATTAAACAACGTATCATGTAAAGTAGTGGATTTGACATACAAGGTGTGTTGGACTAACCAACAATGTTCCCCTTTGAGATTCATGACATGGATTAATTGCCTCTTATGTTCTATAAGTCTAGTGGCTATATTAGGCATTAACAAGTTAATCTTTTGGTGCAATGACAACCCTAGCTTGTAACAAGTGGTATTAGAGCTTGGTCACAGGTTCAAATCTCCTTGGGTAACACTGAGGAGGGATTGCTGGAATAACTACCAACATTCCCCTTTGAGATTTGTGACATGACTTAACTACCTCCTGTATTCTGTAAGTCTATTGATTGTATCAAGCACTATTAGGTTGATCTTTTGGTGCAATGGCAACCCTATCTTGTAACAAGGTGGTCAAGAATAACCTATCACTTGACCTTGCCAAGTTGATGTTGAACCAACTCAACGAGAACATGGAGAGTATAAGAACTTCCAAGAATAATCCATGTAAGTTTGGTTCACTTTTGACTTGTTTAGTTTTCTATCTTCAAAAGTCTTTCCCATCTAAATGTATCGTAGTTTAGAGGAAAGATGTACCTATTCTTTATTAGATTAATGAGTATATTGCTAAAATGGGAGAGAACTATGAAAGTATTATGGATAACTACTTTGATGCATTCAAAGAGAAGATGAATAATAGATTTAAGGTTCCTAAGAAACTAGTTGAAGACTACAAAAATGATGTTTTTTTTCATGGTTGATAGTGAAAAAGTGTACATTTAATAAATAAGACCAAGGATATTATGGGTAAAACCTCTAGGTTATGAGGTAAACATAGATGAAATTGAGGACATTATTAAAGCATTGATTAATGAGCCTATTGATCCTAAAGTTGCATACTTTGGCACTTATCATGAGGAAAAGGCTAGAATTGAATTAGAAATCAAATTCCCACAGGCTATCGACAAAGGAAAGAAGATAATTGCCATACTGAAAACTAGTTCCACTCTTCTATTTACTGAAAGCAAAGGAGAAGATAAAGAAGTAGAAGATTAAGATAAATCAAAGGATGAAGAGCCATTGAAGAAGAAAGGTAAGGTAATTATTACCAATATTTCCAAGACATCTATTTCTATGCTCACCAAAAGATCATCTAGGAATAAAGAAGATAAAGGAGGAGATGTAATCTTCAAGATGCCTCCACCTACTTTTGAGGAAATGATGAAAGAATTAGAATCTAGATCTGGCATAACAAATTTCAAGGCACTAAAGTATGAGTCTAGGACTATAGAAGAACAAAATAAAATAGAAGATATGTTAATAACTAAAATGGATAAGTGGAATACTCCCTAGACTAGCTTGCTCAACAGATTCCAAATGTTCTAATGGAGAAGGTCAAACCAAGATGGGAGAATGCCATGAAGATTGCAAAAGACATATATGAGCAGACCCTAAGGAAACTCATCTCAAGTTTAGATGACAAGGAGGTAAAGGAATCTCTAAAGAAAAATGAAGAAAAGCTTACTTTGAGATTCAACACTTGTCGTGTACTATTGAAAGACATTAAGCATGTAGTGAAGAAAGCTACACACACATGGAAGAATGTTTATCTTCTTCACAAGCCAAGTGATTTTGTAGTTAGTGTTAGTGACAAAGATGATGATGATGATGAACTAGAAAAGGATGAAGAAATTGATGCTAAAGAAGTTACACATTTTGACAATGTAGATGATGATGAAGAGGAACAGGGGGAAGAAGCTATCGAGGAATATGTACAAGATACTAAGGAGACTAACCCAATAAAAATTGCTACAATGATCATAGCCTCACTTCCTCATTCTCGAAGAAAAGTTCTAAAAACATCAAGCTTGGAGAAAGATTTTGTAGGATTGATTATGAAAAACATAGTTAGCACAAGCACTCAATTAATTTTTGCACCCATCTAGCTTAGCACTCCATTGATAGAAGTGACAAGAACTTCATCTACTAAGCAACCAGCACTTCCCTCTACATCAATTTTGGTAACTCTAGGTATTTATACTATTGATATTTTAGAAATAAGTGTAGTATCTACATTTTCAATGAGTCCTACCACTTCTAAAGTTGTTTCCATTCATAGCATGCAATTAATAAGTGCAAAGATATTTGAGACCAAGCCTCAACTAAGCACAATATTTTTGGGTAAAGGAAAAGAGAAGGAAGAAGACATAGATCTTGATGAAATTGTTATTCCTAATTGGGAAATCTCAAATCTCAATCCTAATTAGATGCATGTCTTTTGAGAAATTCTTTAGAAGAAAGTCAAGCAACAAAGCCTTAGAGAAGAAAGGAACAAAGAATTCCAAATAATAGAAGATGCAAAGAATATCCTTGTAGAGGCATTAAATGCAAAGGTTGATACTTCTCAACTAATTTTGAATCAGTTAGTAGAGGTAGTCCAAAAGTTCAATAATGATTTGAATGGACAAGAGAAATTGTTGCAAAGAGCGGAGAAAAATTTTGAGAGTAAGGTTTTGGAACTTATTGCTAATAAAATTGCTATCCATCAAGTATAATTATTTACTATTCAAGGCTCACTAGAGACCTTTTGCAAAAATGTGTCTTTACTATTCAATAAAATTTGTGATATATCAATTTTCACTAAGGAAATAAATGATAAACTATTAACTATTGATGGGGATCTAAAGGAAAGTCCACAATAGTTACAACTTGACTCAAGCTACAACTCTACCCATTACACAAGATCAGACTCCTGACTGATATGCAGGTAGAATTACTGAGAGAAGAGGCAAGAATAAGAGATACATTGATAGATATATAGATTATGATTCTCCTAAGCATGGATACATTGTAGAAATGCATTGCACATGCTAAAGTGGTCTTCCATGACAACAAATTCTCCATTGTAGACCATATGATAGAACTATAAGCAAAAGTGCAGATTGCATTACACACATGCAAGGTGTTGCAAGAAAATTGGGACAAGACTTTGGCACTTATCTTAAAGGTACATTCAAATTTCTTGTCACATTTTGGCATTACTGTATAGTATAGATAGCATAAATCTTTGGCATTAATGTCAAAAATGGGGAGAAGATTGAATATTGTAGAAAAGATGTATATTATATATAGGGGGAGAAGATGTATATACATGTGTTGTGAAAAGGGACAAGATGTATAGAAAAGAGGAGAAAATGTATATATCAAATGTGAAAAGATGTAAAGTATACTATGTATTATGTATGGCGAAGCATTACTATATTATTCATGTACAAAAATACATCTCTTACAAAACCAATTTTGAAAAATCTAAAAAATAGTTTACTCTATCGAGTTGGAGACATAAGGTGATGGAAAAAGGTGTTCTTGAACATTTTGAATTTAGTTTTGACTGATAAGTATTTTTTTCACTAATGCCAAAGGGAGAGATCATTGACATTTCAGTTATGTTTGTTATTAGTGACATAAACTTATTTAGATTGTAAGTATCTACCAAGCATATTGTATATTTAATAGTGTTAACCAAGAATTTTAGTTGCTGTTGAGTCTCTTGGATAGTATTCAGTTTGCGTTGAGCAGTTACTACAAAGTTGTTGATCAGTAGTGTTAATCGATCATCATAGTGTATAATGAGTTTATCAATGCAAACTAAGTTGTGTAGTGCTTATCAAGTTTTTAGTTACTATGATGAGAGTCTAGTGTTAACTGAGCTACTCAATATTAACCAAGTGACTCTATTTATATTGAGCTCATAGTGATAGCATTGATTGAGCTATGCAATGTGAATCAAGTGATTTAGTTTATATGCTGAGTTTTATAGTATTCACCAAGTCACTATTGCAGATCAAGTTCAAGAATACTTGGAAGTGGTTAGTATGGACTAAGCTTCTACATCTACCAAGTGATGATGTTGAGCATCAACAATGGATGCCAAGTATCAAAACCTCATCGAGCCAGTCTTCAAAACCCAAGTTCCTGCAGTTGGTTCAACTTTGTGCTTTTTGTATAAACTTGTATTATGGTTAACTTTGTAATTTGTAAATTGGATTGGTATATATGTAACATATTTTATCACATCCTATAAGATGACAACAAGAAAAATAATGTAATATAATAAGTAGAGAAGACAAAAGAGAGAATTACAAAGGCTACAATTATAGGATTTGAGCAAATATGTAAATCAAATCCATGAAGTCCAAGAATACCTACATGTACAAAACCTATCACGGAGAAGCAAAAGATAAGAAGAGGCAAGGGTTTGATCTAAAAAACATGCAAATTGTATTTAGATGAGGAAAATATTATTCAATGGATTAATAATTACAAAGAGATCAATCCTTATAAAAGGAGATAGAAACCCAAAAAGGGTAACCTAAAGCCTAAAAAAGCTAGGTTTCACATTATAATTAATATAAAATTATAATTATATGCACCTAAGAGATAGCTTAAGAAAACTAGAGTAATAGGCAACTTATTTAATTAAATCAAAGTCATTTAATTAGTAAGTGTAAACAAATAATTACTCTAACAACAATAGTGTAAGAAGTAGCAAAGATTTATCTATTACATCAAGGTGATTTCTACACTCGAAGAAATATCATTCAACAAACTAGCTAAAGATTAGAGATCAGCTATTGTTTCATCCTAACAAATGGATTAGTCAAATAATTTAACAAGGTAGACTTAACAATCTTGTGTAAATCTCTTTATTAAGTGCATACTTCATTGTATGTTTGTAAATCCTTTTGCAAGGTGGACCTAGCAGTCCTTATTGCTCCTAACAAGGTAGATCATTATAAGTGATCATTGTAAGCTTAATAGGCCAGCTTTATACTATAGTACTAAAGATTGTGGGTATCATTCCCACCCCATTTTTACTTTCTATTTGGAAGGTTTCTGGGTCACCAAATTGTGTGTCATAGTGTTATGAATGTTTTAATATTTTTAGTTTCTCATGCATGCAATTAGATTATAACACACATGAAGGATTAATTGCTAATTAAGGAATAAGTTTTATAAGTTACTAATTCACCCCTCCCCTCTCAATAACTTAGCCTATCATAATATTTTTGATAAAGTTATCCTTATTTTTGCACAAATTGGTTTAGAAAGTTACTAACCTAGGGGTTTCAAGAATTTTTAGGCATAACCAGGGATTTCACCATGGGAATCTAATAGACTTTTGTGAAATCCTAGTTCTTAACATGTATGATAAGATGCAAGTGGTTTTAGGATTGTACCTACAGGGACCCATGTGTTATTTGATGCCCTAGGCATGTAAGACCCATGTGCATGCTAGGAAAAAAGTGCAACAACTCCCACAACTTGCACCAAACTTGGCATCAAGGCTTGAAATCAGTTTTGTGACTTTTCTAGGGTTTCTCTCACATGTTCCAAACATTTTTTTAAGGATGAAGTCTTATAACATGTACTTCATTTGTAAATGGAGGCCTAATAGCCCTAATTGCCTAGGCAAGAAATTGAACAAAAGCCTGCTTGTTTGTATCATCAAACATTAGTGTGTTACTAGGATTTGTAATTCCCAAAAGGGTATCCAAAAATGTAATTTTTTCCCTAGGTTGTGTGGATTTATTATCTTTTAAGTCATATTTTTACCAAAAAGGGCCACTATCCTTTTTGAGTGGCTTAACAAAGCAACTATATGCTAGAAGTTGCATAGTTGGTTTTTAATCATTATATAATTATATTTATGAACTAAAAAGATCATTTTGATGAGTATGAGTTTTCCCTTGTCATTTCATGAAGTTCAGGGTTGTTTTACCAAATTGGGTTAATTTATGCATTGTGAGCAACTTGTGATAAGTTGTCTTATTTGTAGCATTCCCTTGTGATTGAGGTTTTCCTAGTTTGGGTGAGTGGTTGTAATAAATTAATACCATCCTTGAAGCACTTGTGATTGGTGCTTGCACTTTTTGATCATCATACCAAGAAATTTGTTTGAAAGACTTCAGTGAAGAGGGTTTTTTTATTAGTTGATCGTCAATTCATAAATCCCACTAGGTTCCATTGCATCAAGTAGTATCAGAGCCATGAATCATACTGAAGAAGATAAAGAAATACCCATGAGGGTAACTAATTCCGAATTAGAAAAAATAATGAGAGAACAAAGAGAAAATAATGTTGCTCTAGAAAAGATGTTGAAGGAACTTGAAGGTAAGTTGGATAGATAAAGAGGGGCACAATCTAAAGAAGATCAAAATACTGAGACTGATGATCTTGAAGAGGATGAAGAAAAGCTTTACTATAGGGACCTTGAAAATGAGGAAGGAGAATGTCTAATGATGAGGCAAGAATATTTGTAGATCCCTCACACCTAAGAGCCACCCTGAAGAAAGAATCTCTTCAAGACAAAGATCAAGTACCAAGGCAAGGTATGTAATTTTTTGATTGATTCAGGCTCAACTAAAAATCTTGTCTCCTCTAAAATGATAGATAAACTTAAACTAACTAAGAAACTCCACCCCTTTCCATAACATGCCTCTTGGCTAACAAAGGGTCAACAAACCATAGTGATAGAACAAGCATGGGTAGAATTTTCTTTAGCAAATTTTAAAGATAAAGTACTATGTAATGTTGTAGAAATGGATGCATCTCATATACTCCTAGGAAGGCCCTAGCAATATGATGTTGATTCCATCCACCATTGAAATAAGAATACCTATTATATAACTAGGAATGGTGTAGCTTTTACCATGAAACCCATGATTGATCCTAAAGTAGAGCCTACTATTGTAACCATAGGGGAGAAAGAAATAATCAAAGCCTTGAAAGAACCTAATGACCAAGGTTTTATATTGGTCTCTAACCCAAAGGAAAACATAACTTCTAAGGAAAAACATCATATTCCCTAAGGGATACAAGACTTGTTACAAAATTACAATCATGTTACTGCTACTAATTTTCCCACAAGCCTCCTTCCCATTAGACATATTAGTCATTAAATTGACTTGATACCTAGCTCTTGTCTACCTAACAGGGCATCTTATAAGATGACCCCAACCCAACATGTTAAAATTTCCAAGCAAGTGAATAATTTGTTGGAAAAAGGCCTAATATAGAGAAGTCTAAGTCCTTGTACTATTCCATATGTCCTAGCTCCCAAAAAGGATGGAAAATGGAGGTTATGTACTAATAGTAGTGCTATCAACAATATTACCATAAAGTACAGACTCCCCATGCCTAGAATTGAGGATCTATTGGATCAACTAGGAGGAGCTTTCTATTTCACCAAGATAGACTTGAAGTCTAGATACCATAAGATTAGAATAAAACCAAGTGATGAATGAAAGATAACATTCAAAACTACTAAGGGTTTGTTTGAATTGTTAGTTTTTCCCTTTGGGTTAATAAATGACCCTAGTACTTTTATGAGGCTTATGAATGAGATATTAATTTATTTTATTGGAAAATTTATCGTTATTTACCTTGATATCATGCTAATATTTAGTCATAACAATGAGGAGGATCTTGATCATGTGGACATGTATTAAAAAAACTTAATCAACATAAGTTGGTGATAAACTTGGAAAATTGCATGTTTATGAAGAAAGAACTTGTGTTCCTATGTTTTTTGATCACACGAGGTACTCTCAAGATGGACCTTGAGAAGGTTGAAGAAATCATCAATTGGCCTCCACCAAAGAAATAAGGTGATGTAAGCAGCTTCCATGGTCTTGCCACCTTCTATAGAAAGTTTATTAAAAACTTTAGTCATGTGTGTGCACCAATGCTTGAAACCATTAAAGGAGGTAGGAAGACAAAACTTTCTTGGACAAAGGAAGCCAATTATGCATTTTAGTACTTGAAAAATAGATTTTCTCAATACCCCATCTTGGTTCTACCTGATTTCAACAAGGTCCTCACTATGGAGATACATGCAAGTAACTTAGCCATATGTACAGTCCTAAGTTAGGAAGGTAAGGCATTTGCTTTCTTCTCTGAGAAATTAAATGATGCTAAAAAGAAATTCTCAACATATGACTTGGTATTTTATGTCTTGATTCAAGCCCTTAAGAAATGGAGGAACTATCTAATCCCAAAAGAATTTTTAGTATACACTGACAAGCATGCAATGAGTTTCTTTAATTCTCAAGAAACACTCTCTATCAAACATCTAAAATAGGAGTAGCTGTAGGCCTACACTTTCAACATCAAACACAAGAAAGGTGTGGAAAACAAGGTTGTTGATGCCCTTAGTAGGAGGGTTGGTATAGTTGAGGAAGTAAAAGTTCAAAGTATGGGAATTGACTCCTTCAAGCATTTATATGCTAATGATCATAATTTTGTAGAGATCTTTCAATTTTTCATAGAGATGGTTGGAAGATACCATTGATATGAAAGTTTACACCCAGCTTGCCTAAAGTTTTTACCTAAAGGAAACCTCATGTAACATGGAAATAATCTAGAAAGTGTGGGCCTTTGCAATTAGAGATTGAGTCTCAAGAGAAGGCCAACTTCCTTACTATCAGGGTGCACTTAACTATTTCTTGAGAGGAAAAGGGAGAAGCATATGCATAAAATCAAACTACCTAATCTAATCTAGAAGGGGTTATACACCAAATAGTATTGTTCAATCTTATCCCTGTATGGGGAAGCATAGTTCATCAATATAATCCTCAGATGCATAGATTTTATATTGGCTTTATCTCAACAATCATACATAGATTAAAAAAAAATTAGTGGAATAGTATAAGGAAAGTTTTAGAAATAGGAACTACTAGGGGGTGGGGGGTGAATTAGTAATTTACACTGAATATTATCTATTACTTTGAACCATCCATAAGAAAGTAAACAAGTAATGCTAAATAGTAACATTAACAATGCACAAAGATAACTCATAACACCATATTTTGTTAACTAGGGAAACCTTGGCCAAGGAAAAACTAAGGTGAGGATGATACTCACTAGATAATATGTTGATATATATGTTCCTTGTTAGAGGATGGACCCTGTTAGGGGTCAATGAGAAAATTTAGTATAGAAAGTCCCTATTAAGAGACTTTGAATCCCTATTAGGATATTTTGACCCTGTTAGGAGTTGTAGTACAATAGATGAAAGATGAGCCCATTGTCCAAAAAAGTAATTAGTATTTTGGTAAATAGATGTTGTAACTTCTTTCTTGAGCAATCTATGACCTTAGGTAGATCTTATATCACAAAAATATCTTGTTAAAACTTTGCAAATATCGCTTCATAAAAGTTTGCATACAATTGCTCAACACAACATTTGCACTTGCACAACACAACTTACACATTTGAATTTGCAAGATGTCATTTGCATAAATACCATGCCTTTTCACAAATTTCTACTAGGTTATATAAGACCATAATACACTTTTCCAACTTAGAATAAACATCTAGGATGTCAGCCCTAATTGGTTGAGTAATTATTTTGTAAACAAAATAATTCATTCACCTTTAATATTGATGTCTTGTTTTATTGGTAAAACATGAATATCTCTTTTCCATATGGTCCACACTAATATTCAAGGTTATACACATCATCATAAACATGTATACTATATCTATCTAACTTTTCTAATAATAATATGATGTTAGTAACAAGTTACATACAAAACAATACATTGATGTAAATCAAATTCATACTTAGACAATTATCTAAGTACCAAAAGCTAAGTATCTTTATTTCTAAGGTTTCCTACAAGCATGTACATCATGTGTTTCCATAAATGACAAAAATTACATATCTTCATTAGCAAATCATCAGCAATCTTCACCTTTGGCATTTATGACAACAAAATAGGGAAAATTGGCTAAGTATCAAAAACTTGTCCAAAACTTTACATTAATAATCTTTCACAACTTATAAATATGCTCCCCTTTCAATATTATTTTATACCTTACCTTATTATCTTCTCCCCTTTACCTTATTTAAAATTTTCTTATACATCTTCTCCCCCTTTGACATCAATGACAAAGGTCAAAATGTCAAAACTATCAAAAACTATCCATCTGCTGTCAAAAATTGTAATCATCTACCTTAAACTGATAATATCTTCATATAGTCATAAAAAATTGCCTTAAGATTATTTAAACCTTTTATCCATATATCCCTTGCTACTTTAATAGAGGTGAGAATTGCACATAGGGCATATGATGCAATCTCAACTACACTATGATCAGAATATAAAAAGTTTGAGTAGGTGTCCTTGGCTTCGACACACTCCAACTATCTCTCAATAATAGATATTTACAGAGAAATAGACTCTCTAAAATTTGATAATCTCTTAAAAAAATTTCATTTCCAAATTTCTAGTTCCTAATATCATTATGAATATTGGCCACTTGTCCTTCAAATTCATCAATTTTGTTAGAAGATTGTTGTATTTGGTTAGACAGAGCTTCTAACTCACTCAACTTTCCTTCAATCTTATTGTCAAAATCCTTGGTCAACTTATGAGATAAGGTACACTTGATGTACAATACCTTTTCATATTTTTGACCTTTCCAAAGTTTCTTGATACAAGTATCAAGAATTAGCAAATAATTCTTGATATTCTGACAAATGGTGCTAAATAAATTAGCATCATGTAGAATCTATGTCTATGGCTTTGCAACATTCAATAAATTGGTGAATTCTTCATCAAAAGATTACAATACTAATTATTCCCTCTATTCAAGATCTACCTCTATACACTTGACTACTAGAGTACTGTGTAATCTGTCAGTTACCTCCATTAAGGTTCTTTGCAGGCTCTACACTTTCCTATTCTTCTCAATAACTTTTGTCAGAGATGAGATCAAGTCAGTTTGATCATCATCATCACTTGTTAGGCTAGCAAGAAAAAGTGGAGTAGATGAATTATATGGTTTATATTGATCTTCTCTTTTCTTCTTTTCTAATACCTCTTCGACTCTTCTCTCTTATTTAACTTTCTCTTCCTTTTCTTTCTTTCTTTCTCTTTCTTTTCTTCCTCCTCTATTCTCTTCTTCTATTCTTCCTCAACTCTTCTTTTCATTTATTCAAGAAATTTCTACTTGGCTTCTTCTATTTTTCTCTTTTGTTCTTCTAATAACCTCTTCTCCTCTTCAATTTGTTTCAATTGTTCTTGAATATCCTCAGTATGAGATTTTGGTTGTTCAAAACTCTCAAAAGGGTTACTATCATCAATGTTAATAATAACATTGGACTAATCAATCTATATTGTGGCACCACTTACTAACAGTTCTAAGGATTTAGGTGTTAGTAAAGGTGTTGCCTTAGATTCTGTCATCATCTAACTAATGGCTACCACTATTTCACTTCTTATTTTATCCTTCTCACCCACCATAAATAGAAATTGTATCACCTTGTTTCTCAAGTAAGGTGCCAAATTGTTTGAAAATATCTTAACTTCTTCTTCATCATTAGTCTTACATATTTTCCTTATCATACACTTTTGAATTTGTATGTTATCTTCTCAAGTTGTGTTTTCTTCTCTATGAGTCTGTCATAGACTTTTTGATTTACAATGCCTTCAATATCCTTAAGTTTGATATTGTTAGATATTATATATCTCACAGTAGAGATATCAATCCGATCTTTCTCAATATCATTATACAAATCATAAAATTTGATAATCTGAAAAAAGTTCCCTTCATTAGCAATGGTTGAAATTATCTTATCAATCTTAGGCTTCCAAGGTTGCCTTGCTTTAATTTTTGTCTATTTAGAAGTAGTTACTTTCTCTGCGTATTTTGTTATTTTTTTGTTGTTTTTGTTGTTGTTTTTGTTGTTCATTATATTCTACAATTTTCAACAATCTCTTTTGTCTTTTACCTAGTCTAGTAGCCCGTTGCTTGACTCTTTTTGTCTTTGTAGTCATAGCTTCCACTAATCTCTTTGATTTCCTCTTTAGATCACTTGGTTGTACATTTGACACTATAGCATATGGAATGCTCTATTCTAAAGATGTCTCTATAATAAAAATTGATAAAGGTTGCACATATGTTATACCTTTTTTGATGGTATGTCTAACTGCTTGTGACTCACTTTCTATCATACTGGCCTTTGTTAAAGCTTTCTTCATTATTATCTCAATCTTCTTATGAGATCCTTTCTCTAGGGATGCTTGATGGGTTGATTGGGTAATTTATTCATAAGTACCAAATCTATACTCAACTTGTTAGCATGAATTTTGATGCTATGGGAAAACTTTTCAGAACATTATTACAGTGTTTGTTTGTCATTGATGACAACATAGTAAGACTGACAGAGCAATAGAATGAGATTTGTGAATTGAAGACAATACGTTGTATATCTATCCATGTGTAGTTAAAAAAGGTACTATAGCATGTATTTGACATGTGGTCAAGTGTACAGAATCTAAATTGACATCATATAGAAGATATCGGTGATTTATAGAGAATCACAGGGAAACAGAGCATCAAGAAAATAGTCTCTATTGTTTGATCAATATAACACTTTTTCTTTCAAATGAAGACTTTCACAATTAATTAGAGGAAGTAGAATGAAAACTAATGATGTTAGAAAGTGTGTGGGTATGGAAGCCACACGTGTGAAAGTTTGTGAACAATTGAGAGCCAACAACATTAATTAAATGCACATTTCATTTAATTAAATATGGAGCCAACTCAAAATAATTTTAAGTATGTGGAGCTGACTTAGAAGGTTAATAATTGAGTATGGTATAATGGAAAACTATTTTATACATTCTAATCATCATTTGGTATGATCAAGGAGCAGAGAAGACTTGCAAATTGTGAAGGAGAAGAGAACAATGATCCGCTATGTGTGTAAGTAACCTTAAGGGTTACTAATGAGTTCTAGATCTATTTGAATGATTTGAAGGTGATGAAGTTTGATGTATTATATAGAGAAAGAGAGAAGGAGATTGTTCCACATCTATTATTCTAAAAGGAATAGTACCGAGGTCAATTAGATAGTGGGTTCATTGATCTGATCCATAAGCTATTTGGACAATGGGTTTAGTTGTCTTTTTGAACTCCTAATAGGGTTGGAATTGTTGGTGTTTTAAAACTACTAAACAATAAAATGCTCAATACCAAAATGACATTACTCACACAACCTAAGGATTAACCAATTCCTATTAACAATTATATGTGCAACCCATTTGGACCCAACTTCAACAAAACCAAGGTTGGTTTTCTACTCTTTAGGCTCTGCAAAACTAGGGTGAGTATACCCAGGGATGATCCAAGACTGTAAAATACTATATGAGAATTACTTTAGTTTCATTCTGATTCTCATCTCAAATCCTCAAATACATGCATAATTTTGACATTTTGATAAACACATCCCATATAATAGATTTGGCCAAAAATTCTTCTATAGATTTGCATGTGTTCTTAGCAATAGTGGCTAACTGAAGCTAAAACATTCCATGCAAACAAGTATCGACCAAATTTGAAGATCTTTAGGAAATAAAAGTAAATTTGATTATAATTCTACATTTGAAAACTATTTATGACATACTTCTTTTCTAGATGAATCAACTTCACCAGTGCCTAATACATTAGGGTTCAGAGTCTACTAAAAATCCATAGATATAATTTGTTGCCTTACAAGAAACATTATCAACAATTCTTATCAAAATTTATCATTCTAGGCATCCTTCCTATTACTATAGGAACCTTATCAAATTAATCAAAGCATTTACTTAATCCATTGCACTAATAGTAGTAATGAATAGATATACAACCTAAATGGATTGCATTCAATTGCACAAGCTTTTACTCATACAATATCAAGATAACTAAGTAAATGAAGGAGACAAAATTTAGAAAGAAATTATATGGGAAAAAATCATAATTTGTATTCATTTTTTTTGAAAATTGTATGCACTTGTAGTAAAATTAGAATGACCTTAGGAAGAAACATAGAGATCATTCTATATTAATGTATTCTCAGGAACTAACAGAGAAAATACATCATAAACTTGCTCAAACATTGGACCAAAAGAAACTACGTATATCACCTAGAGCATTAGAAATCAGACCATTCTCCAGCCTTGGAATCTCACTTATATAATGTGATATACAACAAGCTTTAGGTTAAGAGAAATTGATAGGTGTTCTATACAAGAGATAATTACATACACCTATCAGAAAATGTCAAAAATGTTGGTAACAAAAGACCTAGATCAAAATATTCCTTTTGGTGGGTTCGCTTCTGTTACATCTTAGAAAGTTTTCTCAATTTGATCACAAGAGGTTTTTATAACAAAATAATATAAAAATGTCACTTCTTTCCTCCTTCTTACCCACTTATTCACAATAGTCTTAAAAGCCTCATCACTAGCTTTCATTTCATCCCAAATATTGATCACCCTGGCCAACTGATCATAAACTAGTGGCCATTCAATTTTGTTCCCAAAATATGTGAGAGCCTCTCTTAATTTATCTTCATATTTCACATTCAAATCCACATGTAAGGCCCACAGTTTATTATTTTCTTCTTCAAAGTCCTCAATAGTGTAATACTCTAGCCTTTGGGGTGTATCTAGTACTTCTATAAGTGGGGTGGATTTAAAAGGTTCAACTGGGGGGCGAGGGTATGTTATTCTTGGCCTAGTGGATCTCCCCATTAGTTTATTCTCAAGCTCAATTCTCTTTTTTACCTCCTTATTGTATGCATCCACCACTACCTCATACTTGCTCTGCAACTCAACCATTTCCTTTTCCTCCCTTTTTGCAGTAGCCAAGGAAAATTTAGAGTAATCTACATTCATGTGGGCTACCTGTACATGTGAGGTATCTACAACTCTCCTTATACTGATATTCCCTATTAGTCCTAAATCATCAGGTTGTGATGGAATAGCCTTGGATCCTCTTCTCAATGACCACATGACAAGAGCAACTTGGTCATTACTAAATGTAAATCCCAAGAACTCTTTTTTATTTGGACCTTGCAATCAAGAATTATTTGACATAGAATTTAAAATCAAGGCATCAGCAATGTCCCAATTGGGAAATAATAAAATATTTGCAGCTTTTACCATCTATCTCCCTTATTCAGGGGCTATATTTTGGAACTCTTGAATCATTTGTTCCTTTATTTGATTTTGAACGGAGGCTTCATCCATTTCAGGATGCTCTCTTTTCACATGCCTATGTCTTTCTTGAAAATTATTCTTGTTTTCCCTCCAAGTAAACTAATGGAAAACCCTAGACTTTACAAAATTGTCATCAGACAAAAATTTCTGATAGGCTTGTTCCAAAATAGTATCCAATTCCCTTCCCCTGAAATATGCTACAGTCAACTCAAAACTTGGAACAAGAGGCTCTTGGGGGTTCCTTTCATCAATCTCTACTTGCGTAAAAAAAACTCCCCCTTGTGATCCAATTTGTTAAATTTTTTCATCAGTGAGTTGCTCCTCAATTCTCATGGGAGTTTGGGAAGGTGAGTAACTCTCATCATGAGGTTCCTCTTCCCTTATTATCTTTCTCCTCTTAGGAGAAGGTTTAGGAGGCCTCTCTTCAAAATGAACACTAGTAGACTCAACTATCTATTTTTCTTTATCCACAATGAGCCTTTGATATTGAATGACAGTATATCCTGGCTTCCTTTGAATCACTAATGGACCTACCCCTATATTGGGAGTAATGCCCAATCTCCTCATTATTTCCTTGGCCTTATCTAGAAAAGAACTAATGAAATATTCCTTCTTTTCATTCATTACCTCCATTATTTTAGGGAATGTATTCATAAGCTTATTAATTTGATCCACATCAGTTACAACATTACTTAGATGGTTGTAATCTTCATCAAAAAAATTAATAAAATTCAAAAATTTTGAATAGAATCTCCATTTTTCTTTCTTTGTCTCTTGCTCCTACAGAGAGTACTCATTTCTTATTACATCTTTAGGGACTTAAAATTCATGTTCAACTGAATGAAGCTTGATCCTATGCCTAAGAGCCAAATTAAAGAAACCATCTACATCACAAAAATGAGGGTGGGATACAACCATCTTATACTGATCCAAAAATTTGTAGAGGGAAACCCACCCTTCTTTGTTTACCACAAACTGGTGGGCTACTGTGCAAGAGGGAAAAATTGATCTTGTCCCCCTTTTGTGCAAAAAGGCTTCTTCTAGTCCTCCCAATTGCCAAAATAATTTAGCTACTCCTAACCTTAGGGTCACCTAGTAAGGTAGTACATGGGGTGTTCCTTTGAATCCATTAATTTTGATAACAATTGAAACTAAAAATGGGATAATGTCTCTGCAATTATGTAAAAATTTCAAATTTTGGGGATTATCCATAGGCCTAATAAGGTCCATTAGTGCCTTAGGGATCCTAGGATTGTCCCTTAATATGAGGCACCTCAGTTTGGCGGTGAAGTACCTATCAAATCTACCAAAACTAGCATTTTCTACTTCCCTAGTCATATCTGCACTCCATAATTGAATAGGCAATGCTTCCCCTTCTTGTTCTCTATTTAAAACCACTTCTTTACCAAAGTATGTAACCCCCTTAAATAGAAACATATGGATCAAGAAAGAGTAATGGCCCCAGGCCTTCCCCACTTTGACCTTAGCAATCCCAACCAATCCACTATGAATCTTATCAGCTAAGTAACAAGCAAAATCAAAAATTATTTCCACACCAAAATAGGATATTTTAGTAGCCATATACATAAAACTCACAAGGATAAAATCTTCTTCACCCTCTCCAAAAACTCGACACAGGGTCTTGTATATCTCTACTACCCTGGCATTGAAGCATGTTTTCTTGAAAGGTTCTTTAGAGGATGATGTTATTGTTGGTAGGGTTCCAATTTTGCCAATGTGAGGCTTCAGTGCACCTTGTCTAACTATATCCTTCCTAGACATATATTCTATTTCTAAATCTTTCAAATTAATGGGCACATGATACCTAGTGAGAGGTCCCAAATGAAAACCTTCTCTAATCTCTTCTAGACAAACGGTGATTAAAATTTCACCATCTATTCTTCTCACCACCCTAGTGGCTTGATCATAGTTATTTGCCACACCCTCAAGAAGATCATAATCCATAAATACACTAGGGAACACTAGCTTTCCTAAGTCAAAATTCCATATATTGGCATGTGGGGCGAACAATTTCCTTTTTGCAAACCATTTCATGAACAATTTTTAACTAGTTTGAGAGGTGTGAGCATCCTAGACCCAATTACCCTTATCAACCAATCCATCTACTCTCCTCAACCTAGGGTTTAATGAGGTCAACTTCTTAACTTTTACTATCTTAACATTAGACTCAGGAAGCAACTCAAGAAAATCATCGTGTACGTTTCTATCCAAATAATTTTCTTGACTTGAAAATCCCTTCTTTTGAGGCATCTTCAATTATGCTTTGCAGAACTAAAAAAACTTATAGGGATTGCAGTAAAAATACTTGAATTTTTCTCTAGTTCTCTATGTATTTCTCAAAAATTTTCACGAGAAAATTGTTTCACAATCTTACCAACTTCAACACAATCTTCTTAGTAATTGTTTTTGCTCAGAACAGGTTCAAAATCTTTGTTTGCATAAGGTGGAAATAAGAAAATCTTCTGTATTATACTCTATTTTTCCTCACACGTGAAGCTTTCATGTCTAATTAATACACAAAGTGGCACCACCTTCTACGTTCAAATTTGTGCCGTCGATCTTTAAAATCCTATGATTGAGGTATGCAGAAAAAGTCAACTTGGCATTCCACTTAACAAGTTGGCTAGTCAATCCAATGAGAACTGACCATGTACATAAATCCTTCCTTGATGGAATTTCTATCTAGAGCCATTGGTAATTTAGGACACATGTCAATAGGTTGCTACCTCGCTATACATATCCTTCAAGCAACTCTTTATGAAAAAATAGTGATGGTTGTCGATCTGAAATCAAATCAAAGGTAAAGAAATTGCACAAAATTCTTTAAAGAGTGGTGGGTCCCATACTTGCTATGTCGCATAGAGTAAACAACTCACAACTTCCCATAGTGAGATAGTGAGGATCATCAATTCAAGCTTGATCTGATGATCAAAAACCCTAATATGCTTTATGAATGGGGCATGGGTCTAGGGCACTGATGACATAGGAAATTTTGTACTAATGGAAAAAAACAAAACCTTTCTTTAATCCTATTCACCTTTCCACGTTGCTTGAGGTGTGACCGTGTGTTTATTTCATGGCGCCTTGCTATGTCGCTAACACTGAGATGCTGAAAATTTTTGATAGTGAGGTAGCGAGCTCCGATGACTTTAACAAAACTCGACACTAAAAGAATAAAAACTAATCAAATCACCATCACCCTTATTAACTAATTTTGACAATATTAGTTATTACTCACCATGCTACTTGGACAAATTACAGTCACCGAGAAACTTGAAGACCATTGTGTCTTTGATTTATCGACTACTCACTACTTCGCTACTGGTGAGATGCTTAGTTTTTTTGATAGCAAGGTAGCAAGGCATCAAAAAAAACTTTATTCTGGCACAACTTTCTAGCTACTTTTTATTGGGGCCCTTTTCCTACCTGATGGTACTAACAGGGTGTACATAACTAGAAATTTTGCTGCAACACAAATCCCCAACCACTGTGCCTTCATTTTATGGTCCTGTTCTTTTTAAAAAATTTGATACTCACTACTTTGCTATGCATAAAAAGTGCACATCTTTTTTATGGTGAGATAGCGATAACTATAGATTTTTCCAAATCAGACGGTGAGGAACATGAGAGAAAAACTATCTCGAGGGCACAAAAAATAGAATATTTTCCAAAGTTCTTTTTTAAAAGGAGTTAGTGCCCTAAAGTTTTAAAAGTAATGAGACATAGTGTTTTAACAAGTACTTTCAAAAGCTAACAAATTTGGATGACCAAGGACCAGAAACCCTATTCACCATTAATGTATACAATCTAAATTTTTATACCTGGACAAAGGAAATTTTATCATGTGAAAAAATAGACCAACAATGGCTCTTTCTAGGGACATTGAATTCTATAGATTCAAATGGGGGCTCAAAAATTCTGGGAGAAATAGACCAACCAGGTTGCCTACAAACTAAGAACTACAAAGAAAACAACACACACACAAGAAAACTATGCACAAGAAAGTATACATGGACAAAAGGATTTACACATATACAGAAAAACCCTAGACTACAATTCATGGAAAAATAAGTATTTTCAGCAAAAATACCTCTTCAAGAACTATCCATGAACTGGTAGTCCAAGAATGTATAACCAGATAGGATCAAATTTTCCATGTTTTACTTTATCCTCAATTTTGGCATTCCACATTAATATTAGATCTCCATCTTCAAACTTTCTTCTTACTGTCCTTTTATCATAGAGTGTCTTAACTTGTAGTTGCAATCTTTTGTTCTTGAGAGATGCTTCTCTTCTAGTCTTTGCTAATCCTACAAGTTTATCCAACCTTTCTTGCATGCCATCGGTAATATCTTCATCATATAACTGAATGTAATTGTAGAGTCCTACCAAGTTATTCTGAGGCATCTTGGCCTAAATTCCATATATCAAATCAAATGGTGCCACACCAATAACTCTTTTAACAGTCACCCTATTAGCCCATATGGCTAATTGCAATTTAGAATCCTAGGCTTTCTTATTATCATCCAATGTCCTTTTTATTATTTTCAACAAACTCTTATTTGTGGATTCAACTTGTCCATTCCCTTGTTGATGATATGGGGAAGATGTTGATCTAGTGATTCCATATTTGTCACAGAATTTCTTGAATTCTTTAGATCTAAAACACATTGCATTATCTATTACAATCTTCTAAGGACAACCAAATCTAGAAATAATGTTATTCAGCAAGAAATTGTTGACAACTTTACTTGTTGCATTTCTTGTGGGGATAGCCACTACCCACTTTGTGAAGTAGTTAGTAGCAATTAGAATCCAAGAATAGCTAGTGCTAGATTTGGGAGAGACTTCACCTATGAAATCCATACCCCATTGTTGAAAAGTTGCCTGAACCTCAACTGGCTTTAATTCAGTATTACCTGAGAATTTTAGTTTCCCAGCAAATCTTTAGCAAGCATCACATTTCATAATCATGATTTGGGCATCCTTGAAAGGAGAGGGCCACCAAAATCTAGCTCTCATCACCTTATGTGCAGTGGTCTTGGCCATATACTGTCCTCCACAACCTCTAGCATGCATTTCATTTAAAACTTCTTTTTCCCTTTCTTGATCAATACATTTCAATAACACTCCCTCAAAATTTCTCCACCATAGACTGCCTTTGACAATTATGCATCTGATGGCTTACAATTTAGTACTCCTCTTTTCATTTTTAGCCAAATGGGAAGGAGCTTCCATGTGTTGAAGATAATAGATAACATTAACATACCAATCACAATGATCCATGTCACATAAGTCAGATCTAAGGTCATCAACTACCACATTTATCTAATTGGCATCCAAATTAGATTCAGCCATGAGTTTAGCCAAACCTTGACCTCTTACCAACTTAGTTATCTATATTTCAATATTAAATTATTGGATCATGTTGATCCATCTACATCTTCTCCCTAACACCTCTTGCTAAGAAAATATGTCTTTGACAGTGGCATTAGGCACAAATGCAATGACAATAGTACCTATCAAGTAGCATCTGAAAGCCTTAATAGCCTTTACTAAAGAATATGCCTATTTTTCATTTATCTCATATTTAAATTCAATAGGCTATAGTGACTTAGTGAAAAAGGAAATGGGTTTTTCATATCGTTCTTCATTTTTCTGCAATAAGAGTGTGGCTACAGTGTGAAAGGATGCAAAAGAGAAAATGTGTATAGGCTTTGTGTAATATATGGTTTTGAGACTAGAGCATTTTTTATTGAAATTTTAATAGGTTGAAATTCTTGTGAAGGCTCACCATTCCAATCTATGGTAGCTCCTTTCTTGAGAATCTTTGAGATAGGTCTACTAATTTCAGCAAAGTTAGTAACAAACTTTCTTAGAAAATTAACTTGGCCAAAGAAAGATTGAATTCCTTTTATATTCTTTGATTTGGGGACTTTATCAATAGTTTCTACTCTATTAGGATATATCTTCACCCTGTCCTTAGATAGTATATGCCCTAGTAACCTACCTTTTGTCACCCCAAATGTACATTTCTTTGAATGATACTCCATATTCCAAGGCTTTGATAAAAATTTTCTCCAAATGCCTACAATGATCTTCAGCCTTTTTTGAATAAGCTGTGAGGTCATATTGGTATACAACCATAAATTTTTTGATATAATCATGAAATGCCACATCCATGGCTCTTTGGAAAGTAGCTCCTACATTGATCAAGCCAAATGGAATCCTTACATATACATAGGTTCCCCATGGGGTTGTGAAGGTTGTCTTAAATTGTTCATTTTCCTTTACTAGGACTTGGTTGTAGCCAGAGAAACCATCCATCATAGACATTAGCTTAGAACCAATTACTTACTGCAACATGGCTTCCATATTTGGTAATCCATAATTATCCTTCAAGGATGTAATGTTCAAATTTCTAAAATCCACACATAATCTTATATGTCCATTTTTCTTTCTGACAGGCACCAAATTTGAAACCCAGGTGGAATGTCTAATTTGTTTGATTATCCCACCATCCCTTAACTTCATCAACTCTTCTTGCATTTTGGGAGCTAAGGTAGGGTTTATTGGTCTCTTTTTTTGTCTAAAAGGTTTTACATTATCCTTAAGTTGTATGACATGTTGAAATAGATCTTCCCTATTAGCCTTAAGGTCATCATATGACCATCCAAAAACATGTCTTTATTTCCTAAGAAAGTCAATCAATGGTTTTCTAATTTTAACAGGCAGGTTTTGGCCAATATAAACTTTCTTGGGAGCTTGATTAGTACCTAGGTTTATCTGTTCTAATTCTTGAGGCTTAGGGCCTTTGACTCCTAGTTTTACTCTATCCTGGTTATCAAAAAAAATTTCCAAAACCACTAACCCCTTTGGAACCTTTTTGGTTTTCAACTACATAATCTCCTGGCCAAAAATGGTTTCCTTACCATTTATAGTTTCAATTAAATAATTTCAATCCATTTCTCAACCATGGTATTTGTCTTCATTTAACAAAAAAATTACAATGTCTTTGTCATCTTCAAAGACTTGCCAATTTTCAATATTGTCAAGTATTGAAGGTCTACTTTGTACTTCAATTTGAGAGATTCCTACAAATAATATCTCCTTAGGTTTGATGGCTAAATTTTCTAATAATTCAACCATATTATTTTTGAGTTCTATCCCTCCATGATATGCCAAATGCTTCAAAAAATTCAATTTGATCCCACACAGTATTTCTATACTGTTTCAGCCTTCTATTCTTAGAAGCATATGTTCCCCTTACTTGTGAGATAATCAATTCTAAATCACCTATAACATGTAACTTCTTGATCCCATGATGTGTGGCCACTTTCAATCCTAATAGCAAGGCTTCACACTTAGCTATATTGTTGGTGCATGAGAAGATTAAGGTAAAAGAGTATCTAAAAGTGTTTTTCTCAAGAGATAAAAAAAATTCTCCTGCCCCTGCACCTTCCGTAGAACTGGCCCCATAAAATAACATTGTCCATAAATTTGGTGAATTCATACAACACTCAACTTCATGTTCAATCATAGTAGGCAAATTCTCAACTTCTTGGATAATCAATTCAGCTCAAAATATAGTCACACCAGTATCTAAAAAGCAAGTAGCATCTTTGTCAATTTCTTCACCCAAGATGTGACTGACCCTTGGCTCTCTATCTAATTTTACAACCTTATCACCTATGTGAAATTTTACATAAGTTAAGTCACATTTCAAGCTACCTCCCATAGCAACACTCCATTTTCTACAAAGCAACATTCTATAGTGTGGAGGTATATCAACTACAAGGACTAACATTGTCAACTCTACCTTAGGATATGCGGCTAGTTTAAATGGAAAAGCATTTATAGTACCTATGACTAGGACTTCCCTAGCATCCATACCTCTACATCTACCCTACTTAGTGTCTACCTTCAACCCTAAGGCTTCCATTACATTGAAAGGCATTATGGTGTTAGAGGCTCCTGAGTCTATCATGTAATTTTTTAGGGTCTTCCCTTTTATAATTACACTGAGAAAGAATGGGTCAATATCTTCTATGTATGCTACTGATGAGTCATCCAAGAAAATTTGGGGAATTTGGGACATGATACCACTATCCTCTATTACTAAGGGAGTTTTCTAAATAACACTTTTTTCTACATTGTTATTGCTATTTCCTATCCCTCCCAACCATGACAAGGCTTTATTCTTGTGCTCTTCAATTATAAAGAGTTCAGATAATGGTACCTTAGCTGTGATTTGGGACAACATGGATATCATATCAATTGGCTCAGAGATAGTGGGTTTAATAATCATACATGGAGTAGGAGCCTTTTGAACAGTAAGAATTATTATTTTCTTGGAATTATCAAACCTTGATCCCTCCTCTTGCATAATTTATTTTGATGTATCATTGGCTTGTAACTGCACTTTCTTCTTAGGTTCCCACTTCTTAGTTTTAACATATTTAGCCTTAACCATCTCTGTATTAGTCTTTTTATTTTCATCTTTTATCTTATGTGTGATATCTTTTATGAATATACTAGAAGGCTTCCCAATTTCATTGTTAACTGTTCTGTTTCTCATATTATGATTGCTATTCACTTGGGAAATCATTTCTACAGTGATCCTATCAATTTCTTCTTTGGAAGGCATTCTAAAACTTACATGACCCACTTCAGAAGATGTAACACATACTTGATCTTCATCACAGCCTTCATTGTCTAAAAAGACTTGTTGATGATGTAATTGATAAGCAATTTTCTTATTTTTGAAATTACTTTTATTTTCTTCTAAATTAGAATCAACATATTCACTACACATACTTACCATATTACAACTTACATCATCATGACTCTTTTCTTCTTCCTCCTCAGTTTGTAAACTATGATCAGAAACAAATGACTGAGCAACTGCACAATATTTTGGTGAATGGGGTGATTGACAAATTACTAAAATTCTTTGTAGAGGGTTTGGTGTACCGTTATCCTTTACAATTTAAGTCTAGTTAGGGATTGTCTTTCCATCCTTCCATTGGGTAGTATAAGGGTAATTTTGCATTCTAGGTTGTCTATTGAAATTGTTATTATTCACAGGGGTTTTCTCAGCAACATTTGGCTTATTGAAACTAGTGGGATTCATTTTTTTAAGCAACTCCAACACCTAACCTATTATAGGTTCTTCTAGCTTTTTTCCTACATGAGTTTTTATCACTCTCCCTTTTGTTACTATTCTTGGGATTAAAAAGTTTTCGATCATCCCTCCTACCTAGTTTGCCAAATGCCTTCCTATTATTCTCTATATTTACTACAACCTTATAGGCATCCCTTAAAGTTTTAAGGTCCTTATCCCTCAATTGGTAAGCCATTTTTCTATCAAAAGCCTTAAAATATGTTGTGAGAAAAACATCCTCATTCAACCTCATAGCCTGAAACAATTTGCACATACCTTTCTGGAATCTCGCATTGAAGTCGAATACAGACTCATTAGGATTTTTCTTGATATTGTTGAATTCATTTAACATGAATCTAGCATTAGTGTTATCTCCATATTGTTCTTTGAATAACTTCTCCAAATCACTCCATGAGGTCATACTATCTCAGGTAGCCTTCTGAACCAATCCCTTGCATCTTCAGTTAGTGAATGCACAAACAACTTCATGACCACATCTTCATGTTCAAATTCATAATCATTTAACATGTCTATGAAAATTCTTAAATGCTCTTCACCAGTAACAACATTATTTCCAAAATACTTAACCACATTATCTCTTAAATCAAACAACATGGGATGTGGAGCACTAGGAATACCAACAAATGATATTTGTCTATACTTTTCTAGGTATACAGGTTTCTTGTAGAAACCAAGGTCATTTGAGGTACTTGCTTTGTTAGCTTGGTTTAGAGGAACACTTAGGGATTGTTGAGGTTGGACAACAAGGGCCTAAGTATAGGTGGTGGATGATGAGGCAGGAGTAGATTGAGATATTCCTTGAATCGAAACTATTGGTGCACAATGAGGTACAAAAATTGAAGCTAGGGTGGATAAATTTGGCCATGAGGCTAAGGAAAAATTAGACTTAATAAACTAAATTTTTCTCCTAGTTTCTACAGCTTGAGATTCATTTTCCACCTTCTCAGGTTCTTTTGCAAGATCTTCCTTCTCCTTTTTAGCCTTCTCCAAATCTAGATCTAATTTTGACATAGAAGGTTTTGTTAGTTTTCTTGGGTGAGTTTGAGGTTCATTTATCTAGACTCCTATAGCTTTATCCTTTCCTTTGTCTACAACTTTCACAATGGGCTCTATAGGATTTACTTGGATAGGTTTATAATCTTGGACCTGAGAAATAACTAGTTCTTGCTTTTGATTCAGGCATTTTTCTTGTTCTTGAACTTTAGCTCTCAGACTATCGATGTCTCCAAATACATCAGTGTGGAGAGTTGTGGTACTCTCTTCTAACTTTTTGTTCTATCCTTTCAGGGCAACCATCTGTCTCAATAGAGTACCTCTTTCTATTATAGCATCCAAGGTGGCTTGGTCCTTTTCTTTTTCAAGGAAAACATGCTTAGCTTCTTCTTCAGCAATCCACTTCTTCAAAAATCCTATCTCTATCTATACCTCTATAGGATCTATAGAAGTAGCTTCTGAATCAACAGGGTCATTTAGATCTATAAGATTTGGTTCTTTATATGGGACTATTTTAGGATTAGATGGATCTCCAAAAGAATTCCTAAATCCTAACCTACAATGCATTTCAGCTATGAGATCTAGTCTAGGAGATATATTTCCAACTAGTGACATATATTTATCTTGATATGCTCTTTTATCTGGTACTGGGGTAGTAAATATCCCTCCTAAGAGTCTTGTGGCTTCTAATTCATAGCTGAGTGAAGAAGACTCTCTCCCTATCACTAATTGATACTGGGAATTGATGGATACACTACCTCTAGGTTTCCAAGTGGGATTTGGATCTGTCCTTTTCTTATTTAGGTTCTTTCTACCACCTTTAGGCAAATCGGTATACATTGGTTCATTAGGATGAGCTCTTGTGTTTTTTCTTTTGTCAGCCATTTCACTATATACTAAATAAGCACTAGCTTCAAAACCTTGACTGAGTTGCCACCCTTCTCTTGGGAAAATACACAATTACAATTACTCCTGACTTTGAGGAATAACATAAGTAGATGTAGAAATAGCTGATACACATGGACCAATTACTGATATTGTATGACTGCAACTCTTGCTTGTTATATAAGACACCTAGAGAAGCTGGATACTTTGTGATATTTTGTCTATTCTTTCTTTCTTTCTTAAATTCTCAAGGTTTGTCACTAAAACATCCATTTATAACCATGGGAAAAACTTAGGTAACCTGACACACACATACACAATAGGACCAAAGAAACTGCAATATGTTTCACAAATGTGTTGGACAACTCCCCGACAAAGTCACCATTTTGTTGGTGTTTTAAAACTACTAAACAACCAAATGCTCAATACCAAAATGATATTACTCACACAACCTAAGGATTAGCCAATTCCTATTCACAATTATATGTGCAACCCAATTGGACCCAACTTCAACAAAACCAATGGTGATTTTCTACTCTTTAGGCTCTTGAAAAATAGGGTGGGTATACCCAGGGATGATCCAAGACTAGAAAACACTGTATGAGAATTACTTTAGTTTCATTTTGATTCTCATCTCAAATCCTCAAATACATGCACAATTTTGAAATTTTGATAAACACATCCCATATAACAGATTTGGCCAAAAAATCTTCTATAGATTTGCACGTGTTCTTAGAAATAGTGGCTAACTGTAGCTAAAACATTCCATGCAAACAAGTATCAACCAACTTTGAAGATCTTCAAGAAATAAAAGTAAATTTGATTATAATTCTGAATTTGAAAACTATTTATGACATACTTCTCTTCCAGCTGAATCAACTTGAGCAAGGCCTAATCCATTAGGGTTCAGAGTCTACTACAAATCCATAGATCTAATTTTTTTCCTTACAACAAATTTTATCAGAAATTCCTATTACAATTTATCATTCTAAGCATCCTTCCTATTACTACAACAACCTTATCAAATTCATCAAAGTATTTACTTAATCCATTGCACTAATAGCACTGATGAATAGATATACAACCTAAATGGATTGCATTCAATTGCACAAGCTTTTACTCATACAATATCAAGATAATTAGGTAACCAAAAGGAGACAAAATTTAGAAAGAACTAATTTGGAGATAGCTCATAATTTGTATTCATTTTCTTTGAAAATTGTATAAACTTGTAGTAAACTCAGAATGACCTTACGAAGAAACATAGAGATCATTCTATATAAATGTATTCTCAAGTACTAATAGAGAAAATACATCACAAACTTACTCAAACATTGGACCAAAAAAAAACTAAGTATATCACCTAGAGCATTAGAAATTAGACCATTCTCCAGCCCCAGAATCTCACTTATATAATGTGAGATGCAACAAGCTTCAAGCTAAGAGAAATTTGTAAAAGAGATAATTACATATACCTATCAAAAAATGACAAAAATGTGGGTAACAGAAGATGTCTACATCAAAACATTCCTTTTGGTGGGTCTACTTCTATCACATCTTATATTGTTGTTGATTTGGCTGCTATTTTGATTCCTTTGTGTATGCAACTGTCAAGCTAGCCAATGATGAAGTTTGTTCTAATGATTGCAAGTTAATCTCCACGTATGGGTCTTCACCATCTTTATCTTGTATGGTGGGAGTAAATTCTACTTTTCCCTCTTCTTTGGTTGTGTCAGTGTCCTGTGGACTTGGGCCTACAATTGAAAGTGACTAATCATTCTTGTCTTCTTCTTCATGTTGGCCTTGTGTAGTGACAGTGTCAATGATTTGGATCTCATCTCCCTGCACCTCATCACTGTCAGTTTCTATTTCCTCAAATTGTTGCTAAGGAGCTATTTCTGCCATCCACTTGTCAAATAATGTATCATATGGCCAATTGAATTGCAAAATATCACTCTGCCTCTTGAGCACATACTCAGCCTCATTATTAAAAGTAACAAAATTTTGTTTCAAAGAATCAAAGAATATTTGGGCTTTCACTCTTTCTGCAGTTGTTGTGGCCCACCATGCATGCCTTATTTCATTGATAACTTCATTCATTCTTAAACAAAATAAATCATCCAGTTCCTCAGCCCATTCATCTTTACTTTTCAAATTATCCTTCTTATCTAGGGAACAAGGAAACAAACTAAACTTTTGGCTCTTGTACTTATCTAAGTAGCCAACTATTATTCTTTACAAATGAAACCTCTTATTGTCAAAGTCATTAAGATTAGAAACAATGTCAAAAGTTTTCTCAATTTGATCACAGGAGGTTTTTATAATAGAATAACATAAAAATGTCACTTCTTTCCTCCTTCTTACCCACTTATTCATTATAGGCTTCAAGGCCTCATCACTAGCTTTCATTTCATCCTAGATACTGATCACCCTAGCCAACTGATCATAAACTAGTGGCCATTCAATTTTTTTCCCCAAATATGTGAGAGCCTTTCTTAATTTATCTTCATATTTCACATTCAATTCCACATGTAAGGCCCACAATTTATTCTTTTCTTCTTCAAATTCCTTAGCAGTGTAATACTCTAGCCTTTGCGGTATATCTGGTACTTCTATGAGAGGGGTGGATTTAAAAGGTTCAACTTGGGGGCAAGGGTATGTTATTCTTGGCCTAGTGGACCTCCCCATTAGTTTATTCTCAAGCACAATTCTCTTTTTTACCTCCTTATTGTATGCATCCACCATTGCCTCATACTTTCTTTGCAACTCAATCATTTCCTTTTCCTCCCTTTCTACAGTAGCCAAGGAAATTTCAGAGTAATCTACGTTCATGTGGGCTACCTGCACATGTGAGGTATCCACAACTCTCCTTATAATGGTATTCCCTGTTAGTCCTGAATCATCAGGCTATGATGTAATAGCCCTGGATCCTCTTCTTAATGACCACATGAAAATAGCAACTTGGTCATTACTAAATGCAATTCCCAAAAACTCTTTTTTATTTGGATCTTGCAATCCCAAATTATTTGATATAGAATAGAAAATCAAGGCATCAATAATGTCCGAATTGGGCAATAATAAAATATTTGTAGCTTTTACCATCTTTCTCCTTTCTTTAGGGGTTATATTTTGAAACTCTTGAATCATTTGTTTCTTTATTTGATTTTGAATGTGTTGGCACTCAAAATTGTAGCTCAAATTTTGTGCACTGTTTATAAAATTGAGCCCTATAAATGCTTTTAGATGAAATTGTACTTGACTATACCTTTGAGGCCCCTAAGGTGTTTAATGTTTCTAAAACCATACATTTAGTGCATCTAAGTGTTCTATGAAGTTAAATTGTCATTCTGAGTCATTTGGCGAAGTCCTATTTTGAGCTAGTGTCAAATCTGCATTTTACCCTATGTGAAATAACAACAAGAGGCCCTATTTGCATCTAAATATATCACACCTAGAAATGTTTTATGACCCTCCATTTTGGGAGTGTCTAGTGTCCATATCTAAGAACCTATGTTTCAAATTTCAAGTCATTTCAAATCCGTTTGACTAGATTTTGAATCCCTCAAAGTTGGTCAGTTACTATTTTCATGGTTTTGTAATTAATTCAAAATTCTTGGAAACCCTATTTGACAAGTTGTAACTTTTGACTAGTTGACCAAAATGAGAAATTTCATTTTGCATTGCATTGTAGAGGTCAGAGACTTGTTGTGTTTCAAGTTCTAGCTCATGACAAATCTATTTGATCAATTTACAAATGCAATTCCAAATTGGATTTATATCTTTTTACTGGTGTCAGCAAATGCAAATTGTTTGGTACCCCTATTTGTGATGTTATAACTTGAGATCAATGGTTTCCTAGATCAAATGGATTCTACCATTCTATTGTCCTCTAAAAATATTTTAAGTGTGTCAATTTTCAAGTCTTGACAAATCCATTTGCACACTTTTCCAAGTCAATTCCATTTGTAAAAAATGCTTTTCTGTCAGTCTTTCTAGCTTTCAAAATCCAAGTAGCCTACTTTTTCCACTCACCATTTGAACCCAATTATTTTTCATGAGCCTAAATATCAAATTTATATTCACCTCATGATAGAGAACTAGTGCCCTAATTTTCATAATCCCAAGTGTTAGTTTATCCAATTTTTGAAGCTGATTCCGAACCCAATTTACTATTTTTTGACATGTTTTCTTGCAAGTAATTCTGAGTGGTCAACTTTGTTGGTCAATATCTTTTGACCCTAAATTCATCATGAGACGAGGTTCAACAAGGTGCAAGATTGCAGAACAGAGAATCAGTGTGTTCAATCTCAGGGCTTGGTCAGAGGTTCAGATTAGTTTTTAAGGCCAGTCAAAGGACCCTCTAGCACAAAGTTGATGAGTTGCAGATTAATGGTAAAATGATCTTTAATTGATGGTTTGATATTTGAAATTTTTTATAATCAGTATGAGATGGTTAATGGATCAATTTTCCAGTTCAATCATTCAAAAATGAATTTTTTTTTAGCCGGACCCACTTTGGGGCCCCACTAATTGCATCAGACTGATTAGATATGGGAAAGGAAGATGTTTTTTAAAAGATGTAATCATTATTTCAATGTTGATGTTTCTATCTATGAACATAATTATGAAGAGTTTTCAAGCAAGAATCAAAGTCATAGTCTTAAGATGCTTGAAATATTTGTCATCACTATATCCATCAATTAGTGATCTTCCTTCGATTTTCAGAACAATAAATAATATGAAGATACATCAAGACTACTTTGGCAACGTGAATTCAATCTTCCTTTCTTATTCTATGTATAGGAGGTCATTCATAAAAAATGTTCAAATGGCATTTTTTAATATCAATAGATGCACCACTTAAAGAGATGATTCCTCTTGGTTGGCTTCTGATGCTCACACCTCTTATTGTTGGTATCTTATTTGGAGTAAAGATTTTGTCTAGAGTACTTGCTGGTGCCCTTGTATCAGGGTTTCAGGTTGCCATATCAACATTCAACATCACAGAGTCTTGGAGTTTGAAAAGAGTTGGAGGGCTGTTTACAAATAGGAGAAGCAACATAAAGTTAGGTGACCCATTTTTTGACCCTTTGTTTGCATGCATTCATCGGCAGGAAGGGAAGGATTCCTCTTCATCACTAAGTGAAAGAAAGCCACCCATCAGCAAGAGATATGGAAGCATGCATGTGCTAGTCAAAGGGAGTCAACTAAGTCACATGAAGGAGATTGGATGGACGCTAGAGTTTTTTGGTTTCAATTTAATACAAGGAAGATTCAGAGGATGTGGATAAGGAAGGAGAGCAACAGATCTAGCAATCCACACCATGAAGCTACCAAGAAAGGGAGTGCCCACACGTCTAAAGAAGGGCAACCCATGAGTTAAGAAAGTAGACAAGATGCATGTTAAAAAAAGAAGGGAAGCCCCAAGGTGTGGTGTCTAAGATAAAATCTAGTAGAGCTCATGCACTTGAACATTCGTGAAAGCAAGGATAGGGAACATGAAACTCCATTAGAAAGGCAGAGAAAATCTAGGAAAGAGAAGCTTTATATAATATGTTGGGGAGCCATTTTGAGTTGGGGTGGTAGTTAAAGAGATAAGAGCTCTACTTAATTTGAAGAGAGCACTTTTGGTTGCTCTATGATGTTTTGATCCATATTCTGAAAAAAGACCTAAGATGTGACATGCTTTGTGGATGCTTGAAGTTGAAGAGTTTCCTTATCATGAGGATCAAAAACAAAGGTAGCTAGTATCCAAGGAAATAGGAGAGATACCATAGCAGATAAAGCTTGTAGCTTGCAAGAAGGTCCATGCATGAAGTAGGTAGAAGATCCATGTTTTGGCATGGAAGTATGAGATGTTGAAAAGAGGTGTCCACTTTCAAATGAGTGGCAGGGGAACACCAGTAAATGACCATGTGAGGAAGAGTAGAAAAAATGGAGAGAAATCCTAGATTAAAAGAAAAAAGCTATAGCAACCAGAGGAGTCCATTGTGAACAAGTGGAGAGCAAGTTCAAAGGATGAGCCACCTCTTGTTTGTAAAAAAACAACTATATGCATAAAGATATCCACACAATTGAGAGGATATCCATGCAGACCAAACAAGAAGTCAAAAAAACAAAGTCACAGGGCAGAGAAGGTTAAAACAAATATCCCACATTCACTGCGGGTTGAATTATTTAAGTCTTTAAATACTACTTTACACAATATGTAAAATACATTAAGAAAGGGCCTTTTGAAAGGAAAGGGCACATGTTGAATGGTGGAGCCCACCTACATGCCCAGTTGGTGGGTAGACTAAGAAATTTTTTAAATGAAGTTGTACATGTGATGTTGTGGTAGCAATGCACAAGATCACGCCAAGTGTCAAGATCCAATCGTGGGTGCAAGCTCACAATATTAAGTTGCACAATGGTTACATATTATGAGAATGTGGAAAATTGGCATGTGGCATGTGGGTCCTAGCTGGTAGTGAGGTGGCTCCAAATGAGCACTTCAAGATGTATTCACCAGATGCCACCCTATGTCCAGATCGAAAAATGGTACAATTTCACAAGAAGAAGATGCTCATTGGTTAAACAAAGCAGGAATGTGAGCATGTGACACATGGCATCAGGCTCAAAGTAGATGCTGACATGGTGGATGATGTAGATTGAGTGACTAATCAGAGGTTTCCATGTGGCACTTGGTCAAACTTAGGTTGACCCCAAAATGCAAGGATAAAGGGAAAATAGAATATTTAAAATATCAAATTTTATTATTTTTCCAAATATGCCATATGCACATTGAGATTTTTAAATTCAGAAGGTTTAAATCTAAAGTTTTAACTTTAGAAGGTTTTAAATTTTTGAATTTCATCAATGATTTTCAATGTTTTATAATCTTTGACATAGAGCTTAGGTTGTAGTTGCAGTCCCTTAAGGCTGTATGTTATTTCATTGTTGCCTATGACTCAAATGGTTATGTAAATGCTTTAGGAAATCAATAGGGTTGTGAGGTTACTAATGGGGATATCATGTAAAAATGAGGTTTAGACTGAACATTGATGTCTATTTACAACTTGAATAGATAGATTAGATATCTGAAGATACAAATAGGTATTAGATATCCATATGTTTGTTTGTGATTCATGGATTTGCCCAATGGTTAAGTCACTGATCAGCTACAGACCATAATATAGTTTTTCAACTTAGAGTAAACATCTAGGATGTCGGCCCTAATTGGTCAAGTAATTATTTTGTGAACAAAATAATTCCTTTACCTTTAATTCCACTATCCTATTTCTCTAGTAAAACACAAATATCTCGTTTCCATATAGTCCATATTGATGTTTGAGGTTATACACATCATCATAAACATGTATACTATCTCCATCCAACTTTGGTAATTATAATATGACGTTAGTAAAAATTTACATACAAAAAAATACACTGTTGTAAAGAAAATTCATACTTGAACAATTTTCTAAGTACCAAAAGCTAAGTATCTTTATTTTTGAGGTTACCTACAAGCATGTACATCATGTGTTGCTATAAATGACAATAATTGCATATCTTCATTAGCTAATTATCAATAGAAAGAACTTCACTATATATCATTCAAAGACAATTGGATACAATGTATAATCGAAGAATGGAAGCAATACATCAATATAAGGAAAGAAGATATTGCATGATATATTGTTATAAGAAGGAGATATAACTAAGAATTATATTCATTCAAGGTAAAATGAAATTATTGTTACAAGCTAGAGTTGTTGCTACACCAAAAGATCAACCTATTAATGCCTAATACAACCCACTAGACTTATAGAACACACAAGAGGCAACTAAGCCATGTCACAAATCCCAAAGGGGAAGTCTAATAGTTAGTACAATAATTCCCCCCTTAGCATTACCTAAGGGGATTCTAACCTATGACCAAGCTTTGATACCACTTCTTACAAGCTATAGTTATCATTGCACCAAAAGATTGACCTGTTAATTCCCTATACAACCCACTAGACTTACAGAACACACAAGAGGTAGTTAAGCCATGTCATGAATCCTAAAGGGGAAGGCTGATGGTTGGTCCAACAATTATAGTAGTAGAGTATACAATATAAATACTATAGAATCATAGAAAAGATTGACCCTTGGAAAGATAACAAAACTTGCCCTTATAGTTTAAGCATAACTAAGGAGACTTTTTCCTTAAGCCAAAGTTTAACTACTACTATTAAAATCATAGGGAATAATAATTTCTAATCCAAAGAAGATTTGATCAAGTCCATGCCTAGATGTAGAGAATTATATCCTTCATACCAATTTTGACCCTAAAGAGATAGGAATGATGATCATAACTATATGGTTGAGTGAATAAACAATTCAGGATAATGATAGTGTTGGTCTGAATTTTCACATGATAGAAGTCCTTTGTCCAGGAATAGAAATTTCAAATTTTGTCCATAAGTGATGACTAGGGTTTCTAGATAAGTCATCAATTTTCTACCCTTTGAAATTTTTTGTGAAGACCCTACATTTCACTCTATTCTTAAGTGGTCAGGTATGAAATATTTGAATTTTCAAATAGGGTGAATATTTTTTTGTCTTTTATCCTCCGCACCCCCGAGCCACTTTTCCTCTCAAATTCCCCAACCATCTGATCTAAGTAGATCAGCCATTTTTGTTTCCTTGCTATGAAAACATGGGCACTCTTTATGTATAGTGAGGTAGCGAGTGCTAGAAAGTTATAAGATGGGACCACAATTTGAAGACATGGTAGTCGGAGAATTGTTTTTTGACTGATCATTCAGTCATAGAAACCTAGCAAGTACTGTCAAAATAGGAAAAGGGACCCAATGGAAGTAGTCAAAAGTCGATGCCAAAATGATGGTTTTTCAATGTCTCACTACTTGGCTATCAAAAAATTTGGTCATCTCACCATTAGTGAAGTAGCAAGGTGTTGGGTGAAACTGTGGTACAAATATTAAGGATAAACAATAAGATTAAGAGCTAGTTCATCTCACATTTAAATATCAATTCGAGGTCATAAACTCATGAAAGGTATAGTGGCTATATGCTCAATGGATGAAGATATCATGCCAAGTGGAGATGGATGCAACTAAGAACATGTGGAAGGAAACCTACAACAAACCAAAACAAAACTAGCGATAGGAGCTAAGCTGAAACCTACAATAAATCAAAACATAACTGGCGACAGGAACTATCACTTCCTGTGATAGGAATTAAACATTTAAATCTAAAATAAAACAATTCTAAAAACTAGAAAGCATGATAATATGTAAAATTTAATCTAGAATTTAACATTGCATAAAATAAATAAGAAACCACAGAAATCTAAATTCACACTTATATCTTAAATAATACATGAATCAATAATCAATTACAATAACATGAATTAAAACAAGCTAATATAGGAATTTTATATAAGAAATCAAAAAAAATGAAAACATATATAAAATAAAAAACACTCTAATCTAAAACAAATCACCAATCATTCTGAGAAGTGGATCCTGCCTCTTCAGTACGCCTGGTGATGGAAATAAATGATCCTCTACGCTCCTTCAATCAAAACAATGATATTTTATTCATCCATATATAACAAAGAATTTACATAGAATTCTACTGTAGGAAGATCTGTGTGTAGAAGTGTTTTTTTGATATATAAATCTGCTATAAATATGCCCTCCCTATAGCTTACATCATGCATCATATATAATTGTAGTTTTACAACAAATGCATATAAAAATAGAGAGCTTATTTTGTTGTATCTAACAAACATTCTCACTTAATTCCTTGTTTGACAATGACTACAAATTATTAACAAATTTGTGTAACATCAAGCAAAAATAGAGATGGAAATGGTTATATCAACTCTCCTATCAAAGTGAATCCTTATCCATGTGGATATAACCATTAGTTGTTGGAGAAAAATGTGGAGTTTGGGCTGGCCGCAATAACAAAATCAAAATTCTTATGTTTATAAAACCATTGGTAACTTCTAAATGGTTGAGTTTCTCAAGATTCTGCTGCATGAAAACTTAATTGGGCCCATTCTGGACAAAACCCATGTCTTGAATCTTCCAGATTCACCCTCATTTGCTCAAAAATTGAAATGCAAAATTGACTGTCATATTTTTGTCTTGCAGATTTTGTTTCCTCTAAATAGCTGGCACATAAATCACAAGATCTTCCTCTAATTATTTCATGTAGATTTCACTTGATATGATATTATTTATGGATAGGAGATCATGAATAGTTATATCCATTGCCATCATATGATAGGTATAAGTTCATGACCAAAAGTGACAAGAAGATTTTCTGCATGGAAAATGATAGGAAGATGAACACCCTGAAATCTCTATATTAGAAAATATATTTTCCAAGACATAAAATAACAATGCTTTTTAGTAACAACAATCAATAATTAATTTCTATATTTTAATCTCAAAATTATATTAAATATAACTTATATATATTTAACCATATGTAACATAAAGTAGTAAAATGGGACGAGATGGAATGGAAAATAGAATATGGAAGTAAATATGATGGCACATAAAATGGCTAAAAAGATGGTATAAAATGATTCATAAACTACTCTCATCATTCCCCCCAATTGAACATATTGCACGTCCTCGTGCAATCATTATGATCAAGGGATCTTTTGGATTGAAGACCTTGGCTATCACCTTGAACTATTATATCTTATATACAACCACCTTGCCCTTTGTTCTGCTAAGTTTCTCGTGAAAATAATTATTTCTTCATTTGTTTGGTTGTTTTTCCAATTGATAAGTAGGAGATGATTTCCACAGCTAGTCAAATTGTGATGTGAATATCAGGATTTAACTGTGTGATTTTACTCATGAAACATGGGTCATCGAGTTTGACTCAAAAATCACACAGTTAAATCCTGATATCACATCACAATGTTTTTCCAATGTTCATACCTCCTATAATTTTTCTATTTTTCTAATTTTCTTTGTATTTTTTCATCTTCATTTTTCATAGCATCATGTTTCAAATGCCTATATATAGGAGGTGTCATGAAAACTTGTCTTCATTTTCAACATGTGTAAAATAGGTGAAATGATAGGGCTCATGAATGATGAAATGAGAAACACGAAGTATGAAATAATGGGTTTTAGGATGGGATGAACAAGGATAAAGGAAATAATGGGTGATAAAGATATGTAATAAGGATAGTATGCCTCCCCCCAACTTAAAGGGTTGACCGTCCTTGGGAAATAGGGAGAGGAAAGGTAGGGATGTTGCACATATGATCAATATAATAAGAAATATTAATAAAGTAATGAGATAAAATAATAGAAAATAAAAATTGACTATTTTACCAACTTGCATGTCCTTCTTTGCCAAGGTCCAAAGGCAAAGGATCGTAGCAACTGTGAAGTGCGAACAAGTAACCAAGAACTCTACCAAGAGAAATAGCACCACAAAAGATCACCAGCATTATTGCAATTCCAATTATTGCATTTTCTTTTGTCTTTTTTTTTAAAAATATTTTTTCATTTTTTTCTCTTTGTCTTTTTTTTTTTTTCCTCAATTTTTGATAACGACAAGTGACTGCTGGCAAGCCAGTTTTTGATCACTCACCGTTTAATGGTGCTGTAAAAATAGTTTTCACCACTAAGAATTTATTTTGCAATTAATATCTGCTAGAAACTAGTTTTCAAATATTAATTGGCCAACAACACCCAAAGGTTTTCATTGTTGGATCTTTTATTGCTTTTTTTTTTCATTTTTTTTCTTTTCCAATAACTGCATATAATGACTAAAGAACAAGAAATTGTGATATGGATGATGGAAAATGATACCATCCAAAACATAAGTTTTGTCCATAACCACACAAAAGGCTCTATTGAATCTTGATTCATAATGAACTTGGAATGATGACTATGAATAATCTCCACAAACTTGGGAATACTAAAACACTTCACAGATCATCCTTGATCCATGTATCTCTCAACAATGAATCTAAAATCTTCTTGGATAACTTTGGAACTCACTAGCACACTAAGGTAGGAGAATCACTCATAGTGATGGTGCTATTCACATTTCTCTATGATATAATAGGATGAAATCACATGAAGATATGAAACCCTATTCTTTTGAAGTATGTGAAATATCCATTGTAGAAAAATGTAAAGTTGTGAGTGAAACACCTTCATTACCAAAGAGAGGAGTATGGAGTGAAATACTAATGATAGTCTCCAATGTGTCCATACAACTTCAAAGAGGAGGAGACACAACTCAAGGAAGGACTGTGATGATCTGCAATGTCTTCAAAGTTTTTTTTAGATGTGTAGCTCAAAATGAATCATGAATCTCATAGATCAAGTTGCACATTTTCCTCCATGTGATAAATCACCAAAGAAAATAAATTTTATCTCAAGTTGGGGAACACCTTATACCACAATCTTCTTGTGATCTCCAATATTAAAGCATAAGTAAAACTGAGATGCACCAGATAGCGAGCAAGCCCACACAATGCTAACAAAGCCAACATAGTGTGTTATGAAATGCTTGTGTAGAAAAGCATCATGAACTGGTAATGGTACTAAGATCATGTCACCGCAACAAGAGACCTATAACCATATTCTCAAAACCAAGCATATCAAGTATAGTAAAGTAATTTTATCCAATTAATAACCCTACCATTAAGTGAGTAATGCATTTTTACTAATGATAGATAGAGTTATTAACATGAATAGATACTTGAGAGAATGGATAAAATCCTATGTTCATATAATAGAAATGCTAATTAACACTAGAACACATGCCTTGAATTGTTGAGATGTCACATTTCAAGGACCAACAAAACAATCAATGAAGCTTGATTGAAAATCATCCAAGAATCACAAAGTTAGAGGGATTCCCCCCAACTCAACTTAATTCTACAAGGTCATAAGAACATCAAGAAAATTTTAAGCAGGCAAATTTAAGAATATCTTTGAGTTTTAGTATATCTATGGATTCCTTCTTGATGTCTCAAACCATCCAAAGAATCAAGAAAGTGATTCAATGCCTAGTATTTATGCATGATCATCTTAAGATACAACAACCAAGAATGAGAAATATATAGATATTAATACCTTGGTTCTTGTTAAATGAATGAATCATCCATAGTGTATTTAGTCATCTCAGGATAATGTAAAGAATCAACAGTGAAGAATAATGAACATCCATTTGCAACACATGTTATTTGGTCATTAATGCATTCAAATCCTTCATGTTTTGTTTAATCAACTGGACCCAAATCAATAAGTGTGTAAGGAATACACATGTTTACCATAGGCCTCCCAAGATCTATATATTGGTATATTAAAACATTTTTAGAGAATAGATCTTCTAAGTTATCATTTTTCATCACACACAACTCTGGAATGATTATTAAATCAACTAGTAGTGCATGATTAATTCCAACACACATACATATCTTTTCAATGATAAAATCAAAAGGTGTAATTTCTTTATGTGTGTAAAATAGCTCAAAATTTTGTGATTCAAGAAATAGATAAGAAGAACTAAATCAATGGTTTTTGAATTGATCAATATGTTCTTTTAATTCTTCTATACAAAAATCACATCTTTTAGTCACATCATCATTTTTATGCACATGAAGAGAATTTAAAAGGATAATTGAAATGTCATCAACATATGTTATTTGATCCACCTTATTATGTAATTTTTCATGACGAATTATAATTTCCATTGGTGGATATGTTGGAGTGGATGGTGGGTGAAATGAATGGAATAAAGATAATGGAAAAGGTTGTATTGGATATAGAGTAGGTGGGTGTGAGTAGGATGGGAATAATGGAGATGGTAAGGATGGATATAGTGGTTTTTGTGAGCATTTATTTTCATATTCACCATATATACTAGGTGGAGAAGGTTGTTTTGAAGAGACTTGTTGACTTTGCAATGCAATAGAGTGATGATACATGCTAACATTATTATGCATACCTTGATCGTCTTGATTTTTTGTTTGAAATGGTTCAACTGTTACAAGGAATACTTTCCCTCTGCCACCCTTATCATGGTGAGGCTCACAAATAGATTGTACTTTATTTAACATGTTTCCTTCATTGTTGGGGTAGGTGCATTCATCACACTTCCTGTAACAGATAGAACAACAAATCGTCAAATCATCATTCTTAAAATCCCATTGTCCTAAAAATTCATCAATTATTTTCTCTTGTTCAGATATAGAAATAACATTTGTACATACCTGTGACAATAGAAGATCAAGATCATTTAAGTTGCATTCATTAAGTAATAAATGAGTAAAAACATCACCTTTGGTTGATGCAGTTCCTTCACCAATTCTTGTTTTCAAATTTGATGTTTGACTACCTTGAAAATGCATCATTTTAAACATTTTTCTTCAAAATTCACTTTCTTTATCAATTACTGACAACAAAAAATTATAACATAAATAATAGATCTAACTTCTAAACCCTATTTGCAAAGTTAAAAAAAACAATGCACCTAAATGATTTACTACAATGCAAACCTATGGTACCGAACTAACCAAGATCGACACTTGATTAGACACTCCCAAAAGTGCACTATTCCTAACTTGGCTTACTATGATTTCAAACCTTTAATACCTTTCCCCGGCAATGATGCCAAAATGTTGGGTGAAACTGTGGTACAAATATTAAGGATAAACAATAAGATTAAGAGCTAGTTCATCTCACATTTAAATATCAATCCGGGGTCGTAAAATCATGAAAGGTATAGTGCCTATATGCTCAAGGGATGAAGATAGCATGCCAAGTGGAGATGGATGCAACTGAGGACATGTGGAAGGAAACCTACAACAAACCAAAACAAAACTGGTGATAGGAGCTAAGCTGAAACCTACAATAAATCAAAACATAACTGCCAATAGGAATTGTCACTTCCTGCAACAGGAATTAAACATTTAAATCTAAAATAAAACAATTCTAAAAACTAGAAAGCATGACAATATGTAAAATTTAATCTAGAATTTATCATTGCATAAAATAAATAAGAAACCACAGAAATCTAAATTCACAGTTATATCTTAAACAATACGTGAATCAATAATCAATTACAATAATATGAATTAAAACAAGTAAGCTAATATAAGAATTTTATATAATAAATCAAATGAAAAAATATATAAAATAAAACACACTCTAATCTAAAACAAATCACCAGTCATTCTAAGAAGTGGATCCAACCTCCTCAGTATGCCTGGTGATAGAAATAAATGATCTTCTACACTCCTTCAATCAAAAGAATGATATTTTATTCATCCATATATAACAAAGAATTTACATAGAATTTTGCTACAAGAAGATATGTGTGTAGAAGTGTTTTTTTGATATATAAATCTGCTATAAATCTGCCCTCCCTATAGCTTACATTATGCATCATATATAATTGTAGTCTTACAACAAATGCATATAAAAATAGAGAGCTTATTTTGTTGTATCTAACAAACATTCTCACATAATTCCTTGTTTGAGAATGACTACAAATTATTAACAAATTTATGTAACATCAAGCAAAAATAGAGATGGAAATGGTTATATCAACTCTCCTATCAAAGTGAATCATTATCCACGTGGATAGAACCATTAGTTGTTGGAGAAAAATGTGGAGTTTGGGCTGGTCGCAACAGCAAAATCAAAATTCTTATGTTTATAAAACCATCGATAACTTCTAAATGGTTGAGTTTCTAAAGATTATGTCTCTTGGAAACTTAATTGGGCCCATTTTGGACAAAACCCATGTCTTGAATTTTCCAGATTCATCCTCATTTGCTCACAAATTGAAACGCAAAACTGACTGTCATATTTTTGTCTTGCAGATTTTGTTTCCTCTAAATATCTGGCACATAAATCACGAGATCTTCCTCTAATTATTTCATGTAGATTTCACTTGATATGATATTATTTATGGATAGGAGATCATGAATAGTTATATCCATTGCCATCATATGATAGGTAGAAGTTCGTGACCAAAAGTGACAAGAAGATTTTCTGCATGGAAAATGATAGGAAGATGAACACCCTGAAATCTCTATATTAGAAAATATATTTTCCAAGACATAAAGTAACAATGCTTGTTAGTAAGAACAATCAATAATTAATTTCTATATTTTAATCTCAAAACTATATTAAATATAACTCATATATATTTAACCATATGTAACATAAAGTAGTAAAATGAGACGAGATAGAATGGAAAATAGAATATGGAAGTAAATATGATGGCACATAAAATGGCTAAAAAGATGGTATAAAATGATTCATAATCTGCACTCATCACGAGGTGCTGAGAAATCAAAACACGGTGGCCTCAAAATTTATCCGTAACCATGATTTGTCCAGGTGGGATGAGAGTAATAACTGTTGTTGTCAGTAGCAGTTGGTAGGAGCAATAATGATTTGATGGGTCCTTGTACTTCACTGCACCAAGATTTATTAGAGTTTTTGGAGCTTGCTATCTCGCTAACAAAAATTTTTGATATCTCACCATTAGCGAAGTAGCGAGGCACCATAAAATCAATAGCTGGTGGGACTTCAAGTGACATGGATGGTGACTAGGACTAAAGTAAAGTCTTGTTGGGGGCCAGTAGTGCAGAATCTCCTATGTCAACAAATACTCTAGACCTATGCCCCATTGATCAAGTGTACAAGAGATTCTAATCATTAGATCAAAGCGGAATCAATAGTCCTCACTATCTTGCTTTGAAAAATTGCAAGTTGTTTAAGCTATGTGACATAACAAGTATGGGGCCCACCACTATCTTTCTAAGCAATACAAGCAATATATCATCCACAAGATCAAGAATGAATCGATGGCTATCACTACTTTGCTATGGAAAGGTGCTCGTTCTTTATGTATTGCAAAGTAGCAAGCTGTTGACATGTGTCCTCAGTCACCAATGGGTCCAGGCAGAAATGCCATCAAGGAAGGTGTTGTATATGTGGTCAATTTTTATTGGATTGACTGGCCAACTTTTCAAGTGGAATACCAAGTTGACTTTCTCTGTACCCCATGATCATATGATTTTGAAGATTGACAGTGTAGGTTTTAAGTACTGAAGGGTTGGCACTATGCATATTAATGAGATATGAAAAGTTTTGCATGTGAAAGAAAAAATAGAGTGTAACTTATAAGATTTTTTCAGTTGCACCTTCTGCGAATAAAGATTTTGATGTCTTTTCTGAATAGGATCTTTTACTAAGAGGATTGTGTAGATTTTGGCATGAGTGCCAAACAACATAAAAGAACTAAAAATAAGAGATTTCCAAGTGCGTATTTTACTTTAGTCTCTGAAGTGTTGCAGTCTTGCATGGTGTAGATAAAATGGCTCGAAAGAATTCACTAACTCTTAGATTGTGGATAGTAGAGGGATTACTTGACAAGAGTAATTAGATCCCTAGTGTTTCTTCCTCTCAAATTGGTTCAAGTTTGTTTGAAAGGTGGTTTGTGGAAAGGAAGTTGTTTTTCTCGTATGTTAGTATGTGGAATTTTGGTCGAGGAAGACTAGTAATCCTAGGTGTTTCTATGGGTTGTGATCAAACTACTAAGTTAATGAGGGGAGCAAAGAATGAACTTAATAAAATAGAAACCCTTTTAGTAGTAACACCTTTCTCTAAGGAAATTTTCAATATGGCACACATCAATGCCATGGTAGCAGAAGTATGTAGGACCCTATGCAAAATTTCTAGAGAAGGTGAAGAAGATTTTATACCCATGGGCTTCATGAGAATGGTCCATCTAAATTTTTGTTAGTACATGTCTTTTTGTGTCACTAGTTGACAAATTTTGGTTAAAAAATAGTTTTGGATGCAGACGTGGTTGGCTAAGCAGAAATTGCTCATTTTGTTATATTTGACAGCCACATTGTTTCCATACTCGAGTGTTGTTTCTCAAGGGTTAATCCCATTATCTTAAGGAGTTGTATTAATTAGAAAAGAGTGGGAAGTAAGGGTGTTTCTCCCAGTACCATGATGATGGTAAAACCCATGGATTCAAGTCAGTTTGCAATAATTAGATTAGATTTTGTCATGGGAAAGCTTAGTAGTTACATATGTGACATAATCACAATTGGAGCTAAATCAACAAAAGGATGTGATAGAAAGAAGCCCACAAGAGAATATATGGTTTGCATAACTTCCTATTAGTCTTTTTCTTTTTAGATAGATGTATGCATCTTCTTCTTGTAAAGGACACCTGTCATTTTCTCTTAGCCTAAATCTTATTGCATCTCACACTATATAAGTGAGATTCCAGGGCTAGAGAAAAGGTATGAATTCTACTTTTCTAATTGATATGCTTTATTTGTTTTTGGTCCATTGTTTTGAGAAAAAATTCATGGTATATTTTCTCTATCAGATCTTGAGAGTACATGAATATAGAATGATCTGTGTTTCTTTCTAAAGGTCATTCTGAGTTTACTATAAATTGTATACAATTTTCAAGGAAAATGAAGACAAATTATGAGTTGTCCCCATATCAATTCTTACATAACTTTGTCTCCTTTTGATTACTTGGTTATCTTGATTTTGTATGAGTAAAGGCTTGTGCAATTCAATGTAATTTAGTTAGGTTACATATATGTTCATCACTGCTATTAGTTCAATGGATTAAGTAAAAGCTTTGATGAATTTGATAAGGTTGCTATAGTAGTGGAAAGGATTTTGAATGATGAATTATGATAAGAATAGCCAATAAAAATTTTTTTAAGGCAACAAATTAGATCTAAGAATTTTTTGTAGACTTGAACCCCAATGGATTAGGCACTGATCAAATTTGATCCAGCTGAAAGAGAAATGTGTCATAAATGGTTGTCAAAATGTAGAATTAAATCAATCTTACTTTTATTTCCTAAAGATTTTCAAAGTTGGCCTGTACCTATTTGCATGGAATGTTTTAACTTCAGTTAGCCACTATTGCTGAGAACACCTACAGATCTATAGAAGAATTTTGACCATATCTACTATATGGGATGTGTTTATCAAATTCTCAAGAATTGTACATGTATTTCAGAATTTGAGATGAGAATCAGAATGAAACTAAAATAATCCTCATATAGTGTTTCCCACTCTTGAATCATCCCTAGGTATACCCAACCTGGTTTTGTAGAGCCAGAAGAGTAGAAAACCACCCATGGTTTTGTTGAAGTTGGGCCCAAATGGTTTTGCACATACAATTGCTAATAAGAATTGGCTAGTCTTTAGATTGTGTGAGTATTGTCATCTTGGTATTAAGCATTTTGTTGCTTAGTAGTTTTAAAACACCAATAGATAGAATGTCCTTTACACAAAATAGGCATGGAGAACATAAAAAATTAATTGTAGACAATCAAGGAATTGGTTTTCCACTAAAGAGTTGCTTCTAATAGTGTTTTGATATGCCAGATCAGACATGTCATCAATTCAAACATCAAACTCACCATGTATCCCAATATCACCAAAGCATTCTGGCACCTTGTCTAGTGTGATACTTTTTTGTTGACCTATGCACTACTTTATGTTTGGGGGTTCACAACTTCCTTTTGTCATTAACCTTCTAACCCTACAAAGTTGCAACCTCTTCATGTTTCATGTTGATTGTTGCTTTGTAGCTTGCCTTCACTCTATCCTTTTAATAGTTACAACCCTATGATCTATATAAAATTGGCCATTTTCACCATTGCCATGATTTATACTTAACAGTCCTCTAACCATGCAATTATGTGAAATCAATCATCTTGCCTTTGTTTCCCTTTTGTAGCTTGTGATTGAGGTTGGCATTGAATGTTTGTGACCCTATGATCATTGAGAAATTAATTTCTTGTATTTCCTTTATCCATGATCGCTCCATTGTGACTATCTTTTTCTTCTTTCATATAATCATTATGATCATGTGAAACCATTAGGCTAACTGCCATCATGCTATTGCAACTTAACTATTAAATTTGATGTTTAACCCTGTGAGTGAGCAATCAAAGCAATCATTGCATTTTAGTCTAAGCTATGGTAAACTTTGATCCTTTTGTAACTATGTGATCTATAACCTATTTTGAGTATCATCACTTGATCTATTAGCCCTCATCTTAACTCTTCAAACAAGAAAAGAAAGCAATCGCTACATCACCTCCCTAAACTCAGGTTACCCTTGACCATCCACGACTATGTGATAACACATGGAACCTGACTACTTATGTGAGACTTCACATGGCCACAACCTATTCCCTCCTAAGCTTGAATTTAAATATAATGACACAAATTTCTATGAATTTGACTATGTCTCACCATCTCTATTCTCCTGAAGGTTAAACTTTAATGACCTAGGACTAAGTGAAAAGGGATTTTCACATTGTCTTGACATAGAAATCCTCCATTAACATAATCTTCTAAGGTTTAGGGATGTATAAGGACAGGTCAAGATTTTTTTTCATATCCCCATTAGCTTGCATGGAAATAAATGAATGGTTTATTTAAATGGGATCATGGCTATCACCAAAAAAATTCAAGTTTTGGAGGGGGCCAAAAATGGTGAAGATTTCTAGCCACTTAGAGGGGATTCTTTCCTACTAAGCATGGACTAGTGGCCTTTAAAAAATCCATTGGTATGGAGTCATAAAAATGAAATCTACATCTATCTATTAAAGCAGGAAACTACTCTACTATATATAGAAAACCTTAACCTTCTTTAGAAGAATTTTTTAAGGTGAATTCCATTAACTAGAATTGGTAGAATATGACCATCAAGTCTATATAGTTGGAAAGAATTGGCCTCCTTATAACTGGTGATAACATATGGCCCACTCTACATAGCATCAAATTTAAAGTGTCTACCTAGTTTAACTCTATTTATATCCCACTTGAGAACAAGGTTTCCTTCTTTGAAAATTCTAGTTGTGGCCTTCTTATCAAATATTCTTTTGAACTATTACTAACATGTCTCAAGTGTATGCATGGATTTCTATCTCTTTTCTTCCAATTCAATCAACTCTACTAGCCTAACTTTCATGAAATCATTCTCTACTATCTCCAACTGATGAGCTAGGTCAAGACAAGGGAACTCAAGTGAGATAGGAAGCCTAGCTTCCTATCCATATACCAACATAAAAGGTAAGCTCCCAATTTCTCTCTTGGGTGTAATTCTATCAACCCAAAGGGTAGTCTTCAACTTGGCATGCCAAAATCTTTGATTATCTTCGATTGTCTATTAGAATATATAGTCCACTGATAAAACTAAGATGGAGGGAGGGGGTGAATAAGTTATACAATTAACATCATCAACAAAAAATTTAAACAATCTTAACCATATGATTAATGTAAATTGAAACCACAGCAAGATAATCATACACAATAACCCTAGATATGTTAACCAGGTAAACTCTTGATCAAAGGGAAAATTCCAGTGGGGATGATACCCACAGGATGATGTACTAATATAAACATCCCTCATTATAGGATAGACCCTAGTAGGAGTTTTTTACAACATTTAGTACATATGAGTCCCTATTAGGAGAATTTTAATCCTTGTTATAAGATTCCAACCCTATTACGAGTTGTGCCAACCTTATTAGGAGTTGTGAAAAATAGCTAGACCCACTACCCAAATAGTTTTAAGGATAAGACTAATGAACCCACTATCCAAATGATCTCTATCTTATTCCTTGAAGAAAAATAGAATTTAATTATACTTCCTTCCTCTATCTCTTTCTTTTCAACAAGACTTCTCCTCCTTTAGATCTTGTAACCAAATCATGAACTACATATCCAATAATCCCTTCGATCACTTACACACATTTAGTGAACACTCTTCTTCTTTTCATACTTCACACTTCTTGAAATAATCACAACACTTAAACACTCACCACATCTCTTTCAATGAAGGAAAACATCTTTCCTTTATACCATATCTTCATAATAATTTCTTGAGTTGGCCTTGAGGCTTTCCTAGTTAATTAAAATAAGATAATTAATTAATTACAATTACCATAGCATTTTCAGCTCATAGTCTATACAAAACTTCACAGGTGCGATATTAAAGCTTGTGCACTCTCTAACATCATCACTTGATTGTCATCTATCACTACCTAACTATGCATCTTCTTACTAAATCTTAGATGTAATGTAGCAAATAGACATTAGGAACTATTTTCTCAATACTCTATCTTTGAATTGCTCTCTATAAATCAGGTACAACTTTTGTACTTCTTTGACTCAAGCTCTGCACACTTAACCACATCATCATAGCACTTTGTTGTATATGTCCATAACTTTGCATGACCAAATGATCATACTATTGTCCATATTATTAAGATCTTTGTCCTGCTACTTTGTCAGTCTTTATAGAAACCATGCTATGTTGACATCAATGACAAACATAGTCATGAATGCAACATATCAATATACTCTAGTGCTCAAGATACTCCTCCAATATAGTATCATCAAATTTCATTCTAGCTATATGTCTCTTTGGAAATTATGGCAACATAGATGAAAAATATCCAAGTTCCAAGATTACCAAACAATGTTCTGCTACTATAGACCAACATTAATTGTCCACACACTAAAAATAAACTCAAAAAAATAGGTGCATACTCCTTCTTCTTAGACATCAATTGTTTACTTCACACTAAAAAATTCACAATACATTAGGTGCACATTCCTCTTAAAGAAATATCAGTCATACATGCTCTCCCCCATGCCTTAGGAGATTTTTTTCATGCATATCTCTCCCCATTGACATCAATGTTAAAGGTGTCAATCTCAATACCAATTTATTATTAGTTGCTCCAAGTCATCAACCAACTCGAGTGTCCAAAGATACTATTTTAATACCAAATGCCAAATACCAAATACCAATAGTCCTCAATGATTTAGTACATACTAGATACTCCCTCGTATGGGATGCATAATCATCTAGTCTAGTCAAATAATAGTGCTCTATACCACTTGACTGATGCACATTCTACATCATCTATTTAAAAGTAGGCAGGGGCATAACCCCAAGCATATCTCTTAAGTAATCAAAAGTATCTTTAGGAAAAGGCTTTGTAAGATATCTACAATTTTATCCTTAGTACTTACATACTCCAATTTGATCTCCTTTTCTGCTACTTTCTCTCTCAACACAAGATACTTAATAGATATATGCTTTGTCTTAGAATGCAATACAAGATTCTCATACATACTTAGTGTACTTGTGTTATCATAGTAAATGATAACATGTTCTTCCATCTCAATTCTGATATCCTTCAACATTTTCTTCATCCACATAACTTGATTACAATTTTTTGTTGCTACAACATACTTTGCCTTAGTAGTGCTCTATGAAATTCAATCTTACTTCTTGCTTAACCAAGAAATCAATCTTCCTCCAAGAAAGAATGCTCCACCACTAGTTCTCTTTCTATCATCCATACTGCCTACCTAATCAACATTAGTATATGCACACAAAGTGAAATCATTAAATCTACCATACCAAATTTCATTATCAGATGTCCCTTTCAAATATCTAAATTTTTTCTTTATTACTACAAAATGATATTCCTTAGGATCAGCTTGCAATCTAGGTACAATCCCAATTGCATTTTCTATATTTGGTCTAGTGTGAGTTCGATGCTATAAACCTCCAATAATTAATCTATACTTCTTCTATTCTACTACAAGTGTTTTATCTTTGCTAGATAACTTATGACCAATTATCATAATTGTGCCAAAAGGTTCACAATTTTCCTAGCCAAACCTATTTGACAAATCTTTTATGTACTTAGTTTGTGAAATGAATATGCTATTATTATTCTACACAATCTATAGTCATACGAAAAAAATCATTTCTCCTATTATGCCCATTTCAAATTCATTCTTCATCTCTTCAACAAATTTATCACTACCTTCATCATTGCCTCCAAAAATGATGTCATCAAAAAATATTGCAATGATCAATAAACCATCTTCAATTTCATTCAAATACAAGTTATTATCTATTGTACCTTTAGCAAATCCAAGATTTTCCAAATAATTGTCTAACCTTGCATACTAGGTTCTTGGTGCTTGCTTTAGACCATAAAGAGCTTTCTTCAATCTACATACCATGTCTTTATCTTTTGATAAAGAAAATCTTTCAGGCTGCTCAATATAAACTTCTTCTTCTAATTCTCTATTTAGAAATGGAAATTTAACATCCATTTGATAAACCTTAAATTTCTTGTTCACTGCGTAAGCCAAGAACATCCTTATTGCTTCCATTCTTGCTATAGGTTCATATTTTTCCTCGTAATCAATTCCTTCTTGTTATAAATAACCTTTATAAACAATTTTGGCCTTATTTCTCACAACTTCTCCTTTCTCTTTCATCTTATTCCTAAAAATCCATCTATATCCTACTACATTCTTGTCTTTTGGCCTAGGAACCAATTCCCATGTATCATTCTTTATTATCTAATCCAATGCTTCCTTCATTTCTTACATCTAATGATTGTCTTTGTCATCTTTTTCTTCTCACTTCAGTTCAACTTGAGATATCAAGCATATCTTCTCATTTACTCTGTTCCTTGTCATTACGCCTTTGTCTTTACTTCCAATTATCTACTCAGGAGGGTGATATCTTGTCAAATGCCTATTAGGGTTAGGATTTTACATCTCAATTCTTCTCTCTTCTCTAGGTTCAGAACTTTGTTCTCCTCTATGAGTAGAATTTAGCACATCATTATGTAAGTCATTGTTAGTCTTAAACAAAACATCAACATTCTGTTTAAAAAATTTATAGTTATGCTCTTTATCCTCTGAATTATAATCTATCATCCTTTCTTTGGTCCCAAACTTCTCATCAATACTTACATTTGTGAATTCGACTATTGTCTTAGTTTTATAGTTGAAACATCTATAATCCTTACTTTTCAATGAATAGCCAAGAAAAATACCTTCATCACTTCTTGGACTAAACTTACCAATGTCATCATCTCTCTTAATATAACATTTTCTCCCAAATATCCTAAAGTATTTGATTGATGGTAAATGTCCAAACCATACTTTATAAGTTGTCTTGTTCATACCTTTTTTTGATCTATACTCTATTCAAAGTATATATTAATGTATTTACTGCTTCTCTCTAGAATGTCTGAGAAACATCATTCTCAAATAACATTTCTCTAGTTGCTTCTACTACAGATTTATTTCTTCTCTCAGCAATCATATTTTTCTTACATGCTCTCTAACTACAAAAGTGCTACTAACCTTAATAATATTATCAAAGTTTATGTGACAAAATTTTCTATGCCTCAATCAACTATTATCCACTTTGGCTACCAAACATATCATCTTAGTAGGATTCAATTGGAATACATTACCTCTAGATATAGTGCCAATTCTAATGTAGGAGCATCCAAAGGTATAAGGGCAATCTTGTGTTACCCAAAAAAAATATACCTAGATATAGTTTTTGTTTCATGTATTTTCATTTTTGGATACCCATTTGGATCAAATAAAGGTTCCAACTCTCATAGTTCCACTATCAATGTTCTAGGTTAGAGTATTTAAGCACCTTGGGATACATGTAAATGCTAGAAAAATAGGACTATGTAATTGAGCAATAATTATGGTGAATCAAAAAGTATAAATTGGAGGGAGGATTAAAATTGTAATTCATAACATTCCAGAAAAAGAATCAGGTCAAATGGTTGCATGGTTTGAAAGTTATCATAGTTTTTTGGTTTCTAGAGACCTCCTAAGAATGCTTCAAAGTCAAGTTTGAAGCATTAAATGACATTGTATAGGGAAAAAAAATGAGGGATGAGTTAATCTGGTCCACAGGTATATAGAACACTTTGAGAGCTTTCCAAAAATGTAAATGGTTCGTCGATTGGAGCTACGGTTCAAAAGTTATGCCTCCCAGAAGTTCGGCTATCATTTTTGGATTCTTCCAATTTTGTACTGACTTCTAAAATGACATCTGGAGCCTTCCATTTTGGTGGTGGATTCCAACTAGAACTTTCTAGAATTTATTCCTAATCCTTAACCCTTTGGGGTCTATTTAAGGACATTTCTGGCATTGTAAAAGGCAGTTTAGAGTGGAGTTTGAGAGAAGGTACTGGGAGAAGAAATTATCTCCAAATTTATGCTATTGTAAGACCATAGGGCATGTTTTGGAGTCTATTTTCTCTACACTAAGTGTACTAGAATATTTTCTTAGTTAATAAATTTCTCCCTTTCTTGTTGTGTCCATTCTATTCTTGGGTTGTGTCCCCATCAAGTGGTATCAAGCGGGTTTTCCTGAGTGTGTAGATAGAGCGCCAACTGTGAGGCAGTTTGCACTAGGACTGTGTGGTTGTGGGTTTGAGTTAAGAAGATGCCTCCATGAAGAGAGTGTGGTGGAAGGGAAAAAGCTATTAATCCTAAGGAGGTTAGAGCCTTCCAAAGGTAGGTTCAAGCATTGCAGGAGGAGCTCCATAGAGGAACAAATGTTGTTGTAGGTGATGAAAGTGAGGATGACAATGAAGAAGAAGAAATTGGACCAGAAGGGGAAGTTAAAGGGGAAGTTTTGAATTAGTTAGAGGAGAGGCTTTTTAGGGCCATTACTAAGTTTTGAAAAAGACCTACAATTGATGTGGGTGTATTTTCAAGAAATCTGAAACCAGATGAGTTGATCAACTGGATCAATGAATTGGAAGAGTACTTTGAATATGAGGATATCAAGGATCCAAATAGGGTTAAGTTTGCAAATGCCAAACTGAAAGGCCATGCAAAAATTTGGTGGCAAGAGGTTCAATTGGAAAGAAATATAAGAGGAAAGGAGAAGATCACAAGGTGGGATCGCATGGTGGACAAACTAAAGAAGCAGTTCATTCCTGTTGACTACAAGCTTGATTTGTTTAAGAAGATGCATGGGTTAAAGCAAGCTATAAAATCAGTCCAGGAATATACAGAGGAGTTTGACTGAATTCTAATTAGAATAGGGCATGCAAAAGAAAATAAGGAGAAGGTTGCTTGTTATATCAATAGGTTATGACTGAACATCCAAGAAGAATTAAGTCTGGTAAGAAGGACTAGCGTTGAAGAGGTATACTAGTTTTCCCTACGAGTTGAAGAGAAGCTAAATAAAAAGTTTGAAGGGAGACAAAGAGGGCATGGTCAAGGAGGAAGGGGTAGTGGTAAGTCATCTGGAGGTTGAAATGAGACCCAAAGGAAAAATGAAGATGTGGGTACTAGCAGGAACTAGAGGAAAGAAAATTTTAACTATTCCCATGATCAAAACTTTGGATATCAAAGAGGAAGAGGTAGAGGACATGGACAAGGTTTAGGAAGAGGAGGTTTCTATGGTACCTATTTCCATTTCAATGAACAAGGTCATCATGCCTTTGAATTGCCTCAATGGCAAGGAAGGACAGATAGGAGAGCTGAGGGCCAAGCTAAGGTTGCTCATGTGGATGAGGTTGCATAGTCATCACATTCAGAGGATGCAGAAAGAGGAGAGACTTTAGTAAATGAAAGGGTCCTTCTAAGTGGTGATATTGAACTAGGACAAAGGAGGAGTCTATTTTGTACCAGGTGCAAATGTGAGAATAAATGTTGTGATGTGATCATTGATGGTGGTAGCACTAACAAATTGGTGTCAAAAGAGATGGTCTCTAAGTTGAAGCTCAAGAGGAAGAAAAACCCCTAGCTCTATCGGATCACTTAGGTGAAGGATGATCATAAGGTCCTAGTAAGTGAACAATGTTTAGTGAAGTTCAAAATTGGGAGTTACCGTGATGAAGTTCTCTATGATATTATTCCAATGGATGTCTACCATCTATTATTGGGAAGATCGTGGCAGTTTGACAAGCATGTAGTAGATGATGGTCATGCAAACACATACTCTCTAACAAAGGATGATGTTCACCACAAACAGAAGCCCATGGTTAAGGAAGGTGAAAAGGTATACAAAAGTGCTAGGATCTTTCTTGTTGATGGAAGAAAGTTTTTGGATGGCATGAAACATCAGCATATGTGCTATGCTTTGATTCCTAGAAAAGATAACGAAGGTAGTAGTAAAATACCACTTGAAGTTTCAGATTTATTAAGTAAGCTTGGAGATATCATTTCTGATAATGTTCTAGAGAGATTGCCACCGGTAAGGAAAATTAGTCATCAGATAGATTTAATCCCTAGAGCTAGTTTGCCTAACAAGGCTGCTCATAGGATGACTCCTACTAAAACTGAGGAGCTAAATAGACATGTTTAAGAGCTATTGAAGAAGAGTTTAATTCAAGAAAACATGAGTCCATGTGTAGTACCTATAGTACTAGCACCAAAGAAGGATTGAGAGTGGAGAATGTGTACAAACTCTTGAGCTATAAATAGGATAACCATTAAGTATTGGTTTCTTTTGCCAATAATGGATGATCTTATGGACTGCTTGAGTGGGGCTCAGTACTTCACAAAGATAGATCTCAAGAGTGGCTATCACCAGATATGGATACGAGAAGGAGATGAGAGGAAAACTTCTTTCAAGACCAAGGAGGGTCTTTATGAGTGGCTAGTCATGCCCTTTGTATTGACAAACTCCCCAAGCACCTTCATGCAACTTATGAATGAGGTACTTAAGAAGTTCTTGGGAAAAAATTTTATCGTCTATTTGGATTATATTTTAATTTTCAGCAAGACTTTGGAAGAGAATTTATTGCATATTCATAGTGTCCTTGAAAGGTTAAGGGAAGAGAAACTATTAATTAATCTAAAGAAGTGTAGCTTTGCTAAAAAAGAGTTAGTCTACCTGGGGTTTGTTGTATCACCTAAAGGTCTCAAAATAGATCCAAAAAAGGTAAAAGCCATCTTGGAATGGCCTACTCCAAGGTCTACTACTGAGGTGAGATAATTTCATGGTCTGGTTTGTTTCTACAGGAAGTTCATTAAAAATTTCAATGGCATATGTGCACCCCTAACTAACATATTAAGAGGGGATAGAAAAGAGTTCAAATGGGTTGTGGCAACTATGAGAAGTTTTGAAATGCTGAAGAAGAAGGTGATAGAACAACCTGTATTGGCACTTCCTAATTTTAGCAAGGTGTTCTAGGTGGATTGTGATGCAAGTGGCAATGCTATTGGGGCTGTATAAAGCCAAGAAGGTAAGCATATTACATATTTTAGTGAAAAATTGAATGATGCAAAAAATAAGTACTATGTTTATGATCAAGAGTTCTATGCAATAGTTTAGGCCTTAAATAAATAGAGGCATTATTTATTGCCAAAGGAATTTGTTTTATATACTGATCACCAGGCATTATAGTATCTAAATAGCCAAGGTAAATTGAACCAGAGGCATATGAAGTGGGTAGAGTTCTTGCAGAGCTATACATTTGTGTTAAAGCATAGAAGTGGAAAATCTAATAGGATTGCAGATGCATTAAGTAGGAGGTAGTTGTTGCTTACAGTAATGTAGGTTGAAGTAGTTAGGTTTGATGAAGTCAAGAATTTGTACCTTGAGGATCCTGATTTTTCTAAAGCATGGAAAGCTTGTAAAGAATCTGTTGCTATAGACAGAACTAAGTGGTTAGACTATCTGATTTAGGATGGTATGTTGTTCAGGGGTAGTCAATTGTGCATTCCAAGGAGTTTCATTACCTAAAAAATCTGATTAAGGAGAAACACAATGGAGGGATGGCAAAACATTTTGGTTGAGATGAGACCATTTCCATTCTTAGAGAACATTATTTTTGGCCTCAGATTTCATAGGATGTGAAGAAGTTTTTTAGAGTTGTCAGGTTTGTCAAGTGGCCAAGGGATTTAGTCACAATACTGAACTTTATTAGCCTTTGCCTTTTCCATCAAAGCCATGGGAGGATATAAGTATGGATTTTGTTCTTGGATTGCTGAGGATGCAAAGGGGTAATGACTCAGTATTTGTGGTGGTTGATAGGTTCTCCAAAATGGCACATTTCATTCCATGCCATCAAACTCATGATGTTGTCCATATTGTAGACTTGTTTTTCAGAGAGGTGGTAAGACTACATGGCCTCCCAAAGAGTATAGTTTCTAATAGAACACTAAATTTGTGGGGTATTTCTAGAGAAAATTGTGGAAGAAGTTGAGAATGGACTTGAAATTCAGTTCCACACATCATCTGTAGACTGACGGCCAGACAGAAGTGGTAAACAGAAGTCTAGGCAATTTGCTGAGATGTTTAGTTGGGGATAAGCCTAAGGGATGGGATTTGATTCTACCACAAGAAATTTTTTCTTCCAATAACTCTATAAATAGGAGTACTAGTAAATCACCATTCTAAATTGTATATGGAAGTAGCCCAAGGACTACACTAGAATTGAGGAAGGTGGAGCAAGGGGAGAGGACAAGTGTTGAAGTAGAAGAGTTTGTTGAACATATCAAGCGCCAACATGAGGAGGTCCAGGCACACATTATCAAGATGAATCAATAGTATAAAGCTAGGGTTGATCAAAGGAGAAGAAATAAGGAGTTCCAAGTAGGGGATCTAGTCATGGTACACTTAAGAAAGGAAATATTTCTAGTAGGTACTTACAACAAGTTGAAGATGAAAAAATTTGGCCCCTGCAAAATTTTGAAGAAACATGACTCAGGAAATGCATATGAGGTGGAGTTTCTAGAAGGAATTCACATTTCTCCTATCTTCAACATTGCAAACTTAACAAAATATCATAATGATGGTGCAGATGAGGAGGTAATGTTAGAGCCATGTCTAATTCCTACTTCTAAGAAGGAGGAAATAGAAGACATTCTGGATCATTGTGTGGGCAGAAGTACCAGAAATAGGTAGTATGAAGAGTATCTGGTTAAGTGGAAAGGTTGATTGATCAAGGATTCAACTTGGATATTAGTAATCAAGGTTTCCCATTTGGGATTTCCTGTACCATCCATAAAGTGACAGGGTCAATTTTCAATCTACCCTGGGTGTCTGATGCAGGAGCATCCAAAGGTATAAGGGCAATACTGTGTCACCCAAAAAAAAGTACCTAGATATAGTTTTTGTTTCATGTGTTTTCATTTTTGGATACCCATTTGGGTCAAATAAAGGTTCCAACTCTCATAGTTCCACTATCAGTGTCCTAGGTTAGAGTATTTAAGAACCTTGGGATACGTATAAATGCCTAGAAAATAGGACTATGTAATTGAGCCATAATTATGGTGAATCAAAATGTTTAAATTGGAGGGAGGATTAAAATTGTAATTCATAACATTCTAGAAAAAGAATCAGGTCAAAAGGCTGCACAGTTTGAAAGTTATCACAAATTTTTAATTTTTAGAGACCTCCTAAGAATGCTTCAAAGTCAGGTTCAAGGCATAAAATGACCTTTTATAGGGCCAAAAAATGTGGGATGAGTGAATCTGGTCCATAAGGCTATAGAGCACTCTGAAAGCTTTCCAAAAATGTAAACAGTTTGTTGATTGGAGCTATGGTTCAAAAGTTATGCCTCCTAGAAGTTCGACTATCATTTCTGGATTCTTCCAATTTTGTACTGACTTCTAAAGTGACTTCTAGAGCCTTCCATTTTGGTATTGGATGCCAAATAGCACTTTCTAGAATTTATTCCTAATCCTTAACCCTTTGGGGTCTATTTAAGGACATTTCTAGCATTGTAAAAGGTAGTTCAGAGTGGAGTTTGAGAGAAGGTACTAGGAGAAGAAATTATCTCCAGATTTATGCTATTGTAAGCCCATAGGGCATGCTTTGGAGTTTTTTTTCTCTACACTAAGTGTAATAGCATATTTTCTTAGTTAATAAAATTTTCCCTTTCATGTTGTGTCCATTTTGTGCTTGGGTTGTGTCTCCATCAAATTCCAATCATCTTACCATCTCTATCTTTGATAGTGCAGGTCTTTTTAGTAAACTACAACTAATAATCTTTGTCCACCAACTATCCAACACTCAACAAGTTATACTTTAACCCATCAACAAAATAGACATCATCAATGTTAGTTTTACCATCAAGAGTCATGGATCCAATTTCTATTATATGATAGGCTACATTGTTACCAACTCTAACAATTCTTCCATCATGATTCTTGAACTTAACAAACTTATTCATATCACCAATCATGTGATGTGAAAAACCACTTTCAATTATCCAATAAGACATTTTCAACTTGGGTAACTAGAGCTCTTTCTTCTCTAATTTCTCTATAAAGATCATCTTCCTTGATAGCTACAAATCCTAATTCATCATCACTTTCACTTTGACCTTTCTCATCGAATTTTTCATCTTCATTTGCATACAAACAATTTCTATCTCTATCTCTTCTAGGGTGAAATATTCCCTTATACTTATTTTCTCTTTTAAGAAATTTAGATGCATAATGACCAAATTCATTACAAGTCCAACATTTAAAGATTGTCTTACCATCTTTTTCTCTTCTCACTAGAATGACCAATCCTTCCTCAATCTTGTCTTCATCATGTCTACTATTTCCAGAAAAATCTTTATGGGTGCTTGCACTTTTTATCAATTTAGGTCAAATGTTCAGGGCACTAAAAGTTGTTTTGACTTGTGTAAGTTGTCCAAACTATCTCAGATTTTCTTTTGTTGATTCTAATCTACCAAGAATTATTTCCTTAGTGAAATCCCTAGTGTAGGGCATCACTAGTTGAATCATGTTAGCTATAGGCTTGAATGGTGGTGTCAAACTTGTCAAGATCTTCCATATGACTTTATCATCTTCTTTGGTTCCATGATGATACTAAATTCTTGCAACCATTTCTAATATTCTACCAATATAACTTCTTAGAGATTCATCTTGCATCATTATAGCATCTTGAAATGCACATATCTAATTCTATAATCTCATTATCTTTGCATAATCATCACCTTCAAAAGTAGATTCTAATGGTTTCCAAATTTCATGAGATGTTGCAAATGACTTTACCTAACCGTATGCATTCTTTGGAAGAGTTGTCAATAGGGATTGTCTTTCTCTCATGTTACACATGAATAAATCTTTGTCTTCTTCACTACAACCTACAAGGTTGTATTCTTTATTGATTATCTTCTAAATTTTTTTCAAGAGACAATATCTTGGACCCATGCACAATAGATTAGTCTTCATTTTCTCCTTCCAACTATCATAGTTTGACCCATCAAATCTAGGACTATCATTTTTGAAAATATTCACCATCAATCTCCCAAAGTTGTTAAAGTTATCCTTCAAGGACTCGATGCTCTGATACCAATTGTTAGAATATATAGTCCACTGATATAACTAAGAGGGGGGAGGGGGGTGAATCAATTATACAATTAACATCATCAATAACAACCTTAAACAATCTTAACCATATGAGTAATGTAAAATGAAACCACAAAAAGATACTCATATAGAATAACATAAGATATGTTAACAAGGGAAATCCTTGATCAGAAGGAAAACCCTAGTGGGGATGATACCCACAAGATGATGTACTAATATAAATATTCATTGTTAGAGGATACACCCTTTTAGGAGTCTATTACAAAATTTAGTACAAATAAGTCCTTATTATGAGACTTTGAATCCTTGAAAGAATATTCCAACCCTGTTAGGAGTTGTGCCAACCCTATTAGGAGTTGTTGAAGATAGCTAGACTCACTACCCAAACAACTTTGAGGATAAGAAAAATGAACACACTATCCAAATGATCTTTGTATTATTCTTTGTAGAATAATAGAATTAAATTGTACTTCCTTCCTCTATCTCTATCCTACTAACCAAACTTTTTCTCCTTTAGATCTTGTAACCAGCTCACAAACTGTGAATCCAATAATCCTGATGATGGGCCACACCACTCGTGCCAACTCACAACCAAAAATGCAACAATATGGAGATAGAGAGAGATGACAAAAATGCTTCATAAAGCATCCATTAATACTTGAAATCTATTACAAGAGATTACATACAAAGAGCTTCTACTTGAAGAGCTTCTATTTCTCCAACTTCTACTTCTCAAGCTTCCTTAAAAGAGATTACATTCGAAGAGCTTACAATTCAAGAACTTCTATTTCTCGAACTTGATTACAAATGATAATAAGCCTTGGTTAAATAGGCTCTTCTAACCCAAGACATTACAAACACAACCAATGTGGGATAAAAGCTAAATACAACTACCTTTAAATAAATATTAAATTCCCACCCAAATACAACTAAGCACCCAACAAATATTAAATGCATGATTTAAGGAACTTTCTACAAACTTCTAAGTTGCCACCTACACACCTCGATTAATGGAATAACAACTATTTTTATTATTTTTCTATTTATGCCACCCATGCACCTCGAAAATAGAAATTCCTCTTTTCTCCTTTTTTCCTTATTTTATTTTTTTATTATTTTTCCTTCTATTTTCATCACTTTCTCTCTCCTCCACAATTTTTTTTTTTTTTTTTTAAATTTTTCTCTTTCTTTTTTTTTTTTTTCTAATAATTTAATTTTCCCATGCAAGATGCTCCTGCATCAGACTCCCTTGGTACATAGAAAAGTGTGTCCCACACTTTGATGTCAAAAGAAAGATATAGAACCATCTTCATCTTCACCACAAGCTTCCACCTCAATAGGGACAAGAAAACCAACATGCAAATCTTTCACATTTTTTTTTTTGCTGATGCATGATGCTCCTACATTCGACTCCCATGGTAGGAAAAATTTTGTGAGTATGGAGTCACAAAATGAAGTAGCCATTGTTGACATTTTTTTTTCTTCCTCCAACACATAGTTGGAACAAGTATCCGGTGCTGAAATTTCTCCTTTGCAATGAACTCTATCCAAGCATAAATCTCATCCTCATCCAATCTTGTTGAATTAATCACACCTGTAATAAATCCAGCAACACCATACCAATCTTTCTTTGCATACCATACATCACAAACAAGATCCTCATGCAAACCATCATTAATATCTTTTAAACTCATATGAAAGACAACATCCCATGATTCATAAGAATTTACCTGTTTGACATTTTCAGCTTTTCTTGCCTCTTTTATGTCATCAACAATGCACGTAACTACTCCACTTGCTTGATCTGTAACTAAGGCACTATACTTTTCCTCCATTGCTGCAATCTTTGAATCATCTTGATCTATTTTAGGTTCATAAATCTTGTCATCTTCATGCTCTTCCTTTTCTTGTTCATCCTCTTCAACTTTTGGTTCGCAAATAATTTTCTCTTCATCTACTTGCTCTTCCACTGGATCATCTTTCTTTTCCACATCCAAGGAATTATCAACATCTCTTTTCTGGTGACATGCTCTTTGTTTGCACAACTCAGCTTCTAATTCATTCACTTGCTTCTGCAAATCAACTAGCAATGTTTCTTGCTCTAAATTTCTCAAGTCGAGGAATCTTTAAAATCCATCCAATCACAAAAGTCATCTTCTTCTTTCTCTTCTCCATAATCAAGTCTTCAGAAGACAAATCTCATCCAAAACAAGAACCTCGTGCAAACTGCCTCACAGTTGGCCCTTTGTCTACACAATCAAGAACTTCTTCACAAACTTCACCCAACTCAAGGTCCTAGTGCAAACTGCCTCACTTTCGGTGATCAGTCCGCACACTTAGGAACTCCCGCTCTGATACCACTGATGGTAGGCCACACCACCCATGCCAACTCACAACCAAAAATGCAACAATATGGAGATAGAGAGAGATGACAAAAATGCTTCATAAAGCATCCATTAATACTTGAAATCTATTACAAGAGATTACATACAAAGAGCTTCTACTTGAAGAGCTACACTTGAAGAGCTTCTATTTCTCCAACTTCTACTTCTCAAGCTTCCTTAAAAGAGATTACATTTGAAGAGCTTACAATTCAAGAACTTCTATTTCTCGAACTTGATTACAAATGATAATAAGCTTTGCTTAAATAGGCACTTCTAACCCAAGACATTACAAACACAACCAATGCGGGATAAAAGGTAAATACAACTACCTATAAATAAATATTAAATTCCCACCCAAATACAACTAAGCACCCAACACATATTAAATGCATGATTTAAGGAACTTTCTACAAACTTCTAAGTTGCCACCTACACACCTCGATTAATGGAATAACAACTATTTTTATTATTTTTCTATTTATGCCACCCATGCACCTCGAAAATAGAAATTCCTCTTTTCTCCTTTTTCCCTTATTTTATTTTTTAATTATTTTTCCATCTATTTTCATCACTTTCTCTCTCCACAATTTTTTTTTTTTTTTTTTTTAAAATTTTTTTTTCTCTTTTTTTTTTTTTTTTTCTGATAATTTAATTTTCCCATGCAAGATGCTCCTGCATCAGAAATGCATCAAATCCCTTGGATTGTTAACATGCATTTAGTGAGCACTTTGCTCCTTTTCACACTTCACACTTCTTGCAACAATCACAACACTTAAACACTCTCCATTTCTCTTTCAATGAAGGAAAATATATTTTATTTATACGATATCTTCATAATAATTCCTTGTGTTAGCCTTGAGGCTTTCCCAATTAAATAAAATAAGATAATTTAATATTTACAATTACCATAACATTGTCAGCTCACAATCTATACAAAACTTCACACGTGTAATATTAAGGCTTGCACACTCTTTGATGTTATCATCTAACTATCCTTTGTCACTGCCTAACTACACAGTTTCTTATTGCATCTTAGATGTAATCTAGCAAACAAGAATTGGGAACTACTTTCCCAATACTCTATCTCCGAACTAGTCTCTGTAAATTAGGTACAACTTTTGTACTTCTTTGACTTAGGCTCTATGCACTTAACTATTACAACTTTTGTACTTCATTGACTTAGGCTCTACGCACTTAACCATGTCATTATGATATTGTGCATCAATATCAATATCAATATTGTGCATCAATTTCTTATTGCATCTTAGATGTAATCTAGCAAACAAACATTGGGAACTACTTTTTGAATACTCTATCTCTGAACTAGTCTCTATAAATCAGGTACAACTTTTGTACTTCTTTGACTTAGGCTCTATGTACTTAACTATTACAACTTTTTTACTTCATTGACTTAGGCTCTACGCACTTAACCATGTCATCATGATATTGTGCATCATGATATTGACTTAGGCTCTATGCATTTAACCATGTCATCATGATATTGTGCTATTTATGTCCATAACTACACATGACCATATGATCAAACCATTGTCCATATTATTAAGATCTCTATCTTACTAGTCTACCAATATTAACAAAAACCATGCTATGTTGACATCAATGAAAAACATAGTCATGAATACAACATATCAATACAATCCAATGCTTATGATACTCCCCTAATGTAGTATCATCAACATTCATGCTAACATTATCCTCTTCATAATTTTGATGAGATTATTGTTGGAGGATTCAACCAAGCCATTCCCTTAGGGATAATAATTTGAGAAAGTGCTCAAATATATCCCATGTTTTAGAGCCTAGGAGTATATATGAGCTCCAACGAAAAATTTGGCATTATTTGATATGATAGTTGATTGAACACCAAATATGGTCATAATTCTATCAAAGAATTCAACCACTGAAGCCTTTTTTGCATCTCTCAAAACCACTACTTCTTTCCATCTTGTGAAATAATCTATGGCTATCAAAATCCATTTATGACCAGAGCTAGAGGGTGAAGTTATTAGACCAATAAAATCCAAACCCCACTGAGAAAGGGGTTGGTCTACTTGAATAGGATGAAGAGGGAGGGTAACTAATCTTTTCTTTCCTAAGAAGAATTCACATTTTTCACATATCCTTACCTACCTATGATAGTAATTGAATAGGGTTGGCCAATAATAACCAACCCTTGTGATCTTCAACAAATAGTACTTCACACCAAAATTTTACTGACCTTTCATTAATCATTGAATTTCATACATATAGGATTTGAGAGATGATCATTACAATGGGAATGTTAATAAGTTCATCTTCTCTTGATGACAAATGGCAAGATGCCAATTTATCATATCAAAATATTAACGAAGATTTCAAAATTTACAATAAAAAATGAAAAAGGGGGGAATCTGAATCGCTTGGACTTCTTCCCCTTTTTAGTTTTTGTCCTATATGTTTTAGCAACAACCATGATGGGAATAAAATCTTCATGATTGGGTACTTTCACATTGGTGAATCTCAAAAGCCACCTTGAATACTCTAGAGCTAATTCTTTTATTTCACTTAGCTGACTTGCCACTTCTTCAACAACCATGTGCATGCATCCACCAAATGTTTGCAGTTCTATTACCCTATTTTGACTACTTGAAGCTATCCCAGAGAGTTTACTTAAATATATAGAAAAATTATTCTTCATCACTTCTATATTGATAAAGGATTTCCCTTGTCCACTAGTTTGTGACTCAGTGTGCAATCCTCACATAAGCTCAAATGCACTGTCCTGGGCCTTCTTCACTTTGTCCCCTATTTCTCTGAGTCCTTTCTTAGCCTCTTGAACCATTTCCATCTTGAACTGCATACTTTGGAGCTATTCATTCAGAGGTTCATTTCCCTTCTTGAGAATATTTGCTTCAATTGCATCCTTTTCTTTCATCTAAATAACCATCATTAGGAGAGAAATACATTCTATGTATCTTTCTCTTTCTCTAGCCAAGATATTACTGTTAGACATAATATTATCCTTTTTAGTTTCTAGTTGGAGGATAATGTTCCCAATTTGATCGATTAGGGAAACTCCATCTACATTGAGTTTCTCGATCCATTCCTTTCCAATTTAACCAAAATGCCTATCTTTCTGGAGCTGTGATATGAAGGCTTGTACCTCTTTTGCTAAAGGATTTTCGGTGGCAGGCACACCAGTAATAGTTGCCAATGGAAAAGATAATTACCTGATGAACCTTCTTAACTCTTCTATTTCAGCTTTCATTCTGATCTTTGATGACTTGAGGTTCTCTAGTTGCTCTTCTATCACCTCATTACTCGACTTCCATAGGCCTACTTTTGTATCATGTCTAGCCTCTCCAAGATCAATTGAATGTAGAGTGAAGTCCTCTGGCATCATATCTTTGATTCTCACTGCCTTGTTTGGTTTTGCTACCTCCATAGTTAAGTGCCTTGTTTTTGGATCTTGTCCCAATATTGACAAGGTCTTTTGCTTTTTAGCTTTTACTATGGCAGATCTTGAGAAAACTTCTTGCGGTAAAACATCCTTTGAAAGAAAAATTTCATCTTTTCTTTTCCCCTTCTTCTCCAAAGTATCCTTGAGCCAAGACTCTATACTAATCACTTTGGAGGTTGTTCTGAGTGATTCAATGCTGAACATTTTCTTCTTCACTAGAGTCATTGTCACTGTAGTTGCAGAAAAGGGAGTCTTTGGATCTCGAGAAAGAAGCCTAGATGAACCTAGATCTTTTTCCTCTTCTTGAGTTTTCTTTGCAAATTCATCAGACTCAATGGATTTGCTACTACTACTTTTATCATCTTTGATCTCTATTATTTGAATAGAAGAACCAGGGGGCTTTAGAAAAGGAGCACTTATAGATGGTGTAGGGCTATGATGAGGGTATAAGGCAGAGGCAACATGAGGAGATGGAGTTGGAGAAGCTTGAGGAGATGGGGGGAGAGTGGCATGTGGAGGTGAGACTGGAGTAGGAGATCCATCTTTCTGTTCTTCCATTTCTTCTTCAGCTTCAGCTTGAGATCCAATGACCAATAGTGATCCACCTTGATAGGTTGGGGCTATTGGAACATTATTCTTTGGGGGTTGATCACCTCCTCCTATAGATTGATCTGGGCCTTGAGTAGGTGCAGTAGTAGCACTGGGTATGGCACTTTGAGATGAAGCAGGAGTAGCTATAGCTAGACAAGCTTGAGTAGTTTTGCTCTTGCTCTGGCCTTTCTTAGTTGTCCACTCAACCCACTTCCTAGTCCTTTTGATAATTCTTCCCATCATGATATTGAAGTCTTCTTCTATGTCAACATATGGTTCAAAACTAATGGGAGTATTCCTCAACCTAGTTAAATATGTATTACTATACATATTTTGATCATCATCTTCCAATCCATCCACATCTAAATTTATACCATATGTCTTTACCTAATTAATTATAAATCTAGCAAAGGCACGATCTCGAATCTCCAGTTCATTTTTACTATCTTCCCAATAATCCTCCATGGTTGTCACATATTTGATTACACTTCCAATTTGGAGCACATCTCTGGCATATCCATTAGGATCAAACAGGGGCCTTACTGCTTCATACTCTTCCAATTTGTATTTACTCTCAAATGCTTTGAGTATATTCTTTGCATCTGATTTGGTTTCACAACTGTATGCTCCCACTTTTATAGGGAATTCATACCCTTTCTTCCTCAAGTTGGCGGTCAACACATTCACTTGGATTGTTTGCCTCACTATCTCCATGAGCACGATCATATCATCTGGATACCTAGGTAGCTTTAGTGGAAATCCATCAAATGCTACAAGATGTAAATAATAATATGATGAGAACTGAATGAAATAACTACTAAATTGACCAATGGTCACCATCACTTTCGTATTGAATCTCTGCTCTGGACACCCTTGGAGCTCCCTACAAATCCTCATGGTGAATGCATCATTTACCTGGATGTATTTTGTATAACTATTCTATAATTGCAAGCATGGATAAAACTCATAACTTGTGACATTATCAAGAAAATTCTCAATTCTAGGGAGTCTTGACCATAATTGAAGAGAAGCCAACATGTATATCAAGAAAGAGGACATATAAAATGAATTATAAAACTTGGCTATACTGAGAGCCCTAGAAAGATGCTCACTAACCTCATATGCCCAGTCAATATACCATGTGTCTAAGAAAATAACTTGTACCAAAAATAAGTACTACTCTACAAAATTAAAATCACCTTTGAGTTGATGCAACAGAACCAAAATTTCAACAATTTTTGGTTTGAGGTCTATGCCAAAAAGAGTTTTAGGGACTTTACTCTTAGTTCACCTTGGCTTTTGAAACCAAGACTGCATGATCTCCCTCCTCCAAACCATCTTCTTCAAAGAGTACTCAGACATGGCTCCACTCATCATTAAATCAAAAAACACCTCTTGTTCTAGAATTCGGAAGCAATTCACTACTGCTTGACGATCAATTGAAATCAACACTATTTGGTCAGGCAATAGAATCTTCTTTGTATCTAGGTTGTAATGATTGATGTATTCCAAAATTAACTCTGGGGTTTGTACTCCTATAGGAAACCCAGCTGCTTCTACTAATCTACTTCCCCAAATTTTTTCCATTATGGGATGAATTGGCTTTGCTCTTAATCTCCTTTGAAAATCTTGCATATCATAAAAATGGAGTGAAGTATCTATTATACTCAACCATGCTGACTTAATTCCACCCAATCCATCAAAACCCACAAATCCTGTTGCCATTTTATTTGATGTATGATAGCAAAAATTCAAACAATTGTAGATGATACAAGAAGCAAATTTTGTAACTTTGAAAATTACTTGAAAGCACTATCCAGTACAATAGTATAACAGTAAAATGGTAGTTTGAAAATTTGTTACTTTCCTCTTTATAAGATAACCCTAGATTTTCCCTTTGAATTTCATAAATCGTGACACATGTGCAAAATTAAGGGTAAATTCATTGGATTGGTGGATGTAAAGGTTCTAATGGATTTATCTTTGTCTTTTCACTATTTTCGTTGCCTCAATGGTAACTCTCATTAATTACTAGTTTACTTTTTCTTGCATCCATCTTTTGAAAAAACAAGAATGGAGAACTTCTTAGGGCAAAGTCCGCTTAACTCAATTTTGCTTCTAAAAGCTTTATCAATTAACTGATTTGCTTCTATTTACTTGCCCAAAATAATTTGCAATCAATTCACATACTTACCATGCTTGCAGGAATGATTTTTCTTTAAATGTGGAAAATGACCTTCGAGGGTAGAAAACCCATGGCAGAGAAGCTGATTTCTGATTTTCCTCTTAAGCTTTCATTTTTACCTTTTCTACCCTAAGAACTTTACTACAAGCCCTTGGAAAACATAAAAGAGGCTTCGCGAGTGAAAAATGGGGCCCGCTAGTGACTTTACTTTTCTAATTAGGCCTTTGCAAAAAATTTACCTCTTGGTTTGAAGTTCGTTTGAGGAGAAGCTACTTTTGAGTTTTCTAACGATGCTTATCCTAATCATCTTAATGAGTTCTAAGTAATTTCTACTATGAAACTTGATAAATTTTGAATGATTTGATCATAGTATGGCTTACCTTTTCTTATTTTCAACTTATAGATAGCATTTATGGATTGCTATGAAGTGTTGGAAATAATCAAGACTAACAAGGTTACTGAGAGGGGAGGAGTGAATCAGTAACCCTAAAACTTTAATCCATTTCTACTTAATAACATATTTACCATTCATCCATCTAATCTACTGTATGCAGGAAAAGATAAACATTTGTAACACATGAACACACAGATTTGGTGATGTAGAAAGCTTCCAATTAGAAAGTTAAACTGGGGTGGGGATGATACCCACAAAAATTCAATACTGTAGTATAAAGTTGTCTGGTTAAGGCTTATAATGATCATTTCTAATGATCTTCCCTGTTAGGAGCAAGTAGGATTGCTAGATCCACCTTGTTAGAGGATTTACAAACATACAATAAAGTATGCACTCTGTTAGGAGATTTATAAAAGACTATCAAGTCTACCTTGTTAAAGGATTTAGAAAACTAATTCGCCTATTAGGATGAAGGAGTGGATTTGATTACAACTGATTGCTGATAAGATCCTTTGTGCTTTGATCACCTGATGTGATGGATATATCTTTTCTGTATCAATGTTGACCTTGCTGTATTCCTTTGTTCTGCTAGTGATTCGCTTTCCCTCTTCTCAAATTATTGCAACATATCACAACCAATGATATTAAACATCTCATCAATTCAAATTATATATACCATTCCAATATTTACACTGGCAAGGTTGGCCAAGCACAAGTGAACAAGCATTACTAAGTCGGCCAAGTGGTAGAAAACTCGGGTTCCACAAACTGACTTGGCAACCTTTTGATACTCGACATCCACTAAAATACACTGCATCATCATGCACTCAGTAAGAGTAGAGGCACAATCCATACTAATCATTCTAAGTAGCTTGGAACTCAGTAACCATTGGTGACTCGGTGAATATTGTGTCACTCGGTAAATACTGAATCCATTGATAACATTCTTCACTTGGTAAAAACTGATTCCTTCATTTACCTTGTTTACTCAATAATCACTAATTCCTTTGTTTACCTTGGTCACTTAGTAAACATTGATTCCTTTGTTTAGCTTGGTCACTTGGTAAACACTAAGTTCTTTATTTACCTTGATCACTCAGTAAACACTAAGTTCTTTGTTTACCTTAATCACTCGGTAAACACTAAGTTCTTCTGATGACTCGGTGAACACTGACTGCTTGGGGAACAATGTTTTGCTTGGTAACCACTAACTTCTTGGAGAACACTGTTCTACTCGATAACCACTATGAACTTGGTAAATACTACTAAACTGCCCATATGCTTGGTTTCCAAAGGAATGCTCGGTATCAACTATTTACCTGCAGAATTTATAAGGTAACCACTAAATGCTTAGTGTGAACTGTAGACTAGGTGATGAGCTCGGTAAGCATTCAGAATTGAATAAGTGTTGTGACTAATGAAAAATATATCATAATTCCAACAATCTCCCCCTTTGGCATTAGTGACAAAAACACTTATGAGCCAAAACTTATATACAATATCTGACATACTGACAACTGATTCTGCTGAATATACATGGCTTCCTTACATATGACTCCCCCATACAATATACACAAGGTATTTACATGAGTTATATGACTTTTATTTATGGTATCTCTTTGTCTATTTTGTACATTTATCTCACCAATAACTCTTTCTGAGTATCTCTTTCTCCCCCTTTTTGACAATAATGCCAAAGAATAAAAAATAATGTATTTACATAGAAACACCAAAATGTGAGATAAACTTTGAATGTACCTGAAGAAAGAGTTGCAGAGTCTTGTCCCAATTCTCTTGCAAGATTTTGCATGTGGATAGAGCTATTTGAACTTCTGCAAAGAGTTCAATCGCATGGTCTGCAATGGAAAAATTGTTGTCATGGATCAATGTTTTTGAATGGGCAATGTGCTTATGCATTGTGTCCATAATGGGAAGGATCATCTTTTGAATATCTAACAATGTAGATTGGATCCTTGACTCTTCTCTTAGCAATTCTGCTTGTTTTTCTGACAAAATTTTTATCTTGAGGTGATGAGATGAGGTTGAACTGGGGTCAAGCTTCAGGTTTTGTACGCTTGCCTTCAGATCCTCATCTATCTTATTCAATTGCTCTATTATCTCCTTAGTATACTCAGTAACATCACAGAGCTTAGCAAAAAGAGATGTTACATTATTAAAAGAATTTTCAATATTGGCCAAAACTATGATTAATTCAACCTTTTTTATTGCTATGTGCTCAAGCACCTTATTATCAAATTTCTTTTCTACCTTCTCCATCAACTTTTCTTGACCGGAGGTATCCTCATTGAATTTATTGATTGCCTCTTCTAATTGTAGCAAAATGTGTTGAGAAGTATCAACATCAACACCTATAGCCTCTGTAATTATATTTTTCACTTCATCAATAATTTTCAACTCTCTATCTCTCTCATTCCTTAGTTGTTTCTACTTTTCCTTTAGTTCTATGTGTTGACTGAGCAGTCTTAGTTCATCAACTGAACTAGTATCCGTATCTATTTTTGGAATGAAAATTTCAATATCCAAGTCTACATCCTCATCAATTGTCTTTCCTGTAATCAAAAGTTTTAATGGAGTCTTTAGTTTTTCTACTATACTAACATCTTTCCCTTTGAAAATAGAGACAATGGTTGATGAGGTTGGACTGGCTATCAAAACTAGAATAGGATCAACTAAAGGAAGACTGAGAGAGGGGCTAAATGTATCCAAAATTCATATACTTCCTAGAATTGATGTGCATGCTAGAATATTTACAATTGAAGAGCTTACTGGTGCAAAAATTTGTGCTAATGTAGCTGAAGTTGAAAAAATTGGAGAGCACACTGGAAAACTTATTGTACATACTACATGAGGAATAGATACTTCTGATGTGATGACTACTATAGTGGATGACTTGGTAACTAAAGAAGTTGTCTGCAGCTCGGTAGATGAAGTGGTAGACTCTTCCATTGATGATACCTAGAGCTGAGATGTGGCAAGTGCAGATGATATATCTGATGTAGTTGTGACCAAACCTACTGAAGCTGACTCCAACCTTGATGATATGATAGTTTTAGGTGGAGAGTGAGGAAGGGATGCAATAGTTGCTGCTGCAATTTTCACAAGGTCATCCTCTTCCTTATCTACCTCTTCAGCTTCTTCCTCCTTATCTTCCATTAGTGCATGCAGCTCTCCTAGTGAGACTATGATGGATGGAGTGCTATCAAGCTCATCATCACTATTGTTGTCATCATCTTTGATTTCTACTAGGTCTACACTGGGCTTATGTAGATGATAGATGTTTTTCCACATGTTTGCAACATCATTTACAACATGTTCAATGTCTTTAATCAAAATTAAACAAGTGTGGAATCTGATCATCATTTTACCTTCATGGTTTTTCATTTCAGCTTTTACTTCTACTCTAGTGAGACTTGGTCAGAGATTCTTCAAGGATTGCTCATAAATATCTTTTACCATTTGGGTGGCTAACTCCCATCTCAGTTGCAATCTCTCTAGTAGTTCTTTTGAGATTTGAGGGGCAATCTGGTTTGGGGAGTATTTCCATTTACCCATCTTGTTGAGTACTAGTTCCTCAATCTACATTTTCTCAGCATCAGTTCTAGTTTCAAATTTCAATGCTTTGAAATTTGTGATTCTAGCTCCTTCCTCCAATTGTTTGAGTCTTTGCTCGAATGTGGGTGCAGACCTAACTAGTATAGGTTCCTGCTTACCTTTCCCAGTTCTTTTGGTAAATACTACAGTAGGCTTCTTCTTGGGTTTGGTAATGATTACCTTACCTTTCTTCTTTGGTTGTTACTCTACAGATTCTTCTTCTCCTTCTTCTTCTCCTCCTTCTTCTTCTCCTTCTTCTTCTTCTTCAACTTCTTCATCTTCAACTTTTCCCTTGGTGAGCATAAGAGGACCAGTAGAATTTTTTAATTTGGCTATTTTCCTCTTTCCCTTGCTTATGGCCTGTGGTAGCTTGATTTCAAGCTCAATTTTGGCCTTAGCTTCTTCATAGGTTCCAAAATTTTGTTGCCTTGGGTCTACTGGCTCATTTACCAGTGCCTCTATGATGTCTCTGGTTTCATCAATATTTACCTCATAAGGAAGAGGTTTCACCCATGCAACTCGAGGTCTGACTGCTTGAATGTATACCTTGTCACAGTCAACCATGAAGCACACATCATCTTTGTAGTCCTCAACAAGCTTAGGAGGGATTTTGAATCTGTTATTCATCCTTTCTTTGAAGTCTTCAAAATAATTATCCATAATTCTATCAAAATTTTCACCCATCTCTGCTTCAAACTCATTTATTTGATACAAAACTGAAATATCTTTTCTCCATACAGCTGTACCTTTTGAAGGGAAAAACTTTTGTATATAGAAAAATAAACAAACTAACAAAGAACCAAATTTACAAGAGTTGGTTTTTGAGGTCCTTATACTATCCATGTTTTTATTAAGTTGTTTTAGCAGCACATCTGCTAGGTCAAACTCCATATTTTTATTCACAATCTTATAGGCTAAATCTACTACCTTACAGGGCATGCTATTCAATTTGCTGGAACTATACATCTTATATGCAATTAAATAAATTCTAAATCTTAATTTTACATTAGCTACATTATTAGGTTTTAATCCTCTTCTATCTCATTCAGCTAGGGTTAACTTCTGAAGTTCATCCTGACTTAGAGTTTTAGTTGTTTTTGATTTGCTTAACATTGGCAAACCTGTGATCTTATGAATCATTTTCTTTGTTATCAGGATGGATTGCTCTAACTGCAACTGACCATTATGCACACGGATTAAAATTTATCTTATCCATTTCATTTGAAAGTTCCTTGGTAGGTGCGGGATATGGGTCAAACCTTTGGTTTCTAGATGTTTGAACTCGGGTTTGAAGGTTCCATCCACACACAACTCGGCTAGGGCATTATCCATATCTAGCGTCCCTATCTCTTGAACAGTGCATTTGAAATGAGTATGAATGTCATTTATAAGTAGTACCTTTGGTGGAATCTTTGATTGGACTCCATGTGGGTCAAGCGATTTAGCTATGGTAGGAACAAGCTTAAAACTAGGTGCTTTCCATTCTACTCTCTTCACAAGCATTTTAGAACCTCTCTTTGCCTTGCTGCTTCTGGTGCTTGCGGATGCCATTACTGCTCGGTGAGTGAATGATATCATTAAACAAATTATTTGCTAGAAAATCACTTCAAATCACTTGAACTCACTTTTGCACTCTTGGAAACTTCTTTTCTCTGTATATTCTAAATTTGTAGTGAAAAATGAGATGAATTTCTACCTTTTTGATGAAAAATCTGCCATTAATGCTCGAGTATGAAGGTAGTTGAGATGTCCTAGGGTTTGTCAGATAGTCATCAAATTACTCAATAAACCTTGCAACTTGGTAAAAAAACAAAACTTTTCACATTACCGACCTTGCTCGGTAGATGCACTACAGCGAACTATGTCTTGTACCTAAAATACTGATTTGTCATTTGCACTTCTACATTTTGGAACTGCTTTAGGATATTGCTTCAAGATGTAGTCCCTGGTCCTTCTTGATGTGATGCAGGAGCATCCAGAGGTATAAGGGCAATCCTGTGTCACCCAAAAAAAAATGTAATTAGACTTAGTTTCTGTTTCATGTCTTTACATTTTTGGATACTCATTTGGGTCAAATAAAGGTTCCAACTCTCATAGTTCAACTATCAGTGTGCTAGAAAATCTCAAAAAAATAGGAGCATGCAATTTGGCCATGATTTTGGTGACCTATAAGGTGTGAATTGGACAGATGAATGTAATTGTGATTTAGAGCATTCTAGAAAAAGAATCAGGTCAAAAGGCCCCACGGTTTGAAAGTTATTGCAGTTTTTTGAGTTTTGGAGACCTCCTAAGAATGCTTCAAAGTTAGGTTAGGGGCATTAAATGACCTCAAAAAGGGCCAAAAAATAGGGGATGAGCAAAGCTGGTCCATAGGTCTATGGAGCACTTTTAGAGCTTTCCAAAAATGTAAACAGTTCGTCAATCGGAGCTACGGTTCAAAAGTTATGCCTCCCGGAAGTTCGATTACCATTTTTGGATTCTTCTAGATTTGCACCAAATTCTAACGTAGCTTCTGGAACCTTCTATTTGGTCAGTGCATGCCTGCTAGCACTTTCTAGAATGTACTCCTAGTCCTTAACCCTCCAGGGTCTATTTAAGGAGATTTCTGGCATTGTACAAGGTAGTTCAGAGTGGAGTTTGAGAGGAGGTATTGAAAGGAGAAATTATCTCCAGATTTATGCTATTGTAAGCCCTTAGGGCATGTTTTGAAGTTTATTTTCTCTATACTATTTGTACTAGCTTATTTTTCAATTAATACAATTTCCCTTTTCTATTGTGTCCATTCCGTTCGTGGGTTGTGTCCCCATCATGATGAGTCTAATTAGAAATGGTGGAGTCACCCATTTCTTGAGTGACATTGCCATCATTTGAACTTTCTAGCTCGGTAGACTTAGGAATCCACTGTTGTCTCATCTGTTTTCGAATGTTGTTAGCTCTAGCTTTCTTTTCATCTTTAATTTTTCTTATGTTCATTCAATTCTTGGATATATGACCACGTTTGGTACAAGTATAACATCTTATAGTACTATCCTTTTTTCTTAGATGATGCCTTGCACAGTTTATTCCAATGTGTCCATATTCTCCACAATAGTGACATCTACACCAAGTATTGCAGTCCCAACCAAATATTGCTTTGATAACCTATTTTTCTAGATTGAATGATTTAGATCTACATTTAGATGCCTTGTGACCTTGTTTCTTGCATTTGTGACATTTTCCCTCAAACTTTGGTTTCTCTTTGCATTCATTTGCTTTGTGACCATGTTGATTGCAACTATAGCATTTACCATTGAATTTTCTTTTACCATTGCTCCAACATCTATTATATGTATGACCTAACTTACCACAGTGATTGCAAGTAGGTTTTTGATTCTTTTGGGTACCCTGTTTGGAAGATTCACCTTCTTCATTATATCCAAGGCCCACTTTACCCTTTTTTCTATGAAATTTTTTCTCATTTTGCAAGTTCAATTGATCCATATCTGCTTGAGATTTTATCACCCTTTCATTGACTTGTTTTTCAACATTTAAGTCATTTTTCAAACTTTCATTGATTTTTCTTTCAGTTCTCAGATCACTTTGTAAGCTTGCATTAATTTGTCTTTCAGTGATTAAATCATTTCTCAAACTTTCATTCTCAGATCTTAGATTCATAATTTCTTCATTTGCATTGGATAGTTGTCCTATAAGATCTTCATGTTGAAGGGATAGATTATTTCTTACCTCTAAGTCTTCATTTGCCTTGTTTCTTTGTTCCAAAACTTCACATAACCTGATGGATTGGACTTCTTGTTCTCTTTTGAGATTTCTTACTTCTTCCTACAAAGAACCATTCTTTTCTAGGAGTTCTTTGACTGCGTTATTAGCTTCATTTGAACTACTTGATGGTAAAAGGTCTTCAATCCTTTCTTCAATATACTGATGATCATTCATTTTTGTTGCAAGTTCCATCCTTCTTTTCAGAGGTTCAGAAAGATGCTCCTTTGCTTCATTGAGTTGATTCATGGCCATTTCCAGATCTAGCTTTTCATTCTCAATAGATTTGTCAAGTTTGAATATCTCCATTGTCCTTGATCTTTGCTCAAGCTATCAAATTTTATCCTGAGAACCACAATGCTCTGATACCAATTGTTGGAAATAATCAAGACTAACAAGGTTACTAAGAGGGGAGGGGTGAATTAGTAACCCTAAAACTTTAATCCATTTCTGCTTAATAACATATTTACCATTCATCCATCTAATCTATTGTATGGAGGAAAAGATAAATATTTGTAACACATGAACACACAGATTTGGTGACCCAGAAACCTTCCAATTAGAAAGTAAAACTGGAGTGGGGATGATACCCACAAAACTTCAATACTATAGTATAAATTTGGCCGGTTAAGGCTTACAATGATCACTTCTGATGATCTTCTCTGTTAGGAGCAAGTAGGATTGCTAGATCCACCTTGTTAGAGGATTTACAAACATACAATAAAGTATGCACTCTGTTAGGAGATTTACAAAAGACTGTCAAGTCTACCTTGTTAAAGGATTTAGCAAATTGATTCACCTATTAGGATGAAGTTGTGGATCTGATTACAACTGATTGCTGATAAGATTCTTTATGCTTTGATCACCTGATGTGATGGATATATCTTTTCTATATCAATGTTGACCTTGTTGTATTCCTCTGTTCTGCTAGTGATTCGCTTTCCCTCTTCTCAAATTATTGCAACATATCACAACCAACGATATTCAATATCTCATCAATTCAAATGATATATACCATTCCAATATTTACACTGGAAAGGTCGGCCAATCACAAGTGAACAAGCATTACTGAGTCGGCCAGGTGGCAGAAAACTCAGGTTCCACAAACTAACTTGGTGACCTTCTAATACTCGGCATCCACTACAATACACTGCATTGTCGTGCACTTGGTAAGAGTAGAGGGACGGTCCATACTAATCATTCTAAGTAGCTTGGAACTTGATAACCATTGGTGACTCGGTGAATATTGTGTCACTCAGTAAAAATTGAATCCATTGATAACCTTCTTCACTTGGTAAACACTGATTCCTTCATTTACCTTGTTTACTCGATAATCACTAATTCCTTTGTTTACCTTGGTCACTTGGTAAACACTGATTGTTTTGTTTACCTTGGTCACTGGGTAAACACTAAATTCTTTGTTTACCTTGATCACTCAATAAACACTAAGTTCTTTGTTTACCTTGATCACTTAGTAAACACTAAGTTCTTCTGATGACTCAGTGAGCACTGACTGCTTGGGGAACACTATTCTTCTCGGTAACCACTAACTACTTGGAGAACACTATTCTACTCGGTAACCAGTGTGAACTTGGTAAATACTGCTGAACTGCCCATATGCTCGATTTCCAAAGGAATGCTCGGTATCAACTGTTTACCTATGAAATTTATAAGGTAACCACTGAATGCTTGGTGTGAACTTTAGACTAGGTGATGAGCTCACTAAGCATTCATAATCAAATAAGTGTTGTGACTAATGAAAAATATATCATAATTCCAACAGTGAAGTTTCACCTTCTATGTGTGAAAACCCACTATGGAGAAGAAGAAACTTTGTTTTTCGCCCAAGCCTATTGTTTTACTTCTTCTGCCCTATTCACTTTATTTTAAGCCTCCAAAAAACACAAAACTAACTTCACAAGTGAGAGGTGGGACCCATGGCTCTCTTAATTCCTTTACATACACCTCTTCAGAAACTTTATTTTTAACTTTAGAGTATACCATGAAGAAACTCTTTCTTGATTTTCTGCCAATTGTTATTTCGATCATTTTTCGGACTTCAAAATGACTCTCACTGTGAAAACATGACATCATTTGAATGATCTTTTCATAACATGATTCACCTTACTTCAATAAAACTAGTCAATAGCATTTGCCAGTCTTTGCAAAATTTCACCTTTGGGGTGCGAAAACCCTGCTAAGGAGAAGCTGAAACCTACTTTTCCTTCAAGTCAATTTCTCTATTTCCAAATCAAATGAGCTACAAGAAAATCAATTGATGTAGCACAATTCGAGAATCTCCATCAAGTATGGTTCTAAACTACCCTTTAAGGCTCATGAAAATCAAGAAATACCAACCCGAGCTATATGTGACATGGGTGAAGGGGAAAGATGAAAACTTGATGGAGGAACTTAGCATCTAAAGAGGAAAGACCTATTGATGCAACTTGAAAAAACATGACATTAATTCATTTTCCACTTTACAAAATCTGTATATGGTGAAAACTGGGGCAACAAACTACTAACCCTACTAACATTTTACATTATTTAATTTAAAAAGATTTACTAAAATTATATTATATAAAAAATGAATACAAACTACATTAACTAAAACTGAAATAAATTCTAATATTAAAATATACTAACATTTAAAAAACATACTAATTACTTTTACTTTAACTAACTTTAACTTAACAAATAACTAAAATCTATTTCAAAAAAACATTAACTATCTAACTAACCTAACCCTTTACTAACTTAACCACCCTACCCATCCTAACTCCTAGGCCACTTGGCCACATGTCTAACTCTCTTCCCAAGGTTTGGCCGCTTCCATAAGTCTCCCCATGCATACCAAGAGGTTTGAAAAAATGCAACAAAAAGGCTTTAAGGAAAGTACGCCAGGTCAAGGATAAAGGAATGTTTTATTTTTGTCAAACTTTATTATATGACTTGCCCAACTTAATTCATTTCCCACATGACAAGTCAGACTAACATGGAGTTGCATGAGAGCTCATTAAACCAAGGCCTTGTCAATGCCTAGCAAGGGAAAATGAGGATATGAATTTATGTTTTAAAGTTTTCTACATAAGAATAAAGATAGATACAAAACAATTTTTGAATAAAGTTAAGTAGATAGGATATTTAGGATAGTTTAGAATATGTGTGTGTGTAATTTCATTATTTTCTATTTTTATTTATTTATTTAAATTTAATTCTTTTTATAGAAATCAAAAAAGGAGAATTAAGAAAATCTTCAAGATTCTCTATTCAAAAAGTGAATTAACTTCCTCCCCATACAAATTCTAGAGAGCATATTTGCTCTAGGGGATTTTTTTTTTTCAAGACCATATTTTTTTTTCTATGTATCGATTTAGAATGAAGTTTATATTTTTAAAGACAAGCAGGGATTATATGTATATTTTTTCCAAGCTCATTTTATTTCTAAGCATAGATTTTTAATGCAATTTCTATTTGCATGACAAAGGGAGTATATTTTTCTTTTTAGCATTGAATATAGATATATGACTCATCAAGATAATCACATAACTCAAACATAAATCTTTCAATTAATTAACTATTTATCTTGTTTCTGCTTAAATACTTAACCACTAGAATTGTATAATCAAAGTGTTAATCATAGTCCTAATTCTACATTCACTTTCTATGCTACATCATCATTATACATGTTCATAAAATATCAAATAACATAATTAAAGATCTAAAACTAAAACATCACACAACATAAAATAACATAATAATGTTCAGTGTATCCAATAATGTCTCAACATATTGAGTCATGAGTATCAAAATAAAAATGTATCAACTATGCTATGATGGGTTGGGGCAAGGCCCCACATCCTCCACTTCCTCCTAGAGTTCATAAAAAAGATATGGGTACTAAGATTGCATCTATGCTACATCCTCCCATGAAGTCATGACCTTATCATAACAATCCCGCTAGACCCTAACCTAGTCTAGCTCTCAGCCTCGAAGAGCTATGGTTTTTCGGGTAATAATATAGATAGGCTCCAATGTTAACTACTGTTTGACTCCACTTGCAAGGTATTCCAATCTATAATGTGATACTCATCATAAATGTATCGTCTAAGTACTAAAATGTGAAACACATCATGGATGCGTGATAGGCTAGGTGGCAAAGTTAGATGGTATGCAATTGGTCCTATCCTCTCTAGGATCTCAAATAGTCTAACGAACCAAGGTGCCAACTTAGAGCCCTTTCCAAATTGAATCAGACTCTTGTGTGGTCACACCCTCAAGAAGACTCTATCTACAACCTGATACTCTCAATCTATCCTCTTTGTATCAGCATACTTCTTCTACCTATCATGTGCCTCTCTCAAGCATTGTCTAATTAGGGTCACCTGTTGTTCCATCTCTTTGACTAATTGTGGGCCAATAGATACTTGATCCTTGATCCTATCCCAACTCAAGGGCATTATACAAGGTCTTCTATACAAGGCTTCATAAGGCAACATACCTATGGAGGAATGGTGCCCATTGTTATAGAAAAACTTGACAAGATGCAAGTATTCCTCCCATTTGACCTGATGGTCCATCATGTACATACACAACATGTCCTCCAAAACCTAATTCACTCATTTGGTCTGACCATCAATTTGAGGATGGTACGCTGTATTGAAATTGAGCCTAGTGCCCAATGCTACTTGCAACTCTCTCCAAAAGGATGAAGTGAACAATGAGTATTTATTGGAGATGATCTTGTGGGGAATGCCATGAAGTTTGACAATATCCCAGAAAAACACCTGGGATATGTCTCATGTTGTTTATTTAGTACACATGGGTGAGAAGTGGGAAACCTTGGTCAATGTGTCAATTGTCACCAAAATGGCATCATAGCGGTGAGAAGACATGGGGAGACCAATATTAAAATCCATAGATATCACATCCCATTTTCACTTTGCAATCTCATTTTCATGCCCAAAATTTATAGGGGCAAAACACAACTACATGATTTATTTAAAAAAAAAAAATTAATTTATTATTATTATTTATTTATTTTATTTTAAAATTTAACCTAGGTTACCTACACAACAACATAGACATGTTATAACTAGGTTAAATCAGGGAGTTGTATAATCAAGGCACATTAAATCAAGATCCCTATGGTACTGCTATGTTTCATTAAGTTTCTAAATGTCATTAACTTAATTGAGGGTATCTTCCAGGTGGTTGGATTAAAATGAATACATTACTCCTTGATACTCCTCATAACAATGTCCTATGTGAAAATTTGAGTGTTAGTACTAACATGTTTAGAGAAATAGCTCAAATCTCAATCTTATTTTGACACTAACTCTTACTACAAGAGTATTCATATCCTAGCCATGAGTGAGGTCATGTTAACTAAGGCACATGATATCAAGGCTTGCATTGATGTAGTTAGCTAGCCTTAAGTTCTAAATGGATAATATCAAAGGACATATTGGAAAGTCATTTGTGATATCCATTAACATACACACTTATTTATTCTCTATTTATTGAATGATAGAAAGGTGTATAATACTTTAGCTATAAAGTAATATTAGGTTTCACAACCTATATTAATATAAAGGGGCCTTGTTATGCATCTACAACATAACATCCATAGGCACACTAGGTTTATCCCATTCCAATATTTGTTGATTTTATGTTCATAAATTGAGTTAAATAAGAGGATACATATATGTTTATACCTTTTGTTGGATAAAATTATTCAATTGTGTGTTGTCCTTGATGTTACACAAATGTTATATCAGTTATCAGTTAGAGTCTACTGAACTCAGTTGGTTAGCAAGGAAAAAGATAGAGTTTTCCAAGCTCAAAAGGCTTGTGAAGCAAATTATAGAGTCTACTAAGTGTTTTCGGAGGTTACACTGTGAAGATAGTTTCTATTGAGCTCACTTGGGTGTTGAAGGCTTCTATGGTAGAAATTAGTTTCTATTGAACAAGTAAGGTAAGTGAAGGGAAATCATTTTCTATTGAGCTCACAAGGTCAGCGAACGAAAGTTAGTTCTTACTGAGTTCACTCAGTCTCCAAAGGATTTTGCAGAGTTTGCAATGTTTATCAAGCTTCACTTGGTTAACACTGGAAATCATTTTTGGAACCATGTCTACCAAGCAGGGTTGGCCAATGAAGAATTTCATTATTTTAGGGAATAAAGTTTTTTTTTTTAATGTAATATTTGTAGCCAACTGATGTATGGTTTATTGGTAAATGTAACTTGTAAATGAGCTGACTTGACAATTTGTAATGTATAAATAAAAGGTCAAGTTGTGTTTTCAAATGTATGAATGGGTGAATGAATGGGCAAGCATGCAAGTGAGTTGATTGTGTGAAAAGGAAGTGTGAGCAAATTTTAGAAGGATCAAATATCCTTGAGGAGTAGCAAAGATTTATTCGATCTGTAAGGATCTAGTGAAGCAAGATATAGATTTGTATCAACAAAGTTTAGTTGCATCTCATTTAGGTCACTTATTGTTACTTTCTCACCATTGTAGTAGTAATTCCTAAATCTCCTAATAGAGTTGGTCTAATAGCCATTTTGTAAATCCTCTAACAAGGTGGACAGTTCAACTAAATTGTTCTAAAAACCTCTAGCAAGGCCACTCCTAATAGGGTGATTAAATCCTCTAACCAGGTCACACTTAATAGTGTGTTTTGTAATCTTTAACAAGGTTGGCTCCTAATAGGGCTCACTTCAAAAGAGTGAAAATTGGTAGCTAGTTACTTGGTGGTTTTTCCCATATTGGGTTTCAACATTAAATCTAGTGTCTCTTGTGTTCATGTTATTTTCTTTTGCATACATATTAATAATTGTGAATGTTTAAATATCAGTAACAAGTTAATCTACTAAGTTACATCATTTCTGTGTGTGGTTATCAAGTGACAGCAATAACTAGTTATTTAAGACATCTAAGGGATCTATGGATTTGTTTTTGTGGTAATTGATTCACCCCCCCTCCGCCCCCCCCCCCCCCCCCCCCCCCCTCTCAGTTACTCCATCTATAATTCAAAAAATTGGTACTAAAGCATTTGGTGCTTGTAGGAAGGATTTCAAGGATCTAAGCTAAATATTAGGATGTCTTACAAGAGAGAAATTCCAAGACTTGACAGGGATAAATTTTTAGCATGATAAGGTCTCATGAGACTCCATTTGGCTTCCATTGGAGATACATGATTGAAATATCTTGATGAAGAATATGTGACTCCTTCTGGCACATTATCTACAAATGATATTGTTAAGAAGAAGACTCACAACATCATGATGATAGACATTGCATCTTCCCTAAGCTATGAAGAATTTGATGATGTCAAGGACTATAAAACTACTTTTGAAATGTGGAACAAGCTAAAAGATATCTATGGAGGTGATGATAATGTGAGAAGAGCCAAACTAGAAAGTTTAAGAGGTCAATTTGATCAGATGAGGATGAGAGATGATGAAAACATAAAAAAATATGTTGAAAGAGTCAAAGCAAGTGTTAGTGCAATCAAAGCTTCTGGAGGAGATATCAAGGAGGAAATAGTTATAAGTAAAGTTCTTAGAACACTACTTCCTATTTATGCAATTAGAGTTTCTACAATTCAAGAAAGAAGATGTGAAGCTAATCATAAGATAAATATAGAGGCCATAGTTGGAAGATTGACTACATTTGAGCTAGATAACTATGATAACTATGTTCCATCTACCAAGAACATTAAATCAGCATTTGAATCCAAGCTTTCACTCAGGGAGAAAGGCAAGAAGATAAAGAATTTTCAGTCAAAAAGTGAAGAAGAATCATAACAAAGTTTAGATAGTGATCTTAAGGTGGTTGAAGCTCTGCTAGCAAGAAAATATTCAAGAGGCAATGGGAAATACAAAGGTAAGGTTCCTCTAATCTATTTTTCTTGTGAAGAAATTGGACATATTGTTTCTAGGTGCCCAAATAAGTAAAACAAGGATGAGAAGAAAGGTCACAAGTGCAATGGAAAAAAGGACTTAAAATCATTCAAGGATAAAGGTAAGAAAACATGTTTCATGGATAAGAATTCTAATGATTCTAATGATGAAGAAGAAGATGAAATTGTTTACATTGCTGTGAAGGATGAGTCTAATAATGATGAGGAAATGAAACTTATCTCTCATGTGAGCAAAAATGATACATGGATTATAGATAGTGGTTGCTCTCATCATATGACTAGTGATAAAATTAAGTTTGAATGTTTTGAAGACTATGATGGTGGCAATGTGAGATTTGGTAATAATGAACCTTGTTGCATAAAAGGAAAAGAAAGAATCTCACTAACCAAAGAGCTTGTATGTGATAACGCATATTGGGTGGAAGGACTAAAAAACAATCTATTGAGTGTGGAATAGCTACTCAATAATGGATTCAAAGTGGAATTCATGCATGGAAAAGCATGACTATTGAATGACAAAGGAAAGCCGATTGGATCAGGCACTCAAAAAAAAGGTAACTTATTTTTATCTTGAACTTGGTGAATGTTCATGCTTTATTGCTCAAGTTGAGGAAAGTTGGTTATGGCATAGGAGATTATGCCATGTGAACTTTGATATCTTGATAAAAGTAAGTAAATTCAAGAAAGTAAGAGGCATTCCTAACATAAAGAAACTTGAGGTTGGTCCATGCAAGAATTGTCAAATTGGCAAGATGGGAAAGACTAGCTTTAAAAGTAAGAACTACCAGTCAGAAGAAATTTTAGAAATTGTGAATACTAATTTGTGTGGACCTATTGGAATTGAAAGCTATACTAGTGAAAAAAATTTCATTCTTTTTGTTGTGATTATTCAAGAATGATGACTGTTATGTACTATAGAGAAAAATCAAAAGCATTTGAGAAGTTCAAATGGTATTTGGCTAGAGTTGAGAAGGAAATAGGTAGAAGAATAAAGTGTTTGAGATTAGATAGAGGTGGTGAATTCATTTCACATGAGTTCAATAACTTTTGCATTGAAAGGGGAATCAAAAGACAATATTAGCCCCTAGAACTCTGTCATGTCCCCTTTTCAAATAATTAAAAAATAATAATCTTTGCTAAGACAGGCAGGCCCAAGAAAGTGAAGTTTCGGAAAAAGGGAGTTAATCTTTGGAAACCGTTGGACTAATAAATGATAATTATTATTAAAATATGTTTCATTAACCTCTCTTGGACGTGAGTTACAGTTATGCCCTTTTTAAAGAGGTTTGGAGGCATTTTGGGGGGATTCCAGACTTGATTTTCACTCATTCTTTGTTATTCTTCAGAGGCTGCCAAACCTGTGGAGAAGGAGACCCAAGAACGGGAGTTTGCAGGTTTCCAGGGAGACCCAAGAACGGGAGTTTGCAGGTTTCCAGGAAGGCTAAGGACGGGAGTTTGAAGCCATTCCATGTGCATGCTCATACAGAGTTTGCCTTTGTGCTGAACAGTGCAGATTTGTGAGTTTCCGGGTGTATTTTTGTAAGAGTTTGGTGTTTCCGGTTGAGTATTTCATATCAGTTTTGGTTGCTGCTGTATTTTATACTTTAAGCTGTTAAAATAGAGCTGAATATATATATTGGGACGTGATTAAACTTCTGAGATAGATTATTAGTGTTCTTGTGGTGTTTCCGAGCATATTTTGTGCTATTTCGGGAGCCCGATGAGCATAGTTTTGGTCCTACATTTTCGAGCTGTTGTGTAAAGGCTATACAGATCTGGAAATATCAATTTGTAGGCTGTTATGCTGCTGAAAGTTCTGTAAAAATTTCCATTTTCAGATTCATTAATAATTTGTGAAGTTGTGAAGCTTTTAGCACTATTTTCAACATACCCGATTTGGGGTTTCTTAAGGAATTTGGTGGATCTTTGTGATAGCAGTTGTTTGATTTTAAAGATCTGATTAGAGGTTGGAAATATCATGAAAAATCAGAAAAGGGACATTTCAGTGGTATCAGAGCCATGATCTTGCCAGCCTGAGGGTTTGTAGAAGTTGCAGGTCAGTTTTGACAACTACCCAGATATTGCATTTCAGTTTTGAGAACTACCCAAATCTTGCATGTCATAATTTATGATTGCATGTTGCTTCTAATCAGCTGCATGTAAAAATTTATGGTTGCATGCTACTTCTAATCATTTTCATGTTAGTTCTTGGTGAATTTGGTGGTTGTAGAAGTTTGCATTTCAGTTTTGACAAGTACCCAGATCTTCCATGTCAGTTTTGACAACTACCCAGATCTTGCATGTCATAATTTGGTGGTTGCATGTTGCTTCTAATCAGTTGCATGTCCAAATCTATGGTTTCATGCTACTTCTAATCATTTGCCTATTAGTTCTTGGTGAATTTGGCGGTTGTAGAAGTTTGCATGTCAGTTTTGACAACTACCCAGATCTTGCATGTCATAATTTGGTGGTTGCATGTTGCTTCTAATCAGTTGCATGTCCAAATCTATGGTTGCATGCTACTTCTAATCATTTGCATGTTAGTTCTTGGTGCTTGAAGAAGTTATATCCTATTGGGGTTACACTCTACTTTATCCAGAATGGACAGGTATAGTACAGAGTCTCAGAGGGAACGATCTTGGACAATTGATAGCCAGAGTCAAAATAGTAGAAAGGATGGTTATTTAGACATTCGAGATAAACTTATGAAAATAAGCCATGACATGTCTAAACAGTTGGTTGAGCACCACCGTATAAATGACATGTTATCTGACCCAGCTAAGGTGGATAAGTTGACTGGATTTCTATTTGGCAGATTTTCTCACAGGACAGATGACACAATTCCCAAGAACTTGCATGAGGAGTTTGAGAAACTAGCTAATAGCCAGGTAGTGGTCTCAGATTCTACTTTGCCACAGGAGGTGGTGGGAAAGGATATTACACAGATTGATAGTAACAGTCAACTTGATACTCAAATTGAGACAATTGTTTACAGGTTGTCAAAGGGTGATGCCACAGGTATTCAGGATGGTATAGTTACAACAGGCAGTGACTACAGTGTAGTGGGTTCAGATGATGATTATGAGGATGTTGTTGTGCAGGATGGTGAGATACCTAGTAGAGATGAGCAGACATTGAGCATTCATGAATTTGCTGAGAAAGAGTACCAGGCGCAGTTAGATGCTTCATCACATGAGGTTGAGGCAGGTAGTACTTCACATGATTTATCCCGCCAGCTGAAGGTGAGTGAAGATAGTATTGTGACTTCATTACCTTATCATGACAGGTATGTGGAGTTAGTTGGTATTGGTCATATTACTCAGGTGAGGAGTTTGCTTGAGTTACCAGTTGATTCTAGTTTACGGATATGGACACGAGATTGTTATATTGGTGTTTGGGATTCAGTTGACTGGAGATCTTTAACACTTTTTGGTCGCAGTGTTTGTTTGGGTGCTATCATGGATTTGATTAGCAGATTACACGGTGTTGTCTTTTCTTGTGCCAGTATCTTGTCTGATGTTGGTATTAGTTTTTATACACCGGTGTTGAGCTTTGTTCATATATACAGTCGACCATACTTGCTGGAATGTGTTGATGATCTTTCATATTTGGCAGTGTGTACAGATGAGTCCCAGGATCATATTGGCATCGATGACATCCAGGAGGATGTAGTGGGCAATTTTGAAGACTTAGTTTCTTTGGGTACAGAGGAGTTGGACAGCAGTGCTACAAATTTTGATACTCTGTATGTTGATATGAGCTTTAGAGTTGATTCACAGGACATGGATGGTAATACTCTAGAGACTAGTAACTTTGAGGATACTCCTTTAGACAGTGCATCAAAGGAGGTTTGTAGGAGACAGTCAAGCCAATGCCATCATGTGTCTAATCAGTTGAGAGTTAGTGACCGAGACATTGCTATCACTTGCCAACATTTTGATGCTGCTCGTCAATTATTAGCAGTTTATGGATGGGGTTCTCCTACTAGTGATGAGCAGGAAGGAAGTTATCTTTCCTTGACAGAGATCCACTCTTTATGGGAGGCTATTCAGATTTTGAGACAGAATTATATGCAGTTGGTAGCTGATAGAGATTATCTTATGGAGTGGGGTAGTACAACATATGATGCATTGTTGGCCAAGGAAGATGAGGTGAGTGAGCTTACTGAGCAGCTTGAGGTGACTTTTGAGATTCTTGAGAGTACACAGTTGGCTTTCAAGGAGTCACAGTTTCATTTGGCTAAGGTGACCATGGAGTTAGAGCGACTACAGTCTTTATCTGATTCTATACAGTCACAAGCTATGGTGTTTGGTGATTCGAGGATGTCCATGACTGAGATTGTCAGAGACAATGGAGATGGGGATGCATCCATCCTTGATACTAACATTGGCATATCAGGTTCATTCCCACTAGAGTCAGGTTTAGTTGAGTTGGGTATTGTAGCAGATTATTGTATGCCTGATAGGGTGGTGGCCTCTAGTACTGAAGGCACAGAGACTAGAGATGTATCAAAGGTCATGTGTGATGTTGGTGAGTCGACAGTTGGCATGGTTCCTGATAGTAATACTACTCCCTTGGTGATATCTTTGGAGGTAGTAGTCAGTTCCAACATGGTTGATGATCAATTGCAGTTAGTTTCATCTGGATTACAGTCTGAGCCACTGACTGAGATTGGCGCATTCTATCGGCATTACACTGTGAGGTACGCTCATCAATTTACCTTTGATGACCATGTTGATGAGATTATGATACAGAGATGTACTTTGGTTCCTAGTGCTTATCATCAATTATGGAATAGTTTGATGCCTCGAGATGAGAGTTGTGATGGGCACGACATGGCGACAGGTTTTGTAGTTGATAGCTTGATAATACATGACTTAGAGCAGGAGTTTTGGAGTGATGCTTCAGCAAGTGTTGTTATTGATTCTACTCCTTTGGCTATGACATCTCCTGACTTAGCTAGTGATCAGTCACAGTGGGTTGTATCACTTGTTCATGGTGAGTTGTTGACTGAGGTTGGTTTTTTTAATCAACATTATATTGCAAGGTATGTACATCAGTTAACAATTGATCCTTATGCTGAGGAGTTGATGGCAGGAAAATTTGGTTTGGGTTCCATTTCTTGTTATTTATCTTGTGATGGCTTTTCACCATCAGGGGTGCATGGGAGTTATGGTTATGAGACAGTGGTCAATGATCTACAGAGTTGTGTTGACTGCAGGAGTTGTATAGTGTGTGGATTCTCCATACTTGGTATAGTTTCATTTGAGAGCATTCACCATTGTTGCAGAGTTGGATTGTACATTCCATATAGGCCAGTGGAATGCATTGATGGTATTTACTATGTTGGTAGTCCACTTTACTTGGGTTTTGATATTCTAAGAGTTTGTGTCTCATGGGTTTTTGACTGTGGTAATGGTGATTTTGGAGTTTGGTTGAGCTATAATTGCCAGTTTGATTATGGATTCCTCTTGGTCATATTGCAGAGGATCTTGCAGGAGTCTGTGTTAATTGGTAGTAGTATAGTTCATGACTACATTTGGGATCCAGGAGGATTGATTGGTTTATTGTTCAGCCATTGCTTGAGGACAAGCAATGTTTGGGAGGGGAGGACTTGTCATGTCCCCTTTTCAAATAATTAAAAAATAATAATCTTTGCTAAGACAGGCAGGCCCAAGAAAGTGAAGTTTCGGAAAAAGGGAGTTAATCTTTGGAAACCGTTGGACTAATAAATGATAATTATTATTAAAATATGTTTCATTAACCTCTCTTGGACGTGAGTTACAGTTATGCCCTTTTTAAAGAGGTTTGGAGGCATTTTGGGGGGATTCCAGACTTGATTTTCACTCATTCTTTGTTATTCTTCAGAGGCTGCCAAACCTGTGGAGAAGGAGACCCAAGAACGGGAGTTTGCAGGTTTCCAGGGAGACCCAAGAACGGGAGTTTGCAGGTTTCCAGGAAGGCTAAGGACGGGAGTTTGAAGCCATTCCATGTGCATGCTCATACAGAGTTTGCCTTTGTGCTGAACAGTGCAGATTTGTGAGTTTCCGGGTGTATTTTTGTAAGAGTTTGGTGTTTCCGGTTGAGTATTTCATATCAGTTTTGGTTGCTGCTGTATTTTATACTTTAAGCTGTTAAAATAGAGCTGAATATATATATTGGGACGTGATTAAACTTCTGAGATAGATTATTAGTGTTCTTGTGGTGTTTCCGAGCATATTTTGTGCTATTTCGGGAGCCCGATGAGCATAGTTTTGGTCCTACATTTTCGAGCTGTTGTGTAAAGGCTATACAGATCTGGAAATATCAATTTGTAGGCTGTTATGCTGCTGAAAGTTCTGTAAAAATTTCCATTTTCAGATTCATTAATAATTTGTGAAGTTGTGAAGCTTTTAGCACTATTTTCAACATACCCGATTTGGGGTTTCTTAAGGAATTTGGTGGATCTTTGTGATAGCAGTTGTTTGATTTTAAAGATCTGATTAGAGGTTGGAAATATCATGAAAAATCAGAAAAGGGACATTTCAAACTCCCGAACAAAATGGAATAGCTGAAAGAAGGATTAGATCTATCATGGAATATGCAAGAACCCTAATGATTGAAAAGAGCATTTCTATCAAATATTGGGAGGAAGCGATTAGCACTACAGTTCATACCTTGAACCAAGAATAGCTAAAAAATGACTCATTCAAAACCCCCTATGAGTTATGGTATGGCTATAAAACCAATGTAAGTTATCTAAAAGTATTTGGAAGCAAATGTTACATTTTGAAAGAATCTAGAAAAGGTAAATTTGATGGGAAGGATGATGTAGGAATATTTTTGCGATATTCTTGTAAGAGTAAAGCATATGGATTTTTAAATTTTTCTACTCAAAAATTCATAGAAATTGCACATGTGAAAGTTGATGAGCTTGCAGAAATTATTGAAGAAGAAAGCAAAAGGGAACTAGAAGACTATAGGAGATTTCTTTTCATTGAACCTAATATAGTGCTAGATACACCTGTCAATTAGGAGTCTTCTACTCCTAAGTCTTTAATAACCAAGTTGTAGGAAGATCAAACTGAGCTAAAGGAAATTGAGTCACATTTTGATGCTACCAAGACAATGCCTATCGAGTCTGAAGGACCCGAGCAATGGACAGAGTAACCAAAACCTAAAGTTGAAGTACAAGAGGATGAGAATGAAAAGTGTTCAAAAGGAAAGGAACCTGTATTAGCCAAGTATGTCAGGAGACATCATACACTAGATTAGATCATCGGAGACAAATATGAAGGAACTATGACAAGAAGTAAGTTGAAAGGTACTTGTTTACTTGCTGATTTTGAATCTAGAAGTGTCAAAGATGCATTAGAAAATGAAATTTGGATTGAGGCTATGAATGAAGAAATAGAACAGATAGAGAAAAATAAAACATGGACTCTTGTATCCATGCCTAAAGACAAAAATGTGATTGGAAAGAAGTGGGTATTCAGAAATAAGCTGAATGAAGATGGTAAGCTATCAAGGAACAGAGCTAGACTAGTATGCAAAGGATAATCTCAAGAAGAAGGAATAGAGTATGGAGAAAAATTTTCTCCTATTGCAAGATTGGAAGGTGTTAAGACCCTACTTGCATACGCTGCATACAAAAGATTTAAGGTTTATCAGATGGATGTCAAGTCAGTATTTCTTAATGGTATACTGGATGAGGAGGTGTACACTGAATAGCCTGAAGGTTTTGTTGATCTAGACAAGAAGGACATGGTCTGCAAATTACAAAAAGAATTGTATGGTCTAAAACAAGCCCCTAGAGCATGGTATGAAAGATTGTGTAATTATCTTATTCAAATTGGTTTTCAAAGAACTAATGATAACAATAGCTTGTATATCAAGGAAGGACCAAATAATAAGAGTTTATTGGTAGAAATATTTGTGGATGATACTTTGTTCACAGGAAATGATAATCTTTGCAAAGAATTTTTAGAGAAAATGAACAAGGAATTTGAAATGTCAATGTTTGGTGAGATCAAATTCTTTGTTGGTCTTCAAATTCAGTAGAGTGAGAATGACATCTACATCACTCAATTTAAATACATCAAGGAGATACTAAAAAAGTTTGGTATGGAAGATTGCAAACCAATTGGGACTCCTATGTGTACTAGATTGAAACTTACCAAGGATGATGAATCAAAGGAGGTAGATCAGACATTGTATAGATCTATGATTGGAAAGTTGCAATATTTAGTGCATACAAGACTAGATATTGCCCTTGTAGTTGGTATTGTAGCAAGATTTTCAGCAAAACCAAAAGAAAATCACATGATGGCAATCAAAAGAATCATGAGATATTTGGAAGGAACTAAAGATTATGGATTATGGTACAAATTTGGAGGTAATCTAGATTTGAAAGTGTTTACTAATGCAAATTCGGCAAGAAACATTGATGACAGAAAGAGTACAAGTGGAGGAGCTTTATTTTTAGGAAAGAGCTTGGTTTCTTGGACAAGTAAAAAGAAAAATTGTACATCCCAATCCACAATAGAAGTAGAGTATGTTGCAGCAGTAGTAAATGGTTCTAATATTATTTGGTTCAAATAGTTATTGGAAGGTATGAAGGAAGAAATCAAAGAACCAGTTGTTATGTTTTGTGACAATACAAGTGCAATTAACATATCCAAAAATCCAGTGATGCATTCAAAAATCAAGCACATTGCAACAAAGTATCACTTTGTTAGAGAATTGGTACAGGATAAGGAGATTAGATTGCAATATGTCCATATGAAGGAACAAATTTCTAACATGTTCAAAAAGCATTTACCTAAGGATGCATTTTTGTATCTAAGAGGTAAATTAGGGGTCATTCCCCTATCTAAACCTCACTAAAATGAAGATTTAGTGATGCATCAACAGGTATCTAGTTGAAGATCTTTTTAGTTGATGCAAAATAATCATGTAAATATTGCATATGAATCAGTACATAAGGTACACTACTATTCATTTGGTTTGTCTTGTCTTTGGCATGTGTTGACAAAGAGGGAGAGTATACTGTCATATTTTTTTGAAAATTGAATTTGTTTGTGAAGAAGTTTGATGTTTGTAAAGAAGATATGTAATTCCTTCATAGAGGGAGATTACTATATTTGAAAAGTTTTTTGAATGAAATATAAGAGGGATAAACATTCTATCAGAATAAGACTTGTTTTCAAATTTCATTCTGCTATGACATGTTGTGTTTCCATCAATGCCAAAGAGGAAGATTGTTGGATACAATTGTTCAATTGTCTGTTGTCTTTGATCTTACACAAATGTTATATCAATTATTAATTAGAGTCTATTGAGCTCTGCCAAGCTCAGAAGGTTAGCAAAGAAAATTACAAAGTTTATCGAGCATTTCTAGAGGTTACACTATGAAGATATTTTCTACCAAGCTCACTCAGGTGCTGAAGGCTTCTATGGTAGAAATCAATTTCTACCAAACAAGCAAGGTAAGCAAAGAGAAATCATTTTCTACTAAGCTCACAAGGTCAATGAAAGAAAGTTAGTTCTTATCAAGTTCACTTAGTCTCCAAAGGATTTTGTAGAGTTTGTAGTGTTTACCAAGTTTTACTTGGTTAACACTAGAAATCATTTCTAGAATAGTGTCTACCGAATAGGGTTGACCAATGAAGAATTTCATTGTTTTGGGGAATAAAGATTATTTTCTTAATGTAATATTTGTAGCTAACTAATGTATGGTTTACTAGTAAATGTAACTTGTAAATGAGCTAACTTGACAATTTATAATGTATAAATAAAAGGTCAAGTTGTATTTTCAAATGGATGAATGAATGAATGAGTGAGCATGCAAGTGAGTTGATTGTGTGAGAAAATTTTAGAAGGATTGGATATCCTTGAGGAGTAGCAAAGATTTATTTGATCTGTAAGGATCTAGTGAAATAGAATAGAGATCTATATCAGAAAAGTTCAGTTGCATCTCATTTAGGTCACTTATTGTTACTTTCTCACCATTATAGTAGTAATTCCTAAATCTCTTAACAGAGTTGGTCTAACATCCATTTTGTAAATCCTCTAACAAGGTGGATAGTTCAACTGAATTGTTCTAAAGACCTCTAGCAAGGCCACTCCTAACAAGGTGATTAAATCCTCTAATAAGGTCACACCTAATAGTGTGTTTTGTAACCTTTAACAAGGTTGGCTCCTAATAGGGCTCACTTTAGAAGAGTGAAAATTGGTAGCTAGTTACTTGATGGTTTTTCCCATATTGGGTTTTCGCATTAAATCTAGCGTCGCTTATGTTCATGTTATTTTTTTTTGTATACATGTTAATAATTGTGAATTTTTAAAGATTAGTAACAAGTTAATCTACCAAGTTACAACATTTCTTTGTGTGGTTACCAAGTAACAACAGTAACTAGTTATTTAAGACATCTAAGGGATCTGTGGATTTTTTTTTGTGGTAACTAATTCACCCCCCCCATCTCAATTACTCCATCTATAATTCCAACACCTTTTTATACTCTTTTATATTCATACACCTTAGATTCTCTTTATTCTATAATATTACATCTAACATAAAACCACTAGCCAATAAATATTATATAGTTTAGTTGCTACTATTAGATATAATTAATTTAAGTATTAATTAACAATACACATTACACAAATACTATACCATAAATATTCCTTATATAATCTAATCTGCACCTCCCATTAAACCTATCTCCAACATACATGTAACTACACATGAAAGTGATTAATTTTCTCTACCACTTGCTAGTTACCATAAGATAGGTTATATAATAGTATTTAAACACTTATTAACATGTAACTGCCTTGATCCTAAGTTCCAATAAATTAATAACTACCAACTCATTAGTAAGAAATTAACAAGTGAAACACATTCTAACTAGTCTACCGATTCTTATTATCTAATTAACAACAATTAAAGATACTAACTAAACTATGCTAACTCCAATTACTTAATTAGCTAATTTATTTCTCTAAACTACTACTCCCTTCCTATTATCTCATTTGAGGTTGATTCCTTCATAATTTTTAATTCTACTAATTTTTCTTCTAATTACTAATTCCAAATATACCACTTAATTAATGTACTTACTAACTAAAGTTCATTTACTTATCTACTTGCTATTTTAATATGTACCATGAATTAATTCATATTCTAACCCATCTATTATACTGACTAACTTTACTACATACACTCAACACATCCAAAATTAATAATTCCATCTGTCTAATATTTGAATGCCAATACATATACTTACTAACTAATAACAAATCTATTTCTACTAATGAATGACCATTAACCAACTCACTAAATACTATACCACTATCCATCTAATCTAAAATATTTACTAACCTTCACTAACATCTACATTCTCAAAAAAAAAGTTTCTATACCCATACTATGCCACATGATCTATAGGCTAATCTCCTTCTCACATTGTATTACATGCTACAGACTTACTTTTCTCCACAACAAACAAAAACATTGCCTAAAATCCTAATTTCATAATGTCCTTTAACCTAGCCCTCAACCTAGCCTAACTTCCTCCTTACTCATGTGTCCCATCTAACCTTCATGTCCAAGCATTAAATATCTTTTTTTCTAAGCTCTTTTCCCCATTTAAACCTATCCAAACCCCTAAACCCCTCTCCTCTACATTTTCCAAGCACTCCATTAGAGATCACGTGGGGAGCATGAAAGGGGGACAAAATTTCATATTAAGTGGATCTTTTATGGAACCTAGGACAAACGAATAGAGAGGAGGGGAGGAAATCATGTGATTCCCTTCCTCTCCAATTAATTTTGAATACCACTTATTTTATTTTAATGTATACTTTTTGTACATGCATATTTCTAGGGTCCATTCCAAGGACAAGGATGTGACATGGGCATGGCCTTCCATTTGATATTTGATAATTATTTTTAATTCTTGTTGTGGGGGAGAGGTCTAGCAATTTAGTCAAGGGTATATGCTTATTTTTTATTTTTTTTGAATTTATAAGCTAAAGATTCTAGGGAATATCTCCTAGGAGAATTTTATTAGTCTGTAATTTTGGGGAGTGGATTATTTTCACTTCCCATACATTTTCCATATACTAGAATGTGCATGTACATGCCTAATTTCTTGTAGGAGTTTATCTATTTTCTTCATCTTCTTAAATCAACTATATTGCTAACTATATGGGTTTGGTGGTAGGTTGACATTATTGATACTTGTTTTCAACATTTATATCTAATTAAATGAATCTATTTAAAAGTCACTTCAGAGATAAATTCAATTCATGAGATACATTTAAGAAAAATATTTTCAATTGAAAAATACTTTGATAATACATTATCTTGATTTTTTTCTTGATTCAATGAACAAAATACAACAATATATGTACATTTCTTAGGTATAAAAATGGATGGCTATCCTTGAAATGAATTATTTCTATAATTCTAACTATGATGCAATAATCTCTCTTTTTCATTACATCTAAATTCATAATCTAGAATTTTACAATGAAATCACATATGATAATGTTTCCAAATTCTTCATTCCTTAATGGATTATTTCTTCACAATAATGTACATAAGATGATAACCTCACTTTTACAATACAATACCATACACAAGGACATAAGTGAAGGGTTCAACTTTTGCAATGAAATATGCAATACATGGATAACTATTTCATCATTTTAACTACATTACCAATTGACATATTCCTTCCTTGATACTATACAATATTTCATTGCAAAAACATGAATGAGATGGAGAGAGGTTCTGCAATATGTGTATAATGCACAAAGAAAAGTTTTCTCCTCCAAGAAACATCTACAAGATGACCATTCCAAGCTTGTTTCCATTGCTGCCATGAGCTCAAAATCTACAATTACATCACAAAGAAAACAACAAGGACCATTCATGCTCTCCACCCAACCATAGGCCTCTAAAGAAACCACACCCACACTAAGGGAACAAGGCTCAACTTGGGTTTCACATACAATCTTGCAAATGTATAAACATTACATTTCAAAACTTGAACAATTCCATCCCAAGGATATTTCACAATGGTTCACCAATGGAACCATAAAAATAGGGTGAAGGTGTTCTTTTCAAATGGAGATTTGTCATATCAAACAATACCTACAATAAAAAAATTTCATGCCCTTTTGGGGCTTTTACAATCATCCTCCAAACAAACTACAATCAGCTATAGCTCTCTTGGAACCCATACTCCATAAAACTTCCTTTGTACATCATACTTCCCTTATCACCCCCAACAAGATATGAATGATTATGGCATACAATGGAGCCCATACTCCAAGGTTGTCAATACATTTTCAAGCCCAACTAACCCCTTCACCCTGGACTTCTCTTACCTTCCCAAAGGGTGAGTGAAGCCCTCACACCTATAACAACACTCATGCACAAAACCACAAAATCTCCCAAAACAAGAGAACAATGAAAATTCAAAGTTGATGCTCATCACAACACAACACAACACAATATGATATAAGATGATACCACAAATTTTACTTGCAATGGCATTCTCACTAACCTACATGCACATGAATGCAATACCAAGATTCAACTTCAAAATGGAAGAAATTAAATTCATGGCAAGAAACACCAACCTTGAATTCCTTTGAAAAATGGAAATGAAAGGTTGTAGAAGAGCTCCCTCCAATCTTCCAAAACCTAAGTGTCTCTAAAGTTAGAGAGTGGATAGGCATTCTACTAGTTTGTCCCAGTCCACTAAAAAGACTCTCCCCCTATCTTGTTTTGGCATAAACATCAAGCCACAATTTCTTACACCCTTGTCTCTACCAAAATTTCTACTTTGACTAAGTGGAAAAAGTGAGAGTAAACTCATGGGACAACTCAAATTTCGAATTGGTTTGAAAGTGACTTATTTGGAGGGTTCCCAAGGTCATCTAGGCCTATTATAGGTTAAATTTAGACCCCCAACCCATATTACTATCATGAGAGAACTTATTTTTCACCAAAATAACCCCCTAAGACCACTTTTTGATCCTTAAAAGTCAATAGGAAGTTGGGATTCGAATTTCCCTTGATGGAGGCTTCTTATAAAATTTTCACATGTGAGATTAACTCAGATACTACATTAGGGTTAGTTAGGTTTAGGTTAGGTTACTTCTTGCTAGACCCTAAATGACATGTCATCTCCACATGGACAAAAGTGTCTAGTGACACATTAAAGCACATCACAATTCAAAATGACATGTCTCTAATGTATTCATGAATTTAAACTTACTACACGTGCAAACTCACATTTACAAAACAAATACATCACAATGAGGCTTTGAATCTTCCAAAGCTTCCCCTTGGCTATTTTATGTTCACATAGGCTTGAGCCTTAGTTCCCCATTAAAACCCATGGTCAAATTCCTACACACTAAACTCAAGCATCAATAGTCCAAGAAAATCATGTAACCAATAAGTAAATATGTGCAATAAATCATTATCTCATTCAACATTAGGCTTGCATATTTCATCATTTCAAATTAACTTTTCCTTTTCTAATCATTTCCATGTAAAATATTTGAAACATTAAAATAATAATCCCTGCATATCAATATTGATCTTTTACTTATCATGATTTGAATAAAATTTTGAACAACCTTATCATTTATTTTCTATCATAGTTATGAAATACCAAATCCATGGCTATTAAATCACCAAGCATGTGAATTAGCTCCTATTACATCACACAATCCATCCTTTAACACTAATTTCTATTTAAACATTACAATTTGACATTTCAAAAATTTCTATAATTTAGTTTCAATTAAAGAAATTGACATAATTTTGAATATGAAATGAGATCATTAAATATATCAATTAGGTCCTAATGTGTAGACATAAGTGTGGATGCAGATATTAAAATGACATAACCCTATAGTCTCAAAAGTGTATCAAAACATTGAATTAAAAGTATCATAATGCAAATATGTCATCTATGCTAGGACAGATTAGGTGACACCTCACATTCGTGAGGCTAAAGAAGCCCATCGAGATGATGGTGCTCTATCTTCACCCTTTAACACTCAAGGCATCCCACAAAAATGCTAGCAATCTACACTCTCATGCCTGGCCAGTAAAATAATTGTCTTAGATCTACATGTAAGTTCTTAACACCAAGGTGCACTACATAAGGTGCTCTGTGAGCCTCAAGTACAATGAGCTCACACAAACCACCAATGGAAGGTACATATATACATCCTCTATGATGCAAAAATCCATCAAACTCCAAGGAATAATCTGAATACTTCCCTTTTAAGGGTCTCTGAGAATGCACCATCTGACTAACTTCTACATACAACTCATCTGTTGGCAAGTGTTGTAGGATCCACTCTCTCAAGTCAGTGCAAGTAGTCAAAGATGAAAGCTCACGATGCCTTCTAATTAAGGCATCTAAAACCACATTCTCCTTTCCCTTGATGTAATGAACATCAAAATCATACTCACAAAGGAACTCCATCCACCTTCCTTTCCTAACATTAAGGTTCAACTGAGTAAATATATACGACAAGCTCTATTGGTCAGAATACAGTTTGAATTTATGACCTAGAAGGAAGTGTCGTCACCTCACTAAAACATGAACCACTACCTCAAGCTCTAGGTCATGAGTAGGGTAATTGAGTCCACGAGTCTTCAACTTCCTAGACTTTAAGGAAATAGGTTCTCCCTCTTGCATAAGGACTGCCCCTATACCATCGAAAGATGCATCTGTGCACACCAAAAAATTCATAGAAGGATCTAGTACTGCAAGAATTAGTGCACTCATGAGGGCTCCCTTGAGCTCTTGAAAAGCTCTATCACACTTCTCTATCCACTCATGTTTCTTTTCCTTTTTTTGAAGAGATGTGTTGGGTGTGCCAATCTAGAGAATCCTACAATAAAGCATCAATAATATCCTGCTAGTCCCATAAAGCTTCTCACTTTAGTAACACTGGTTGGTGTTGGCCAATCCATGATGGCCCTAATCTTTGATGGTTCTTCTGAGACACCATTACCTGATATGACATGACCCAAATAATGTATCTTAGGTCTATAGAACACACACTTTGACAAGTTGCCATATAACTGATTCTCTCTCAACTTCTGCAATACTTGTCTCTGGTGCTCTTCATGCTCCTTTTCATCATGAGAATATATCATAATGTCATCAAAGAAAATGAACACAAACTTATCCAAAAAGTTACAAAATACTCCATTCATGAGGCTCATGAATATAGCTAGAGCATTTGTGAGGCCAAATGGTACCATGGTGAACTTGTAGTGACCATACCTCATATAGAATGCAGTCTTAAGGATATCACTATTGACAATCCTCAACTGATGATAACTTGACTTTAGTTCAATCTTTGAAAATACTCGAGCACCTTGTAACTAATCGAAGAGATCATCAATCTTGGGAAGTGGGTATTAGTTCTTAATGGTTACTTTTTTTCAACTGGTGATAATCAATACACAACCTAAGTGATCTATCCTTCTTCTTTATAAAGATCACTGGTGCACCCCAAGGTGACACACTAGGTTGAATATGTCCTTTCTCTAAGAGTCCCTCCAATTGAGTCTTTAGTTTACTAAGCTCATGAGTAGTCATCATGTACGATGCTCTTGATACTGGCTTGGCTCCTGGCACAAGATCTATATGAAAATCTACTACTCTAGGTGGAGGCATACCAGGGAACTCTGAAGGAAACACATCTATAAACTCCTGTGGGATTGGAAAATCATCAAGGGATGGATCTCCCTCTAAATATTCCTCTCTATCACTAATGGTGATAACAAACAATTGACATCCCTTTTGCATGTACCATCTAAGTTGCATAGCAAAAAACATACAAAGGGATACTAGTCTCTTTACTCTAAAGATCACTCTAGAAATCTCAAACTTGCCCACACATTCTACCCTCTTCTATTGATAATCCATCTTGGCACTATGGGAATAAGGCCAATCTATGCCAAGGAAAACATCATAAGAACCTAGAGGGGTAATACATAGATCAGACATTGTGGTCATGTCTCCAATATGAATCTAGCAATTATGCACCATGGAACTAATTGACACTCTAGCTCTTGAGGCTAATTCTACTTCACAACTAACATCCTATCTAACTACCACTAGCCCACAATTCTCTACTACATATGGAGATATAAAAGAGTTAGTAGCTCCAACATCAAATAAAACAACAACTATATGACCCTATACTATACCTATGGCCTCAATAACTATGGCCTGATGCTCAACCTAGCAGTTGTCAACCACTACAAAAACTCTGTGGGATCTACCCATAGCACTAACTGTTGGCTCTAAAAAAGCCCCTCTTTGACCACTAGATGGTTGTCCTTGGGGACACTCTCTAGCTATGTGAACCATGCCACCACAAGTATAGCATGGTCCTTAGGTATAAGACTACACACCCTATAATTTGGACTATTGTGGGCCTCCTAACCTGCTAAATCTACTCTAACCACCCCTAGAAGATTGTTGAGTCTTCACTGACTATGACTATGGGGCCTATACCTTTTGATCCTATTTGGGACCCTATGAATACCACTGCTTGGTCTTGGAGCCCTAATAATCCTATGAGGGTTTCTACTGCTACTATGGTTTTTGCTACTAAGACTGTTAGCCCATAGAGTACCCTTTTGTATAGTTATGATTCACTTTCCAAGGGGTTTTCTGCTAGGTAGAGTGTTGGTTCTAAGATTGATCCCATGACTCATGTCTACCTTGAGTATCCTTAGAAACTAATTCTATCTCAACTACTTGTTTGAAGGTGGCAGGGAAGGCCAAATGGCCTGCACCCTGGAGTGAGAAATTTAGGCCCATGATGAAGTGATGTACTCACAGTTTCTCATCCTTCATGTATTTAGAAGGAGCTTGAGAAACCTACTCTCATACTAAGCTACTATAAGGCCCCTCAGATCAAGAGAATGAAATTCCTCTATCTACTTCTGTTTGAAGTGCTCGAACAAGTACCTCTCTCAGAATCTAACAAAAAATGACTCCCATGTGAGGGTATCCATCCTCACTCCTCCTATAGTTTCCTCTTGATGCTACTAATTAGAGGCATCTCCCCTCAACTGATGGACTACTAAACATTCCTTTAGATTATTCTCATAAGGACGTAATCCAAAGCACCACTATAGACCCTATAACCAGGCCTCTACTACTGTTCCCTCAATGGAACTGGTATATTAAGGTGGTTGGAGTCATATTAACTCCCTGTTCTCAACTTCTACATTTCTAGGAGGTCTATCAAGTGGTGGTCCTCTCTAATGTACCAACTCATTCTCATGCTTGCCTTGCCCCTCTACTTGCCTAGGTGGGGGACTCCTATCCTCTCTTTGCCACAGGACCTACCTCCTTCGGGTCCTTGTGCTTCCTCTTCGAGAATCTACTACCTTGGCTATACTACAAGTGGTAGTCTCTACTGAACTACTATAATCAGTGTCTGGAGGGCATCCAAGATTTCGTAATTGGGTTTGGTGGTGGTGGTGGAGGAGGTGGTGGTTCATTCTCCTATTCTGCTCTACCACCTCTACCTCATCGGTTGCTTCGTGTAACAGGAGGTATTGTACAAAATTTAAAGTTTAGATAAAGTTGAGTTGTAATGGCTTTAGGTTCCTAGTGTTGAAACATGGGCTCTGATACCAAAATTTCATGCCCAACATATAGGGCAGAAACACACATAATTTCTTTTTTTTAAGCAATAATAATTAAATCCACTAAGTTGATAAGGGGTTTTGATAAAGTTTACTATGCTCGATTTACTAGTTAAACTATGGTATATTGCAAAGTAGATATATGTTCCCCTATCATTACCTTAAGACTACATCTTAGTTTGTACCATCATGTAGGAATAGATTGTTAAATCAAACTTTCATTATTAAATCAATTAATTAAATTTCACAATACAAATCCAATTAATTAAAAGATCTAACACATAATTATTTTTAATTACCTTTCAAATATTACATCCACAAAACAATAGTATACCAAGCTTGCTAGTAAACATAATTTACAATTAATTTAAATCCTATTAACATTAATCAATAAAACATCAATTAAGAAAATATTAAGTAACAATATAATTAGTTTATTCGAATAAAAATAAGTCTAGTTATTTTGAAACACATAAATCAACAAACAAACTATTGCTTAAATAGTGATTTAGTAATCTTATTATTTTAATAATAATTAAAATAAATTATAATCCTAAAAATAAAAATCACTAAAATGATCTTTAATTAGATAAAATAATGTAACAATTTAAAACATCTAACTCCAAGCTTTAATATAATTAAATAAACTAATTTAAACATTTTAGTATAAAATTTTAACTATAACATAACTCTAAATACTATCTAACTTAAACACTACTAACCCTACTAACAATCAACATTATTTAATTTAAAAGGATTTACTAAAATCATATTATATAAAAAAATGAATACTAACTACATTAACTAAAATTGAAATAAAATCTAATATTAAAATGTACTAATATTATAAAAAAAAATCATACTAATTACTTTTACTTCAACTAACTTTAACTTAACAAAAAACTAAAATCTATTTCAAAAAAAAATTAACTATCTAACTAACTTAACCAGCCTACCCATCCTAACTCCTAGGCCACTTGGCCACATGTCTAACTTGCTTCCCAAGGTTTGGCCACTTCCCTAAGTCTTCCCACACATACCAAGGGGTTTGAAAAAATGCAACCAAAAGGCTTTAAGGAAAGTACGCCAGGTCAAGGATAAAGGAATGTTTTATTTTTGTCAAACTTTATTATATGAATTGCCCAACTTAATTCATTGCCCACATGAAAAGTCAAACTGACATGGGATTGTGTGAGAGTTGATCAAACCAAGGCCTTGTCAACACCTAGCAAGGGAAAAGGAGGATATGAATTTATGTTTTAAAGTTTTCTAGGTAAGAATAAATATAGATACAAAACAATTTATAAATAAAGTTAAGTAGATAGGATATTTAAGATATTTTAGAATATATATATATATAATTTCATTCTTTTCTATTTTTATTTTTTTATTTAAATTTAAAAAATGTTTATAGAAATCAAACAGGGATAATTAAGAGAATCTTCAAAATTCTCTGTTCAAAAAGTGAATTAACTTCCTCCCCATACAAATTCCAAAGAGCATATTTGCTCTAGGGGATATATTTTTTTCAAGACCATATTTTTTTTTCTAAGTATACATTTAGAATGAAGTTTATATTTTCAAAGACAAGGGAGATTATATATTTATTTTTCCAAGTTCATTTTATTTCTAAGCATAGATTTTTAATACAATTTCTATATGCATGACAAAGGGAGTAATTTTTTCTTTCTAGCATTGATTATAGCATCAAGTTTAATACTTTGTTTAAACAATAATGTAAGATTATTTTATCTCCTAATAATCACAAAAATAAATTGAATTCTCAATCATAACATTAAATTTTCTTTAACATATTTTGAACTTATAATTGCATAATTATATTTCATCATTTTATCCTATTAACATTAATCAAGTAAATGAAATTTCAAAGTATATAATGCCACAATAAGGTAAAACATCATCACATCTAATTTCAAGTAAACATATGTAAAAATTGAAATACCAAAAATATCATATGCAAGAATATTACTCAATTTCTTTTATAAATATACGTGGTCTAGTCATTTCTCATTTATTTTATTGAACCACCTAATTCAAAGGCTCTGTCGAGAAAGAACTAGAAGGAAAACCTGACATCATAGCCATTTCCACAATAAGTTTACAAATAACATTTTTACATGGGATTATTATCCCAAGGAGAAATCTCCCAACATATTTGAATTTCAATAACATTTATGAATTTCCTTCTTAGCTCCACAATAGGGAAACCATTATAAAGTCTACAACACATTAAGATGATAATGGAGAGAATGAAAACTAACAAAGAGACAACGAATCTTAACAAGAAGAGAATTTCAAACATTCACTCCCATCCAAGTTTGCACAATAGGTTCATCATTGAACCAGACTAGGGAGAAGGTGGATTTTTCTAATACGAGATGTCAGTCACAACACCATAACAAATTCCCTTTCAGGGCTATAATCAAAAGAACTTCTATTCTTCCATTTCCTAAATCCTAAAACTCAAAACATAGTTTGTGTTGATGAGTAGGGGCCCATAACACCCTACTATCTCCCTCTCCTCATCCTAAGGAGAGACTCTGCACTATTGAAGTCCAACTAAAGACCTCCTTTCATACATGGCCACTTCTTCCCTATCTAAGGGTGAGTAATGCCAATACAACCCATACAATCCCTTTGAAAATCAAATTTAAAATACTAAGAAAAATATTTAAGGAAAACCCATTTCAATCCCTCCCAAACATATTCATCAAACACACAAACATACATATGCAAAAAAAAAGACTTAAGCATGAAGCACAACATGAACCAAATGAATTTGAAGGGTTCCTACCTTCACAATAAGGTTATGGAAACTAAAATTTAAGATGAGCTTCCCTTCCTTCAATCTTGAGTTGCTCTCTAAAGCTAGAGGTTTTGTGAACACCCTTACTCTCTCAAATTTGCCTCTAAATAGGATATTAATTCAACCACCTCCTAAATGCAATAACTCCCCCACTTGCCTAAAAGTTCTAGATTCTTCTAACTCAACTTGTCATAAGGCTAACCTCAATGTGGAGTTTAACTTATTCAACTCATGGTGAAACATTCAATTTTCGCAATAAAGTAGAAATAGGATATTTGGGTGACCATAAAAGTCAACAAAAGGGGGTAGAGGGTTGGAAAATGCCCCCAATCCATACCTATACCCCTTAGGTAATTAGTTTTCATGATTTTTGGCCTCTAGGACTCATTAGGCACCTAACAAAAAGATTTGAAAATTTGGACTTCCTAACAACCCTCAAAAGATGCAAATTAATCACTAATCCTAATTAGGGTAATTAATCTCAATTACTAACTGATTAGGAAAAAGGTAACTAACCTAGTCCAACTTAGATCTTTAGGTTACTTGGTTAACCCTAACTATCAAGCTAAAATGCATATACGAGTCATGAGTGTCAAGCGATGCTATAAAGTCACTGTTACAAAACATTAACACATGAAGATTACAAAATGATACATTCATTCAATCCATGATACAAAATAAGTACGAACAATGGGTTTTGCATCTTTCATTAGATTCAACCCTAGTTTCCACAAATGGTACATAGGGTTTAGTTCTAATTCTTTGTTAGATTTCCTGACTAAATTATCTTGCACACTCATTGCACACATCAATAGCCCAAGAAAATCAAACACACACACACACACACACACACACACATATGACTCATCAAGATAATCACATAACTCAAAAATAAATCTTTGAATTAATTAACTATTTATCTCATTTCTACTTAAATATGTAACCACTAAAATTGCATAATCAAATTGTTAATCATAGTCCTAATTCTGCATTCACTTTCTGTGTTACATCATCAGTATACATGTTCATAAAACATCAAATAACATATTTAGACATCTAAAAGTAAAACATCACACAACATAAAATAACATAACAATGTACAATGTATCCAACAATGTCCTGACGTATTGAGTCATGAGCATCAAAATAAAAATGTATCAACTATGCTATGATGGGTTGGGGCAAGGCCCCACAATTTGTTCTATAGAAGGAAGGGGATCATGATATTTAAGGTAAGCCTTATTAAGGTTCCTAAAATCTACATATAGTATAATTCCTCCATTCTTATTTCTAACAGGGATAAGATTGGCTACCCACGAAGAGTATTTAATAGGAAAAATGATATTAGCTTCTATGAGCTTAGATAGTTCCTTTTTCATCAATGGTTTAATTTTAGGCTCAACTCACCTTTGTTTTTGTGTAATAGGCTTTGCATCATGGTTTAAATCTATACTATGCTGAAATAAGCTTGGGTCAAAACCTTTTAAGTCTTTATATGTCCAAGCAATAACATCACTAAATTCTTGACATAAATTAAGGGAAAAAACTTGTTCAGCATCAATGCATAGCTTTCCCAAGTTAAGAGTCTTTCCATCAACAACAGTGATAAATGTGTAATCATCTCTCATTGGAGTCAAGTTTGAACCCTTACTCCTTTCTTGATCATCAGAGTTAAATATTTCCTCTAAAGTGATTAGACACTTAGGAAAATTTTTGGAGTTAAGATTCATAATATGATCCTCATATTGCCTTTGTAGCTTAGACTAATTCTTAGTAGAAAATTATGCTACATTTTGTAGAAAATTGACAATTTGCAGATCAAAATAAAAATTTACCAACTAGTGCAATTATCTTGGACAAAAAGTCTCACAAAAACTTTGATGTGCTATTCCTTTTCATCAGCAACATGCTTTGGTATGTCATAATGAGAACCAATTGTTGTCAACCTATCATCATGCTTGTTTTTATTCCTAGGGATACTCTGAATGTTGAACACTTGGAAGCCCTCAAGTAAACCCAAAACTCTATGCTTATATGACTTGGGAAGGTTATTTTTTGTGACATTCTAATTTCTAATCTAATTCACAACCAAATCACTATCCCCAAGTACTTTCAAGAGTTTTATGCCTCTCCTTTGTGCAAGTTGGAGACCTTGGATCAGGGCTTCATACTCTGCCACATTGTTAGTGTAGTTGAATTGGAGTGTATAAGAGAAATAATTTATTTTACCAAATTAGAGGAAATAAGAATTATACTAGTACCTAGACCATTTTGTTCCTTGAGCCATCAAAGAACATATTCCATAATCTACTTGCACCTTTCTCTATTTGCATGAGATTGGGAATAAGAGCATCCTTTTCTAGTATACAATATGTGCCAGGAATTGTCTCCTCAACTTCTTGTATTGGGTCAAATTGATAAGAAGTGACCCATTCATCTAAGAGATAATCAGGCACTTCTACCAAAGAAGTGGCATGTTCATGATTTTTGTATTCTTTATCCTCCTCTTAGATTATACAATTCATGTTTATGGGACTAGGAGTATAAGTCTCTATATTATTGAGGGATAAAGACTCTGCTCTTAGTGAGGCTTTTGTTCCATATCTCATTGTAAAAAATATGTAGGACTAGTTAGATGCAATATAACCACCTATTTGTGTGGTGAAATCCCTAGAAATATATATGGAAAAATATGGCTCAACCTTAGCTAATTTATTTTGCTTGAGTGATAGTACAACCAAGGAAAGCATGCAATGCCATCTCCACATTTTTAAGGATCCCTATTATGTTGAAAGATCTACCATCTAACTAGATTACATCCCTAAACATTGGCTCATATTTAATAGCAAGGAGGTCAATGATACATTTAGGCATCACAAAACTACTAGCTCTAGAATCTATCATGTAGTTATGGACTAGCTTGTCACCTATAATTAAAGAGACATAAAAGGGAGGAGGCATGTTTTTCTTATTTTTTTCTCAATCTTTTATTGGCTGCACCAAGCTTGTTGCACCATCCTCTTCAACAAATTGATTTTTTCTATTTATACTCTTCAACTCCTATTGTAGTAATTCCAACTATGATGACATAGTGGTAACAACATCCCATATAGGAACATTGACATTGGTTTGCTTCATTTGATCTACAATGTTGAGAGGGGTGCTAACCATTTTGGCTAGAGCTTTGGGAACTATAGGTATTGATGACTGACATTGAGCAGTTTGAGATTTAGTAGGCCTCTTATTTCTCATATCTTGCTTCTGTTGTGGGACAACATTTGGTTGTGCACTTGTAACTAGAACCTAAGGAGCAATATATGAAGTTGAAGCCTAACTTGATGGAGAAGATGTATCATTTTCAATATCTTTCCTTTTTCTTCTGGTGTTGTTAGCTATGGCATCATGGTTGGCATGACACTATTCTTCTAGCTGATGGTTTGTAAAGGAAAAATCACCTTGTTTCTGTAGATGAGAAGCATTAGTAGGCTAATTGGTATTATACTATTGTTTTGTTGCTTGCTCTTGTGTGAATAATGCTTGAGATGATTCTACTTTATAACACATACAATACCCATAGGAATAATTACAAGAAGGACAAAAATATTTCTCTTGAGAAAGGTTGTTTTGAGGAACTAATGCTCTATTTGGATTCATAAGTGTACTATTACCCATGGGTTTATTCCGATAAAGTGGGCCTTGACCATAATTTGGCTTTCTACTAAAAGGAGGGTATTGATAGTTGGTCTAAAAAGGCTTGCTATTTTGAGCTTTCCTTTTAGAGTTACTAATTCATTCTTCATCTTTTGCATCACACCATTTTGATCTTAAAATATTTTATCCATATTAGAGTTATGCTCCTTGATTTTACCCATATTTTGCATTATAGCTTGCATCATGGCCTCAATTTTATCTATTCCACTAGAAGATGTAGAAGCTATCAGGGTTGTGGCAAGAGGTTGACTTGTGGATATGAAGGAAAAGGGGCTACCATGGGTTGATGAGTAGGCATGTTTGGGAAGAAATCCATTGGAGGCCTTGGAGCCAATTTTCCCCCTTGAATCAAAATATCTTCTACCCTTATGGCAATTTCATATGTGGCAGGCAAAGTGTCTTCACCCATAGTTTTCACTATGGTAGCAATATAACTAATGAGAGCTCTAAGGCAATGCAAGAAGGCATTACCAGTGGTAGGATTCAATACAACATATATTATGTGCCATGTCTTATGAAATCTATAATTAAAATCTATCATATATTCATGGGGTGCTCTTTTGATTGTGGTTGGCTACTTTGAAAGTGATAAATGATCACTTTTATTTTCAAAATCCTTGCATAATCCTTCCCCTAATTCATCCCAACTAGTGATAGAATTATGTGGAAATCCCCTATTCCATTGTAAGGCTTTTCCTTTTTGAGATGAAGCTAGAACTCTAACAACAATATCATATTTTGTAATACCATGTATATTATAGATATTTGAGACTTATTGAATGTGTTCTATTGGAGAGATAGAGGTCTCACTAGTAAAATCAGGTAGGATTTTAAGAGAATCTACAATAATATCATGTCTCTGAGCTAGAAAAAGATGACTTCCACCATTGAAGGTCATGAATAGCTAATTTCTAGGCTAGGCCATGTGGAATAATAATCTATTCAAATGAGAATATGGTACCCTAGGTTGTGATCTATCAACAAGAGGAGTGGAAAGAGATCTTGTAGGTGCATGTGTTATTGGTGAACTCCTAACTAGTGATAGAGATAATCTATTTCTCTTTCTCTCGGGATTTGAAAATGAAAGTTTAGAATATTGAAAGGTATCTCTAGAAGATGCCCATGTTTGAGTTTTGGGAATGAATCAAAACAATTCTGGTCTAGAAACCAATATGTAGAAGTACAGTCACCAAGTGCTTGAATGTGATCCTCTTGAAGGCCTAGAATGTTGAGAGCAACACTATCTCCTCAACATTTATTTGAAGATCTTTTCTTTAACACTAGTAAACTAGTAGACTTAAAATGTTTCAAATATGAGTCCCATTGAGCATACCAAAAATCATTACCAAAAAATTTTGCACCCTTCCCTAAAGTTTTTACCTAAAGGAAACCTTGTATAACATGGAAACAATCTCAAAAGTGTGGGACTTTATAATTAGAGATTGAGTCTCTAGAGAAGGCCAACTTTCTTACTATCAAGGTGCACTTAACTATTTCTTGAGAGTACAAGGGAGAATGAGATGCACAAAATCAAACTACCTATTCTAATGTAGAAGAGGTGATACACCAAATAGTATTGTTCAGTCTTATCCCTAACTTGGGAAGCACAATTCATCAATATAATCCTTGGATACATAGATTCTATATTGGCTTTAACTCAATAATCATACACAAATAAAAAAATTAGTGAAATGGTATAAGGAAAGAATTTCACTATATATCATTCAAAGACAATTGGATACAACGTATAATCGAAGAACGAAAGCAATACATCAATATAAGGCAAGAAGATATTGCATGATATATTATTATAAGAAGGAGATACAAATGAGAACTATATTCACTTAGGGGCAAAGGAAATTAAAGTAGTAGAGTATACAATATAACTGCTATAGAATTAGAGAAAATATTGACTCATGGAAAGATTGCTAAAATTTCTTTTATAGTTCAAGCATAATTGAGGAGACTTTTTCCTTAAGCCAAAGTTCAACTACTACTATTAAAATCATAGAGAAAAATCATTGCTAATACAAAGAAGATTTGATTGGGTGTGTGCCTAGATGAAAAAAATCATATGCTTGATACTAATTCTAACTCCAAAGAGATAGGAACAACAATAATAACTACATAGTTGAGTGAATGGATAAATTAGGATAGTGATAGAATGTCCTTCATATCAAATAGGCATGGAGAACATCAAAATGCAGTTGTAGATGATCAAGGAATTAGTTTTCTACTAAAGAGCTACTTTTGATAGTGTTTCAATGTGCTAGATAAGACAAGTCATCAATTCAACAATCCAAATTGCCACATGGCCTAATATCACCAAAGAATTTTACCATCTCATCTAGTCTTCTATTTTCTTATTGACCTATGGACTACTCTACATTTACGGCTTCACAAATTTTTTTCCTCATTAATCGTTTGACCCTGCAAACTTGTGACCTCTTCATGTTTCATGTTCATTGCTAGTTCATAGCATGCCTTCACTCTATCCTTTTAATTGTTTTGACCCTATGATCCATATTAAACTTGCCCTTCGCACCATCACCATAGTTTAAACTTAACAATCTTCTAACAATGCAACAATGCAAAATTTGTCATCTTGGCTTTGTCCCCCTTTTGCAGCTTGTGATTGAGGTTGGCATTAAATGTTTGTGACCCTACAATTGTTGAGAAATTAACTTCTTGTGTTTCCTTTATCCATGATTGCTCTATTCTTACTATCTTTTTCTTCTTTCATCTTACCATTGTGATCATGAAAAACCATCAGGCTAATTGATATCATACACTCACAACATAACTATTAATTTCGATGTTTACCTTGCAAGTGAGTGATCAAAGAAATCATTGGATCATAGTCTAAACTTTGGTAAACTTTGATCCTCCTATGATTGTGCAATCTATAACCTATTCATAGCATCACTAGTTGATCTATTAATGTTCCTCTTATCTATGTAAATGAGTGATAAAAGCAATCACTATGCCATTGCCCTAACCTCAAGTTATCCTTGACCCTCTATGACTATGCAATAACACATGGAACTTGACTACTTGTGTTAGACTTCACATGGTCACAACCTATTCCAAATTAAGCTTGAAGTTAACTGTATGATGTGACTAGTTGTGAATTTGACTATGTCACACTATCATGGCTCTCCTAAAGGTCAAACCTTAACTGCCTTTGATCGAGAAAAAAGGGATTTTTGTGTCATTATGACCTAGAAATCCTCCATCAACATAATCTTCTAAGGCTTAGGAATGTATAAGGAAAGGTCAAGATTTTCTTTGTATCCCCATTGGCTTAGATGGCAATAAATGAATGGGTCAATTAAATGGGATCATGGTTGTCACCTTGAAAAAATCAAATTTTGGAGGGGGGGAAAAAATGGTGAACATATACCATACTAATTTTTTTGAATATATTATTTAGAATAAACTCCTATTCAAAGAAGCTCAACTATACATTCTCAAATTCTCAATGAGGACAAACATAATAAGGGAGAAACATTTTGGTTGCCTAGGAGGACACTTAAGCATTGACAAGACAATAGACATGGTGAAAAGAAGTTATTTTTGGCCAAGAATGAATAATGAGGTAAAGAATTTCATAGAGACTTGCGGGTAAAAGCAAAAACCTGTGTCACCTTTTATGAAGAAGCGTGATATCAAAATGCGACAGTTCAACATTACTGACAAAAAAAATGGTATTTGTGTTTAGAATTTAAAAATTATGTAAACTGATGAAATGTGTAGAATTGGATGAAATTTATGCCTATCATTTTTTCAAATTATTTTGAGTAAGAATTTATTCATTTCTTTTATTTTGAAGTCCCTCTTTTAACTATAAAAAATATAGGGTGTAGTTCCCGTCAAAAAATAAAATGAAAATCATCTTTTTTGGTTTTGATTTGAAAATATCTTATAGATAACATGTATATCTAGTGCACAAAAAAAGAAATAATTATTTTTGATCTATATTTTCTTTGTTATAAGTACTCAAGCTCAACCTTCTTAGAAGCCAATAGTTTTTTCCTCCCGTCAAAACTTCCCAACCAAATCTACACCTTCTTGAGAAAAAATTACATATTCATAAAGAAGACTCTCTCCTCTAGAGATAAATAATTTTTTTTTGTTTTTTTGGTATGATTTACTATTTTTTTCCCATTTTTAAGTGAGCATCTTCTGAAATGTTGAAATATCGACTTATAATATTTTGAAATTCTAACATATTATAACTAATCAAAATAGTCAAAAATTTATATAATGATGATATTGAATCTAAGATCTATAAAAGGGTATTTTTAGTTTTTGAATAAAATTGAGTTTTGATAGAGAAATGAAATTTGACCAAAACAGGTTTTGATATCACAAATGGTGACACAGATCTGTTCTTTTACCCTTGCACCATCTATCAACAAGCTTAAGGTGTTTCAAAAAATCAAGGATTATATCAACCCTTACCAATCCCCACAAGACCTTGGGAATCAATCTCGTTCAATTTTGTCATGGGGATACCTAGAAAAAATAAGTTTTTAAGAGTGTTTTTGTGGTAGTGGATAGATTTAATAAAATGGTCCATTTTATACCATGTAAAAGAAAAAATGATGCTTCTCATATTGCACATCTTTTCTTTAAAGAAGTAGTTAGGATCCATGGTTTACCAAAAACTATCATATCTGACAAGGCTATGAAGTTTCAAGGCCACTTTTGGAGAACACTCTTCAAAAAAAATTGTACTAACCTAACCTACAACTCTACCTATCATCCAAAAAATGATGGGTAGACTAAGGTGTTCAATAGATCATTAGGAAATCTCCTAATATGCCTAACCAAACAATATGCTCAAAGTTGGGATTTACTCTTTATTGCCTCTTGTGTTTGCAATTTCTACCTTGTTATTTTGGATCCTAGAGATACTAGTACTCATGTTATTATTTCTTTATTTCAGATGACTGAAGGGTCAGATGTTATACTTTTATTTCAATATCATAGATGTTTGATTACTATATTGTTTAGTTGATCATATTTGCATGTTGATACCATTTTGAAATGATAATACATTTTTTGATGATATCTAGCTATTTGATGTTTGGTCATATCTCTAATTATATTATATGTTGGATTAAATGCTATGGTATTTTACTTCATTCTTACTTTGTCATGTTTTATGTGAATGTGAGTGATGTAAATGGATTATTTTAGTATAAATGAATAAATGGTTAAATTAGGTTATTTAATGCATTTATTGCTTTGGCTATGTTATTATATGTAATTGTACTTGATCATGTATTCTAGTGTGCAAGATTTATATCCTTGGCAATGACATATGGAGTTAGTGATTCAACTATTCATTTTACCAATGTCATCCCTGTATGGTTGATGTATCTTATTTAAGTGTTTGACTTAAACCTTCTTGTGATTTAATAGATTCAGACTTATCTGCATTATGTGCCTAAACCTATGAATGTGTTTGTGCATTTAGAGGTTCACATTGTCACAAAGTTGTTAAGGAAATTTCTATGATTTTGGATTTTTAGACTGTATTTATTTAATTTTTAATTTCTATCAGCTTTTCCTTAGATGAATTCCAATTACATGGAATAGCCTATTTTTGTCTAGGTCAATTAGGTTTTAACTAGGTTGGCTGGTTATTTACCCTAATCAATTATTGACTCAAAAAGTGAATAATTATTGAAAGAGGAAATTAGCTCCTCACTTCTCACTTTAGGAAATTGAGAATTTGAGAGCTTTTTTTCAAAATCCTCTTTTAGAGGATTATTTTTTTGTTCGTTGTGAGAGATTTGGGTGTGGGATCTTCATGAGCTTAGTCTTATTGGATCCAACTTGGGGAGACCTTTCATTGGTGTGATTTCTAGTAGCTTCTGTAGGTTATTTATTATGTTGATTCTTGCTTTCCCCCCCCTTTCTATTAGGTAGGGCTCTCCCATTTTTGTGTTTCAGCTACTTTTTTAGTTATTTTTCTAGTAGCTATTTGTTCAAAGGCTAAGAACTAGTGTTCCCCTTCATTTTAGTTTCCTAGCCCTACCTAGTTGGTCAGGTATGAATGATTTCCTAGTTTTTGAGATGAGGGTTTGGAGATTTACACCATTATGCTGGTCATTTTTTGATATGGTGTCTGAACTTAAATTTTATTAGATTTTTGTGGCTTTTGTGTTGAAAGAAAAAATGTGTTTTCTGTTTTAAGTTTTCTAGATTAAGCATTATTTACCTTGATTTTTGTGCCACCTAGTTTTCACAAGTTTTCTTGGCATGATGTTGGTCATAGACCTACATCATCCGATGGAATGCTAGTTAGATCATTTTTGTACTTTTATGTTGCATTGTGATGTGTGTTGCATTCATTCTCCCAAGTTGTTATTTAGTTGAGTGTTATACTTCTAGGAGTTATGATCATTTGGGTTTTGGTTGTGAATATGCATGCCTATGGGAACTCATCATTTGATGAGCATGGGTAGGGTAAGATAGCACCATGGAAGGGGTTTCCTTTTCCACAGTTGAGTGACTATGACTTGAGCATTGGTGTGTAGAAGTTTTAATCAAGTGATAACTAAATAAAATATTGAGTTATAATAAAAATAAGATAATAAAAAAGATTTTGGAAGTGGTCCTTCAATTGGGAAGTGTGAGCTTTCAATACTATCTTGGGTTATCTGATGCCAATGGACTATCCATGTTTTTAACCCCTACATAGTCATCCATTGAGTGTTTAACTAGGACTTTTAGTGTTTGCATTGTCTCATATCTTGGTTTCATTCATTATTGTTTGGCGTGAGTGTTAGCCATGGACATTTTCTTTACGAGTGTTTTTGGTTGGATCATTACCTCCATCAAAATGATGGGAGTTGACCTATGGGTTCCATGTGGTTGGGAGTTGTAGCTACCTATACTACTATTTTGGATCGATGTACAAAGATGATATTTTGTTGTAGTTTGACCATTGCTTGATGTTTCCACTTGGTACTTTGGGTTCTAGAGTATGCTTTCTTGTGATTTGTGCTTTTGTTGGAATGCTTAGATATCATGTTTAGATAATGTTAGTTTATTTGACATATTGCTATATTATGATGTCTAGCATATGATTAGATGATGTAATTCTCTTAGTTGGATTATCTATTTCTTATTGGATTATCATGTTAGATTTCCTATTCTTATGATGTTATTATGCTTTAGTAGTGACATCCTCATAAGATATCTCTGACTATCAAGTTGGAAATTTGGGATGTTAGACGTGGGGGATGGATAGGGTCTTCAAGGCCTCATGATGCTATTATGGTCAGGAGGAATCATACATGAGATTTTTTATGTTAATTTTTGTACTTTATGATGTTTCTTTCTATACTTTTCCTTCACTACTATGTTTAGATGGTTAGATGTAGTTTCCATCTTGTAGTTTTATTGTTCGAGTGTCTATACCTTGATTATGGATCTCGTACTTCTCATTGTGGAGGTTCTAACTTCATGTTTTATCCCTTTCCTTTGTCCTTGGAGCATTTCTTTCTTTTCCTAGGCAACAATGTGTTGATATTAGGTGATACTTAAAAATTATCACATACCCAAAGAAGAAGAATCATGTGATACTAGAAAGTATCACACACCCATAGGAAATCTATCACATGATACTTGATAGTATCTCACACCCTTTGAGAAACCATTTTACAAAACTTATGAAGTATCACACAACCTTATGAGAAATTTCATCCAGACCCTAAAAGTATCATACACCCATTAAAGGAATATTGTACGATACTAGAAAGTATCACACAGTGTTGCATTAAAGTGTTGCTCGGGTCTTATGTAAACCTATCTAGGTAGAAAATGAGCACTTTTAAATTTTCCAAAATTTTTTGGGAGGTGTTTTGACCAACCTCTATAGTGTTCTTGAATACCATGGGATTGGATTTTGAATTTAGAATGTTTTGGTTTCAAAATTATTTGCATCTTTTTGTGGGATGTCATGTTTGGTCAATAGCGGCATTTGGAGATCCTGTGGTGTTTGGATGTTTGTTTAGCCTTCCATTTTGATCTTTGTGATCCTTGTATGTTTTATTTCATGTGCATCCATACTTAATTTTAAATTTTGATTTGTCTTATCTTATTTTTATCCTTGTTCCAAGGATCTCTGGGCAGGGCATTACATCTAGTATCAAAGCCCATGTTGCATCTTTGGGATCTCTATGTTATGCTTCTACTATGTTATTGTTTTTAGTAAGTGTATTGTTATATTATGTTTTCTATTTTGATATCTTGTTTTTATTCATTCTTTTGACTCTATGCTTGTGATGTATGTTTCTAACTATATGTTGTTGTTTTCATAGTGATGCCTCCTGCACATAGACTTGGTGGTTAGGGTGGTAACTAATAGAATAACCATGAAGAGGAATGTTAGGTGGGGAGGGAAATAGGGTAATATTAAACAAGTTGGCATTAGAGAATTGATGTTGGTACTACAAGAGATTCTAGCTAGGTTGGGACCTTGTGCAAAGGAAAACCAATACAACAATAATCAAGAAGATGAATCTCATCATGAAGATTCTCATAGGTCTAAGCATAGAGAAGAGCAATGTGACCATGAACATGAATATTCTCATACACCACCCAATGGAAAAATGCACCGATGGAGGCCATGGTCATGGATGATGATGACTTCACTCAAGCAGAAATGATGTGGGAACTTCAAAGGTCCAAACCACCACTGTTTGATGGATAAGGAACAAGGCTTAAGGCTAAGACTTGGTTACTAGATATGGAGTGTTGCTTCTCCTTACTACCTTATGGGATCAACATGAAGGCCTATTATGATATCACATAGCTAACAAAACACGGTTCTATTTGGTGGGATATGGCGAGAGAAAAGCTCCATATTAACATGGTGGATCTCACTCGGGAGATCTTCAAGAAGAGGTTCAGGGAGAAATTCCTTTCTCCATAGTACTGTGAGGCTCATACTAATGAGTTTCATGAGCACAAGTAGGGGAATATTATAGTAGACCAGTATGAGAAGCATTTCTTTGGGTTGAGGTAATACTTGAGTTATCGACATGATGAAACACTTCTCACTCAATATTTTGTTAGGGGCCTTCAAGACTCTATTATTTGAGATATCCACATTCACTAACTACAAATGCTTGCACTTTTTGTGGAAAAGGAAATAATTCTAGAGAGCAATGTGGCTAGAGGGTTCAGTAGTATTGGTCTGACTTTTTGTGTGATAGAAGTCTTTTGTCCAATTGTAGAAAAGTCAGATTTTTCTTTCTAAGTGAAACATAGGGTTTTTGGATAATCCATCCATTGGCTAGCCTTTGAAAAAAAACCTTGTGAAAACCCTACATTCTTTCTATTCATAAATTGTCAAGGGTGAAATATTTGAATTTTCAAATAAGGCAAATATTCTGTCATCTTTTATCTTTTGTGCCCCCGAGACACCTTTCCTCTCATATTTCCCCAATCATCCGATCTAAGTAGATCTACCATTGTCATTACCTCGCTATGAAAACATGGGCATTTTTTATGTATGGCGAGGTAGTGGGTGCTAAATATTTTATAAAATAGGACTGCAAAATGAAGTACGGTGGTCGAAGCTTTGTTTTCTGACTGATTTATTATTCAGGTACACATTGCAATTACCATCAAGATAGGAAAGGGGACCAAGCAGAAGTAGTCTGAAGTTAGAGCTGGAATGATGATTTTTTCGATGCTTCACTACCTCGCTATTGAAATAATTTGACACTTCACCACTAGCGAAGTAGCAAGGCCCCGTGAAATCAAGAACCAGTGACATTGCAATTTGTCAGTACCATGAATAAACCAGGTGGCATAACAAGTAATAAATGCTATTGTCAAAAGTAGTTTAATAGTATAAATAATTATTTGATGGCCCCTTGCATTTCATGGTGCCAAAATTCATTAGAGTGCCGGAGCTTGCTACCTCGCTATCAAAAAAATTTGACATCTGGCCTTAGCGAAGTAGCGAGGCCCCCTAAAATTGAAGAGCCAGTAGGACCTTCGGTGACGTGGGATGATAATTAGGACTAAAGTAAAATATTAAAAGGTGCCAACTATGCAAAACTCTGTATTTCATCAATGCTCTTCTGATCAAATGTACAAAGAGATCCTCAGCGTCAGATTGGAATGGAATCAACAGTCCTCACTACCTCGCTTTGAAAAGTTGCATGCTCTTTAAGCTATGCGATGTAACAAGTATGAATCAAAAGACTATGTGCAATTTCCTCACCTTTGATTAAACCTATGATCAATGGTCATCATCTTCTCGCTACTAAGAGTTGTGAGGGAGATATGTATAGCGACATAGGGAATAGGGCCCACCGCCTTCTTTCTGAGCAAGCACAGTAACATATCATCTACCAATTCTGGATTAGATAGATGTTGCTTTGCTATGGTAAGCTGCTCATTCTTTATGCATAACAAAGTAGTGACATGCTGACACGTGTCCTCAGTTGTCAGTGGGTTCAGATATAAGTGCCATCAAGGAAAGAGTTATGTACGTGGTAAGTTTTCATTGGGTGAATTGACTAACATGTCAAGTGCAATGTCTAGTTCTTCTCTTTGTATCACATGATCATAGGATTCTTGAATATCGATGATGCAGTTTTAAACACAGAATGTGGTGCCACTCTCTATACTAATTAGACATGAAAGCATCGCGTGTGAAAAAAAAGAATATAACACAGAAGATTTCATCAGTTCATCTTACACGAGCAAAGATTTTGAGCCAATCTTGTGTAGAAGCAATTACTGAAGGAAAGTGTGCCGAAGTCTGGCAAAATTTGTAAAATTGTCTGTTCGCAGAAGGATTGTAGAAATACAGAGGAAAACAAAGATGAAATTCAAGTAAGTAGTACTGCCATAATCTTCGTAGGTTTTTCTAGTTCTAAAAAATAGTCCAAGATGCCTCCAAAGAAGGGATTTTCAGGTCAAATAAACTATTTGGATAGAAATGTCCTTGATGACCTGCTTGAGTTGCTCCCTAAGCCTACTGTAGAGATAGTGCAAGTTAAAAGGTTAACCTCTTTGAACCCTAGGCTAAGGATAGCTGATGGATTTTATGATAAGGGTAATTGGGTCCAGGATGCTCAAACTTCTCAAACTGGTTTGAGTTTGTTCAAAAAATGGTTTGCAGAAAGGAAATTATATGCCCCTCATGCCAATATATGGAATTTTGATCTGGGAAAGCTAGTTGTTCCCAGTGTGTTTATGGATTATGACCTTCTTGAAGCCATAGTGAAAAGTTATGATCAAGCCACTAAGGTAGTGACGAGAATGGATGGTGAGGTTTTAATTACCATTAGTCCAGAAGAAATTAGGGAAGTTTTCAGTCTGGGACCTCTCACTAGGTATCATGTGCCCATTGATTTGATAGAGTTAGAAAAAGAATATATGTCCAAAAGGGATGTAGTTAGAAAAGGTGCACTGAAGGCCCACATAGGCAGAATTGGAAACCTACTAGCAATAACATCATCTTCTAAAGAACCTTTCAAGAAATCATGCTTTAATGCCAGGGCAGTAGAGATATACAAGACCCTGTGCAGAGTCTTCGGAGAGGGTGAAGAAGATTTTACTCCTATGAGCTTCATGTATATGATCAAACAAATCTCCTCTTTCGGTGTAGAAATTTTTTTGACTTTGCATCTTACTTGGCTAATGAGATTCACAATGGATTGGTGGGGATTGCAAAAGGCAAGGTGGAAAAGGTTTAGGGTTAGTACTCTCTATTGATGCATATGTTTCTATTTAAAGGGGTTACATATTTCGATAAAGAAATGGTTTTAAATAGGGAACAAGAGGGGGAAGCACTACCAGTTCAATTATGGAGTGCAGACATGACTAGGGAAGTAGAAAATTATAGTTTTGTTAGATTTGATAGGCACTTTTCTTCTAAACTAAGATGCCTCTTATTGAGTGACAATCCCATAATTCCTAAGGCACTAATGCACCTCATTAGGCCTATGGACAGACCCCATAGTCTAAAAGTTTCACATAATTGGGGAGATATCATCCCATATCCAATCTCAACTATCATTAGGGTTTATGGATTCAAAGGGACACCCCATGTACTACCCTATCAGGTGCCTTTATAGGTAGGGGTAGCTGAATTTTTATGGCAGTTGAGAGGAGTGGAGGAGACCTTTTTGCACAAAAGGGGAACAAGATCAATTTTTCCTACTTGCACTATGGCTCACTAGTTTGTAATAACTAAAGAGGGGTGGATTTTCCTCTACAAATTTTTGGATTAGTATAAGATGGCAGTATCTGACTCTCATTTTTGTGACATAGAAGATTTCTTTAATTCTACTCTTAGACATAGGATCAAGCTATGTCCATGTCAACATGAATTCTATTTCCCTGAAGATGTAATAAGAAATGAATATTCTCTCTAGGAGCAAGAAACAAAGAAAGAGAAATGGAGAGTCTATTCAAAAGTTTTGGAGTTTATTAATTTTTTTGACAAGGATTACAGTCCTCTTAGTAATGCTACAACTAATGCAGATAGAATAAATAAGCTCATGAATACATTCCCCAAAATAATGGAGGTAATGAATGAGAAGAAACAACATTTTATTGATTCTTTCCTAGATAAAGCCAAGGAACTCATGAGAAAATTGGGTTTCACCCCTAACATAGGGGCAGGTCCACTGGTTGTGCGAAAGAGGACAGGATATACTGTTATTCGAGATCAGATGCCCACTGTAAACAAAGGAAAGAAGATAATTGAATCTACTAGTGCTATTTTTGAAAAAAGATCCCCTAGAACTTCTCCCAAAAGAAGAAAAATAATAAGGGAAAAGGAATCCCATGACGAAGATTACTCACCTTCCCAAACTCCAATCAGAATTGAGGAGGAGCAGCTCACCAATGAGCAAATTGAACAAATGGGGTCACAAGGAGGAGTTTTTTTTACTCAAGCAGAAATTGATGAAAGGAACCCCCAGGAGCCTCCTGTGCTGAGTTTTGAAATAAGTGTAGTAGATTTTAGAGGAAGGGAATTAGACCCTATTTTGGAACAAGCCAGTCAAAAAATTTTGTCTGATAATAGTTTTGTAAAATCTAGGGCTTTCCATCAGTTTGCATGGAGGGAAAACATGCACATTTTTGAGAAAAGATGTAGGAATATGAAAACAGAGCATCCAAAAATGGATGAAGCCTCTATTCAAAATCAAATAAAGGAACAAATGATATAAGAGTTCTAGAATATAACCCCTGAAGAGGGTAGATAGATGGTGAAAGATGCAAATATTTTATTATTTCCCAATTGGGATATTGTTGATGCCTTAATTTTTAATTCTATGTTAAATAATTTAGGATTAGAGGATCTAGATAAAGAGGAATTATTGGGAACATCATTCAGTAATGACCAAGTTGCCCTTGTTATGTGGTCATTAAGAAGAGGATCCAGGACTACTCCATTATAGGCTGATGATTCAGGACTAACAGGGAGTATCATTGTGAGGAGGGTCATTGATACTTCACATGTATAGGTAGTCCACATAAATGTGGACTATTCTAAATTTGCCTTGGTCACTATAGAAAAAGAAGAAAAGGAAATGACTGATCTACAGACTAAATATGAAATAGTGGTGGATGCCTACAATAAAGAAGTAAAAAAGAGAATTGAGCTGGAAAACAAGATGTCTCAATTGGAGAAGATACATGGGAAAAGAAAGCTGGGAGAATCCAGTACACTTTGAATTGCATACCCTTTATAGTCATTTGTTGGATCAACCCCTATTATTGAAATACCTGACACCCTTAAAAGGCCCCAATTCTATACTGCAAAGGACTTTGAAGAAGAAAAAAACAAATTACATGAGTTGCAGATAGAATTAAGAAATCAACATGAAGAAAAATTAAAGTAAGGTGTGATATATTTGAGGGATAAAATACAATGGTCAACTTTTTATGATCAGTTGATAAGAATTGCAACTCTCATGGATGAGTTGAACAAAGATAAGGATAAACTGACTCCTCTTGCATAGAAATGGAGGGAGAGAAATAATGATATTACAATCATATGTATATCTGAACTCCAAATGCCTTTTCATCAAGTTGAGAAAATCTTTGATTTATTAAATAAGCTAGAGAATTTTGATGATGAAAGAGATTCTTTACAGAAAAGATTAACACTCTATTTTTCCCAATATATTGCTGAAAAATTCACTTTATTTCCTTCTCCTTTATAATCTGTTGATACAATAAAGGAAAAGGAAAAGTGGAAAAGGGAGTTGGACAAGTTATTTAATGAAATAATAATAAACATCATGAGTGAAACTAGCCACTGGTTCTGGGCAAAGACAAATGAAGAGCTAGTAAAAATACAGTTATTTTATACTGCTATGAGAAAAGAATTTGATGATTTAGAAGAAAGTGCAAATTCTTTAATAATTATAAAAAGAGAAGCTCTAAGTTTTGATTGGCTAGATAATGATGCTTTTAATAAATGAAAAAATCAGTTTATAGAATAGATGTCGGGAGAAGATGAGGAGGAAGATGCGAAAGTAACAGTTACCCTCGTAGTTAGTAATGAAGACATGGAAGATCCCCAGGTTAAAGTAAGTTTGCAGATAATTGAAGACAATACATCACTTTTAGACCTCATGGCTATGTACTCCGATGATGAAGAATGATTGTAAAATCATATCATATTTTCTTGTCTCAACAACTGAGAAGTATAATAGAAAGGGACCCACCAAGGAATGTTTGATGTAATAAGCCTTTCTATTATTTGTTCTTGTCTTTTTGATAGAAGTGTATGTGAGTGCTTTTTTAAAAGGACACCTGCCATTTGTCTTTAGCCTGAAGCTTGTTGCATCTCACACTATTTAAGTGAGATCCCAAGGCTAAAGTAGGGTCTGAATTCTATTGTTCTAAGTATTATTCTTTGTCTATTTTTGGTCAAAATTTTGAAAGCAAGTTTAAGATGCATTTTCTCTGTCAATTCTCTGAGAATATATAAATATAGAATGAGTTGTGCTTCTTCCTTAAGGTCATTTTGAGTCTATTGTAAAAGATATACCATTTTCAAAGAAGATGAATACAAATTATGAATTGTCCCCATATTATTCTTTCTAAATCTTGTCTCCTTTCAATTACCTAGTTGTCTTGATATTGTATAAGCAAAGGCTTGTGCAATTGAATGCAATCTAGTTAGGTTGTATATCTATTTATCATTTCTGTAATTCAATGGATTAAATAAAAGCTTTGATGAATGTGATAAGATTTCTCTAGTAGTGGAAAGGATTTTTGAATGATGAATTCTGATAAGAATTACTGATAGAATTTGTTGTAAAGAAACAAACTAGATCTGAGAACTTTCTATAGACTCTGAACCCCAATGGATTAGGCAATGATCAGATTGATTCAGCTGAAGGAGAGATATATCATAAATGGTTATCAGAATGCTGCATTAAATCAAACTTTACTTTTATTTCCTATAGATCTTCAAAGTTGGCTAGCACTTGTCTGCATGGAATGTTTTAGTTTTAGTTAGCCACTATTGTTAAAACAATCTGCATATCTATAGAAGAATTCTTGGCCATATCTATTTTATGGGATGTGTTTACCAAGTTAGTAAGAATTATGTATATGTTTGAGGATATTGAAATGAGAATTAGAATGAAACTAAGAATAATCCTCATACAGTTGTTCCATTTTTTAATCATCCCTGGGTATACCCACCCTAGTTTTGCAGAGCGAAAAGAGTAGAAACCTATCTGTGGTTTTGTTGAAGTTGGGTCCAAATACCTTACGTATGCAATTGTTAATAAGAATAAGCTAGTCTTTAGATTGTGTATGTACTATCATTCTAGTATTAAGTATTTTGTCACTTAGTAGTTTTAGTACATTTTAAAACACCACGAAAATGGTGACTCTGTTGGAGAATTGTCCAACACATCTGTGAAAAGTACTGCAGTTTCTTTGGTCCTACTGTATATGTGTGTGTCATGTGATCTATTTTTTTCCCATGGTTATAAGGGAATCTTTTAGTGTCAAACCTTGAGAATTTTAAAAAAGATAGAGCCCAAGTACCATTGCTACACACTAACATATCTAGCCTATCCAAGTGTCTTATCTAACAAGCAAGAGTTGCAGTCTTACGACATCAGTGATTGGTCTGTCTCTGCCATATATTTTGTCTCTACTTGTGTATTGTTTTCCTTCAGTCACCAAAAGTGTCATTATATATTTTCCCGAAATAGGGTGGTGACTCAATCAAGGTTTTGAAGCTAGTGCTTATTGTAACAAAAGGTGAATATGGCTGACAAGAGAAAAAACACAAGAGCTTACATGAGAGCCAATCCTGATGTATCAATGTATACTGATCTAACCCAAGGTGGTAGGAAGAACCAAAATAAGAAAAAGATAGATCCAAATCCCACTTGGAAACCTAGAGGTAATGCATCTGTTAATTCCCATTATCAACTAGTAATAGAAAGAGAGTCTTCTTCGCTTAGCTTTGAATCTGAAACTACAAGACTCTTAGGAGGCATTTTCAGTACCCCATTACCAGATGAGAGAGTTTTTCAAGACAAAGATGTGTCTACTATGGGAATTGCTTCATTAAGACCAGATCTTGTAACATATATGAATTACAGACTAGGATTTAGGAGTTCATCTAATAATCCTTTTAATCCCAGAGTAGCCCCATATGTAGAACCAAACCTTATAGATCTGGATGACCCTGCTGATTTCGAGGCAACTTCTATAGATCCTAAAGAAGTACACTCTAAAATAGAATTTTTGAAGAAATGGATTGCTGAGGAAGAAGCTAAACACATTCATCTTGAAAAAGAGGAGCAAGCCACCTTGGATGCCATAATAGAAAGAGATGCTCTGCTAAGAAGGATGACTACTTTGAAAGAGAAAAATAAAAAGTTAGAAGAGAATACCACAACTCTCCATATGGATATTTTTGGAGATGTTGATACTCTAAGAGCTAAAGTTCAAGAACAAGAGAAATGCCTAAATCAAAGGCAAGAACCAGTTATTGCTCAAATCCAAGCCTATAAACCTGTTCAAGTGGATCCTATAGAGCCCATTGCAAAAGCTCCAGATAAAGGGAAAGGCAAGGCTATAGGAATCCAAATAAATGATCCTCAAGCTATACCAAAAAACCTATACAACCCTCCATGTTGAAATTAGATCTAGATCTTGAGAAGGCTCGAAAAGAGAGGGAAGATCTTGCAAAAGAACTTGAGAAGATTGAGAATAAAGCTCAAGCTGCAGAAACTAGAAGGAAAATCCAATTCATAAAATCTAATTCTGCATTGGCTTCATGGCCCAATTTGTCTATCCCACCTACAAATCCTGCACTAGTTAGTGGTCCCATAATTTCAACTTAGGGAGTACCCCAGTCTTCTCCTACCTCATCTTCCACCATTGGCACCCAAGTCCCATTTGTCCCACCACAATAGTCCCAAGCTGCTCCCCTGAGTCAAGCTAATATAGCTAGTACTTCAAATGTTCCTGGTTTCTAGAAGAAACCTATATACCTGGAAAAGTATAGACAAATATCATTTTCTGGCATTCCTAGTGCCCCACATCCCATATCATTCGATTTAAGAGATAAAGTGGTTAAGTTTTCTAGGAATAATGTTGTTACTGGTGAAGAACATTTGAGGATTTTCATTGATATGTTGAATGATTATGAAGTTGAACATGAAGACATGGTAATGAAATTGTTTTTGCATTCATGAATAGAGGATGCAAGGGATTGGTTTAGGAGGTTGCCTGATGACAGTATTACCTCATGGAGTGATTTGGAGAAATTGTTCAAGGAGCACTATGGGGACAACACTAATGTAGGATTCATGTTGAACGAGTTCAACAATATCAAGAAGAATCCAAATGAGTCCACATTTGATTTCAATGTGAGATTCCAAAAAGGTATGTACAGACTTTTTCAATTTATGAGGTTAAATGAAGACGTCTATCTCACAACCTATTTCAATGCTTTTGATAGCAAAATGGCTTATCAATTGAGGGATAAGGATCCCTAACTTTAAGAGATGCCTATAAAATTGCAATAAATATAGAGAATAATAGGAAGGCATCTGGAAAACTAGGTATGAGGGACGATCCTAAGCTTTTTAATCCTAAGAACAATAATAAAAGGGAGGGTGACAAAACTCCTATAGGAAAGAAGCCCGAAGAACCTACTATAGGCCAAGTTTTAGAAATGCTCAAGAAGATGAATCCCACTAATTTCAATAAGCCAAATGTTGCTAAAAGACCCCTTGTAAATAACAACAATTTCAATAGGCAGCCTAGAATGCAAAATTACCCTTACACCACTCAGTGGAAAGATGGTAAACCAATTCCCAACCAGACCCAAAATGTGAAGGATAAGGGTACTCCAGACCCCCTGTATAGGAACACTATAAATATGAATGATGATGTACCATGGTGCATTATATGCCAATCTCCTCATTCTACTGATTATTGTGCTATTGCTCAGTTATTTTCCCAAGCTCAAGGAGTGCAACCTAAAGAAGAAATTGAAGACATAACCCATGATGATATAAGTTGCAATATGGTGAATATGTGTGATTACTTGATAGATTCTAATTTAGAAGAGCCTAAAATTGATATTACTAGTCAGAGAATTTCTTACTAGCTACATCATCAGCAAGTGCTTTCAGATGATGAAGGGTATGATACAGATAAGGTATGCAGTACATTTTTTGATGTAGGTCTCACATGTTTAAGAATGCCCTCCAAGGAGGAAATTGATAGAATTACAACAGAAATGATTTCACAAGTCCATAGTAATTATAATTTGAGAAATAGAGCAATAAATAATGATGCAGGAAGGCCATCTAGTGTATTCATCAAAGACATCACTCATAAGATGAATGATCAAAACAAGAAAGTCAATGTAGATGTGCCTAAGATCAAGGAAAAAAAGGGTAAGAAATGGGAACCAAAGAAGAAGGTTCAATTTTAGATAAGTGAAGCAATAAAACTAGTTGTGCAACCAAAGAAATCAAAACCTAATGCTATCAAGAAAAATGTGGTACCTACTGCTCAAAAGATTCTGACTCCAAGTACTATTGTAAAACCTACTATGGTTGAACCTATTGATATGATATCCATGTTAGCTCAAATTACTGTAAAAGTGCCCTTGTCTAAACTTTTTAGAATTGAAGAGCATAAGAATAAGGCTTTGTCATGGTTGGGTGGAATAGCAAATAATATTATTATTGCAGATCAAACTATGTCCCAACAGACCCCATTAGTAATAGAGGACAGTGGTATCACATCCCAGATTCCTCAAATGTTTCTAGATGATTCCTCAGTGGCATTCATAGAAGATATTGATCCTTTTTTCCTCAGTCTAATCATAAAGGGGAAGACCTTAAAAAATTGCATGATAGACTCACGAGCTTCCAACACTATAATGCCTTTCAAAGCAATGGAAGCCTTAGGATTGAAGGTGGATATCAAGCAGGGTAGATGCAGAGGGATGGATGCTAGGGAAGTCCTAGTCATAGGTACCATAAATGCCTTACCATTCAAACTGGTTGCATATCTATCCTTGTGGTAGATATACCTCCACACTACAGAATGTTACTCTCCAGAAAGTGGAGTGTTGCCATGGGGGGAAGCCTACAATGTGATCTTACTTATGCCACTTTCATATAAGGGAAAAAGCTGTTAGGGTAAATAGGGAACCAAGGGTTAACCACATTTTAGGTGAAGAAATTGACAAAGATACCACTTGTTTCCTAGATACTGGGATTAATGCTTTCAGGGCTGAATTAATTATTTAGGAAGTTGAAAACTTACCTGCTATCATAAAAAATGAAGTTGAATGTTGCATGAATTCACCAAAATTATGGAAAATGTTCTTTGATGGGGCTAGTTCTAAAGAGGGTGCAGGGGCAGGTGTAGTTTTTGTGTCCCCTGAAAATAACACTTTTAGGTATTCATTCACCTTGAAGTTTACCTGCACTAATAATATTGCAAAATATGAAGCATTTCTACTAGGACTCAAAGTTGCCATACATCATAAAATTAAAAAATTATGTGTCATAGGGGATTCTGAACTAATTATCTCTTAGATCAAAGGAACCTACTCATCCAAGAATAGGAGATTGAAACAATATAGAAATGTAATCTAGGATCAGATAGAATTCTTTGATGCATTTGGGATCTCATGGAGAGATAGGACCCAAAACAAGATGGTTGATTTGTTGGCAAATGTAGCAATCAAGCCAAAAGAGATATCATTTGTAGGAATCTCCTAGATTGAGGTGCAAAACAGATGTTCCATACCTGAGAACATTGAAAATTGGCAGATTTTTGAAGATGACAAAGATATTACAAATTTTTTGTTAAAAGAAGACAAGTACCACGATTAGGAGATGGATTGCAGTGGACTGATTGAAACCATAAATGAGAAGGAAACCATTTTTGGTAAAGAGATAATGTAATTCAAAACAAATAACATGTCGAAGGGGTTAGTAGTCTTGGAAAATATTTTTGATAACCAAGACAGAGTAAAATTAGGAGTAAACAACCCCAGACCTTAGTTGTTAGAAGAAATAAACTTGGGTACTGATGAAGTTCCTAAAAAGGTTTATATTGGCCAAAATCTCCCTGTTAAAATTAGGAAAACATTGATTAACCTACTTAGAAAATACAGACATGTTTTTGCTTGGTCATATGATGACCTTAAGGCTTACAGGGAGGATATTTTCTAGCATGTCATACCATTGAAGGAAAATGTAAGGCCTTTCAGGCAAAAATAGAGACCAATCAATCCTACCCTTGCCCCAAAAATGCAAGAAGAACTAAAAAAACTAAGAGATGATGGGATAATCAAACCAATCAAGCATTCCACCTGGGTTTCAAACTTGGTTCCTATCAAGAAGAAGAATGGAGATATTAGGCTTTGCGTTGATTTTAGAAATTTAAACATTGCATCTCTGAAAGACAATTATGGCTTACCTAATATGGAAGCCATGTTGCAGCAAGTGACTGGCTCTAAATTAATGTCAATGATGGATGGTTTGTTTGGATACAATCAAGTTCTAGTAAAATAAAGTGAACAATTCAAGAAAGCCTTCACAACCCCATGGGGAACATATGTGTATGTAAGGATTCCTTTTGGCTTGATTAATGTAGGAGTTACCTTCCAAAGAGCCATGGATGTCGCATTTCATGAGTATATTGACAAATTTATGGTTGTGTACCAAGATGATCTTATAGCTTATTCTAATAAGGCTGAAGATCACTGCAAACATTTGGAAAAAATATTTATAAAAGCCCTGGAATATGGAGTATCTTTAAACCCAAAGAAATGCACATTCAGGGTCACAGAAGGAAAATTATTAGGACACATTGTGTCTAAGGATGGGGTAAAAGTAGATCCTGAAAGGGTAGCAACTATTGATAAAGTCCCCAAACCAAAAAATGTGAAAGGAATTCAGTCCTTTTTTGGCCAAGTCAATTTTTTGAGGAGATTTGTTACAAATTTTGCTGAAATCAGTAGACGCATCTCAAAGATGCTCAAGAAGGGAGCCATTATAGATTGGAATGGTGAACCTTCACAAGAATTCTAGGATATAAAAATTGCAATATAGAATGCTCCAGTGCTAAGGACCCCAGATTATGCAAAACCCATGCATATTTTCTCTTTTGCATCATTCCATACTGTAGCTGCAGTCTTATTACAGAAAAATCAAGAAGGATATGAGTAGCCTATTGCCTTTTTCAGTAAGTCACTACAGCCTGGCCTACTGAACTTAAGTATGAAATAAATGAAAAGAAAGCATATGCTTTGGTAAAGGCTGTAAAAGCTTTTACATGTTACTTGGTAGGTGCTACTATTATCACTTTTGTACCTAGTGCTGCAGTCAAAGATATATTCTCTCAACAAGAAGTATCAGGTAGGAGGTGTAGATGGATCAATAGAATCTAGGAATTTAATATTGATATACAAATAACAAAGTTAGTAAGAGGTCAAGGTTTGGCCAAACTCATGGCTGAAACTAATCTAGAGGCTAATCAAATAAATCTAGTAAATGATGATCTTAGAGCTGACTTATGTGACATGGACCAATGTGATTGGTATACCAATGTCATATATTACTTGCAACATATGGAAGCTCCTCCCCATCTGCCTAAAAATGAAAAGAGGAATACTAAATTGCAAGCCATCAGGTATGTAATTGTCCAAAGCAACCTATGGTGGAGAAATTTTGAGAGAGTATTATTGAAATGTGTTGATAAGGAAAAGGAAAAAGAGGTTTTGAAAGAAATGCATGCTGGAGTGTGTGGGGGCACTATATGGCCAAAACTACTACACATAAGATAATAAGGGTTGGGTTTTAGTGGCCTTCTCTTTTTAAGGATGCTCAAGTTATGGTTAGGAAATGTGATCCTTGTCAAAGGTTTGCTGGAAAGCTAAAGTTCTCAGGAAATACTCCATTAAAGCCAATGGAGATTCAAGCACCTTTTCAACAATGGGGTCTGGACTTCATAGGAGAGATTTTCCCCAAGTCTAGCACTGGCTATTCTTAGATTCTAGTTGCCACTGACTACTTTACAAAATGGGTAGAGGCTATCCCCACAAGAAATGCAACAAGTAAAGTGGTAAATATTTTTCTATTGAATAATATTATTTCTAGATTTGGATGTCCACAGATAATTGTAACAGATAATGCTATGTGCTTCAAATCTGAGGAGTTCATCAAGTTTTGTGATAAATATGGAATGACAAGGTCATCATCTGCTCCATACCATCCACAAGGGAATGGACAAGCTAAGTCCACAAATAAGAGCCTATTGAAGGTCATTAAGAGAACCTTGGATGATAATAAAAAGGCATGGGATTCCAAGTTACAGTTGGCAATTTGGGCTGACAAAGTAACTGTAAAGAAAGCAATTGGTGTAGCTCCATTTGATTTAGTGTACGGGATTCAAGCCAGAATGCCTCAGAACAACTTGATGGGACTATACAATTACATCCAGTTATATGATGAAGATACTACAGATGAAATGCAAGAAAGAATGGATGAATTGGTAGGACTGATCAAAACCAAAAGAGAAGCATCTTTAAGGAACCAAAAGTTGCAATTGCAAGTCAAGACACTCTGTGATAAAAGAACTGTAAGAAAAAAAATTGAAAATGGAGATTTAGTCTTAATGTGGAATGCCAGAATTGAAGATAAAGGGAAACATGACAAATTTGATCCTATTTGGTTAGGCCCATATCTCATTGAAAATACATGGGGTGAAGATTCTTATATACTCAAAGATATATTTGGCAATATTCTTGAATTGCTAGTTCATGGACAGTTCTTGAAGAGGTATTTTTATTGAAAAATACTTGTTTTCTTCCATGAATAGTAGTTTTAGGGTTTCTTGTTGTTTTATACATTTTTTATATTTTGTAAGTCCCTCTAAATGTCCATGTGCAGTTTGGTTGTTTGTTTCTGTGTTTTGTTTTGTGCTCTCTAAAGAAGTTGTCATTTTTGCACCAAGTATGTGATTTGCTCTCCCATAGATTCTGAATTCTTCCATAGACTCAAGTAGTCTATCATCCCCAGACAGAGCCACTGTTGGTCTGACTTTTTGTGTGATAGAAGTCTTTTTTCCAATTGTAGAAAAGTCAAATTTTTCTTTCTAAGTGAAACAAAGGGTTTCTGGATAATCCATCCGTTGGCTAGCCTTTGAAAAAATCTTGTGAAAACCCTATGTTCTTTCTATTTGTAAACTGTTAGGTACAAAATATTTGAATTTTCAAATAAGGCGAATATTCTGTCTTCTTTTATCTTCTACGCCCCCGAGACACCTTTCCTCTCATATTTCCCCAGTCATCCGATCTAAGTAGATCTACCATTGTCATTACCTTGCTATGCAAACATGGGAATTTTTTATGTATGGCAAGGTAGAAAGTGTTGAATAGTTTATAAAACGGGACCGCAAAATGAAGATACGACGGTTGGAGCTTTTTTTTTTTGACTGATTTATTATTCAGGTACACATTACAATTACTGTCAAAATAGGAAAGGGGACCCAATAGAACCAGTCTGAAGTCAGAGCCGAAATGATGATTTTTTTGATGCTTCGCTACCTCGCTATCGAAAAAATTTGACACTTCACCATTAGCAAAGTAGCGAGGCCTCGTGAAATCAAGAACTGGTGACATTGCAATTTGTCAGTACCATGACTAAACCAGGTGGCATGACAAGTAATAAATGCCATTGTCAGAAGTAGTTTAATAGAAAAAATAATTATCTAATGGCCCCTTGCATTTCACGGTGCCGAAATTCATTAAAGTGCTAGAGCTCTCTACCTCGCTATCAGAAAAATTTGACATCTCGCCGTTAGCGAAGTAGCGAGGTCCCGTGAAATTGAAGAGCTGATGGGACCTTTGGTGACATGGGATGATAATTAGGATTGAAGTAAAATCTTAAAAGGCGCCAATTGTGCAGAATTTCGTATTTCATCAATGCCCTTCTAATCAAATGTACAAAGAGATCCTGAGCATCAGATTGGAATGGAATCAATAGTCCTCACTACCTTGCTTTGAAAAGTTGCATGCTCTTTAAGCTATGCAATGTAGCGAGTATGAATCAAAAGAATACGTGTAGTTTCCTCACCTTTGATTAAACCTATGATCAATGGCCATTGTCTTCTTGCTATGAAGAGTTGTGAGGGAGATATGTATAGCGACATAGCGAATAGGGCCCACTGCCTTCTTTCTGAGCGAGCCCAGTAACATATCATCTACCAATTCTGGATTAGATCGATGGTTGTCGCTGCTTCACTATGGCAAGGTGCTCATTCTTTATGCATAAAAAAGTAGCGACATGCTGACACGTGTCCACAGTCATTAGTGGGTCCAGATATAAGCACCATCAAGGAAAGAGCTATGTACATGGTAATTTTTCATTGGGTGAATTGACTAACATGTCAAGTGCAATGCCTAGTTGTTCTCTCCGTATCACATGATCATAGGATTCTTGAAGATCGACGGTGCAATTTTAAACACAGAATGTGGTGCCACTCTCTATATTAATTAAACATGAAAGCATCGAGCATGAAAAAATAGAGTATAACACAGAAGATTTCATCAGTTTATCTTACGCGAGAAAAGATTTTGAGCCATTCTTGTGTAGAAGCAATTACTAAAGGAAAGTGTGCCGAAGTATGGTAGAATTTGTACAATTGTCTGTTCATGAAAAGATTGCAGAAATATAGAGAAAAACAGAGACAGAATTCAAGTAAGTAGTACTACCATAATCTTCATAGGTTTTCCCAGTTCTAAAAAAATAGTCCAAGATGCCTCTAAAGAAGGGATTTTTAGGTCAAATGAACTATTTGGATAGAAATGTGCATGATGACTTGCTTGAGTTGCTCCCTGAGTCTACTATAGAGATAGTGCAAGTTAAAAGGTTAACCTCTTTGAACCCTAGGCTAAGGATAGCTGATGGATTGTATGATAAGGGTATTTGGGTCCAAGATGCTCAAACTTCTCAAACTAGTTTGAGTTTGTTCAAGAAATGGTTTGCAGAAAGGAAATTATATGTCCCTCATGCCAATATATGGAATTTTGATCTAGGAAAGCTAGTTGTTCCCAGTGTGTTTATGGATTATGACCTTCTTGAAGCCATAGAAAAAAGTTATGATCAAGCCACTAAGGTAGTGAGAAGAATGGATGGTGAGGTTTTAATTGCCATCAGTCTAAAAGAAATTAGGGAAGTTTTTAGTCTGAGACCTCTCACTAGGTATCATGTGCCCATTGATTTGATAGAGTTAGAAAAAGAATATATGTCCAAAAGGGATGTAGTTAGACAAGGTGCACTAAAGGCCCCCATAGGCAAAACTGGAAACCTACCAGCAATAACATCATCTTCTAAAGAACCTTTCAAGAAATCATGCTTTAATGCTAGGGCAGTAGAGATATACAAGAACCTGTGCAGAGTCTTCAGAGAGGGTGAAGAAGATTTTATTCTTGTGAGCTTCATGTATATGATCACCCAAATCTCCTCTTTTGGTGTAGAAATAATTTTTTATTTTGCATCTTACTTGGCTAATGAGATTCACAGTGGATTGGTGGGGATTGCAAAGGGCAAGGTGGAAAAGGTTTTGGGTCAGTACTCCCTATTGATGCATATGTTTCTATTTAAAGGGGTTACATATTTCGGTAAAGAGATGGTTTTAAATAAGGAACAAGAGGGGGAAGCACTACTAGTTCAACTATGGAGTGCAAACATGACTGGGGAAGCAGAAAATGCTAGTTCTGTTAGATTTGATAGGCACTTTACTTCTAAACTAAGATGCCTCATATTGAGTGACAATCCTAGAATTCCTAAGGCATTAATGCACCTTGTTACGCCTATGGAAAGACCCCATAGTCTAAAAGTTTCACATAATTGGGGAGATATCATCACATATCTGGTCTCAACTGTCATTAGGGTTTATGGATTCAAAGGGACAACCCATGTACTACCCTATCAGGTGCCTTTAAAGGTAGGAGTAGCTGAATTTTTATGGTAGTTGGGAGGAGTGGAGGAGACCTTTTTGCACAAAAGGGGAACAGGATCAATTTTTCCTACTTGCATTGTGGCTCACCAGTTTGTAATAACTAAAGAGGGGTGGATCTTCCTCTACAAATTTTTGGATCAGTATAAGATGGCAGTATCTCACTCTCATTTTTGTGACACAAAAGATTTCTTTAATTCTTCTCTTAGACATAGGATCAAGCTGTGTCCAAGTAAGCATGAATTCTATTTCCCTGAAGATATAATAAGGAATGAATATTCTCTCTAGGAGCAAGAAACAAAGAAAGAGAAATGGAGAGTCTATTCAAAAGTTTTGGAATTTATTAATTGTTTTGACAAGGATTACAGTCCTCTTAGTAATGCTGCAACTAATGCAGATAGAATAAATAAGCTCATGAATACATTCCCAAAATAATGGAGGTAATGAATGAGAAGAAACAACATTTTATTGATTCTTTCCTAGATAAAGCCAGGGAAGTTATGAGAAAAATGGGTTTCACCCCTAGCATAGGGGTAGGTCTACTGGTTGTGCGAAAGAGGATAGGATATACTGTTATTCGAGATTAAATGCCCACTATAAACAAAGGAAAGTAGATAATTGAGTCTACTAGTACTATTCTTGAAGAAAGACCCCCTGAACCTTCTCCCAAAAGAAGAAAAATAATAAGGGAAGAGGAATCCCATGACAAAGGTTACTCACCTTCCCAAACTCCAATCAGAATTGAGGAGGAGCAACTCACCAATGAGCAAATTGAACAAATGGGGTCACAAGGAGGAGTTTTTGTTACTCAAGCAGAAATTGATGAAGGGAACCCCCAGGAGCCTCCTGTGCTGAGTTTTGAATTAATTGTAGTAGATTTTAGAGGAAGGGAATTAGACCCTGTTTTGGAACAAGACAATCACCAATTTTTGTCTAATAACAGTTTTGTAAAATCTAGGGCTTTCCATCAGTTTGCATGGAGGGCAAACATGCACATTTTTGAGAAAAGATGTAGGAATATGAAAATAGAGCATCCAAAAATGGATGAAGCCTCTATTTAGAATCAAATAAAGGAACAAATGATACAAGAGTTCTAGAATATAACCCCTGAAGAGGGTAGATAGATGGTGAAAGATGCAAATATTTTATTATTGCCCAATTGAGATATTGTTGATGCCTTAATTTTTAATTCTGTGTCAAATAATTTAGGATTACAGGATCCAAATAAAGAGGAATTCTTGGGAACATCATTCAGTAATGACCAAGCTACCCTTGTTATATGGTCATTAAGAAGAGGATCCAGGACTACTCCATTACAGCCTGATGATTTAGGACTAACAGGGAGTATCATTGTGAGGAGGGTCGCCGATACTTCACATGTACAGGCAGCCACATGAATGTGGACTATTCTAGATTTGCCTTGGCCACTGCAAAAAAGAAGAAGAAAAGGAAATGACTAATCTGTAGAGTAAGTATGAAATAGTGGTGGATGCCTACAATAAAGAAGTAAAAAAGGGAATTGAGTTGGAAAACAAGATGTCTCAATTGGAGAAGATACTTGGGAAAAGAAAGGTGGTAGAATCCAGTACACTTAGAATTGCATACCCTTCACAGTCATTTGTTGGATCAACCCCTATTATTGAAATACATGACACCCCTGAAAGGCCCCAATTCTATACTGCAGAGGACTTTGAAGAAGAAAAAAAAAATTACATGAGTTGTAGATAGAATTAAGAAATCAACATGAAGAAAAATTAAAGCAAAGTGTGATATATTTGAGGGATAAAATACAATGGTCAACTTTTTATGATTAGTTGATAAGAATTGCAACCCTCATGGATGAGTTGAACAAAGATAAGGATAAACTAACTCCTCTTGCATAGAAATGGAGGGAGAGAAATAATGATATTACAATCATATGTATATCTACGGTCCAAATGCCTTATCATCAAGTTGAGAAAATATTTGATTTATTAAATAAGCTAGAGAATTTTGATGATGAAAGAGATTCTTTACATAAAAGATTAACACTCTATTTTTCCCAATATATTTCTGAAAAATTTTCTTTATTTCCTTGTGCTTTAGATTCTGTTAATACAATAAAGGAAAAGGAAAGGTGGAAAAGGGAGTTGGATGAGTTATTTAATGAAAGAATAATAAACATCATGAGTGAAACTAGCCACTAGTTTTGTGCAAAGACAAATGAAGAGCTAGTAAAAATACAGTTATTTTATACTGCTATGAGAAAAGAATTTGATGATTTAGAAGAAAGTGCAAATTCTTTAATAATGATACAAAGAGAAGCTCTGAGTTTTGATTGGCCAGATGATGATGCTTTTAATAAATGGAAAAATCAGTTTATAGAATAGATGTCAGGAGAAGATGAGGAGGAAGATGCAAAAGTAACTGTTACCCTCGTAGTTAGTAATGAAGACATGGAAGATCCCCAGGTTAAAGTAAATTTGCAGGTAATTGAAGATGATACATCACTTTTAGACCTCATGGCTATGTACTATGAGGATGAAGAATGATTGTAAAATCAGATCATATTTTCTTGTCTCAACAGCTGAGAAGCATAACAGAAACGGACCCACCAAGGAATGTTTGATGTAATAAGCATTTCTATTATTTGTTCTTGTCTTTTTGATAGAAGTGTATGTGAGTGCCTTTTTAAAAGGACACCTATCATTTGTCTTTAGCCTAAAGCTTGTTGCATCTCACACTATTTAAGTGAGATCCCAAGGCTAAAGAAGGGTCTGAATTCTATTGTTCTAAGTATTATGCTTAGTTTTTTTTTGGTCCAAATTTTGAAAGCAAGTTTAAGATGTATTTTCTCTATCAATTCTCTAAGAATATATAAATATAGAATGAGTTGTGCTTCTTCCTAAAGGTCATTCTGAGTCTATTGTAAAAGATATACCTTTTTCAAAGAAAATGAATACAAATTATGAACTGTCCCCATATTATTCTTTCTAAATCTTGTCTCCTTTCAATTACCTAGTTGTCTTGATATTGTACAAGAAAAGGCTTGTGCAATTGTATGCAATCTAGTTAGGTTGTATATCTATTTATCATTGTTGTAATTCAATGGATTAAATAAAAGCTTTGATGAATCTGATAAGATTTCTTTAGTAGTGGAAAGGATTTTTGAATGATGAATTCTGATAAGAATTTCTGATAGAATTATTTGTAAAGCAACAAACTAGATCTGAGAACTTGCTATAAACTCTGAACCCCAATGGATTAGGCACTGATTAGATTAATTCAGCTAAAGGAGAGATATATCATAAATGGTTATCAAAATGCTGCATTAAATAAAACTTTACTTTTATTTCCTGTAGATCTTCAAAGTTGGCCAGTACTTGTCTGCATGGAATGTTTTAGCTTCAGTTAGCCACTATTGTTAAAAACATCTCCAGATCTATAGAAGAATTCTTGGCCATATCTATTTTATGGGATGTGTTTACCAAGTTAGTAAGAATTATGTATATGTTTGAGGATCTCGAAACAAGAATCAGAATGAAACTAAGAATAATCCTCATACAGTTGTTCCATTTTTGAATCATACCTAGGTATACCCACCCTGGTTTTGCAAAGCCAAAAGAGTAGAAAACCATCTATGGTTTTGTAGAAGCTGGGTCCAAATACCTTACATATGCAATTGTTAATAAGAATAGGCTAGTCTTTAGATTGCGTATGTACTGTCATTCTGGTATTAAGTATTTTGTCACTTAGTAGTTTTAGTACATTTTAAAACACCAACAAGTAGAAATTTTTTTTATCAGAACCAAACTAAACAAAATTTAGAATAGGATGCTCAGTTCACTTAGTCCTTAGGAAAGGGCCAGACCTAGTCAGCACCCTCCCAGGGTGGACACCATTTCAAGTATCCAAATGGGATTTGGACCAAGGGTGAATAGTCTTTAATTTCCTTAGGAAAGAAGGGGGATGACCAAACTTGGGGATAGAAGCCTCAGTAGGATTACCCTCCTTAGAGTAGTCAACAAAACTCTAGCAAGGGTAGTGCACCATATTCTAGTATTACTCAGGGTGGTCATGGAACTAGATCCAACTTTGGGGAAATCTATTATTTCATGTGGCTAGCCTAGTCATAAGGCTTTGGGATGTCCTATTAAACCATCTACAAAATTTGGTAGAGGTGTAGCTAGATACAAACCTATTGTGAGAGATGTAGGTAGGAGCGATCGAGTCTTTGTGATAGTTGATAATCATCAAGATGAACATCAAGGTATTGTAGTTGAGGCCATAGGTATGTTGCATGGTATTTCATCTTTAGTATTATTTGATTCAAGTGCTTTAGATTATTTTATTTCACCATTTCCTTTTCAACAATGTGGGCTAGTGGTGACATGCTAGGTTGATAGGTGGTAGGTTGAGTTAGCCATGGGTTCCAAAATGGTTGTAGACTCCTTGGTTATTGGTTTTAGATTGAATTTGGGAACCTTCACCATCACACTGGATCTTCATATCCTACTGTTGGGATCATATGAAATTGTTTTGGGAATAGATTGGTTAACCACCCATTAGGGAAATATGGATTGCTACCATAAGTTAGTATAGTGTGTTGATGACACAGGTGGGTAGGTGGAACTTTAGGAGTGAGAGACCAGTCTCACTTCAGATGATCTCAACTAATTAGTTGAAGTGGAGTGTGTAGAAGGGTTATCAATTGTTCATAGTTTCTATCAGTGATCTTGAGGAAGCTGAGAACCATATGATGAGACTTGATGATCACCCACTCCTTTTGGAGAATGTAAATGTGTTTGTTGATGAGATATAGTATGCCACTGTAGCATGACATTGATTTTTGGATAGATCTCATACTAGGAGTGAAGCTAATTTTAAGAGCTCCTTACCACATGACTACTTAGAAGTTGAGTGAGCTTAGATTGTAGTTGGAGGAACTATTGGCCAATGGCCATATTTATCCTAGTGTATCCCTATAGGCTACACCAATCATCTTTGTGAAGAATAAGGATGGATCATTGCATTCATGCATTAGCTACTGATAGTTGAATAAGGTGATGGTGAAGAATGAATGGAGCATGAATGTTCTCAAAGATTGATTTTAAGTCAGGATACCGTCAACTTTGTATACAAGAGGATGACATTTATGGGACAACTTTTTGTACATGATATGGGCATTATGAGTTCATGGTTGTACCATTTGAGTTAACAAATGCACTATCAATGCTCATGAGTTTGATCAATGGAGTATTTTGTATGTACCTTGATTGATGTGTCATTGTACTCTTCGATGAAATCTTGATCTATTCAAAGACTATTGAGAAACATGAGGCCCATTTACACCAAGTATTACAGTGCTTGAGAGGCCATTACTTGTATGGTAATTTGGGCAAGTGTAGATTCTTCCAATTGGAGGTAAAGTATTTGGGGCATATCATCACTAGTGATGGTATTATAGTGGATCTAGAGAAAATATAAGTTATCATGGATTAGCTGCTACCCACTAATGTCTTAGAGGTTTGTAGTTTCATGGGATTGGTAGGGTATTACCATCACTTTGTGAAGGATTTCTCACATGCGGCTCATCCCATCACTTCTCTTCAGTGGAAATGGAAGAATTATGTTTGGTTAGACTAGTGTGAGGCAAAATTTGATGTTCTTAAGGTGTGTTTGACCAGTGCACTAGTCCTTGTGGTGCCTAATCTGATGGAAACACATCCCATGCATAGAATGGACACAATAGGAAAAGGGAAATTGTATTAACTGTGAAAATAAGCTAGTACATTCAATACAAAGAAAATAGACTTCAAAACATGCTATAAGGGCTTACAATAACATAAATTTGGAGATAATTTCTCCTTTCAGTACCTCCTCTCAAAATCCACTCCGAACTGCCTTTTATAATGCCAGAAATGTACTTAAATAGACCCTGAAGGGTTAAGGACTAGGAATACATTCTAGAAAGTGCTAGTAGGCATCCACTGACCAAGTAGAAGGATCCAGAATCTGCGTTAGAAGTTGGTACAAATCTAGAAGAATCCAAAAACGGTAACCAAACTTTCGGGAGGCATAACTTTTGAACCGTAGCTTCGATTGACAAACCGTTTACATTTCTAAAAAGCTCTCAAAGTGCTCTATAACCCTATGGACCAAATTTGCTCATCCCCCATTTTGGGCCCTTTTCTAGTTCATTTAATGCCCCTAATATAACTTTGAAGCATTCTTAGGAGGTCTCCAAAACTCAAAAAATTGTGATAACTTTCAAACCGTGGAGCCTTTTGACCTGATTCTTTTTTTGGAATGCTCTAAATTACAATTAAATTCATCTAGCCAATTTACACCTCCTAGTTCACCAAAATGATGGCTCAATTACATACTCCTATTTTTTTGGCATTTACACGTATCCCAAGGTGTTCAAATACTCTATCCTTGAACATTGATAATGGAACTGTGAGAGTTGGAACCTTTATTTGACCCAAATGGATATCCAGAAATGAAAACACATGAAACAGAAACTAAGTCTAAGTACATTTTTTGGGTGACACGAGATTTCCCTTATACCTCTGGATGTTCCTGCATCATAATTCTATAGGTGATTTCATATTTTTCACAAATGATTCTTTGGAAGGTGTGGGTGCAGTGTTAATGCAAAATGGTTGGGTGATTTCATATTACTCTAGAAAACTTAAGGACCATGAGCTTAACTACCCCACTCATGACTTAGAACTTGCAGCCATAGTGCATGCTCTTGTTTGTTGGAGACATTTCCTTTTGGGACACAAATTTGAGTTGCATAACGATCATGGAAGCTTGCAGTATATCTTTATTATGCCAAACCTAAATTCATGACAATGTCACTAAATGGAATTCTTGTGTGAATATGACTTTGATGTTCACTACATTAAAGGGAAAAAACTATAGTCATAGATGCCTTGAGTAGAAGGTGACAATAGATATCAGTGTTGTCATTGGGAGTGGATTTATGGGGCCGTATCTTGGAGACCTTTCCCAATGAAACTTGATATTAGGAAGTGAATCTGGGGATTGAGTCCAGACATACCCTTGAGGGGAGATTTTTAGGTTATTTTCTTGAGTCCAATAAACTATTGGGAAACTTGGGGTGTATCTATGTAACTGTGTTTAGTAACCTTCATACCTTGGTTTTATCAAAAGCATATCATGCACCATATTTTGAATAACCCAACATCAAGAAGATGTATGTTGATCTTATATAATTATACTTTTAGGCTGCAATGAGGCATGATGTTACTAATTTTGTTGCTTGATGTCTTGAGTGCCAGAGAGTGAAGATAGAGCATCAACATTTGATGAGTCTTTTGCAGCCACATGCCATTCTAGAGTGGAAATGGGATATGATATCTATTGATTTTATCATAGGGTTACCTATGTCATCATGAGGACATGATTGTATTATGGTGATAGTGGATAATTTTTCCAAGGTAGCACATTTTTTACCAACGAGAACATCCTACATAGCTTCTTCTATAGCACATGTTTTCTTGGAGGATATTATTCATTTATATGGGATCGCTCATTAGATTATTTTAGATAGAGATCTAGGATTTACTTCAACATTGTGGATATCTTTCTAGCATGCTTTGGGTGCACAACTCAATTTTAGTTTGGCTTATCACCTAGAGACCAATGGTTAGACTGAGAAAGTGAACTAGGTTTTGGATGATATGATTCACATGTATGTTATGTATAGGCAAGTGAAGTGGGAGGATTATTCATACCTTATTGAGTTTGCATACAATAATTGGTATCAAAGTTCTCTTAGCATGTTACCTTTTCAGGCCTTGTACAATAGACTATGTCATACCCCTTTGAGTTGAGATAGTTTGGAGGATCGAGTTATTTGAGGTCCAAAGATGCTTTAGGACATGGAGAAATAGGTTGTTCATATTAGAAAACATTTGGTTACTACTTAGGACACGTAGAAGAAGTATGAAGATTCCCATAGATTGGATCATCACTTTTCTATTGGTGACATGGTGTTTTTGAGAGTGTCTGAGAAAGAGCCTCATCCATTATAGGATAGGCTCTAAATTGGCACCATGTTTTGTTATATCATTTGAGATCCTTGAGAGGATTGGCCCTATTGCTTATCGACTAGCATTGCCACCTAGCCTATTGTGCATCCATGATGTTTTCCATGTTTCTATTTTGAGAAAGTATATTCCCAATGTGACTCATGTTCTTGATTGGGATGCTTTGCAGGTGGAGGATGAGAAGCTTTCTTTTGATCCCATACATAACCTTCAACATCGAGACTAACTTTGAGAGGTTAGGACATTAAGAAGGTAAGGGTCTAGTGGGACCTGAGTGATGAGACCTCTCCTACTTGGAAGGATGCAACATGGTTGAGAGATTTGTACCCCTATATTTTTGTAGGCTTCCAAAAGTAAGCCTATGCTAGTGGGGGAGGATGCAACACCTCTTGTGTTTGTAGTTTTTACCTTGTTTATTTTGGATCTAAGAGACACTACTACTCATTTTATTATTTCTTCATTTAAGATGCCCTAAGGCTCAGATGTTATACTTTTATTTTAGTATCATAGATGTTTGATTACTATACTATTTAGTTGATCATATTTGCATGTTGATGCCATTTTGAGATGACATTATGTTTTATGATTATATCTAGTTATCTAGTATTTAGACATATCTCTGATTATGTTATATGTTGGATTAAATGCTATGGTAATTTAATTCATTCTTACTTTGTCATGTTTTATGCAAACATGAGTGATGTAAATGGATTATTTTAGTATAAATGAAAAAAATGGTTAAATTAGGTTATTTAATGCATTTATTACTTTGGCTATGTTATTAAATGCAATTACACTTGATCATGTGTTTTATTGTGCAAGATTTATATCCCTGGCAATGGCATGTGGGGTTAGTGATTCAACTATTCATTTTACCAATGTCATCCATGTATGATTGACACATCTAATTTAAGTGTTCAATTTAAACCTTCTAATGATTTAATAAATCCATACTCATTTGTATTATGTGATTAACCCTGTGAACATGTCTGTGCATTTAGAGGTTCACATTGTTGCAAAGTTGTTAAGGAAATTTTTGTGATTTTGGTTTTTCGAGCTTTATTTAATTGATTATTAGTTTCTAGCAGCTTTGCCTAGATGAATTCCAATTACTTGGAATAGCTTACTTTCATTTGGGTCAATCCAAGGCTTAACTAGGTTGGTTGGTTATTTACCCTAATTGATTATTCACTCAAATAGTTAATAAGTATTGAAAAAGGAAATTTCCTCACTTTTCCCTTTTGGAAATTGAGAATTTGAGGGCTTTATTCCAAAATCCTCTTCTGGAGGATTGTGTTTCTATTCATTGTGAGAGCTACATACATGGGATCTTCGTGAGATTAGTCTCATTGGATGTAGCTCAGGGAGACCTTGTGTTGGCATGATTTCTAGTAGTTTCTATGGGTTATTTATTTTATTGTGTTGATTCCTATTTCTGCCCCTTTTGTTGTCAGGGAGGGCTCTCCTATTTTTGTGTTTTAGCTCTATTTTTTTGTAAAGATTTTGGTAGATATTTTTTAAGAGGCTAAGAAATAGTGTTCCTATTTGTTTCTATTTGTTGGTTCTACCTAGTTGGTCAAGTATGAATGTTTTCCCAATTTTTGAGATGAGGATTTGGGATCTCACACCATTATGCTAGCTATTTTTGCATATGGTGTCCAAACCTAAATTTTATTGGATTTTCATGGCTTTTATGCCCAAAGACCAAATGGGTTTTCTTTTTGAAGTTTTTCAATTTTGGGGTTTTTACCTTGATTTATGTGCCACCCAATTTTCTTAGTTTTTCTTGGCGTGATGTTGGTTGTGGACCTAGATCATCTGTTGGGATGCCAATTAGATCATTGTTGTACTTTAATGTTGCATTGGGATGTCTAACATATATGTCCTCCCAAGCTGTTATTCATTTGAGTGTTATATTTTTCTTGTTTTCTCATCTAGTCCTTGTGTTATGATCTTCGTGATGGTGGTGTGCCATATAGGAGCATGTGCACATGCAATTTTTGGGTGACTTGTGAGGCCTAATCTTCTAGGGTACTTCTAGGAGTTATGATGATTTGGGGTTGGGTTGAGAATATGTATGCCTATAAGCAGTCATCATTTGATGAGCATGGGTAAGGTAGGCTAACACCATATAGGGGGTTTCCTTTTCAATAGCTTGATGACTATGACCTGAGGGTTGGCATGTAGAAGTTTTAATCAAGTGATAACTAAATAAAATATTAGGTGGTAATAAAAGTAAGATAATAAAAAGATTCTAGAAGTGCTTCCTCCATTGGGAAGTGTGAGCTACCAATACTAGCTTAAGCTATCTAATGCCAAGTGACTCTCCATGTTGTCAACCCCTACATAGTTATCCATTGAGTGTCTAACTAGGACCTATAGTGTTTGCATTGTCTCATGATCTTAGTTTCAGTCATTACTATCTGGTGTGACTATTTGTGGTTGGATCATTATCTCCATCAACACAACAAAAGTGGACCTATGGGTTCCATGTGGTTGGGAGGCATAGCTACCTATACCACAACTAGGGACCAATGTACAAAGATGACATTTTGTTCCAATGTGAGATCATTTCTTGATGTTTTCACTTGGTACTTTAGGTTTTAGAGTATGCTTTCTTGTGATTTATGCTTTCATTGGAATGCTTGGATATCATGTTTAGATGATGTTAGTTTATTTAAGACTTTCCTATATTACAATGTTTAGCATATTATTAGATGATGTAATTTTCTTAGTTGGACTATCTATTGCTTATTGGATTATCATATTATATTTCCTATTCTTATGATGTTATTTATATGCTTTAGTAGTGACATCCTCATAAGACAACTTTGACTATCAATTTGGCAGTTTGGGATGTTATGTACAAGGCCTGGCTAGGGCCTTCAAGGCCTCATGATGCTATTATGGTTGGGAGGAACTACACATGAGATTTTTTATGTTCATTGTTGTACATTACAATATTAATTTGTGTACTTTTCCTTCACTTGTATTTTTAGATGGTTAGATGTAGTATCCATCTTGTAGTTTTATTGTTCAAGTATTGGTGCCTTGATTGTGGATCTGATACTCCCCAGTGTGGAGGTTCTAACTCCATGTTTTATCCCTCTATTTTTTCTTAGAGCATTTCTTTCTTTTCTTGGGCAATAATGTGTCAGCATTGAGTGATACTTATAAAGTATCATACACCCAAAGAAAAGAATTGTCATGCCCAAAATTAATAGGGAAAAACCCAATTTTTTTTTATTAGTTATGTAATTAAGAAACATCTACTCAAGGTCCTTGACTTAAGATTGTGAGCATACAGTATGGTGTACATCGATACATACTACTATCTCTACTTGAAGCTACTCTCTTAAATAGGTTGAATTAGTATAGTATAATATACTTAGCAATTCATGATATGGTATTATTTCTAAACTATACCTTAGGCATCTCGAGGCCATATATTTATGATTTCATGCACCTATAGGATGTGGTTAGATTAAGTGTATAATTCTTGTTGGTGATAGAGTTAGATGACTCATTCTGTTTGATATTCTAGAAGTGCGATTTAAATAATTTAAGGGAGATCATGTTATGTTTATAAGGATTTGCATTATAAAACATGAGATAGGTAATCGGAAGGGAAAAAATGTCTACAAGACCTTGTCCCACAAATGTCATTATAGAACATCGATTTAATATAGCAACCTATCCTTGAGGACAACTATTGCATTTATAAAGTATCATAGGAGACCTCTCTAAAGAACATAGATTCCCAATTGAATGGCATTAAAAATGAGCATACATAATAAGTATTTATTCATATTTACCATCAAGCATTATGTAGCTTTATTTACATTATTTAATGTATCCATAATGCTCAACATGTACATCAAGATCATGACTCTTAAATGAATGGTCCCTATATATTTTTTCCACCTTTGTACTATATCACATACATAATACATGTATGACATTGGATCTCCATTTTGTTTTATATATATTGCATGTATAGAAATGTGTCAATGATAAAATGTAGTACTTAAATCTTTACACTTAAACATTTATGAAAATTATAAAGTATAATGTTTAAAATTATTATTCAATGATTCCACTACACTAGTTACATTATTTTCTAATTAATTTAACTCTAATTACACTAGCTACTAATTAATTTATATAATCATGTCATTCCATGACATATAACATTTACCATCCTTACTTATTTCAACACTACTACTAAATTTTAATACTAACTACATGAATTTCACACTTCATAATATAAAACACTATTCCCTAACTTACTAGCTAATTTACTTAGTAGCCAACTTGCACATCTAGAACATATTTTGATGCTAACAACTATTCTACTTTCTAACTATTTCATTAAGCTAAACTATATCATTAATTTATTTTTTCTACCTCTAACTACTTACTAGTACTAACTACTCACTAATACTAACTATTCACTTCCCTTTATACTAACTACCTTATACCTTGCACTTTACACTAACTACCTTTTACCTTACCTAGGCCCAAGCACATATCATTCCAATTTAATAGTAGCTCATCCTTTATCCATGTGCCATGACTCTCATGACCCCTTTCCTTTTCCCAACTAATATATCCCATTCCAATTTATCCTTCCTTCCATTAACCCTTAATGTTCTTATTACCCCCACCAATTTGACTCCTCTAGATCCACTCATGTGGGCACCCCATTCCTACTATTTCCTAAGCACACAAGTGGAGGGAGTGTGAGAGATGAGGAGGAAGAGGGTGGTTGGTGTGGTGGGACCACTTTGGACCACTTTTCATCAAGAAGAGTGTGGTTCCTATCCACTTGGGCATCTAAGCTAACATGGTTTGGTACTATGTCATGTCTATTTATATTTTAATATTATTTCTTTTAAATTTTTGAAACAAATTTGCTCATGCTTGTAGTTCAATGACTAGAGAGGGATAAGGGGTGACTTGTTATGAATTATGCATCTAGTATGGTGTACTTAGGGATGAGTGTGGAATTGACTATGTTGTTCCTTTTTCCAAGTGATTGCCTATGGTATGGTCATGCGACCTGTTTGGGGTGAAGTTTTAGATGATATAATAGTATATTACTATTACTTTTTTATGAGAGGTGCATAGTATATAATATATTTCTTTTTATTCAAAGTGAAGGATCCTAGAGAATATTCTTTGGCAATATTTAATTGGACTATAATAGAGAGTGGTATTATTTCCTAATCCCCATACAAAATCTAGAGAACAAATATTCATCTACAACAAGTTTCTCTCATGAATATTTTATCTCAAGTTATCTATTGGTTTCTTTTTCTTTTACTCAACTATGGTATAGTGAATTTTGTTAATCTAATGTTATTCTAACATGATAATGTATATATCTAGATTGATAAATGTAACAACTTCACTTGAACAATAAATTTAATCCATGTAGTGCTTATGAGAACAACATCCAATATGAACTATTATATCGATTCTTCCTACCAATGATGGTACTAGGAATGAAGTTTCTTATTGACATCCTTATTAATGAAATCCCTTAAATATGGACAACTTTGAAATACATTTTCTTATCATAAATTCAAATGAATGTAGTTCTACATTTACTTGCTCATTTCTTGAACATACAAACACACTGACTATCCTTCAAAAGGAATCTCTTATACAAAAACATTCAATGATGACATATCTATAGTTTTAAATTCATAAATCAACATGGGAATAAATGATTCATCTACATAATCACTACTTGGACTTCATAGCAATGACTAATTCTTTACATGTGCATTCTTTCTTTCTCTCATTTATAGCTATGATAGTGAAAAAAAAAAAAAATCTATTCAATCCAACTATGTGCATAACATTGAGTCTTATAATTCAGCTACTTATGTATTTATTCTAACTTCTTCATTCACTTTATTGATCTATCCTTCACCACAATGTACATAAAATGAAGATCTCACTTTTATAATACAATACACAAAAGAAACAAGTGAAGGATTCTACTTTTACAATACAATATACATAATCACATATTGAGGATTTAATCCTTCCAAATACATTATCCAAACTACATATCCCTTCCTTGTTTCATAAAAACTTCTTCCTTGGACCCAATGAGCACAAAACTTGCAAAAACATTTACACAAGAACCATAGAGGCTCACCTCCATTACTAGGTTTCTAAGAAGCCACCCACTGAGGGAAACAAGACTCAAATGGGTTACACTCATGTAGCTAAAAATACATACAATTGAACATCATGATACATATCCAATCCCTCCAAGGTTTGACACAATTATCCACCATTGGAACATAAAACATTGGGTGAAGGTGGGCTCTCGAAAGACAAGAGTGCCATATCCAAATACACATGTAAAATCTGCAATTGCATAATGCCTCTTCTAGGCTATCAAAATATATTCTCCTCATCACACCAAGACACTAATACCTCCCATAATACAATACAATGCATATGGCTTCAATGGATCCCATAATTTATTTAAAAAAAAATCTTCTCCAAGAGGAGGAATCTCTCAACTACAATTTTGAGCCCAACTAACTCCTTCACCCAAGGCATCTCTTCCCTCCCTAGGGGGAGTGAAGCCTTCAAAACCATTTACAATTCAACATTCCAAAACCAAAACAAGAAATGAAGAATGAAACCAAGAAAATACTTGTAGCAAAAAGCACAATCACACTATTGGGACTCAAAATTTAAGCCTTGATTTTGAGTACCATCCTAAAAATCAAGCCCTATAAGCGCTTTTTAATGCAAGTGTAGCTAGCTGTTCATTTGAGGCTTAAGAGGTGTTTAATATTTTTAAAATTTTGCATTAAATACATCAATGTGTTCCATAAAGATAAGTTCTCATTCTGAGTCATTGTGTGAAGTTTTCTTTTGAGCAATCTCCAAATTTGCATTTTTACCAAAGTGTCAAACATGATAAAAGGCCTTGTTTGCAATTGAATATGTCACATCTAGTAATGTTTCATCATTTACTACTTTGGTAGTGTTTATTTCCCATACTAGAGAGCCTATGTTTCAAATTTTGAGTCATTTCAATATGTTTTGACTAGGTTTTGAATCCCTTAAAGTTGGTCATTTGTTGTTGTCATGCTGATGCAAATTGTTCAGAATTATGGACCCTATTTGACCAGTTATAACTTTGACCCAATTGACCAAAATGAGAAAGTTACTTTTGAATTGAATTTTAGAGTTTAGAGACTTACTATGTTCAATTTTTAGCTTATGAAAAATCCATTTTATTAGTTTGCAAATGTGATTCTGAATACAATTTATAACTTTCTACTAGGTGTCAATAAAGGCTGATTTATTAGTACCCCTATTCGAGATGTTATAGCTCAAAATATATGATAGGTGAGATCAAATGGATTGTACCATTGTGTTCTACTCTAAAAACACTTTGAGTGTGCCAATTTTTAGATCTTGACAAATCCATTTGCACACTTTCCTAGGTCCATTTCGTTTGCAAAATTAGCTTTTCTGCCACTATTTTTGGCCTATAAATTTGAGTAGTCCACTTTGATTGCTCGCTATTTTTACCTTGTTATTAATCATGATCCCTAATCCTAAATTTATACTCTCCTCATGAAAATAAACTAATGCCCCAGTTTTCATGCCCTCAAGTGTTAGTTTGACTTGTTTTCAAAGCCAAATCCGAACACAATTTATTATTTTTTGACATGTTTTCTTGCCAGCAATTTTGAGAAAGCAAATTTGGCGGTCAATATCTTTTGATTGAGAATTTTTCATGAGACAAAATTTGGTAGGGTAAGAGTATGCAGAACAAAGAATCAATGTGTTTGTTTTTAGAGCCTGATCAGGTGTTTCTATTAGTTTTTAAGGCCAGTCAAATGACATCTTAGTACGAAGTTGACAGTATGCAAAAAAGAGTTAAAATGAGTTTTAGTGTATGGTTTAGTGGTCAAATGGTTTTTAGTCAATGTTAGATGTTTAGAAGGCCACTCTGAGATGTCTTTTTTTTGAAAATGATTTTTTTTTTAGCCAGACCCACTTTGGGGCCTGACTAATTACATCAGACTAATAAGACATATTGGGGATTAAATTTTCCATGAAAGGGTTATTATGATTATCATCATTAAGATCTTTAGTGTGAACACATAACTTTCTCAGCATCAAATGAATATATAGTTCATACACATGTGAGTCAATTCGAGGTTGAGCACATCAAAAAGCCATAATGTTTCATTAGTCAAGTGGAACTCGACCTCAAGAAAGAAGTTGTATACCATAGTCATCACAATTTCTAAGAAGTGGCAAGGGAACATGTTAAATATAAGTCTATGAAGCTAGGGAACACTTTGCATTTAGCAAACACTAGCATGGTGACTTTATAAAACCATTCACATAAGGACACACTCTGACCATATCTAGCATGTGATTTACCACATTGATGACACCCCGCATTATTTTTTACATTATAATATAGCATGGCTATCAAATTATATTTAACAATAGCTAAAAGTGGGAATCTAATGTATCTCCACTCAACCAAAACAAAAAGATGTTGGATTAAGGCCAAGTTTGTTGAGAGTGACCAAAAGGAGAGAGGAGTCTGTACATAAAAAAAGAGAGTCACTAGTTTTGAAATGAAGGAGATGTAAGGGAAAAACTCACAGCAAGAGGGAGATGCCATAAGGAAAGCATCCATTAGAGGATGTTGACTATGTAAATTAGTAAAATGACAATGGAAAAGCATGATGTGGAAGGCAGCAAGCTTTGGCAAGTGAGCAGCAGAAACTTGAAGGCATTCAAAGGTTGTATAACTGTAACCTTTGTGGGAAAGAGTATAGAAGTGACAAGGCCCATGCTCAACACCTTAAGTTGAAAGCACATATTTCTCATGTATCTAAGGTCTCTGACTTGTAGAGTGCTAGAATTTTGGTCATTAAGCTACTCCAGTGGGATGTCAATTGCCACTTCATATGTGATTTGAGGATAGATGGAACCGTTGAGAGTTGTGTAGAACATATGCACATGACACATGGATTTTTTATACCTGATGCATAATACTTAAAAGATCCACATTGATTACTCAACTATCTTGGTCTCAAGGTAATGGAGGATTTCATGTGTTTGTATTGCAACGAGAAAAGATACCCATTTCAAAGTCAAGAAGCTGTTAGGAAGCATATGATCTCAAAAAACCATTGTAAATTACACTATGCAGATGGTAATGAGGAAGAAGATAGAGATTTAGATGATTTTTGTGACTACACTAGTAGTTATGTTGATGAAAGTGGGATGCAAATAGTGGCTACAAGTAAAATTTGGATGCAAACTATGAACTTGGCTTTGGAGGTGTAGAACTTGTAATTAAAAAAACATCAAAAAATGGGATGCCTACACTCAGGAAAGGAGGAAGAACAAAAAATGTTGAAGTTGCACTGAATGGTTGAAGAAAGTTCTTCCTGACTAGGTATGATGAGAGGATTCTTACATTGGAAAATCACTCTCCCTATTGGTAAAGCAACAATGTTACTAAAAGCCTCCATAGGGCCTCTATAAAGCTACAACATTGTAATAGAGCAGCCTCACATCATTTTATGGGAAGGTCAAAATAAGTTACAACCATCATTTTTGGTAAATGTAGAGGAAAGGTGGAGGATATTTGGTAGTTTGAGGATGGTGTAGGTGAAACTAACATTCTTTTAGCCTCTTAGCAACCATATAGAGTAAGCTAGGAGAGTGAGTTTTTAGTGCTTCCAGGCCATGATGCAAGAGTTTATGAAGGCAAATGTAAATTTCTTTATCCCACATTTTTCATATCAAGGTCCTTTTTGATGTTTAAATATACCAACACATAATATGATAGTGTCTAAAAGGCTTGCACCTTTTGAGAGACAAGGGAAGCTAGCTGTGGGGCCCATGGCCAGTCAGAGGAAGATACAAATTTTGGACTAACAAGCATGCCAAAGAGATGATGTCAGCATGACCTAGACCTATGGAAAAATTGAACATTGACACATGGCAACCTTGGAACCAATTATAGAATGATAACTAGAAGAAGAGCTTAGATGTGGCAAGCAAATTGAGGCACTGATGTGGCAAAAAATGGCATGTATCATGTGGTTGCTATGTCATGATGATGTGGCACTTTGCTGACTCATCATGTGACATAGAGACTAATGATGTGGTAGGATGATGTGCTGATGACATGGATAGTGATGTGGAATGATAACTAGATGATGAGGTGGAGGAAGATGACATGTGTCATGTGGTTGCTATGTCATGATGACATGGCACAATGTTGACTCATCATGCAACATGGCAACCAGTGATGTAGCATGATGATGTGGCTTCCATGTGGTAAAACAAAGGAAAAATAAGATGGTGACATGTGGCACCTAGGTCGCAAGTGTTAGGTGACTATACAAGAATCCAATGAATCAGAACATGACACGTGGTAGGATGGTCAAACTAGGTTTGAGCCAAATGAAAAAAGGAGGGAAAATTCAAATAGGTTTAAAAATAATATTTTTATTGTTCTCCTTTTCTGAACGTGTGTAGAGTAGTTTTAAATAAAGTTTGATTTATGCTATAGTAAAAACTTTATAAAAAGTCAAATATTTGCAAAGATGTCATCTCACAGCATTGACTGGAGCCTAGTTTTTAAAGTAAAGTCCTGGGAGTTTTTTATAAGCCCATATAGGAGTATTGTATTGTCAGAACTAGGAGAAGATGAACTTTCTATTTCTAGATTTTTTTTTGCATTGGAGGTCACTAGTTTGAGTTATGTGAGGATCTATCTCAGGTGCCTAGTTTTAAGTTTAATTCAGTTAAGGCAATTTAGATCTAATTTCTAGTGAAATGATGAACTAAATGAACATAAGAGACAACATGAATGTAGTTATGGGCAAGTTTTGTCACCTTCTAATCAGTTGAATCAAACCATTATCAACATTTCATGATACTTTTTAGATATTTTAGTAGTTGAATGGTTTTCATCATTGAACAAGAGATATTTCAAGTTTGTTACAAAATAATGACAAAAACAAAATTAGATCTCATGGGTAGAAAGATAAGAGAGGTTTTACAACAACAAAGAATGGAGATTCAAGTGGACAAATGTTATTTCTAGATTAGATCTAGGATTCTATTCTTCTTCTATATCTTTCTCTTTGTCACCCATTGTAAGGGTTGGTTCCAATTTTTCTATAAGACCATATTGTTGGATCCAGAGCTGTGATTCTACCATTTCCTTTAGCAATTTCTCTTGTAATGAACAACAAGAAATAAGCATATAGATAGTTCTAATTTGTTAGGTAGTTTTACATTTCAATTTCATGCATCTTATTGTATTTGTTTTGAAGAAATAAATAAAAATATAGTAACAAGTTAATCTTCATTCTGATATCTTTCTCTCATTCAAGTTGTTTGTGATCTTTTGAATCTATCAAGCTCATTGTGTTAACATGAAAATCTAGTATTGACCTAGTCATGTAATGTCAACCGAGTAATTCAACAACTACCAAGTTTCTTAGTGTTCATCAAGTCACACGGTGTTGAATAAGTTAAAGCTAATTCAAAGTGATTAGTATGGACCAAACTTCTAGTTCAATCAAGTGCCAATTATTTTAGAGTATTGATAATGTTTTCTGAATATCAGAACATCACTGAGTTTGTCTTCAAAACCCAAGTTACAATAGTTGGGCTGACTTTGTGAATTATGATGAAATTGGTATTGAAGCCAACTCTAGTAAGTTGTGATTTGGATTAATGTATATGTAAAGCATTGTATCTTATCCAACGAAGCATAATGGGTAGGAGTGCAAATTGAAGAAGGCTACAAGAAATATAGGGGAAAATAGAGATTTATCCATCACAGTTAGGTGTTTATTATAATTCAAGGAATCTCATTCAAAAAATCACAGTTGTATTTTAGAGATCAACCACTAGTTCATCCTAATAGGTGCATTAGTCAAATCCTTTAATAGGGTATACTTAATAGACTTTTGCTAAATCTCTTAACCAAGTGCATACTTCATTGTATGTTTGTAAATCCTTTAATAAGGTGGACCTCATAGTCCTTATTTCTCCTAACAGGGAAGATCACTAGAAGTGGTCAATTATAAGCCTTAATAGGTTAACTCTATACTGCAATACTAGAGCTTGTGAGTATCATCTCCACCCTAGTTTTACTTTCTATTTGGAAGGTTTTTCGATCACCTTATCTTGTGTCAAAGTGTTATGAATATTTTTAAATGCTTTCATTCTTTCGTGCATATATAATTATATCAGAATATTATATGAAGGATTAATTGGTGAATTAAGATAAAGTTTTATTGGTTCCTAATTCACCCCTCCCCTCTAAGTAATCTTTCCTACCTTATATTTCCAACAATTGGTATCAGAACATTTGGTTCTTACATCAAAATTTTAACAGCTTGAGAAAAGATCAGAGACAATGGAGGTACACAAGCTAGATAAGGCTATTGACAATGAAGAGTTGGATCTAGAATTGGCTATTGGACAACTCAAGAAACCAAAGCAGAAACTCTCTCAATTATTGATAAGAAGGAAAGATCTCATAGTAAAAATGAACGAGTCAAAGTAAACTTTAAGAAACCCCCCTCTAGAAAAAGATATAAATTATAGGCAAATATTTCACTATTTTGAAAAATCAAATTATTTTTATCAGTGAATCTCTCAATTTTTTATTTTAAATATCATTTACATTGGCTATTATTTTGGAATCATAATTTTTGAGTTGAAAATATTGGAGAATCTCAATAATAATTGGAAGTTTGCTAATCCTCATGGAATATTACAAATCAAAATTAAAAATGTTTTATCTCATGGAAATTATGAGGATAATTACATTATATTTTAAATCAATAGTGAAAACTAAATATTGGTAATATACCCCTAAAGTAACTAATAATTATGATAATTATTGGTGAATTAATTTTAATTTCTTTGATAATATATAATATTTAGGTGAATCAAATATAATCATGTATCAAATATTGTGGCAAATATTTGAGTTTAAATTTTTTAATAAAGTAAATTTTTGAGTGATTTTAAATATTTTAGAACTAAATGTAATAAAAATGTGGCAATTTAGGTTGCATTAAATCTTAAATTATTAGCCAAATTACTAGCAAAAAATTCTAAAATTCACAAAATTATGAATATTCACCACTAAAAAATATCCTATGAATGATAATCTCTATAATGAAGAAAGAATTGAAGGCATATGTCTAGAAAGAAATTTAGATGAAGCAGATGAAGTAATCAAAGACCTATTAGAAAAGAATTCCAATCTTCAAGAAGAAGTCAAAAAGTTGAAAAGAGAACAAGAAATCTAATCAGTCAGACTATGTGAAGTCATGGAAGAAAAAGACAAAGCCAAATAAGAGATAGAAGAAAGGAGCAATAAAATTCAAGAACTATCCCTTCAGTAATCAAACTTTATTGATCAACTCACCAATGTAAATGAAGAGCTTATGAATCTAAGATTATAGAATGAAAGACTGTAGAATGACCTTAGCATTGAAAAGAAAACGTATCAAAGAATGATGAAACTTTAGGAAAGCATGAATCAATTGAATGGGCAATGTTAGTATAGACACAAAGGAAAAGTTGGAATAGGATATATAGAAGAACGTGAATCATCTCAACAAGGAGCTCAAAATAATAAAAGACCTACTTGCAATTACTATGGTAAGATAGGCCATACATCAAACAAATGTTAGAGTAATGGTAAAGAAAAATTCAATGGAAAATGTTACAGTTTTAATAAGCATGGTCATAAAGCAAGTGAATATAAAGAGAAACCTAAGTTTGAAAGTAAATGTCACAATTGCAAGAAACAAGGACACAAATCTTTAGAGTGCAAAATCAAGAAGTGGAACCTAGCAGAACAAATTGTGAAAGCAATATTTGGATAGGATTGCCATACATGGTGTAGATGTCGCTATTGTGGTGAATTTGGGATTGAGAAAATTGTGTGAAACATTATATGAGGAAAAGAGATGCTATAAAAATATGTTTTATTTGTATAGAACTTGGACATCTTGCCAAGAACTATATGAACATAGGTAGAATTGAAGATGAAAATGAAGCCAAAGATAACTATATCATAAAACAAATGAGGTAGTAATACATACCAAAATATCTAGAAAATGCAAATCAAAGTCACAAAATGGATGAAACCAAAGTCAATGAGTTGGGTGGGTCAATCATTTCAACTTAACTCCCTATGGAGATCACTAGAACTGTGATTCAAAAGAAGTCATCTAACATTAGTTCTAGCCAACAAGCATAATGATCCAATCAAAATTCAAGATACAAAGTGATCACCAAGCATGATGAAAAATAAGAGACCTTATTGAGAAAGGTCAAGTTGCAAGACCTAACGGAGCAAGGTTAGGTTGCATATCATTCCAAGTTGTGGAAATAGAGTTGGTAATTCCTATCAAGTGATGATGATTCTACCAAGTTTTAGATGTCTCCTAAGCATTAAAGGATAAACTGAGTGGAGGATAACTTGTCACTGAGTGACTATGAAGTATAAAGAATTAATGGAAATCAAAGAAAGGAAATTAATTAAAATGATGAAATCAAATGTATTATTTCACCGTAAAGTTCTAGAGGTATTTGTAAAGAGAGAATTTAGAGTGATGCAGGAGCATCCAAAGGTATAAGGGCAATCCCGTGTCACCCAAAAAAGTACTTAGACTTAGTTTCAATTTCATGTGTTTTCATTTATGGATACCCATTTGGGTCAAATAAAGGTTTCAACTCTCACAGTTCCACTATTAGTGTTCTGGGTTAGAGTTTTTAATCACCTTGAGATATGTGTAAATGTCAAAAAAATAGGATTAGGTAATTGAGCCATCATTTTGGTGAACTATAAGGTGTAAATTGGCTAGATGAATGTAATTTTAATTTAGAGCATTCCAGAAAAAGAATCAGGTCAAAAGGCCCCATGGTTTGAAAGTTATCGCAATTTTTTGATTTCTAGAGACATCCTAAGAATGCTTCAAAGTTAGGTTAGGTGCATTAAATGACCTCAAATGGGGCCAAAAAATGGGGGACAAGAAAAGCTCCTCCATAGGGCTATAGATCGCTTTGAGAGCTTTCTCGAAATGTAAGCAATTCGTCAATCAGAGCTACAATTCAAAAGTTATGCCTCTCAAAAGTTCGGTTACTATTTCTAGATTCTTCTAATTTTGTGCCGACTTCTAATGTGACTTCTAGAGCCTTCTATTTGGTCGGTGGATGCCAACTAGTACTTTCTAGAATGTATTCCTAATCCTTAACCCTCTGGGGTCTATTTAAGAACATTTTTGGCATTGTAAAACCTAGTTCAAAGTGGAGTTTAAGAGAAGGTATCGGGAGAAGAATTTATCTCCAGATTTATGCTATTGTAAGCCCATAGGGCATGTTTTGGAGTCTTTTTCTCTGCACTAAGTCTACTAGCATATTTTTATAATTAATAAAATTTTCCCTATCTTGTTGTGTCCATTCTATGGTTGGGCCATGTCCCCATCATGGAGCCCCTGGGTAGTTTTAGTATTTTTTATTGGATAATTCTCAAGTTTTAAAAAACCCTACCAAGTATGGCATATTCAAGTAGGAAAGCAAAGAAAGGTTCAGAAATGTTAGTCCATGGAGTTGACTACAAGGCACCTAATTTCAAGTTGAGTCTAGCAATTGTAGAGGCACTCAACCCAGCTAGTGCATATTATATATATTGTAATGGAGGAGAAGATATTGTAAAAGGGAGAAAATATTACTATACTCTAGATTGTTTTATATAGGAGAAACATATGTATGGGGGATTAGAATAGTAGTATGCAGACACTTGTATAGATAAGTAGAAAATATCATTACAAAAGCAATTTTGAAAAATTAGAAGAAAAAAAAAGTATGCTACGAAGCTATAGCTTTAGGATTTCAAACTAAGTTTAAGACACAAAGTGATGGTAAAGGAATTTTTTAACTTATAGTTTTGAAGTTTAGATTTTCATTTGATAAGTGTTTTTGTCACTAATGCCAAAGGGGGAGATTGCTGAAATCATGGTCAATTTTCCTATCAGTGACCTGACACTTAGTCAAATGGTTACATTACTACCAAGCTCTATAGTCTCTACTAAGCCTATCATTCACTTTGCAATGTTAACTAAGAGATTTAGTTGTTCCCGAGCCAAGTAGTTAGAATTTAATGTTTACCGAGCACCTAAGTCAGTTTGTAGTCTTTGCCAAATTGCACAGTGTTTAATGATCTTCATAAACAATGTACAGTACAAACTAAGCATATCAAAGGCTATTGAGCTATTCAATGAAAGTAAAGAAGATCATAGTGTTAACTGAGCTATGGTATATTAACCAAGTTGTAATGTATCTATCAAGATCACTGTGTTAACATGTGAATCTAGTATTGACCTAGTAATCTAGTGTCAACTAAGTGATTCAATAACTACCAAGTTTCTTAGTGTTCACCAAGTCACACAATGTTGACCAAGTTCAAGCTACTTTGAAGCGATTAGCATGGATTGAGATTATAGCTCAACTGAGTGCCAAAGATTTTTGAATGTTGACAGTCTTTGTGAGTATCAAAACATCACCGAGTTTTTTTTCAGAACCCAAGTTACATTAGTTCTACCAAATTTGTGAATTATAATGAAATTGGTATTGTAGCTAACTCTAGTAAGTTATGATTTGGATTGGTATAATTGTAAAGTATTGTATCATATCCGAGGAAGTATTTGAAGAATAATATAATGATTAGGAGTGCAAATTAAAGAAGGCTACATGTAGTATAAAGGATAGAAAATATTTATCTATCATAGTCAAGTAATTATTATAATTCAAGGAATCTCATTTAGAAAATTAGAGATCGGTCATCAGTTCAGCATAATAGGTGCATTAGTCGAATCCTTTAACAGGGTAGACTTAACAATTTTTTGCTAAATCTCTTAACCGAGTGCATACTTCATTGTATGCTTGTAAATCCTTTAACAAGGAGGACCTCATAGTCCTTACTGATCCTAATAAGGAAGATCACTAGAAGTGGTCAATTGTCAGCCTTAATAGGTTAACTTTATACTATAGTACTAAAGCTTGTGGGTATCATCCCAACCCCAATTTTACTTTCTATTTGGAAGGTTTTTGGGTCACGATATCTTGTCTCAAAGTGTTATGAATGTTTTAAAATGCTTTCATTCTTTCATGCATGCAATTAGATCAAAATATTATATGAAGGATTAATTGGTGAAGTAAGATTAAGTTTTATTAGGTCTTGATTCACCCCTCCCCTCTCAGTAACCTTTCCTACCTTATATTTCCAACATGCTATTGTTGAAGACACCTACAATTCAATATTGTACTAAATGCAAGTATTGTAGGAATTTAATATTAAGCACAAGAATACGTATATAATGAACATATGAAATTAATTTTTTTGCATATAATGAACATACACAACCTTGTTGTGAATTAGTATTACCTAATGAAGTGTTCCTAAAGGGTTATCTCTCTACTTGAAGGTCTCCAATAGGGCTCATGATCAACATTATCCATAATAAAAATATCTTTATTTTTTCATCTTCCTCGATGCTTCAACAACTTTACATTTGATTCTATAATAAGGTGTGAATATATGAGAATGGTTTTGTGCTTCTCATAGTCTTTGAATGCAAGCAGTCCATTCCTTCAAATCATGTATCCACAAACAAGTTCAAGAAACAATAACTAAACTAGTAGGATATGTAAATCCATCAACATTAGTAATTGGTTGTGAGAGGATTTTTTTTACCTCTTACACAATATGCTAACCAATAATATGATTTCTCATTATTCTCCTATGGTACAACCAATGCAAAAACCTTTCCTAGCTGAAGTGTGAGTGTTGAATATGGGCCTCTAATTCAACCACACATGTCAACATGATTATTGTTTGTTAGTGACATCCTAGAATGAACATGACATTTTTCATCCAATATGTCTATACAAGGTGATCTATTTCCTTCCAACTAGATGGGGTTTTACTATACACTCTAAGAATCAAGAGTTCAGTAACCAAACCAAACTAGTAGGAAGGATTTGAATGAATGCAAATGTAATCTTAATCTATATTTTTTATGTTTTTGTATGCAAAGATATGAATTAATCTAGATGGTTTTCAAATTAATCTAAGAAAAATGAGAAACAAATTAAGCTAGATGAATGAATTGTAATCTAAACAATGAGCATGTAAAAGTAATACAAATTCAAATACAAGATGCTTGAGTAATCAATTCACCAGTGATTCAATACTCTTCATTTGCATCCTCCCAAATGAGAGGCCAAGGGTCTCTTTTTATTGAATCTTAGATCCTATCAATGATCAAGATTAAACCAAGTGTATGGTTCACATTGAATGTGAGATCGAGTCCTCCATTTTTGATAGAGTTGAATGAGATGAAATATGAGATAACATTGATCCATTGAAATATGTGCTCATAATTATTTTTCTAATTGATTAATAATTAGTTTAAATAATTATAATGAGCATATTTGGTTACATCAATATATTTAATCCTTTTTCATATGAGATGAATTAGGAAATAATATTGATCCATTCAAACATGAAATCATAATTTAATATTCTAAGTAATTAAACAATTAGTTTCAACACTTACGATATGTATATTTAACTAAATCAATGTATTTTAACTTCTTTTTTATTTGTATTAACTAAAGAGGGTGGATTTAATTTAATTAAATTACATATGACTTAGAATTAAATTAATTGAATTAGGAGGTTAATTTAGCTAATTTTAATCAATATTTAGGAATTAACTAAAGTATGTGATTAATACAGATTAGGGCTTTTTTGCATTTGAAACTTAGGTCAAGTAAAGATGACCAGAATTAGAAATGTCTAGTACAATAGGACATAATTTGATCAAAAAATAGATGTTGTAAGATTGATACACCAAAATTGGTTCAAAATCCTAATGTGCCAATTTAGGGGTATTACATTTGCCCTTCTTTGAATAAACCTATGAGCAACACATTGATTCAAAGAAATTAGAAGTTTAAAGTATAGATCAAGAGTTGAGATTGATGACATGAAAACCAATTGATGAGATTTTTAAGATTATCTCCAAAATAGAGCTTAACCCTCCAAAGTCCACATAGAACACCTAGATATCAGTCTTATAGAAAAAACATTGTAAAAATTCATAAGATTATTTCTAGAATGAGATTCAATCCTTAGGAGTTAGGATTAGAATGCCCCAATACCTATCCATTAAAAGATGACAATATTAATTAGGATTCTCTCTAGAATGAGGTTTAATCCTTAGAAGTTAGGGTTAGAATACCCTGATAGCTATCCATTAAATAGTGATTAAAAGAAAGCTTATAATTATCTTCAGAATGAAGCTTACTGCTCTAGAGTCCATATACAACACCTGAATACTAGTCCATAGAAAAGATAACAAAACTTAATCTTGAGTCATAGGATCATCCTTAGAACAAGGCTTAACCCTTAGGATTTTAGATAGAACACCTAGATACCTATCCATCAAGCTTATGACTAGAATTGTTATAAGATTGATCAACTAATTAATAAGTAAGATAAGATAGCATATGATGCTAGATAGAAGGAAAAAATATGCCTCAAGTAATGAGATACCCCTAGTGGTTAGGATATTATATTTAGATTAAGTTGAAGCCATTTTTGAAAGAATCAATGATGTAATCATCCTACCCTTATGGGTGCAAACTTGAAAGATGACAACATGAACAAAGTTTGAAGTTGATTGAGAGTGATTTCAAGGTCTGGTTCACCAAGTTTGACTAAGATTGACTAGATTTGACTAGGGTTGACTTTTGATGAAAAATTTGAGAATTTTGAGAAAATGTTGAAACAATGATGTCTTGAGATTCATAAAGATCATAAAGATAGACTGCACAAACATTCGATCGTGTTGGTCCCAAACTTTTAACATATGATTTTGAGTTGTTTAAGAGTGTCAAATTTTTATTTCAATCTTGAAAATGAGTTCAAAGTGGTCCAATTAGCTAGGGGTGATTAATCGATGACTTGTGGAGTTAAGATGAAAATGTGATGTGTTGAAGAAATAAACAACCTCTCAAGTCAAAGGATACAAGTAAATAAGTAACCAAACTCATGCCCTCATGAAATTTGAGTATGAAATACAATCCTATGCTAGATGCAATCCCTAGGACTGGTTATTGAACCTGTACAATAGTTATTAGCATACAACTTTTAGTTAGACATATGAATGTCATTAATTCATACTAACATTGCAATAATGATAATATGAATATGATATGTGTCTTATTTTTGTTAGGATTAGATGTAATCATTAAGGCACAAGAAGCTAGAATGACTAGAACATCTATCCCTTATAATGTAGCATTAAAAACATAAGCATTAGAGCATAAATTCTTGGATGACCAAAATGTTTCTTTCATGTAAGAACACCATATATGTAAGAGATCCTTATCATGCTAAGTAATTAGTAATTATTCTATCCACAAAAACCCTTGTGTTCATAACTTGAGATAGAAGTGTTCCAATTATACTCGCAGTGACCCATATGTTCACTTAATAGGATGAGTATTAGTATTATACTGTAGCATAGATAATTCACTCAAATAGTCAAGGAGAAGAACCAAACTCACTAATGTATTCATATAAAATGAGTTGAGGTACACATGACCATCCAACATGAGATAGAGGCTCTTATAGTGGACACCCCTTTTATATGTACCCTTTAGATCTTTAGAACTAAACCATCAAGAAAAAAGAAAAGAAAAGAAGATCATGGCCTCAATCCTTGCTTCCCTAGTCAAAATAGACATCCTCAAGTTTCTCAAAGGGGAATGACAAAGAAAAATAAAAACACACAAAATAAAAGCTCTATATATCCTCAAACAAGTTCAACATTTTTATTTGAGTTTGAGTTTCAATGGATTGATGTCGAGTGTTGATGTTTAAAACATATGTGTAAGAAATATCTTCAAGAGTAGGATGATAGTAGAAAAACTTAGGACAATTGGTGACTGACATTAAAGAGAAATAATAATTGAGAAGAATCTCAGTAAGAGACTAAGTGACAAGAGACAGACATAAACAAAACAATAGGTGATTGATGCTAAAGAGAGCTCTTTTAACAAGAATCTCAGTAGTAAAGTAAGCAATAGTAGATACACACAACTAGAACAACTAGTGACTAATGCTTAAGAGATCTTCTTTGAGAGGAATCTTAGTAGTAAAGTAAGTGGCAATATACAAACATAATTAGAAAAACTAGTAACTGATGTGAAAGTGATTTTCTAAGAAACCATAGGGTGTTCCCCCTAGACTTATGACCAAATTTAATCCATGCAGATATCAGGAAAATTTTTGAATGTAGCTAAGAGTGTATGCATGATCAAAAGAAATAAACTAAAGAAGAAAAGCAACTATACAAGATCTAAAAGATGCACTACAAGATGTAGCATTTGAAAAAGGAGACATTTTTTTACCAAGTTTCCACCTTCTTGGGAGAGATTCTATTTTTGCTACCATGACTCTTGTTTGCTAGGTTTTCATCAATGACATTTTTTCTTGTTTTTTAATTTTATTTTTCAATATTTTTTGTATTTTTATATTTTTCAAATTTTTTGTTTTCTTAAATTTTTCAATTTTTTTGGTATTACCAAGGCATCTATTGCTAGGTTTTCACCAAGATAATAGATTTGTTCAATACATTTAAGTATGTACAAAGAGCTTCAAAACAATATCATCTATAGAATCATTTCAAATTGAGGGTATTGATTGAGTCTCCTTTAGTTCTTGAGATTTGAAAAGCACCAAATCCAAACACTACAATGACTATGTATAGACCAAGCCAATTAGGTTCAAAATTCTCTTTCTACATTCATTATTGCTAATTCTTAGGGTTTTCCCTCAGGATGAGGTCAGGCCCTTAGAAGTAACGTGGTTTGACTTTTTTATTGTAGCTCTTAGACATTCACTTTTGATAAGTGTGTAGATGATCAAACACCACTTGCCAAAATTCATCTAGTAGTTCTAGCTCTTGTAGCCAAGATATTTTTTAATCATCATTAGTGATGAGGCCTTTTAGAGAGATTCAAAAAGTAGGAATCTTAACCTCAATAGTAAGCACAACATTTGCTCCATATACCAAAGCAAAGGGCATTGTTCCTATAGGAGTTTTGATACTTTTTCTATAAGCCTATAAAGCCAGATTGATTTGAAGGTTCTAGTGCCTTCTAGATTTGTTGACTGTGTGATGTAGGATCTTTAGAATAGCCTCATTAGATGATTCTTCTTGGCCATTAACCTAGGGTTGGTAGATGGAAGAACATTGTTGCATGATTTTAGACTTTGAACACAACTCCTTGAGATCCTTACTTTTTAACTATCCCCCTTTATCGTTAATGATGGAGGATGGTACACCATACTTGTAGATGATGTAGTTTAGATTAAATAGAGAGACAACTTTTCCATTAGCTTTAGAAAGAGGAACTACTTCTACCCATTTTTTGAATTGGTTTGTAACTATGATAATGAACTTGTGTCCATTCAAAGAAGATGGATGAATCCAACCAACTAGAGCAAATGCTCATTGTTGAAATGGCCAAAGTGTGATTAAAAGAATTAGCTCCCTAGCTAGAGCATGAGTCATATTTCTATCGAGTTGGAACTATTTTTAGGACTTGGCATATTTATTTTCCTCTTTCTCCATATCTAGCTAATAGTAACCAGCTCTAATAAGTTTGTGAGCTAGTGTGAAGCCAATTGAGTGTGATCCACAAATGCCTTTGTGTAAATCTATTAATATATGTTTTGACTCATCAGGTTCTAGACACCTAAGGAGTGTACCATCAAGACCTCTCCTAAAAAATTTCTTAGAAATGATGACATACCATGAAGCATTTCAGATCAAGTGACATTTTTCATTCTAGGTTAGGTTGTTTGGAACAATTTGGTCATGTAGATAAGAGTAGATATGATGGTAGAAAGATGAATTGTATCCTATGATAGAATAGATCATTCATGATTTATGTGAATCATAAAAAAGGTAGGATAACTTCTCCACCAAGAACTCATGTCAAAAGTCATTTTTTGGCATTTGTAGAATGGAAGTGAGAGTGGCCATTGCATTGGCTTCCTTGTTATTTGCCTGAGGAATCTATTGAAAAGTGACATGTGCAAAGTACTTATTTGAATCATAAAACATTCTTTTGTAAGTTATCAAATTCTCATCATTTGTCTAATAAACATCATTGACTTGATTGATTACTAATTGTGAGTCACCAAAGATATTCAATTCATCTACCCTCCATTCAACTACAATTTTCATACCATTGATTAAGCCTTAATTTTCTGCAATATTGTTTGTACAAGGAATAAGAATCTTGTAAAACTTAGGTAAAGAATATTATTGTGGTGTTATAAATAAAATTCCAGCTCTAGATCCTTGTTGTGTGAAGGAGGAATCAAAGAACATCACCCATGTTTGGTCTATTAGCAATAAAATAGATTCATCAAGGAACTCAATATTTAGTGGTAGAATACTTTGCATTGGTGCTTTTGCTAGTTTTTCAGCAATTTCCTATCCTTTGATAGCTTTCCTTTTGACATATTCAATGTAAAACTTACTTAGGATCATAAACCATTTAACTAACCTTTCTATCCAACTAGCCTTGCTAAGAAAATACTTTAATGGACCAATCTTTGTAATCGATTGTGTAGTATGAGTGAGCATGTAGTTTCTCAAATTTTGGGAAGTGAACACAACTACCAAGAAAGATTTCTCAATAATTTTGTAGTTTTTCTTATAGGAGATCAATGTATGACTGAGATAATAAATAGTTCATTCCTTGTTCTTGTTGTCTACTTGAGCTAGGAAGATGCCTAGAGCCATGTTTGTTGTAGAGACATATAAAATGAGAGACTTCCCATAAATAGGAGGAATCAATATTAGTGGATTAGCAAGATATTATTTAATCCACACTAAGCTTTAATCACAATCCTTATTCCAGTTATATTTAACACCTTTATGCAAAGTCTTAGTAAAAGGTTGTGACTTGTCTACTAGCTAGGAGATGAATCTTTGAATATATTGAATTCTTCCTTTTAGGCCCCTCATTTGACTAATATTATGAGGTGGAGGAATTTCCACTATATCTTGAACCTTTTTTGGGTCTACATTGATTCCTTTTGCAGACATAATGTAACCAAGTAGCTTTCCTGATGTGACACCAAAGGCACGTTTCTTAGGACTTAATCTGAGACTAAATTTTTCCATATGATCTAGGATAGATCACAACTCTTGAAGATGAGTGTTTCACTATATACTCTTGACCAAGGTATCATTAACATAGTCTTCCATTAATTTATGCATCATGTCATGGAAAGTTGTCATAACTGCTCATTGGTATGTGACACCAACATTTCTCAAACTGAATGATATTAGATTCTAGCAAAAAGTACCCCATGTGTAAGTGAAAGTAGTTTTCTCCTAGTCTTCTGGTATAATTTTAATTTGATTATAACTAGAAAAACTATCGATGAGTGAGTACATTTCATATATGGTTGTCATCTCCACTATCATATCAATGTTAGGTAGTGGAAAGTCATCTGTGGGACATGATTTGTTTAGATCTTGAAACTCATTATAAACTCCAACTGACTCCCCATGTTTTTAGACTGGGACTATGTTTAAGATCCATTTAGCATAATTGATAGCATAGATGGAATTGACTTTCAAGTTCTTTTCTAGTTCAACATTAACAAGTAGTGCTACATGAGGATGCATTTTCCTTAGTTTTTTTTGATAGGTTTTACCCCTAGTGTAATAGAAAAATGATGCATTATAAGATCAAGATCTAAGCCTAACATATCTAAGAAACTTCATGCAAAATTGATCTTCTTTAATTAAAAAAAAAGAAACAAATTCCTCTTTTTCCTCTTTAGATAAAAATTGTACAAGATGTATAATATGAGGGTGTTCTTTAGTTCCCAGATTGATTAGTTATTTTGGTTCTATGAACACTAATGATCTCTCCTAAAAATGACTCAAAAGTGCATCAAATATCTCATCCTTAGGCACCTCAGAGAGGTTTTCACCTTTAGATGTGTCTTTTGTTTTACTATTTTTGGTTATGATACTACCAAAATATAGTTTTCACCATTGAAATGTCCATTCCTTTTTCTTCTAATTGTATGACTAAGATACTTGATATCAAATTCAATCATATAAACACTCTATTTACTAGTAGAAGGCATTACTAGTTCAACAACGTGTAGGTAGTAGGTGAGAACATAGTCATTCTGGAACATTAGGACTTCACTAGATGTAGTATTAGAGTTCCAATCTATTAAATCAAGATAAGTGAGAGAAAGAGAAGTGGTAAGTTTGATTACATTCACAATATAGTCATCAAATATGGTCTGCCTCACAATAGGTGTATAATAATCATGCTCTAGGCCATGCTTAGGAATAGTGTATTCAATCTAAGGATTATTTTTCCCACTATGAGGTGCATTTAATCTTGTCAACCTAGGGACGTATACTTGAAATGTTCGGCACAGTATGTGCACAAGGTCTCTTAATGAGTCATTATGCTTATGCTATAGGAAAGTAAAATGCAAGGAAAAGAACCTATACTATCACTATAGGAAACTAACACACCTAGCTGGAACAAAAATTGGAAATGTTAACATCTATTCCAACTTAGTTCATCTACTATAACTATTCTCACAGATGCTATAGTAACATTCACAAAGTATGATGCTATAGGAAGGAACTCACAACTTCTACTTGCAATACTAACATAGAATAGAAGCCAAAAACTATCATTATGTTTTAGAAATTTAGTATAGGGGAACAATACATAGAACTATAAAAATAACAACTCACTACAAAAGTTAACAGTTTCTTGTCATAAACTTTCTCCTTCTAACTAAACTAACACACTTGGTCCAATCCCTATAAATAGAAGATTGACATTTATTCTGAAACATAAAAGTAAACAACCTAGCTATCAATCTATAGGAGAGAAAGTAGGAAAATAATAGCTCAAGGTGAGAATAAAAGATAACGGCTTAAGGTAGGAATAATAAAGTCTAGACAACCACTTTGATGTAGTAATAAATGCAAAGAATATAGCAAGTCTTCATGGCTCCTCCATACTCACAGCCATGTCCTTTAGTATTGTTATGACTATTCCACCATGCTTGAACTTCAATGTCCTTCTCCTTGAATGTTGTTGGTTGTCTTCAACATTCATCTTTGAATTCTTCCAACCATCTTCAACTTCATTGCTAATAGGTTAGTTATAATGTAGAGATATTTGCAAATAAGAATTATCAAATTAAATTCAAATATAAGAACACACATTTTGATAATTATATGAAATACTGCATCATATATATGATATTGGAAAAAGGTAACATACTATCTACCCATAGGTTAATCATTGGTTTAGGGAAACATAAGTTCACAAATATTTTGATGAAAATGAAATAGAGTATTAAAAAAGTGTTTAAAACTATCATGAAATAGAGGCAATAATTAGCCTCATCATCTGTCCCTTGGTAAATTAATGCTTGTCCTCAAGCATGGCATTTTCTAGTCAGTGACCTAAATTTCCGAACTTTTGTCCTTCCTTTCCTACTATTCTTGAAGATATGGTAGAATCCTCTTGTTCTTTCCCAAACTTCCCTTCTATTTTCCTCTTGTATCTTATCGATTTTGTTAGCATTAATGTCATATAAAGGCCACATGAGCATTGGAGGTTGCACAGTGAGTGGGCACCATAGTTCAAGGTTGGCTTGTTTCTCTAACTCTAGATACTTTGGAGCTCGGTGAAGGGTAGCCTCCAAATTGATGGGACTATGTGGCTCTAACCTTTTAAGTGACTCAAGTAATCTACCCCATCTACTTCTAGCACATGTCATAGCTCTCTAGAAGGAAAAGTAGCATAATTTTTCATAATAACATAGGCCTTGGTTCTAGTAGAGAAGATTCTATCCCTTAATCCCTTGATCTTATCTCCATATGTTAATCTGAACCAATCCCTAAGAACTTCTTCTGGTTTACTACTCTTAGCTCTTAATGGCAGGGGCTTTGTACTTTCCTTTTCTCTATAATTATTTAGTTGCCTATCATAGTTTGCTTCATTAGACATCCAGGACATTAAAGCTCTTAAATTTATATCCCCTATAGAGTGGAGGATTCCATTGGGTTTCTGAAGGGATAATAAATTATGCACATATAATTCATAGAGAAAATTCTACTACTAGGATGGTAGAGTTTGGTATAAACCATAGAATCCATAGGCCGATTTGAATTTCACATTAATATGCTTAAGGGTTAGCATAAGTTGCAATAAAAAAAACTGTTCCTTTAAACAAAGAGCATAGATCCATGGTGGTGGTCTACAGGCAAGTTCTTGATTAGACAATTTGAGAGCATGATCCAGTTTTTGTTTTCCATTTGCTAATTGCTCCTTCAAATCTACAATTTCTTCACCTTGGGATGCTATGACTTTCTTCATCTTTTTCCTCTCCTCTTCCGATAAGGCCTCAACAAACATATGTTGTTCAAACAACTAGAAAAGGAGTTTCTACAGGGTAATGGAACCACTATCTTCTTCTTGGTTTCTTCTCCTCTTCCTCTATTCCCTCCATAAATGTTCTACAAAATCAATAAGCCATATTGATTTATGGGGAACTAGGGCAGTGTTTGGATAAACTTGCTTAGGAACTATTTCATCTTTACTACTTGAAGTACCTGGTTGGCCTACTAGGGTATTATTTGGATTTTCATTGACTTCAACCCTACATTCCTCATTAGGGTTTTTAGTAATGTTTTAGTTTTAGGATGAGGAGGAAAGTGATTAGGAACAATTTGTACAGGGGATTCTTTAGAAAATTTCCCTCTCATTCTAGGGCTTCTTCTTATGGGGGTTTCTTCTAGCATCACAACCTTTTGCCTACCTCTTCCTTTTGGTGTCCTTTTTGTAGGAGTAATTTTTGCAAGACCCTTCTTAGTTCTATTTTTCCTCATGACTGTAGGGTTTGGCTCTTCTTTTACTAGAATAGAAATTTCTTCTTGCAATTTTCATTTTCTCTTTGCTTGGCTAGAGGTAGGTTTTTGGGTTTCTTGAACAGGTAAAGGCATAGTCTCTTGCACATTTTCTTAGACATTTTCTTGTACATTGCCTTGCACATTTTTGGCTTCAGCCTCTTGAGTGCTTTGCTCAGTAGGTTCATTAGTGGGAACTACATTCTCCTCACTAGTCTATTTATTAAGGGCAGCCTGGGGTTATAGGGTATTAGCTTGGACAAATTTTACCCATGACATGGAAAAAACATCCCTAAATGACCTTTCTATGAGTAACTTAATTAGGGCATGATGGGTGACATAATTTTCCTTCCCCTTTTGGGTTTCTTCAGCACTAATACACAACATATTGTACAAGAAATTGGGAACATTTACCATATGATTATGCCTTATACAATTGAGCAATTTAAAATGGTGTGCATTTAAATATGAAAATATTCCTTCACATGTGAGGTACTTGATAATGTGCATGGCCAACTCATTGTATTGCGGCTGAAGAGATGTTCTTTTGCAACCTTGCTTGGTAATATCCATCTAAGGATCAATTGGTATGATGAAATAAGCTTTGGCTGATCCTGCATCATGCGTATTAGGATAATGTTCCACTAGTTCTCATCTCTACAATTGTCCACCCATTTTTTCTTAACACTTTCACTATTTACACTACTTGCATTATTTCCCCCTTATGAATTCAGGCTTCTTTTGTTGTTTTATAGACCCATTTTCACATTTCATTTGATAGGTAATTAATGTCATAACAATTCATTATGAGCAATAATATGGCTTTAATGAGGGTAAATCATGGATGTGTGTGAAAAAATTCCAAAAATTGAATTCAAATCACTTAAAATTTAAATACAAGTCACATCATAACCTGACAATAAAACCATTCAAAAATAAGGGGTACAACACCTAGACGCTTGTTTATTTAAGAAAATTGAATTCCATCAATGAAGGAAATATGAAGATTTGGAAAAATCTTTACAAATAAATAGGAATGTCATTGGGTTTTAGTAACCTCCTACCCCTTATAAAATATGGACAAGTGTCTACACTTGTCAGACTTAGTACAGGGTATGGAACTGGCATAACACTACCACAATATAAAGAATGAAGTATTAAATATAATCAACAAAATATATGTACTATAAATGGATAATAATTTAAAAATCTTATACTTGTTAATTGATCATCGTACATACCAAAAGGTGGTGAAAGTTACAGTAGTAGTGACAACATCTGTCAGCAAACTTGTGGTGTTTACTGAAAGCATTAGAAAATGATGACGTGGAAGGTGGTTGGGTGGAAGGTAAAGAAATGAGATGAGGTGGATGGGTGGAAGGTAAAGAAATGAGATGACATGAGAAAGTGAATGGAGAAATTTGAAACTTTATGTGGGCATAAAATCTTTATTATGAACATGCACAAAGAAATTAGTGTTGAGGAGCAGCAGATGGAAGGTTAACACCTTCAGTTGTAGGAAGAGTTACCTAGTTTTTATTTGAATTTGGCCACTAGAACTACTATAGGAAGTCCTCTTTTTTTTGGGGTTGTTTATATAACTTGAGTCTGTGACCATTGACTAATAATTTAAAAGGCACTAGATCAATGGTAGTTAATTGAATAGTTCCATTGTCAAAGACATGATTAATTTCATATGGACTGAGCCATCTTGTCTGTAGCTTGCCTGGAATATCTTTAAATCTAGAACATATAGTAGTGCTCAGTCACCAACTTGAATTTTTTTATTAATAATGTAGGATTCATGCCATTGCTTTCTTTGTTTTCGTATAATTTTAGTGTGCTCTAGAGTAGTTTTGTGCATTTCATCCAAACAATTAAGGTGTAGAAGATGTTCTCTCTATGCTACAGGAAGTTCAATTTCCAATTCCAATGAAGTTCTTAAAGTTTTATGTTCAAATTCAATGGGGAGCATTGCTAATTTACCATATAGGAGCTCAAATGGTGTGAGTCCTGTAGCAGTCTTCCATGTTGTTCTGTAGGCCCAAACAACTTCTTGTAATCTACTAGTCTAATCCCTATAGTGCAAATGAACTATTTTTGTTAGGATTTTCTCTAGCTCATAATTTGTTACTTCTTCTTGCCCATTAACTTGAGGGTGATAAGGATTGGATTTCTAGTGCTTGATGTTATATCATTTCATCAGTTCTGAGATCAAATTAGAGGTAAATTATGCACCTTGGTTAGTGACTAGCTCCTTCGGTACACCATAGTGAGGAAAAATTTCTTCATAGAGAAATTTTGGAACTTTTTCATCATGAGCATGCTTCATGGCTTTGACTTCAACCCATTTTGTCAAGTAATTAGTACACACAAGGATATAGGATTTCCCATTGGATGGAGGATCAATTGGACCAATGAAGTCCATGCCCCATTTGTCAAATGGTGTTAATACCATTTGTGGATTAAGAGGCATTTCATTTGTTCTCATTGGTCAGCCCATCCTTTGACACTTGTCACACTTCCATGTATAGTTGGATGCATCTTTGTGAAGTATAGGCCAATAATAACCAATTGTCAAGATTTTCAAGGCTATTCTTTTTGCTGCAAAGTGCCCTCCACATGGTTCATTATGATATGCATGTAGAATGTCGTATGTCTCGTCCTCTCACACACATCTTCTCATAACTTGATCAAGTCCAATATAAAACAAGAGATTATCTATCCAAGAGAAATGGAAACTTTTCTCTACAAGAAACTTCTTTTCCTTGTAAGAAAAATGTTTTGGCATTTTATTAGCTACAATATAATTAGCAATGTTTGCATACCATCTCACACACATCTTCTCATAACTTGATCAAGTCTAGTATAAAACAAGAGATTATCTATCCAAGAGAAATGGAAACTTTTCTCTACTAGCAACTTCTTTTCCTTGTAAGAAAAATGTTTTGGCATTTTATTAGCTGCAATGTAATTAGCAATGTCTGCATACCATGGAGTTTAAATACCAATATGAAATAAATGCTCATCTAGAAATGCATCATCTACCAAAGTAGTGTCATTATCATCATGATGGATTCTTCATAAATAGTGAACTAAAACATTGGCTCTTACAGGCTTATCAACTATAGTTATATCAAATTCTTGCAACAATAGTAACCATCTTGCTCACCTGCCTATTATAACAGGCTTGTTCATGAGATATTTAATTGTTGCATGATTAGTATGAAAAAATATGGGATAGCTAGTTATGTAGTGATGAAATTTTTTCAAGGCATAAAATACTACTAACAATTCTTTTTCAATCATTGTGTAGTTTAATTCTAGTCCATAAAGGCTCTTGCTAATATAATATATTGCATTTTCAATATTTTGAGATTATTGTCCTAGAACTGCACCTATTGCATAGTCAGAAGCATCTATATATATATATATATATATATATATATATATATATATATATGAAAAGGTAAATTCTAATTAGCACCTTGTAAAATTGGGGTTGTAGTTAGAAGTTTCTTAAGTTGCAAGAAGGTTTCATTACATTTGGATGTCCAACTAAATTCAGCATCCTTTGTGAGTAATTTATACAAGGAACTAGCTATTTTTCTGAAATCTCTTATGAAATGTCTATAATATCCAACATGGCCTAGAAAATATCTTACATCTTTCAATTTTTTAGGTGTGGGAAATGTTTGAATTACCTCTATCTTAGCTAGATCCAATTGTATTCCTACAACTAATACGAAATGACCAAGTACTACACCTTCTTGCATGAGCATAAAACATTTTTCACTATTAAGTGACAAATTATGTTCTTGAAACCTTACCAAAACTTTTTCAAGATTTATTATTGCTTCCTCAAATGTGACTCAAAATGTTTTAAAATCATCCATATATATTTCCATACAATCATGTGATATATTAGCAAAGATGCTAATAATAGCTTGTTGAAATGTTATAGGAGCATTACATAGACCAAATGGAAAAACATAGTATGAAAAAGTATCCCATGGGCATGTGAACATGCTTTTGTCTTGGTCTTCAGGAGCAATGCTAATTTGATTATAACCACTATACCCATCTAATAAAGAGAAATACTTCTTGCTAGCTAGAGTGTTTAGAACTTGGTCTATAAATGGTAAAGGAAAGTGATCCTTTTTGGTGGCCTTGTTCAATTCTCTGTAATCTACACAAATTCTCCATTTCCATCCCTTTTTGGGTATTATGACTAGGGGTTACACCCATCTACTATCAAATATAGGATAAATGAAACCAACATCAACCAATTTTTGCAGTTTAGTTTTAACCATTTCCCTAAGGCTTGAATTTATCCTTCTCTAGGGTTCATGGAGTGGTAAACACCCTCCATTGATGTATTTCCTATGAGTGTAGAATGTAGGACTCAACCCTTTCATATCACCATAGTCCCATGCAAAGGCCTTTTCATGACTTTGAAACAAATTTGTTAACTATTCCATTTGTATAGGTGTTAATTTGGGATTAACATGGATATTATGACCTTTAGATAGTTCAACAGTAGTGGTAGACTCCATCATAGCAGCTTCAAATATTGGACTTTCTTGTAATTCACATGCTAAGAGTTGATGAAGAATAATAGGTTGTTTGAGCAAAGTACAATTCTCACCATATTCCTCATATGTGATTAATTCCAACACAAAACTCTCAAATACATCTTTCTCTACCACACAACTATTAGTAAGAATACTCTAAAGTACTAAATCTTCCTCTTGTATCTTTAGAAAGAATTGTCTATGTAAAATCATAAGTTGTACTATAGAGTTTAATTCTTCTTCTTCATCCCCTATATCTAGCCAAATAGATGTGCTCAAATATAGTAACGGTTGTGCTAGAGGATATAAATCAAATTTCTTTGTTGTTTGGCCATTGAATATGGTCATATTCCCTGATCTACAACTTATATTTGCATCATCTATAGCTAACCATGGTTGACCTAGTATGACAGGGTAACCAGATAGATTAACTTTGGGGGATATAATCATGAAGTCTACAAGATACTCTAGAGAGTCTAAGGTTACAACTATGTTTTCTATCATCCCATTAGAGGTTATAGTAAAACTATCTGCAAGTTGCAGAATTGTTGGAGTAGCCCTTAATCCTTCTATTTTCAATTTTGTCATAGTGTCTTTGGTCATGACATTTATAGTAGCTCCAAGATCTATTAAAGAATTTTTAATAGATTGACCATTGATACTAACATCTACAAATGGACTACCTAGATCAAAATATTTTTGTGTGATCAATTATCCTAACATAATGTTAGCCAATTGTCCCACAACATAGACTATGGTGGGGTCCTTTATCTTCCTTCCAAGTTTCTTTAGCCAAGCATCTCTAATGGCTTTTCCATAGATTGGAACATCTTTAATGGCTTTGAAAAGGGGCATTTGGACATGCATGTTCTTCAACTGATCAACAATATTAAAAGGTTGTTCCTCTATTTGTATAAGTTTCCTTTGTATAAGCTTTTCTGGAAAAGGGGGTTCCACCACTGGTTGAGCTTGGTTTGAAATAGTGACATTGTTTGGGTCAACCGCTTTAGCAACTAGGGGTTTTGATGCTATAGGAGTATTTGATATTTCAATTATAAGAGGCAATTTAGGCATTGGTAAAGTTGTACTAGATCTTAGATGTATATCTACAACACTCAAAGTGTAAGTAGGATATTATTAAGCATTGACACTATACATGGGTTGCTATGGTTGTTGCTATTTGAATTTGGCTAAGGTTGTGCAGGTAACTATGTCTATTTTTGAGGTCTAGGATTTGTAGGTGGTAGCATTAGAGGATTTTGTTGGACTGGAGGTGTTAATTGTTGAGTATTGGTATTTTGGTTAGGTCACTATTGAGATCCCCTCCATTGGTTCATAGACTGCCAATTCCTTTGGAGTGATTGCCATTGGTTTTGCTAGTTTTTCTAGTAGTTTTTTGGTTCTGCCATTGGTTAGTTTTTTGGTTAGGGTAGGATGGTTGGGAATTTTGAGGCAATTATGGTTGTTGCAGATTGTTTTTCCCAACATTATTCCAATTAGGTTGATATTGTGGAGGACCTTGGGAATTACAATTTTTCCATTGATTACCATATGAATTTGAATTTTGCATAGGGTCATGAGGCATACCTTGATGTTGGGCCCATGGCCAGTGTTGAGAAACAAAAAATACTTGCTCATCATCTCCATCTATCTTGAGGTACTCAGTTGGAAGATGTTGGTTCTCCATGCTTGCAACCAATTTGCATTGGCAATCCTTCTTTTTCTTCTAGCAATGAGGGTAGTATTCAACTAGTTGTAATTCAGATTTAGCATGCTTCATCTTTGCAATCATTGTGTCAAGATGTGTAGTGACATCATTTATGATGTTCTGCTTGAAATCTGACAATAGATTAGATATCTTGAGCTTTGAAATACCTTGACTGATTCCTTTAGTGACTGTGGAATGAGGTCCTTGACCTTTCTTCATAGTTGACCTTGAATAGTTTTGACAGATCTTCTTGAGGTCATCCCAGGAAGCTTGATATTCATCACCACTAACCATCAAGTCCAATGCTTCTAGATAGTCATCATTCACACCTCTTAGAAAGACTAACTTTTGTGAATCCTTGGACAACACATGTTGAGGGTTCTTTTGTAGTGTATACAAGAAATGTGAAACATAGTCTTCTAGTCTTTCTTTCTCCTTTTTTGATATCTTGAAGACATCATCTCGTCTTGAACCAGATGCTTTGCAATACTCATATTTATCTAGAAATAGAGTTTACATTTCATCCCAAGTTCCTAGTGCATTAGCTCCTAAGCCCATGAACCATTGTAAAGATAACTCTTTTAATGTTGCTGGAAATAATTTGAGGTTATGGGCATCAGTGTTGTAATCAAAACTATGATAGAGTTTATCAAACTCAAACAAGAAAGTATCAAGGTCTTCATTTGCAAGGCCATAGAACTTTGGGAGAGTACTTGGAGGTATGTTTTCAAGATTAGAATTGGTTACAAGACTTGGAAGAGGGAATGGAAAAGAAGGTTGAGCCATTACTGGAGGTATTAGATTTTTAGGTTGCAACTAAAAAGGAACATTGGGTACTGGGTTATTAACAACTGGTGGATTTAAAGTAGTGTTATCAAGGAAATTGGCCAAAATTTCAGCAAAATATTGAAGACCACTTGTATCTATAGGTTTTGCACTTACAAATAATTTTTTAGGAAAAATAAGGCTTGCATATTCAAAAGGAAACTCAACTTCTTCTTCTTCAATTTCTTCATTCAAATTAACAGACTCCCACAGAAGAAATTGGCCATATTCATCTCATCATCTTCCTCTTCGATGCATGCAATTGAATTTTTCACACTGCTGAAGAAAGTTTTAAAACTAGAAATTTGTAAAAACTTGATCTAAGAACTATGATTCAAGAATGCTCCTAGCTTGACACCATCCCCAACAATGACACCAAAAATGGTCTGCATCAAAATAGGTGTATAATAATCATGCTCTAGGCCTTGCTTAGGAATAGTGTATTCAATCTAAGGATTTATTTTCCCACTATGAGGTGCATTTAATCTTGTCAAACAAGGGATGTATACTTGAAATGGTCAGCACAGTATGTGCACTAAGTCTCTTAATGAGTCATTATGAATATGCTATAAGAAAGTAAAATCCAAGGAAAAGAACCTACACTATCATTGTAGGAAACTAACACACTTAACTGGAACAAATACTGGAAATGTTAACATCTATTCTAACTCAGTTCATCTACTATAACTATTCTCATAGATGTTGCAGGAACATTCACAAAGTATGATGCTACAGGAAGGAACTTACAACTTCTACTTGCAATACTATAAATGCTTGAAAATAAATCTATACTTCTCTAATCTAATCCACCTCCCAAGTGGGCCCCCTTTGTTGGATTCTTCCAATATACTAACATAAAATAGAAGCCAAAAACTATTTCATTATATTTGAGAAATTTAGTACATGGGAACAATACATAGAACTATAAAAACAACAACTCACTGCAAAAGTTAACGGTTTCTTGTCATAAACTTTCTCCTTCTAACTAAACTAACACACTTGGTCTAATCCCTATAAATAGAAGATTGGCATTTATTTTGAAACAAAAAAGTAAACAACCTAGCTATCAATCTGTAGGAGAGAAAGAAAGAAAATAATAGCTCAAGGTGGGAATAAACAATAACGGCTTAAGGTGGGAATAAAAAAGTCTAGACGACCACTTTGACATAGAAATAAACACAAAGAATATAGCAAGTCTTCATGGCTCCTCCATACTTGCTGCTATGTCCTTCGGTAACATTATGACTTTTCCACCATGGGTAAACTTCAACCTCCTTCTCCTTGAATGATGTTGGCTATCTTCAATGTTCATTGTCAAATTCTTCCAATTATCTTTAGCTTCATTGCTAACAGGTTAGTTATAATGTAGAGATATTTGCAAATAAGCATTATCAAATTATATTCAAATATAAGAACACACATTCTGATAATTATATGAAATACTACATCATATATATGATACTGGCAAAAGATGACATACTATCTACCCATAGGTTAATCATTGGTTTAGGAAAACATAAGTTCACAAATGTTTTGATGAAAATGAAATAGAGTATTAACAAAGTGTTTAAAACTATCATGAAATAGGGGCAATAATTAGCCTCATCAAAATGCATGGACAATTAATTCAAGACCTAAAATGATTTTTTCCAAGGATATGTTTGAATTCCTAAGTTCTAACAACATTAACCAAAGACCCATCGACATTAGGAAGATGAGACTCATCTGACCAAACCCTAGATTTCTCTCCTATTTTGAGTTGGTTTTCATATGTGTGAACTTGATCTACATCCTTATCAAAAATTTCCTCTGAGAGGGAGTAAAATTCATATTCTTGAGAATCTATGCTACATAGAGTTAGATTGTAGAATTCCCCAATAGTTATGGGTATCCATTCTCCACTTTCATTATCATCTTGACTTTTACAAAGGTGTTCAACAATGATAGTATGACTAGAATCACCCTCTTCCTATTGATTTTCAGGAGTATCAGTAGTGTTTCTAGAAGAATCTATGTTGGTTTCAACATTAGTAACATGTGGTAAAAATTCATCTAGTTCTACAAATAATGTAGCAAGATCTAGTGCAATAGGATAAGGAAAAGTATCCTCACTATCAAAGCTTTCCACTTGATTATCATATTTACTTTGTGACTCATGTTCAGATGAACTATTAGATTCTAGTATAAATTTATTGACCCCTAGATTAAAGGGAATTTTCTTGAAGCCTAAGCATTTTGTCTCATGAGGACTTCCAGATTTTTCCTTAATCATATTAATTAGTCTCTTATTGTAACATCTAATAGGACCATTTCCTTTGTAGCCAAAATATTTTATTAGTTTAAGACCTAGTCTATACTTTTTAGTAGTTATCTCACGATACTAGTCTATGAGATCAACTAGAACTTCTTCTTTCTATAACCATACTACATTGGCTCTATTTTCATTTTCATCTTCTAGAGGTAAAGTGGCCTTTAAAAAGGCATCATTGAATACAATCTTACATGATACTACAAAAGATCTCTTCATTTCAGATGGTCTTCCATAATGACAAGGAGATTTAGGAAGAGATATTAAAGACAAAGTCGGATCAATGTGATATTTTCTCATTCTAGTTTGTGTTAACTTTCAAGTCTTCTCCATTTATTTGAGGTTATTGGCATGATTGTCCATGGAATCTTTATTAGCAAGAACAAAATTGTCAACAAACATGAGCATGTTACATGTGTAACTGGCATTAGTAGGTATAGTAACTATTGATCCTTGGAATGGAAACTTGATGCACTGATGATATATTGAAGGTACTACTTTCATTTTGTAAATCTATGGTCTTCCTAAAAGTATGTTGTATGCTAAAGGAATATCAAGGACTTGACACATAGTTACATATCTTTTGATAGAACCAACTCAAATAGGCAAAACAACAAGACCTAGATATTTGCATAATACTTCATCATATGCTTTGATGGCTATTTTGCAGTGAGGATAAATAGAATTTTTATCATAACCCAATTGTTTGAGAAAAATACCAAAACATATATTAAGACCAGCTCCATTGTCTATAAGTCCATGAAGAAAATGTTCCTAGTGTATCATGAATTCAACATGCAATGGTTGATTTTGATGATGACTCAAAAAAATTTCATCTTCTTTAAAAAAGGACAAATAATGAGTTGAATTCAAGTGAGCTACCATAGATGTAAACCTATCAAGATCAAGATCTTGAGGCACACTTGCCTCAGTGAGGGCTTTGTCGAGAATCTACCTATGAGTAGGTGAGATTTTAAGTAATTTGAAGATTGTTATTTGAGCATTCATTCATTGCAATTGTTCAAGGATACTATAGTTTGTAACTATGGAGGATGTTGAGATTTTTGTATTTTTTCTGGATAGACCAGCAATAGGTTTGTCTTTATGTTGATGTACTTTGGGAGCAGAAAGCACAAGGCCTTTAAGTACCATCTTGGTATGAGAACATGTAATAGCATTGGCACAAAATTGTGACTATTCATGATATGATGTAAGAGATATAGTACCTCTTAAGAAAAATGGAGTCTTAGGTTTCATATTGTCATTTTTTCCTTCAATTGAGTTGACATCACAATGTTCAACATCCAAAGGCTCAACCATGTTGATTATGTTATCATCATTGGTATATGTGTAGTCGACCTTGTTATTTTTTTTTTTTTAGAACTTTCTCCCTTGTCATTAGGAGGAAATGATTCCTTAAAATCTTTGTGGTCCAAATTCTTGTTATGTCCACCCACAACTATTTCACCATCATCAATGAGGTCTTAAACTTTATGTCGTAGGATAATTCAGTTGTTCATAATATGACCCTTTTTTTGATATTATTCACAATACATACTCTCATTCCACCATGTAGGTTATGGTTGTGGATCATAAGGACAATAATTATCAAGTGAAGTAATAATATTGGGTGACCGCAAGAAGTTGGGTTGCAATTTCACGAAAGTCAAATCCATGGAATTGTACTTTGTCAGAATTGGGTACCCAATTTTCTTGGAATCAGGTAGTCATTTCTAAATTCATGCTTTGGGCACCCAAGCTGAGATTTAAAAATTGGGTACCCAACATTCAAACTCGGATCGGGTGCTCGAGGCACTAAAAAATTGAGCACTCGATTGCTTTCAAAATCGAGTACCTGATTGCCTTGAAATCAGATACCCAATTTTTTTAAAATTGGGTACCCAATTTTAAAAGCTATTATAAACCCTTTTTTTTTTGTTTTTGAAGACATTTTCATGACTTCAAAAATGGGAGCCTGATTAGAGACACATATGGGAGCTCAATTTTTAGCCCTATTGACCACCCCCTGTTGCTAGTCTTCGATATACTAGGTATTTTAATATGTTTTGTACTATTTTACTTAATATTTTTTAGTTTTACCTTTTATATGTATGTTAATTTATTATTATTTTTTTCAGTTTTAATATACATAAAATTGTAAATTTACATTGTTAATGAGTATATGTTTATATTTTTGTATCTACTAATTAAAATATAGTTTCGTAAATGTTTATTTAAAAAATTATTATTTTAGATGTTTTGAAATGTATTTAATTTATGTATTTATTACAATGTTGAATGATTAGGTTAGATGTAAATTCATTGTTTAAAAATGTAATTACAAATAAATATAACCTCAACCTAGAACCATATAACCTTGACCTTGTTCAAACTATAACCTTGACCTAAATTCATTGTTTAAACTATAACCTAAACCTAAATTCATTATTTAGGCTATAATCTTGACCTAACCATATGTATAGTTATGTACAATAAAACCCTAAACATATATAACTAAGTACTTAATCATGTAACACCCCACCAAGGGATCCAAACACAAAACTTAGTATTTAATGATTTTACTTAAATTGTATTGTACTTTGTCTCATGGATCAAAAATGGATGATGTAAATTATTTTATAAATGTATATTCTTTTAGCCTTTTATACCCTATGACATGTAAAGTGGATGATTGTGCATTCTAGATTAATTTGTCAAGTGGCATTCAAAACAAATGTATATATTATTTAAATGGATTGAACTCAAGTAGTTATTCTTTCATGTGGATGTGTTATATATTTTACTTTCAGTGTACTTATAATTATTTAAAAATAAAATGTAAATGTGCTCATTAAGGAATGCAATCTCTTATGTTTTTTATAAATGTAAATTATTGTATGTATGTTATTGCTTGCTTAGTAAAACTTTTGATTAGTTCTTTGGATCCCTTGGCTAGGCATCATTTAGGATTAACTATAATGCCAATTTGTATCATTTAACTCTAGTCATAACCCTTATTATCATCTTAACCACTATCTTAATTTGCTAAAACCTACACTAGGTAATATATAAATAATTAAATAACTTTCCTAAGAACCAAGTACTAATTTTCTAAATGTCAAACCCTAATTGTAACCTTATTTATGATAAAATATATTATCCTAGAGGAGCATCATATCTACATCTACATGTCATACATGTGAATCTAAAAACATTTACATATCTGACTACATCATTTATTGCATAGGAAGGATTTAAAATTTTCTTTATATATTATCCATGCATATCATATCAAAATAATCATATAGAGATATGTTATTTATGACATGTCCATCATAGATAATCAAGAAAGGTACTTAGGTAAATTTATATATATAACACTATATTAAAAGAAAAGAAAAACACCATATAGGAGCATCTCATGTACATAAACTAAAAAAATTTACCATGACACATGTAATGAGATCAAATAATATTTGTAAGATTCATCGCATATACTTTCAATGTATAGCGATGATATAATCAAAATATCAAAAAATGAGTGACATCAAAGCATTATATCTTAATATTTAACACTAAAATAAACTAACCCCTGGGTAACCCTAAACCAAATTGAATATCAAACTAGATTGAAAGGTAACCCTGGCCCTTAACTAATTAATATTATACTTATAAACCAAATTAAATTAAACCATGATCATAAACATAATTATATATCCCAAATTAACACTACAAACCAAATTTAACCTTTAATCCTTTCCCCAACCATTAACCAAATTGAACCCTTACCCTAAGATTGAACCAAGTTAAATGTTGACCTTAAGTCTAAACCAAATCACCCTAAACTTAAACCTAACTCAATAATATATTCAACACTTTAAAACAAATTCAAACCTAACATTTTTGAATTAATGTTGGTTTTTAATCTAAAATCTCTAACTATAATTCTATATCTAAAACCAAATTTAGCACTTCAAAACTTAATTCAATTTATTAACTCTTGTCCTAATTGAAACCTAGGCATGTAAATCTAATCAATCCGCAAACCAAATTGAACCCTAATCCTAAAACTAATTAAATATTGATATCAAGGTCTCAAAATGATACATCATAAAAAAAGTTAGAAGAGAAGAATGAATCAGGCATCTAATTAAATAGCCCTCCCTCACTATCAAGAGGTGGAGGTGGAACATCAATGGGAGTAGGAGGGACTACACCCTTGGATGCCTAAGAATATATCTAAAGAAGTGAATAACTTGTCTTTCCACTGGATGCCTAAACCTTTATATCCTAAGTGAGTATTCATCATGTAATATCTAATTAGGAGGGTATTGAAGAACTTTAACACCCCAATCCCTAACTCTAATGTTAGGGTCCTAATTTCTATTTATCTTGGGTTGGAAGTGCCTAAAAGTTTTTTTTTTTTTGGAGACTAGAGATTCCCCTATTTGTTTCCTATTTTCCTATATGGGCAGCCTAAATGTTTATTGCCTTTGTAGAATGGAAGGTCACATAAGAAAATATTTCCTTATTCTATAAAAAGAAATACTCATCCACTAGTGATATATAGTAAGATCTTTTTCCTAATTTTACTATCAATTTTTTTGATTAGAAGATGATGATATAAAAATGAAAGAAGATAGGAATAAAATGAGAACCATCATTCCTAATGAAGATGCATTATTCCTTAATAAACCCATTTCTATGTCATAAATTAGCTCCTCCATCCAAAAAATTAGCAATGAGAAATCCTTAGGTCAAGTAATCAATGGAGGGTTCATAACATTGATCCCCAAGGGGAGATAAGAATGTCATTAAAAATTAGAGATCTATAACACTCCTCAATACATATCATACAAAATTCTTGCCAAGGTCTTAGCCTCCACACTAGAAGATATCCTACCCAAGATCATTAACCCTATTGAAAAGTGTTATGTTAAGGATATTTATACATATTGGAGAACTTGATAACCTATTGGAAGACTTTGGATTGGGAAACATTTCTAGGATAGAGTGTAGGCATGCTCTTAATTGATTATGAAAATGTCTACAAAAGGGTGGAATGAAGTTTCACTATGATGATGTTTCAAGCCTAGGATTCCATTCGGTATTATGTCAAATGGTGTCCTCTCTTATCATTGGTGTTAGGGTTTTAGTAGAGATTAGTGGGGTTACATCATAATTTTTAGGACTCTCTAGATCAATTATGAAAGGGTGTCCTCTTGCATCCTCTTTATTTTTTATTGTTGTTGATTCATTACATTATCTTCCTAGAGATAACTAGTTGTCTCTAAAATTTAGAGGATCTACTCTCCAAATAATGAATAAGTATCTAATGTATAGTTTTTTGATAATATTTGTATTATTTTTAAGCTAGAAGAGTGCAACATGAGTCATTTAATGATCAAATTGGACCTTTTTTCTTTGTATCAGGTAGTAAGATTTATGTCTCTAAATCTATCTTATTGGGGCTAAATATTGAGTCCCCTACCTTGTGTAGTAAATATGGTATTGGATGGAGATTTTATAATTAAGTGGTTAGGTACCTAGGGATTCCATTTGTAGTAAACCCTAACATAAATGAAATGTGTTTTTATATCAAGGAGAAAATGTTTGGAAAACTCAACAACTAGAACTCTAATTATCTCACTTTGGTTGGCAAAATTCAAGTATGTTAAAAGGTTCTCTCATTATATTGGGTGTACTTCTCTTCTTCCTAGTTATTTTATTTAAATCATTTTGGTCTTTTACATAAGTCTACTAGGAACATTTTGTGGTCACATGGAAAAGGAAATATGAAGAATCATGCTACCAGGAGCAGTTCATATAAAGAAAGGAGATTAGTAAGTTGGAATGAAAACTTTAGGAAAGTTCAAGGGATTACTCTGGAAATAAAATGGATAGCCAAAGCTTCATAAGGTAATGAATTATGGATTATGATTAGAATTAGGATTATTATATGGTTAGGGATAAAGTTGATGTATTAGTTCATTACCTAAAATGATCTACACTAATAGTTTGCATTAAAAAGCGGATAATATTTAGGATTCAAACTACAATCATAAATAATTTTTAATCAAATCATAATTCTATCTCTAAGCTTTCATTCTAATTGTAACCTTAACTCTCATCCTAATGCCATCTATTATATATCCTATAAAAAATAGGACCATAATAAATTTTCGAAACCTAAATATAATTCTAACTAAAATCATAATCCTAGGTAAGTTCCCTAACATTAAAGGACCATAATCATTATAATAATCTTAAGCTTAGCCATCATGAAAGCCGTTAACATAACAAAATTTTAAACCATAACCTTGCCATAATCTTAACTTTGTTTCATCTTGAGATGAACATATAATCCATAATGAGAATACAATCCCCCAGTGTCACAAAATAAGTGTACATGAAAGAAAAATTAGCTAGGTGGCTCTTGTTTTAAGAAAAAAAACCTTGAACTAACCTAGATATAGTTTTTTGGACTATTAATTTATGATTAGACTTAAATTCAGTATTTAAAGTTTAATTTGACTTAAGTGTTTAACTTTATTTATTTAATTGATATGATTTTAAAAAAGATATGTGCATTTATATATCTAGTTGATAAATTATAGACTTAAAATTGATTAAATAGTAATTTGGTCATGTTTTATGTTGTTTAAACATATATGTAGATTATATTTGATGGACCCACTGCCACTCCCTCCCCCTCCCACACCCCCACCTCCACCCCCTCCATCTCCACCTCCACCTCCACCTCCACCTCCATCCCCACCTCCACCACCCATCACAGATGAGCTCCATGAGACCATGAGGCGTAACCTTAATGACCTCATGCATGATATAGAGGCTATCTGATGTGAGACCCACCCCCCCCCTCACCTACTACATCTTGTAGATAGTGTGCAAGGCATGATTCACTCCATCCATCATTTAGATTCTAAAATTGATTCATTTAGATCATGGAGGGAAAGCATGCATTCCTTCTACTCTAATGGCTTATCATATAGACAGGTTTATAACCTACATATAGGTAAAGTGAATTCTAAACATTATTTTATAAACTCTAAGATGGCTGAAGAAATTAATGAGAAGAAGCCTTGCATTTCTATTAGGTGGTGTACACATCCACATATAGTAGCACATTTTTTGGAGTGGTGGTGGATGGTATTTGACCATCCACCACACGCTAACCATGAGGTGTCCATGTACTTCCTTAGGAATTTATGGGTTGAGTTTGAGTTGGGTTTGAAACCCAATTATTCTGATATGAAAGCATTTTAGAGGGTTGGTAGAGGGATGCCTCAACATAGGCCTAGGGAAAAGCTGAGAAATAGACTGAGAAACCATAGGCAAGCTTAGCCCCTTGTACCTCTTCATGTGCCTATTATGCTTGCTCCTCATCATCATCAAGCAGTTTCATCTACTCTTAGCCATTTGAGTGCCCTTTTGGGCAATTTAGTGCAGTAGTGGATGTAGGCAACACATGCTTCTCCACTTGGACATGTTTGTACTAGCTATGGAAGTATATGCACAGGCCCCCAGAGAGATCTTGATGCAACACATGATGACCATTATGCTGAGGGTGTTGATTTTGATGATGATGTTTATGCTGCCCATGGTGATGGTAGTGAAAAAATAGACGTGTCATCATTTGTTGACCTCATGTAGTACGGAGAGCTTGGAGAGGTTCAAGAGCAGTAGGTAAAAATTTAATTTTAGAATAAATATAAAGTACACATAATTATCTACTTTCTACGTACATGTGTAATTGTATTAACCATATTAATTTTTACTTTTGAAATAACAAAGGATGGATTATATTGTTCCTCCTAGGAGGCAATATACTCTTTTTCTAAGACCTACAGATGTTGGTGTCCCTTATATGGTATGCACTTTGAATTACACTGTAAAAATATACATTCAAACTTGAATTTAATAAGATGTGCTCATATGTTCTTTTTATCTAATTTTGTAGGGATTGTCCGTAGCTACATAGATTAATGTTAGTATAGGTCCTACTCTAGTTACCACTAAGACACAGCCTCAAATACATGCAGTATGAACTTTTGACTGAAGATAAATAATTTGTACTATTTTTATGTATGTACATTGTTATTAACTTATACTCTGAACAATTTTGACTCACATGTATATATTTTATGTGTTTTGATTTTATGAATAGGAGCCATATCGTACGCATCCATACAGGCCTTGGTATAGTCTATTTTTGACTCCATCTTATGATTATCATGCTAGCATACCTATAGACACATTTATAGCATATAAAAAATGTAGCGTAAAAATTATGTACTTTGTAATTATTCATGTATATTTAATTTTGACTAAATTTTTATGTATCCATAATTTTAGGACTATGTCACCATGAGTGTTGTTGAGAGCATAGGAATTAGCCAAATTGAGGTATCTACATCATCATTTGAGGTCAGTATTGTGATTTATGTACATAATGTATAGTTCATTATTCTCTAAAATCAAATTTTAAAAATGTATGTATTGTAAATTATAGTACCTCACCACTACTGCATTTGGTAGTTTTCATAGTGTGCCTCCTCCCATTATTGAGGGACACCCATCTCATGTGGTATTTATTTTATTATATAGTGAATATTTAATTTATTTACAAGCTAGATTTTGAAACCCATTTCAATTAAGCATGTACATGATGAGACGTGCCTCATGTTACACAGGGTGATCCATCTACCTCACAGGGTGTCTAACATGATGAGATGACTCATATTACACATGATGATCCATTTGAGTACTCTTCACATGGTGTAAAGAGGACATTCGATCAGATAGATTAGGTCTTGTTGGCACCTATAGATTATTTTTTTATGATGTATATTGTTTATGATGTATACACATTGTTTTAGGACAGTTAAAACTATATGTTAGACCATGTATTTTTCACTTCATAGATCATGTTATGATATATGTTAGACCACGTACTATTTTTTAATGACTTCTTATAATTCTTGTGTATGTAGTATATATTATTATGTTTCATCATGTTTTAAGTATATTCAAACCATTTTCTTTATTTTGACATATTTTATTCATGAACATATGACACATTTTGTAAGTATATATGCAAGATGAAAAATACTTTTAACTATCTATAGAGCATTAGTACCAATATAAAAAAGATTATTGGATAAATATCACATCAAATTTATGCATTGAGATTCATACAAATAAAATTGACCTACTAGATTAAAAAAATGGATTGATAACTTACCTAAAACTGTATCATATGTGATCTTAATGTGTTGTTTGGTAATGTAAGACTCATTATCACCTAACAATACCTATTATGTGTTGATAAACATATCAATACCTATCATAACTTATAATAGAAATAATGACCTATTAGGACTCCTATGTTCCCTTAAGACACACATGTATGGATAACGTACCTAACAATGTATCATAAGTGACCTTAATGTGTTGTTTGGTAATGTAAGATTCATTATTACCTAATAAGACCTATTATGTGCTAATAAACATATGAATACCTATCATAACTTATAATAGACATAATGACCTATTAGGACTCCTATGTCCCCTTAAGACACACATGTATGGACAATGTACCTAAAAATGTAACATAAGTGATCTTAATGTGTTGTTTGGTAATGTAAGAGTAATTATTACCTAATAAGACCTATTATGTGCTAGTAAACATATGAATACCTATCATAACCTATAATAGGCATAATGACCTATTAGGACTCCTATGGATAACGTACCTAAAAATGTATCATAAGTGATCTTAATGTGTTTTTTGGTAATGTAAGACTCATTATCACCTAATAATACCTATTATGTGCTAGTAAACATATTAAGACTTATTAGAATGTATAGAAATTATTATGACCTATTAGGACTCCTATGTCCCCTTAAGACACACATGTATGGACAACATACCTAACAATGTATCATAAGTGATCTTAATGTGTTGTTTGGTAATATAAGAGTCATTATTACCTATTAAGACCTATTATGTGCTAGTAAACATATGAATACCTAGCATAACCTATAATAGACATAATGACCTATTAGGACTCCTATGTCCCTGTAAGATGCACATGTATGGATAATGTACCTAAAAATGTATCATAAGTGATCTTAATGTGTTGTTTCGTAATGTAAGACTCATTATCACCTAACAATACCTATTATGTGCTAGTAAACATATTAAGACTTATTAGAACATATAGAAATTATTATGACCTATTAGGACTCCTATGTCCCCTTAAGACACACATGTATGGATAATGTACCTAACAATGTATCATAAGTGATCTTAATGTGTTGTTTGGTAATGTAAGACTCATTATTAAATAACAATACCTATTATGTGCTATTAATTATATCAATGCCTATTATAACCTATAACAGACATAATGAACTAGTAGGACTCCCTAGGTCCCCTTAACATATATATGGATAAAAATACCTAGAAATGTATCATAAGAGGTCACTATGTGTCATTTGGTAATGTAAGACTCATTATTACCTAGTAAGGCCTTTTCACATATATTAAGACCTATTATTTAACCTATAGCACAAATTATGACTTGGTAGGACTCCCTATCTCACCTTAAGACCCATTAGGAACCCGTATAATCCATCAAAACCTCTTAGAAACCTCTTGGAAACCTCTTCGACTCTCTTACTCTCTTCATCCTTCCCTCCCTCTCACTTAACATGGTTAACATGGTTAAACATACATGTCAATTATCAATATAACAATATCATATAATCAATACAGTGAGTAATGATCTTTAAATTATCATGTACAAGTGACTTGTTTTTAATATTACAATCAATAGTAATCTAAAACTTCAAACAAACATTAATTTAAACATGCTTGAATGTAAAATTAATGGAACAAATTAGGAGGTCATTACTTAAATTGACAATTAATTTATAATTTATCAAGTGCATACCTTTAACTTTCAAATAGAAGTAAACTCTCATTTTTAAATTAGTTTGTACAACATATTTCACAATATATGTAAGACAATGTCAATGATATATTTATAGAAGTGAACTCAAAATATAAAATTGGTAAAACACATCTCTTCAAACAAGGTCCTATAAAATAAAATTATAAAACAAAAATACATGTTAATAAACACATAAATTAATATTCAAGGTATCTAAACTATGTAAATATATGTGTAATTTGTATGTACTTACTATGTGAAATTGCACAAGATGTTGATGTTCAATGCACTTTAACATTTAAATTTGCATAAATTGTAATTGACACCTGAATAAGAGGTATATATAAGTTCTCTAAATTGGTATTGACAACACAAACACACATGTAATTAAATTATACATGATACATACATATATATATATATATAATACAACAAAGAAAAAACTTACATGTGTTTGATTTAAATGTAGTCATCTCACTATACAATCTACATCTCCTCTCTTTTGCAATGCATCTATGATTATCTCATGCTTGCCCATTGAAATTGTCCATAATACCTTATTGGTGGGTCTCCCTTTGTATCTTTCTAATTTGATATTTGTTGCCACAACCAAATGAGAATAGTGTAAAATCTTATTTTCAGTTTGGTAGTCTTCAAATGCTGGCAAACCATTTCTTCTTCTTAGGTATCTATGTAGCTAGTTGCCTACTACAATGACAAACCCAATTGGATACTCAAAACCATCATCATCTACTGGATGACATGTCAATTTTTTCTTAGGTTCCACACATCTAGCTAGCCAATAATCGATTTGTTCATTGTTATCACTAGGCACAATAACAACATAAACATGTCCTAAAGGATAAGATAAAGTACAGAAACACTTTAATCACATGAGTGTACATATGTAGATTATATAAATTGAAGCATGAGATCAAAAAAAAATCTAATTAAATTGTGCATACCAGGTTGTATGAGGTCTAAAATATGACCATAGTTTTCTGATGCAAAAGTAACATTATGGTCTTCATTTATTGTATCATCTTGAAAATGTGTGTCAGTAGGTGTTAATGATTTTTTTTTTCCAATCTTCAACCCATTATGTATTCTTGCATTCTTCCCATTCACCTGCAAGACAAAATTGACAAAAACAAACAAGTTCTCTAGTCCATATAGTCCAAGTGTTAGAATTTGAACTCCTAAATGAATGCCATTTAGCTGACCCACTAATTGTATCACAATCATATCTTGAAAGGATATTCTTCTCTTCAACTAGGTAGAAGAAATGTTTGATTGTAGAGTTCTCACTTGATCCTTTGTATAAATATTTGTTACACCAGTCCACAATCTCATGTGCATTTTTGAATTGGGATTTTTCCTCAAATTTTAATTGCTCTCTACTAAGGGCTCTCTTCACACATGCACTAGCACCATCATGTTCTCCTTTACCATGTCCAGGCTCATAAAAACTCCACATATGTTGGATATTAGTCTGCCTATGTGTCTTACTCAACCAATAGAACATTCTAGCATTCTTGAATTGTCCTATACAATTATCTGACCATATGAAATGTTGTGTCATTTGAATTTGTCTCTCTTTTAAATTATCATAAAAGACCTTGAAACAATATTGGACAAACTCAAATGAATGAAGTTTGTTATCACTCATGTAGAAATGGTACTCTCTCAATATTTTTTGATCCTCCTCTATACTATCAGGTGCATGCATATAAGCTATATGAACATAAATTGTTACTTACACTAAATTATAATATTGTGGTTGTATCTCATCTTGTGATGCAAGTGTGTAGTTCTCTGCAAAGTCAACAACTAAAAGTATAGTACTAATTGGAAATGTATTCTTACATATGTAAAATTTTCCATCAAGCCATCTAGCATATTGAGAGTTTTTAATACATTTTGGTATGATCACACTCTTAAAGTCATCCTTAAATGCATGAAAACTAACTTTATATGTAACTAGATCACACTTTCTTCTAGTCTTCTCATCTTTCAATAGATATTCAATAGTTTTGAATCTTTTTACATCAAATAATTTTTTTCCAAAAGTAGTCAAAGCATTTTCATGCAAACATTCATCTAACAAAGAAAGATTGTCACACATATCACATGTACTAGAAAGACATGCATTGGAAAGAAAGTATTGATCATTAGGTGGCTTACAAAACAAACCTGATATGAAATCCTTTATAGTTTGAGGTGGTATTTTTATACCACATTCTTAAAAAATTTCTTTACTATGCATGGTACCATGTATAGATCGAAATACATCATAATGGTAACAAAATTGAACATGGTTTTTACAACAACACATGATTCATTCCTTGTTAATCCTTAGATACCATGGTTGATACTTTTCAAAAGATCTTTGACTAATGGTAATAGTTAATACCTTACCATCTACAAATTTTTTAAACAATTCAATTTGAGTCATGTCCAAAAGGTGTTTAGGATGCGAATCATGTATTTTTGACCCAACTCTCAATTTAAGAACATCTCTTGAATTAGGTGATACTCTTGTATTATCATGCCAAAAAATTTCAACAAAACTTTTGACTTCACTAGTAAGTTTCACATCACATCTCAAGAGTAAGTTTCATATCACATCTCGGGAGTCTACCACTAGAAGTCCACAAAATATTTGCTAGATCACATTCAAAGTTAACCCTTCTCTTTACAGCTCTTTCTAAAGTCTTACAATTGACATTAAGATATCCACTTATGTTGCTAATCAATCTTTTTTTAGTTGTTGATTTGTTAACTAAAGCTATTTTTATTGCTTGTCATGCTACATTCTTATCTTTAGAGCGACTTCTCTTTCCAATAACATCAAAGGCACTAGCAATAGTAGATACAACTTGTTTTAAAGACCCATTTTTACTTTTCATTTTTGCATACATTCCTAACTTTCTCATTACTTTTCACATTTTAGACATTTTAATTAGTTGCAACATCAACTGACATTGAAACCCAAATTTCTTATTATAAAAAAATTCTATATAATCTATTTGCATGTGTCCTAATTTGTCTCCATGAAACCAATCCCTCAAGATTATCTAACACATCATTAGGAAAATAAAAAATTATGTTCAGACACTTTACTATCATTTTGACATGTTTGTTCAGTAGTTGGTGTTTCTATGTCTACATTCATGCAATTTTTATTTTCAATTGATATTTCATTTTCACTGGTATTTGGGATTTCAATTTCAATTTTGAAATTTCTTGGTATTTCTTTAGGAGCATACATTTGAATTGAAGTTTATTGTGTTGACAAATTATTCTCATGAAGAAAATGTAAATCGTTCAAATCGTAACTTGCTTCTACAAAATTAGCTATTTCATCACGAGAAAAAAATTGAGGGTTTGGAGACACACCTATATTGAGTGTTTGATTAAAATGTGCACCTTAATTTTCTTGCATTGGGTTCTCTTCTTTGGAATTTTCATTCATCGTGGCATCCTCAATGTCTTACTCCTTTGAAACATTGTTCAAGTCTTTAATTATTTGTCTTCTCTCTCATTGATGTTGTGCTTCATTCTCCTTATTTATTGCAATCTGCTCATCTTTCAAAACTTTCATTTTCTTCTTTCTTCATTGTTTTGATCCCATGTTTACACTTGTTTTGAATTTGAATTGATCACTTGCAAATTGCAGAAGAGGACAAGAAAATAGAATATGTGTGACAGAAGTCACTACTGTAGATTCAAAACTACACTTCAATTATTTTAATCATTGAAAGTTGGCCTATCAAGTAGCTTTTGGGGAACAATCGAGTACCCATTTTGTGAAAAATTGAGCAATGGTTAAATAGGAATCAAGTACTCGATTTTGGATTACTCATTGGGTGCCCAATTTGTGAAAGCTTGGTGGGAATTTGGAAATTCTATGCATTTTGCATCAGGTTTTTCCTTGGGGAAAGGCATGGCATAGGCTTGGTCCCACCAAGCCATGCCTTTGTGAACCATTTTTTTTCTAAGGCATTTAATCGACAATTTTAGAGATTGTCGTAATTTTTATAGGGTCATCCATATTGAATTTTTTGATGAAACAAAAACCCATAATAGGTCTTACTATTCTAATTTCAAAAATGTAAATTTTATAGTGTTATTATTTTATTTGCTATTTTTCTACTATTTATTAATCAAAACTATCTCTTAAACGTTAAAAAGTGACATTCACTAAAACTTTAATAACTTTTTTATTTTATAATTTTTCTTAAATTAATTTATATGTCATCAATCTACATAGAATTCTTTTGGTGTTAAAAAAAAAAAGATTTGAAAAAACTAAATTTTTGATCAAATTATGGTGTCTATACATGAGCTATTTTAAAATTTACCTTTATAGCCAATTAATAATTAATAAAAAAAAATTATTCAATAAAAAATTAAAGAAAAATATTTTCATCAATATTAGGTGTATTAGGTAACTCCCTTTAAAAGGATTTATGAAAATTCATTTATTTGTGTCAAATTTTGGTGTCCATACACGAGTGTGGTATGGTCCTGAAATAGACATTTTGAAAAAGTGGTTTTTAAAGATGCATACTAAAAAAAATTCTATCATATGGGTATACAAATAAATTACATATTCAAAAATTATATTTTAAACACTAAAATTTTTATTTTTGAAGTTCTTTTATATTCATTCTCTAAATGCCTCAAATTTTGACATCAATTGACAATTTTTTTCAAAAATAGGAAAAACACTTCCACTTTTTGGCCAAAAGTGAGACCCAACTTCTTGCACTTACCCTATTATTTTTAAGTAGAGCCTTATAGACCACATTGAGAGGCTCATCCAAAGGTGTGTATTCATGTTTTGGTTAAGAAACCCAAGATGAGTTTTTGGCTTTGTTTCAAAATGTCTTGTTAGCCAGAGTATATTTTTCAGTGGTTTTAGATGCATGCATGTTATTCATGAGATTAAAAGCCACCTTAGAAGGTTTTGGAGTGATATTATCCACCACTCCATCATGTACTACCTCTCAATTTTTAATAACATATTCGGATTTATCTTTGATGGAGGTAGACCCTTGTTAGATGTCTTTTTGAAGGGTTAATTCACCTTTCTTCTCCATGAACTCCTCTATTTGGGTACCTTGTGTAATCATGTCTTCAAAGGTATGTAGACCTTTAAATTTTATTTTATAACCAAAATCAAGTAAAAGATTATTTATGAAGATATCAAGCTTTTCAGTTTCAAGAATCTTACATGAGTATTTGGTATACAATTGTCTCTATCTTTGGAGGAATGTTAGGAAGGGTTCTTCAATTATTTATTTAAGGTTACACAAATCTCATATGTTGACTGGATGTTGGATATTGTGTGAGTACTTTTGAATGAACATATTAGCAATCTTATCAAATGTTTTAATTTTAGTAGGTAACCATGAAAACCATTCCATGACTTGTGTTGGTGTAAATACGTACTTTACTATTTACACTTACTTAAGTTTACTTAGGTTAATGCATTATTTAATTATTTTGCATTATTTTATTATTATTATTTGTCATACACTTAGGAGTTTGCACACCTTTTGAGTTGTCATGTTGACAACACAGGAGTACGCAACTAAATTTGAGCACATGGTTTCTACAACACTGTTTTGTGTGTCCCACCCTTGTAGGCTTATTCTCTCATCACCGCAATTACTTCTGTGCTTAATGGAGGATAATCCATATCTAGTGGACATGTGCTTGATTGTATGACACATCATGATGCTAACTTCTATGCATTCTAGAAGGTCTCTTGAGGTCTTTATATTTAGGCACTCCTAGTGTACTCTCATGATGAACCAATTATTGAATACATTGTTATTCTGATCATACTCTATCTACTTTGGTCTACTGGGTGCTTGTGTTTGAGTTCTTAGTTCTTGGGTGAATTTTTTCCTTAGAAAAATTCTTACATGGTATCAGAGAATAGAGATTTTCTCATCACAAGCCATTTGAGACCACGCTTGCTTCATCACCTTAGCCTGAATTCGGAGTGCTACAAAAATTGGGAGTGTCCAGCATCAGATATGACCTTGCCATTGTGTCTGGAACGCTAAACCGGTGAAAATTGACTATAAGTTTGGCTACCTTCGCCCAAAGTTGACCGTGAGGCAAATTTTTTTTGCAAATTGGAACCTGGAGGCTCGATTTGTGGTATGGGTATGGTCATTTTTTTAGATCTGTAATTTCATTTTTGGATCTATTTATTTCTCTATTTTTTCCGTCAGTATATTTTTGCCGAATTTTTTTTGCCCTCTCGGCCACTAGAGAAATTTTTTTTTAGCAAACTTGAGCTATGACACTATGGATCTTCCATTTTGAAGGTATTATTTTGTATAGGGGTTGTTTCATCACGACCGTACTATCAATTAAACATTAGCACATTTTAAAATTCTACCACTAACCTCTGTTTAACCATACCAATGGTCGAACACTTTTTTCGGCTTTAATATCTAATGAACACTCCTTCCAACACCCATTGGCGACCATATAACATAAGGCCCGACATGCTATTTGATAGGTTTGGTGTGGGTTCACACTTTTACATACTACACAGTCCCTAAGCATAGTGAATGTGGGACTATTAAATCTCGGCATCCACCGCTATTCTATTTCTTGACCTGTGCATTGCCTATTTTCGACACGGGTTCCTATTTATTGGCTACAATGAAGTCTTTCTCGCTGGTGAATTGTGGATCCTCACAAAATATCCTTTGATGCTCTCCCGACATCCTGAGTGAGTGCACACAACAATTCTTGGCCACCCAAAATCCTTTTCCGACATCGTATTTGGTAGATCTGGCCACTACAGACTTCAAAATTTTGCCCACATTTTTTTAACAATCCACGTGGACTATTTCTTTGCCATGTTGGACCCACCTACGACGTCCACAGGCAGAGCCACATCAGCCAGAGACCCTTGCCACACAGACTATGATTTCCATGTCACCTATGGAACATGGTTGACTTGCCACATCATTAGTATAGAAATTTACCATGTGTACATTTTTGTATAGTACAGAAGGTCCAGTCAACTTGCCATGTCACCCCTATCATGTTTTTTTCTGATGTCATTAGAATACTGGGTTAAAATTGATGCCCATTTGGACATCATTCCTAGTCATTTTTAAATTGCATTGATGGTCATTTGACTATCAAATTTAGACTCGTATTTTCTCCTCCAGAGCCCTCTCCAGATTGCTTTTTAGTTTGGCAGCCTGACTTTGAGAGCCCATATCTTAGACATTCAGACTCCGATTCAGGTGTAATTTTTTTTGAAATTAGGCAAAATTTCTTAAATTTTCTAGTGGTAGTGTTGTTTTCTGGTTTTGGTGCACAAATTTTGCAAAAATAGCATTTTTTGGTGATTATACTACATAATCCTACCTTTTGCAATTTCAAAAGCTTCGTACGGTCACATCAAGTCACTTTTTAAGGTTCCATTTTTTTTTTAAAGTGCATGTTTTTTCGTCTACTTTCTAGATCTAAAGTTAGATTCTAGGGTTGTGTGGACCAATTTCTCACTTTCAGAATTAAGCTTTCTTTGGCATTGTAAAGCTTTCATTCTTTTTTAGAATTGTTGTAAAACTGAGCTACAGTGCTTAAGTGACAGATTTCAACCTCATAAGGTAGTTGTAAAAGTAAAATTAGAAAGTCCACTTTGTTCATTTTGACAAGTGGCTCATTGTAAACGCACTACTTATAAAGTGCCACAAGCATCTTTTTTGGGGGGGTCTTTTGATTGAGTGAAAAGGGGGGGTGTGTACTGTGTTTTTGAGTCTCTTTCTTGTGCTCTTTTCATTTCTACATCATGGGTTTTAAATGTCCTCCTCTGACTTCACGCAACTGTTCTACATGGAAAGATATTGCATGGAGTAGATTAATATAAAACGGATATAGTTTATATGTTGATGGTACAATTACCAAACCTACTAATGCTAAAGAACTCATTGATTAGATAAATCTAGGCCGACAGGCTTTAGGTGTTATCAGAAGTTGTGTACATGGGGATCTTCTCTTTCACATTAAAAATTATTCGGAATCTAAAGAAGCTTGGGATAAAATTGAACAGTTGTATGGTAAAATGGATGAAGAAAAGGGATTTCAAATTGAGGATGATCTAATTCTCTTGGATTCTAAGAATTATGACACAATTCAGAATTACATCATCAAAGTGAATGAGTATAGGGCACTTATTAAAGATTTTGGAAATCCCATGAAGGATCATAGGTTGATACATCACATACTGAAGAAGTTCCCTTCTGAGTACGCCAACTTTGTTTCGAGTTTTAATACTCACAGGTTAACCATGGGATCTTCTTACCAGAAGCCTTCCTTTGATGGATTTACAGACATGTTGATTGTTGAACAATCGCACTTGGTGGATTTTGGACTCCTCAAGTTATCTAAGACCAAAGCCTTGGTGGCTAGTGATGCTCAAAAATCTGGTCAAGGGGGAAAAAGCAACAACAAGAAGAAGCAGTGGAAGTAGAAAACACAATCTGACACACAACATGACTCCTCTCAACAAGGCAATTCTTCTTGAAACAAGAAGGGAAGTAATGGAAAGAAGGACAAACTCTTTTGTGCATACTGCAAAAAGCAAAATCATGATGAGCATCATTGCAAGACAAAAAGAATCGATGAGTTAGAAAATCTACTCAAGAAGAACAAGATTCAAGTGCCAGGTACTTCCAAGGATTCTACTCCTACCTCTTCAAAAGGTAAAGGTCAAGCACTTATGGAAAACACAAATTCTTCTTCGAAATTGATGCTTGACTCAAGTGCCTCTTACCACATGGGTTCTTCAAGGGAAGACTTTTCTTCATTGAAGCAGTCAAAGGTACCACACATCTTCGTGGGAGATGATGCTAAGATGGAAGTTGAAGGGAAAGGACATGTAGAAATGGAAGATGGTGAATTCAAAGATGTTCTCTACATTCCAAATCTAAGCTCCAATCTCCTATTAGTTTACCAAATCACTCACCTTGGAGATGGTCATAAGGTTGAGTTCCTTCCAGATTCAGTGATGGTGTAAAGTCTCAAAGATGATTCATTGGTAGTAGTAGGGAAAGTCAATCATGACAAGAGGCTTTATTCCTTCTCCCAATTTGTGCCTAAGAGTCCTTCCCAAGCCTCGTTAACTCACTCTACTATAAACATCAACTTATGGCATGAGTGGTTTGGTCACCTTGACTTCTGCTCTCTTTAGCAACTTTGCTCAAAACACATGTTCAAAGGTCTACCTAACATAAGCTTTTCTAAGGGAAAGTGTTCATCTTGTTTAGTGGATATGAATCTCAAGGAGAACTATGATAAAGGGAAGTCTTCTTGAGCTTTATTTTTTCTTCAACTAGTTCACATGGTATTAGCAGGACCCTTTGCAGTGACTTCAGTAAGCCAAGGCCGCTACATACTCACATTTGTTGATGAATTTTCAAGATTCACTTGGGTTTTCTTCCTTCATCATAAGAATGAATTGGTTAATAAGCTTCAAGACTTTAAGGCTCATGTTGAACACAAGTCAAAGAAAGCCATCAAAGTATTAAGGGTGGACAATGAGAACAGATATGTTGGCAGAAGACTTAAGAACTTTTGCAAAATTGAGGGGATTGATCTTCAGAACTCACCACCATTCAGTCCACACAAGATAGATGTTGTAGCTATGAGGATTAGGACTCTTAAGACCATGGCAAGTTGCATGATAAAGGCCAAGACTCTCGATCCTACACTAGAAGTTGAAGCCATTAGCAGTGCTACTCACATACTTAATAGGTCTCCTCATCCAGCCTTAGATGGCAAGACTCCTTTTGAGGCATGGTGCAGTAGAAAACTAGTTGTGAGTCACCTTAGAGTCTTCAGTTTTCCAACATGGGAAAACCTATCTTCTAGGAGTTGCAAGGCACCGACACCTAGGCTTTGTACTTTCATCAGTTATGAAGACAATGTGAAGGCTTATAGACTTATGGATCTAGAGACTCATGAGATTTTTGTGGAGAAGGATGTTCAGTTTGAGGAATGTTCTCCTAGCTTGTCCTCTGCTCCTCTCCACACATCATACATAGTGGAAACTAATAGTGACACTAGTGATAGTGCTTCAACAGGTTTAGTCAAGTTGGGTTCTATCAACAGTTGTAGTCAAAGGTCACATCAGTCTAGTCCATGTGCTTATATTGCCACAGTAAAAGGTCCATCTCAGCATGGTACATCTCATCTTCTAGCTCTGGCTTCACTTGACTTGGGAGATATACTTGAGGACTTACATCTTCTCATTGATGATGATTCTTCTACAGTTGTTGCAAGGGCTCACTTTGACCCTCATGTCCATTCTCTACATGATCAATCTACACAGGTTGGCATGATTGTGGATCCTTATGAACAGAAATTAGTGAAGGTCTCTTTGTCAATAGAGGAGACAAATGGTTCAATGGAATAGGTTCAATAGACATCCTTTCCAAATCTGCATTCATTCTTTTCAGCACAGTTGGAAGGGGTGAACTTCAGTAGTAGTACAAGGATACTTGAGTAGGTTTTAGGGCCACCATACATCTTCAGGGTTGTACCTTTTCCATTATTTCTTCCCAAGGGGGGCAACAACATTCTGCATTCATGGACTAGCTTCTTCATTGGAGCAGCTTTCACCTCTTGGCATTCTTTTTTTAGGGGGGAGCCTATTTTGTCTCTCTTCCTTCTTTCATTCTCTTTTATCAATGCATCCTTACTTATCTCTCTTTTTGGGGGAGAGTTTTTCCCATGAGGTTTTCCCTCTTTCCCCACTTTATGGGAGATTCCATCTTCATTATGCACTTGGGTACCTAATATGGCCTAGTAGCTGGGACCCATTATGCATCTACATCCTAGTTTGTAAGCTTAAGGGCATTCCCCTAAGTTGCACTTAAGGGGGGGTGTTGGTGTAAATACATACTTTAATATTTACATTTACTAAAGTTTACTTAGGTTAATGCATTATTTAATTATTTTACATTATTTTATTATTTTTATTTGTGAGACAATTAGGAGTTCACACACCTTTTGAGTTGTCATGTTGACAACACAAGAGTACACAACTCTATTTGAGCACATGGTGTCTACAACACTATTTTGCGTGTCCCACCCTTGTAGGCTTATCCTCACATCACCACACTTACTTTCATGCTTAATGGAGGATAATCCATATCTAGTGGACATGTGCTTGGTTGTATGACACATCATGATGCTAACTTCTATGCAATCTAGAAGCTCTCCTGAGGCCTTTATATTCAGGCACTCCTAGTGTACTCTCACGATGAAATAGTTATTGAATACATTATTATTCTGATCATACTCTGTCTACTTTGGTCTACTGGGTGCTTGTGTTTGAGTTCTTAGTTCTTGAGCGAATTTTTCCCTTAGGCAAATTCTTAAAACTTGATCACCTAGACTCTATGGGAATAAATACATAAGATATGTTTGATTGTTCATGAATTCCATGGAAAAAGCACCAAACTCCCTCAAGTCATCTTAGGGATTAGATGTTCCTAAGTACTTATTATATTTGGGTAGCTCAACTTATATAGGAAAAGGAGGCATGTACAAATCCTTGTCAAATAGAAATGGACAAATAATGTCTAATGTGTATTATTTAGCTGATTTATCTTTGTGTCTCAACATTTGGGCCAATTTCTCTTGCATGGCCTAAAATTTTTTTTGAAAGTTGGAGGTTTCAAATTCCTCTTCTTGTGTGAAAATTATTTCAACATCGAAATGTTAAGGTAGTTTTGCTCCTTCTTAAGTGATTTTGAGGAAATATTTCACTTTCTCA